>CM057454.1:97748500-99138000 GCA_016271365.2 Neoceratodus forsteri
CAAGGCCTTCGGGTATCTGTCCCCTTGTCACCCCTTTGTCCAGTTGCCTTATACTTTATACCACAATCCTTGGGTTTTAAAACCAGTTGTAGTAAGGCATGTCACCATGGTATCATGTGAATTTGCCAATTGGGTAACCCATTTGGAGATTTTGGCATCTGTCTCCCTGTCACCACTTTGTCCAAATGCCACATTCTGCATGGCAAAGTCCTGGTGTGTTGAAACTGAATGGAGTGAGGCATGACACCTTTTGGGACTTTTGGTCATCTCTCCCCTTGTTGTTACATCATTTGATTGTCATAAGTTCCATGGCACAGTCCTGGTTATTGAAACCAGATACAGTGAGGCATGGTACCATGGTCTCAGGTGCATTTCCCTGTTGTGTAATCCCTTTTGGGTCTTCTGAGCATCTATCCCTTTGTCACCACTTTGTCCAGTTGCCAAATTCTTAATGGCACAGTTCTGGTGTATTGAAACACAAAAACACAAGGAATAACCCCATTGTTTCAGGTGCATTTGCCAGCTGGATAACCCTCTTGGGTGCTTTTAGGTGTCTTTCCCACTGTGGTTATATTGTTCAATTGCCATATTTTCCATGGCACAGTCCTGGGGTGTTGAAACTGGATGATTGAGGCATGACACCATGGTCTCAAGTGCATTTACCCATTGGGTAAGCATTTTTGAGGCTTTTGGGCATCTGTCCCTTAGTCACCACTTTGTAAAATTAGTTTAGTGTAGTTTATTTATTTGTTAGGGCACTCTATGTTATTGTGACTCTAGGTGCTTTACAGAGTATTCCAATAAAATAACAAAAGACTAAATTTTACAACAAACTGTACATAGAAAATATAAAGCTGAATATTATAAGTTAAAAGGAAGGAAAAGCTTTACTAAATAAAAAAACTCTTCAGATCCCTCTTGAAGGCATCCACTAAAATTGCCATATTTTCCATGTCATAGTCCTGGGGTGTTTAAGTCATTGAGAACAATGCATGGCACAATGGTTATATGTGCAATCACCCATTGGGTGACCCCTTTTGGAACTTTGTCATCACATCATTCAATTGCCATATTCTACATGGCACAGTCCTGGGGTGTTAAAATCGGATAAAGCAAGACATGGTACCATAGTCATATGTGCGTTTGCCATTGGGCAGCCCCTTTTGGGGCTTTTGGGCATCTGTCCCCTAGTAGTCACAATGCCCAGTTACCACATTTTGCATGGCATAGTTCTGGGGTATTGACGCTGAATAGAAAGAGACATTACACATGGTCTCAATTGCATTTGCCCTTTGGGTAACCCTTTTTGGGGCTTTTGGTCATCTGTCCCCTATTCACGACTTTGTCCAGTTACCATATTCTGCATGACACACTATTGGGGTGTTGAATCCAGAGCATGCAAGGCACCACACCATCATTTCATGTGCATATACCCATTGGGTTACACATTTTGGGGCTTTTTGGCATCTTTCCCCTTTTCATCACTTTGTCCAGTTACCATATTCTGCATGGCACAGTCTTTGGGTGTTGTATTCAGAGCATACAAGGCACTGCACCATGGTCTCATGTGCTTATGCCTATTGGGTTATCCATTTTGGGGCTTTTGGCATCTGTCCCCTTGTCATCACATTGTTCAATTGACATTTTCTCCATGGTGTAGTCCTAGGGATTGTAACTGGACTGAATAAGAAATGGCATCATGATACCAGGTGCACTGACACTATGGCCCAGATATTCAAACTGTGCACAAAAAGTGCGCAACAGCAGGAGCAAGCACAAGTCCATTGTGCCCATGCACAAGAGGTGCAGTATTCAAAAACTATGCAGGCCAAGATGCACCTACAGCCGATGACTGAATATCCCACCACCTGCACCATAGCACAACAAGGGATGTTCAGCAGAGCAGTCCAGATGCACCATAGCGCAACCAGGGATGCCCCCCAGCAGCAGGGCAGCAATGCAACAGCACAACCAGGGATGCAGTTGGCCCACCACCCATGCCACAGATGGGCAGAGGAACACACAGCAGAACAGACATCGTCCCTCCACACCAAATGCACTGCACAACTGGGGGAGGGCTGGAATAACCACTGGCCCATGGAGATCAGCAACCAACCCACAGCTGGGCCATGGTGCCCCATCACACCCCCTGGCAAGCTGTGACCGGCACAGAAGGAGGGCTGACCACACTGTGCCACACCATCCCACCAATGCACAGCACACCCTGCACCATGACTCCCAGACACCCTGCCCAGGAGCAGCATCCACCAGTGCAGGGTACCCCATGCATGCCACCACCCCCACTGTGACAATGCAACCCTGTGCACCACAGAACCATGCAAGGCAGCCCCACCATGAGCACCCATCAGTGGGTGGCAGCACACAGCAATGCAATGACTGCATACACAGTGCCACCACGCACACACCCCCGAGGTACAGCTGAGAGACCGACCATGCGTTGGTACATGAGGTACCCCACATGTGACAGGGCATGCCCCGGACCCCATCACCAGTGGTACAGCACCCTGCACACCCTCCCAAGGACACACCCCAACCCAGCACTGGCCACAATAGCCAGTGCAGACACCCACAGTGGTGCATGGAAGCATGCACCACATGGGATGCTACACAGTGGATGGACAAACACCCACCCATACCCAAGGGCACACCAACACAGGGACACAGTAGTGGGGCAACCAAGCCCCCAGTGTGTGGCCATGGAAACCATGTACACATGGCCAGCACTCCTCCATGGCACAGGAGTGCCAGCCACCCTGCGCAGGCACTGTGGAGCTGTACACCACCAGCATTTGCCCGGAGCACAAGTGACAGACAGTGGTGCACATCCCCTGCACTACACACAAGCTACAGCATGGAGGTGGGACAACAACAGTGGAGGCAACAGTGTCACCAGAGGCAGACATGCACCACACCAGTGACAGGAGGCAACCAGGCATTGTGATGGGTACAGTGGCTGTCCTGCATGGACAGCCACCACTGACATGTCAGTGGACTGTGCAGGTCACAGACATGCAAGGGTATCAGCTGCACAGGCCATGGACAGGCTGACAGGTGCACAATGGACACAGAGCATGCACCATGGACCACTGCACACAGTCATCCAGTGCACAGGGAACAACACACACACCACAGACAGTGACTGATAGCTACTCCCACACCATAGTCACTTCCCCATGGACACACACACATGCACATGACTGCACCACCCTAGACGCCATGCACACCACTGCAGCTGAGAACCTATAGCCTGCTGCAAAACAAAGACCACCACATTAGGTATATCAAAGCAAATGTATTGTAAAAAATCACACAAAACTATTTACATATATTTACAAAAGGTTGGGGGGAGGACCACAAACAAGGTGGGGGTGGGTAAGAGGCAGGGGTGAACAAATGGTTGAGGGAAGGAGGGGTGTGAGGGTGGGTCCAGGGGGGGTAGGGAAAATCAGGGGCATTAGTATGCTTAGCGGGAGCCCTCCTCCCCACTCTGGCTGCTCCTCCCGCCATGCCTCCGTCAGACTCCCACATGGTCTATCCTTTCCAGGATCTGCAGGGAGGCCCTGGCACTTGTAGGATCTCCTGCAGTGTTGCTCTTATTTCCTGCAGCTGCCATCCACCTACAACAAGGGAGCAGAGTCAATATGTGTGAATGCACAGCCCCATGCAGCCCACCCACTGTGCATGGCATACGGCCATGGGACATGCCTCTATGATGGTGTGTGACCACCCACAGTGATTGTGTCCACAAGACCTGCCCACCCAGGTGCACACAGCCATGCGGACCACTGCAAACACCCACCGGCCAAGTCCTGCACAGCACCACCATGGCTGTTCCGTGACATGGCTATGTGGTGCGAAGGCAGTGGCACAGCCAGGTACCCAGTGCATGCATGGACCACCATTGATGCACTGCCAGACATGCAGTGCCACTGGACAGTGCTGACAGTAACAAGTTGCGTGCATGGCAGTGGTGTCAATGGATGGTGGCCATGCCCTGCTGCCCACCCTGTTACACAGCATGCAATAGTAATCATGGATGTAAGGCACTCACCATTATCAGGCTGGTCCCTGCGCCTCTGCGGACCTTCGACCCTCCCGGACTGATGTTCCTCCTGCTGGCGCCTCCTCTTCCTCACCAGCCGGAACTTGTCTGGGCCTAAGGTGCAAACATGGAGAGAGGAACATCAGCACAATCCTGTAGCAAAGTCCCCCTGCCCCCATGTGTGTGCAATCCACACAGCCAGACCCACCCACCCCACACCCTGATAACACCACCACAGCCAACACCGGATGGTCCCTCCCCCGTGTGCCGGACACATGCAAGCGTGATACCCATATGGAAGATAAAAGTGTATGGATGTTGCACCTACCTGGCCATGGCACCGTGCCCCTCCTGGCATGTGCCCACAGGTGGGCAAGCAGGTCCGGGTCCCTCCGCCTCAGGTCCCCATATCTGTGGCGGCACTGATCCACCGTCCAGCCCATACCGGTGGCCTCCTCCAGGGCATCAGCCACCTCCTGCCACACCTGACTACAGGCCCTGTCCAGGGGTGCCTCACCAAATAGTGGGCCAACAAGTGGCTCCACAATGGCAACCAAGTTTGCCATCTCCACCTGGCTCCACTGTACTGCTCTCCTCCACGCCATCTCTATTGCTCGATTAAGTCAAAATGGCACTCTGCAGCGTGGTTCCGCCATGTGCAGATGCTGCACAGTACAGCGCTGCCATTCCCTATCGCACTGTCACAGAACAGCGCAATAGTGGTGCAACAATGCCTGATGCATGGTGCCTAGGGGGCAAAGGTTGGGCACAGGGTCAAGGGTCCCTGGCACACGGACAGCCACAGAGCCATTGGAACCCAATGTGTCTAGTGCAATTGGGTGCCTCAGTGCCACCTCCTGTAGTGCCTACCGCGCTGTTGCCCCAGTGCGCCTACGACACCCCAGTACCACAGTGCCATATAGGTGAACAGCACTGTAGCGCCACTGGCACAATGGTGGCCGTGCCCTGCATTGCCTCCCATGTACAGGACATCAGCAGCACAGCAGGCACCTGCATCATCAACCTGGGCATGCGCAGTTAGGTGTGTACTGCGCATGTCACAGAACTGTGCCCTTGGCTCAGCACGTTCAACATAATTGCGCAAAGTGCAAAAGTGCGATATTCAGCCAGCATATACAAATCATCTAATCAGCCATTCAATGGTGCAGTCACTGCATTTGCATCCACTTAAAGATCCGCCTCACCTCATTTGCATGGGTTGCACTATAAAAGTGAGACATTGGGCTGCACTGGCCATAGTCAGTTACTGCAGTCTATTGGTGAGTTGCATGCTGTTTGGGAGTGTGGACTGTGGATTTTGGGACATGCATGGGACTGCACAGTCACAGGTAACACCTGTCATTCTCACAGGCTGAATCATGACCAAGTGAGTTGTGGAGGAAGAGGAACAGAGTTGTGGGAGGAGGAGGAGGCCAAATTTCATGAAGGCCAAGATGGATGCCCTGTTCGAGGCCTACCTAGACCAGGAACCGCTTCTCAGCGGACACCAGGGAACACCACAGGCCCATGCTGCTGCATGGGAGGAGGTGGTGTGTGCTGTAAACCTGCATGGAAGCGACCAGTGCTCTGTGCAGGAGTGCCAGAAGAAGATGGGCATAGACAGGAGGATGATTAAGGAGAAGGTGGCTGCCATCAGGGCAGCACGGTCTGCGACAGGTGGGGGACAGCCGGAGGTGCTACGCCTGACCCCACAGGAGGAGAGGGTTGCTGGCAGCATGCAGCATTGTGCCATTGAGGGTGTTCCGGGTGGTGGATTCCAGATGGGTGGTAGCCCATCACTGCATGGTAGGTCATGGTCTGTCTGTTGGGGGGGACAGGGTAGATCACATGCAGTAACGCGACTTCGTTTTCCCTTACAGCTTCTGAGTGTCTGCATGGGTCAGCGGTGGTGGGTCTCTCCACTGAGGCCAGTCAGATGGAGATGGAGGAGGGGCCATCCTCCTCCACAGGAATATGCGGCTCAGTGTGACAGTGGGCAGGCCTGGATTCCAGACTGATGTTGTTGGAGCAGGTGAGGAGGAGGCCCTGCTTGTGTCCCAGCATTCCAGTGTCCACGGATGCCAGCATGCTGGGACTCGGGCTGGTGCCAGGCCCGTCACCGATGATGATGTCACTAACGTCATGGGCAGTGACACATGTGTGCCACAGGATGGCCACACTGCAGGTAACATCACGGCCATGGCTGTGGGTGGTGCCACCATGTAGGCCTGCGTGTCATCACAGTCCCAGCCTGTGCCTGTCAGCACTGGTGGGGCAGCACTGGTGTGTGTACAGGACAGTGGGACTATTGCGGCCACTGTGGCGGCACCATTGAGCCCTGGGGAGTGGCAGCTGGAGGGGCAGCATCAGCAGTCGGCCAATGGGCTTGGGGGTACAGTGTCTGGGGGCAGCATCAGTGCACCGCCTGTGGACATGCCCAGGCCTGGCCCTGGTATGCAGCACCCACCCTCAAGGGGTGATGAGCATCAGGGCCATGCACACCCTGAGGGACAGCATGCTGATCAGGCAGATGACCTCTTGGATCAGCACACCCGCATAATGCAAGCATCAGTCAATCAGCAGATGCGGCTTGTGACGGCGGTGGATGCACTGAGTGTGGCTCTGCAGCGGGCAGAGAAGCGTCGCAGCAGAGAAACCCCTCTGCTCCTGGCAGGGATGGACAGGATGCGGGAGGATGTGACCGCTGCCATTGACAGGCTGACACATACAATCACAGCTGCCATGGCCACAGGGGGCACACAGTTATTTGCCCATGTGTCACAGACACTGCGCAGTGCAATGTCCATCCCCCATTTCCGGCGTCATGCGACACCATCCTTGTCAACACCAGGTTCAGCTGTGGGCATCCTGAGCACACCTGGCGCAGGCATGTTTTGTGTGCTGCAGACCCCTGAATGAGCACAGTCATGTTCACGCAGTGGAACCCTTGGGGGACCATCAGTGCCACCCCATGAGGCCAGTGGTCAGCCTGTCAGTGCAGGTGGGTCTTCATGCATCTGAGGTGGCCAGGGCACTGTGGCACATGACTGACCTGTCTCCCAGCATGGCTACTGTCTGATGCTGCCCTGTGTGCATTGTGTCATTCAGCGGGCAATGCACGGGTGGTACCTGGCCCTTCATGCACACACACAGTCCATCTGCACACCCTCCCGGCTGCTGTCCACAGTTGTGTGTGCATGATGATGCCTGCATTGTGCTGTACGCCACTGTGCAATGGTGCCCAGCGTCTGACACACGCACAATGACAGGCAGTGGGTGTGGTGGTCTGTGGACATGTGTGTGGCTAGGGGTGGCATTCTGGGTCGGTGTGCATCCTACCCTTTGTACATGTCTGGTGAGTTTTGTGTGTGTGTGTGTGTCTGTCTGTCCACGTGCCATGTTAGACCTCACCCATCCCTGGTGGTGTGTGTGGTTCCATGCCCGGCCACTTCCCTTGACAGCATGCACCCCTGGTGTGTGTCCATGTGTGTTTGTGGGTTGTGCCTTTGCCACTGGTGGTTGCACATGGCCCCATGACTTACCTGGGTTGGCTGAAGTGCTCCTCCATGATGATGTCCCAGTGCAGCTGTGCCAGCCGGAGCAGTTGGGGGTCACGTCGCCCAAGGGGGGGCTGCCTGTCACCAATGTCACCAGCGTCCTCATCGTCCCCATTGCTGTCCCCCTCTGTGACCTGTAAGGCTATCCCACATTCGTTGGCCATGTTGTGTAGGATGCAACAGACCAGGAATAGCCCACAGGCCTTTGAGTGGCTGTACTGTAGGGCACCACCGGAGGTGTCCAGGCAATGGAAATGTGCCTTCAGCATCCCGAACACCTGCTCGATGACATTACGTGTGGTGGTGTGTGCCTTATTGTAGCATTGCTGCAATGGAGTCACGGGTCGCTGGTATGGTGTGAGCATCCAGGGATGGAGTGGGTATCCACTGTCACCTGAGTGTAGAGGGTGGAGGTTAGTTTGGTGATCAGCATCGCCCTGCCCTGGGCCATGTAGGCCACTACCCATGTCACCTCTGACCATGCCCCTCCCAAGCCCTATGTTTGTCCATGTGGTTTGCATACTCACCCACTAAGTGGCCAGTGGGGATGTCCCCACTCTCTAATCTGTGGCACAGTGCTGACTGGTGCCAGATGAAGGCATCATGTGCTCCCCCAGGGTGCGTGGCACAGACATTGATTATGCACCCCCTGGCATCGCACACCACCTGGCAGTTGATGCTAGCATAGCCTTTGCGATTCATGTTTGCGGCCCCCTCAGGGCCAGGTGGTGTGTGGATGGCCACATGGGTGCAGTCTATTGCCCCTAGCACACCAGACATATGTGCTACCCTGTGGAACTCCTGTATGTTTGCTGTGTGCTCCGCTGGTGTGCTGGGGAAATGGATGTACTCCGCAGCATGTGGCAGCAGTGCGCTGAGGAATTGGGTGAGGTGGCATGATGCGGCAGACAGGGTTATGCCTGTGGTGTCCCCTGTTGGTCTCTGGAAGTACCCATGGTGAGAAAGCACATGCAACCTGTCACTTTAGTCTCCACTGACACAACATGGCTCTGTCGTGTGGGTGCCTGCATCACATCACTGCACAGCTCACAGAACCACCTCAGAGTTGCCCGATTCAAGCGGTACCAGCCCTCAATCTCTGTATTACTGTGCAGCTCGAAGCTGGTGCGGGCTCGGTACTGCCTGTTGGGGGCATACTGCCGATGGGCCCTTCCACGGCCACACCCCCCTTGCTGCCCTCCTTCTCAACCCCCCTCATTACTGCCTCCATCTGGATTGTGCCACTGGCCATGTCCCTGGCTTGTGTTCACCCCCCCAGCAGCTGTTTCTGTGTTCCACCCACTGTCCTGGCTGCTACTTCCCCTGCACTGGGAACACCTGACTGTGCTGGCCTCAGTGCTGTGTGGCACTTCCCCCTTCTGCACTGTAGCTGTGGCTCCCCACACCTTCTCTGAGCCTGTGGGTTCCAGGTGCCCTTTCACTATCCTGCCCTGTGTGTGTGTGTGTTGCCTGTGTGGCTGGCTATAGTTCAGCAACATGTGGCTTCCCTGTAGTGTTCTTGCATGTCTCCCTTGTTCCTTTTTATTTTGGCTCATTTTCCGCTGTAAAACAACTTCCGCTTACTCCGCTATTAAACTTAAGCATGTTGTTAGACTCCTTTCACGCCATTTATGCTTGGTTCCTCCTTCAGTTGTGCATACATTTATTATCATTGCGCTATTGCTCAGTGTGATTTTGGGGGCGCAACTGCCTCCCGCTGAATATCGCATAATGGCACATTTTCAGACTTGCGCTGGCACAACCCTATTGCACATGGTGCAACCCTTTTGAATATCTGGGCCCATGAGTATCCTCTTTTGGACATCTATCTCCTTGTTGCCACATTTACAATTGCCATTTTCTCCATGCCATGGTCCTGGGGTATTGGAATTGGCAAGAGCAAGACATGGCACCATGGCCTCATGGGCATTTTCCCATTGGGTAACCCCTTTTAGGGCTTTTGGGTGTTTATCCTCTTGTTGCAGCTTTGCCCAATTGCCATATTCTCCATGTCACACTCCTGAGCTGTTGAAACTGTATAAAGTGAGGCATGGTACCATAGCGTCAGGTGCATTTGCCTATTGGATAATCCCTTTTGTGCTTTTGGACATCTGTCCCCTTGTCACCACTTTGTGCAATTGCCATATTCTGCAGGACACAGTCCTAGATTGTTGAATGTGGATCTACAGCATCTACAAACATAGTCCACCTCTCCATATCAGTCAAGACCCAATGGGCACAGATCTGGTACAAAAAATGTCTTGTGTCATGAGTTATGTGCACTGTTGAAGACATAACCAACACACATGATATAAATCATTACACTGTAATTAGAATGGCAGGTCTCTTAAAGCAAGGTGATGTCAAAGCACAACCTACTTTCTGGTCAATCATTTTTTCTGCTTAACTGGCCAATTAAGGCTCAATTACAGTATGTTCCAGAAGAATACTTTAACATTTAGAATTGAAGACATAGCCATTCTGATTGGTTCTACACAATCACTCCCCCCACCACACACACACACACACACACACACACACACACACACAAACATATACACACACAACTGGGGAAGAAGACAGCCAGCATCATTACCACCCCTGGATTATCTCACCCACCTGGTCATGAAGTATTGTGGCAAAGCCCAAAACATCAAACTTGGTAACAAATAACAGCTTCATTGAAAGTATGCACTGAGCCTTACCACCCTAGAGCCAGGAATTGTTGGGAAAGTACTTCAAATAAAGATGCAGGAGAATAAAGTCAACCCTAGCAGAAGAATATGCCAAACCTGGTGCAGACTATAGTTAGGTAGCAAAATTCCCAAACCACCCACACACTCAGTACAGGAGCCCCCACTTCCTGCTAGACAATTTAATGCGTAATATACAGTAGTTTACATAACAGTACTTAGCTTTTCAAAGTAAACAGATCAGGTGGGAAGGGGAAATGATGGGGTGAGGGAGAGGTGGAAGGTGGAGCCAGGGAAAAGGCAGGGAGAGAAGAAGTGCAGCAAAAAAGTCCCAGTAGTGCCACCAGGTCAGTAGAAGGACGGGTGGAGTTGCCAGGTATAGAATGCACATCATGGCTGCCTGCACATATACAAAGAGGCAGCACTGTCTAAGTTACTTTGTCATCATGCCCTCATGACAACCTGGAAACAAGCTCCAGCTTATTCATTCATTCATATTTTATTTGATATAGCGCATTTTCTCATTTCGACTCATTGTGCTTTACACAAAATTTTCTAGAAAACATTTAAAATACGGTACATATACATAACAGAAGAATAAAACAATCACACTTATTTGTCAGTTAAAACATTAGCCTAAGTCTGAGAGAAAGCCTGCTTCAAAAAGAAAGTTTTTAGCTCCAGTTTAAATGTATCCACTGTGGAGATGTCTCACATATGACAAGGGAGAGAGTTCAATAGGGCTGGGGCTGCAAAATAAAAAGCACAGGCACCCGATGCTTTTAGAAAGACCCTAGGAACCTCTAACAGTACCTAATCTGTGGAACGAAGGGGGTGGGAGGAGTGATAGGGTTGTAGGAGGTCTTGCAGGTAGCCAGGCTCCTGACCATGCAGGGCCTTATAGGTCAGCAAACCAACCTTGAAGGAGATCTGCCACCTAACTGGCACAGCCAGTGCAGAGAGTACAGCACAGGTGTAATATGACAAGACCTAGTTAGACCAGTCAACAGCCTGGCTGCTGCATTCTGCAGTTGCTGCAGGCATCGACAATCTACCCCCGACAGCCCCAGGTAAAGGGCATTGCAGTAATCAAGGCACAAGGTCACAAATGCATAGACCAATGCATACAGATCACCCAGGGATATCAGATGTTTGGTCCTGGCTATGTTTCTCGGATGGTAAAATGAGGTCTGGAACACAGCCGACACCTGTGATTTAAGTGTCAGGCTGCAGTCCAAAACAATGCCAAGATTCTTTACCCGATTACAGGTGAGCAAGTGGAAGTCCTCAAACCTCAGCCCTGAGACTCGACCAGATTGCACTCTCACCCCCTGGTGACCAGATTCTAGCACCAGTACTTGAGTCTTGTCCAGATTCAACCACAGCCAGTTAGCTCTCATCCAGTCTTGGATCTCAGCAAGGCAACAATTAAATACTGAGACCATCTCCTGCTGCTCAGGCTCAAAAGACATGTATAGCTGAGTATCATCTGCATAGCAGTGAAAACTCAGTCCATACCATCTTAAAATATCCCCTAGTGGTAGCATATACACAACAAATAACATGAGGGACAAAATGGAGACCTGCGGGACCCCACATAGCAGGGGCAGGGATGCTGAAGAAAAAAATCCCAGACACCACATGCTGTATCCTGCCAGTGAGGAATGATTTAAACCAGTTTAGGCCTGTACCAGTCAGTCCACAACAGACCCAAAGGTGCTCCATCAGCACCCTATGGTCCATGGTGTCAAACACCGCTGAGAGATTGAGGAGAATAAGGATGGCATGTCTTCCCCAATTCCTCACTGCCAGGAGATCATTTAGAACCCTAACCAGGGCAGTCTCCATACTGTGTCTTTTTCAGAAACCCAACTGGAGAGGATTGTAGATGTTGTGAGTTGTTAAGTAGGTCTCCAGTTGAACGACCATCCCCTTCTCAATAACCTTATCCACAAAGGGAAAGTTAGAGACAGGTCTGTAGTTTACCAGGTAGTCCAAGTCCAGTGAAGATTTTTTTCACGAGTGGCCTTATAACCACTTCCTTCAAGGGCCAGGAATGACCTCTGTCACAAAGGAACATCGGACTATCCTGGCTAGGACTGAGCTGATGACATCAACACACCCCACTAGGAGCTGTGTCCTGGATCCAGACTAAAGTAGGTTGGCCGTAACTCCCAGATGACTTTCACCACATCAGTGACAGCTAATTGGTCTAAGTCGGGCCAGACAGACTGAATGCCTGCAACCTCAGACCCATCACTGCAAGCCCCATTAGAGGGTGCTGACTCAAATCCAGATCTAATGGAGGCAACCTATCAGCAAAGAATGCAGCAAACTTGTCACACCCTGATTGTGAAAAAGCTCCCCTGGACTAAAGATAGGCTGGATTACATAGCCTATCAACAGTGCGGAAGAGCTGAGCTGGTCTGTTAGTTGCTCTCAGCAGTCTCCTTGGACAGGAATTCTGCCTTCTTACAGGAGATTGCCAATTGATAATCTCTATAATGGACCATCAGTATAAGCTTATCCTGCTCTAAACCAATACTCTGCCAGCTCTGCTCCAACCTTCAACCCCTCATCTTCATCTCCCTGAGAATCCCATCAAACCAGGGGGATCTCTCGTGTGAGGTGAGAGGTACTATAGAGTTGAGGGTCTTGGTAATAACGCTATTATATGTCAGGGCCAGTTCCCCCAGCACTCATCAAACCTGATAGATCCAGCACAGCCATCAGACCCTGTGGGGTCAGACCCCTTAAAGGGCAGTACCGGACCATCTCCATTGGGGAAGGTCTATTGGGGGGTCCTCAAATGAGAACCTCTCAATATGGTGGTCCAACCAAACTTAATGTGCCTTTCCTGGTTAAACAATTTCCCCTTTCCCTTTCATGGTGGCTATTGCCCTGTCGTCTACTGAGTCTGCAGCACAATTTTCAGATCACTATGGGAATTCAGGCATTGGGAGCCCCACTATTGGGATGGGCTTGAGGTGGAAAAGAAGTACAGCTGGAAAACTGATTGCATACTGAATGCCCTGATTTTACAGCCCCCACTTGACTTGGTCAGTGGTGCAAAAAAGCTTCTGAACCATTTCAGAATAATCCAGGTAGAAGGATGGACATAAGTGGAGGACTAAGACCCTCACACTGATTGCTTCTGAATAGTTTATGCCACTTATGCTATGGAGGCCATGTCAATAGCGAGAGTGTAAAGTGAGAAAAGCTGCAGTATTTTCACATTTACAAAGTTCTTTTTTAAAGTGCTTATGTTTACGTTGGGGGTTCTGCCCTCTATAACCCCATTTATTTTTCTTTTTTTAATAGGGGTGTGTGAGGGAAGTGCCCCCCAACATAAACAAATTGAAAAAACTAAACTTGCAAGACCCACTCTACTCACACAGTACCACTAGTTTACTCATGTTATGCTAACTGCTAACTGTAGCCCTGCCTTCTCCTATGCTAACTTACGAGGAAGGTCTTTAGTCCTTCATCTACACTGAATGATGTACATTTTCTAGATAAATGCACATCTTTGAGCTCCTTTGTCATTCTTAAAATATTTTTCAGTCCTGATTGAAGAGCATCTTCATCATAATCTGGCACAGGGAATCTCTATCCATAACTGGGTGGTTGGCATAGATCCTGTAAATCCAGTCAATTTCAATGTAAAAGTTCAACTTCAGTCAAAAAAGTCAGACAGGATTCACTAAAGAAAGTCATAGTTTATTTCCCCACTCAGTACTCTGCAACAGTCCAAGAACCCTTACATTTTTACACTGGTCCATTTGTCTAAATCCTCAGTCTTTACCCACAATAACCTTGTCAACGTTATTATGTCTGCAAGAGCTACTGAATGAGAATACAGCCTCTCTATTACATGAAAAATGCAGATTTCCACAGCAGATACTCAGTTATTCAGTGAAGCCAATGATTCTGTAACCTCCATTACATATAGAATAGTGTACTAGTGACCATACACAACAAGACTGTGTTTTCATCAAGCGGATGTGATGACATCATAGTGACCTTGAGAGTGAAACTTAAGAGGTCTCTATAATGACATCATGGGCCAGATATTCAAAACTTTGCCCTGGTGCAAAACCCAGTTTGCACACGCAAACCAGGTTTTGCACTGAAGTCCCATATTCAAAAGCCCATTTTGCACGGGCACACTTGGTTTGTACCAGAGCAATCAATGGAGGGGTGCACAAGGAAAAATTATGCTAAGTGGGAAGGGAGACCTGAATATCAGCACAGTCTGATATTCAGAGTGTTTGCTCCATGCAAGGGCCCTTTGCAGGGTCTCCTTTCATGCAGAAAATACCAACAACTGACAGCAGGTCTTAATCTAGCACAACACTAGTGGTTGCCAGAGGTAGTGGATCAGCCCCCCCCACCACCCCAACACAGTACACCCTGGTGTCTAGCAGTGTCCCCTGCACTCTGATCCCAATCCCATTTGAAGTGGACTGTGTCCCTGGTGTCTACTGGTGCCCCCACCCTCTGATCCCAGTCCCGTGTTACTGTAGATATTTTCCTGGTGTCCAGTGGTCCCTCAACCCACCCGAACCCCATCCCGGTACCAGAACAGCCACCCCCTTGACAGCCAGGTTGACACTGCCCATGTCACACCATAAGCACAGACATCGGTCCCCCCACAACAAAGCCCCATTCCCCAAGCCACACAGTGTACAGGTTCCCCCCCTCCACCCATACTTAGTTGGTGGATAGCAGCCCCCCACCATCAGCACTGACTCGTAACTTCCCAGTCCCCCTACCTGTCCATTGGTGCCACATGTAAAGGATGTTGAGTGACACAGCCCACTACACACCTTCTGCCCACCCAGTGTCTCTCATTAGCAGGGAGCGCATCTTCTTTATAGGGCAAGGTACATCATCCATACTGTATAAATAAGACATGTTCACTGCTAAAGAGAGACAGTGGATGGACGGGAAGTGTGTGGTGGGCTTTGCCGCTCAACCTCCTTTACCTGCACTACTGACAGACAGATAAGGGGACCAGGGAGGTGGGAGTCTGTGCCACAGGTGGGTGGGAGTTCACTGTCTTCCAACAGTGTATCAGAGGTGGGGACCCTGTACACTGTGTGGCTCGGGATGAGACTTTGTTGGGGGGCACCAACATCTGTACTTATGGCTTGACATGGGCAGTGGCAACCCAGCTGTCACAGGGGTGGCTGTCCCAGGTCTGAGATAGGGATTGAGTTAGGGGAGGGACCACTGGACACCAGGGAAAAATCTACAGTAACAAAGGACTGGGATCAGAGGGGGGGACACCACTAGACACCAGGAACATTTGAATGATATAATGGGACTGAGACTGAACGGTGGGGGGTGCTGCTAACACTAGGTATAGCTCATGAGATTGGTAATTTTCAGCACTAAAGGGCCTCCAACTCCATGCATATGAGCCCATAACGAACATGCAAATGGCTCCTTAATGCCTTGCATGCCCAATAGGCTCATTCGCATTGGGATATTTGAATATTGCAAATCTGCCCTGGCACTAGCCATTGCTGGGGCCCTATTTTGAGGGTGCTATCAGATGGTGCTATGTGCCTTAGTGGTGGGCAATGCAGGACCAATATTCAGACAAATAGCACCCTGTGCTATTCCTTTAAAACTAACGTTTCTATGCACCAGCGCTGTTGCAAAATGGGGCACAAATGTTTGTGCTCTGCCTTGTGCTTTTTTGAATATCCTGCCCTATATTCCTGAGATGGAAAAACAGCCTTGGTCACCCATACCCTGTTTTATACAGTTTGCCCTTTTTGAAAAATGCAATCTGGTACAACAATGCACAAAATATGAGGGAGCTGACTGCATTCAGAAGTAAACTCACTATTTTGAAAATTCATTCCACAACCATTAAAACTGAAACTCAAAACATGTACTGTAATTTTAAGACAATAGGGTTATTTTGTAGAAGTATACTGTAGAACTGGAAGTCTTGACTCTCCTCTATTTGTTGAGCTAAAGAGAAAGAAACAGCTGCTCATAAATCACTTTTCTGTTTGGCATCTGTTTTTGAAATATGGGCAGTAACAGTATAACTTTAAATCATTGTTTTAGATTGTTTAACAGAAAATGTACTTACTTAGTCAGTGTCACGGAAAAACACAATTTTGAGCATCTGTGGAGTGAGGGGACACTCCAGCCATGCAGTTCAAGGCTGAAAAGTTGTAGTGGTATTTTTTATGACCTTTGAGCTGTACCACAACAAGGAAATTATCTGTATGAAAATCCATACACACTAGGGGTTAACTATGTACTACAGTTTGTTTAATGGCTATGATTTCTTCCTGACAAGTCTTACACTGCCTGCTTATCATTGTCAGTGGCCATCTTGAAAGTGGGACAGATTCATATAGAACATAAATATTATCTGTTCCCCAGAAAAGCAGCAAACAAAATAGTTGCCACAAAATTTACCACAGGATGTCCCCTTTTCGAGTTCTGACTGGGTGGATGACTAGTCAGTGTAGAAAGCGAAGGATCACTAAGTGTCTTTAATGAGAGCGAGCAGCACCACAGAAATTGAGCACTCTCTTATGTAGGCAGTCACGTGACCTTCCCCTCCAGGTTAAACTAGTTTTGATGAATACCTGTGGCAGGATTTTCAGAAACCGTCATCTGACATGCATCCGGTGGGATTTTCAGATGCATCTGGTGGGATTTTCAAAAGTGGATACATTTGAAAATCCCACTGTGCCCCATTTAAGATACATGTTGCCCACAGTTTCCCAAATCAGTAGCCTGCATGTAAATAAATACAAAATGTGGGTCGAATTTTTACAATGCTAATGAACCTCTGGAAATATCCCCGATCATCCAGTGGTATGCACACATGTTCACACACGCATCAGGCATGAATCTATGAGATTTGTCTCAGCAGCAAGTTTTGAAAATCAAGCTCCTGGATTCATGACAGTTGCAACCATGAAACCTTAAACTTCAATTAAAAAGTGTACTCTCCTTATAAACTGTACAAATGTTTCATCCAATGATATTCTGCTCAAATAGAAACGCACAGTACATAACCTTATTTAAGATTATCTGAACTCCCTGTGTTTGCAGTCTCCTCTGACAACATGACCCACTGACTCACCACCAGCCACTATTTGAGAAAAAAAACAGTGTCCTGACAATTCTCCTTATCCTCCTCCTTGCTTAAAAGAATGAGCATACAATTAAGAATGACTGTGGGAAATCAGTACTTTGAAAAAGCACAGCAAATAGGGCAATGTAGCAGTCAAATGGTGCATCATTCTTGCAAACGATAAAACAAACCACAGACCAAGTGGACAGCTAATAGAAGACCTTGAATGCAGCTGATAACCACAGGTAGTGATGCAGAAAGAAAAAAAAAGGTGTAAGAATTAATTAAGAAAAGACCTTCAGAGCAGCGGCAGGAAGCCACCAAGTGACCTTTATTTACAGCCAGTTAAACAGACGTGCGACTAAAAATGCCAAAGAGCAAATCAGATTATTAATATTGATTGCCAAAAGAAAATGAATAATTTAGAAGCAGAGTAAGAATAAATATCTAGTGGCAGAGATGAAAGATCATGTGGTGCTGCATTTTGAAGATTCATTTATCATACAGCAGTACCTGTGCTTGGAAATTGAGAATTTTCACCACCGCAGAACACAATTAGTTTCATGACCCAGCATGACTGTCTTATTTATGCCACTTGGTTGACTTTAACACATCAATATAAGAAAGCTCGAAATCAGTGGAACTGTACAGTTTGAACAGCAGCTCTTGTCAGGGTTTCAAAAGCTGAGTAATTAATCCTTCATGAGATAATTAACTTCAAGCTTTGTCAAACACAAAACGAAATGAAAAACAAAGGAATCAGAAGGGGTTTAAAAATCCTTTATTGCCATGTCCAGCTGTTTTAATTATCTATTAGTCTTTATATATATATATATATATATATATTAGAAGCTGCTATGTGCCAACATTATGATTCAGATTTTTTTGCAGCTTTTTAGAGTACAGGGAAAATATTTGTTCAACACATGATGATTAAATGTTGTTTCATCTTAATTACAGTAGGCATCACTGTAGAGATGTTAATATTTATCTTGAAAAAGAGAGATGAAATCAAATTATTCAGTTGCTTTACTATTTGTTTCTATCAATCAACTATGTAAGTCTAATCATATGTTGCAAATCTCTCTGCAATGAATCTTAACATCTCTTATTAAAATCAGGGAAAGTCACATTTGTTTTTTGCATGCAAGTCATTGTTTTCTCACTGGGTTCCAAAGATTCCCTAGCTTCTAAGTATCAGCACACAGCTGCTACTACATATGTTGTTGCTGAAACTGAAATTTGCTGATACAACTGTTTCCAGGCTCATTGTTTAAGTGGAAGTGTTTTGGAAACTGCTTGACTGAACTTGTTTCTCCAGAAAGGGCAAATTTATCTTATAAATGCCACTTACAACAATGCTGATTTCATTTAGTATGCTGCTCATGTTTTAGAATAATCATGCACTCCGCTTGTTTTTTTTTTTAACTGTGTTTAGCTATTTCTGTTTCCCATTACTGAAATTGTTACCATTTCATTGAAGGTATAAAGCATTTACAAAATGAATAAATTAGCCTGCACAAAAAGGGATTGGTCAAAAACTTGAGATGTACTGGCTTTAATCAACCTCAGCTACTACATATTTGTAGTGTAAGGAACATATTTTTTTTCAGAATGCAGTTTATTTAATATCCTCTACCTCCACAATACTATTGAAATTCTACAGGCAAGTAGCAGAGGTAGATTTTAGTGCGAGGACCTGACGTGCAGCACAGAAAGAAGAAGAGGGACTGCAATATATGCAGAGGTTAAAGCACTAAGCAATGAACCAAAGGACCCCCCATAGTCATGGGTTTGAATCCCACTACCACCGGAAGTACATTGCCCCTGAATCAGTCATTGCATATGTCAGATCATTTGATTTTAGGCAGAAGATGGGAGGAAAAGCAACTACCCTACAGCAAGGAGGTGATTTACTGAGTACATTGAACTGGATTCTTAATTCAGGGACCTGTACTAGTAAGTAGAAGTCAATGTTTTGGTTCTCTGTTTTTGGGGTTGTCTTTACTTAGTGTAACTTTAATTTGCAAAGGAGCTAATCTAGCTGGGAGAATATCTGCAGTCATTTGTGACTAGAGCTGTTACTGAAACTCTGTGAAAGAGGTGTCTGATAAGGGGAGGAGCTGAAGAAAGCTTGTGGGACTGTGGGTTACCAACAGGAGTTGACTGTGGACTCTGTTTTCTGCAGAATCTGACAGGAAGTGCGGCTACCAGCTACCTTAAACTAGAGCTGTGTTTTTGCCCTGTAGTTTACAGAAGAACATCTTTTTTTACCTGATTGTTTTTTGTAGACACAGAGTACCAAAGGAACAACCCCCAACCCACCCCATTCCCAACCACCCCCAGAAACTTTACCTGTATAGTGGAAGGCCAGGCCACACCTGCTTAAAGACACAGGAACAGTTAGGAAGCACAGCAAAAACAATAGCCTAGCTGGTATATAGGCAGAATTAAAAGGGGTGTAGCTGGCAACTAGGTTCACAAGGGCACATACAAGAGGAGGAGAGTGAAGCTGTAAGTCACTACAGAAGAAGAGAAAGACAGGGAGAGAAAGAGGAGGAAAAAAGGGTTAGGAGGGGAGGAATTTCAGCAAGCACAGGATTATGCAGAGAGTGGTGCAGTGCTCTGGCTGTGGTGCAGCAGCCTTCAGAAAAACATTCTGGTTACTTTGGTGCTGCCCTATTTGCAGGCACCTCTCTGGGCTGAGGGTGGAGGTCACCAGTCTCTAAGCTGAGTTGGCAGGAATACTGGGGACCTTTTCCCCCACCCAGAGGCCACCAGGTCCCCAGCCAATGCCACAACAGCCACCCAGACAGATGGCAGGATGGACTACAGTGGGCTCAGAAAGGTTCAGAAGAGTGGGGAAAAGATACATCTCCCATCCAGTCCAGCTCATGAATCCCTACACTGGGTTGGAGGAATTGGACAGCCCTGTAAAGGAACCCAAGGCTAAGACCAGGGAGGAGGTGAGAGTCCTCCAGCAGGGAGACCCAGTGGCAGGAGGCAGAGAACCCCATAGGAAGAAGAAATTACCTCTGTTGGGGGACTCAGTTGCCTGGGGAGTGGATTTGGGCACAGATAGTACAAAGGAAAGGGAGGTAAAGTGCCTCCCAGGAGGCACAGCTTGGAAGGAAGGGGAGCTCATCCAGAGGATCACTGAATCTGTGGTAAGGAGGGGAAGGCTGTAAGTCATTATCTACTTGAGGACAAATGACCTATCCAAGGATAAGGCAAGCTTGGAGCAAGTGAAGGAGGACTTTACAGTGTTGGGAGGGTGCCTGGGGAAGGTAGCAAGCTCCATGATATTTTCAGAGGTGCTGCCAGTCCACAGCAGAGGGGAGAGGAATCTCCATGTTAGTAACTTCAACACATGGTTGAAAGGCTGGTGCAATGAGAAGGGGTATGGCTTCACTGGGAACTGTGGACCCACCTGGGGTGTTGTAGCCCTGTACAGTGGGGACAGAGCACATCTGTCCAGCAAGCAGAAGGCAGCCCTCAATGGATGGTTTAAATGTTTTGCTGACAAGCATTTAAACTAGATGGGGGGAGGGCAACAGGAGCAGGGATACTCAGGCAGCCTACCACCACATGGTAGAGAAAGCAGAAAAATGGAGCAGGAAGAAGAGTTGAAATCAAGGTCATCAGAATCAGGCAGAAATGGAGTAGGAAAGGAATTGGGAACACAAGAGGAAAATATCAGGAAAGGGGAGAAGATGCAGGGGACCAAAAACAGGAAAAAAAAAAAAACATCAGATAGTAAAACTTGGAAGGTCATGTTGACAAATGCACACAGCCTGGAAAATAAAGTCCCAGACATGGAGGCTTTAATAAAGGAAGGAGACCTGGACATAGTAGCTACTGTATAACTGAAACCTGGTACACAGCTAATTATGAGTGGGAAACAAATGTACCAGGATATGTTCTATTCAGGAGGGATTGAGAGGGCAAAATGGGAGGGGGAGTAGCCCTGTGTGTCAAAAAGGGTATAATGGCAACACAGGTACAGGGTAGGCAGGGGGAAGCTGAGGCACTGTGGATCACCCTTCAATCTGGAAATGGCACAGCAATATGCACAGGGGTGATATACAGGCCTTCAGGACAGGGAGATGAACTGAACTGGGAGCTAGTGGAGGAAATACATGAGATGGCAATGAAAGGTGAAATTCTACTGATGGGTGATTTCAATATGCAAGATGTGGATTGGAACAACAGTGTAGCTGCTTCATCCAGAAGCAGAGGCATCCTTGATTCATGCCAGGAGGCTGGACTCAGGCAGCTTGTGCTTGATCCCACCAGAGACAGGGCAATTATAGATCTAGTAATGACCAACTGAGATCGAATTGCTGATGTCCAGGTAGAAGGGCAACTGGGATCCAACAATCACAACATTGTGTGGCTCAGCATAGGGATAGAGACTCACTCAAGTCATACTAGGACAAAGGTTTTGTATTCCAAAAATGCTGACTTCGCTGAAATGGGGAGAGGCATCAAAAGAGCTGGAGAGAATGGGGGGAAGGAGGGGGAGTGGAAGAACAGTGGAAGATTCTAAAGGAAGCCTTACTGTAAGTAACAAATCAATGCATCAGATTGATATCCAAAGGCTAGAGAAGGAGAAAGCAACTGTGGTTCTCGAGAGAGGTGGCGGTAAAGGTTAGGGCAAAAAGGAAAGGGTTCAGGAAATATAAGGAGACCCAAAGGGAGGAGGACATGGAGGAGTACCTAGAGTGTCTAAGGGAAGTGGGAAAGGCAGTGAGAGCAAAGGCATGGACTGATGCAGGTTTAGCACAGTCAGTTAAGAATGGGGACAAGATATTCTTCAGGTATATCAGTGAAAAGAGGAAAAACAAGGGGGGGATTGCAAGGCTCAAGGTACAGGAAGGGGAATGCAAGGAGGGTGACATGGAAAAGGCAGAAATACTGAATAAATAGTTCTGTTTAGTATTCACAGAAGAGGGGGATGGGGTAGGGCTCAAAGCAGTACAACAGTTGTCAAGGGGGTAAACAGGTGGACAATAGTCCATTCACAGGGGAAAGAGTCCTGCAGGAGCTCACTAAATTGAAAGTGGACAAAGCGATGGGACCAGATGGCATACACCAAAGGATATTAAGAGAACTGTGAAGGGAGATAGCAGAACTTCTGGCAGCCATGTTCACCGAGTCATTCAACATAGGGGTGGTACCAGAGGATTGGAGGAGAGCACATGTGGTCCCTCTACACAAATCTGGCAGCAGGGAAGAGGCAGGGGATTATAGGCCAGTCAGCTTCACCTCAGTAATGAGAAAGATCATGGACACATTGCTTAAAGAAAGAATAGTGGGGCATCTAGAGGCCATCGGAGCCCAGGACCATAGGCAACATGAATTCATCAGCAGGGAGGTCACGTCAGCCAAATCTGGTTGATTTCTTCAACTGTGTGACAAAGGAAGTAAATCAGGGTGGGGCAGTAGGCATCGCTTACCTTGATTTCAACAAAGTCTTTGACACCATCCCACGTAGGAGGCTGATAAACAAGCTGGGTAGAATGGGCATGGGGGACAGGGTGGTAAACTGGGTTAGAAACTGACTAACATACAGGAGGCAGAGGGTGGTGGTAAATGGGGTGCAGTCTGGGCAGAAGAGGATGACCAGTAGGGTGTCTCAGGGTTTGGTCCTTGGGCCAGTCCTGTTCAATGTCTTCATTAGCGACATTGCAGAAGGTTTGGAGGAAAAGGTCTGCCTATTTGCAGATGACATCAAGATCTGTAACAGAGTGGATACCCTAGAGGGGGTGTAGAAAATTAAGAAGGACCTGGAGAAGCTTGTAAAATGGTCTGAGGACTGCAATTGAAGTTTAATTCAAAAAAGTGCACCATTATGCACCTGGGACACAGAAACCCTGGGGAAAGCTACAGGATGGGGGGGGAGGGGAGTTGATGACTGTCACAAAGGAGGAAAGGGACCTGGGGGTTATCATTTCAGAGGATCTGAAAATGTCAAAGCAGAGTGCTAAGGCAGCTGGGAGGGCCAGTGGCATGCTGGTGTGCATAGGAGGGAGTATCACCAGCTGAAGGAGGGAGGTAGTGATGCCAATATATAAAATCATGGTCAGGCCTCACATGGAGTACTGTGTGCAGTTCTGGAGGCCACACCTTTGTAAGAATATTAACAGGCTGGAGATGGTCCAGAAAAGGGTGATTAAGATGGTACAGGGCTTGCAACACAAGACTTATGAGGAGACATTAAGGGATATCAATATGTACTCACTGGAACTGAGGAGGGAAAGAGGGGGCATGATAGAAACATTCAAGTATCTCAAGGGTATAAACAAGATGCGGGGGGGAGACATTTTCCAATATAGGAAGAGCACAAGAATGAAGGGGCATGACATGAAATTGGAAGGTGGGAGGTTAAGAGGGAATGTGAGGAAGTTCTTCGTAGAGAGGGTGGTGGATGCATGGAATGGTCTGCCTCAGGAGGAGGAGGGAGCGAGCACTGTGGATGGATTCAAGCATGCTTGAGACAGGCATAGGGAAACCATTGAGGTACAGCAGTGGGTGGGTCGGAAGCAGTAATCCAGTACACATGCTTACGGGCAGACTAGATGGGCCAGGTGGTCCTCATCCGCCAACAATTTCTATGTTTCTATGTTAAGAGTTTTGGGGTGATAAGGAGGAATGCTATAGAAGCTTGTCTCCAAAGGACTAGAACAGGTAGGTGATAGTTACCACTGGACACCAGGAGGTAATAATGGTCTGTGGAGTGGGAGGAGATCCACTGGACTACCAGGGAATTGGGCTACTGGTCCATGGAAAAATGTCATTTAATAATTTGTGTGCATTTTGGATGATGCAGGAGCAGCAGAAAATCTAATATAGTGCCCATGTCATCGTGCTTGTAAATCCCTACCTCAGCTTTTCAATTAACCCTTTTCATAAAAATGTGTAAGCAACAAGGCACAACGGGGTGTGTGTTAGACAGTTCTAACACATAGCTGGGGGGCATAGTGAGGCACAAGGCCGCAAGCCGATAGCATCCAGCCCTCTAGCCATGCATTAGAACTCTCTAACACACACTCTAATTATGACTAATTATGCTTATGAAATGGCTCAGAAACATTGGAGACAGAAATAATGAGATCACAGATTATTATTTTGAATAAATATTAATTTATTGAGGAAAATAACACTACACTGAGGAAAATAGTCCCTCTTTTTGGGGGTGGGAGGAAACAATAAACAGTTGCACATTTGCTTTTTATGCTGTTGTATTATTGAATAATTCATGTGCCAAAGTAGACTGGGCCATTGACATTCATGGTGCACTGGTTCAGTGTGACTCCTTTGTAATGCTGCTCCAGAGGTCCAGCATGTGTCACTGTTGCACGGCTGCTGAGATCTTCCTGTTGTTCCTGTTGTTTGTTGCTGAATTGATACCAGGATATGACACCACTTCCTCCTTTTGTCTGGTTTCGCTCATCAGTAGCTCTAGAGATTTGACTCATTGCAATAGCCAGTAATAGACATGATCTCTCTGCTTTGCAGTCCAGCATCAGATAGGAGTTGTACTGCAGTCACCGTAATGCACTGGTTTGTATACCTTTGACTTAATGCTGCTTCCTTACTTAGTCTAGACATCATGGTTGACAGATAATTTTGCCCCATGGACTCTTGAGAATACCACAGAGGTAGTTCATCCAGTTGAGCTTGGGGCAGTCTGCATGGATGCAGATAGACCGCCTTTGGATTGGGTAGCAGTTTGATCTCATAGAGTTTAAAACTTTTGATGGGGCACAGTGGGTTCCAGAGCAGACTGTACGTGTATTCCCTGTGACCTTGTTTGTCTGTTTCTGTGGGGTTATTCTGATTTTTCATATGCTCATTGAAGTTAAGCATGTTTTATGCTGAAATTGCCATGATTTAAATTGTAGCAGACCATCCTGGACGTGCCAGGCCATTTAGAGCTGTATATCCACCAACACTTTATGAACTAAGCCAGGCATGGCCCAGGGTGAGAGAGCAGCAGAATTTCTTGGTTTCACCAGGTCCACTTTAGTCAGTGCCTCATCATGCTTTGATTTGTCTTTTTGAGCATGCCTGTACATTTTAAGTTCGGCTGGCAACATTTTATTGCTGGATCTGAACTCTGGGTGAGTCATAATGTTGAGATCTTGGCCCACAGCCGTCGACCACAGGTGGCGGTTTAGTGCCATGTGGAGACCACAGAATCCAGAGACGGCATGTTCCTGCCCTGCAAACATTCATGCATTGGCATAAAATTTATGGAAGATGCACTTCAGTTCTGTTTAACTGGCACCTTGCCAGTCAACTTCCGTATTACTAGAAACAACCCATTCATTAAATACTTGTAAGTGCCCATATTGTTGCCCTTTCAGTATTTTTCTAATTTCTTTCTTTTTGCATGGTGTCCAGTTTAGTAGGAGAGTAGTTTTGAAACCGTTCAGTTGTGGTCTGCTGAGGTAACGGCACTTGACAGTTCCATTCAGAAGCTAGCATTTCAGGCTGTGTCTGTTCTTTTTTGTCCTCCTTAGGCTCATTCTCCAGCTGCAGAAAGTTTTGCAGGTCTTCCTCAGAGAAACTTAAGTCAAAGTTTGTCTCTGCCATGGGTAACATCTTCAGCACAAATCAGTTATTTCTTTATTTGCCACTTCAGTTACTGGGGCTACTGTGGCAAAAAAATGGCTGCTGTTTATTTTATGGAAGTTCTATCTGGGTACTATCACAGAGATTAGTGCCCACCTCACCCAGTTAGTCTGGTCCCCTACAAGAATCAACTATAAAACTGGGACAGGTACCTTACTGGACTGGGTACTCTCTAACCACCCTGATCATATATCGGACACAACCATACTCCCAGATGCCTTCAGTGACCACTCCCTAGTCTTGTTTCATTGGGCAAACAAATTCTAAACCACCCGCTAGAACTATTACCACCAGGGTACTCATCCATGGGCATCTTGAATCACTAAAAGCTGACATGTGTAATCAGAACTGGTCAGTGGTTTACACAACTAACAATGTTGACATTGACCTCGACCAATTCAATCTTCAGTGCATCACTATATGTGATAGTCATGCCCCCCATAAAAAGCATAAAATCAAAGGCTGCTGTAGTCCCTGGTTTTCTCCAGACCTCCTTGAGCTTCTGAATGCCAGGGACCATCTATGGCACAGGTCTAGGTCCCTGGGTAACCAGGCTGATATCCAGAGGTACAAAGCAGCTAGAAACAACTGCATGAGGGCTATTCGTGCAGCTAAAAATCAATATTATAAGAAGTGCTCTCTTGGACCTGGAATGATGGCAGAAAATTTTGGACTAACCTTAAAGAAGTCACTGGGAGAGACCTCATATCTGCCCCTATCATGCTTAACATTGATGGTGGTGAACCCTCACTCAACCCCACACTTATTGCTAACACTTTTAATAATGCCTTCACGGACCTGAGTGGTGTCCTGCCACCTGGCTACTTCTCTCACCCCCTGACAAGTGACTACTCTGGGAAAGAGACTCAGCACCCTTCTCATCCTCCTTGTTACCTCAAAACCCTCTCAGCCCATGAAGCCAGGAATTACTTACTCAAGGTATTAGGGAAATCAAGATTTAGTGGTGACGCCCTGGATCTTAAGTTTGTAGCCCTTACGCTGGATGAAATTCTGTCACCTCTAACACATATTATTAACATGTCACTTAGTTACTTTCAATTCCCTCAGAAATGGAAATCTGCCAGTGTGACATCAGTTCATAAGTTTGGGGATCACACAATTACTGGGAACTGCAGGCCTATTTCTATCCTGCCCCCACTCTCAAAAGCTCTTGAGCATACAGTGGATGACCAACTGGTTGAATACTTAGAAAAATATCAGCTACAATGCCCGCAACAACATGGGTTCAGAAATGGTCATAGTACCACAACCGCCCTTCTGGAGTTCACAGGCTTTATTCACCACTCCTTAGATCAAGGACACCTAGTCGGTGCTGCTTTTATTGACTTAACCAAAGCTTTCGACACAGTGAATCATGCCTTCTTAGTCAAACAGCTTACCACCATTGGCCTAGCTCGTGACAGCATAGCCTGGCTTGAACGTTCCCTGCACAACCGTGCACAGCAGGTGAAGATTGGTGACACCCTCTCGGATAGCAGACCTGTCCTATCTGGAGTTCCTTAAGGATCCATCTTGGGCCCTCTTCTGTTTAGCATTTTCCTCAACAACCTTCCTTACTCCTGTCAGGGTCACATCCTTTTATATGCTGACGATGCTGTCCTGTTTACGAGTGATCCAGACCCTAAGGTTCTTGAATCCAGGCTACAGAGTAATTTCATAGTCATAGAAAGATGGTTCCATAAGCACAAGTTAGTTATGAATTACAACAAGACTAAAAGTATGCTGTTCTCTAGCTCCCAAAATAGTCACAGAATTTACCCTCTTTCTATCACCAATGAAGAGGGCTCTCCCTTGGAGCTAGTCCAGCTCTTTAAATATCTGGGGATTACTACTGACAGTATGATGACCTATGCCTATCACATTGACAGCATGGTTAAGGCTGTTAACACTCACATTGGGCTACTTTATAGGCATAAGCAATGTTTGACCCCAGAGGCTCTTAACCTGGCCATTCAAAGCTCTCTTGTCTCGCTTATTGATTATGACTTACCAATCTATGGATCAGCTACTGAAATAACTCTTCGCTGCATATAGTTGTACTCAACAAAGCATGCCGGCTCCTTACTGGCTTAGCCCATCTGTCCCATACCTGCAACATGTACGCTCAGGCTAACTGGCTCCAATTCAAAGGTAGTGTCATGTACCAAACATATTTACTGTCCAGAAAAGTAAGCTTAGGCAAAATGCTTCCAGGAGTGCAAAAGCTTATTACCCTCACTATCACCCATCATTGCACCAGAAACTCTACTAGCCAGATTTTTAATATACCCCACTATCTCACTTCTCTGGGACAAAGGTCCTTTGCCTACCATGCCTCTCAATGGATGAACTTGCTGCACCATGACATCACTTCAGCATCCACCTTGGGCTCCTTCAAGATTAAACTTAAGCAACAGCTAGTTGCTGATGCCAGTTGTGACTGCTTACAATAACCTTCTTTCTTATGACCAGCACTTATTCTAACTTTATGCTATCATGACCTTATGCATAACTGTTTTCAGAATGTAAATAACTGTTCTATAAACAGAACATTCCAATGAGGCAGGCAGAAATAAGCTTATAACTTTAATTATTTTTCCATAGGGAAACCCAGTTATACTTCCCCATTATAACCAGCTAGTTATAGTGGCAGACATGTGCTGTATTTCTCTATGCATAAGATATGAGCCACAGATCTCCTGATGCACACTATCACAGTTTTGCTATAAATAACTGCAAAATCACTTTCCTTTTTTATTAGTTGCTGTGGAGAAAAACCAAAAAACAGAAAACAGAGACACAACAATTATGAAAACATTGCATCGGAGGATGTGTCCAATGAGAATTTTATACTCACCCTTGCTTTGGAATGCTATTATAAACCCCATAAGCTTCACTCTCAGAGTTTATGTAGCATCTTACACCTCAGGTTGGTATAACATTCTCATTAGACATATCCCCCATCCATTCTTCTATATTTTATTCACTTTGTCATGTTTTCAAGCAATGATGACCTTGACTAGAACTCAGGGCTCTGATGTGCTCTTCCACTGCCATGCTAGACAGCATTGTTGGCAACTTTCCAGAGCGTATACAAAGCTTATTTCCTTATGCACTATGGAATATTCCCTATTTATACAACATGATACCTTATTCCTGAAACATTTGTTTGTGATGCTATCTAACCTCCAAATAAACATTTATCAAGGTACTAGATATATCACAGTCAAACTCCTTGACCTTTGCACAGAACAGAACCATTCAGACAGCATCTGTCACAATGCTGATAATATCATATTAAGCCTGTGAAGCACCTGAAGCCATCAGTTCAAATAGTACAACTGTAAAATCTCCACACAAAAAAAGCTGATTTAAATAATGTCATTGTTAACATGATGTTGCATAAATTGAATACACAACAGCATAGAAGACACAGCAGCTTGACTTGAAATACATAATTTATCTCCACTTGTGAGGGGGACAAGACTTTTATAAATCACCACTACTATGTTATGGTCTTGCTCCATCATACTTGGAGATAAATTGCACAGTTTGAATCAGGCAATTCTATATCCCACAGGAAATGTATCCCTGCAGGTGTGTTGTATCTACAGTATATGGGATGCACCATGACCCGAGAAAAATGTGTGCTTATTTTCGTAAGTAATTAGGCAGCATCATAACTCATGAGTCACAGAGCCACTTGTAAGTTATGATACTGCCACTCATGAGTTATGTATGGTATTGCCTACTCACAAGTGAAATAAATGGACTGGTCTGGCCACAACCAAGGAATATTAGTGCCTAGGTCAATATATATAAAATAGTCAAAACAGAGATACCAGCACCTGCCATCTGTGTTGTCATGTAGTTCCACAAATCAGAAACTATAGACTGATACAATTATCTGTGCTGAATTAACTTTATTTAAGGCAGATAAGACACTCCAAAGTGCTGATTAAATCCGTTCCTGACAAAACATAGTAGAATCTTGCTGAGGCACAAAGTCCATAATAGTCCACACAGTTTCAATGCCGGTTGGCATATAGGCCCGAACCCCGCCTTAGGACTGATGTCACCTAATGTGTTCCATGCAATAGGCATTGAGATTCTACTATGTTTTGTACCTCTTTTGGCAACCGGGAAACAGCACATTAAGGTATCAGTGTCTTCTGGAAAGTTTGAAATAATGTCTGGCAGTAATGTTGGTATGGTAAACATACCTCCCCACATTACTTCCACAAACAAATAAATTACTACAATGTCATGCCCCCAACCCAGCCCCATCCCTCATGCACCTATTAAGGAAAATAAATAATTGGAAACCAAACTTTAAACATGTATTCCTATTTTTCTTATGATTCTAGAAAGGTCCCATAATTAGCAGTACTAATTTTCTACCACACAAACAATTGGCTTATCTTCCTTCTGAACAATTTTATTTGAAACTGATCCACTCATTGGGCAAAATACTTAAACAAGTAAAATGAATAATGTGGAGTAAGTCAAAACACATTACTTGCTAAAGTCAAAGGCAGTCATGGCAAACACCAGTAGTGCATATTTATTCATCCAACTACAGTGAAGGACACCGATGCCAAACCACCACCACACTTAAGAACCAAACTACCACCATATTAATATGCAACTCTTCAAATTGACAAATGTGTCATATTCAAATCATACTTATTCATAGGGGAATATCTAAAAATCACCACATTGGCAATTACTGCATCTTGCTCCCTGAAACCGGAGCAGAATATTCATCAATAGAAATACAGTACCTGAACAATGTTCCTTCAGAGGGAGCATACAGGCATGCTTTACCACCAAGTTTTACAATAACATCCAAATGGAATTACTGTTACTGTACACCAGGGCAGCCTAATTTTATACATTTTTTGTTGTTAGTAAATCTTCCTCTCATTCCAAAACAAGGGATAGCACAGAACTGGGGAAGGGGGGACATTTATTTTGAACAAACTTAATTTGTAGCCTCTTAATTACTCAATAACTGCACACCTTGTTGCGCGTCAGTGCTTACATTACTATTGATCTGATAATGACATAATTCTATATATCTATATCTATCTAGGTATCTAGACAGACAGACAGACAGACAGATAGATAGAGAGATAGATAGATAGACAGATGAGTGGTCAGAAAGAGAGAAAGATAGATAGACAGACAGAGAGAGAGAGAGATAGATGGATGGATAGATAGACAGACAGACAGACATACAGATAGATAGATAGATAGATAGATAGATAGATAGATAGATAGATAGATAGATAGATAGATAAATAATCTGTCTATTTATATTATACTGGCATGGTAGCAATAGCATAGTTAGGGTTGAGTAAGGTGTTTAATGTTAAACTCCAGATTTGTACCTCAATAACTTTGGCAGCGTTCAAAGAAATACCTTCAAAATTAGCCAACATGGTCTGGCTGGCAGGGGCTAAAGATGTGAAATGTTTTGTGATGGCAAGGCCAGGGAGGGTTAAGTGACATTGAAGTCCCCTAGCAATATGAGGTCACCAGCAGAGGATTGAGAAGTGATGGTAGAGAAGGAATCAACCACAGAGGAGGGGGATGTTTTAGGTGAGGCATACAAAACCCCAATGAAGATGAGCACATAGGAGAGGAATGATAGCCTGACCAGGAGGAATTCATGGGAGGAAGAGGCAACCTCAGTGGAAGCTATTGTACAACAGAGTCTCTAATAGTAATAGATGCAATACCACCCCCACGTTTTCCCCTGTCTTGCATGAAAAAGATGATAGTCAGGAAGGGTCAGGCTATAGTCTGGGATCCTGGAGGAGAACCTGGACTCATAGATACAGAGGATATCATGTAACTGTTGAGCTATCCAGACAGGAGGTTAAACTTTGGAAGAACGCTCCAAGCATTGAGGTGAAATATGCTCAGGCCTTTATCAGTTGCGGAGGTGGAGAAGTAGGGAGGGGAGGGTCTAGGGTTGGGCTCCAAATTGCCAGGCAGAAGAAGGAATAGGAACAAGAGCAAGAAGATGAGTGGGATTTCTGCTTCACAGAGCAGGGAGGAGTGCAGGAGGGAGGGAGATGGGAAAGGGAAGAAGGGCACAGTGGAGAAACTGTAGGCTAAGGGAGGGGGGAAGAGAGACAACAGTGGTGGACAGGAAGGGAGGATGGTAGAGGAGGGTAGATGAGTAGACAGAGGGGGTGGGTGGGTGGAAGAGGGAGAAAGATGGAAGAGGAGACATAGGGATGGTACGGGGCATTGGAGGAGAGGGAATAAAGTAGAGGTAGGTGTGGTACAATGCGATCAGGAGAATCACTGTATCTAAATATAGTGACGTGTTTGTATAGTTGCCTTGATTCTGTTGTTTGTAGTTTATATATTTATACTGAATGAAGACCTGTAAAAATGTGGCTCCAAAATATTCATGATGGTGACATTTAGTTACTTCACCAAATCAGTTGTTCTGAACACTACATATGTTGACTTCTATTTTATTTCAGAGTCTGTTCAACAGGAGCATGCATCCTCTATTACAGTACAGCAAGATTTTTTGGATGTGTTTGAATGATAATCGTCTTGCAAATCAGAGCTAATAAGCAAAAATGCAGCACAATATAAAATTGATTTCAGGTGGTACACAGAAATATAAAGTTTGTTTGATGATGCCTAGATGCAGCAATGTGTGAGACTGGAGGGATACAGTATGCACTCATTGACACTGACCGACATCTCAGAGTGTGCTATCATTAGATGAGCACATACTGTATACAATATGCACTGATTGAGAGCTCAGTTGGTGGCTAGCCATGGTGGAGAGAGGAGGGCTGAGCTTATTGCCAACTCAGGTTTGGGATAGGGGAGCAGGGTGGTGGAACACTACCTGCCAGAGTCCGGGGTCCTCTAGACACCAGGGAAAAATATGACTTGCAGGATATGGGCAGATTCGGGATAATGAGGAGGGTCCTCTACACTACCAGGGAATATCTACATTTTATATCAGGCTGGCAAGGAGGGAGGACCAGTAGACTACCAGGGAATATCTGCATTTTGTATCATGCTGGCAATCGGTGAGGGGGAGGAACTAGTGGATAAGAGAGAATATTGATTTAGATGTGGGGAGAGGGATTGGTGGGGGGAGGGACCACTGGACACCAGGGAGTATTGTTCATTTTTACTGGGACCAGCAAACAATGGGAGGAACCACTAGCACCAGGGAGACTGTTTTCTATTACTTGGACCAGCAATCGGCAATGGGGAGAGACACCGTAGTACCTCTGCCAACCACTAGGGTTACTCAGAATTAAAGCAAGGTCTTGATTGTTGGTATTTTTTCCATGCAAAGGAACTTTATAAATGGCCCTTCCAAGGAGAAAATACTTTGTGAATGGCTTGTGCCAATATGCAGATCCCTTCCCTTTTATTTGCATTACAGCCCCCTCCACACTTTGCCCCCAGCACAAGCCCAGTTTGCACCTGCAAACAGGGCTTTTGTGAATACCACTTGGGCATAAAACCTGGTTTGCACAAGGACAAAGTTTTGTGAATCTGGCCCATAATACTTTATCAAGTGGAGAACAGGAAGTAACTGGGTATGTAGAAGCCTATCAGGAGTTTGTAAATAAATTATTTTTATTAGAAGCTGTAACATAAAGAAAAGACACAATTCACTTTAGAAGCAATATTTAACATTTTTGAATTAACAGAAACAAGCAGTCACACAAGCTATTCTAAATCACAACTACCACACCCCCAAAAAAGAGTTAAAACAGACATTTCATTCTTCCATATCACAATATATTTTTTCATAACTATTGTAACCTTAATTTACCAGGGGAATAATTTTACAGGAAAACTCAAAAACTCATTAGTGACATGCCATACTACAGAGTGCTTTACTTCATTTGTACTGTTTCTTTTTCCCCTGCCTTTGAAGTGCAATGCCTCATGCTTCTTGGACTGTGATGATGTGCAAGAACAATTTTAAAATTGTAAATAAATCTTTTCAGCTCATTGTACAAATAAGAAAAATAGATAACAAACTCATCCAAAGAGAAAGTTGCATATCATTAACATGACAGAAGACTAAACAAAATCAAAAACACCATCAGCTCGAACGTCCTGTCAGTTGAGGGGCATTAAGCTGTACACTATAGCTTTCCTCACAAAGTGCCACTTCAGTTCTATGCTGAGCAGAGTGAGTGAAGCCCACAGCATTACAGATTCAAACAAAAGATTATGGATGACCATATTTAAAAATAACAAAGCATGATTAATTCATTAAGTTATACAACAATGTACGATGTTAAAAGTAACAAACAGAGAGCTCCAAATGGCACCAGAATAAGAAAACATTATACTATCTCTTTAAGTGGCCTCAGGTGCTAATCTCCAGTACTGCTACTTTCTAACCCCCTCCACTCCAGGTTGCCCTTCCCAATACGTCATATATCAGAAAAACAAAACTAATATATAAGCTGACGGGGGTCACCCCAGTACTGCCTCTTTCTACCACCCCACTTCTCTAGTTCACGCACCCCATTCTCAATACATAGGTGGCAGCATCAGGTGCCCATCACTGGTGCCACTGATGAGTATTCCAACACAAGGGTGCCCAATCCTCATTGTCAGCTAAATTCCCCTGTAAAAAAAGAAAACAGTTCCTCATCTTTTCATATTTTTAAACCTGCAGAGTAGAAAATGGTCCCTCACCAATCTGCCCTCCCATACCCCCAACCCCCCCACACCCCCCACTCAGAACCCTCCATTACACACAATCCCACACACTCTCTCTCACCTGAAAGTGTCCCACGGTATAAATCCATTCTCTGAGTTAAAACATGTCTTGGTGCTGGAACCAGCGACTGTGATATGAGAAAACAAGCCAAGCCATTAATACGGTCCAACGCATTTTGAACATTTACTCATAATTTTATTTTTACACCAAATTTTCAGCATGGCCTTTTTGGACCAAAACCCATGAACAAGGTAGGCGAAAATGTTCAGATCTTTCCCAAAATGTGACTATGTGGTTGCTGTGTGAAATCACCTTTCTGGTAGGATTTGAACATCATCAAGTACTGGGTTCATGATGGAGGGACATAAGAAAGCTATGCTGAAAATTTGGTGTAAATATATGGTAAAATGATCAAGCTGCGAGTGAATGTTGAATTTTTCCAATGATTACTCACAACTTCGATTAATTTTGAATATTTTCAAGCAAACTTTCAACATGGCCTTTGTGGGACCTCACTGCATGAGCAAGGCAGTTGAAAGTTTTAAAATATGTGCCATAAAGTGATTTCACATTTGCTCTGTGAAGTCATGTTTTGGGCAGGATATGAACATTTTCACCTACAGTACTGGGTTCATAAGGTGGGGTGATAGGAAGGCTTTGTTGAAAATCTGGTGCACAAATATGGTAAAATGACTAACTTGTGTGTGAACATTGAAATATTTCAATGTTCATTCATAATTTCACTAAGCTTCAATATTTTTCCATCAAACTTTTAACATGATTATTTTTAGATCCCACCTCATGAGCAAGGCATTTGAAATTTTTCAAATATGTGTCAAAAGGTGATTTCATAGTCATAGTGTGAAATCATATTTAGGCCAGGACTTGAAAATTTTCACCTACTGTGTTTGTGAAGTGGGGTACAAAGAAGACAATGTTGAACATTTGGGGCTCAATTTTTGAAGCCCAAATATTGATGCAAGGAGTCAAATCAAATCAAATCAAACTTTATTTAATCAGGCATCAACACCATTGAGCAAGCTCATTTTCAAAGTGGTCCTGGACAGTGAACAATACAAAACAAAGACAAAGTAATACAAAAATAGTGACAACAGCAGAATGCGGTACCTAGTCGGATGCAATATACTTAAGTCCGTCAAGGGAACTCCCACTTAGGTATTTTCCAAAAAAGCAATATAAAGTAAGACAGGGGAAAGGTAAGGTAGGAAACTTGAAAACAGATTGTGGCCTGCAAATGGATATGTAAAACAGCCTGAGGCCTGCAAGTGGATAAGTAAAGGTAGGGAGGGGGAGTAAAAGTTGTGAAAGGGGGGAGTGTGTGTAATGGAAGTCCCTATGGATGGTGGACGATGATATATTAACAATTAAATTAGGGCAGAAACACCAATAAGCTGAGGGGACAAATTACCTATAGCAGCTACAAGGTTCCCACAAATTCTCAACTAGCAAAGATTTGAAGGAGAAAGGGCTCGGCAGTGAGGTAAGCTTGAGTGTGCTTTGCATAGTGTTCCAAAGTGAAGGGAGTGTGGAGGTAATTGCGGTCAGTCCAAGGTTAGTTTTCATTCTAGGCACTTGGAAACAAAGAGTCGCATAATGTCTGAGACCATAGGAGCCATGGGCACATTTGAACAAGTTAGAAATATATGCAGGCAGCTTGTCTGTGAGAGCTCTATAGAACCAGGTGAGCGTATTTCTTTTTCTCCGTGTTGACAGTGATGGCCAGCCCACCATTTGGTACAGAAGACAATGATGGGTGCGAAAAGGCAGTTTAAAGATGAATTTTAGGGCTCAGTGATATATGGTGTCAAGTTTATTAAGTGCTGTGAGAGGGCAGTGATTGTAGAGGAAATCAGCATAATCAAGTACGGGTAGAAAAGTGATTTGTACTAGTCTCATTCTAGTTTCTGTGGCAAGCAGATATTTGATAAGATAGAAAAGGCAGAGTTGCTGTCTTAACTTTTTCAAGACTTCATTTAGGTGGCATAGTAAGTTAAGTTTGTTGTCCAGCAAGAACCCTAGGTATTTAAAGGTATCTACTGAGTCGAGGGGTTCACCCATAAGCGTTAATAATGGTGGGATATGTGAGGTGCCAAGGGCTGCTTTAGGAGAGAGAATCATAGATTTAGTCTTTTTGGCATTGAGAAGGAGTTTATGCTTGATGAGACTATGTTGTAAGGAGGTAAAGTCTCGTTGTAGGTCTTCATAGGCCATGAGAAGTGAGGAGTTTGAGGTGTAGAGTACCTTGTCATCGGCAAATAGATGCACGTTTGCTACTTGCAGGTGAGAGTCCAAGTTGTTGATATAAATAGCGAATAGAATAGGTCCCAGAATGGAGCCTTGGGTGATCCCTCTCAATAGGAATTTCTGAGGAGACTGGTCGCCTGCAGATTTAACTTGTTGCAATCTGTTAGAAAGGTAGCTAGTGAACCAATCGATGGCAGGGATGTCTAGGCCGATATTTCTCAGTGATGTAAGCATGGTGTTGTGATCCACAGTGTCAAAGGCCTTGCTGAGGTCGAGAAATAGAGCAACTATGTGTATTTTTAGAGTCTAAGGCAATTTGCTAGTTGGTAGTTACTTTTGCAAGAGCAGAAGTGGTGTTGTGTTTTGCCTGAAACCCTGACTGGGCAGGGTTTAGGAGATTGTGCTGGTCCAAGTGATCTCTGATTTGAGTATTGACAACCTTTTCCAGGATTTTTAACAGAGTGGAGAGTATAGAAATAGGCCGATAGTTGTTCAGGTTGCAAGGGTCCCCTGACTTAAAGAGAGGTAGAATATGGGCAGTCCTCCACGTCGCAGGTAATTCACCCTGACTCTGAGTCACCATGAGTCGGCATCAAACAGAACTGATGCAAGTGGCTGCTTGTGTCAAAAGTTATGCCAAGTAAAATTTTATAATGCATCCAACACCAGACCACTTGTGCCAAACTGGCCCAGTACCAGAGATGTACCCAACATGGGGGTGTGCCATGGTGTTTGGGGGTTTGTGCCATGGAGGGGCTGCCATATCCCCTAATATTGAATTCTGGAGGTCCCACCCCCATGGCCACACAGAGCCTACTGTTAGACCAGCCTGGGGCTGGTCTAACCTGCCATGCACTGATGCCGCAGTCTTGGCTTGTTGGAGGGCTGATCCTGTGGTCTCCTGGGGAAGGCAACCATACATCCCTTGACACCTGCCAGACCACTGCTGGAGTGGCCGGTGACCCGTGGCAGGTCAGAATTCAAACTCTACCATGTTGTCGCAGGTGTTCCCATCCATTTGTCCATGATGTCCTGCTGCTGCCCAGTCTGGGGTATATGTCACTCCCCTCCTCCCAGCCTGACCAATCCCCCCCAAGAGCCTGGGCATGCTTAAGATGACCTGCCAGCCACCAGGGTCACCAGCTGGTGGGTTGCCTTCACTATCATGGGCACCTCAAGCCCATGCTGTGGTTTACTGCATTCCTGGCATTTCCGCCAAGTCTTTGCCACAGAATGAGCTTACAACAATCCCAGGAACTTTGGTGCCAGGACCTGACTTTTTATAAAATCAAGTGCAGGGTCTCTGGTGCACCTGGATTTGCTGAAGGTGGCGGATTAGTGCAGGTTGTGCCACTATTAGAACATAGCGTGCTTGGTGTACATACATGCATATGGTAAAATGACCATGTTATGAGTGAATGTTGAAATATTTCAATGTTCACTCATAACTTCATGAATTTTCAATATTTTTCCACCAAACTTTTAACATGACCTTTTTGGGTCCTCATTCATGAACAGGCAGTTTAATTTTTTTTAAATATGTGCCAAAAGGTGATTTTGTGTCACTGGGTGAAATTACATTTTGGGTGGGATTGAACATTTTCACATACTGGGTTCATGACATGGGTTCATATGAAGACTATGTTGAAAATGTGGTATAGAAATATGGTTGAATGACCAAGTTATGACTGAACATTGAAATATTTCAACATTCACTAAAACCTTGGTCAATTTACCATATTTTTGCACCACATTTTCAACATAGTCTTCTTGATAGGGGTAGGCCCCCAGTCTGCTATTATTTATTACATTAAGAAGGGGGAGCTGGTGACCTGGTGGGGAGGGAGGAAGAGAATGCAGTACCTGTACCAGGCATGGGCACCCTTGTTTACTTAACATAGTTGGATAGGATAGGCTAGGATAGGATCGGATAGTATAAGCTAGGATAGGCTAGGATAGGATAGGATAGGATAGGTAGACACATAGACAGACAGATAGAAATGTAGCTAGGCAGACAGACAGACACACAGACAGATAAGATGAGAACACTGGTTCAGTAGACTGCCAGCTCACTGCTGCCACTGAAGCCAGCAGTAACACTTCATCTGCAGCTGCAGATGTCAAGAAAGTTCTGCTGTTCTCAAATAGAGACTGCAGGTGAAGGCTTTTCTTGTTGTGTGGGTCACCCAGGACTTTCTGGTGCCCAGAAATATTATTTCTAGTGTACTTTTCAAAAAACAAAAAAATAGAATCTAGCTAAACAGGCACAGTTTACCTTGGTTCACTAGCTAAACGGGCACCTTTTACCTAGGGTTGGGTGGTTCCTTTTTTGAAAAAAAAACATCATTTTTAGTTATTTTCCACATCTTTTCATTGTAGAAAAACAAACTAAGATGGTGGCCACCATGATCAATATTTTTTCTCACGAACAATAAATCATAAAATATAAATCCACACTATTGATGTTTTTTTTTGTTCATATCAGAGGGTTATCCAAAAACCCTACTGAGCAACCTATAAATCCTTATATCTCTGGAACTGTTTAATATGTTTTCACTTAACCTTAGAAAGGAATTACCTCCACAAGGCCACTTCTATCCTGAAAGCATCATGAAAAATGTCATACAATCTAGGTTGTGACAGCAAATATATATGTATATATATATATATATATATATATATATATATATATATATATATAGGAAAAACTTAACTTTTCCAAAAATCAATGTTCCAGATCTCAGAAGCTTCACAAGATACTGTCATGGAACTTTTCATGTCTTGAGACTCTGCAGATAAAAGTTTGAGCTATTCTATTGAACCTCCAAATTTATTATGGTGAAAAAATTGAATTTAACATTAAGCACTCCACTCAACCCTAACTACAGTATACTGGCACTTCTGTGACAGCATAATATATACAGATAGATAGATAGATAGATAGATAGATAGATAGATAGATAGATATTATAGTAGCATGACTACTGGTGGGTTGTACAGGCACTTCAATGTTAAACCCCAGTTTTTGTACCTTAGTAACTTTGCCACTGCTCAATGGATTTGCATGGAAGTTAGTGTGTGTGGTATTTTGGGGGTAGCTCTCTTGATGTGCCAAGTTTCTTTGCAGTCAGCTGTGTGGAGTCTGAGATACAGATAGTGCAAAAGTGAATTTTTGGGGATGTTTTCCCTATTGGTTTGAATGGGTTTTCTGTCAGCTTGGCTAGTGGCCAAACAGTTAGTAATTTGGGCCTGAACTATTCTGGGTAGAAATGGGCTGGTCCACCAATGTGCCTTTTGCTTGCTTGGTGAAAAAAATATTAATCTGTTCCAGAGTTATTTCATTTTGAAATTTTGAATAACTGGTTCTAAGCATGCTCAGTAAGCACTTAAAAATAGCTGTATGAAACAAAAAAAAAGATTTTTTTTTTGTATGGGGCTGATCCTTTTCATGAGGGGAAAATCATTGTTTAATGCGCCACCAACTTGTCTGTTTTCGCATAAAAATTCAAATTTGAAAACCCACAAAAATGATATTACTGAGTGCGACCAACTCATATACTGTAGCTTGCTTATCGGGACCCCCCTTAGCTGGATTCTGCACTTAACTGTTGCAGAAATGCCCTTAACATGTTGTTGTTTTTTTTTTGAGATTATAAATCTTGTTTGGTGACTCATGATATGAAACAAGATTCTTGTTTTGTATGAGGACTCACAAAAAATTTTTTTTTTCATGTGAGGAATCTATGTATTTCAATGCGGTTTTCAACTTTAGTATATAACTTTGCAATTTTTGATTATATTTTCAACACATTTTCAAAATGGCCTTTTTGAGACCCCACCTCATGAACAATGTTAATGGAATTACAGAAATCCATTCAGAAAGGCAACTTATGGTCACTTGGCAAAATCACCTTTCTGGCAGAATTTGAGAATTTTCACCACCCTTGTTCATCAGGTAGGGTCATAAGAAGGCTATGTTGTAATTCTGGTGTCACAATAATTAAAAATGCCAAAGTCACATGCACACATTGATATTTTGCTACGCTCCCTTGTAACTTTATATTTTGACTCAAAATTTTCAACAAAACCATCTTTTTATACAACCTCATGAACGTGACAGCTGTCATTTTTCAAACCCTGGCCAAACTGTGTTTTTGCATGTGTCATACAATGGCACTGCGGTTGCGCTGAATCACATTTTGGGGAGATTTCAAAATGTTCATTACTGGGTTCATGAGGTGGGGAAATAAGAAGGCTATGCTGACAATTTCATGTCTGCTTTAATGCAAATGGAAGTGCAGGGCCCATAGGACCTGCTCTTCCACTCCAGCATATATGTACGCATCTAAGGAGTGATGGGAGTGCAGGGCCCAGAGGTCCCACAGATTCAATTATATCTCAAAAAGTAAGCAAATTCTTTGCAAAAACGTTAATTCACTAGTTAGGGCTGAAGAAACAAAGGTAGGGAAATGTGGCATTAGTGTTTTCAACCCTAACACCCCACCCACCAGACAGCAGCAGGAAAAAAACATTACTGTTTCATCTCTCCTGTGTGTTTGCTAATCAGGCATGGGGTGTGCCCTGGGGTTGTCAGTCCTAATGCTCACCCCAGTCTCATATACTCTACACATCTCAACTTCTTTCATCATTGACTGGGGTGAGCGTTAGTGTTTTGAGTCTTAGGAACCTTGCTGACTCATTGATCTGGTGTTCCTTGAGGTTGTCAACCATAATACCTACCCTCTCCCCCAAGATGTAGCCTTTGGTCTGAAGCACAAGGTCAGCTAAAAGGCAGTGCCTCATAAGCATGTACTGTTTGGAGGTAGAGAAGTATGGCTCACCACATATGGCCAATACAATCAGTCATATCTTTCCATACACAGGGCCCTGCAGCACCTCTGCGAAGAAAGGGATAATTTATAACCTTCTTTGCTTAGAGGATGGGGTGGGCATTAAGGCTGACAACTCCAAGGAACACCACACCACCGATTTGTGAGAACTTCTTAGACTTAAAACCTTCATTTTTTTTGTCATTTCCTTCCTTTGTGCACTTTATGTTCTCCAACCATGATGTCTCCATCAACATAGTCTTTTGCAATAAATTTCTCTTCTTTTTCAGATAGTGTAATGGCATCCTCATTCACACAGGTCTTTTTGGGATGGATCTATTATGAAATCCAGAAAGTCACTTTCCATGATGTACAATAACCAGATACCATTACACCTTACCATCATAGCATAGATAATAGTAAAGAGCTCTTACCTGGGTCCTGGGGATTCTTGGTTGTGGGCTGGGAGCTCAAGGGAGCATCCCATTGTACCTGTAAAATAAGAATAGCACTGGGGTCACAAAGAATCTGCAGATCTTTAGTATTTAATTTGGACAAACAAGGGCTGATACACTTGTTCAGTGCTCTGCTACACTGAAGTTGGTGTCCTGCCATAGCTTGGTCATTCTTCCATTGGACCTGTAGACATAAAGGAGAAAATTGGTTAATATTAGTAATAAAATACTGATAAGCTGGTCCAGGTTGGAAGGGCTTGCAGAGTTTTTTGGTTTTTTTAACTTGGTTAATTGGGGGAAATATCAGTACCATGGGAGAGACCGGGTTTGGGGACATACTTGGATCACTTGTGGAGGCCAGTATGGGGGAGGTGGATAGGATACAGTGTCCCTGGGACTTTTGTCCTTTCCCATAGGTGGGTCCATGTTGTTTCATTGATCACCCATAACAAGGGCAAGATAAATCCACCAGCTATCACATACCCTGCAACAGCGACAGGTGCTGGACTGCAAAACTGTCTGATAGTCAAGGGAGGGTAGATAGCCATTCATCTCCTGGCCCCACCATGTGAGAAATTCATGTGAGGGGTACCAGAGGCACAAAGTAAGTCCCTGGATGGTGGGTGATTGTGCTAAGTGGCCAACAACAGTAGGAGGCCAGTTAGTGATGCAGTTTATGCAGCAACCAGACTACCATTCTGCCAGCTGCTATTTTACCCAATTTTCATACCAACTCACTTCTCCCAGTGCAGTGCATGGCCCTGTCAGGTGTTGACACACATGTTCGTCCTTGTGGAGAAAGCTTTTCAGGCCTGCCACAATGTGTCACTTCTATGGCAAATTACTGTGCCATCCCTCCACTGGCTGGGTGCAGTGCTACATAGCAGCACTGTCCCCCGAGCCTTGACCTATCCAGCTTGCTCACTGAGCTCCATTGGGCCAATGGCTAGCCCTAAGCACAATGTTTCTTTACAACTTTTTTTGTCACATTTTAAGTCCAAATTTTCAATATAGGTTTTACATGCCCCCCTTAGAACATGACAGGTGTCATTTATAAAGTACTAGTAACTGCATAATTTTGCACAAGTGTGAAAACACATTTTGGGAAGGATTTGAAAAAAGGCACCAGCCACCATCAAAAAGTTGTGTAAAAAATGGCTATGTTGAAAATTTGGGGTCAAAATATAGAAAATTCCCAAAGTTATGAGTAAACGTTGAAAATGTTTAATATTCCTTCATAACATTTTTTTTAAGATTTTGACCCCCTCCCCCATTTTCAACATAGTCGTTTTATGACTCCACCTCATGAACCAGGTAGGTGACATTTTTTTAAATTCCACCTGAAGCTGAATTCTGGGATCAAATGCAAAAATCTGTTTTGGTGGTGGGGTTTATACTAGGGGTTTATACTTGGGTTGTAAGGCAATAGTAGGCCATAGGCCCATAGTTATTGCTTCTCACTTTTCAGTGGTCTTGGCTACGTGAGTAGACATCCACTATATATTTATTCAGTTTATTTTTAAAACTGAGAAGACTTTTGCAGGGTACAATGTCTTCTGGTATGCTATTCTGCAGTCTGACAGTCCTGGGGAATAAAGGCGTGTCTTCTAATGTCACGGTTATATTTGTTTTCAATCAGCTGAAATTGATGCCCTCTTAACATATACACTGAATTTTAAAAATTTGACTCCCTTACATAGAAACATAGAACTTCTCCAAAGAAAAGTACCACTTGGCCCACTCAGTCTGTCCAGATATTCCCTGCCTAATCCTACTCCACAGACCCTAACTGGTCTCCATCAACCCTCTCACCTCTCTGCCTGTTTTCTAATACACCTCTTTTCTATCCCATGCATGTGAGAAGCCCCCAGCTGTTTTTGGCTCCATAACTTCTGCTGGCAGTCTGTTACAGGTATCTACCACCCTTTCAATGAATAAATAATTTTTCACATTTCACTTATCCCTTCTTCCAGCTTCATAACATGCCCCCTAAACATGTTGCTCCTGCTCATTTGAAAGAGACTTCCTTCTTGCACCATGTTCTCCCCTGTGAGGTACTTTTAGGTCTCTATCATGTCACCTCTTGCTCTCTTCCTTTCTGTGTGTTCATGTTGTGATCCCTCAGTCTCTATTCATAGGTCTTCTCATGCAATCCCATTACCATTTTAGTTGTCCTCCTCTGGACTGCCTCTACCTTCTCTATGTCATTTCTGAGGTGCAGCCTCCAAAACTGGACACAGTACTCCAGGTAGGGTATCACCTGTGAGCGATACAGTGGCAACAGCACCTCCCACCTCCTGCTGGATATTCCCCTCCCTATGCACTACAGCATCACACTAGCTCTACCCACTGCTTTGTCTCACTGTCATGTCATCTTGAGATCATCAGATATGATAACCCTGAGGTCACTTTTCTGTTTATGGACAGTCAGTACCCCCACCATCATATACTCTGTGCCTGTGTTCCTATAGCTGAGGTGCATGAATTTGCACTTTTTTTCATTGAACTGAAGCTGCCATGCTTTAGACAACTCCTGGAATTTCCCCAGATCCCTGTTCATTCTCTCCACCCCTCCTTGGTGTCTACCTGTTGTAGATTTTAGTATGATCTGCAAAAAGGCATACATATCTTCCAGTTCCTTAACAATGTCACTGATGCAGACACTGAAAAGGACTGGTTTTAGTACTGAACCCTGTGGCACCCCTCTACTCATTCCTCTGTTATTAAACTGAGTGCTGTTTACCACCACTCTGTCTCCAATCTGTTTTTTTGGTTTATTCTTTAGCAACCAGGTAAGGCCCACTAGGCACAAATGCCTATTTTCAGAGGTGACCTGGGAGCACTGGGGAGGTTAAGTGACTTGTTCAGAGTCACACAGTATGCAAATGGATCTGTTAACTAATACCTAACCCAGTTCACAACTTTAGATCCCACTCCCAGGCTACTCAGTTTTATTATTCCTGTTCTTGGATTGTCCTCTGCACGATTGTATCTCAGTGCTGCTGTGCTATGTTGTGTATTAACTAATGTATGTAAAATATGAACCTATTTTCTGCTTAGCCATGTTTTGGATATACCACCGTATATTGTATTGCAGTTCTATACCTTATCTGTTATAAGTCTGTCGCCACTTTACCCTTCCCCCAGGACACACCTGGAATCGAGCAGTACTCTACTCAGTGTGCTCTCCTGGTAAAACTTTTCAATACATAAATTATCAGCCACCTGTGTGTTACATTGTCAAAGGCCTTGCTGAATTTCAGATAGGCCACATCCACTGCCTTCCCCTGATCTATTTCCCTGATTACCCAGTCAAATAAATCCATCAGATTTATTTGGTATGACATCCACTCCCATGAATCCATGCTGCCTGTTGTCTTGCATCCTATTAGATGCAAGATAATCAATCTTTCCTTCATCAAGGTTTCCAATAATTTTCTCACCACTGAAGTAAGATTGACCAGCCTATAGTTCATAGCCTCCTCCCTGGTACTGATGTTGTATAAAGGGACCACATCAGTTCTTCTCCAGTCCTCTGGAACCATGCCTGTTTCCAGTGAGCTTTTGAACAAGTCTACCAATGGAGCAGCAAGCCTCTCCCTGGCCTTTATTAGAACCCTTGGATGTATCTTGTCTGGTCCCATAACTTTGTCCACCTTCAGAGCTGCAAGTTCTTTCTTCTGAAAATGGACTTGTGTCTATCTCTCCCCAAATCCTGCTCTTTCCTGGTGGTCCATCACCCTTCCCTCCACTATGAAGACTGAGCAGAAATACCTGTTCAGGATGTCTGCTTTTTGTTAGTACTCTTCTGTGCTGTCTCCCCATTTGTGCTTTTAATACTTACTATCAACCCTTGCTTTCATCTTCTCATGTATGTATCTGTAGAAATCTTAACCATCTTAGTGACTCCTGTAGTGATTATTTCCTCTGTTTGTATCTTTGTTCCTCTCACTTCCTTGCCTGCTTCCTTTTGCTTTACTAGGTATGCCTCCCTGTCCTTCTCCCTCAACATTTCCTCCTCCCTCCTGAATGCTACAATTTTTCCTTTTCCACTTTTGCCACTTCCTTAGAAACCCATGATGGTCTCTTTTTCCTTCTTCTTTTACTGAGTTCCTTCATGCACAGGTTATTTGCTTTAGTATACCCTAACTTATTTCTGCCCACTGTGCCTCCACCCTTCTCTGGCAATATCCCATCAAAGCAGTTTTTGAGGCAGTTCTCTTATTCTTTACAGTATGACCTCCTAATGTCCAGGATCCTCATCTTCTGTGGTTAGCCTCTGTTCCTGTCATAATGTTAAACCATACTGTATGGTGATCATAGGTAACCACTGTTACATCTGCAATGCTGTCCTTGTTTGTAAGCACCAGGTACAGCACTGCTCACCCATGGGGTTCTTTGACTTTCAACCTGAGAAAAGTCCCTTGTATGGAGTCAAGCATGGCTCTACTCCATGGAGAAGCTGTAGTTGGGAGGCTCTGTTTCACATCTGGCAGATCGAAGTCATCAACTAGCAATACTTCTCCCTTACTCACCATTCTGATGATGTCTTCCACAAGTGATGTATCCAACTCCTCTCCCTGTGCTGGAGGGCTGCTTATTTTGTCAGTATGGATATCAACCCTAAAGCCTGTCTGCAGGATAACTCAAAGCACCTCAAGCCCTTCCTTCTCCTCCCAGTGATACTGTACCTCCATTGTCCTTATTCCCTCTTCACATATAAAACATCCCTTCCTCCCCTCCTGTCCCCTCCCTGCCCTGTCTCACCTGAACATAGAGAAGTCCAGTTTGACCATGTCCTAGTTGTGGTGATCAGTGCACCACAACTCCATAATGGCCACTAAATCCAGTTCATCTTCTACAATGATGGCTTCCAGATCTGGAAGTTTGTTTCCAAGACTTCTTGTATTAGCATGCATGGCTCTCCACACCTTCCTTCCTCCCTGCCTTTTGTGTCGCTTCCCATTTCTGCCATGGTTCATGAGAAGGGGTCTAAAAAAGGTCATGTTGAAAATGTGAGCCAAAAATGTTATAAAATGGCAAAGGTATGAGTAAAAGATCAAAATGCAGTAAGAAGCCATTAACTGCACTTAACATGTTTTCAGTTAGTTCCTCGGTCAGCAAAGGTAGGAGCAGGATGGTCTCCACTCCAAAGAGAATTGTATTATTAGATGCCATTAGGTAAGTGAGGGGTGTGGGGAGATGTAGGATGGTGGTTGCTGGGTGAGAGGGATGGTGTGAGGTAGGTGGGGGAGGGCACAAAATATATTGATAGACATTTTTATTTTTTCAGGTTTTTTTTAAAGACTACAAAGGACAAAGTTTGAACCGACACTGAGAATTGGGCATCCCAGTATCAGGGTTGTGTTTTTTTTTAATCATAATTTTTATTCAAATTTTTCAATAGACACACAGATATATTACATACACAAACATAATACAGTCCAGCCTCACTTGGCCACAATACACAAATAAAATATTCCATTAAATACAGAGAGTGATAATTCATTATAGGTAGTAATAATACAATTTAAACTCAGCTACCCCTCCACTGAATAATTCACTGGAATGTTTTTACTGCCATGCAATCTATTTTCTTTTACCCCTATTACATTCTACCCATAAGGCAGGTATCAACTTAAATGACAATAAAAATACATATATCAAATAATAATTAATAAAGAACAGACAACAGATAAGACAGAAAGGACATCTAAAACATCCAAAACATCCCAGAGTGAAAGCGAGAAGGTTTCTTGAATACAAGAAATGAAATTGACACAAGCCATTAGTTGGTTAAAGGAAACAATATTCCCCAGGGGGAGGATGGATGGAGGGAGGAGGTGGGGGGTGAGGAAAAGCCTCCCATAATTAGGCCCACAAGTCCATTTTAACACCTCTTCCCCCTAGACCCGGCAGGATAACATCAGGTTAAGCCAAATCCAGGTGGATATTCCCAATACTTGATCCTAACTGTGCTCTGCTAAAATTTCCCAGATACCTCTGTTTCTTTCTCAGCTTGAAAATGAAAAAATGGTAGCCAACGGGCGGTAAATTTATCTTTGAGTAATCTTAATTTGGCTGTGAGCTTCTCTGTCTCCAATACATGGATGCATAGTGTATACCTGGACTCTAACATGGGTGACTCTTGTGTTAGCCACTTTTGGGTGATGGCTTTAAAGGCTGTTGCAACCATAATGTTATATAGATATCATTGGGCCTTTGATTTGATGATTGAGCACTACTGTGTTAAATATATCTTGTGGTTTTTGTAATGTTACATTAACTAGGTACCTGATTAACTATTATATTATTTAGGTTTGGTACTTAAAAATGTATATTTATATTTATTTATGTATATATTTAAGGTGTGTGTATTATTACAGTACTATTTACTGCAATATTACTTTTCCAGTATGATATAAGCATTGATTGTGGTGTACTGTCACTCTAAGTCTGTTTCACTATTTAAATGGTGTTCTGTGAATAGAAAGGTTAGTCCCCGACGAAGCGCGCATGCTCGAAACAGGTTGGGCATTTTTCATTGTGTGAGGTAGCTATTGTCACTCTGTATGGCACTGTGTGTTTTGGGCTCTTAAAACATGAGTAAACATTATATTTTAAGAAGTGCTTGTGCAGTGCCTTTTTTTCTGATTCACAGTTGTAGTGGCAATTGCACAGCGGGTGCTAGAGCTGCTTTTTTCTTGTTGTTGCCTTTGATTTGTTACCTGGGGGCAGTAAACCTATTAGGCAGAATTTTGGTTTAATTGGGGGTAAGATTTCAAACATGTTTGCATCCATAAAGCTAACCGAATCCCAGTATCCCTTTAGTTTGGGGCAGGCCCAGAAAATGCAAGTATACGTACCCTTCTCTGTACATCCCCTCCAGCACAACTCAGAGGAGTGTTGTCCATAGTGTTTAGTAATCATAGAGGTGCAAAAATATCTTAGCACCACACGCCATCTGAATGCCTTCTAAAAGCTTGAAGCTATGGTGGAGTGGATGCTTCTCCAGAATGGAAGCCATTCCCCATCTCCCAGTTGAAATCCAACTTCTGTGTGCCACATCAATCTAAGATAATCTAGAGGGTCTGGCTCCAGATCTGAGAGGAAAGCCATAATTTTTGAGACCATTCCCCTCTGCCCATGTTGAGTAACCAAGTGCAGAAGGTGGACTAATTCCTTCCATTAGGTGAAATTCTCTGTCTTTTTAAGTCAGAAATGCCTGATTTAAAGGACTCTATATAGGTCATGAGGAGTAATCTGAATTCCTGGGTTAGTTGTTGACATGATTTGAACTTATTTCCTATGAAAAATTGCCCTACTAGGTAGAGGCCCTGTTTAGGCCATCTCCAAAACCCTATATCCATCTTAAGAGGAGTGAAAACTAAACAAGCCTGTACAGGCATGGAGGGTCTTATTTTCAATTTCATTCTAAATTTCCAGGATAATTTCTGCCAGGTGTCTTTCAAGACAACTGACTAAGGGCTACCTAAGACTAATCGCTGAAGTCCAGCTTTATCCATAAAAACTAAATCTCCTATTGTGGCAATAGAGGAGGAAGGCTTCTCTAACACAACCAATAAAGGAACCTCATCATTTGTCATTACTGTCAGCAGGGTCTGTAATTGGGCTGCTCAAAAGTATTACATAGGTCAAGTAGCCTATGCCCCCCTCTGGGATTTGGCTCTTAATAGCGTTTGCCAATGAATTCTGGAGGGATTGCCAGCTCAAATAAATTTGGATATTGCAGTTTTAAGTGCTCTCCAAAAGGAGTCAGGGGGTTTTAAGGGTAAGGAGAGGAACAGGAAGAGGAAACCAGGCAGCACATTCATTCTAATACATTCTATCCTTCCTGATAGGGACAAAAGGAACTCATTCCAATGTGTAAAGTCTGCCTGAATGGCTTGTAGCAATTTAAAATGATTAGTATGGTATAATTTACTTAGGTCTCTGGGAATTCAAATACCCAAATATCTAAGCCCATCTCTCACCCATCTAAACTGACTCACTACTGGCAGGGTCCCCGTGGGGACTAGTCCCACTGGGAGCATTTATGTTTTTGTTTCATTGATCTTGAATCCTGCCACCTATCCAAAATCATGTAACATGGACTCAAGACAGGGAACTGAATGCACAAGGTTTGCAACATATAATAAGGTGTTATCTGCATATAATGATAATTGAAGCTCTGCCCTTCCAACTCCAATACCCTGGTAGGTGTCTGATTGCTGAATGAGGGCAGCTAGGGGTTCTATACTGAGAGCAAATAAGAGGGGGGAGAGAGTGGGCAGCCTGCCTACTCCCCCTTTCTATTTTGAATCTGGCTGACAGAACCCCATCAACTTTCACCTGTGTCCAAGGTTCTCTGTAAAGATTCCCAATCCAGTTTCTGAATTTCAATAAAAAAAAATCAGTCAAAATCTTTAATTATCCAGGTGAACATCATTGAGCAAGCTCATTTACAAGATGGACCTGTTTTTTTTTTCAATTAATCAAATTCCCCTAAACCAAAGTTTTTAAGAGTATGATCTAAGAAGATTCAGTCCAGGCAGTCACACCCCTTTTTTTGCATCCAGGGAGATCACTGCATGCAAGGTGTGAGGTGGAAAAGACTTGGAGACAGACAAAGCATTCAGGAGAAGGTGAATATTGTCTTGAATGTGGCACCCAGGAATAAAACCCGTCTGATCGGGGTGCATCAGAGAAGGGATTAATAGCTGGAGGTGCAAACCAATAATTTTAGCAAAAAGTTTTGCATCCTGATTTAAGAGGGAGATAGGGCTGTAGCTAAAATACTCCAGGGGGTCCTTACCCAGCTTAGGTAATACTGTAATCATGGCAGCTGTCCAGGTGTCCAGGGTAGCTCCTTCCTTGTGGGCTTCATTACAGACTTTAATTAGCAGAAGGGCCAAATCTGCTACAAAATGCTTAAAAAACTCAGCCATGATCTCATCGGGGCCTGGGGCTTTAACCGTGTTGAGGGATTTAATGACCACCCTTACCTCCCCCTCTGTAATTGGTGCATCCAGCAAGTCTCTTTGTTCTGGTGATAAAGATGGCAATTCCACTCTCTCCAAAAAGTCAATGACCCCCTGGACATGGTCAGGACCTCTCTCTTTACTATAAAGTTGAGCATAAAACTCAAGAAACTCATTTGAAATTTGGGTGGGGTGTGTAGCCATCTTCCCAAGGTTAGCCCTTATACAAATTTTGGGAATATAACTATCTGCCTCTTGCTTCCACAGGTGAAGGGCAAGCAATCTGCTCTCTCTCACCCCCCACTCATAGTATTTTTGTTTAGTGAACCTCAATGCATTCTCTGTTCGACACAGCATCAGACTATTATACACTGCCTTAGCTTTCTGAATAGAGATGCAGTGAAGTTTTAATTCACAGGTGAAGTGAGCCTGAGGTGGTCCACTCTGAATTCGCGTAGCACTATGAGAATTGCCCACTAAACATACAATCATATGAACATATGAATGTGCAAGCAGAAACAGACCACCCGGTCTATCTAAGTCTGCTTGAGTGTGCAGCTAGCACCCCTAGATTGCAGCTTCCCCACTCCCCCTTCCCCTTTGTCATCCCACTGTCTCCCCCCACCCTCACTCTCCCCTGTTATCTGTCCCATGCCCTTTTAAAGCTGTTCACAGGTTTACATGATACCACCCATTCTGGTAGAGCATTCAATTTTGCTGCCACCCTCTCCGTGAAATAATGTCTCCTCATTTCCCTCCTAAATCTTCCCCTCTAATCTTAGCCCGTGCCCCCTGGTGTCCCTCACCCTCCTTAGCTTAAAGACCCCAATCTGCCCCATCATTATTGATTCCACTCAGATACTTGAATGTCTCTATCAAGTCCCCTCATCCCTTCTATCCTCCAGGGTGTACATATTCGGGTCTCCCAGCCTGCTCTCATAGTCTCTCCCCTCCATTCCACATATCATCTTCTTTGCCCTCTTCTGCCCCCCCTCCAGTAGCCTGAAATCATGCTTCAGGTATGGCCCCAAAACTGCACACCATAATCCAAGTGCAGCCTTAACTGCGACCTATAGATGGGCAAGATCACCTCTCTTCACCTGCATGAAAACCCCCTCACTATGCACCCAAGTATTTTGTTCACTTTTGCAGCTGCTCTCCTGCACTGGGCAGCATTGTTCATGGTCCCTGTTATCATTACTCCTAGGTCCTTCTCCTCCTCAGTGATCCTCAACTTAACCTCCTCCCAGCCAGTATTCTCTCCTTGGGTTCTTCACCCGAAGTGCATAACCTTACACTTCTTTGCATTAAACCCTAGCTGCCACCACTGTGACCACTCCTTAAGCTTGCTTAGGTCCCCCTGCAGCTGCTTCCATCCTTCCCCTCCATCTACCACTGCTCCCATTTTGGTGTTGTCTGTGAACAGACTTACCTTGCTCACCACCCCATGTGGAATGTCTGATATCAAGAGCCCAAATAATACTGGTTCTGGCACAGAGCCCTGTGTCACTCTGCTCATCAACAGCTAGCTTTGGAGTTGAGAGCTCCCCTCCCGCCATACCACCCATTGCAGCTTCCCACTCAGCCAGCTTGTAACCCAGTTTGTCATTTTTGCCCCTACCCATACACCAGTTAGCTTCCCCCCAAGTCACCAATGAAGCACCAAATTGAAGGCCTTGCTGAAGTCCAAGTAAAGAACATCCACCACATGACCCTTATGCAGCTCACCTATCACCCAGTCATAATATTGTATATGGTTGGTTTGACAAGACTTCCCTGAAAGGAACCCATGCTGCCTCACATCCTGGAGGCTGTTGTCCTCCAGGTACAACACCAGTCTTTCCTTTAGTATAATTTCCATGAATTTGCACACTATGGAGGTGAGACTTACTGGACGATAATTACCGGGTTCTTCCTTTGGTCTGCTGTTGTGTATCGGCACTACATGTGTCATCCTCCAGTCCAGTGGCACACATCTTGACTCCAGTGAGGTGCTGTACAGATCTGACAGCAGTTCTGCCAACACCTCTGCCATCTCCCTCAGCACCCTGGAGTGGATCCCATCTGGCCCCAGTGCCTTGTCTACCCTGAGTGCCCTCAGTCCCTCTAGGACTCTACCTCCTTGAATTCTTCCATCTGTCACTTTTCCCCCCATCTCCACCCTCCCAGCCCATGTTGGTATCGGTCCTCACTTTTCTTCTGTGAATACTGAGTGAAAGTATTCATTCAAAGCCTCTGCTTGTTCCACCCCCTTTCTGTCCACTCCACACCCTTTTTTATCCTCACTATTGTCTCCTTGCACTTCCTTTTCTTCCTGATACATCTGAAAAAGCCCCCCATTAATTCCCTGTGTTAATCTCAGCTGCCTCTGGGCCTTGGCTTCTCTCACTTTTCTGATCACCTCCTTGGACCATCTTGCATACTCCTCCCTGTCCCCTTCTTTCCCCATTTTCCTATACCTCTGGTGCGCCTCTCATTTTGCCCTCACCACCTCCACTACCTTGCTGTTCAATCAGCATGGTTTCCTTGCTCTGCTCCTCTTACTCTGTGTCCTGGTGCAGGCTTTCATTGCCTCTGTAATCCCCCATTTAATAATATCCCATTTCTGCTCCACGTCCATCTGCTACCTTATGCCCTCCAGTTTTCCTTTCAATACTTCCCGCATTCTCCCAAAGTCTGCCCCCCTGAAGTTTACCACCCGGGTTACTGATTTCTTTTGCTCCCCACACAACGTGATGTTAAACCGCACTGTTTGGTGATCACTGTCGGCTAATGGGTCCTCCAACCTTATTTCCCTTAATGCCTCCCCGTTCAACAATACCAGATCTTTAGCCTAGTAGGTACACTGACCAACTGCATCAGGAGACCCTCCTGAATCATGTCCAGGAGCACCTGATCCCTAGCACTAGAGGTGACCTGAATGCTCCAGTCAACCTCCAGCAAGGTGAAATCCCCCACAATGACCACCTTCCCTTTCCTACATGCCTTTCTGATTTGTACCACTAATTTCCTGTCAGGCTCCTCAGACTGGGACAGTGGCCTATATACCACCCCAAACCTCAGTTCTCTACCCTTTGAGTCTAGGAGCTGCAGCCAGACTGCATCTGTTCACCTTGGATTTATGTGATAATGGCGTGTTAGGGTGATGGCACATCGCTGAAAAAATATTTTGGTGATGTACTTCCTGGCACACAGCAAAACGGTGCTGAGGAGTTAGGCCCCCTGCACCCCCCTACTTAAGGATTATCAAGTCTCTGCACCTTCCTACTTAAGGATTATCAAGTCCCCACACCCTCCTACCTAAGGATTCTCAACTCCAAGGGTGTGTGTGTCGGGGGGTGCAAACGCGGCAAAAACAATTGGGGCCGGGTGTAACAAAATGTACCTGATCCTGGACCTGAACCCAGCACCATTCCCTCCACAGCTCTGAACCCACCCACCATGCCCCAGAAGCAGCTCGGCAGCTCACACGTGGCACCACCCCCTACAACCCCTCCATCCCCTCCCACCCCATGCTTGGAATGCTCGCTCCTCCTCCGCACAAGTAGGCATGTAGTGACAGGATGATGCTATTTCACGCACTTCCCCATCTGGTCATCCACCTTCCCCAGTCGCCCCAATGACAGACACTGCGACTTGAGTCACCTTTCTGTAGGTGCCCAATCAAGTTCGCCAAAGTCATGGGATACCATTCTCCTTCTCCTTTCCTCCCCCTCATCCTTGTGCATTTGATCCCATCCCTCACATAGACTGCCAACCCACCCCCCTCCCTTCCTTGTGGTCCTTCCTGTATAATTTATACCCTGGGATTGCCAGATCCCAGTCCTGGTGCTCAGTTGCCCAAGTTTCCATGACAGTTGCAATATCCACCCTCCACACTGCCACGAGTGCCTGTAGCTAAGCTGTTTTTTTTGCCTAAGCGTCTTGCATTCAGTGAAACCACCCTCCATCATGCCTCCTTCCCTTCATGACCCTCCATCTCCTCCATTCTACTCCCTCCCTTTTAGGCCACCCCAAGTACTTCCCTGCTAGCCTTGGGGGTAGGCTGTGACTCCACTCTATCAGATCCCTGCCTACCCGCTGTCCACTTTGCATCCCATCTATCTAGTTTAAATCCACCTTTGTCACAATATACCTCCCCAGTCTTTGCTTTAATACCTCCTTCCCCTCCCCACTCAGGTGCAGCCTATCCCTTGCAAACAGATTATTATCCCAGGTACTGCTCCAGCCACCCACAACCCCATACCCTTTAGTTCAACATGATTCTTCCAACCATGTGTTCAACTCCCCAATCCTCTCCTTTCTCACTGTGTTTGTGCAGGGTATTGGGAGCACCTCTGAGAAAGCCACAGGCTCCCTCATCTCCTTGTACAACCTTCTCACTCCCTCAAACCTTTGCCTTGTTACTTCCACCATTTCTCCAATTAGGTCATTTGTCCCCACATGTACCCCAATGTGTGGTTTCCTCCTACCTCCCCCTTGAGCACCTTAGGATTGCTTTAGGATTAAAAACTTTAAATTTACCTTACTTCGCCTTACTTCACGTTGTCCACTTTGAGTTCATTTCGAATTACAGTTTGATAAGGTGAAGCCATTAAAAATCAGGCCACTGATCACATACCTGACTGTCTATGCAGGTCACATGATTCAGGGGAGGCAGTTAAACTGGCAGGAAGTCAGTGTTCAAAGTGCAAAGTGGGCACAGATGCAGCATGCAACAGTCAGCATTTGCTTTATTTCAGGGTACTGCAGAAACTCCTGTACCACCAGATTTAAACACTGGGCCATACAGGGAACATGCACAAAGCCACCATTGCTCATACATTTCACAACGTTTGATCCATTATCACTAGCTATGAAGCCAGATTTTAGGAACAGGGGGTGCAGCCACTCATCAATTTCTGTCAGTAGGCTGTGTTAACCTGTATGTGACCCTGCTACACTATGCATCACAAGCGTGGCATCCTGTCTAATCCATGAAGGTTACTACCACCTCCACAGTCTGACTTATTACACTTCTTTCCCATCCCACCATCACAGAAAACCCCAGGTAGCTGTGCCCAATGTGCAGTAATACACAGATAGGAACTACCCACCATTTTGCCACTTGTCCACATATCCATGCTTAAGTGAATGTAAGGTGATGCAAAATGTAGAAAGGTATGTCTTACAGACTCTGTCACTGTCCGATATAACTCGGGGACAACATGGGTGGAAAAGTATGTCTGGGACAGGAAGTTACATTTAGGACATATGCATGCTGCAAAGCACTAGAAGCCCTCATTCTCCACAAAGGAAAATGGCAAAAGGTCAATTGCCAGCATTTCCACTATAGCAGCATTGAGTTCACATGCATCTGCATGATTGGGTTGGTATTTAGTGTTCTGCACAAAAAAGCTATGCAATGTGGTCTGCATCGTTTGTTACTTTACACGTGGCATGCCAAATGGCTCTAATCTACTAATTGACATGGAAGGGGTACCTTGGATGTTTGATGGTGGGTGCACAGGTGACAAGCCAATACATGTGGTTATTTCCCTTGTTTTAAGCACAGGGGTTGATGTATTAGAATTACTACATGGACTGCCACTGCTACTCTGACCACTGCTTGAACATTCCAAATCCTCCTCCTCTTCATGCCTATAGTAATCCTCTGGTGTTACTTCACTATTTTTACTGACATGGCTACTTACACTGACAGAAGCGGATACCATGCTTACTAAGGTGGCTGAGGGTGAATGCCCAACTATGGCATTAGCTCCCCTCTGGTTCCGCATCCCCAGTGCTTTGTGCCTGCTCTTCAGATGAGTATGCTGGCTCCCAGTGCTCAAATGGCTACCCTTTTTACCACGCTTCACACACACTTGGCAAAGCTGGCAGATTGCCACCATTTCAGTGTTGCCATCTTGTACAAAAAAATCCCAGACTAGGAATTTGGATGCCCTACTCTTCACATGCTGCTGCTGGTGCTGCTGCTGCATATGTGACTGCACTTTCGGTGGCGATGAAATAGGGGGTGTAATGAATGATTTCTGCTGTTGTGCACAATTGGACCTTGACTGTACATCACAATCTATGATTATTAATTCAGGGTCATCATCAACAGACACAGCTACAGTAGAACTTTGAAGAGAGGGCGATTGACTAACAGACTGTTTACAAACAGCCACCTTCACTTTCTTTTTTTATGGTTCCCAAATGAGGTCGCTAGCATAATCAGCGTAATCATCATCCACTTATTCACTTTGGAGGCTGTCCTCCTGTGGAGATATTCCAAGTTCAACAGCAAACCTCAACATTATCAGCTGAACTTTTTTCATCAGTGTCTGAATGTTTGGATGGCGTGTTCTCAACATCAGTGAAAACATGAGACTGTGAGTCATCAGCATGATCAGAATCATGTTCAAGTGTTGTAGGTAGTGAGACATCAACTGCACTCAAGTCTGCAGATTCAACAACTTTTTTTCCCACATGATAAGTTTAACGGAGTTGAATCTGTAGCAATACTCATGTTGTTATCAACCATGCCTTCACTAACTTTACTAACAGCAGGGACAACATCATCTCCAACCAACATTTAAGTGACTGATTTTGCTGTGAAAAACAGTCACACAAATCCATTTATTTGCACCAACTACTACCTCTCCCTTCTTCTGCGTACTACCACAACCATGGCTACTCTTAACACTGCTACCATTGGTAGCCCCTGATGAACCTGACTCTTCACAACAACTTACACTGCTAATAGTCTTCTTGGCAGCAGCATCACAGCCAGAAACTGCTTTGCCTGACTGTCTCTCCGAAGGAATTTTTTTCAGATGACACAGACAATTTACAACAACTTGATATTTCAGCACTTTTGGGTGGCTGGGAGGCAAAACATTAAATGCAGCCACACAGGCACAACACAATACCTGTCCCTGAATCCTTAACCAATCTTCAAAAAGCCAACAGTCAAAAAACAATACCTTGTTTTGATTGGGGGGGGGGAGACACAGTACCTAGCTACACAGGAGCAGGGAAATAAACTGCAGACAGGCTTAGAAATTCAGAGTACTGCTATTGTGGTGCCACAATGAAATGCATATCACTTGATAGCATGCACACAGATTAAAGGTTAGGTGCAAAAACTTTAACTGTTCAGTACAGTACAGCACAGACAGTCCTGTAAAAAGATTAAAAAACTGCACAGCAAACAGAAAATATTTATAAACAATTCAGTGAAGTTGTACTGTGTCTACCTGAACACAAAAAATAATAAAACAATAGCCAACAATGGTTCGAAAAAATGCCTTTCTCACTACTCTCCCTTCTATACCACAGATCAGCCTCTCCCCCAAAGCACACTTCTACAGTGTCTCTCAATACAGAGACCGAATCAACTAAATTAACATTCAATATTCGCAAAACATCAATAAATGCTCAATGATATAACCTCATTAGGGTTTACTACTACTAACATTTTTTTCACAAAATTCTGTGGCAAAAAGGCATTTTTAAAGGCTTTAAAGGTTTTTATAGGGTTTGAATCTCAGAGCTCTGACAGCAAACTGAGGCTGTGCAAGACAATGTAGAGCCCAAGTGACCTTACATCCCATGATTCACTGCAAAATTTGCCTTAAAGAGCACAAAAACAAGGCAAAGTAACACAAAGTCAATAGAAAACAAGACAAAGTAACACAAAGTCCATAGAGAACAATGGGAGCTTTGCATTACTTCAAAATGCATAGTTATTCACTTCGCTTTGTGGAGAAGTAAGTGAAATTGGGGTTCTATGTGAAATACTACGTGTAGCTAAATCACTTCGCCCACCACTCTTTCTGAAGTTTAGGGCACAGAGCCTTGTCCCTTGTCCCTTGTCCACTTTTGCTCCTTCTCCAAATCCCCAATTTCCTCTAGGATGTTACAGATTTTTAGGTGATGTTGTTTATTTTGGTATGATGTATGGGCAATGATTTGGCCATGCAGCACCACCATTAAGCCATCACATATGAATTTGAGAGAGGAGTGAGATTCATGGTTCTTGTTTAAATAATGCTTAATCACATCTCTAAGAGAGTCTACAAAAGCTTTATCATGTAAGAGACCGGAATCAAATCTCCAATTTCCCCTCCAGCCCAAGGATTCCCATCTGACCACAGCCAGAATAATAACATGGCCAGAGAATGTCATTGGTTGGATAAACACCTCCTGAAAAAAGTGGGCCCATACCTTCTGGGTGTAAAATCTGTCAATTCTAGAATAAGAAGTGGTTGCTGGGTAGTAGAATGTAAAGTCCCACCCCTCCAGATTTTGTAAGCGCAAGGGGTCTGCTAAGCCAGACTCCAGAATAAATGTCCTAAGCAGCTTGGAAATGGCCATCTCCCCTTTTAGTTGTGCTGGATTCTTATCCAGAACATGGTTCTCCATGCAGTTCCAATCCTCTGCAATGATAATTTGGCCCTCACTGAGCAATGAAATAGTGTAGAATAAGTATCTGAAAAATTTCCCTGTGGGGTGGGTGGGTGCATAGACTAAAGCTATATGTAGGGGGAGCCCTCTGAATTCCCCCAATAGAAGGACCAGGCATCCTAAGCCCTTTACCTGTGCCTTCCATTCAGTGATAGGAAGCCCTTTTTTTATCAGTTTTGCCACCACTGATTTTGGAGATTGTGGGTGTGCATCTGAGAAAACTACCCCCACCCAAGACCTCCTTAACTTATTGTGTTCCAATGGTGAGAGTCTTGTTTCTTGTATACTTGCTATATCACAGTTTACCCTTCTGAATTCTTGTAAACATTTTGCTCTTTTAACTATGCTATTAACCCTTAGGCTGCCGACAGAATTAGAACATATAGGAATTGTTGACTGATATATCAGTTCATGGCCATGAAAGAGTTAATGCCCTTGATGTTGATAGAACAGATCTTAAGGGATGTCATATTTAAAAATATGTAGCATTATCTTCCCAGATCTCCCCTCCCCAACTCCCTGAGTCACCTCTCTCTTTTTGAAACCTCAGGATATATAGAACAGACAAAAAACATATAAACAAACACGGCTCAAACAGTGAGCTGTAGCTAGAAACAAGGGGGTATTAGCAGGAGACCCCCAGGAGTCCCCCAGTACAGCTGTGGTCAGGGTGAACCCTTCACTGCTGGGGAAGCCCAAGCTGTGCAAGCGGGCTTCAGAAGATGGTGTCTCACTACCAAGTAGTGCATGTCTATATGAGGGAAAGAGGACATCACTGTGTGTAAGGTTAAATATCCCATTCTCTGCCAGAAATATCAGACCTTCTCCCTCGCATTAACACTACAGAAATCCTGGGTGCCTAAACAGAGAGCCCCAGGTGCAATAATTATTGATCAGATGGTCAAATAAAGGGAAACCCATACTGTTAACTATATCCCAAAAGTCCTCCTTGGGTTAATAAGGAACCCCAGAAACTAGGGATTTCCAAGGATCATCCTAGAAACCAATTTACTGATCTCAGTCACCATTAAATAAATGCAGTAAGGAACGGGATAAAAATAAAAATCCCCCTCCTGAATGTGACTTAATCCAACCACCTCAAGAAAGAAAACCACAGTTACCCCTTAACAGCCAGTGTCAGCATAAATATATAACCAAAAATAAAATAAACTGGGCTGAAGGAAGGCTGTCAATTCCCAGACACTCATTGTACCCCTGTTTATAACATGTTACCGAAAGATCATATAAATACAGCTCAGACCAGACACAAAAGTAACATTTTATACCAAAAGACCTTCTAAACTCTCTACCATGTGTATTAGTTTTCCTGATACATATACTATATATGATAAGTTTTACTGTCCAGAAAGAAAGAAAAACAGAACATCTCACTGAGATTGAGGTCTTGTAGTAATCCAAGGGGTAGTTTGATTCAGTAGCACGTGAGATGGGTGCCTGAATCACGGTGCTGTGTGAAATGGTGATGTGATATGGGTGAAAGCCCGAAAGGTGAGAGGGCAGGGAGGGTGACCAGATGTGGTGGGGTGTGCGACTCTAGCGACAGAATATGACTTCCTGTATGTGAGTGGGGGGAGCGAGCATGGTGAACGTGGCCTGGGAGGGGGCAGACGGGATGCAGGGAGTGGCACTGTAGTTGGCTACTGAGCTGCACCGTGGCATTGGGGGTTGGCCTCCAATTGTGGTGCTGGGGTTCCGGGTTTGGGTCTGAGTCCAGGCACTACTGTGCTTTCCTTGCGCCCGGACCAAAATCTTACTTTTTTGCTTTTGCACCCCCCCCGACATGTACCCCCATGGAGTTGTAAGGCCCCCCCCACATGGTGGGGGTGTGGGTGTGCACAGCCCCCCCAAAGAAGTCAAGCATTTTTAGTCCCTGGCACTGTTTTTCCATGTGCGGGGTTGTCAGGGTGGCGAAATTGTTTTTGCCGCCCTGATATCACTCTTCTGTGGGTCACCCTTTCACAGGCACCAACATCACATAGAACCATTTGATTCACTACTCCTGAGCAATTAGGAAAGACCCTGGAAAAGTAAACATCTTAAGCCCTTTCAAATTAAAACATAAATAGTTCTTGCATTGTCCTTCAGGAAAGTCCAAAGGGCTATATAGAAATAGATATCCAGTCCCAAATCTCTGAATGTTAATAGGCTGTAAGTGGGACAGGAAATACTCTTGCACACCAAGAATGGTCCCACCACAAAGGAAGTTTAACCAGAAACCTCTCCTGCAGAGAATAATGGTCCATCTGTATTGCACCATCTTGGTAACTCCATATGGGACAATAACAAACCCCTCCTGACAAAAGGAAGTCCAAACAAACTTGGATTGTAAACTCCATGAGTCTTCCCAATCAGGGGCCCTCAGAGGAGGACCAGACAGCAGAAGCAAAGAACCATGCTGCAAACACAGTAGATGTACCTCGTTGCCTTCAGGTTACCAATTTTGGTTGGATCCATCTGGGTAAATCTGCATGCAGTGGAAGCAGAGAGTCTGAACCCTTTTTCGCCATGCTCCTGCCTCCTGGGGTAATTGACCACAGTAAGTCCTTTGTCTCTTGTTCTGCTTGTTCTTCTATAGTGTCAGGGACAGGGACACCCAAAGACTCTAGGAATGGAGTAGCTGCCAGTAGAGATTCGAAAGTTTTGACTCCTTCCTTATCTTGGACCCAAAGCATTGCATGGTATCGGAGGTAAGCCTTAAGATCCAGACTGATTTAACCACCAGAAGAATCTTCTTCCTCTTGGCCAAAATGGGGGGGGGTAATCCTGGTCAATATATCCTTTGCCTATCCAAATTGAGACCTTTTTTCCCCATGCAAGCTGCAGGATTTTTTCCTTTGTTGGGTAGCAAAGGAACTTAATAAGGATCGATCTGGGGGGGGATGCCCTGCTTTGGTTTGGGGGCAACCGCCTGGTGCACCCTTTCAATTTCAAGGGCAAAATCCTCATTGTTGGCCAGCTCCTTAAGGAGCCAACAGTCCATATAATCCTCCATACTGTCCTGCTCCACTTCCTCTGGTATACCAAACACCCTGATGTTCTTCCTGTGGGCCCGTGCTTCATCATCTTCAGCTCAATTGGTCAAATCCTTTTCTCTCTTATGTAGGTTGGCCAAAGACCTACCAAATGCCATGTGTTTGTTCTGCACTACCTCCAACTGAGATTCTACTGTAGTAGTGTGAACCTCCAGTTTCTTAAAGTTCTTCTGCAACCCGGTGATTTTTGAATCAATTCTATGCAGAATTTTTAGCATGCAGTGACCATCTGCTTTTGTACAACTAGTAGTAGTGTCCGAACCAGAATAATCCTCCTCATCAGCTGATGCAGTAAGTGCCGAGGACCTGGATAGAGTAGGGCTGATAGGCTGCTGATCCATTGAAGTGTTAGATCACCACTGTGTGCCAAAATAGATTGATTTTTTTTTTGTTTTGCACATATCCATGATAGCAGAGGCAAGGAGATATTGCAAGTTGGTGAGGTGAAAACCACCGATGGTGACTAATTATGCTGAAACTGCACCCAAGATCATGGAGCTCTGCTTCAGGAAGCCATCTGGGTGAGTGATGTCACCAGACGTCCATCATGGTTGTGTTTGATAGCACCGGGGTGGGCATGACAGTGACACAAACTATTGAAATGGGTATCAGAAAGGGGAGTATTAGCTTAACAATCCCTGTTGGGGGGTCAGACACCAGGGATTGAGCACCCAGTGTCTGTATATCATTCAGCGGCATGGGGATGGGCAACCCTATTGTAAAAAACAATAGGGGTAGAAGGTGTTAGCTGGCACCAGGGGTTGGGGACCCCAGTGTCAGAAAGTTTAGTTTATTACTGCTTTATTGTCAAATAAACAATGCCAAATGTTGCTTGCTTGTATGTGCTGTTCAGTATTTGGAAGTGATAGTTCCATGCCTTCCTCCGAAGTCATCCACTGTGTCTTTCCGCTCAGTATTCACAGAAGAGTGGGAGGGCAAGGGCCACAGCAGTACAGCAGTTGCCAAGGGGGTGAAGAGGTGGACAATAGTCCATTCAAAGGCAAAAGAGTCCTGCAGGAGCTCACTAAATTGAAGGTGGACAAAGCGATGGAACCAGATGGCATACGTAAGGATATTAAGAGAACTGCGAAGGAGATAGCAGTACCTCTGGCAGCCATGTTCACTGAGTCATTCAACATGAGTGAATTGGAGGAGGGCACATGTGGTTCCTCTACACAAATGCAGCAGCAGGGAGGAGGCAGGGAACAATAGGCTGTTCAGCCTCACCTCAGTAGTGAGGAAGAGCATGGAGGCATTGCTTAAAGAAAGGATAGTGGGGCATCTAGAAGCCATCGCAGCCCAGGACCATAGACAACATGGATTCACAGTAGGGACATCATGTCAGACAAATCTGGTTGATTTCTTTGACTGGGTGACAAAGGAAGTGAATCAGGGTGGGGCAGTGGACAACGCTTACCTTGATTTCAGCAAAGCCTTTGACACCATCCCACATAGGAGGCTGATAAACTAGCTGGGTAGGCTGGGCATGGGGGAAAGGTTGTTAAACTGGGTTAGAAACTGGTTAACAGGCAGGAGGCAGAGAGTGGTGGTAAATGGGGTGCAGTCTAGGGAAAGGGGGTGACCAGTGGGGTGCTGCAGGGTCTTCATTGGTAACATTGCAGAACGGCTAAAGGGAATTTTTTCACCAAATTTTTGACATAGCAATTTTAAGACCTCTGCTCATGAACAGTGTCACTGTGATTTTTTTAATCTGTCCCAAGCATTGATTGCGCACACTGACTGCACCATTGTGCGCTGCATGCACAGAAACACGTTTTGGGCGACATGTGAAAAATGACAGCTGTACTGCTCATAAGGAGGTGTGGTAAAATGGCAATGTTGAAAATCTGGAGTGCAAATATTAAAAATTTGTGAACTTATGGACGTGGGTAGAAACTGCGCAACGCACGCTAGTAAAACTGTCGTTTTTAGGAATTTTTTCACCAAATTTTCAACATAGCCATTTTAAGACCTCTGCTCATGAACAGTGTCACTGTGATTTTCTTAATGTGTCTGTTGAGAGGTCTAAACCTCACTTTCAGATTCTTGACGATATTAGGAATGCAAGTAATCACAAACACATTGCTTTAGAGTAATAAACAAGTTTATTACTACCAAAGGGATAAATCACAGTTGCCCTAAGCAGTTCTTACCAATACAAACTGGGAGCCAGTGCTAAGCGTTCCCTACACCTCAAGGTTTCTCTGTAGTCTCTTGGGGTCTCTTGGGTCTCTGAGGTGTAAAGCTTGGGCATTACATTATATACCTATGATAATTACTATGGTTACAAAAAGATAGAAACATTTCTAGTTACAGAGATGAGCCCTATTGGCTAAATTAGAGGTGGCTCCACAGTCCAAGATAACATTATACAATTCTGTAAAGTCATCAGTTTAAGAACAAAAGAGTTCTTATACAGAGTCTTACATAACTAAGTGTAGTAGTACAAATCACCAAAAGATGGCAATGGCGTCTTACATATTATAATTACTTCAAGGACACAGGTGTCTTGGCATCTAACAAGTGAGAAATAGACAGAAAATACATGGTAAAATATATGTGTATTAGCAAGCAAAGTGGATTACAACAATATGCATTCATATCCTGACATCTACTCTTATACGGTAGATACCCTTAGCCCTAAATATTACTATAACCTATACCTAAGCATTAGCTGTCTACGGTGTACCTCTGAGGGTACCAATTAGAGTGCAGGGACCTCGTGTAACAGTGTTCCATACATTGATTTCACACACTGATTGCGCCATTGTGCGCTACATGGGCGGAAACATGTCTTGGGCGAGATGTGAAAAATAACAGCTGTACTGCTCATAAGGAGGTGTGGTAAAATGGCAATGTTAAAAATCTGGAGTGAAAATATTGAAAATTCGCGAACTTAGAAGCATGCATAGGAACTGTGCAACACACGCTCATAAAGCAGTCATTTTTAGGAATTTTTTCACTAAATTTTCAACATAGACTTTTTGAGAGCCCACCTTATGAACACTGGCAGTGTCATTTTATTAATTGGTCCCAAAAGGTGATTTCACGCAGTGACCGTGAAATCACCCTTCAGGCCCGATTAATGCCATTACAGTGCAAGAATTCATGAGGAGGGGTCCTAAAAACCCCATGTTGAAAATTTGGGCCCCAAATTCCCAAAAATGCCTGAGATATGCAACAAAGTTGAAAAAAAACTATTTATTCCATTATGCAGCTTACTGACATTTCTTCAGTTCGCGGTCGGCTTTGAAGAGTGCTGACGTATTCCTGGTCTAGCAAAGATTGTCGCGCCAGACTCCACAGGTAAGTATGGGGTGAGGGAGGGTGTGGGAAGGCAGGGTGGTGCACAGTGGGTGAGTGCTGGTTGTGAGGGGGCAGGGAGACTACGAGGGACCTTTTTTTGTTTACAAGTTTTTTTTTATTAGGAAGATGCGGGACATTTGCCACGCTGGGGTGGGCTCCCAGCATGACAGCTGGAAAGGCTTTTTGGGGGGGCTGGAGCTGACAGAGTTGAACACCCCGTTGGCCACTTAACAAGCTTTTACCACTGGGTGGGCACCCAGCGTAGCACCTGGAAGCTTTGGAGGGGCGTGGAGCTGGTGGGGGTGGGCACTTGTCAGCTATAACAAGCTTTGCCATGCTGGGGTGGGCTAGCAGCATGGCACCTGTAAAGCTTTTGGGGGGGGCATGCAGCCATGGAGCCGGTGGGATTGAGCACCGCTCGGCTATAACAGTTTTGCCACGCTGTGGTAGGCTCCCAGCATGGCAGCTGGACAGCTTTGTGGGGGCATGGAGCCGACAGAGTTGGGCACCCCTGTTGGCCATACAGTGTGTGTGCGGGGGGAGGGAGCACATCAGCATGCAGTATGCGTGCTTGCATGTGTGTGTGTGTGGGGGGAGCTCTGCTCACTGAAGCAGAGCTCTCCCTTTCAACTGTATGACCATTGCATTTTCAACTGCTGTCATAGACAGCTGCAGCAATGATTGGGGAACTGGGTCTGTGCCTGCAAACACACTGACTGAATTGGAAGCCGGGTGGCACACTTCCAAAAACTCGGATGGTGGCACTATGTTTCTTGCACATGCGTGCAAGCAACATAAAAAGGTAAATGGAGATACTAGCTGCAGGAATCATCAACAATCACTGCCAGTTTTTACACAAAAGATGTAAATGGGTCTAGAGGAGGCATGTAATTTCAGATTGGCCACATTCTGTATTACTGCATGTAGTGATGTACTGACACAGTGATGCATGGTTCTGTTCCTGACCTCATAGACACACAACACATTGAAATGAATGCTGCAAACAGCATCTTCAGGCATGCATATTGATGCTCAAAGCACATGCCATGACACAACCTGTCACAGTCATTCCAAATGGTTGCACATTTAGTTGCCATACAAATGTAGTTATCTTCAGAATGCTCATATTGTTCACTGAGCATGAGCAAAACACAAACTACTTTTTCTTTAATAGTTCAAAAACAGACTGAAATGCAGAACTAAAGAGTGACTACAATAGCATACAGCTTTGGTCAAACTGTATCAAAAATGTAAGTTTCATATGTATAGTCCACATTCTTTTAAGTTATTGGTGAACGGAAAAATCTACATTTTGGTAAATGTCCTTTATCACCTGTGTAACCTTGCCCCTACTAAACTGATTGTCAAACACATTGCAGGATCCAGAGATCCTGGCACCAACTCTGTGTCTTCCAAATGTCATGTACATTGGTTAAATGGGCATGGAGTTATTATGTACAAAACATCAGGGTTTAACCTAGAATTGCTTATTCAGTCCTAACATACAGTATACCTCTCATAACTGAAACATAGCAACATAATTTATCAGCAGATAAGGGCCACTTGGCCAATCCAGTATTCCTATTATGACCTCACAGAGGCCATTGACATGGTCAATCATCAGATACTGCTTAGAAAATTTAGCTCTCTACGGATCACAGAACACACTCTACCTTGGTTCACCAGCTGTCTCACCGATAGGAAGCAAAGGGTTAAGATTAACACATCCTACTCTGACTTTGTTTCTACCATGCTTGGCATCACCCAGGGCTCAATCCTAGGGCCTCTGTTAGTCTCCTTTTCAAATTAACTCAGTCAATCACTGTTTCAAGAACAGTACCCCTCTCCTTTATGCAGATGACCTGGTCTTCATCTGTCACTCTCCCAATGTCAACAACACCAATAACATTCTGTCATCTGACCTCCAGATGGTACAGTCCAGGCTCTATGAAAATAAGCTGCAACTGAATATCTCCAAAACCCAGGCAATGCTCTTCAGTACACCTCCTCAGCTATGCAGATTAAGCATGCCAAATTTGGTGTCTGATGTAAATGGCTCCTTTCTAGACACTGTCACAGCCTTCAAATACCTAAGAATAACTTTGGACTACTCCCCTGACTTCACCAAGCACATATCCAACACATGTAAAGCTGAAAATTTAGGTCTGAGAATCTTGCCTGCTACAACCTCACCTCTACTGCTAGGATTACTATTGCATGCTTCCTACTGCTAACAAAACTTACATATGGGCTACCCATCTTTGCCAACACCTCAAATGCCCTCATATGGAAATGGATAGTGGAATACAATAACATATGCCACTTTTCTCTGGGATGTAATCAACTTACACATCACTGTCTGCTGTACAGTAAACTAGGATGGCCCTCACCCTTAGCCCTCGTGGACCTTACACTCAGGAAAATTGTCCACAGAGTGCGACAGAGCCACATCCCTCTCTCCCCTTGCCTCTTGCCTTGAACCTAACACCTGTAGATACACCCTTAGATCTTTTGGCAAAGGCCAATTAAAGGTCCCCAGATCACGCATTAGGTATGGCAAGATATCTTTCTCTTCTACTGCTCCTAAGCTTTGGAGCAAAATATCTCCCAATGTGTGACAAGAGCATAGAGTTAGCTTCTTCTGAAGACACCTTTGAGCACAAATGTTGCAAAGCTCTCTATGTACCTGCCCATAACTACTCACCCAGTTCAGCTCACCCTGTCACTAGCCTTCTGCACATAGGTGTACTTACCACTCTTATTATAAGACTCAAGGCATAGTTCTACAGCCCATCTGTTGTGACTATATGACAATCTGTTAGTAACTGTTACTATATGTATTCATTGTTATCTCACCAATGTAAATGACCAACTTGGTTTTTACCACCCTCCCTGATACTATGTAACCTCTTGCACAAATTGTAATGCATTGTCAATTGTATGCTCAACTATGCACTTCTAAAAACCTGCACTATTACTCTTCCTACAACTGTATATACCTATTCCTACAACTTAATGTAACTACTTGCATTGTCATCTTGTAGCCTGTAATGTCCTGCAGCTTGTTTCTGTAACCTTGTTTAATCCTTATGTTTTATTCTTCTGGGTTGTGCCTGAAAATAGGCATGTTACTGCCTAGTGCACCCTACCCAGTAAACAAAAACAAAATAAAAATAATTGAAAATGTCCCTGCCAATACTGTCACTGCAGCCTCTACCTGATCTCTGGCTATCCAACCCCATCTGCTTTTCTACCAAGATTCCTTTGTGCCTATGCTATGCATGCTTGAAGCCCACCAGTTTTCACCCCCACAACCTCCTCTGCAAGACTGTTCCAGGCACCCATCACACTTTCAGTGAAGAAGTGTTTCCTCAACTCCCTCCTAAATTTCCCACCTTCCAGCTGCATTACATGCCACCTTGTTCTTGTGCACTTTTTCTTCCGAAAAATACTCCCCTCATGTACCTTATTCATCCTTGTGAGGTACTTGTATATCTCAGTTATGTCCCCCTTTCCAGGGAGTATAGATTGAAATCCCTCAGTCTCTCCCCATAGGGTTTATGATGAAGCCCTGGCACCATTTTAGTTGTCCTCCTGTGGACAATTTCTACTCTGTTTATGTCCTTTCTGAGATGTGGTGTCCAAAACTGGACACAGTACACCAGGTGGGGTCTCACCATTGACTGATACAGTAGTAATACCACCTCTTTACTTCTGCTGGTGATTCCCATCCCTATTCACCCCAGCATCCTGCTGGCCCTGCCTATAGCCTTGTTGCACAGTCTGACCACCTTGTGGTCATCAGATATGATAACCCCAGAGTTCCTTTCCTGCTTAATGACTGTCAGTACTTCTGCTCAATTTTATATATAGGCTCCAAGTTTCAGTGCCCTAGGCACATGATTTTTCTCTTTTTCAATTTGAAACCCAGCTGCCATTTCCTCAACCACTCAACTTTTCTCAGGTGTCTACTCACTCTCTCCACCACTCTCAGTATATGCCCAAATGCTGATTTCAGTGTCATCTGCAAAAAGCCATACCTTTCTTTCCAGCTTTTCTGCAATATTGGCTATGAAGCCATTGAAGAGGACTGGTTTCAGTACTGAGATCTATAGTACCTCTCCCCTCATTACAGTGAGTGACATTTATTAATACCCTCTGTCACCTATCCATAAATTTGTTCCATACCTAGTTTACCACTTTGGGGGTCGGACCAGTTTACCACCTTGAATCCCACTTCCAACCTGTCCAATTTCCATATAAGCCTCCTCTATAGTAAGGTGTTGAAGGCCTAGCTTATGTCTAAGTAGGCCCCATCCACTGCACTGCCCTGATCCATTTCCATGGTCACCTAGTTGAAGAAATTGATCAGGTTTGTCTGACATGATCTATCACCCATGAATCTGTGTTGTCACAGGTCTTGTAACCCACTGAATTCATGATACTCTGCTAACCTTTCTTTTAAGTGTCACTATTAATTTCCACACCATTGACATTAGACTGGCTGGCCTATGGTTGTCAGCTTCCTCCCTGCTGCCACATTTATGAAGCTGGACTATATCTGCACTCCTCCAGTCCTCTGGAACCACTCCTGTTTACAGTGAGTTATTGAATAGAGCTGCCAGAAGTGCAGCCAGTGCCTTTCTGAGCTCCCTAAGCACCCTTGGGTGCACCCTCTATGGCCCCATAGCCTTACCCAATTTCAGATTCCAAAGAACTCTCAACACTCTTTCCTCTGTGAATGGACTTGTGTCTATCTCCCTCCCTCTAGTGTTTCTTCCACTTCTATGTGGTCAGCCACCCTCTTCCTCCACTGTGAAGACTGAGCAGAAGTATCTGGTTAGGCTATCTGCTTTTTCCTGATCTACCTCTGAACAGACTTCTCTTGCCCTTTTTTTTCAAATTTGTTTTATCCTCCCCTGGACACAGGCAGGACCTCCTTCCATCTACTGCCAATGTACCCATTTCCCATCTGGCTGAAAGCCTGCCAACAGTCCTCCCAGAACCACCAGACCACCTGTGGCACACCACTGTGCTGCTCTCCTGGCTTACTCCCCAGGGTCTGATACACCTTCAGCTCCACTGCATTTCTTCCCTGCATTCATCTGGCCACCCACAGTAAACATGAAGACTGGTAGTGTCCCAGGGGGGATGGTGGCTTAGATCCAGTGTCAGTTGTGGCAGGCCAGCAGAGGTTTCATCTTCCCAGCTCTGCACCTATTTTCCAGTTTGATCTCCATCCCCCACACCATGAGTGTGTATCAGGATTGGTTGATGGTAAAGCTCAATGCAGTCTACCTGTGGGCATGATCCAGTGATCCCATTCCACTATCACATATCCCCTGCACCATCACCTGCGGTTACCCAGGAGGTGTCAATGAGCAAGATATGACACCCTCCCTCCCAGGATGAGGAAAGCATCCTTTAGGATGCTCAATCCTCCTCCCCCCAGCCAGTCCTCTGATGGCCAAAGCTCGTTCCCAAACCCAGGTCATCTGCTTCACTGGTGGTAGTGCTATTACTGTGGCAGCGGGCCAGCTTTCCCTACCCTTCTTAACTTCACAATCCCTCCCCCTGTCTTCCTCTTTTCACTTATATATATAATAAAGGTATTTTCCCTTTTGTTATCCTTAGGATATCCTTTCCTCTGTTTGTTCTTTTACACCGCCCACTGCCTTCCCTGCTTCCCTTTGCTTTTCCTGATACACCTCCCTATTCACTTTCCTCAGTGTCTCCTTGTACCTCCTGAATGCCACCCATTTAGCCTTTATCTTTGCAGCCACTACCCTTGAGAACCATAGTGGTCTCTTTTATCTCATGTTTTTGCTTATATCCTTCATACAGAGGTGTGTTGCCTTCACTGTGCCATACCATAATTTTGCCCACTGTTCCAGTACCCTGTCCTTGCAATACCCATCCTGCTAGGTCATCTCTGAATCATTCACCCATTTTTTTAAATCTGTCCCCCTGAAGTCCCAGAACCTTGTCCTTGTGTGGTTTGTCTCTGCTGCCATACTTATGTTAAACTGCACTGTACAGTGATTGCTGGTCTGCAGTTGGCATCCCACCTTGACATCAGTAAAATTGCCCCTGTTTGTAAGCCCCAGGTCAAGTATTAACCCATATCAAGTGGACTTTATGACTAATTGCCTGAGAAATGCCCCCTGCAGGGACAAAAAAGCAAGGATATATGATCAACCAAGTGAATACCCACGTAGTACACTACAAAAGTCAAGAGAGGTATACAAAAGTAAAAGAAGGCATATCAGAAATTTAAGAGTAACCCAACAACACAAACAAGGGAAAGATATAAAACTTCAGTAAAACAATGCAAAAAAATATCAAAATCCTAAAAAAGATACTGAGGTTCAAATGGCCACATTATCCCTTGACAATAGAAAATAGTTCTATAGTTATGTGGGTAGTCTCAAGGAAGGGCAAACAACAATTGGACATATCCTTAAACAAGGAAACATTGTCAAATGAGGAAATCGCTAACAAGTTCAATAAATACTTTATTAGAAACTTCAAAGGACGTGGCGATGTAAATAACTTAGGGTTGCCTTCTATTAACAAGAAAGGAAATATTAGATTAATTAGAGAAAGTGAGGCTTTACAAAAGACTGAGCAACTTAAATGAGAGCATATCTTGGGGACCAGACAACATCCACCAGAGACTGTTAAAAGAATTAGCTAAGGAATTAGCACACCCCCTGTGTGTGTGTTATTTAATAAATCCCTAAAAAATGGAAAGACCTTGAGTGATTGGTGAAGGGTAAATGTGACACCTATACACAAGAAGGGAGATCAAAGTGATGTTAAGAACTATAGACCCATCAGTCTAACTTCTGTTATTGGCAAAATTATGGAGGGCTTTGTAAGACAAATTATTTAGGATCACATATTTAATACTTGACTAACAGACATAACTCAGCATGGGTTCAGAGAGGGAAGATCATGCTTGGCAAACCTTTTCTCTTCTTTGAGCCCATAAGTACTGCTTTGGATATGAGACTTCTGGTCAATATTATATACCTAGATTACTCTAAAGCATTTGATTCTGTCTCACACAAAATACTGATTCAACAGTTAATTAAACTAAAGTTCCACCTCTGTATAATAGCTTGGGTTGGCTCATGATTGAGCGATAGAGTTCAAAGTGTCATCATAAGAGGACATCATTCAGGCTGAACAAGAATTACTAGCGGAGTGCCACAAGGATCCATTTTTGTGTCCCATACTATTTAATACACTGATAGCCTTGATGCAAACATCTAAAGAAACATGGCTGTGTAAGTATACAGATGTTTCCAAAATAGGAGCCATTGTTAATAATAGGGAGGCAGCAGAAAACTACAATATGATCTTGATAAATTGGAAACCTGGACATTAGAGTATGGTCTAAATTTCAACATGGGCAAATGTAAAGTGATGCGTCTGGGTCACAATAACATGAGTCTGTCATATAAATTTAATAATAGTATATTAGCTTCAACACAGGTAGAAAAAGGCCTTGGAATATATATCAATAACAAGTTAAGTTTCAATAATCATAGCAGTGAAACCATTAAAAAAATGCAGCAGAATCATAGGTTGTATAATGCGGAATAGTAAAAGCAGAGATAGTATGGTGATAATTCCACTATTTACATAACTTGTCCACCCACATTTAGAATACTGTGCCCTTGTAGTAACATGGTGTAATACAAGTAACAAGAAAATAATAGAGAACACACAGCGGAAAGTAGCCAAAAATATTAAAAGCATCAGAAATAAAACATATATGGAAATATTACAAACTCTGGAATTATACTCCATGCAATACAGAAAATTAAGGGGAGATTTATGTTATGTATAAAAAGCTTTCTGTAACGAGAAATGATGGACAATAACAGGGCTATGTATGAACAACTCAAGGAGAGTTACAAGATCTCATCATTTGCAGCTCAAAGGAGAGATCGTTAAAAACAATAAAAGGACATTTTGGTTCAGTCAGTGTGTGGTTAGTATGTGGAACACACGGCCATTAACTCTGTATAGACCCTTATCCTTCCAGGTTGGCTTCTAGTCCCCACTGAAACTGAACCCCTCCACCCTGCACTATTCTTTCAAACAAGTGTTGAAGCTCCTGATGCAGAGTACCCTATCCTTCCCTTTGTTGTAGACAGGTAGTAACTTGGCGATTTTGAAATGTTTAACTTGGTTACTGCAGCTAAAGCAGCACATAGGCCTTCAAACATCTCCAAAACATGGATTGTTTTCAGCCAAAATAATATAATTTAATTTGCTCTTCACCTCTATCATGCCTGGCGTGTAAAAGAATGGACAGAATATGAGTCTCTATGCTGACTTAGGGCAATGACTTTAACACAAAGTTAGAGTCCTCAGGTGCCACATTAACCAGTAATTAAGAGTCTGACTAAAAGTAGATGTTCAAAAAAAAAAGTTAAAAGTTTATTTTAAAGGGATACTTCCATTGAACAAGCTCATTTGCAAGGAGGTCCCTTATAACGCATGCATCCAGGCAAGCATACATCAAAGCAAAACAATACATGATACATACAAATTAATTAGGTAATTGCATTACTACATACAAAGTGCATGAAGCAGAGAAAACTGCAACTATGTATGGGATAATAGAAACATTAAAAAAAGCCATTTAGAGGTCACAATAGCAAAAGTAAAAATAAGTACTATTAAGAAATAAAATATGGATAATAAAAGATGGATGCAAGTTGGGCTAATGGAGAAAAAAATGTGTTCCATCAGACAGTCCTGATGTAGCATGTCTCAAGAGGGATATACTTTATATATGAATATATTGATGGATGGATAGATAGATGGATGGCTAGACCAACAGATAGATAGATAGACAGACAGGCAGGTACATAGAAATACAGAGACACAAGCAGACAGACAGACAGACAGATAGATAGATAAATAAATAGATATTGTCATTCCAGTTAACTACTATAAATACTTTATTAATTGCAGTTGGACATGAATTATTGCCATTGGTAAGGGAAATGCCCTTGTGTTTCAGTGTCAGCAGAGAGTTAGGAAGGTATTTCATTAATATGTGATATTGAACTGCAAATCATTTGTTTCTGCTGTGCTCATAATCAGACAGTGCACTAAACCCTTCAGTACTTCCACTGATTCTGACATGTCATGCTCTTCAGTGTGAAATACAGTAACTGACATCAGCTGTTTTCCTCTTTACCTGGTACTCTGTAGAAAAATTCTTACCAGTTACAGCCAGCCTATGCCATCTCACCTCTGCAGGTCAGTAAGCAATTACAGTTAAAAAATTCTTAGTAGACCTGGACTCTGCCAAAGAATCCATTCACTTCAGGTACCTAATCTCCTTAAGGCACTTCCAGCCATAGGGTACATGTCATATGCTTGCTAAAGCTGCTTATATAAAAATATATTCTCTTTATTTACACAGCTATATTATGCAGCACAGAACAGTACATAATTTACTTTGCCAGGGACAAAGGGTTCAAACTTAAGTTCCCATGAGAGTTACTCTTACAGAGCAGAATTCTCTCACCTTGCATTATCTCATGTGCATTCTATTTTTCAGTTAAATGCCTCCAGCTACGCATGTACTGGACAACATAAGTCTTTGTCATGGATGATGCAGGGTCAGGGCTGCTCCCCTTCCCCTTTAATAGAACTGCTATATCTTTCCAGAATTTGAGAAGCTAAATTAGAAAGTAAGTTGTTTTTGAATAGGTGCCATACAACATTTACTCATTATGTAGTGGTTAGTATTGTAAAGTTTTATATTCTGTGCTCATCGCCATGGGTATATTCTTTCAGGGAAAGTGTTTTGTGGCTTAGCTGACACATTAATTTCTTCTTCAATATTAAGAAAGTTGCATTTGTTTCACAAAATGATAAACCATTTTCAACTGTTGTATTTACAGGAGTTACCTTATACAGTATTTTTTTCCTTTTTTTATTTGTTTTTGGCGACGGGGAAAGGAGGATGAAATTTGACATATTGAATAAGCTTAAGATGTTGGCTGTATTTTCAGTGAAATGTGGAAATCTGGCCAGGACACCAGTGAAATTCTCCTACTCTTTTTGAGAAGTGCCATGGGATTTTTAATGTCCACCTGAACAACCACCACAACAATCAGTTGGGTCCTTAGTTTATTGTCTCATCCAAAAGATGGTACCTGAGGAATGCAGCACCCCCTCATGGCATGGCATGCTACAATGTCAGTATTAAGAAATTACTCCAAATTCCTGGTGTATGGCTAGAAACCACAACCCCCTGATGCTCTGGCCTCAGAAGAGAGCACGCAACCTGCTGAATCACTGACACTACTATAATACTCTTCATCTTCACAATGATGTGGCACATAACATATTGTATTGTGTTGGGAAGTAAGACTGTTAAAGTTATTGTTGTCCAGTTTTACTGCCACTGACTCAGTTTGCCGAGCATAACAATTTCCAAATTAATATAGCAGAGTAATAGATGTCACGATGCCATTAATAATGTCATGAAATATTAGGTGCGTTTACACTACAGTTTCTGTTATGGAATTCACGTAACAGAAGCATTCTACCAGTACTTCCCTTGCATGTAAAATGAATGTTTTCCATTTCCTCAGTGAACGCTCACCCAAACCACATTCCCCTCTAGCCATGGTTCATCCCAATTTCTTCCATTGTGACCCATAGTGTAAAGTGGCCATTCTGTTTTGAGAGTGAGAGGAGATCATGCACCACGGTTGTCCCAGCTGACTCCTGAGGATTCTGGAATGCAAAGCAGGAGCAGGAATTCTGGAACACTCGTGGAGTGTAAAGTGAGCAGTGAATGGAATGGACTGCAATGGCACTACACAGGTACAGAATATTTCGTTTGCAAAACCTGTGTGTAAAAGCACCTTTTGTGAGAGCTGTTTTGAGTTTAAAGAGTCAAACATATTTGCAAAGAGTTCATTTATAACATTCTTATCATGGGGACAACATAATGAGGGCATTCCTACAGTGAAGATGAACATGTTTTCATCATGAAAGTATCATAAAAAATACAGTATTTATTAGAAAATATTTATATTGATATGGTATGATATAGTGTGACTATAACTACTGTGCATAAGTTAAATAGGTAGCTGAGCATTATGGTACTCTTATTCTGTTCAAGGGCTGTAGCAACACCATACAGTAACTCGTTATTGCAAAACTTAAGATGTTTTTTCCATATCTCTCAATAAAATTACAGCATTGAAGCATGGCTATTTGAATTTACTTCTGAAGTATAGATGGGTGAACAATTGTAAGAAAGTTCTGGTGCAGGTACTATTTTACAGAAACTTTAAGGATCAATTTTTATATATATTGCTGCACTATTTAAATGTTTATTATTAATGAAAACACAAATACTAAGCAACCCTGGTACTTATAGCAGATATATGTTGCAGTACTGCAACATTATTAAATAAGAACTATGGATTAAGAGCTATATTTCAATATGAGAGCTTTGGTAATACCATATTTTTCACTGTTGCTTGTTATAAGGGGACAGTTCTTCACCCACAATCAGTCATTTAATTTATCTATCTATCTATCTATCTATCTATCTATCTATCTATCTATCTATCTACATACTGTTCTTGCAGTTGAATGATTGGTAGATGGATGCATAGACAGACAAATAAGATAGATAGACAGACAGACAAACAGACATAGATAGATCAAAAGATAGATAAATAGATATACTATAGCCACTAATCAGCCACTTTTTGACCGGGCAGTTTAAGATTATGACACACTCCTTTTGCAGCAGGATCTCAGACCCTGCCAAATGTTGACAAAAATTAACTAAGCAGGTATTTTGTGTGTGTGTGGGGGGGGGGGCTAAAATAGCAAAATTATTTTTTTGAAGACACTTTTTTGTCAGCCTTAAACAGAAAAATGGTACAGATTTGTATCCTGAAACTGACAGTTTCTTTAGAACTTGACACCAAGATGGTGCCATAGTGGTTATCATGAAAAATAATGTAAAATTAAACACAATTTTTAATGGTCTTTAGAAATGCATAACTTTTATCAGTGTTGCTGCTTTTCATGTCTTTTTCATAAGTTGTCTTCATGTTCACACGGTGCATAACCATCTTAGTGACAACACTGTTGTTATATTCCAAGGAGTTTGCAAAAATGTTGCATTTGTGGAAACAGCTCAAAGTGCAGTCACCAAAGGCTTATTGCCAGTGGTAGGATTCTGCATATGCTATTGCGTGTTTTGGATGTCTTTCCTTAATGATTGCATTTTCATTTTGGTGCTTTACTGCTGGGATACAAGGCTGTGTGAGGGAAAGGTGCCACTGGTTGGCAGGTTTACTTGGATTGAGGATAGGGAGGGGTGCTATTCAGTGCTTGGGACTACTTGAATTCAGCCTGAGTGAGAGATGTTAGGAAGTGTTTGGCACGGAAAAGCAGGGGGAAGTGGGCCACTGGATGCCAGGAACTCCTTGGCATGGGGTGGGATGAGAGAAGAGTGGTGTCACTAGACACTAGGAAAGCAAGCATTTGTCAATGCCAAATGTTTGCTTGCTAGCATTGGCAGTGGTAGTGTAGAAGTTACAGAGCTGCATAATAGGAATGGCAGTGAAGTATTGAACTGAAGCCAACCCCACCACCACCCTGCAGATAGTGACAGGCATTGGGCTGTGCCTTTGGATCATCAGCCATAACGTCCACGCCATTTCACCACACCCCACCCTGCAGACACTGACAAGTGTCACGGTGTGCCTTGGGGTCTTTGGCCCTTAAGCGCACCCCATTCCTTCAGAAAATACGGTGAGATGGGTGTGGTATAGGAGAATGGGGTGAACTTTGGGGCCGAAGAGTCCAAGGCATATCTCGATGCCTCTCACTGGCTGCAGGGTGTGGAATGGTATGAGCATTAGAGGCAAGAATCCTAAGTCACACCCCTGATGCCTGTCATTCTCTACAGGGTGGGGCGCGTTATGGTTGGAAACCCTAATACCTCAGGCATTCGTTGGTATTTTCACTCCAAATTTTCAACATGGTTTTTCTGTGACCCCACCTCATGAACAGTGGCAATATCAGTTTGTTAGCTGAAAGCTGCTTATGCACAGCGACTACGGCATTTAGCACCACAGGTGCAAAAACATTCCAAACAGGATGTGAAAAATGACAGCTGTACTGTTCATGGGGAGGTGTAAAAAATGTCAATGTTGCAAATCTGCAGTAAAAATGTTAAAAAAACTGGTGAAGTCACGAGCATGCATAGAAACTGTGCAACGCACGCCTGTAATGTAATTAGTTTGGGGATTTTTTACAGCAGATTGTCAACACAGGCATTTTGGGACCTCCAATCATGAACAGTGTCACTGTGATTTTCTTTATCTGTCCCGAACAATGATTTCCCACAGCGACCACGCATCTCTGCGCTGAAAGTGTGAAAACACATTTCGGCCATGTTGTGAAAAATGACAGCTGTACTGTTCATAAGGAAGTGTGGAAAAATGCCACTGGTGAAAATCTGGACTGAAAATATTACAAAGTCATGAACTTACGAGGGTGCGTGGAAACTGCGCAATGCTCACTCATAACACAGTCATTTTATGGACTTTTGTCACCAAATTTTCAACATAGCCATTTTAAGACCTCTGCTCATGAACAGAGTAACTGTGATTTTCTTAATCTGTCCCAAACATTGCTTTCGCACACCGACTGCACCATTGTGCGCTACATGTGTGGAAAAACATTTTGGGTGACATGTGAAAAATGGCCACTGTACTGTTCATAAGGAAGTGTAATAAAATGCAATGTTGAAAATCTAGATTGAAAATATTGAAAATTTGCAAACCTTCGAGCGTGCGTAGGAACTGCGCAATGCACACCCGTAAAACAGTAATTTTTAGGAATTTTTTCACCAAATTTTCAACATAGCCATTTTAACACCTCTGCTCATGAACAGTGTCACTGTGATTTTCTTAATGTGTCCCATACATTGATTTCGCACACCGACTGCGCCATTGTGCGCTACATAGGGCAGAAACACATTTTGGGCAAGATGTGAAAATGACAGCTGTACTGCTCATAAGGAGGTATGGTAAAATGGCAATGTTGAAAATCTGGAGTGAAAATATTGAACATTCGCAAACTTATGAGCATGTGTAGGAACTATGCAATGCACGCTCGTAAAACAGTCATTTTTAGGAATTTGTCCACCAAATTTTCAACATAGGCTTTTTGAGAGCCCACCTTATGAACAGTGCCAGTGTCATTTCACTACCTTGTCCCAAAAGGTGATTTTGCGCAGTGACTGCAAAATCACCCTTCGGGCCCGATTAACACCATGACAGTGAGAGCATTTAAAAGAAGGGGTCCCAAAAACCCCATGTTGAAAATTTGGTGCAAAAATTCCCAAAAATGCCTGAGATATGCAGCAAAGTTGAAAAAACCCTATCTATCCCATTATACAGCTTACTGGCATTTCCTCAGTTCGTGGTCGGCTTTGAAGAGTGCAGACGTGTTCCCGGTCCACAGAAGATTGTCACGCCAGAGTCTGGAGGTAAGTATGGGGTGAGGGGTGGTGTGGGGAGGCAGGGTGCACAGTGGGTGGGCGCGGTTGGGGGCAGAGACACCGAGGGACCGTTTTCCAATTTCAGGTTTTTTTTTTTTTAAACAAAGGACAGATGACACGGGAAGTTTGCCACGTTGGGGTGGACTCCCAGTGTGGCACATGGAGGGCTGTTTGGGGGGGCGTGGAGCTGACAGGGGATTGGGCACCCCCATCGGTGACAGCATCTGTTGCCATGCTGGGGTGGGCTCCCAGTGTGGTACCCTGTACTCTGGGGTGGTGGGAGAGACAGTGGAGCCGACAGGAGATTGGGCACCCCCGTCAGCTATACATGTGTAGCCACGCTGGGTTGGGCACCCAGTGTGGCATGTGGAATGCTTTTGGGGGGGAGTGCAGCACAGCCGACGGGGGATTGGGCACCCCATCGGCTATACAGTGTGTGCGTGGGGGGGCGAGCACGCAGTATGGGTGCGTGTTTGTGTGTGTGTGTGTGTGTGTGTAGGGGGAGCACGCATGAGCAGGCGATATCTTATCGCTGCTCACTGAAGCATAGCTCCCCCTTTCAACTGTACACCACTGCATTTTTGCACTGCTGCACTGCTGTCATAGACAGCTCCAGCAGGCATTGGAGAACTGCGGTCGTGCCTGCAAATACACTGACTGAATTGGGAGAGGGCTGCCACACCTCCGAAAACTCGTATGATGGCACTATGTTTCTTGCACATGTGTGCAAGCAAACATAAAAATGATATGGGTAAGGATGATGAAGGGGTGAAACCTAATCCTCAGAAATGTTTGGCAGTGGTGAAGTTAGTAAGGGGGTATCAATTAACACCAGGTACTGCTTGGCAGAACAAAAATGGTATTGTCAATGCAAAATGATGTCTATCTTTAATTAAATAGCTGTTTCAAAGCTAAAAACCTATTGCAAATAAATACATCTACATATTAAATGAAGCACAACGCCTCAAAAGTAGGAAATGGGAAGTAGGTTAAAAAGTGTCTGACTGTTGAAAATGGGTGGTTTGGTGTTCCTTGGGCTTTGAATGATTGCTTGTGCTGGCATTACCTCAGTTTTGTGACTTTCTCTAAAATAATATGTGTAGAGAAATGTCCATGCTTTGAAAGACAGTGCAAGAGTTATGATAACACCAGTATTTTATTGAGTACTCATTCAAACCCTGAAGAACACCAGACCATACATTCACCATGAGTCTGGGGAACTTTATTACCCTAATATTGAATTCCTTTAAGTTGAGGCTTTGTGCCCCAACCCTAACTGATGCTTAAATGTTTTTTTTTTTGCAATGAATATCAATATACAGTATCAAGAGCACCATCAGTACAGAATGTATTTTTTTCTGCATATTCTTTGAAAAAAGCCAATGATGATAGTATATTTCTTGTCCATCTGTGTTTTTGCTTACCTTTTGGAAACCTTACTGAATGATTCCTAAAGCTGACCTCTACACAGTGCTTATTTTCTTCATGCAGTGAGTATTGATAGGCTAAAAAGTTCAGCGAACAGGAAAATTCTGCTGCTTTTATTGCCAGTGTGACAGGTTACTTTATTACTATACCTTTCACAGCGATTTAGCAGTTACCTTGGTAACAGATTCAGAGATGTAATGGAATCACAGGCATTAGTTAGGGGGAAAGGCTAGCTCTGAGCTCTGAGAGAAGACCATCTGCTGGCTTATGTTCTCTGGGTTGTTTGCTCACTAAGAGCTCCTGACAGTCATTGTACTTGTATGTAAATCAGGCAGGTTAAACCACAGGCCTGCCATATTTAGCTTTACTCTGGTGATTTGTCTCTCTAATTCCTTTCAGATAATAAGGATTTGTTTCTGATTAATTAACTAACCTTTTGGTAAAAAGATTAGATAACAAAATTGCTGCCTATTCAAAGATAATTACATTTTTATTACTCTGACACAAGAAAAATACTGTACATTTCCATGGGATCATCAGATGAGTTGAGTAGGGAAAAAAAACTTGATTTCTAGCTGTAGCTATATCTTATGTTTTTAGCAGCAGCATTCCTTTCTGATCACATATTTTCATTCCAGACAGCTGACATGCAAAATACAGAGCCTGTGCAAATAAATAAATGATAAGTCAGTAATCTATTATTAATGAAATAAAAAACACATTAATAGATTAAGATACTTAGGATACATTTATACTTAGGATACATTTACTGCTTGAATACAAATAGTGATGCATTGATTTGAAATAGTGTAGTTTTATTTTACTAATTGAAGATCTACAAAAGTTCATCATACAGTGAACATTTCATATTGTTAAATAATGCTGACAGAATTGCTTACTTGTTATCATATGCACCTGTAATTTAGAACATTGTGTTTTTTTTCCCCACATTAAGATTAAGGCTTATATTCGGAGCTGACACTGCAGTATAATATCATAAGTTACTGCTTAGAGGTACCATCTAAAGACACATTGAGTTGAGACCCCTTCTGCCTATCACTAGTGGTTGCCAAGATGGAAGAAAAATCTCCCCTTGCACTTTATAGAAGAGAAAGGAATAACCAAAAAGTCCTGGTACACATTCTTTCTCTCAGCAAACAGATTCTAGTGCATTATTTTTCTATCAGAGTATGGAATACTGAGTGTAATATATATGCATATATATATATATATATATATATTGCAAAAAACTTAATTAAAGCACTAGTTAGGGTTGCAGCCACAAAAGTAGTGAAATGTGGTGTCAGGGTTTCCAACCCTAACACCCCACCCTCACCCAACAGGCAGCAGCATGCATGGGAGGTAGCCTTGGGGTTGTCAACCCTAAGGGTCACCCCCATTCCATGAGTAAATAAGGTCAGATGGGTACAGTATATGAGAATGGGGTTAACATTAGGGTTGATAACCCCAAGTCACCCCCCCCATGCCTGTTGCTTGCCTGCAGGGTGGGGTTGGGGTGTTAGGGTTGGAAATCCTAACACCATATTTCCCTCCTTTTGTGGCTTCAACCCTAACTAGTGCACTGACAAAGTTTTTTGCAATGAATTTTCTTACTTTTTGAGATAGTGTAATTGTATCCTTATTTGCCTTTGGAGAGCCCTGTGCTTCCATTTTTAGAACAACAGCAATGAAATTGTCAGCATAGCCTTGTTACTACCCCACCCCGTGTACCCGGTACTTAAAATGTTCAAATCCCCACTGAAACATCATTCTGCGCCACAGCATCATTCCGTGGCACAGGCACAAAAATACACTTTGACAAAGATTTGAAAAATGATTGCTGTCACATTCATGAGGTAGTGCAATGAAAAGACTGTTGAGAATTTGGGTTAAAAATACTGAAAATTATGAAAGCTACAAACGAGCACAACAAAATGTCTATAGACATGGACTACTTTGCCATTTTAACATCTTAAGAGCTCAAATTTTCAACATACCCTTTTTATGTCCCCACCTCATGAATAAGTATGGAGAAAATGTTGAAATCTGGCCCAAAAGGTGATTTTGCCAAGTGACCACAAAAGTGCCTTTAGCAAAGAATTTGTGAAATGACACCAACATTGTTCATGACGAGTGGTCTCAAAAAGATTATGTTGAAAATGTTGTGTCAAAATCCTTAGAAATAACAAAGTTATGCACCAGAGTTGAAAACTCCATTGGAATACATTGAACTGCATTTAGCTTAGTTTCTCATATTGTAGTCAGTGGTTTCAGCAGCAGGACGTGTCTTCAATCAGAGAGTAGATCTTCACCCTGTGACCTCCTCGGTGAGTGAGGTTGTGTGGGGGGATGTGAGAGGGTGAGGAATAGTAGGTGCTGAGTGGGAGGTCGGGGTGGGAGGGATCAGATTTGCGTGGGACTATTTTCTTTTTTACAGATTTAAAAAACACTTCAGTTCTAGTCACAGCCCACACACGACCATAGTGCTCCTGGTTTTACTGTATTAGTTCATGATATGAAAAACCAGAATAATATTTTCAGTTGTTCAAACAGTAATGTCAGGATGCCAATCGATCCTGCTATTTAGTGTCATTCCCAAGGCAACAGAAGCATCTCTCAAAGTTTTTAAAGCTCCACTTTTATAACCAGTCACACCCTGATTAATCTAATCATGCTGTTGCAGTACTTATGTATGTGGTGGATTATCATGAATGTATGACTGTCCTCCATGACATCTCTGCATTATGAATATGGCTGTCACATCTGGAGAGAGAGACTTCAGGGAAGGTGTTTTTTACAAATTGCTGGGAAGGCTACCACCTTTGTTACATATCCAGCCTAATTTCAGACTGTTGGGGGGAGCAGAGCTATCTATTTGCTGGATCCTTAAAAAAAACAAAAAAATGAATGTAACAATAAACTATTTCAGCACCGTTCTTTTTGGTTTGCAGCAGCACGATTCAGTAAAGGGGACTATTTTTTACTATAGTTTATTTACCCAGGATAGCCCAGCTAACATGCATTTCATGCTTCCAGTGGATTCCAGCTTCCATTTATTGTATGATTTAAAATATTTTATTTATTTATTTGTATGTTCAGATAAACACTTTTGAGCTGTGGCTGCTCATTTACAAAGGTACCATTTCAATAATACATCTACAGCTATGACACTCATAACAGGTTGCCTCTACTAGTTACAAACACTGATACATAGATACATAGACACTGTTGACAGATAAGGGCCTACAACCCACCCAGTCTGCCCATTTGAGCTTATAAGTTCCCTTTATGTTTTTCTAGAAGTCTGTTGCCCCTTACCTCTGACCTCCAGAATTCCCTTATGTCTATCCCATGCATTCTTAAATCCCGTGATTGTTTCAGCCCCCACCACTTCCTCCAGCAGGGTGTTCCACTTGTCCACCACCCTTCCTGTGAAGAAATTCTTCCTCACATTTCCTCTGAATCGTCCTCCCTCCAACTTCATCCCAAGTGCTCTAGTCCTGGACCATCTTTTTCAGTGGAAAATAGTATATTCATGTAGCCTGTTCATCCCTGTAAGGTACTTGTATGTCTCTATCATATCCCCTCTCTCCCTCCTCTTCTCCAGGGAGCACATATTCAAGTCTTTCAGCCTGTCCTCATAGGACTTGTATTGCAATCTCTGTACCATCGTTGTTGCCCTCCTCTGAACTTTCTCTACTCTGTCTATGTCCTTACATAGGTAAGGTCTCCAGAACTGTACACTATACTCCAAGTGGGGCCTCACTAGTGACTTATATAGTGGAATTATGACCTCCCTTTTCCTGCTGGTGATGCCCCTGCCTAGGCATCCCAGCATCCTATTTGCTTTACCTGCTGCCTTGTCACACTGTTTCCCTACCTTGAGGTCATCAGAGATGAAAACCCCAAGGTCCCTTTCCTGCTTGGTGCATGCTGTATCCTCACCCCTTCAACTGATGTGTTGTTCCAGGATTTTTATGCCCCATATGCATTATCTTGTACTTCTTTGCATTGTATTTCAACTGCCAAACCCTTGACCATTCTTCAAGCTTCTACAGGTCCCTCCTCATTCTGTCTACACCCTCTTGTGTATCCACTCTGTTACTCTTTGTGTCATCAGTGAATAGGGAAATTCTGCCTTCTAGGTCCTGCATAATGTCATTGATGAAGATGTTGAATAGGACCAGTCCCAGTACTGATCCCTCTGGTACTCCACTGGTCACTCTTTCCTCTGTGGAGTGACAACCATTTACCACCACCCTCTGTGTCATGCTGCACAGCCAATTACCCACCCACTGCACTACTGTCCTGCCCACTCCCATATTTCCCAATTTGTTTAATGGCATTCTATGTGGCACAGTGTCAAAGGCCTTACTGAAGTCCAGATAGACCACGTCCAATGCCCTCCCCTGACTCACCTCCCTTGTTACCCAGTTGAAAAATTCAATGAGGTTGGTCTGACATGCCCTCCCAACAAACCAAAACACAAAGTGCCCCAGGGTTCCTTTTGAATTTTTAATTAATATAAAGAGTAATATTTAGTTATATTTTATAAAGAAACAAACTGAATATTTAGTTTAGATACTATATTTTCCCCTCTGTATGTTTGTTTTTAGATCGCATAACTTTATTGTGTCTGAGTAACTTAAGAATCTTTTGATTCAGTTATGTACATGTTGAAACATCAAGTTTTCATTTTGTTTGGCTTCACTGAGGTTTAAATCTGATCTATTTCTGTATTTGAAATCGCTTAAATATAAAAATAAAGATCAAGGGGGACTCTCCATTTGAAGCAATATGGGAGAGTTTCAATTTATGACCGAGCCGCCAAGTCTTACGTCAGCAGTGACGTAGCACGTTTAACATGCTCACCTGAGTGGCTTGGTCCCTTCTTCTTTCCTTTATAAGCACCAGAAGACAGATGCTGAACTTGTTATAAGGTAGCGTGGTGTGCTAATGGCAGCAGGTCAGTCTGTCGACTCTGAAACCAGGCAACTTCTATTTGGATTTCACAATTTGGAATAACTAGACGTATATTGAAAGAAAGAGCACAAGGTAAAGGTTTATAGAATTAGATAATAAACTTGAATATTTATTTTAAAATACTTGAGAATGTGGCAGTTCTATTCTTTAAAATATATGTTTCCTTTTGTTTTAAAGGTTTGGGAAGCGATATAAAAATTATCAGAATGAAAGCAAATGAATCTTTTTTAGGTGAAAAGCATATCATTGAGAATTTAATTAGTATATAAATTATAAAGATGGACTTTGAAAGTCTTTTTTATTTTTCCTTTGTGGATAGTAAGATATCTCAGAATTGAGAAATGATTCAGGCAGCTGCCCCCTGCCCCCACCCCCATTAGCCATCATATGAAGTTAGCAGGTTTGTTCCACCTGCATTATTATTGTAAAGTACTTAAATACTTTGGGCCGGATATTCAAACTGAGCCCGAAAAGTGCGCAACAGCAAGAGCAAGCGCAAGTCACTTGTGCACATGCACGATTGTCGTGATATTCAAACATGGAGCAAGGCCAATTGCACAAGCAGCCAACGTCTGAATATCACACAAACTGCGACATAGCGCAACCAGGAAGGGGAAGCTGAGCAGATATGATGCACCATAGTGCAACCAGGAAGGGGAAGCTGATCAGATACGATGTGCAATAGCGCAACAAGGCCAGCCCAGCTGAGCAGTCCAGAGGCCCATAGGGCAAGCAATGACACCCCCAGCAGCATAGCAATGGAACAGCACAACCAGGGAGGTAGGCAGAGGCCCACCACCCATGCCACAGATGGGCACAGGGACACACTGCAGAACTAACAATGCACCCCTACACCCCAAGAACAGCATAACTGGGGGAGGGATGGAATATCAACCGGCCCATGGGGACAAGCAAAGAAAGCACATCCCGGCCGTGTTACTGCAGCACACCCACTGGCAAGCTGAGACTGCCACACAAAGGGGGCGGACCACCCCAGTGTCCAGCAGCCCCCCCGTGTGCACAGCACACCCTGCACTGTGACCCCAAGACACCACCCATGAGCAGTGACTGTGACCGTCACTGCAGAACTCCCCAGGCCCCCCTGGCACAATGCAACCATGTGTACCACCGAACCATACAAGCCAGACCCACCAGGAGCACCCAGCAGTGTGTGGCAGCACACAGCCAGTCTGGCTGAAAGCCACCACCACACCAGGGACACCCCCATGCACACACACACACAATCCCAGGACAATACCACACCAGATGCCATGCACCCACTGCAACTGAGCACCCATAGCCAGCTGCAAATCAGAGACCACTACAGTATTCATACAAAATAGATTTATAAAGAATATCAACATGAACACACAACAATAAACTATGTACAGAGAGATATATACAACAAAGGGGTGGGGGTACGGGTACAAGGTAGGGGTGGATAAGGGGCAGGGGTGAAGAACTTGGTGAGGGAAGGCAGGGTGTGAGGGAAGGGTAAAGGGGGTAGGTGTGGGACAGCTACTGTCCTCCAGGCTGCACAGCAGCAGGTTGCCCCTGGTCACGTGGCCTCCTCCGTCGACTGACACCCCTCCGGTGCATCTCCTGCAGAATGGATAGGGACGCCGTGGACAGCCCGCTCAATCCTGTGCAGGACCCGGACACCTAGGGCAAGGGAACAGAATCAATGGCTATGACTGTCCACAACCCTGAAACCCACCCAACATGCATGGCATACAGCCAAGTGCTCCACCCCTGTAATGGACTGCACCCACTCACAGTGACCATGCACAAGACAAGCCCAACCAGGCAGCAACAGCCATGTGTGCCACTGCACACACACCCCCACCCATGCCCAGCACAGCACAACCAAGGATGTCCAGTGACGTGGCTATGTCGTGGGAAGGTACTGCCACAGCCATGTGCCCAGTGCATGCATGGACCACCAGTGACGCACTCACAGACATGCAGTGCCACTGGACAGTGCTGACTGTCACACGTCACGTGCATGGCAGTGTTGTCCATGGATGGTGGCCGTGCCCCCCCCCACAGCATGCAATAGCATCCATGTTGTAATGACACTCACCCTCATCAAGCCACTGCATCAGGTGCTGTGGCTGTGGCTGCTGCTGTTGCTGTTGCTGTGGCTGTTGCACCTCTCCTCTGCCAGCCACCCTGGCACCGCCATCCCATGCCTCAGCCCGTGCCTGCCTCTGCTCCTCCACGCCTGTGGGAGACAAAGGAAGAGAAAAACATCAGTGAGATCCCAAAGCAGACAGCCCCTTGCCCCATTGAGTGTGCCTGCCCACACATCCAGACCCAAACAGCACACACCTGCAAACACCCTCACAGCAAACCACAGCCCAACCCACACCCATGCACAGATTACATTACACAGTCACCCATGCAGACAATACCGGTGCATACACAGCACACCCACCTGGCCTGGGCACAATGCCCCTCCTGGCATGTGACCTGAGGTGCACAAGCAGAGCACGCTCCCTCCTCTGCAGGTCGCCATAGCGGTGCCTGCACTGTTCAGGGGTCCTCCTCCACCCAGTGGCCTGCTCCAGGGCAGCAGTGACCTGCTGCCACACATGGGTGTGTGGCACCTGCAGGGGCACACCCTTGAACAGTGAGTCATAGTGGGGCTCCACCACAGCCACCAGGTTGGCTAACTCCAAAGTCCCCCATTGTGGTGCTCTCCTGCATGCCATTGTCAAACTGTACAGTGGCAATATGGCGCTCAGCAGTGCGGCAACCCCACGTGGAAATGTTGTGCAATACAACTCCATCACTGCCTATCGTGCTGTTCAGACAGCGCTGTCAGTTCACATCGCGCTGTCACCGAACAGCACGATAGAGCCATACATATGGCAGACGTACAGCGCCAGGGGGCAAAGGTTGTGCACAAGGGCATGGGTCAGTGACACAAGGCCACGCACAGCACCATCAGATGTCCACATGTCCTGTGCGATTGGACACCTGTGTGCCAGTGCCACAGTGGACTATTGCGCAGTATTGCCACTGCGCCATGTGGTGACCAGCGCTGTAGCACCATTGGCACAATGGTGGCCATGGCTTGAATTGCTGATCACACACAGCATGTCATCAGCATGGCAGACGCCTGCGTAAGCTACCTGGGCATGCGCAATGCAGTGTACCACACAGTCACAGATATGCGCCATTGGCTCAGCCGGTCTCCAGCACGTGTGCGCAGCGCGCAGCGCGGCGATATTCAGCCAACACATGCAAATCATCTGATCAGCCATTCAAAGGCACAGTGGTGCGATTTGCATCTCATTACAGTTGCTCCACTCCTAATTTGCATGCATTGCGCTATAAATGTGCGACATTGGGCTGCGCTGGCCATATTCGGTTACTGCAGGTGAGAGGTGGGTTGCATGCTGTGTGATGTTCTGGACAATGGTCATGGGATAACGCTGTAGACTGCACAGTGACAGGTGTCTACTTCCACCCATACAGATCAACATGACCGAGCAGAGCCAAGGTGAGGGTGAGGATGGTGGGCGGAGGAGGAGGCCCAACTTCACCACGGCAGAGACAGAGGCCCTCTTCCAGGCCTACCTGGAGGAGAAGCCACTGCTGAGTGGATGGTGGGTCACCCCTCAGGCCCGTGTGGTTGCATGGGAGGGGGTAGCTCGGGCAGTGAACCTGCATGGAAGCCACCAGCTCTCCATGCAGGAATGCAAAATGAAGATGGGGACAGACCGCAGGAGGGTGAAGGAGAAGGTGGCAGCCCTCAGGGCGGCACGTGCTGGCACAGGCGGGGGCCAGCCAGTGGTGGCGGAGCTGACCCCGGCTGAGGACTGACTGGCTGCATCAATGCAGCGGAGTGCTATTGAGGGCGTACCAGGAGGTGGATTCCAGACAGGTGGAAGCCCATCACTGCACGGTATGACATGGTGGTGGTGTTGGGGGAAGGTTGTTCACATGCACTCACATGTCCTCACTTTCTGTTACAGATCCTGTTCATCTTCAGGGGACGGTGGTGGTGGGTCCAGGCAGTGAGGAAGACCTGCTGGACATGGAGGAGGGTCCATCCACCTCTGTCACCAGCCAGCATGCACTGCACCAGCATGCACACTGGGCTGCCAACTCTGGTGTTGGTGAGTCAGGTGTGGGGGGTGCACAGCCTGTGTCTCAGCAGTCTGGCATGCAAGCATGCCAGCACACTGTGACTGTGGCTGTAACACGTACCTGCACCATTGATGATGAAAGGACTGCAATGGGCAGGGACATGTGTGTGTCCCATGACAGACACACAGCAGGCCAGCACATGCCCCTGGGCCTAGCTGGTTCCAACGGGTGTGCCAGCATGTCGGCACAGTCCCAGGCTGTGCCTGTCAGCACCAGTGGGGCAGCACCGGTGGCTGTGCAGGTGTCTGGCACTGTTGCGGCCACAGCAGTGGAACGAGTGGTCCCTGGGGCACAGCGGTTGGAGGGGCAGCAGCAGCAGTCACCCACCAGGTCTGGGGGTACAGTGTCCAGTGGTGGCACATGCCCACCACCCTTTGATATGCCCATTCCTGGTCCTGGTGAACAGCGCCCACCCTCAAGGGGTATTGAGCATCAGGACCTTCCATACCCTGGGGGACAGGATGCCGTTGTAGCAGAGTACCCATTTGAAGAGCACACCTGCCTGCTGTGGGAATCAGTACAGCAGCAAAGGCGGGTTGCAACATCCGTGGAGGCACTGTGCATGGCTGTGGAGTGGCACAGCAGGGACTGTGCTCTGAACCTTGCAGAGATGGTCCATATGCGGATGGATGTGACTGCCACCATTGACAGGCAGACCCAGGCATTGGTCGCTGTCGTGGCTGCATTGGGCACACAAGCAGGTGCCCCTGTACCACGCACCCCACACAGTACGCTCTCCACTCCCCATTCCCAGCGTCGTGCGACACCCAGCCTGTCGACGCCTGGTTCTGCTGTGGGCATCCCGAGCACCCCTGGTGCAGGTATGTTTGGCATACTACAGACCCCAGTGCGGACAAGGTCGCGATCGCGCAGTGGGACCCCTGGTGGTCCATCAGTGCCACCCCATGTGGCCCCTGCTCAGCCTGCCAGTGCTGTTGGGTCACGGCGGGGCTGCCCACGCATCCACGGTGGCCATGGAATGGTGCAACATGACTGACCTGTCTCCCAGTGCGGGCCCTGTCTGGTGCTGCCCTGTGTGCACTGTGCGTCATGGTGGGCAGTGCACTGGTGGGTGCCCTGCACATCATGCCGACATACAGACCACCTGCACACCATCCCAACTGCTGTCCACAGGAGTGTGTGCATGATGATGCCTGCATTGTACTGTACATCAAGGTGCAAGGGTGTCCAGCATCTGACACACTTACTTGGACAGTACAGGTGGTGGGTGTGGTCTGTGGATCTGTGTGTTTGCCATGTCTGTTCCTGCTCTGCTGTGCTTCCCATGTATGCTTTGTGCCTGGTGTGTGTGTGTGTGTGTGTGTCCATATGACTGTTCACCCCTCCCTGATGGTGTGTTTGTGCCTGGTCCCTTCCACTCCCCTTGCCTTCATGCACCCCTGGTGTGTTACTCTGTGTGCCTGTGGGTTGCGCCAGGACAGTGTTGGTTGCACATGGCCCCTTGACTTACCTGTGTCATGCATAATGCTCCTCCGTGATGGTGTCCCGGTACAGCTGGGCCTGCCGGATTAGTCGGGGGTCCCGCCGTCCAAGGGGGGGGCTGCTCATCACCATCATCACCGGTGCCACTGGCGTCCCCATCGCTGTTTCCTCCTCGACCTGAATGGCTATCCCACAGTCTTTGGCCATGTTGTGCAGGATACAACATGCCAGGAATATCCCACAGGCCTTTGAGGGGCTGTACTGTAGGGCACCGCCGGAGGTGTCTAGGCATCGGAAGCATGCCTTGAGCATCCCGAACACCTGCTCGATGATGTTGCATGTGGTGGCATGCACCTCATTATAGCGTTGCTGTGATGGGGTCATGGGGCGCCGGTATGGTGTGAGCAGCCAGGGACGGAGTAGGTATCCACTGTCACCTGTGTGGAGATGGTGGGGATGAGTATCATGTTCAGGTCCATATTGCCAATATCTCTGTGTGCCACTACCATAGCACCTGTGGCATTCCCACCCTTGCCCCACGTTTGCAATTCCTACATGCGTACTCACCCACTAGATGGCCTGTGAGGATGTCCCCACTCTCGAATCAATGGCACAGTGCGGACTGATACCATATAAAGGCATCATGTGCTCCACCAGGGTGTGTGGCACAGACATTGATTATGCATCCAGTGGCATCACACACCACCTGGCAGTTGACACTGGAATAGCCCTTCCTGTTCCTATATGCAGCCCCATCGGGGCCAGGTGGCATGTGAATGGCCACATGGGTGCAGTCTATGGTCCCTAGCATGCCAGGCATACGTGCTACCCTGTGGAACTCCTGCATGTTTGCTGTACACTCTGCCGCAGTGCTGGGGAACTGGATGTGCTCCGCAGCATGTGGCTGCAGTGCGCTGAGGAATTGGGTGAGGTTGCATGATGTGGCCAACTGTGTGATGCCTGTGGTGTCCCCTGTTGGCCTCTGGAAGGTGCCCGTGGTGAGCAGGCACATGCAGGCTGTCACCTTGGTCTCCACTGACAGAGCGTGACTCCGTCGTGAGGGTGCCTGCATCACATCACCGCACAGCTCACAGAGCTGTCTCAGTATTGCCCTGTTCAGGTGGTACCGGCCCATGATCTCTACATCTGTGTACAGCTCAAAGCTGATGCGGACGCGGTACTGTCTGTTGGGGATACTGCCGGCACGGGCCCTTCCACGGCCACGTCCCCTGCAGCATCATTCTCACCTCTCATTACATCTTCCATGTGGAAGCTGGCACTGTCTATCTCCCTGGCTTGTGACCCCCCCGGCTGATGTTGCTCTGTTACCCCTGCTGTCCTGACTGCTACCTCCACTGCACCGGGTACCCCTGCTGGCCTCTGCAGCCTATGGCCCACACAACTTCCCTTGCCTGCCCTGTTCTGGACTATCACTGTCTGTCTCTCTCTCTCTGTCTCGCTTAGCATCTCTGTAGTGTTCTTGCGCCTCTTCCTTGAGCCTTTTTATTTTAGCTCTTTCCGCTGTGGCGCAACTTCCGGCTGTTCCGCTGTTGCGCATTGTGCAACCCTTTGAATATCGCATTGCGCTCTTTATGCAGGGATCCACCCCCTTCAGTTGCGCATGCCGTCATTTGCATTGCACTGTTGCTCAGCCTGTTTTCAGTGGCGCAACTGCCTCCTGCTGAATATCGCAGAATGGCGCACTTTTGGACTTGCGCATGCTCAACCCTATTGCACATGGCTCAACCCTTTTGAATATCCGGCCCTTTATATAAATATTTATAACCAACTATGTTACAAACTAGTAAAAGTGGATATTTTCATTTACAAAATAGCTCCACAGTCTGATGAAGGAATTATTTATTCCGAAACATTACTGGTATTTGAAGGAGCTTTTGAGAAACATCTGAATGGGATTTCTTGAAAATGGACTTTTGAAAATTGAAATCTGATGAAAATCATCTAAGATGGAATTATTTATGTAATAAGGACAATAAAATTGACGTCTGACAGTAAATAATTTTGGGTTGGTTGTGGTTGAGACAGGTTCTTTTTAGATTTATACTGACATGCCCTCCCCCCTGGTGAAACTATGCTGCCTTGGGTCTGGTAGTCCAATGGCAATCAGATGTTCCACCAATCTCTCCTTCAGTAGTGTTTCCATGATCTTCCCCACTATCGAGGTCAGGCAAACTGGTCTGTAGTTCCTCACTTCCTCTTTTTTCCTGCTTTTGTATAAGGGAACTACATCTGCTGTCCTCCAGTCTTTGGGTACCTCTCCTGTTTCCAGTGTTTGGCTAAACAGGATTGCCAGAGGTTCAGCCACCACCCATCTTACTTCTGTTCAGGCCCTGGGGTGCACCCCATCTAGCCCAATTGCTTTATCAACTCTTATTCCTTCTAGTTCTTTTGGGACCTTTTCCTGTGTAAAGGGTGTTGTGTCCATTTCTGTGCCATATATGTTCAGTATGTCAGCTTTACTGTTGTCATCCTCCATGCAGCCCCCATCCTCCCCATTCAGTCTCACTATCTCACTAGTTAAATGGATAATGAATTGATTAGACCAATATACTCAAAGAGTTAAAGTTAATGGTGTATTATCTAAAGAATGCATGGTCACTAGTGGGGTGCCCCAAGGGTCTGCTTTGGGGCCCTCACAGTGTAACTTATTTATCAGTGATTTGCATATTAATTTAACTAACAACCTGATTAAATTTGAAGACGATACCAACAAAAGGACACAAAGCACATCTTCTTGACCTGGAAGGACACTACTTCTTTATTCAGCTGTGAGCTGTGTGGGAATTCTATATTGCACTTGATATCTGCAACAACGTGCACTTTTGCTCAATTCTGTCGGAGATAAAACTAACTACCTTTGGTAATTGCTTTTTATTGACATATTTATTTAGTATTTAACCAAGAAGGGGCTTGCAAACTCTGTTTATCTTGTGAGTAACTTCAGAAGGATTTAAATACTGCATTTTTGTAGACCTCTGGAGGTAGCTAGATTGTCTACTAGGATTTTCTGACAGTTAAACTATTTTTAAATAACTTATAGGTGACTGAGGAGTTGAAAAAGGAGCTTGCAAACTCTGCTTATCTTGGAAGTAACTTCACAAGGGTTTGAATACTGCATTTTGGTTGTCCCTTGGAGGTAGGTGGATTGACTACTAGGATTTTGGGACAGAAACTAGTTTTAAGTAATTTACTGGTGTGTAGGATTTTGTGATAGTCAAAATATTTTTAAATAAGTTACTGGAGGTTAGTTAAATTACTATAAAGGGCAGTACTTACCAGGCTGGTGGAACAGTGGTGTATTTGATTGTTTCTAACAGTCACCTGTGGTTGTGGACTACCCACCCCCCTTCCCCAGACCCCATCCCCCAGGCATGGCATTTCCTTTATAGTCAAAGTTCTGACATCACTTCCTCAACAGGTCTTGGGGCAGAACTGTCATATTCTTAATAACCCATCACAGTGCATAAAAGGTAAGTACACACCACCAAAAATATACATATATATATATATATATTACATATTGTATATTATAAGGGAGAGGGGCATGTGGGGAGTGGTGCAATGCACTGGCTGTGGGGCAGCAGTTTTCCAGGATACATTCTGGAAACTGCATTGCTGTCCTATTTGTAGGCAACTGTCAGCTCCGAGGGAGGAGACTGCCCACCTCCAGGCTGAACTGGCAAGGACTAAGGAGGCCTCCCCCACCCAAAAAGCACCACTGCCACAACCACTGCCTCAGAGGTTGCCAAGCATGAAGAGCAGTTGGACCACAGTGGGTTCTGGGAGGGTGCAGGTGGTGGAGCAGAGGCGAAGCCCCCTAGTTGTACCTCTACACAAATCATATGCCAGTCTGGCAGAACAAGGTTCCTCTATGATGGCACCCTCAGTGGAGACCAAGAAGAATGCTGAGGACATCCACAAGGGAGACCCACAAAAGGGTGGCAAGGGACACCACAGGGGAAGGAAACAGCTTCTGATAGGGGACTCAATTGTTAGGGGGTAGAACTGGGGACAGGAGAGGAGAGGAGAGGGAAGTAAGGTGCCTGCCTGGTGCCATGGCTTGGAGGGACAAGGAGCAAATCCTCAGGATTGCAGAAGCAGCATCACAGGAGAGGGAACTAGATATCATTGTCCACCTTGAGACAAATGACCTAGCTAGACATGGAATCAGTGCAGTGCAGGATGAATTTGTGGAGTTGGGGAGAGGCCTCAGACAGGTAGCAAGCATGGTTACCTTCTCAGAGGTGCTGCCAGTCAGTGGCAGGGGTGAGGCTGGGGTTCAGCACACCATGCAGTTTAATGAATGGTTGCAAAACTGGTGCATAGCACAGGGCTTTGGCTTCATTGGGGACTGGGGTACACCTGGAGAGATGAAGGTCTATACTGGCATGATGGTCTGCATCTGTCCACGAAGGGAACCAAGCTCCTAATTGACAGGTTTAAATGCTTCCTTGGCAAGCTTTTAAACTAGCCAAGGGGGGTAGGTGCTGATAAGAGGCAGGAAATGTCAAGCCTCTCCCCACAAAACATGGCAGGTAGTAAGGTAAACAATGAGGTACAGAGCTCAACAGAGGGCAGGATGGGGTAAATGGAAAAACAGACAAGGACAATAAGGGATGGGGGAAAAAGGATAAAGCCAACATTAAATGGAGGGCAATGAGTACCAATGCCCGCAGTCTGGGAAACAAGTTTCCTGAGCTAGTAGCCTTGAAGGAAGATGAACAATTGGATATTGTGGCAGTCATGGAAACATGGTACATGGAGAACCATGATGGGGATGTAAACATACCGGGGTACACAGTCTACAGAATGGACAGGGAGGGTAAAAGAGCAGGTGCAGTAGTTCTATACATAAGGGAAGGGATCAAAGCTACAGAACTAAAAAGTAAAGGGGGAGGACAAGAGGCACTCTGGGTCACCTTGAAGACAGGGAATGGCATTACAGTCCACACAGGGGTTGTATACAGATCCCCATCTCAAGGGGAGGAAATGGACAAGAAAATGATGGAGGACATTCTCAAAATGGCTGAAAAAGGGGAGATACTGTTGATGGGAGACCTGAATATGCCAGATGTTAACTGGATGACATGTACTGCAGCCACATCCAAGAGCAAGGTCATTCTCGATGCCCTGCAGGGGGCAGGCCTTAGACAGCTAGTGTTGGAACCCACATGGGAGGGAGCAATACTAGACCTGATACTCTCAAATGGAGAGAGGATCACACATTTAGAAGTCAGTAGACATCTGGGAACAAGTGACCACTGCACAGTGTGCTTCACAATAAGAAAACCATGGAGACAAGCCATACAAGAACAAGGATACTGGACTTTAGAAGGGCTGCCTTTGGCAAAATTGGTGAATACCTGAAGAATGCACTAGCAAATGGTCAAAAAGGAGGGGTGGAAGAACAATGGAGCAAAATCAAAACTGCTATCATTGAGGCAACAAGCCTTTGTGTGAAACAAATAAAGAAAACAAAGCGGAGTAAAAAAACACTATGGTTTTCAAAAGAGGTGGCAGGGAAGGTTAAGAAGAAAAAGGCTGCATTCAAAAAGTATAAGGAATCACAGAAGGAGCGTGCCAGGGAACTGTATCAATTAATGCAGAAAGAAGTGGGGAAGGCATTCAGAATAGCAAAGGCCCATACCGAGGAAAAAATAGCCAACTCAGTTAAGGGGGATAAAAGCTTTTATAGGTACATTAGGGAGCATAGAAAGGTTAAGGGAGGAATAGTGGAGATTAATAAAGGAGAGGGAGGTGGGCAGAGGGAGACAGTGAAAAGACAGAGATACTGAATGAATACTTTTGCTCAGTATTAACAAAAGAAGATGAGGAGGAGTTATCTAAACCAGACAGAAGCACTCTGGGTAGGAGGGTTGACACCAGTCCATTTACAGAAGAGTCCTGAAAGAACTCCTAAAACTCAAGGTGGACAAAGCAATGGGGTCTGATGGGATTCACCCCAGAATCTTCAAAGAACTAAGGGAGGACTTAGTGACACCACTGACCACACTTTTTAACAAATCATGGGAGGATGGGATGGCACCTGAGGACTGGAGGAGGGCAGATGTGATTCCCCTTCACAAAAGTGGAAGCAAGGCAGAAGCAGGAAACTACAGACCTGTAAGTTTGACCTCAGTGGTAGGGAAAATGATGGAATCACTTCTGAAAGAAAGAATTGTTGAGTACCTAGAGGCCAGCAGGGCACAGGACCCAAAGCAGCATGGATTTACAGAAAGAAGTTCATGTCAGATGAATCTAATTGATTTCTTTGACTGGGTGACCAAAGTAATAGACCAGGGAGGGGCTGTGGGTATGGCCTACCTAGACTTTAGCAAGGTATTTGACACAGTCCCGCACAAAAGGCTAATAATTAAGTTAGCCAGCCTGGGAGTGGGTTCCAGGGTGGTAGCCTGGGTAGCAAACTGGCTGCACAACAGGACACAGAAGGTAATAGTGAATGGAACACATTCTGAAGAAAGGGGGGTTACTAGTGAAGTACCTCAGGGCTCATTACTGGTTCCAGTCCTCTTTAACATCTTTATAGGTGACATTGCAGAGGGTCTGGAGGGAAAGGTGTGCCTCTTTGCAGATGACACAAATATCTGTAACAGAGTTGATACACAAGGGGGGGTAGAAAGGATGAGAAGGGACTTGGCAAGGTTGGAGGAATGGTCAGACATATGGCAACTTAGATTCAAAGCAAAGAAGTGCAAAAGTAATGCAGCTGGAAACAAAAACCAGAGAGGAAACACACAACAGCAGGGAGGTATTAACAACAAAAAAATGGAAAGGGACTTGGGGTAGTCATATCAGATGACCTAAAGGTGGGTAAGCAATGTGAGAAGTCAGTAAGGAGAGCTGGGGGATACTGGGATGCATAGGAAGGGGCATCACAAGTAGAAAAAGGGAAGTGGTTATCCCTCTGTACAGACAGTTGGTAAGACCCCATCTGGAATACTGTGTGCAGTTTTGGAGACCCCATCTACGCAAGGATATAGACAGGATGAAAGCAGTCCAGAGGAGGGCAACTAAAATGGTGCAGGGTCTGCATCAGAAACCATATGAAGAGAGACTGAGAGAGCTTAATATGTATACCCTTGATGCAAGGAGGGACAGGGGGGACATGATAGAAACTTTCAAGTACCTCAAGGGAATCAACAAAGTTCAGGAGGGTAGCATCTTTCAAAAAAAGAGATGTGTAAGAGCAAGGGGGCACAATTTAAAGATAGAGGGGGACGGCTCAGGGGTAATGTGAGGACTATTTTTCATGTAGACAGTGGTGAATGCATGGAACCGCCTTCCTGGGGAGGTTGTTGGGTCTAAAACAGTGGGGGAATTCAAACATGCATGGGACAGACATAAGGCAATTGTAGTGCGGGGTTGCAGGAAGTAGGCTGTTGGTTAACTAGAATCTGCAGCTTATCCAATAGAAAGGGAAATGGGCAGACTGGGTGGGCCAAATGGTCCTTATCTGCCATCAAAGTCTATGTTTCTATTTGTGGAGAGGTGGATACATTGCATAGATACCTATCCTTAGTAAATGATCTTGTTATGCTAGATCTGTGAGCAAAGAATAACGGCATGGTCTTTAATATTGACAAATGTGCTGTATTACATTTTGGAATTAGTAATCCTCTGTACCACTATATTTTAAGCAATTGTATTATAAAAACATCAACAGCAGAACAACACTTGGAAATAATGGTTAACAACAATTTAATCTCTGAAGATCATTGTAAATCTGTCATTAGAAAATCAAGATTATTGATTAATAAAATTAAACGCTCATTCACTTTTAAAAATAAACACCTTATAATGCCAACTTGTAAAAATTATGTTAGGCCAATTCTTGACTGCGGCTCTAGTATGTGGTCTCCATACCTAAAAAAAGAAATTAAACAACTAGAAAGTATCCAGAGAACTGTAACTATACTAATTCCCTCTATTAAACATCTATCTTACATGGACAGACTTAAAGCTACTGGACTCCACCAACTTGAAGCCAGAAAGCAATGAGGTGACCTCCTATTACTTTATAAAAGTTTTCACTCCAACAATCTAATGTTACTTTGTGACTTACATTTGGGGTCAAACAGAATTAATTTGAGATCCCACCAAAATAAATTACTATTATGTAGAGTAATATCAAACAAAAGAGAAAACTTTTTTATTATATGTACTGCCAAAGCCTGCAATCAATTGAAAAATGATATTGTAGAACAATCCAGCCTAGTGGGTTTTAAACATATGCTAAATCTAATGTACTGCAGTGAATATAGAATGGTGTAATACCCACAATAGTGGGAGACAATCTTGTTGTCCAATCTACCTAAGAACCTAAGTATCCCTCCCTTTGCCCTTCTTTTTTCACTTATGTACCTGTAAAAGGTTTTGTCTCCTCTACCCACTGATTTTGTGATGCACTTTTCTGACTGAGCTTTGGCTTCCCTTACTGACCTCCCTGCCTCCCTTTGCTTCTCCTGGTACTTCTACCTACCTTCTTCTGTCTGCGTCTTTTTTGTATTTACTGAATGCAATCTTTTCAGCTTTCACTTTTTACGCTACCTCTTTGGAAAACCATAATGGCCTCATCTTCCTTTTCTCCTTGCTAACCTGCTTAATGCATAATTCTGTTGCTGTTGTAATCCCTGCTTTAAATATTGCCCACTGTTCCTCTACCCCTGATTCCCGCCCCATTCCCATTAGTGACTCTTTCAAGCATGTCCCCATTTTCCCAAAGTTTGCCCTCCTAAAATCCAAGATACATGTTTTTGTGTGGTTTGTTTCTGCTACTTCTGTGATTTCAAACCACAGTGACTGGTGATCATTGTTCCCCAGGTGCTTTCCCACTGTTACCCTCATCACACTGTCCCCATTTGTGAGCACAAGGTCCAGTATTGCCTTCTGCTGAGTTGGTTCCATAATCTGTTGCTAAAGGAAGGCACCTTGAAAGGAGTCCAGGATAAATCTGCTTCTGGCTGATGCTGCTGGGAGGCTCCAGTCCACATCTGGAATACTGCAGTCTCCAACCAGCACCACCTCCTCCTTGTCTGCCATCCTTTGGATGGCTAGCATTAATTCCCTGTCTGTCTATTCCTCCTGGGCTGGTGGTCTGCAGACCACCCCTGTGTGGATGGCTGACCCCATTTTCCTTTCCAGCTTAACCCACAGTATCTCTCCCCCATTTTGTTCCTCCTGGATCTATGTGGCCTTTATACCACCTTTCACATAAAGTGCCACTCCTCCTCCCTTCCTGCCTGCCCTGTCACTTCTGAATATGTTGTAGCTGGGTATAGCCATCTCACAGTCATGTTTATCATTACACCAAGTCTCTGCGATGGCCACAATGTCCAGGTCCGACAGCACCATGGCAGCCTCCAGTTCGAATTATCTATGTCTACAAAACAGTTACATATATGACATTCTTTGCAGGTTGCCATTAACAGGAAATAATGCTCACCAAATACAATGGCATGCAAGAGTTAAGAGTCGCACAAATAAGTGCATAGGGCACATAGGGTAAGTTACAGCTTTCAAGCAGCAGAAACAGCTTTGTCCATACTAGGGTGATACCATCACGTGTCAAAAGATACAGTTCTGTAATATATAAGTTATGTCAGTATCTGACTGCTATTCATTGAGTTTAAACACACACACACAAACACACACACACACACACCATGTTACTTGAACTGTGGTAGACACCTAGGTACTTCAGTTTTGTAACATGCAGTTCTGTACATAAATAATAATTGCATAAAAGGCAATGTATGGTATGGGTTTAATCTTGTTTTTATTTTATGATTTCATTAAATTACAAGCTGTTTATGGGCCACACTTTTAAAATGGTGATGTATACCTAGGTTGTTTTGCAAATAAAGTATACATCAACCTTTATTTTTATTTTCTATTGGTATGTGTTTCATCTAAACCTTCAGACCTCAGGAAAGGTGATTTTTACAAATTGCTGGGAGTGCTACCATCTTTATTACATATCCAGACTAATTTTAGACTTTGGGGGGAGGGGAAGCCATCCGTTTGCCAGATCCTCAAAAGAAAAAAAACAATGTAACAATAAACTACTTTAGCACTGTTCTTTATAGTTTGCAGTTGCACAATTCCGTAAAGGGTCCTATTTTTTTATTAAAGCTTATTTACCCAGGATAGCCCAGCTATTATGTATGTCATGTTTCCAGTGGGATCAGGCTTCCATACATTTCCATATCTGTGTGGACTGAACACTTGAGATCTTAACTATTTTGCTCAAGGTCATAGAGTGAGTATTTGATTCTTGTGGCATTTGAACCTGCTGTATTCAGTTTCTTATGTTCTAACTACTAGACCACACTGATTTTCTAAGCTGCTCACTTTTGGATCAAAAAACGATTCTCTGTTAAAAATCAGGGTATTTTTCCTTCGACCAGAAAACTGTCCGAATAATCTGCACGTTGAGTTTCTGGGGGGATACAGCCACTTCAGGTATGAGCAGGATGACTTGTTATCATGTCATGTAAACTCTTATCTTATTCCCAATGGGTGGCACCCATATTTTAGTGTGTGAATAATTGCATCCTATACTAGTATGTTATTTTCTCATACCAATAAGAACAGTATTTTTACCCCATAGCACACTGAGATTTTAAAGAAGAAATCTTGTTATTTATGATGCTGTATTACCAGTACCAACACATGTGCTCTGCTAATTGGGGGTTGTTTCACCAAATTCTGGAGTTGGTGTTTTGAAAAAATCACTTTGAAGTGTGTTTTTGGGAAAAACAGCTATGTAGAAATTATTTTTCCGCAAATTGCAAAAAGGGATCCTGCTTCAAGAGTCCTTTTTTACAATTTGTAAAAACAGATTTTGGCATGTTAAAAGAACATGTTTACAAGTCATTTATCAAAAAACTAAGTCCAGAATTGGATAGAATGGGTCCTGATTAGATAAACACAACTGTTGATTTCTAGTAAAGCAGTGTATTTTTTTATTCAGATTTGTTTTCCTTGCTAAGAGAAAACAAGATGGAAGCAGCATGAAAAAGGATTTTCCATTTGCAACAAAGGATGACCCATTTTCAACAAAGGATTACCCATTTGTGACAAAGAATCCTTTGTCAAGCGGGACATCAAAATGGAAAGTGAAATTCCCAGAGGAAATAATGTGAAAGTTTGAAAATTAATAACTTTTGAATGTATTAGTATTTTTTCACCAAACCTTCAAAAGGCATCACTGTGATGAAAGACTTATATATGCTAAACATTTCGGACCAAAATTCTGCACTGTTTTTACGCAGTGGGGTAACAAAGAATGTTAGCACAAATGGTAAATTTCACATTTTTGGCACCTTCCCTAGCGCCACAGCCACACATAGAAACATAGAAACATAGACTTTGATGGCAGATAAAGACCGCTAGGCCCATCTAGTCTGCCCATTTCCCTACCTACAGGATAGGCCTCAGATCCTAGTTAACCAACAGCCTATTTCTTCCTACCCCCCACAAGAATTGCCTTATGTCTGTCCCATGCATTCTTGAATTCTCCCACAGTTTTAGACCCCACAACCTCCTCAGGAAGGCTGTTCCATGCATCCACTACCCTCTCTGTGAAATAATACTTCCTCACATTGCCCTGAACCGCCTCCTTCTATCTTTAAATTGTGTCCCTTGTTCTTGCAAGTCTCTTTTTCTGAAAGATGCTACCCTCTGGACTTTGTTGATTCCACTGAGGTACTTAAAAGTTTCTATCATGTCCCCCTCTCCCTTCTTTCCTCAAGGGTATACATATTAAGCTCCTTTAGTCTCTCCTCATACGGCTTCTCTGCAGACCCTGCACCATTTTAGTTGCCCTCCTCTGACCACCTCTATCCTGTCTATGTCCTTGTGTAGATGGGGTCTCCAGAACTGGACACAGTACTCATATGGGGTCTCACCAACTGTCTGTACAGAGGGATAACAACTTCTGTTTTCTGCTGATGATGCCTCTCCCTATACATCCCAGTATACCCCCAGCCCTCCCTACTGCCTTCTCACATTGCTTGCTAACCTTAAGGTCATCTGATATGATTACCCCAGGTCCCTTTCCTTTTTGTTGTTGTTACTACCTCCCACCCATTGTGTATTCTTCCCCTGGGTTCTTGTTTCCCAGGTGCATTGTTTTGCACTTCTTTGCATTGAATCCTAGCTTCCATACTTGACCATTCCTCCAACCTTGCCAAGTCCCTTTCATCCTTTCCATGCCTCCTTGTGTATCAACCCTGTTGCAGATCTTTGTGTCATCTGCAAAAGGCATACTTTTTCCTTCCAGTCCCTCTGCAATGTCACTGATGAAGACATTAAAAGGACTGGATTGTCTGAACCCTCTTGTGCCCATCCCCAACCAAAATGGAGACTTGCCACATTAAGAAATATACAGCCTCTGACAGTACATGCAAAATGCATGCAAATTGCTAGAACAGTTTCAAAGTTATTAAAGTGAAAAATTTCAAGTTTAGCATAGAATTAATCGTTCAACCCTAACTATGCTAGTGCAACTGCACCAGTAATATATATATATATATATATATATATATATATATAGGCTATACAATGGAAACAAGTGTTACAAATGATTTATCTGCACAAGAGCAAGTTTGACCTTGGTTAACCTCACAAGGCGCGTAAGCCCGCAGTGCAATCTGAGGTCAAACTGCTCCAAAATCTGAAATAAATAATTATTACATGAATTTTCTATTGCATATTTCATTTATGCAATTCTTTTGTTTTTGCTTTTGTAGGGGACATTTGTTAGTCAAAAAAGTGAACAAAAATTAAATTTTCTGCCATTTGTTTGCTGATTATAGAACATCTAAAATGAATCTAGAAATGAAACACCTCTCATTTTGTAGATATTTGTAAGCTGACTAACTTTTGTGTTCAAAGTACCATACTATAATTTTTTATTTTTAAGTTATTTGCATTTGTTTGATGAAAAAGTGCACACAAATTTAATGTTCTGCTGTTTTTCTGCGAATTCTGAAAAAACTAAAAAGCATCTATAAATGAAACACCACTCATTTTGTAGATATTTCTGTACCAAATAAACTTTGTGTTTACAGTACCTTGCTATCATTTTTCATTTTAAAGGTAGCTACATTTGTTTGTGGACAAAATGAAAATAAAAATGAATTTTCTGCTTTTTTGTTGCTAATTATCAAAAAAATCTAAAATGTATCAATAAATGAAACACCACACATTTTGTACATGTTTCCATGCTGAACAACCTTCGTGCTCACAGTACCATGCTATCATTTTTCATTTTAAAGTTATTCACATTTGAATATGGTTAATACTGCTGCTGAGGCTGAACATTCTAAATGACTTAAGCACTGTATAGATAAATGGCTGATGACATAAGCACTGTGTAGATAAATGGTTGATGACATAAGCACTGTGTAAATAAATGAAATTGATGTACACAGTTACTCAGATAAATGGATTTATCACACTCTGTTTATCTCTACCCCATTACATAAATATATATAAAATGGGTAGGAAAAATTATGTCTGCTGATTGGTTGAAACACATCATATGACTGTGTGTATATCAGAGCATGACCGCACACCAGCACTTTCACCTTTCTCCAAAACAATTTTGCAATTTTATTAGATAACCCACTCTAGGGTGTATGGTCGTGCTCTGATATATGCATGCTTTGGGTGGTTGATGCACTTGGCCTGCTGCCTTGTGCGTAACAATGCACACCAAGGCGTGCGTATATCAGAGCATGGCTGCACACCTTAGAGTGGGTTATCTATAAGATATATTCATTGCAAAAAAAATCCATTAATGCATCAGTTAGGGTTGTTTCCAGAGTGACAAAAGTATGGAAATTCAGTGTTATGATTGCTACCTCTCCACCCTACCACCACCCCCCACCCTCCAGACACCACCAGGCATAAGGATGTACATTGGAGTGGTCATGCCTAACTCTCACCCCATTCCATGTACAAAGAGTCTGTGTTGGTGCAGTATAGGAGAATGGGGTGAGAGTTAGGTGTGACCACTCCAATGCACACCCCGATGCCTGGTGGTGTCTGGAGGGTGGGGTGTGGTGGAGGGGTGGTAACCCTAACACCAAATTTCCACATTTTTGTCACTGTGGAGACAACCCTAACTGATGCATTAATGGAGTTTTTTGCAATGAATTTCCTTTCTTTTTGAGAAAGTGTAATGTAAATGGCAAATGGTATGTGTTAGTGGGAGCTTGGGCACTCCAGACCCTGTGCTCCCTTCACATTGTCAATTTGTTGCATAATGAGATGCATATGTGTGATCACGGGCACTCTGTGCCCTGAGCTCCCACTCACACTTCACGACGGAGCCATACAACAGCCATATAGGGCAAGGAACTCTTGTAACACAAAGTTGCCAATATGTCAGGAACCATAGGAGTTACCAAAAAAATTCAAATGTCCCTGTAATTGTGACAACCATCACTTCTCGTGGCCTCAATCAACCAAATGTGTATCTTGTATCGTTTATGAGCTATGGGCACTGGAAAGCACTGAAATGCCACCGTTGGAACCCTTGGAACATGTTTTTGCAGCTATCTCTGTAACCGTAGCAAGTATGAAAAAAATTCCACTGCAGGTGTCATCTACTATTTCCAAACTTATTTCAACAGGTTAGTTCACCTAAAGGTGATCCAAGTTGCCAGTAGTGAAAACTCTGTATTTCGTTTCTTTTCGAGATACGGATGCTGAAAGGCATGACGGGTGCCGCAATGTAATCCTATGGAAAATTGCTCAACTTCAGAAAGCTGTAACTTTGGTCCCCTTGAATGTTCTGGCACAAAAACACCAGAAGGCACATCTGTGGGACACGGGCTTACTACCCTGAAAATTTCAGTCCAAAAGAATCAACTGTTTGGTTGCAGGAGGCTGGCAAAGATTTGCAGTTATTTTGAGCATACTTTCACAAAATACTTTTGTAAATCTCGAAAGTTTCGCAAAATAAATCACAAAACTTTCACATTTTCAAAAGTGTTTAGTGAAAACAGTTTTCAGAAAAAGTTTAAAAACATATTTCTAGGGGGTTTAACCCCCCAAAAAAGATATGGCTAGCAACATCAGGAACCGACTAGGTAAACACAATCATGAGTGTTTACCTACAGGGTTCCAATTTTAAATGGCAGGCATGTATCACTAACTGTGAACAAGATAGCAGACTCATGTAAGTAAAAGAGTGATTTGTGACAGTAAAAAAAGACTCTCATGAAAGTTTTGTGATTTTTGTTAACTTTACTCATTGACTATAATGGGAAATTTGTTTTTTGAATAACTTTTGAACAGTTTAATATTTTTTCACAAAATCTTCAAAAGGCACATCGGTGACCAAGGCTGCATCTTCCTGGAAGATTTTGGACCAAACAGACAAACCATGCGGGCTGTGGGCATGAGCAAAGAAACGCTCAAAAAGTCAGTTTTTTGCCTTTTTTTGCGTTCTGTAGCTACACAACTGTACATCCGACCATAACACAACTTGCCACATTCAGATATATATGGAGCCAGACTATGCATTAAAAATTTCAGGCAAATCCGTCATACGATGGCAGAGTTATTAGGGTGCAAACTTTGAGGTTTTACATAAAAGTGGCAACTCAACCCTAACTATAATGGCATCCGTGCACTATTATACATATATATATATATATATATATATATATATATATATACATATATATATATACTGTAATATAGATATAGATATATATATATATATATACATATATCTATATATATTATGGTAGCACGGTAGTGCTACCATGAATTAGAGGTTGAGGAGCCATTTCTATGTTAAACCCCAAAACTTTGCACCTTAATAACTTTGCAACCGTTTGATGGATTTGCCTGAAATTTGGAATATATGATCAAGAACCATAGGCCTTGGGATATGCCAAGTTTTGTATCAGCTGGATATACAGCTGTGGAGTTATTAAGTGTGATCTGCGCACGCATTTACGCTTTTTCTGGAATTCTATGGTCGCACCTACAGGTCATACGGTTTGCGCAACTGACCTGAAATCTTCAGAGAAGGTGCAGCTGGGTTCCCTGATGTGACTTTTGAAGATTTGGTGAAAAAATATTAAACGGTTCAAAAGTTATTCAAAAAACAGTTTCCCATTATAAGTCAATGGGAAAAGTTAACAAAAAGTTCGACAGTGTCGCAAATGCATTTTTACTTTCTCAAATGGGCCTGTTACTTTCTCAAATCAGCCATTTTGTTTTCAGTTGGTGATCAGAAAAATGGTTGGCATTTAAATTTGAGAACCTCTAGCAACCTAATTCTTTTTGTATTCACCTAGTCGGGCCCTGAGGATGCTTGCCATGTCTTTATTTTGTGGTAAAACACCCCAGAAATATGTTTTTCAAATTTCTGGAAAAAGTATTTTCGCAAATTACTTTCATGCTCATGAAAGTGTGGAACTTTTTTGCGAAAGCTTTCGCAAATTGTGACAGTAGTTTTCCATCTGTGGGACAGTGACATCGATTCTTTGGCACTGCGCTGCAAAAGAACCGTTGGGAGTTTTGGGCTGAAATTTGGAGGAAACGGAGCCGACATCTCACAGATGTGCCTTTGTATTAAAAAAATATTACACAGCAGCAAAGTTACGGCACTCCAAAGTTTACAGTTTTTACCATAGGATAACATTACGGCGCCCAATGCATTACAGAAATCCTTTGGCACCCTGCTGCAAAATAACAGTTTGGTCTTTTTTCCTGAAATTTGGAGGGAAGACAGCCAACAGTCCACAGATGTGCCTTTCAGTGGTTTGGTGAAAAAACATTATAGGGAGGCAAAGTTATGGTGCTCTGAACTTTCCTTTTTTTCCATAGGATAACATTATGGCGTTCGCCGTGCCTTTCAGGGCCCGTATCTCGGAAACGGCGAGAGATACAGACTTTTCGTTGGAAAATGTCTTAGCTAAGATTCAAATTAACCAGGACAGTTGTAAATAATATGACTTTTAAATTTTTTTTCTACGTCTTACAGTTCCTGAGATATAATGTATTTAGTATTCCAAGATCTCATTTTCTTCGCCGATACTCATTATTATGCATACATTATTTGTACTCACTGTCTTTCTCTATGCAGGTTTTGGGGAAAACCAGCCTGTGCGCTTACATTACTGTTACTGTTGCCCTTTCCGCTTGCGGTTCCATACCCGTTTCACTTACCGTTGACGTCTGCGCCACCATGTGCGTTATCCTTTGCGTTTTCATTTGCACTTGTGTTTCTGTTATTTTTTGCCATTTGTGTCTACAGTACTGTTTCTCTTTCTGTTTCACTTTGTAACCATGCCCATTGACATTTCCGTTTGCAGGCACCATGTTACTATGTGACAACACATCACGTGCAGACCGTTCCCATCTATGCCACCATGTGCGTTACCCTTTCTGTTCTCATTCATGCTTGTGTTACCATGTGCACCACTGTTAGTGCTTCTGTTTGCATTGCTGTTCCTGTTACTATGCCACAAGACATCATGTGGTGGGAGTGTGGGGCCTGGGGCCCAGCGCCCGCCGCTACGATACATTCACTGTTCTCGTTATCATTCTCAAAAGAAGGAAATTAGAGGCAAAAAACTCCATTTAATGCATTAGTTAGGGGTTGTTCCACAGCGACAAAGTAGGAATTCGCTGTTGGGGTTGAAAGCCCCCTGTGATCCCCTGCCCACCCCAACTGGAATCGGGTGCGCATTGGGATCGTTGGTCCTTACTCTCACCCCATTCTCCTATCGTCTGCTGCTTTACATGTCATGGGGTGAGGTTAAGCGTAGATGATCCCAATGCACACCCCAATGCCGGTTGGGGTGGGTAGCCGGGGGGTCCAAGGGGGGTTTTCAACCCTAACAGCGAATTTCCTCACTTTTGTCGCTGTGGAACAACCCTAACTAATGCATTAAACTGAGTTTTTTGCCTCTAATATATATATATATAGATAGATAGATAGATAGATAGATAGATAGATAGATAGATAGATAGATAGATTATACTGGCATGGCTATGCCAGTGTGGTTAGGGTGAAACTGCACTCCTATGATAAAGTCCAAACTTTGAACCTTAATAACTTTGGAACCTTTCAAGGGATTTGCATGAAATTTGGCATGCATAATCTACAGGGTAGGTCTCTTGAAGTGCCAAATTTCGTGGGAATCCGTTGAATAGTTTCTAAGATATAAAGCATTGAAAAAACAGAAAAAGCAGTTTTTTTAACATTTCTTTGTCATTCTAGATCTCAGAAACAACTTTAGGTTTTGGACAGAAATTTCAAGGGAAGAAAGTCTTTGGGTTGCAGATATGCCTTTTGAAGGTCTGGTGAAAAAATATTAATCTGTTTAAAAGTTATGACATTTAAAATTTTCCCTTTATTTCCTAAGGGAAAATTTATGTTGTATGTCAGGCACGAAAAATGTATTTTACGCACAATATGAGTACTTTGTGCAAAATACCAGATTCTTTTCGCAAAGTAGGTTGGTATTTTGTGCAAAGTTCAAAGTCGTTTGATCAATTGAGCTGTTTTGCATCCACCATCTTGTTTGCCACTTAGCGAGGATCTTGAAGTATAGAATATTTAAAAAAGAAAAAAAAACATCAAAACACAGCTAAATAGGACCCCTTCAGGTGTATTCTGATGTATTTTTATTTTAATCTGGCCCCAAACATGTTTTTTTTTGTAGGGTGCCAGCTTACAGAGAATGGCTTGTAACCTGTTCTCTGTGTGAGAAGAATAGTATGGTTTAGACTTCTGCAGTCGCAGCTGGAACTCGTGCTGCCAGCTGCAGAGTCAAGAAAGATCTGCTTTGTTTACATCAACACGGGGTGCTCAGTCCCTCTGTCGATATGTATTCCCCCTCACACACACACACACACTCATACACACTTATTTGGCACACTGGGATCCCACCCCAGTGTGCCCTACATTATTTTTAACCCTGTAAAATAAAAAAAAAGTTCCCTGATGTCTTTTCTTCGATGCAGAATCCTTCATCTAAATTTGCAATAATTTTGATGAAGGATCCTTCATCGAACTATTCTGCTACCCCAATTACTATTTTTCACACAGTCACTGGGGTGCCCAGTCTCCGTGTCAGTGTGCATCCCCCCCAGGATTGTGGCACACTGGGAGCCCACCCCAGTGTGCTGAGATAAATGGTGTTTTTTTTAAACTTTCCAACATTAGGATGCCCACTCCCTGTGTTGGATGCCCCCCTAGGCCACTTTATTGCCAATGGGGTGCCCAGTCCCCCATCAGCATCATAAGCACCCCAACTCATGTGGCACACTGGGAGTCCACCCCAGTGTGCCCACATTTATTTTTTTACAGGTTTACCTGTAAATAAAGAAAACCATCCCCTGATGTCTTGTTTTTTCACTTGCAGAAAAGAAAACAGTCCCTCATCATCTCCCTCTCCTCCTCATCCCCCCACCCCTGCACCCCTTCCAGCCCTCTTATCCCATACTCAGCTTTGGAGGTCAGAAGCAGTGATCTTCTCTAGACTGAGGACATGTCTGCACTCTTTAAAGCTGAACTGTCATCTGAGGAATCAAGGTAAGCCGTATAATGGGAGTCAAGGGAGGGGTTTCAACTTATGTTGATATCTTGACCAATTTTAGGAATTTTGGCTCCAGATTTTCAACATGGGGTTCTTGGGAATCCACCTTGTGAACACTAACACTGTCATTTCATTTCTCATTCCCAAAGGGTGATTTCACAGTCGCTGCATGGAATCACCTTTCAGGACCAATTAATGAAATGACAGTGCCATTTTTCTTGAAGTGGGGTCCAAAAAAGACCATGTTGCAAATTTGATTAAATAATTCCTAAAAATGACTGCTTTAAGAGTGTGCATTGCGCAGTTTCTATGCACGCTTGTAACTTCAATTTTTAATATTTTCACTCTGGATTTTCAACATTGCCATTTTTTCACACCTTCTTATGAACAGTACAGCTGTCATTTTTCACATCCTGCCCTGTATGTGTTTTCACACCTGTGAGGCAGAATGGCACGGTTGCTCTGCAAAATCAACTTTTGGGATAGATTAACAAAATTACAGTTGCACTGTTCATGAGAGGAGGTCCCAAGAAGCCCATGTTTAAAATTTGGTGAAAGTATTCAAAAAAATTACCGCTTTGTGAGTGTGCATTAGACAGTTTTTACACATGCTCATAATTTTTCTAATTTTTCATATTTTCACTCCAGATTTTTCTGCATCACCTCATGAATAGTACAGGTTTAATTTTTAAAACCCTGCCAAAAATGTTTTCCCACACCTGTGGCACAAAATTATGTTACAGTTGCACAGAATTATGTTCTGACAGGGATTTTAAACTTTTCTGTGCTGGGTACATGTGGTGAGGTGATAAGAAGGTCATGTTGAACATATGGGGTTAACATTATTTAAGATAGCACAGTTATGACTATTTGTTGCAATTTCACTATGCCTGCTCATAACTTTATGTATGAAAGTGCAGGGGCCACAGATCCCTGTGTTTCCATAGCTACACACGTATATGCATCTGTGGAGGGATTGGAGCATAGGGTCTGAAGGACTCTGTGCTCCCACTGTGACATATGGATACCATTGTGCTATCTCAATGGAGGGATGGGACCACAGGATCCAAAGGACCCTGCGCTCCCACCATGAGATATGGACACTGTTGTACTCTCTCAATGGAGGGATGTGAGTGCAGGGTCCACCGTAACATATGGATATTTTTGTGCTATCTTGATGGAGGGATGGGAGCACAGTATCTGAAGGACCCTGTGCTCCCACATTAAAATGAGGATACTTTTATGCCACCTCAAAAAGTAAGGAAATTAGTTGCAAAAACTTTGTTAATACATCAGTTAGGGTGAATACCATAGCAACAAAATCAGGGAAATGAGGTGTTAGATTTTCCAACCCTAATGCCCCATTCCCAGGGTTCCCATTCCACCACCCCACCCCATCACCCACCCTCCACACACCAACAGGCATCAGGGTGTGCCATGGGATCCTTAGGCCTAACTATCACCCCTTTGTCCTATAGTGTAGCATGTAAGGTTGTGTAAACATGGAATGGTGTGAGAGTTGGGCCTGATGACCCCATGGCACACCTTGATGCCTGTTGAAGTATGAAGATGTGAAATGAGGTGGGGTGGTACAGTGAGAACCCTGGGGGTGTGGTATTAGGGATGGAAACCCTAACACCTCATTTTCCTGCCTTTATTGCTATGGTATTCACCCTAACTGATGCATTAACAAAGTTTTTGCAACAAACATATGTATGTATATGTGTGTGTGTGTGTGTGTGTGTGTGTGTGTGTCTATATATATATATATATAGATATATATATATCTTAAGGTATATGCAACCCCCGTACTGGAAACATTGTTGACATTTTTTTTTTTAATGTCAATTTACACAATATCATCATGAGTGGCAAAGCCATGAAGGATGTCATCACATCAACTGACACAAAAACAAAAAATATTGACAATATTTTCAGCAAAGGGGTTGCTTAATCTATGATGGCATACCTCCAAAAAGTGAAACAAAATGTAGTTTCTTGCCATTTTTTTCCAATTATAAAAATATCTGAAAGATATCTATAAATGAAACACCAGTCATTTTGTAGATATTTTTGTCCTGATCAACTTTTCTACTCAAACTACAATGCTATCATCTAAAGTTATATGCATTTGTTTGTTGCAAAAAAGTGAAAATAATTGAATGTTCTGCCTTTTTTGTTAATTATAAAAAATCTACAAGGTATCTATAAATGAAACACCACTCATTTTGTAGATATTTGTTGACGGTTGCAACTTGAGAGAGAGATTGCCTGCATGCTGTGAGTGCTGAGGAGGAGTTCTTGAAGCAGGGCTACAATTTGTGCTATATTCTATCTTAGTAAAGGTATGCCACTGGTTTTATAATTGCACCTTACCGGATTTTATTGTGGCATTCTCTCTCTTCTCGCCAGAGGTTCCCGGTGTTTTCTGACCCTGCAGGTGTACCACGGAGGTGGCGGTGGTAATTGCTCTTGAACTGCGGAGGACAGAGTGGCCTTCGGAAAGGTTGAGAACCAGAAGCCAAGCTGTTGGGGAAGTGTTTGAGGTGACAGAGCAGAGTGAAGCAGTAACTGGAAGACACCATTTGGGCTGACAGAAAGGAGTGTACAAAAGAATAAAAAAGGGAGAGATTTGGGCCTTGTTTTATTAATTAACCTGAAGCTGAAGCTGCAGTTCTGCAATAGATTTTATCCTAAACTTAAGGGATGTAAAAAATTGTTGTTGTTTTTATTGTGTGTTTTTTATATACATGTATTTCGTTTTTTTTTTTGTCTTCCTTGATCCTTTTAGGTCTTGCTTTAGTGTTGCTTTATCTTCTTTTATCTTCTTTTTTTAATGCTGAATTTTTTTTTTTAGAACTTAGAAATTTGACTTTGTTTCTAGGCCATTTTTAATTTTCCCAGGCTTGAATAAGTCACTTGTGCTTGACCAGCCTATAGCCAACTAGCCTTTTCCCTCTGGGTATTTAAGGCTTATGTGTGGCATCCTCCTCAGATGTTTTTGCATTTTCAGAGGAGAGAGGATCATGGCAGCTCTACTTGGGATTACTAGCTATAGATATAGTTATATTGCTTTGTCTTGATTTTACTATCACTAAAAAAGGGAAAGACATAATATTTGCACTTGATCTGCTTGTTGATTTGATTTGCTTGATTTAACAACCAATAAGGGTGGTAAAAAAGTGGACAACGGCTAAGGCTAAGGAAGCCCAAATTTATGATTTGACAACTGCTGCTAAAAGTAAGGGAAAATGTTATATGTTTTTTCTCCTCTTATTTTATAAGATTTTATGACATTTGTGATATAAGACTGATAAAAGATTGTGCGCTCTTAATTTGTTTTGAGGGGGGAGTACATTTTTAGGATCCTAGAAAGACTAACTTTTGAGTTTGTTTTCTTGTTTTTATAGTGCCCAACTATTGTACTGAAAGGCCCAGATATTCAAACTGCGCTCAAAACTGGCGCAACAGCAGGAGCAAGCACAAACCAGTTACGCAAATGTGCAACAGGTGCGATATTCAAACATGGAGCAGAGCAAATTGCGCAAGCAACCAACGTCTGAATATCGCACATACTGCACCATCGCGCAACCAGGAAGGAGAAGCTGAGCCAAAATGTTGCGCTATGGCGCAACCAGGGAAGCTCAGCTGAGCATTCCAGAGCTGTCATAGCGCAAGCACAGCCCCCCCAGAGCAATGGAACTGCACATCCAGGGAGGCAGGCTGGGGCCCACCGCCAGCCATGCCACACATGGGCACAGGAACACACTGCAGAACCCACACCACACCGGCACACCCCAAGCACAGCATCACTGGAGGTGGGACGGATGATCCACGTGCCCATAGGGACAAGTCAACAAAGCATAGCAGAGCCCTGACACCCCAGCACAACCACTGGCAGGCAGAGAGTGCCACACACAGGGGGTTGACAACCACAGTGCACATCAGCCCCCCATATGCACAGCACACCCTGCACTGTGACCCCAAGACACCACCCATGTTCAGTGACTGGCACTGCAGGAAACCATGCCGTCCCCCCAGCACACATCAGCCCCGTGCAACACAGAAGCCTACAAGCCAGACACACCCTGTGCACCCAGCACTGGGTGGCAGCAGATGGCAAGACCAACCGAAAGTCACTGCCATGCTGGAGATACATCCCCATGCACACACACACACAAACACACACACATATACCCATGGCCTGATTTTCGATCGACACCCGTGTGAGGCCCCGAATATCGTGGTGAATCCGCCGGAGAACCTCGGGGCCTAGAAAAATGGGAATACAGTCAATGGCTGTGACTGACCACAACCCTGAACACCACCCAACCTGCAAGCCATATAGCCCAATGTCCCGCACCTGTGATGGCATGCACCCACCCACAGTGAACATGCACATGGCCATCACAAACAAGGCGGCACCAGCTATCGCACCACCACCCACACACACTGCCGACGCCAGGTCACAGTACAAACTAGGCTGGCAAGTGATGTGGCAAAATGGTGCGGATGCCAGTCACACAGCTATGTGCCCAGTGCATGCCTTGACCACCAGTGACGATACACAGACGTGCATGTGATACTGCACTGTGATGCATGTCACCTGTGTCGTGCCTACATACATGGATACATAGACAGTGTCGGTAGATAAGGGCCTATGGGCCACCCAGTCTGGCCATTTGACCTTGTAAGTTCACTCTGTTTTCCTATAAGTCTGTTGCACCTTACCCCTGACCTCCAGAATTCCTGTATGGCTATCCCATGCATTCTTAAATCCCATGACCAAGTCAGCCCCCACCACTTCCTCTGGCAGGGTGTTCCACTTGTCCACTTGTCCACCACCCATTCTGTGAAGAAATTCTTTCTCATGTTTCCTCTGAATCGTCCCCCCTCCAACTTCATCCCATGCCCTCTAGTCCTGGAACATCTTTTACGCTTATAAATAGTGTTTTCCTGCACTCTGTTCCCCCCTGTAAGATACTTGTATGTCCCCATCATATCCCCCTCTCCCTCCCTCCTCCAGGGAGTACATGTTCAGTTCCTTCAACCTGTCTTCATAGGACTTGTGATGCAATCCATGCACCATCCGTGTTGCCCTCCTCTGAACCCTCTCTACCCAGTCCATGTCCATACGTAGGTATGGTCTCCAGAACTGTACACTGTACTCCAGTGTGGGGCCTCACTAATGTCTTGTATAGTGGAATTATGACCTCCCCTTTGGTTGTGTTGTGCATGGCTGGTGGTCTTGCCCCCCCAGCATACAATAGCATCCATGAAGTAATGATACTCACACTCCTCCAGCAGCTGGGTCTGCCGCTGCTGCTGCTGCTGCTGCTGCTGCTGCAGTTGGGGCTCAACACCCCCTGGCACCGGGGCCCTGGCATGGCCCACCTCACCCTCTCCCGGCGTCCTCAAAATCCAGCCTGTGGGAGACATATGTTGAGACAAACATCAGTGTGACTCAAAAGCAGAGTGTCCCCTGCCCCAGTGAGAGTGCCTGCCCACACAGCCATAACCATCCATCGCACAGCTGCACACACTCACACAGCCAACCGTGTCCGAGCCGGCACCTATGCACAGCCACCCAAGCACACACACATCCCTACAGAGAATATAGGTGCATAGATGGTACACTCACCTTTCCTAGGCACCATGCCCCACCTGGCATGTGAACGCAGCCGGGTCAAGAGTTCCGGCTCCCTCCAGCGGACGTCACTGTACCGGTGCCGGCACTGCTCAGCAGACCAGCCCCGGCCAGTGACCTCCACCAGGTCAGTGGCCACTTGCTGCCACACGCGGGTCCTAGGCATGGTGAGGGGGCCTCACCATACAGTGCCTCACAGTGGGGCTCCACCAGGGCCACCAAGTTGGCCACTTCAAGCTGGCTCAGGACACTGCCCTCCTCCCAGCCATGGCACCAACTTTACAGCAGGCAATATGGCGCCCTGCTGCGCCATGACCCCGTGGAGTTGTTGCACAATGAACCACCACAGGCTCCAATCGCTGTTCGAACAGTGCCGTCACTTCCATGGCACTGTCGCAGACAGCGCAATGAACGTACACGCATGGCATGCGAACAGCGCCAGAGGGCAGAGGGCATACACAAGGTCACGGCAATGACGCGAGGCTACGCACAGCACCATCGGATGTATAGGCATCCTGCGTGACTGCCAAGCTGAGCACCAGTGCCACAGTGGACTATCGGCGCAGTAGTGCCACAGCGCCATATAGTGCCCAGTGCTGTAGCGCCACTGGCACAATGGTGGCCATGGCCTGGTACCCTATCGTGCTCGCAGGTCTGCAGCACGATAGATGCATGCGTAAGCTGTCTGGGCATGCGCAATGCAGTGTAGCACGCAGCCACAAACCTGCGCCATTGGCTCAGCCGGACCTTCCGTATTGCGCAAAGCGCAAATACGCGATATTCAGCTGACATATGCAAATCATTCGATCAGCCATTCAAAGGCGCAGTGGCGTGATTAGCATGTCATTAAAGTTGTGCCACACCTCATTTGCATGTGGTGAGCTATAAAAATGCGACAGTGGGTTGTGCTGGCCAGATTTGGTTACTGCAGGTGAGAGGTGAGTTACATGCTGTGTGATGCTCAGGACAATGCTCATGGGCAGGGGTGCCGGAGGATGATAAAGGCTGAGGGGGCTGAGCATGAAAAGGGCACTTAGAAAGGGACAAAGGGTACCCTTTCTATCAGTATCTGCCATGCGGAGAGGAAACGTGGGGGGCTTCCGCCCCCCCGGGCCGGCAACTATGCTCATGGGGAAATGCTGTTGACTGCACAGTGACAGGTGTCCACTTCCACCCATACAATCACCATGACTGACCAGAGCCAAGCTGAGGGTGTGGGCGGGCGGGTGTAGGAGGAGCCGAACTTCACGCGGCAGAGACAGAGGCCCTCTTCCAGGCCTACCTGGAGGATGAGCCACTATTGAGTGGATGGAGGGGCACCCCTCAGGAGCGTGCAGCTGCATGGGAGGGGGTAGCTCGGGCCGTCAACCTGCACTGAACCCACCAGCGCTCCGTGCAGGAATGCAGGAAGAAGATTGGGACTGACCGCAGGAGGCTGAAGGAGAAGGTGGCAGCCTTCAGGGCAGCATGTGCTGGCACTGGTGGGGGCCCACCAGTGGTGTTGCAGCTGACCCCTACAGAGGAGACACTGGTCGCGGCCATGCAGCTGAGTGCCATTGCGGGCGTACCAGGCGGAGGATTCCAGACAGGTGGAAGCCCATCACTGCACGGTATGACATGGTGGTGTTGTTGGGGGCTGTTGTTCACATGCACTCACATGTACTCTCTTTCTGTTACAGATCCTGTTCATCTGCAGGAGAGCGGTGGTGGTGGTGGTGGGTCCAGACAGTGAGGCAGACCTGCTGGACGTGAGGAGGGACCATCCACCTCCACCACCAGCCTGCAGGCACTGCAGCAGCATGCACGCTGGGCCTACAACTCGGTGTCAGTGATACGGTGCAGGGGTGCACAGCATGTGTCACAGCAGTCTGGCATGTAGGTATGCCAGCATGCTGTGCCTATGGCAATGTACGCACCTGCACCATTGATGATAGCAGGCCTGCAATGGGCAGTGATATGTGTGTCCCATGACGGACACATGGCAGGCCAGCACATGCCCTGGCCTTCCTGGTTCACACCTGTGTCCAGCATGCTGGCACAGTCCCAGGCTGTGCCTGTCAGCACCAGTGGGGCAGCACCGGTGGCTGTGCAGGTGTCTGGCACTGTTGTCAGCATGGAGGTGGAACAGGTGTACCTGGGTGCTCAGCAGTTGGAGGCGGCAACAGTGCACACCAGGTCTGGGGTACAGTGTCAATCAGTGGCACATGTCCACTGCTCATTGATCCGCCCATACCTGGTCTGGCGCCGCCCACCCTCAAGGTGCTGTGCAGCAGGACCATCCACACCCTGGGGATCACGAGGCCATTGGGGCAGAGTACCCATTGGAGACCTTTACACCGCCTGCTGCAGGACTTGGTACAGCTGCAGGAGGCGGGTTCAAGGTCGTGGAGGCACTGTCTGTGTCCATGGAGCAGCATAGCAGGGGAGTGTGCTCAGGACCAAGCCGAGCTGGTCCTTATGCGGACGGATGTGACCGCTGCCATTGACAGGCTGACCCAGGCAGTGGTCTCTGTGGCGGACACATTGGCCACACTGTCAGGTGCCCCTGTACCACACACCCCACACAGTGCGCTCTCCATTCCCCGTTCCCGGCGTCGTGCGACACCAGGCCTGTCGACACCAGGTTCTGCTGTGGGCATCCCGAGCACCCCTGGTGCAAGTTTGTTTGGCAGGATGCAGACCCCTGTGCGGGCAAGGTCGCGTTCACACAGTGGGACCCCTGGTGGTGCACCAGCGCCACCCGATGTGGCCCCTGCTCAGCCTGCCAGTGCTGCTGGGACACGGTGGGACCGCCCACGCATCCGTGGTGGCCGTGGGACAGTGCTACCTGACTGAGCTGTCTCCCAGTGCAGGCCCTGTCTGGTGCTGCCCTGTGTGCAATGTGTGTCATGGTGGGCAGTGCACTGCTGGGTGCTCTGCTCATCACGCTGACACATGGACCACCTGCACACTCTCCCAACTGCTGTCCACAGGTGCGTGTGCATGATGATGCCTGCATTGCACTGTACACCAAGGTGCAAGTGTGCCCCGGTCCTGACACATGTACATGGACAGTCCAGGTGGCGGGGGGTGGTTGGTGGTGCTGTGTGTTGGCAATGTCATTTCTGCAGTGCTGTGCTGCTGCCCATGTATGCTGCCTGGTGTGTGTGTGTGTGTCCATATGAGTGCTCACCCCTTTCTGATGGTGTGTTAGTATGCCTGGAACCGTCAACTCCCCTGACCTTCATGCACGGTGTGTTCCCCTGTGTGCCTGTGGTTTGCGCATGGACAGTGTTGCCGGCACATGTCCCCTTGACTTACCTGTGTTGGGCATAGTGCTCTTCTGCAATGGTGTCCCAGTGCAGCTGGGCCTGCCGGGTCAGTTAGGGGTCCCTCCATCCTAGGGGCTGCTCATCACCCATCACCCGGCGCCACTGGCGTCCCCATCGCTGTCCCCTCTTGGACCTGTGCGGCTATCCCATGGTCTTTGGCCATGTTGTGCAGGATGCAACAGGCCAGGAATATCCCACAGGCCTTTGGGGGCTGTACTGTGAGAGCTCCGCCGGAGGTGTCCAGGCATCGGGCGTGCCTTGAGCATCCCAAACACCCGCTCTATGATGTTCGTGTTGCGGCATGTGCCTCATTGAAACATAGCTGCGCTGGGGTCATGGGGCGCGGTATGGTGTGAGCAGCCAGGGGACAGGTGGGTATCCGCAGTCACCTGTGTGGAGATAGTGGAGATCAGTGTCATGTCAGGTCCATATTGCCCATATCCTTGTGTGCCACTACCATGGCACCTGTGTCATTCCCACCCTTGCCAGAGTTTGCATTCCATACATGTGTACTCACCCACTAGATGACCTGTGGGGATGTTCCCACTCTCGAATCGATGGCACAGTGCAGACTGGTGCCATATGAAGGCATCATGTGCTCCGCCAGGGTGTGTGGCACAGACATTGATAATGTACCCAATGGCATCACACACCACCTGGCAGTTGACACTGGAAAAGCCCTTTCAGTTCCGATAAGCCTGGCCGTCGGGGCCAGGTGGTGTGTGAATGGCCACATGGGTGCAGTCTATGGCCCCTAGCATGCCAGGCATACATGCTACCCTGTGGAACTCCTGCATGTTTGTTGTACGCTCTGCCACGGTGCTGGGGAAATGGATGTACTCCGCAGCATGAGGCAGCAGTGCGCTGAGGAATTGGGTGAGGATGCGTGGCGTGGCCGACTGTGTAATGCCTGTGGTGTCCCCTGTTGGCCTCTGGAAGGTGCCCGAGGTGAGCAGGCACATGCAGGCTGTCACCTTGGTCTCCACGGACAGAGCATGACTCCGTCGTGAGGGTGCCTGCATCACATCACTGCACAGCTCGCAGAGCCGTCTCAGTATTGCCCTGTTCAGGCGGTACCGGCCCACAATCTCGACGTCTGTGTACAGCTCGAAGCTGATGCGGGCACGATACCGCCTGTCGGGGGGCATACCGCCGACGGGCCCCTCCGCGGCCACGTCCCCCTGCAGCATGGTGTCTCACCCCCCTCATTACAGCTTCCATGTGGAAGCTGACACTGTCCATCTCCCTGGCTTCTGCCCCCCCGGCTGCTGTTCCTGTGTTACCCCCGCTGCCCCCACTGCTGCTTCCACTGCACCGGGCACCCCCCACTGGCCTCTCTGTCCTCCTGGACCCACTGTCCCTCTCTGCCCTTCCAGCTCCTGTCTCTCTCTCTCTCTCTCTGTCTCTTTCCCCCAGTTTGCGGCCTGCTAGGGTTCTTGCGCCGCTTCCTTGAGCCTTTTTATTTTGGCTCAAATCCGGTACTGCGCAACTTCCGGCTGAGCCACTCTTGCGCATTGCGCAAGTGTTCGGATATCGCATTGCGCACTTTATGCATGGACCCGCCCCCTTCGGTTGCGCATGCCTTCATTTCCATTGCGCTGTTGCTCAGCATGTTTTCGGTGGCGCAACTGGCGCCTTCTGAATATCACAGAATGGCGCATTTTTGGAGTTACGCACGCGCAACCCTGTTGCGCATGGTGCAACCCTTTTGAATATCTGGGCCAAAGAGTGTATCAGAGTGGCTCTAATGGACACTGGGACTATTGCTGGGATTATCTTTATCATCTCTATCAAACATGGTGGAATCTAGAACTTTTATAAATATCAAGGGGAACTCATGGATATCAACGGATATTAGCGGGATTCTCATTGAGATACTGAAGATCTTTTATTTCACCTCACATGCTTTAATACCACTAATATTATATATGCTATAAATTTTTGGTAATATCAGATATACGTGTCTTGTCTGCTTTGCTGCTCCCTGTTTCTCCATCATTAAGATTTTGAAAGAGATGTCGAAGGGGCTTGAGGAGTTTAAACTGTGACTACTTCTCTTCTCCATAAGAATAATACAAAAAGATATGGACACGGATATGGACCTGGTGGTTATGATGATGATGATGGTGGTTCTTTTTTAAACATCCATAGTTTCTGCTCCTAGTCATTCTTTTAAGAAGTTATAAGACCAAAATAGCTCTATTGGATGTTTGTGCTGGTGTTTGCATTTTCTGTACCTTTTGTATTTGATTTTGCATTTGAGCAATCATTTGTTCCACAGCGCTTGAGGTTGTAGTCTGTATTTGATCACATTTAACTGGTTTAAAAAAGAAAGGGGAATTTATCTAATCTATTTAATTCATTTCAATTATCTTATGTATACCCGTAGCGGTAAGATGGTGGCAAAAAATAATGGGGGTGTGAGCAAACAGAATAAATTGCTAACTGACCATTCAAATTTGAATTTGAAGGCTAAAGGGGTTAAGGGGGTTAAAAGTAAAAGTAATTGCTACGTATATACACAAGATTTAGTTATTATGGCTTCGACCCCTAAAGAATTTAACGAACCCAAACTCGAAGGAGTTACTTCATCTTCCTTTCTCCATTTTTCTATTAAAGAACATGGTGTACAAAACTATGGTTTAACTGATTCAGAATCTAATTATAAAAATCAATATATGCTTAAAGAGAGGGATTTTTCACAGGGTACTTTATTATCAGAGAATTTTAACAAATCAATTCAAGACAAAAAGGTAAAGAGCGCTGAGTGCTCAAAGGAAATGCAAGTTGGGGTTAAGTTGAACAAAAAATTCCTGACTAACTCCAATAATCGATTTATAATTAAGGAGTTGGAGGTAAATGGATATCCACCCATTCTTCCTAATAGTACACTTCATCAAGGTAAAATCACTGATTTCTTCCCTAAAAACCAGATTGGATCTCAGGAAGCTATAAATCTGAGTACACAACCTATATTGTGTCATTACAGAAGGTCATCTGGAGACTTCCCTGAAGGAACATACTATTGTCTCTGCTCAAAACGATTGGATAGGAGAATCAGTGAATTACTCTTCTGATATTAGGACAAATCAAGGGTTCTCTGTAATAAAGGATGATGATATCTCCTGCTTTCCATCTGGTTTGAACCTATTTAGCCCTTTAGAAATGTCAGAGACATCAACAGCTCTACAGGGCTCAATGTTGGAGATGGAGGAGCAAGTGTATCCAAATTTAAATGGATCCCCAGAAGAGATCTTTGAAAGAATTGATGGAGAGGTACAGAATACCCATTTAGACCAGGATTTTATTGCCTAATGCCCTGATACTATATCCAAATATACTATCAAGGCCTTGGCCCATCTGGTCATGTCAAATGCTGTGCTATTAGAGGCTTACAAGGGCATTAAAGTGGCCTTGGAAAATTTGTCACAATTCTGTATAGAAATATTTGCTTCACTTGAACAACAAATTTTATTATTGATTGAAAAAAATGAGACTAATAGACCAAATCAAAACTTGTCATTCTCCTCTCTAAGTTTCATTGAGACTATAAGAAATAAAAAAAGAAGGGTTTAACAAGAAAAAGGGAAAAAAAAGGAGAGTAACCCTAAGAAAAACTCTAATAATACTAAATCTAGACAACAGAAAAACAAAAAGATTAATAAAAATGAAATAATGGGACTATAGCAGAGACTAATGAGCATATTAATTTAGGGGGGGCTTAGGTGCCCAAAGAACAACTTAAGTCACCTCTCCTATTGAATATTTCGAATATGGAGTTAGCAAGTAACCTAACAGTAGCTGAACCAATTTCTTTAAAACTTCAAGATAAAAGCACTAGCAAATCCATTCCAGTCCAAAAGTTAATTTCTCTAGAGAATTCAACCAAGAGAGATCAACCTAAACAAAGCTCTGGAAATAACTCAGTGTTATTAAGGGATGATACTCATTTTGTAGTTAAAGAAGACCATGAAACATATAATCTATTATGTACAGGCAAGGAAGTAATCTTCAAACTGGATTATATGTATTGTAAAGATTATGAAATTAATGCAACTTTGACGAATCTGATAGCCCATATGTTGAGAGCAGAATTGGGATTACCAGCTGTAGCAGATGCTCTTATTATGGTAACCAAGGACACAGTTAATCCCCTTGGTCCAGTTTATTTTATGCTCCCAAATTTGGATGTAGCAAAAGAAGTCTGGGCATAGCAAGGTCTGATTGACTCTTTAGGAATGGCACTGTCATCACCAGTGACTTGGGCCACAATCTGGAAAAGCACTTATAATGGGATTAAACCAGGTAAAGTGCTAACATATGACACATTTAAGTCTACCCTTGCATTGCTGAATTGAGAATTTGTAGTACCCCCGAAGGCTCTATTTTTGTTATTTTTGGGATAGAAATATTGGAGGGAGAAACTGTTGATAATTTGCCATCCATTTTGAGAATGATTTTGTCAGCTATCATTAAAACGCAAATACACTTGGATGAAATAGTACAAGTAGAGAGGGTCATGAAGGATGAACAAGGGACTCAGATAAACTGTTTTATATCCTCTGCACAATTAGTAGCACAATTATTAGAAAACAGACATATATTGGATGAGGTGGGTATTTACTTGATGGAATTAAATGAGTGGGAAACACAGGAACAATTTGGAATAATTCTTTCATGACCACAGCCATTTGAAAGCAAAGATTTTGATGTATCAGTACATCAGGAACAGAATGTAATGAATAATATAAGTTGTAACATCCTTAATTGGAATATTGCAGGACTTCATAATAAATTTGCAGATCCTCAGTGGGTTAGCTTTGTCTCTACTTTTGAAGTTATTATTTTTCAAGAGACATGGGCGCTAACTCAGCCCTATTTGAATGGTTTTGAATCAAACTTTGTACCTGCAAGTAAAGTGAAAAAATATGGGAGAAATAAAGGAGGACTGGCAATTATGATAAAAATTAGGGATGGTTTAAGGGTTTTAACAAGTCACCCCCTTACTTCCAAAATAGTTATGGTAGTAGTTGAGTGGGGTTCCAATATTGTTCTGATTGTAAATGTATATATTCCACCATGTTTTCATACTCACCCTACATATGATATTTGGACTCAGTTGTCTATGGGAATAGATTTGCTTACACAAACAAATAAAGTAGATAAAGTACTATTAGCAGGTGATTTAATGCTAGGATTGCAAATTTTGATAATTTAATAGCACTGAAAGAACAACTTTATATGCCAGATCTTGATCAAAGAAGAACTACAGATATGATTGTTAATGAGGCAGGGAGATGTTTTCAAACCTTTATTAGGGATAATAATTGTATTGTCCTTAATGGGAGATTGGAGGGAAATTATGATGGTGAATGTACTTTTTCCCCCCTTAGGTAGGATTGTGATTGATTTTATTTTATGCTCCCCTTTTAGTTATCAATATTTTAAAAAATTAGAGGTGATAATGAGAACAGAAAGTGATCATGCAGCAATTTTGCTGGCCTTTGAGAATCCTGATAGTAATTCTCCTTCTTTACATAAACCTATGATTGAACTTGAGATTCAAGGGAATAAGACGCTAAGGTTGAATATTAAGGTAATGAATGAAGTATCACAAATAATATACTCTCCTATCTTTATTAACCTATTTCAGAGTATACAAAATGCTTCTAAATGCAAGCAAATTTATCATCTACTGAATTTAGGATACCAACAAATAATTAATGAGATTTATTACACTAATATTAATGACTTTAAGTCAGTATCCTGGTTTGATGACCATTGTAAGAGGAAGAAAAAGAAGTTAGCCAATCTTATTAGACAAACAAAAAAATATACAACAAAAGGGGTGCTGCTAAAGTTAAACAAAGCTCATAGTGAATATAATAAATTTCTGGTTAAAAAGAGGATTTTACACATAAACAATGGGAAGTAATGTATCAAGCTATTAAGGAGGGCATTGGTAAGCTCTTTTGGTCATTAGTATCAAGAGGAACTAATTATCAGAATTCAAACCCTCTGACATATATTCCTAAAGAAACTTGGACCATATATTATAATTCTTTACTTAATAAACACATTAATGTAGGGGAAGAAATAGTGGATAGTTACATTGAGGGGGGGAGAATATATACCTTTATTGTTTACAATAAGCGAAGTAGAAGAAATCTCTCAGTATCAGGATTTCACCTTTAGCGGCCATGTTGTGTATGTTCTCCACTAGTTTCCTGTCTACTGCCTCCCTCTGTGCCGGAGGTCTGTAGATCACCTCTGTGCATATTGCTGTTCCATTCCCTAGCTCTAGGTTGATTCACATTACCTTGCCCCCCCATCTTCCCTGAATTTCTGAAACCTTTATACCATCTCTGATATACAGGGTCAATGCCCCACCCTTTTTACCCTCCCTGTCCCTGCTGAACAGTGTATAGCCTGGTACACTGGCTTCCCAGCCATGATTAGCAGAGTACCACATCTCTGTTATTGCTTCTATGTCAAGGTCTGCATCTGCCAACAAGGCCTGCAGGTCTGGAACCTTGTTTCCTAGGCTACAGGCATTCATTTGCATGACCTTCCATGTTTTACAGTCTGCCCTCCCTCTGCTCTTTTTATCCCTCTCAAGCATCTTCCCCCACCCCAGTTTTCTTTCCTATGTGGTCTTGCCCCATATCACTCATTATACATCCTTCACCTGCCTGCCCCTCCCTGTCTGCTTTAGCTGTTCCTGTAGTCAACTTGTGTTCCTCTATGATCCCATCGGGGGTGTTCCTCAGCCTCCTGACCCTACTGGCTCTAACTCCTTGGCCAGTTTAAATGCTCACAGCTGAAGCATTTAAACTTCTCACAAAGGACCAAGGGTCCCTTCTTGGACAGATACAGGCCATCCTCCTTTTAGAAGCTTGCATCTGCCTCAGTCAGGCCCCAGTCCCCTATGAAGCCAAAACCCTCTCTTCCATACCAATCCTTCAAACAGGAGTTGAAGGTACAGATATGGAGTGCCCTAGCTTCCCCTGTGTCCTGGACAGGTATCACCTCCTAGATTGAGACAGAACATGCTATCTATTTCAGGTTCCCCCCAGCTTCCTGAAATCCTCCTAGACTCTGGCTAAGTCCACCCTTCTCCTGGCCAGGTTATTGGTCCCCAGGTGTATAATGACATCCAGCTGCTCCCTCCTAGCTATTGCTGTAGAGATTCTATTGATCCACTTCTCATCCCTCCATGCAGCACTTCCTTGGGGGCACTTGACCTCCCTCTCTCTCTCTCTCTCTCTCTCTCCTGCTAGGTGTCCCTAACTCCACTCCACAGACAATAGAGTCCCCCACTAGGAGAAGCTTCCCCCTCCTCCAGGATCCCCTGCCTCCCTTCCCTGGGGCTTCATCCTGGAGGACCCTGTCATCCTCCCTGGTCCCAGCCTTGGGCTCCTGAGTGAGGCTTTCCCATTCCTTGAAAACAGTGTATGAATCACTAAGCTGGACCAGCTGAGGGATGTGCTTTCAAACCCCTTCCCCCACCCTTTCTGAAGCCACTGTAGTCCAATCACTCCTCTTCCCTGGCATCCTTTGGGGTACAGGTTGTGGACCTGGTGGTCTCTGGGTGAGGGTGGATGCTACCTTCTGCATGGCCAACTCTGCTCGGAGACATACAACCTCCTCCCTCAGCCCAGATAGGTGACTGCAGATAGGGCAGCATCACAGCCTCCAGAATGTCTCCATGAATACAGCTGCTCTATAACCACTGCATTGCACCACTCCCATCATGTCTGTTTCCCTCCTCAATCTACTGCCTGCCTAAGATGGCTATCTGTTATCTCCCAAATATTTGTGTTTTTCTTTTGTTTTTGTTATGCTTTCTCTCTTTGCTACTTCCTGTATGGAAGCAGGATGTTGCAAGTCCTTATGGAACCCAGCCTATAAATGTAGGGTGAGCCCTGGGGTGGCTGGGTTGCAGTGTGGGAGGGTGGGATTACACCACAGGTCGTGTCCAAAACAATCAGCCAAGGAGTCCTCTGGCAGTAGCTCCTCATTCCACTCACTGTGGTCCAGACACAGCCAATTACAATCACCCAGTCACAAACTTATCAGCTAGAATCCCTCAGTCCTGCCCAAAGTGAATGGAAAAGCACACTGAAATGGCAGTTAAGAAAACACCTCAAATTCAATTACAAACACACAGTCACAAAATCACCAGCTAGAATCCTTCTGTCCTGTCAAAGTTAAGTGAAGAATTGCACTAAAATGGCAGATAAGATCTCATATTCAAACTACACTAATCCCTGTAATACGATGCCTGCACTTAAAGTTCAGACACAGCCAATTACAAGCACACAGTCACAAACTTATCAGCTAGAATCCCTCAATCCTGCCCAAACGAAATGGAAAAGCACACTGAAATGGCAGTTAAGAAAATGCCTCAAATTCAATTACAAACACACAGTCACAAACTCACCAGCTAGAATCCCTTAATCCTGCCCAAACTAAATGAAGAAGTCCTCCTGATAGCCAGTTCAACCTGTCTTGCACCACGCCACCCTATATGTGCCACTGTGTACACTCACTGGACATATCCTTGTGTGTGAATATCTATCTTCCCCCCTCTTTACCCTTTTCAGGCACCTTGTATTAATCCTCTGCCTTGTCCTCTATCACTTGATCCTCCTGGCCAGTCCCCACCTCCATCTTGGGATCCACTGACCATGTGCTTAATACTCCCTTGCATAATTTAATTTCTTAGTCCTAAATCTATAACCATCCTAAATGCATCATAGAACCCCCCCCTTTTTTTGTTATGGTTGGCAGATTTATTTTCACAATTTCACCACTCTTTCATCACCAATCTTTATACACACACAACCTTCCATAACATAATTTTCACCATGAATTCTTCTACATAAACATATCAGATTTCTCACCTTAATATATACCTGCTCCACCTTCTTCCACAATATTGCTTCTGGGCAGGGATGCATACCCGACACCCCACTTTCAGCCCACTGGGATGCAAACTACCCTACAAGGTGCCCAACAGGGATAGATGCACACCCAGCTTTTGCCTCATGGTTATTGTCCTGTAACCCCCGTGCCTCCAGTTCCTTTACCTATGCCTGTCATCCCCTCCTGCCCTCCCCCTTTCTCTTCTTCCCATGCCTCCTGCCTCCCCAACATATCCCTCATAGTCTCCTGCTACCCTCTTCCTGCAGCACCATCTTTTCTTTTGTCCCCAACCTTCTTGCCACCAAACTGTAGCCCTCAATTTGCAAACCTTTCCCCATACCCCTCCTTGTCAATTATGCTGCCCTCTGTTGACAACCCTTCCCATGTCACTTCACCCCTTCCTCAGCTGTTGCCCTCTTTCCACAACCCATCCTGTGTCTGTACCATTTGTTTGCCTCTGTTGGCAACCATTCCCCAGACCATCCACTCTCCTTCACCTGTTGCCCTCTTTTGGCAACCCTTCATGTGTCCATACCTTCATGCCAACTGTTGCTGTCTTGTGCCAACCCATGTTCTCTCAGAACTCAGTCCACTATTGCAGCCCTTAGAATGTTCCCTCACTCCCCTCTGCTCCTTGGATAGGAGGTTGGGTGGGCATGTTGCACAGTTGAAACAGAAGGGAATCTTTCCTCCCAGGGCTTTCCTGTTTCCCTCCAAACCTGATCAACACTGCTGTCCACCTGCATACATTGACCCCACCTCTAGAAATCCTGGCCACCCCACTGTTGTCTCCTTCAGTAGTAATTATGATCCCTGAAATGCCCCCTTCCATCACTCCCCCATTGTCATCCACCCACAGCAGCCCTGGATAGCATCTCCATCCCTGATTAGCCAAAATAGCCAGATGTGCCAGGTCTAGCAATTTGCCTGAAGATCAGCTCCACCCCCATCAGGGGCCACATGCCCCACCAGGCATAATCCTTTGCAAAATTTATAATCCTGGCTTCCTTTATGTTACAAGAGAGGAAGGGGATCCCCATACTCAACCTTGTACTGCCTCTTTGCAGACGGTCTTGTACTCTGCTGTAGTTTCCCCTAAACCTTGTTTCCTTGTTGCACTACCAGCTCTTTGATCCAGTCTCCCATTCCCCCCTCCAGCATTAGATTGCTTGTTTCTTTCTACTTGCTGCCTCAACTTCTCCTGAAACATCCTTCATTCTGTCATCCCCTACCATGCCAGATCCTTGCTGGGCATGCACCTGTAGCTCTTGAGTTCTTCCTTTTCCTCAGTGTCATGTCTGCCAAGCTCCAAAACAAAGAACAATCATCAGAATAAGTCCATGCCCTCTTCCCTTAGTCCTGCTGATTGGCTGCACTTAAAATGTGCCCTACAGAAATCTATCAGTTCTTGGCATCCTCAGAAAACTCCTTCCAAAAGAAATAATGTAACAATATTATATGTAGTGATTGAATCAAATTCCTCATGACTTTCTACTGATTTTAGGTATGCCCCCCCCAACAATTTTACTATAGCTATACACTTTTTTGCAACTACCTAACACACAACTAACCAACCTCCAAATGGTCACTATAGGTGATACTAAAGCCCATGAATCACTTACTCAGCCTTTTGATTGAGGAAAAAAGCATTTCTAATAGCACTTGATTCCAGATATTCATGGGAATTCTGGATTTTGAGAAAAAAGCTTTTCTGCTAGCAGTACAATGACAGGTAATACAGCTAATTAAAATTCTCATATATTGCCATTAAGGCTGGGGCAGTTTTCTTTGTCATCCTATGCAGAGTGGCTTCTATTTCTTGGGTGGTGATAGGCCTAGTCCACATTTTGTTTCATGTTACAAAATCTTATGATTTGAAATTTGTTTCCAGTATTTTATTTCCTTATTAGAAGGTTCCCATTTAAATGTATCAGATTGTAATAACATTTCCATAATTCCTCTACTTTATCATACTGTACATAAGTCCTCCCCATTTTTGTCTTTTATAAACATAATTCCTGATTTTGTACTGTGGCTATGATCCTTTTAGCTAAGAACTTACCCGCTTACTCCCTTGTTAACCGCCAACATTTTTTTTGTTTGCTTTTTTAAGTCAGTTCCCTTCTGTTTAAGATATTTCAGTTGAGTTACATAATTTTTTAAGCTCAGAATATCCCAAAAATGTAGTGTCATCTCCATCTCTTATAGCTATTCCTAAAGTTTTAAGCTTCATTTATTATTCAAACATTTCCCCCTTTTTAAGAGAATTCCTGAAGAAGTCCCACTTTAATGTTAGTTTTAACTCTATTCTTACTTCCAGCATGTATCCCAAGTTACATTTTTGCTGTGTTCATACACCTTGCTCCTTTTTCTGGACATAATTCTCAGTGCAGGATTTGTGACCAAAAGAAACTTGGAAGAAAACCTTTCATCCTTCCCCACCACCCCCCCGATTCCTTTTTTTTTTTTACGTAATCAGTCTTAGTTCCTGCCCAACTTTAGCAACTGTCTTAATGCCAAACTCAAACATCAAAAATGTTAAAACTCTGGCAAACATGTAAATGATAATATTATGCTTTACTTGGGATTGAACCCAGCACTCTCTATACTTGATGCTAGTGCATAAACATTCTGCACTACAACAGCACCCATGACAAGTGTAAACAAGAAGCTACCAATGCTGTAAAACTGAAATCGTTACAATGCACCAACACCACTTTCATGCAGCCTTTTTGTGCCCTGTTTATGTTCCCCCTTTTTTCTGCCCTATGATCTCCTTTTTTCCTTCCTGCTGGCGCTTCCTGTATGCTTAAGCCGAGACACATAGTACACCTGAAGAATTATCTAATTTTATATAGCCATGGGGTATCATATCTGTTCCCTCATAATCTGCAAAATGGAACTGCCCTCCAGACCACTACAGTAAACCCCCTACCTTTTGCCATTCCAATCTGCCCCCTAAATCCCTTTTTTTTCCTTCTGCCAACATTCCTTCATTTTTCACTTAATGCTAGGACCCACCTACATCTAACCTCTCATAGTTCTGGGTGCATATATAAGGGGCATTTCTCAGCATCAGGGCTACCATTCCTCCCTTACCTGCTGTGACTTTTTTAAGTGGCTTTTATTTACCTTTCCCTTGGAGCCTGTCTTTGGGTATTAACCAAGCCCTTGTTTAGCCCTGCTTCATACTGAAACCAAATCCCATCCTCTCTTTCTTCCCCCCTTTTTAATATTTTATTCTGCTCATTTTATATTTTAACAGGCAGTCCTCTTGTCCACTAGACTCTTGTAATTTGCAACATGAAAAATACAAGTGACTTCAGGTATTATAGTAGCAGCCACAGACACTGCCAGCTATTTCCCAAAATTGATGTGATATTTCCAGAAATATCTCCTGCTTTCTGCATTTCCACAGTAGAGGCAGCAGACAGAAACTCTTCAGAAATTTTGTGAGATATCTGGAAATAGCTGGCAATATCTGTGACTACCACTGTATAAGTAATAACTGCCTGCTATTAATGGTTAATATTAATTTAAACTAAGCTAGCTATTTAATGTTTTTCAAGACTTTTAATAGACTGCATTACATTGCATGTGTCATAGAAACAGATCGCCTCTTACCCAAAGCTCAACTAAATGCAACCAAAAACAACCCATTGTACAATGTGCTAGTAACTCATTGCACTACTGTTTTGTGCTAATTGTACTGCAGTCATGGGATTATGAGAAAAGCTTTACAGATAGCATATGCCAGAGGAGAACAAACTTGCCATTGGGGCAGTTCAGAAATATTATGGGATGAAGTCATGGTACATGGTGGACAAAAGCACCAGCAGCAAATCGAGTGGTAAGCTAACCACTGCAGCACAATGATGGCAAACCAGCTAAGGCATGCCCAGTGACACAGTAACATTTCCAGTAAGATAAAGAAATAGCAAGTAAATATCTTTCTGTTGTTACTCTTGTTTTTTTGCACTGAACCTTCCCAAGGCTAAGTACAGGCACATATGAGAAACTGTATGCTAGCTGTGACCCTGTTTGTGTTTCACCTTGATTATGTATACACATTTTATTTCAGAAAAAGACCATTTGTCTGTCAAATTTTCTCTCCCAAAACTTAGTAGAAAATTGATATCTAGGGCCATAAAAGCATTGTCAAATACCTATATTACCTAAGAGAAAAGATCCCTTTCTTCTTGCCACAGTGCCCACTATGGTGGCCACCCCCAGTGCACATTCAGGTCTGCCTATTCTCCCCTTTATTCTGAAGCCCACAAGTTTTGAACCCATGGCATCTCCATGAAAAAAGAGCTAGTGCATGGCATCCATCATCTTATCCTCCATCCACTGCCTGACTACCCACTACCATGCTATGCACTGTCTCCCCCTCTGCTGACCATTCTATCCCTCCTAAATGAGTCCATATGTACCTTACCTCCTTTTTCTTTCACTGTTGAATTTGTTTTGTCCTAACGATATTTATGAAATACATTGCCTCACCTGTACAACCTTCAGCACAATGTACAGAGAAGTTGCATGGCTTCCTATCAACTTTGTGTCATAATGAAAGTAATTGCACTGGTATATAGGAACTAGTAAATTTAGCAATTACCATCATAAAAATAAATGATAATATCTTCAGCTGTGGAATGGTCCTGGGCACATTACTAATCAGCTAAGTTTTTCCCTTAAGGGTCACTGGATGGCAGCGCTACAGATCCTTGTTCAAACCTCGTTCAAATCCTTGTTCAAATCCTTGTTCAAATCCTTGTTCAAACCTTGTATTCACAGTTCTCAAATGGACCTATGCATCAAATCTGTATATTGTGCTTACTATTGTTGCTTGAATCAAATCTGTTTCATGTATATTACTGTTACCTTGTACTCCACTGTCACCCTGCACCATGTGTTATGGCCTGGGTCATGAGTGAAAACAGTCCCTGGGATCAGTGCACTCACCCAGTTATCAAAGTCATAAATAAATAAATAAACCTCACCATTCTACTATGCTTCCACAGCCCTCAGCCCATCCCCAGCTTTTTTGCCCCACATGAGCCATTAAAGAAACTACTGCCACCACAACTTCCCATAGCCCAATTGTTCCACTCGCTGCTGCTTATTCCAGGTCAGCCATCAGCTCTAACTGTCTCCTTTATTTTTTAACAACCTGTTCTGGGGATTGGAACTTACCACCACTGCCATTGCACTTAAGCTTCTGCCATGATTCTGCACCCATTGAATGTATGCCCACCATACTGTATTCACCTTGTTATTCACCTGGGGCTTATTCTTCTTACATATATCTATATATAAATATATTCATGGCAAAAAACTATGTTTAATGCATCAGTTAGGGTTGTTCCACAGTGACAAAAGTGAGGAAATTCAATGTTAGGGTTGAAAGCCCCCCTTGCACCCTCCCAGCCTGCCCTCAACTGGCATTGGGGTGTGCATTGAGGTCGTCGGCTCTAACTCTCACTCCATCACATGTGTAAACAAGCTGAGGTATAGGAGAATGGGGTGAGAGTTAGGACCAACAATCCCAATGCACACCCCAATGCCCATTGGGGGGCAGGCTGGGGGGTGCAAGGAGGGCTTTCAACCCTAACACTGAATTTCCTCACTTTTGTCACTGTGGAACAACCCTAACTGATGCATTAAATGAAGTTTTTTGCCATGAATTTCCCTTCTTTTTGAGAATGAGGATTATAAATAGTGAATAGAATGCGGTGGTGGGAGCACTGGCCCATCCGGCCCTTCGCTTCCACCATGTGATATGTAGTGACATAGTAACGATAACTGCAACACAAATGCAAGTGCTAATGGTTACACACATGATGACACAACCGTAAAAGGTAATGCAAACGTTAATGGAAACGCAAGGGCAAACTGATGGCAAAGCTAACAGTGACGCAAACTGAGATGCAAGCACGTACGTAAATGCAACTGGTAACATATAAGTCATGGTACCGCTATTGTAACCACAAATGTTAAGTATTACAGCAGCAATAACGCCAAAGAGAACAGAAATGGAAAGGCAAACACAACCATGTATGGAAACGCAAAGCGTAATGGTCACGGTCACGGTACCACAACTGCAAATGCAAATGGTAATGGTAATAGCAAAAATAATGCCAAAGGAAACAGAAATGGAAAGGAAAATGCAAGCCCATACAGAAACGCAAACCGTAACATGCATGGTCATGGTACCATAATTGAAAAAGAAAACAGTAATGTTAACAACTAAAATAATGGCAAAGGAAACAGAATTGGAAATGCAAATGCAAGCACGTAGAGAAATGCAAACTGTTATGCGCACGATGATGGTACTGCAATTGGAAATGCAAATGATAATGGTAACAGCAACAATAATGCCAAAGGAAACAGAAATGGAAACACAAATGCAAGTGCGTATGGAAGCGCAAACCGTAACGTGCACGGTGATGGTACTGCAAATGTAAACACTGATGGTAATGGTAACAGCAACAGTAACTCCAAAGGAAACAGAAATGGAAACGCAAACGGAAGAGCATATGAAAATGCAAATTGTGACATGCACAGTTATGGTACGGCAATTGGAAATGCAATGGTAATGTTAACAGCAGAAATAACAGTAAAGGAAACAGAAACAGAAACACAAATGCAAGTGTGTACGAAAACAAGAATACAAAGGGTAACGCACATGGTGGCATACACGGGAATGGTAATGCAACCGGGTATGGAAATACAAGTGGTAATGGTAACTGTAACAGTAACAGAAGCAAACACCCTGTTTTTGCCCAACAGCTGTATAGAGAAACACAGTGTGTACAAAGAATGTATGCACAATAATGGGCCTCAGAGCAGAAAATGAGCTGTTGGAATACTAAATTGCTTATATCTCAGGAACCATACGACGTAGAAAAAAAATTTAAATTTCACATGATTCATGAGTTTCTGGGCTAGGTTTTTACTAAATGTGAAGCCCATAGGGCTGCGTATCCTTGTGACGAAAATTCCGTGTCTCACACCGTTTTTGAGATACGAGCCCTGAAAGGTGCAGCGGATGCCACCATGTTAGTCTATGGAAAAAAACGTCAAATTCAGAGTACCATAAGTTGGCATCCATGCAATATTTTGTCACCAAGCCACCAAAGGGCACATCTGTCTGATGTTGGCTGCCTTTCCTCCAAATTTCAACCCAAAAGACCAAACCGTTCTTTTGCAGCAGGGTGGCAAAGAATTCCTGTCATTTTGGCCATGGTCTAGAAAAGTACAGTAGCAGCCACAGACACTGCCAGCTCTTTCCCAAAATTTCTGTGATATTTCCAGAAATATCTCATGCTTTCTCCATTTCCACAGTAGGGGCAGCAGAGAGAAACTCTTTAGAAATTTTGTGAAATAGCTGGCAGTGTCTGTGGTGCAACTGTAGTGTCGTGATTTGCAAAAGCTTTACAAAATTTGTATGAAGTGTAGCAAGTGCGACACTACTTTGTGAGACTTTTTCCAAAAATTTGGAAAACATATTTTTGGGGTGTTTAACTCCAAAATAAAGACATGGCTAGCATCCTTAGGGTCCGACTAGGTGAACACAAAAATAATTGTGTTCCTACAGGGTCCCAATTTTAAATGTGAAGCATTTTTCTGATCACAAACTGAAAAAAAAATGGTGGATTTGCAACACTACTAGGGTAATTTGTGACACTAAAAAGTGCATTTGCGAAAGTGTCGAACTTTTTGTTAACTTTTCCCATTGACTTATAATGGGAACCTGTTTTTTGAATAACTTTTGAGCCATTCAATATTTTTTTCATGAAATCTTCAAAAGTTACATTCCCTGAAGTTTTCGGTCTGGTCACACAAACTGTGTGACCTGTAGGTGCAAGCAAAAACAAAAAAAATGTAAATGTGCACACAGATGTCACTTAATAACTCCACAGCTGTATATCTGATGGGTACGAAACTTGGCAGATCCCAAGATCTATGGTTACACCCCATGCCTGCTAAATTTCAGACAAATCCATTAAATGGTGGTAAAGTTATTAAGGTGCAAAGTTTGACCATTTAACCTTAAAAGGGCTACTCAACCCTAACTATGGTAGCACTATTGTGCTTCCATAATATATATATATATATATATATATATCTTTTTAACAATGAGATATCATTCTTGCAAACCCACAATAATCCTAAATTGCCCTGTCCTCCCACAATCAGTAAAATCCAACCCCCACCCTCACTTTTTACTGGCACAGACCACCCAGTTCCCTCTCTGGCATACTAATCTAAACTGGCAACCAGCCTTCCCAGAAAATCCTTCCATAAAAAGCAGTATATCCATCAATAAAACACAGCCTTCCCCATCCTTTTTCCCATCTTACCTATCTCTTCCCTTCCTAGCAGAAAACCTTGTGCCAACTGAAGTGCTAGAAGCCAGTAACTTGTTTCCAAATTGCTGTCTAGCAAAAGAAGGGTGATCCCAGTCATGCTTCCTTTCTTATAGCCCTTTCTTCAGGGGCCTCCCCTTGTTCCCATCCACCAATATCTGTCTTCTTTTACCTGTCCCTCCCCCTCTTCTGACACCATTCTTCCCATGATCCTCCCTTCCACATTGCCCTTCATCCCTGATCATCTCTTCTCTCTCTCCTCCCGCCCATCCCCTTCCTACATTTCATGTCCTCCTATCTTCCCTGGCACCTTCCCTTCCATTTTGGTCAGAAAACCCCTGACAATAGGGGATGCCTTTTAACAGGCAACCCACCATTTGAGCATTGGTTGATCTGGCATTGGGTGACTAATTCTCTAACCAATATTGTGACACACCAAACTATGCTGTCTGATAGTGTTACTGATGACACTGGCTACCACTGTGCCTGTCAAGAAGATTTGCTTCTGTTATGGAGGACAAGATCTTTGAACACCCTTCATTGAATGGATACTGTCAGTGAATGTACATGCCCAGAGTCACAACTTCAATTTTTACATACAGTGGTAGTCATAAAAAAGTTTCAAGGTAACAAGGTATACCACTGTAGATGCAGTACACCGAGCGGTACACCAACCAGTACCAATGAACACCTTGTTACCACTCAGTAGTGTGGTAGTATGTGGCCGAGTTGTTAATTAATTGAATCCCTTCATTATCAGCTTAAATGTACCAGGTGGCACTGTTTGTAGTTAAATTCATCTTAGCAATTTGCAGTTACCATCAGGTGTCCCCACAGTCCACAGCAATTCAACTTGATTGAAAATCCAGCCACACTAATTTAGTGCAGTAGCTGCTACAAATATTTGTATCCAATAGGTGAAACTGTAAAGGTGTCAAAGAAGTATTCCTTTACCATGGATATGGCAGAATCAGTGGCAAATAAGTGCTTCCTTTACCCATTGCCACTACCCTGTTCTTTCAGTGTCTGTGGGGGACCGATGCATGAAGTCAGGCTTTTTGTGGTTTGTATTTGTCAATCTCAAGGCAGGGCTTCTTTTCCCAGTACCCCCAACTGGCATGAAAAGTCATGCTTGTTATTGCAGTCTCTGATTTTAAATAGGCAAAGGCAGAGTCTGGGCATTGGAAAAATGTACAGAACAGTACAGTAGGTCCCCAGTCCGTAAATCTGATCTGCTGTTATATGCTTATTGTGGGTCCCCAATCTGTAATTCATGTCTGCTGTCATACACTTGTATTGCAGAAAATGCAAGTGGCAGAATTTAAAATCTCTCTCCAAGAAATAATAAAATGGAAACTACATCATTTTATAAAATTCAGTGTTATACAAAATAAAGTAACATGAATTGATGGGCTATACTAAGTTTCAAAAGTTTAAAACCTAAAATATTTAAAGTGAGATCAATGTAGAATGATTATTTTGTCCCCCAGTCTACAAATTATTAAAGAAATAAACTTATCATGTTGATGAAGAGGTCATACAAATATTAAAATCATTTAAAGCCATACAAATTCAATTGCAAAATAAATGAGGTATGGTAATTCAAGAAGAGTAATGAATATCTGACACTTATTAGCAAATATTGTGATTTTTTTTGCTTAATAATCTACAGTATCTGGATGATCCATGCTAATTCTAGGCCACCCGCCCATGAAGTAGGTGTCCAGATCTGAATCAGAACTGGACCCAAATGTTGTGGTTTAAGCAACACATTCAGTAATCTGGCTCAGAAACCAGCACAGATCTATGAGAAATGGACTCTGTTGATCAAAGAAAATCCAAGGTAGTCTACCTCTGGTAGATGTGGATATGATACACATCAGAATCCAAACAGGTTTGTCCATCCCAAGTTCAAATCCAAGCAAAGCCACTTAGAGCTCCCTGTGGTTTAGTCTACCAGCTGTAAAATGGCTTCTGAGCCAGACCCCACTAAAGAGGTGATCCTGCTTCTCAGCTGGGGTATCCATGATTTAGAAATTATAAAAACCAAACATAGAAGTTTTGAGATCTTGCCTACTTGCTGGACAAAGGCATATGATGTATCCAGCCTTGTAATAATGTGTTAGGGATGTTCATCATGCTAAAAAAGAACAAACAGAGAAACATGAAAAACCTCTCATCATGGGTCAAAACCAACACTATGCTTATCACCTCAAGTCAGTGCAATGAAAATGCAAACTTTGAACTGCCATTTCTTTAAAAAGTTCTAAAGTGGAACCACCATCTAACTATAACCATGTTAATTTAAATGTAAAGTTAATTTAAAGTGAGGCATGCGACAAAACATGAAACAACCTCTCATCATAGATCAATACCAGAACTATCTCCTTAGCAATAATGAATACAGCTATTAACTGTACATAGGTATGTGCACAGCCTTCTGCACTGCTGTGTTGTGCTTCACAGGTTGCTGTCTACATTGGGTACACCATGAGGTGCCAATGTATGAAAGATATATTTTGTTGTGTATCTGCAGTGTTCAAACCATATTTTTTCTGCCCACAGTGTGGCCTTTTCTCTCACTGTCATGATTGTGTGTCCCCATAACTGTGTCAGAATGCGGGTTCTTTTTCTCTCTATTGTGCTGGTCTGCTGCACTATGTACTTACTGACACTGGGTAAGTCCAACTATTCAGACATACATAATATAATCAAAATCATGAGTATCAGTGGCTCAGTAGGTAGCACACATGCCTTTGAGGCCAGGAGATCAGAGGGCTGTGGGTTCAGTTCCCACATCTGGCACTTGGGTTAATATCCCAGTACTGACACTGTAGTGCAGCATGAGAGGGATGCTGCACTTTCTGAGGTACCATCTTTCTGGTGAGATGTTAAACCAAGGTCTCATCTGCCTGTATTGGTGGTGTTTCAAGTGGATGTTAAAGATCCCATGGCACTTATCGAAAAGAATAGGGGAATTTTATTAAGAAAACAATACACAACATCATGAAATAATAAAAGAAAACAATCAAAGTCACAATAAGGGGAATAAATGTAAAGAAAAATACAAAGCAAAATACTGTAAAAGAAAATCAGAACCGCAAAATACAAGATAAATCAGGCAAAAACAATAATGGAATCAAAGACACAAAATAATATATTCATCCAAGAGGAAGTCCAGACAGAAAACAGCTCAAGTAGAAAAGTAATATATTTCCACAGCATTTGAAATTGAGCCTTTGGCAAATATCTTTGTTCCAGTTCCATAAGTCTAGAGAGAGCTGTTTCAATTTGCAATATAATACTCTGAGGAGAGGAGTGAAGTTGCTGTAAAACATATTGACATCTTGCTTGCCATAAAAAATATTTACAAATTGAAAAAAATAACTTTCAAAGCACTCCTGTGGAATTACCCCCATATACCAGAAAAGTCACCCAGTATCAAAGTCTGGTAAGTAACTCTACTTAAAAAAGGCCATTGCCATTTAAACGCTAAAGTTTTCCAGAACAATTGAGCATCCCCACATTCAAAAAAAAAGTTGCATGGTTTCTTCAAGTTGTATACACATTTGTTTAGGACAGTACCTCTCCTGAGAGGATTTATGTTTTAAATTACCATGGACATTCAATCTGCTATGACAACATAACCATGTGACATCCCACATATGTTGTGGAATATGTTTGTCAAGAATAAGCTGTAAAGCAAACTTCATTCTTGAAGGGGTGCATTCTGGAAAGAGAAGCAGAGGCTCCATAATACCAACAATTGTCTGGTAAATCTGCTTCCTAGTCAGATGAAGAACAGATGATTTCCGCAGTTTCCATTGTCTTAGTTGCCTAAAACAATTAACCACATAGGAAGGTATACTTAAACGTCATGTAATTTTAGGAGGTAAAATATCCCATTTGTCTATAACTCCCTCCATAGAACTGCTCGCCCAAAGATCCCAATTATTATGAGCAGTATGTCTCCCACAACACAAGATGTGATATAGAAAAAAAGAGAGAAAGAAAGCAACGGGATTAATCATCTCAAAACCACCTCTCTTAACAGGTAAATATGTGGTATCTCATTTAACTGGGTTATGCCTACTTCCCCATATCATTTGAAAGAAGGCACTTAAAATTTGTGTCTCCAGATGATTAGGTGGAGCATATATATAGCTTAAATATAAAAAAATAGGAAGTAAAAATGTCTTTACTATCATGACCCTTTTCTTCTTCCCCAATTTCCATGCTTTCCAAATCTTAACTTTATTTTCACAAATAACCAATCCATTTTCCCAATTAAAAGTAGCTGCATCTGATACATTAAACCACACCCCCAGAATTTTGTGTGGTTCAGTGATTTTTCTTATACCCCCCACATCTGGAATCTGTACAGAATCAACATCTAAAGGAATAGAAACACTCTTCTGTATATTAAGAGCCCCCCTGATATATCCAAAAAGCTATGAAATATCTGAACCACTTTATCACCTGCAGTTTTAGTCTGGACAAATAAAACCACATTATCTGCATAAGCAGATATTTTTTCTGGACATAAAGCAGAACACAGGGCCAAACCAATAATTTGTGCATCCCACTTAATCTGTCTAATAATGGAGTCCAAAGCAAAGGCATACAATAATGGGCTCATTGGACAACCTTGCCTGATACCAGTCCATTGAGGAATGAAGTCACCCAAACAACCATTTATCAGTGGCCTAAATCCAGCAAAAGAGTACAAATGTAAAATTCATGTAAGAAACATCCGAGGTATACCGTATAGTTCCAAAACCTGAAATAAGTAATTATCAAAGGCTTTGGGCTGATCTAATGATAAGACAAAACCTTTGATCGTATGTGTCACTTTAGCTTCAAAAATTTCTCTCAATAAAAATAAATTAGTCTTAATATTCCTACCAGGAACGGCACATGTCTGTGAAATATCTATTACTTCCTGAGCCATCTTCTGTAGCCTACTACTTAGAATTTTGGTGAGAATCTTATAATCAGTGTTGAGGAGGTTCAGTGGCCTCCAATTATCTAAGGAACATCTGTCTACCTTCTTATAGGTAAACTTTTAAACCACAATTCCAAAATCCTGACCGCCATCTGCTTAGTGCAGAATACCATTATATACCATGGCTAAGATTGCAGTCAAATCCTCAGTGAATGTTTTATAAAATTCATGTGCAAGCCCATCTAAACCTGGGACAACCCCTAATTTGAGTTGTGCAATAGCCAGAGCTACCTCTTCCTGTGTAATCGGTCTCACAGAATCCAAGGCTAAAAAAGCAGACACCTTAGGAGCTGGTGCTATAAATACATCTGCTAGGGACTTATCCAAAACAGGGGCAGAACCAAACATCAGCTTTAATTGTGACTATGTAATATATTGCATACCAGCAACTGAAGTATCTACGGTACCATCAGAAGTATACAGTTCTGACATTACTGTAGCATGCAACCTTTCCTTACATGCCATGAAAGGGTCCACTGATGGTGAATGAGAAGTACCAAATCACATTTCCATTTGGAGAGATTGTGCCCTGTCATATTGACTGGCAAACATACATTTCTTTATTTCTGCTATCTGTGCTGTATAATTAGCAGCAGAGGAGGCTGATAAAGACAAAAGTTTATACAACTGATCCCTGTATCCAAGATATTGCATATATCTATCTCTAACCAGTCGTTTTCCCACCCTCAGGAAAAGAGACATCAGCTCTTTTTTGGTATCCTTCCTCCATACCCAAAGTGAATCATAAATACAGAGAACTGATATTCTAGCTTGTAAAAGGGTCTTTACCTGTTGTACTATATCATGTTGTACAAGTAGAGAACTATTAAGTCTCCACAACAACTCCTGGGATAGAAAGATAGGGGGAGCAGATCCAATATTAAATATCCCAGTTAGCAAATGATGATCAGAAAATTCATTCGGCTGTACAAAAACCTGAACTGGTGTACAATATTTAGAGGTAAAAAGATAATATATTCTATTATTATAGATATATCTATGATAAATAGCCCCAGCATCAGACCTCAGTGACCTATAAACATCTGTTAAATCTGCATCTTTAATTACGTTTTTCAACGCTAAAGAATCACAATACACCTTCTTACCAATGTCCATCCTTCAGGAAGTATCCAGACTGCAGTTAAAATCTCCACCCCAAATAATATGTTTTTGTCTACAAAGAAAGGGCTTAATTAAATCAAATAAGTGTATTCTAGCAGCTTTCGACTGTGTCGCATAAACATTCACTATGCGAAAGAAAAAATCCTGAAATCTACAATCAATTATCAAAGCCCTACCCGAAATAATATCAATAATCCTAGAAATTGAAAAGGCAGTGGATTTAAACAATATGGCAATGCTATCTGCCATCTCTTCTCCAAAAGTCCAATAGGAGGGTCCCCACACCCAATTCCTTTGGGCCTGCCAAATTTCAAAAATGGTTTAATTTGTGTCTTTTGTAAAAGGACAATATCTATTTGCAATGTAGCTGCATAATGAAAAAAAGGCAGTCTGCTTTTTGTAGTTCCTAAAACTACAAATATTTAAAGAAGAGATCCGAAACTGTGCCAGTGTCATAAAGAAAAGAAATGATCAACTCCCATCTGTAGTGGCCATATTTTTGTGCTTTTTACCTCCCTTTTTCTTCTTATCCTTTTTCTTTTGAACTGCATCCTGATGCCTTACACTTGGTACATCCACATCAGAGGGAAGTGCAGAGGCCTCAGAATCTACATCTGATTCCCCCCCCCCCAACGCAATAACTCATAGGCATTAGATGTTGGGATATCACAAACCTTTTGTGATTTCCTAGTTGTAGCTCTAGTAACCCTTCTAGTTTGAGAGTAAATTTCCACATCCTCTATGGGACCACCTAAATCCCGAGACTCAACTGTTCGAGGAGTCTCAGGCAAAGAGTCCACAATTTCCAGCACCTGAACTTCCATTTCCTCTGGAGGGGTTTCCCCATTCACCTCCTGTTGCACAACCACTGAGACTGCAGCCTGCTGTGGAGCAGATGGAGGTGTTTCCTGAGAAGGGACAGGGATATGGGCTTCCTGCTTCTGTTCCAGTTTGTCCTGAGCCTTCTGCACTAAATTGTCCTGATTCCATCCCTCAGACCTATTTCTACTAGCCCAGGGACACTGGAGATAAGCGTGTCCCTTTTCATCACAGAGATTACATTGGAAAATGTTGTCACAATTCACACTTGGGTGTCCAAACCCCCCACAAAGACAACATTTCAATAAATCACAGGTACTACTCAAGTGTGTGTGAGCTCCATGCTTGTAGCAAGCCCTAGGCTGCCCCCATAGAAACAGACACCCCATCCTTTCCTAGAAAGAAACTATTAGGAAGATGTACTATCTCAGAATTAACCTGGAAAAGCTTAACTCAGAATTTCCATCCCCCCATTCACAGACCTTCAGAATCTATGATAGCTTCAGGAGGGGATAAAATACTACACCTGTTTTGTAGCCAATGATATATATCACCAATACTAACCCCTTCATTATGAAACATGATTGTAACAGTCCTAATAGCCAGTTTTATCAGTGATATAACATAAAAGGGGGTCCATAAGGGAGTCTGTTTCAAATTGCCATACCTGTGCCAGAACTTCTCCAAGCCCATATTTGTTTTAAAACTAAAATCAAATGTTTCCTCACCTGAAATATGTATAAGGGCATATATATCTGAGGCTTAAAAATGCATGGAATTCTTTAGAAGTGTTCTAGCTACATAATACCTATCTGGGTGCTCAGTGAGACCTCCTCTATAATGAAGGTGCACAGCATTGCATCTATGGGCTTCTTCTAGCTTATTCTTAAATAAACCTGAAAGAGTAGGCCCCCTGCCTGGGGTTCGAACATTACCTGAAGTACCCTCCCCAGGGTCATCCAGAAGGGGGGCAGAGCACTGCCTCTCACAACCATCTGAAACAGGTGTAGGCATCTTTCCCATAAGGCAAGGGCCAGGCTCACTCCCATGAGAGGCTACCTGGAAAGAAGCTGTCCCTGAGGCAGTAGAATTATTGCTAGGCAAGGGAGGAACAGCTCCATGTTCTCCACTACTGGGGAGGCTTTCTACACAGGGTTGGGACACAGAAGCAGAAGGCAGAATACTAACTGAAGTCCCTACTGAAACACACCCCATGGTATCAACCCTTGAGCAGAAAATATCACCAACTGAAATAGAATCCCCCACAATCGAAGTAATAGGCATATTCCTACTATTTAACTCAACATCCACAATATCCCCCCCAGTCTCTCGACTGTGGAACAGTAACATTCAGTCCAGTCATATCATGTCCCTGTAAGTTCAGTACTTTTTGGAGCTCAAGTGGTTCATTGCAGGCCTGTTTGGGGATTATAAAACCCTGTTCTCCTCCGCATTCCACTAATGATCAGGTATCCAGACACCCGTGCACGACCGAGTCCATCCTGCATGTTCAAGCACACCTGAAGCAGTCCAGGTATCCTCCACAGCAGTTTCCTGAGGCAAAATCCCAAATTGTCACCGAAAAACCTGCGATATGGAGACCGCCCGGTCTCCTGGTGAATTCGACTGCATCTCTCCCAGAAGCGGCCCAGGTGCCACAGCAGTAGTCTCACCCCCCTAACAGGAAGTAGCAGGCAGAAATTCACTTGAAACAACTCCTGCAGTCATGATTGTTGGTTCCACTCCTTAGTCTGCCAGCTGGAACTGTGTCTCCTCTTGCATAACTGCCAATGAATCTTGAGAGAGCCCAAGCACGTCTCCCACTCCGCTAACCACAGCTTCACATTCAAAGTTCTCTGGTACAGAAGCAACAGCAGCAGTGGTATGCATTCACAGGATCTGCTCCACAACCTCCTCCATCTCCATCCCAGCACAAACTGAGACCTCCATCCATGAGGCCAAAGGTCCCCCTACCAAAGAGTAGGGGAATTTTTTATTAAAAACTGAAAACAAAATATACAAATCATATGACTTCATACAAAACCATAAGAAAAGAATTCAAAAACAGAAATAAGCATTACTGCATACATGGAGTACAAACAAAAATAATCCATATGGGCACATAACCCCCATCCCATTCCCACTAAAAGAGTAGGGGAAGTTGCAGTGAAAACAAATTATACTAAAACTTATTGTGTCATACAAAACCATAATGGAGGAGGTCAAAAAACAAAAATAAGTACCACAGCATACTTGAACTACAAACATAAATAACCCATGGTTGTACATAACCCCCATCCCATTCCCACTATAAGAGTAGGGGAATCTTCCATTATAAACTTAAAAGAAAATATACAAAAGTGTATGGCATCAGACAAAACCATAATAAATGAAATAAAAAACAAAAGTAAGTATTACAGCATACATAACAAGCATGAATAACAAGCAGTGAGAATCCGTAGTAGTATATAACCCCCATACCATCCCCACTAAAAAGAGTAGGGGAGTATTGTATGGTATACAAACATTGCAAGAACAGTAGTACATCATACAAAATTATAATGAAGAAAAACAAAGAAAACACAAAAAAGTACTGCATTAGGAAAAAATCCAGGAACAGAAGCCCCAATAGCGCCAAAAAACTTCAGGTGATACGGAGGTTTTCTCAGAACTATAAAGAGCCTGTAAGCCCTGTAAAATCTGAGAGACAATCTGAGTAGGACTACACACTTTCTGTTGTAGTAAAAATGCACATCTGGCCTGCCACAAATAGAAGTGACAAAATGCAAAAATTAAACGTAAAGTACTAGGATGGTAATGAACAAAAGTAGGCGGATAAATACCATAAATCAAAATATTATACGTGAGAAAAGGAAGGGCCTTTTCCTTCCATTTATGGAGGAGAAGGGTCCTTACCGGTTGTGAATAGGGGCAATCAAGAAAGAAATGCATCATGGTCTCTGGAATGGAAAGGCACATATCCCAGGGACAAGTCCTTTCTTCATGAGCCTTATGCTTCATATTACCATGAACACCTAGTCTGCCATGACAAGAAAGCCAGGTTACATCCCAAACCCTTTGGGGGATCTGTGGATCAGTCAGTTGGTGAAAAACTCCAGAGGAGTCCATTTGAACGCCAAGGGAATCTCGTAGCACTGGAAGGTCCAAAAATGATGTTCCCAAAACAGACCAATATAAGTGCTTCCTTGAGGAAGAGAGAATCACCGTAGGGATCAGAGACCACTGACAAATTTTTAAAAAGGTTGGAATGATAAAATGGAGCTTAAACTTACGAAAATTCTGAGGAATTTCAAATTGGGGGAGACACCAGGTGGTGCACAATGGAGCAATATGATGATGAAGAAGAGAAATCCAAAAGACCGGGGGTGTATTCAATAGGTAGGGGATAACAGTCTTAAGAAACAAACAGTGAAAAAACACCAAGGGGTTCAACATCCAAACCCCACTGTGGCAATAATCAAGATATGTGTAAGAACGTTTCACCAGATTTAAACGGCAGCCCCAGAATCCCTGAAAGAAAACATTATACAAGTGAGGCTCCAAGGAAAAGGGGACCAGAAAAACTGAAGCCACATGAAGAAATAAAGAAAGAACTAAGGTTTTCAACAACAAAACCTGCTTTCGCTTTGCAGTAGTATGACCCTTCCAGGATGCAACCAAATGAATGGCCTTGTCCAAAACAACAGTCCAGTTTGAGTGGGCATCATCAGGGAACCTAAGGTCAATCCTAAAACTTTAACCAGGGAAAATTGTACAGGCACTCCCGCAACGTAGCGAAGTGAATGTTGGGGTGGTGGAACTGGGAGGTACAATGCCACACTCTTATTATAATTAAGCTTAGAACCAGACACACATTTGAAATCCATTAAAAGGAGGACTAAGTCAGTCTCTTGTAGGTGCGGGTGGTGAGAATGCAGAGATCGACCACATAAGCCAATACTGTAGGGACAGAGCACCCAGAAGGAAAGGACAAATGAGGGATCGATGGGTGACATAACAGTCTACGAAGTAATGGATCTATATGAAAAACATAAAGAAGAGGACTGAGAGGGCACCCCTGCTGAACCCCAGTATGACTCAAAAAGGGGGGACAAGTGGCACCAGTCACGTAAAAATGGATCCGGGCAGTGGAATAGAGCAATCTAATCCATTGAATAAAGCTCTGTGGAATACCATAATGAGACAAGACTTGAAAGAGATAGTCATGATTCACTTTATCAAATGCCTTCTCCTGATTCAGTGAAAAAAGAAGCGAAGGAGAAGAAGAAGAGTTAAAGGCAGAGACATCTCTAAACAGGGAAGATTAGAAACAATAGTGCTTTGAGGAATAGTACAGGTCTGTACTTCTGAAATAACGTGGGATGCGACAGGAAGAAGACAGTGAAGCAGGATGGATGTAAAAATCTTATAGTCCACATTCAAGAGACTCAAAGGCCTCCAGTTCTGTATGTCCGATCTATCTCCTTTCTTGAATAACAGAAACATGATTGCGTCAGAAAAATTCCGAGGAACAGAATGAGTAGCAATGATAGTATTAAAGAGCAAGGTAAGAATGGGTGAAAAAACATCTGAAAAAGCATGATAAAGTTCAGCAGTAAAGCCGTCCTGCCCTAGAGAAGTACATCACTTTTGTTTCTTATTAGCTGCCTGCACCTCTAACAAGGAAATTGGGGCTGTCAACTTGGTGCAAAGATCAGGAGGAGGAGTAGAAGGGGTCAGGAAATCAAAAAAGGAAACAGCAGTGGATGTAGCCACTGAAGGAGTCCCAAAGACACTGGCTAAATGGGAAGAGACCTTTAGCTGGAGAGAGGTTATAGTATCATAAACCTTAGAAGAGTCAGGGTCAATAAGATGTTCAATGTGCATGGCTGCCACCCTGTCAGAACAGCACTTGTGTATATCAAAGGAGACCTTTGAAGAGTGGTTGCCACAAGTAGCCTCAAGACGCAATGAGTGGGCCCTGTTATATTGATACTCTTCCATCTGGGTCATCAAGGAAGCAATAAGAGGGGAGCAGTCTTGAGCCATCTCAGCAGCCCTAGAGATTACATCCTGTAAATGTTGCCATAATAACAAATACTGACGATAAGAGGAAACAGATGTACTCCTGGCATCCCGAAGAAAAAAGCATTTAAGATCCGATTTGGTATCGTCCCACCAATGTAAAGGGGAGGTGTAAGCATCCAGAACCGAAATTCGGGCTAACAGAAATTCCCGACAGTCTCGAATAATGCTGCCATCAGACAATAGGGAGCTATTCAACTTCCAGTGTGAAGAAACAAGAAGAGGAGGATGAGAAGTTGTAGAAGGAAAACAAAGCAATGAGATGGCCATGTGATCCAAGGTCTCGCTAGGAATGACCTTCGCCTGTTGTACCATAGCATTCTGGGAGAGAGAGAAAAAAATCAATACGGGTGGCCAGAAGGCCTCTATGATAGGTCATTGTTCCTTTGGGATGCACCTCACAATAACCGTCCTTAAGAGACGCGTACTTGAGAATAGTAAGTAATGCAATAGAGTCCCCGAAAAGTTTCTGTGTGGAGCCTCCTCTGTCAGCCAGAGTGAGAACACAATTGAAGTCTTCTCCCATATAAAGATGTCTAGAGGTGTGTAAATAAGGCTGCAACAACTGAAATAAGTCAGAACGAGCAGCAACACCCTGAGGTGCATAAACATTCAGAATCCTGAGCTGGAGGCGACAGAAAGAGTAATCAAGCAGCAAGGCACGGCCAGGGACAATATCAACCAGTCTCATAATGGTACAGTCAAAACCAGAAAACAAAATACCCAACCCATCACATGTATACTCACCAGAAGACCAATAGGAAGAGCCTCTAGTCCAGCCAGCAGAAGCCTGGGTCAGCTCATATTGAATCTTCAGCCTAGTATCCTGAAGTAAGTAAAGATCATGCGGGAGATCCAAAAGATGAAAGATGTTTTTTATGGGACTTCATGCTGCACACATTAAGTGTGAGCCAGCAAAGACCCAAACCCACAGGCATAAGAAAAAAGAAAAAGACCAAAAACCAGCAGATAAACATGAAGAATTAGTCAAAGAGGCATCAAGTAACCGTCGATTGCTGCCTGGTGTCAGATGTAGTAGAGGAGGGATCTTGCTGGGAATCAGAGGGGTAGTCTAAATGAAGGGAAGAGGCCTGTGAAGATTCAGAGTCATTTTCCTTGTACATTATATCACTCCATTGCTTCTGTTTGGACAGGGCTTGATAGTGATTCCTGGTCAAAATGGATTGTCTGGGGGAAGGGCTGGGAGCCTTATGCTTACCTTTGGACTTACCCTTTTTTCCCTGAGAAACCTCCATGAAGGGGTCCAAAGCAGGAGGGGGAGGGGGTGGCATGGGGTCAGAGGGGGCAACGACCCCAGGCACTGGGTCCGTGCCGGGAGGGGTCGGGTCTTGTAACACAGGATCTGCCACTGGAAGAGCAGGAAAAGCAGAGGGAAGATCCTCACTGGGGGGGCACTATGACCTGGCCATCCCCTTTATGCTGACAAAGAACCTGAGTCTGAGAGTTCATGATAAGGGCTACCTGATCCTGAGGGGGACGGTCCAACCGATTATGGTCAGCCCATCTACATTGATGGTAGATATGGCCAGTCTCATCACAGAGATTACACCTCAGTGGGTTAGGGCAACTGAGACTCATATGACCAAAGGCCAAACAAATAGTGCACCTTGGCTCGTTGCAGGTATCGCTCAAATGCTTCTGAGAACTACATTTATGGCAGGTGCAGGGTTGACCGGGATAAAAACACAAACCTCTATCCCTACCTATAAAAAAACTACCTGGCAAATGAGCTATACCCCTGTCATCCTGCTTCAATTGCACCTTAGCCTTCCAACCCCCTGTCCAGACAAGGTCCTCATCCAAAGTAGGACGAGGAGCCTCGAGAATGTCACAGCACTGCGTAAGCTATTATTGAACATCCGCTATGCTCACTCCTTCATTACAAAAAAGAAGAGTAATCAATTTTACCATAGGTTTAGTAAGAGGAATGAGCATAAAGAGGGTCCATAAAGGCTGTGACGTCACCACATCGTATTTGATCCAAAATTTTTCTAGAGTAGAAACATTCTTAAAATTTAAATCATAAACTGATTCCCCTTTAACATGTATGAAAGCAAACAATTCACTTGCTGAAATACCCATAGAGTCAAGCAACAGGGAATGCAAAACAGTTTTCCTATCAGGGGCAGTAGACAGGTCACCAAAATATTTCAGATGGACTGCATTCCTACATTGGGCTGGTTCACCCAAGTTCTGAAACAGGTCACTGAGGCAAAAGGGACGGTCAGTCAAACCTCACCTGTACTTAGAGTAGGCAAAGGAAGATTATCCAAGTGGGGGAATAGAATCAGCTGTCGAAGAAGAGAGTACTGCCAGTGGAGGATGTGGTACTGAAGCAGAATCCTTAGCTTGCATAGGGCCTAAAATTTCAGGATTTGGTTGGCCAACAGCAGAAATTCATGTTGAAGTGGAAGGGCATAGGAGCAATGAAGCCACTGAGGATGAATGAGGGAAGGAAGTGGATTCAGCAGGCTGTTCAGTGACTGTGTTTCCCTGCATAATGTCCTGTGTGCTTACCGCTTGGGGAGAAGACCAGGGTACACCAGGATGTGGTTGAGTCCAACCCGCAGCATGCAGAGCGGAAGCAGGGGATCATGCAGAGTCTGGAAATGAAGTACCTCTGTGAGCAGTCGTAGAGGAGAGCCTGCCTGCAGTAGCTGAAGTGGTACTGGTAGGAGCTGTAAGTAAATCTGTTGTTGATGTGTGCGAGAGCCCAAAGTGTATTTCAGCCTGGCCAAAGGTAGTAGGCAGGGCAGAGTGCAGTGCATCATCCTCCTGCACGAAGCGCCGTAAGACAGAATGGTTTTGTTCATATAACAGTCTCAAATGCGAGGGAGACATAGTGTTAGTACTAGTCCCAAGAACTGTAGGAGAATGCTGGTCCAAAATCTGGGTAAGGGTTCCAAAATCAGGAGGACAATCAGGAGGAGTATGAACAACTAGTTGTGGCACAGAGTTCGATTGATTATTACTGCAAGCACTAGGCAAACCAACAGGCATAGTAGGCTGGAGATCTGGAGCAGAAACCACAAAACAGAGAGCTGCATCACCTCCACCACCTCCAGGATCCAGGACAGCAGCCATCTTAGTCCCGCAGGAAAAAGAGTCCCCCCCCGCTCACAGGAAGCAAGAGTAGGGGAATTTCCCCGGTGTCCTGGCCAAATTTCCCTCATTCATTAAAAAATACCACCAACAGCTTAATCTGATTCAAGGTCAGTTAGCATTCATCGGTATTCTCCCTCTCCCAGGTCGTTCCTGAAAATAGGCAAGATTTGTCTAGTGCACTTACCCGGTCAACAAAAACAAACTAAATAAAAAAATGTACAGGCTAAATATATTTTATATTTAGACAAGTGAAACATACACACACACCCTATATATCAAATGTCTAAATGATTGAATGTATGCTGAATGTCACTGGAACATCAAGGATTCCTACTTAAAAAATACTAAATAAATAAATAAACAAATGTTTTGCCTTATGGGGAATGAAGCACTCAAAAACGCTTTTAAGAGTTCAAATGCAAATTTATGTTGTGTGCATAGAAGAAATGTGTTTCACCTCAAGTCAGTGCAATCAAAATTGAATTGCTATTTCCTTAAAAAGTTCTAAAGTAGAACAGCCTTCTAATTATAATCATATTAATGTTATTGTACTCCAGTGATCTTAACCAATATTAAGAGATTTAAAGGGGGCAATGTCATTGAGGTACAGTAAAATGAATATGGTTATACTTAGATTAGACTTTGTTCCTGCCAAAATCTATGATACTTCTTAGTTTTTTTAGTGAACTATTTGTATTGTGATTGGGTGGTGTGTAGTAATGCCAACAGAGTTAAAACCAGTCAATGGTGCATTAAGAGAACCTGGTATGACTGAGATTGTAAAAAAAAAAATGGAAAACAATCCTCTATAAATTAGTAGATTTTGTTTATAAAAACCCAGCTCAAGAAAATCAGAAAGTCATCTGTCATGCTAGAAGGGAATACAAGAATCTGTTGAAAAACCAAACTAACTTTCATGAATTAGAAGGTGCAGTTTCTGGAACATTGATGTTTATGGGTGTAAAGAGGAAAAGGCAAACCATGATATGACAATTTCTGAAGATATTTGGATTGTTTCACTGGAAAATGTTTATAACATAAGGGCTAATAATTGTGATGCCAGAAATGGTTTGTAGATATTGCAAATGAGGGATATGCCACATTTCCAGTTTGGGTTAGTTTTCCCTGCTGAAGACAAAAACTTTATTCCTCTACAGAAAACAAAAAATATCAGAATAATCACTCTGTGAGTCTGTCCACCAGCATTTCAGCCTTGTCTATTTTTTGCTGATCTGTGAGAACACTGACATTCAAAATGTGGGGAAATGTCAAATGAGGGACTCTGGCCTTCATAATATGGGACATTAAAGAGATGGTGTATCAAACTGTAGTCATATGGCCAAGTTCACACTATACTGTTGTATTATAATGCCTAGTATTAGAGAGGCAGATTATTTCTTTGTGAAACGTTCACATTTTGTGTGATCTTTTTAACATTTTTTTCACACCCTATTCTCAGTTTGTGACTTCCTTACAGTAGCACACCACAGGTCAGTGATAGAGGGAGGAAGGCTGTTACTCTTCTGTACTCACCTCTACCTGAGAAGCTGTTGGGTTCATGCTGAAAACTGATACTGACTTTCCTTGCATTAGATACAGCTATAGGTATAAATCGTTGTCTTTCTTTCAGTTTGCAGCAGGCTCTCTGTGTCCATACATGTATATTCAAAGTTCAGTTTTTAAGAAAAAATAATTATTGTTTTACTAGGCATAATATCCAGATATTTGTTGTTTGAATTTTTCTTTGTTTTTTCTTGTAAAAAGGAACCCTTTCTTTGAATTATTTTGTGGTTTTCTGCTTATTTGAAAGCAGAACCACATTATTAATCTGTTCTTTTTATCAATCTCAGCCTTTTTTCTTCTGAAATAGTATTACAGTATTTGACAGTGCTAATCAGCCATGCCGAAATGATGCATGTTATGTTGTTGCAGCAATACCTCTGCCTACAAGGAATTACTGCATTTTTCCCCTCTGAAGAAAGTATTAAAAAAATGAATTGACTTTTTCAATGAAATCCCTGTGAATTTCACGTGGTCCAAGCTTTCAGTAATACAGGTATGCAATGCCTGTTAGTGTAAAGATAACTTCAAACTGACTTCTAAGCTAAATATATATTTTACTGTATGATGAAAGGCAGCCCAGGGTATACTGTTTTAATGAGTTAAAAGTGAAGGTATTAGTTTTTCTGTATATTCCAACAGGTATTTGTCACTTGTTCAAAGTATTTTTGTTTACTGTTTCATGCAAACAGTATATAATCTGTGGTCCAATAGGTATTTAATAAATGTATAAAAATAATGTTAATATGTTCTTTGATTGTAACAAACAGGTTTTGAGTGCTACGAGAGGGTACTCTCTGTCTCTGGTACTCCAAATGCATGTACAATTCTGGCATGTAGTTTACATGATATCAGCTATATAGTGAAGAATCATAGCTGCTGCTGCATTCCTTTCTTATTCCCTTACCAGTTTTAAATTAAATACAGTGAGATCTGTCATGTAAAGAGAGCACCTATTGAAGATTTTAACAAGGTACCTCTCTAAATAATATATATTTTTAATTTTTGTAGTTAATTATACTATGTTTCTCAATGTGTGCTTTCTTTTAGTTATTCTTCTCCCATCTGATGGAGTTCACGGCATGAACTTGCATTGATGCATGAACCATATTCCCATGTCTGATCTGACTAATGAAACAGTGGGGTTTAAATATTGTCATTTCAGCATATGTAGTGATATGTATTGTCTTAAAACTTATAAAGATTTTATGATTCATCAATAGGTCAGGGGAACATTTTTTTTTTCACTTCAATTATTTATTTATTTATTTATTTATTTATTTATTTGTGTCCATGATTACGAAGTACCTTACAAAGGTTCCACGTCATGCTGGTTACAGGGTAACAGACACTAAAACATTAAACAGTTACAGTTACATGGTTTTAGACAGTAACTTTACTTGACAAAATCAGACTGAGTGATGAGTAACTCAAGAAACAATAGGAGGAAGAGGGCAAGAAGGGGAGAGGGCTGAGGGTAGGGGAAGGCATAGGTGTAGAGGATCAGGGTGAGGCAGCCATGGGTCCTTGTCAGGACAGACAAAGGGCAAGTGCATTAGAAGTTGCATTGGACAGGGAAGTGCAAGAAGAGAGGGCAGAAACTGACACCTATAAGGTCAGAAGCAGCATAGGGAGTGGCCAGCCCATTGGTGCAGCGGTTGGATTTCTGTCTGTGATGCCAGTGACCTGAGTTTGGGAATGGACTCAGGTCACCGGAGGCCTGGCTGGGGGAGAAGGATGGAGCATCCGGGTACAGCTGTCCTTCTCTGGAGGGAGGGCAGGGGATGCACACCGGCATAAGGCTGACTCCTGGCAGAGGCTGGAAGTGCAGCAGTACAGCCAGGGCACAGTGTACAAGGGGGAGTGGCATACGTCAGTGTATGCCTTGATGTCAGGATGTCACTCCCCACAGAAAAATGGGAAAAGAGCTGCCTGGTCCTCCGGATGATGGCTGCCGACTCCCCGCCACCTCAAATGCCCTGACACTCCGGAATCCACCTCAGCAGTGCCCAGGGACTGATTGAAGAGTGCGCTGGTATCCCCTCCTGGCACCTTCCCCCTCAGAAGAGAGGGACCCATCCGGCGAAGGGTTACGCCGGGCCACCCCTGGGTCAGCTGCGATCTGAGGTGAGTAGGAAGGGGGTCAGGGTGAGGAGGTCGGGGGGTCATGTGCAGCTGGAAGGAGTGGCAGGCCAGGGGCAAGGAAGGCAGAAAAAAAAAGTAGCATAGGGAATGAAGATGTTATGGGGGTGCATGCACAGGTGGAGGTGCCAGTTATGGAGTGGCGGAGCTTTTTTTTTAACGCTCCAAGCGTTGCTGTGAATGAGGTGTCACTAGAGAGCTCATTCAGCCAACTCAGAGCCCTGTATGCAAACAACCTTTGGCCTTGAGACGTGCAGCAGTGGGGGATTTGAAGGATTTGTGGCTTAGAGCTCCTGGTGTTGCGGTTGGTGATTTGGGGTTTGAGGAGGGTGCTGACTCCTGGAGGTGCCTTTTCCATCATGATTTTCTTAGCAGTGATGCAGGTTTGGTATTTGATTGAGTTGTTCAGTTGCAGCCAGCCTGTTTTGGAGTAGAGGTTGCAGGTGTGGGTGAGATGGTGGGAACCAGTAATGAGTCAGCAGGCTTGACTGAGGGAAGTCAAAACACGCCTGAGAGATGAGGTTGTGGCAGATCCATAGATAATGAGACCATAGTCAATGATGCTGATGATGGAGCTCTGGACAGCTATGGACAGAGCTTCTGGGGTTAGATGTTTCCTATGTCGGAATAGTAGGCCCATCCTGGTGTTGGCTACTTTTGCCACTTTATTGATGTGTGGGACATAGAAGAGGTGAGGCCGAGGTATTTGAAGGTATGAAATTGTTCAAGGGTGATTCCTTGCTTGGTTATAATGGAGAACTGATATTGTTTGTGTTTGTTTTGGGAGCTGCAGAAGATCACGGTCTTTGTTTTTTTCTGGTTAAGTACAAGTCTGTGTTTTGTGAACCAGTTTTCAACTGCAGAGAAGGCCTGTTGGATGTTACCTCATAGAAGGACTGGATCATGGTGGGATGCCAGGATGACAGCATCATCCGCGTAAAGTAGGATCTGTTCAGGGCAGGATTCTGGCAGTGAGTTCAGAAAAAAGGCTGAAAAGGAGTGGGCCCAAGATTGAGCCCTGTGGGACACTGGACCAGACTGGTCTTTGGTCTGATAGTATGCCAGCAATTCTCACTCTTTGGGAGCGGTTGTCTAAGTAGCTTTTGAACCAGTTCACTGAGTTAGGTGAGAGCCCTGCTAGTTGAAGATTTTATATGATTATGACAGTGATTACTGGCCATATCGGGGGGGGGAGGGACTGCTAGACCACCAGGTACAATATTTATTACAATAGGGTAATGGGCATATTGGAGCAGTGAGAGGATCCACTAGACCACCAGGGTTGCTTATATGTCATAACAACATGACAGGCATGTCAAGGCTTGGTGTGTGTGTTAGGTGCCTATTGCATTGTGCCCCATGGGCTACACTACTCCAGCAGATTTCTTTCTAAGTACCATTAGACCAGCATTGGCTGGTCTAAGGGTACTTACAAATTATCCCACAGGCAGTGTTCTGAGAATCCCACTTGAGGGCTGTGGCAGCTTGCATCCACCATATGCACCCCTGCACCATGTCGCAGCCCGTCCATGGGTGCAATGGTGGCACTAGACCTGTTTGGGGCAGGCAGCCTGCATTTGATGCAGGCTGTCTTTGTGAATAGCTCCCACTGGCATCTTTTGGTGCAAGGTGCACCTTGCGACATTTGTTGTGGGGCAGGCCCCTTGCACTGTGGCTGAGGCTATGAGAATCAGGTCCGATATGTTTATGGCTGGGATGAAAATGTCTGAGGCTGATATAATATCTAGTTCAGAAACATGGCTAAATCCAAAAACTGAAGATGAAGCAGTTAGCATTGACTCCATCAAACTCTATACTGCAGATCAAGTGGGCAGGGTGAAGTGGCTGTGCAATTTACCAGAAGTCTTTTTTTTTATATTTACTCTATTTTGAACTTATTCATGATACATACATATAGTCATTCTTGTCAATTTTCATTTCATGTACATGCAATGTAAAAAAATCACTTTTCTTTTCAATCTATCCATACATGTTCGTGCCCTTTCTGTCTCCTTTCCTTGCATATTACTATAATAAAGCCCACTGTCTCATATCAATTTGATGAGAATCTATACCAATTTAACCAACCAACTATACAGAGTTATGTAACTATGTAGATCTCTACATTCCATACCTGTTATTCACATTAGGCCCCTGGGTAAATCTACTTGGATTTCCCCTGTTTTTATGCTCTATTCACTAATGATTATTTGGTTAATATCTCATATGACTGTGCCCTCCATCCCTCCCCTCTGTCCCTTCTGTTCCTCCCCCTTCTTTGGTGCTACATATTGATTTCTGGAGGTCACCCCATTTCCAGGACCCATCTTGTCCATCTTTCTTCAAACTTCTCAGTTTTATCATGTACTAAGTATGTTAGTCATTCTATTTCCTGTATATTATCTACCACACTCTTCCACTCAGCCAGGGTAGGGGACCCCAGGTTGAGCCATTTTTTGGTAATTGTTTTCCCAAGTGCTGCCACACATATCTCCATGGGTATTTAATGTTGGGCCTTTTCACTTCTACAGGAGGAAAGCCCCATATACAGTGTTTATTTATTTTATTTAAAATAAACATTGTATATGGGGCCTTCCTCCCATAGAAGTGAAAGGGCCCAACATTAAATACATATGTTGGATATATGTGGCAACACTTGGGAAAACAGTTACCAAAAAACAGTATGCAGTGTTGTATATGTATCTCTCCTTGCATTTGAAATACTTTTTTATGTTTACTCTTTATTTCACCTAAAAACTCCTGCAGCTTAGGGCAATAATAAAAGATATGCTCATGGGTGGCTTCCCCCCCCCCCATCATGCTTTCATATGTGGTGTAATAAAATATCTGATTAAAACTTTCCATTGAAATTCTCTCCAGATGGGAGATAGGTCATTTTGAAGCCCCCCTCTCATATCTTGTTCCATTCCAACTCCAATAAGTGGATCTCTGTCCCAGCCTCCCATTCCTTTAACATGTATGTGGACTCCATTCCTTTATGTGCCAGTAAAAACTGATAGATGAGAGTGATCACACCTTTCAAATCCTGTTTTTTAACCAGCTGGTCTAGGGCCAGATCCCCATCCAGTGTGATATGTGAGACCCCCTCTTCTGTTTTTTTTGTATGTAACTTTTCATTTGGTAGTATCTGAGTTTATCTGAACCTTTCCACTGGAACCTAAGCTTTCCTTCCTCAAATGTCATAATTGTGTCTCCTCTCATAGTGTCCACAGGGGCTTTACATCCTTTATCTTGTGTTGCCCATACCATTGATCAAACTGTCATGGTGTATATTCCCTGTTTTGTGTTCGCCATATAAATTTCCCTCTCCCTTCCCTGACCCCCTCATATCTTTGTTATCTCTGAAGTGCCTCCACTGTCACCCTTACTGCTATATTGCTCTCTTTTTCCAGTACTGCTGCTCATTTTATGTTAAATACTATCTCTTCTAAGGGTATATTCCCCCCTCCTAGTTCCTCCAATTCCCTCTATTGTACATCTACTGTTGGATTGCCCCATTGCAAGGCCCATCTCAGCTGGGTTGCAAGCCAGTACTCCATGACATCTGGTAGTGCCCAACCTCCCAATTTCTTTCCTATTGTAAAGACCCTACTCCTTACTCTTGGTTTCTTTCCTGCCCCAATGAATTTATATATCATCTGTTGTATTTCCTGTAACTTTAACCTTTTCATGTCTAATGGGATACACTGAAAGATACATAGCAGTCTTGGCAGTATACTCATCTTTACTATCTGAATTCTGTCACTCATAGGGATCAGGAGTGCCCCCACCTTTTGATATCCTCTCTAATCTGTTTGAGTAGTGGTACTAAGTTGTCTGCATATAGAGTGTTAGTAGTGTTTCTCAAGATAATCCCCAGATATTTCAGTTTTAGCATTGCCCACCTCACTGGGTATTTAGTTCTTATCTGTACTGAGGGGATGTAGTGTAGTCTAAGTATTTCTGTTTTACTGGTGTTCAGGGTATAACCTGATATTTTGGAAAAATCTAAGACCGTGGTCATCATTCTGGGTATTGAGGTTCCAGGCTCCATCAGGTACATTAGTATGTCATCTGCATGAAGGGCTTTTTTATGTTCTTTGTGTCCTACTGACATTCCATTTATCCCTGCTTCTTGCCTGAACCATTGTGCCAGGGGCTTAAGATATAAGGCAAACAAGAGAGGAGACAATGGCATCTCTGTCTTGTTCCCCTCCCCAGTGTGAATCTTTGTGATAAATAGCTGTTTGTTCGAATGTATGCTTGTGGGCCTGCATATAATCTTTGTATAATCTCAATTAGGTGGCTATAAAATCCAAATCTTGTCAGTACCCCCAAAAAAGGTATTTCCAATCCATTTTATCAAAAGCCTTTTTCGCGTCCATACTCATTATTACTGCAGGGGTTTTGGTTTTATTCCAATGCTCAGTTATATGTATAGTTCTGATATTGTTTACCATCTGTCTGCCTACCACAAATGCCGTCTGGTCATTCTTTACTAGTTGTGGTATTATTTCATTTAACATTTTGGCAAATATGCCTGTGAAGTATTTATAATCCACATTTAGGATAGATATAGATCAGTATGAACTGCAATTCGTCGGATCTTTACCTGCATTGGGGATGACTGATATCATGCTAAAGTCCATGATGGTGGGGTTTGCTCTCCCTTTTTCATTATACTCTGATAGGTCTCCTTCAGAATAAGTGCTACTTTATCAGCAAAGTTCTTATAAAATTCTCTGGGAATGCCATTAGTTCCAGGGCATTTCCTGTTTTGCTGTTTCCTATAACATGCCTATACTCCCCTCCCCTATTGGCCTATTTGAAGTTTCATTCTGTTCCCTAGTTAGTTTCAGCAGTTTTTGCTGCCCTAAGAATGAGTTTATTTCCACTTGTGGGGTCTCTGGTTTAGGTCTATAAAGTGTTCTGTAGTACCCTTGAAATGCTTCCATTATTTTCTCTATTGTCTGTACCTGTTCCCCTGTGTCCGGGTGTTTGATTTTTATATTTTGTGCCCTTGCCCTATGGGCCCTAAGCCTAGATGCCAGTAATTTAATTGCCCTAGGTCCTTCCTCATAGTATCTTTGTCATATAAATGCCATCTGCTGTTCTATTTTATATTCCAATAATTTATTGAGGTCACTTTTAAGTTCTGTTATTTCTTTCCCCCTTGTTCTATCTAATTATATTTGCTGTTGTCTCTCTAAATGTTTAATTTGCTCTTCCAAATGTTTTTACTTTCTCAGTCTTTCCCTCTTCCTTGCTATCAGCTTTCCCCGGATCACTGCTTTTAGTGTATCCAATATCATTACTTTACTGGTTTCTGGGTCATCATTTTCTGTCAGGGTCTCTATCAGTTTCATGGTCTGTTCCATCACCTCTTTATCCCTTAGTAATGTGAGGGTCAGTCACCAAAAGTTATTTCTGGGTGTCTCTTGTAATTGCATCTCTATGGTAAGTGGTGCATGATCAGATATTCCTGTTGTCCCTACACTGGTCCTGAGCAATTTTGTTATTGTCTCTCTGGTGATTAGGAATAGGTCCAATCTAGAGTACATGCTGTGTACCTCAGAATAGTATGTGTACCCTCTGCTAGTTCCCTCTAAGAAATGCCATGAATCTTGTAACCCAAAATGATTTGTCAGTGTTTTGACTTTGGCAACCTTGTGGACAGATCTGGGGATTCCGGAAGTGCTATCTATTCACAGGTTCAGTATAAGATTCCAGTCCCCTCTGCGTATTAACATACCTTTCATTTTCTCTGTCACCTTCTGGGGCACATTTTTATAAAAACTGTATTTGGACCCCGGGGGTGTGCATACTGCTACCAGTGTGACCATCTGTCCACCTAGTTTTCCCTTCAAAATCACATTTTTACCCTCCTTGTCATCTTCTTTCTGCATATACTCAAATGGTGTGGTTCTGGGTATGAGTATTGCTACTCCCCTTCTCCTTGCTGTTTCATATGAGGAAGCATACACTTCACTCTATCCAAACTGTTTCAATTTCTGGTGTTCATATTCTGTAAGATGGGTCTCTTGCAGAAATATAATTTCTGCATTCATTTTTCTCACTGCTGTCATAATTTTCTTCCTTTTTGTGGGGTTTGACAGGTTGTTTACATTATATGTTACAATCTTCATACTTTTACTTTTAGGATTACTCATTGAACCATTTCTCATTTTTAGACCACCCTTTTCCTGTCGGTGATCCGTGATATCCATGTACTTGCCCATTTACCTTTCTTACTTCTCTTTCATCCCTACCCTCTATATACTTATAACTTTGTAACTGTAAACTTTTAGTAAACCAGCCACATTGGCAAACTAATGTGCTAACTCCCCTTACCGTTCGCACCACTGTGACTTATATGCAGCTGTTGGTTGGACATCCCTTACTACTAGAAGCCTGCTCCATGCTGGGCTATGGACTCTTAAACTGCTCCTGCAGAAATTGCCAAGCTATCTCTCTTCCTTTATTAGTATCTCACATAGTGCATACTCATTAAGAAAATCTGACTTTATTATGCTTGACATACCAAGGACGGACTTCCTTTGGTAAAGCGTGCTATGCATATGCCCTTCCCTCCATTTGGAACCAATTACAAACCGTACTGAAACTAACTAGCGCAGTTTCAATAAACTTCTACAAATCGCTAAGTTCAGCCAAAATAAAAGACACCTGTAACTGTCGTTAAGTCTCTTCCTTCCCCATGTGTGCCATATTTATCCACTGGTAAGGTATAATTGATTTGTCATATTAACTGCTTTCCATTCCCTTTCTACTCCTGGCTTTATCTATGCTTACGCTCCACTGCTACTCTATCAAATCACTCCTCCACCCCATATCAGTTGTAGTCTGTTGTTTGTTCTAGCTGCCAAAATATATGTATTGCACACACCAGTTATCATGTTTCATTTATCAGTATGCAACCTGTAAGTTGCTTCCCTGTCTCATATCAATGTTTACCACCTGTGGTCACCCTATGTGGTACCCTTGTATGTATATCCAGCCTGTATCATGTAACGTGCATTTCATGTATATACTGTTATTACCTATCTGTGTCTGTACTTTAAGCGTTTATGTCACAGGACCTCCTTGTGAATGAGCTTGCTCAATGGAGTTTTCCTGCAATAAACTTGAACTTGAACTTGAACTAACATGTACAAAACAACTGTGTGATTTCGCAAGGTTAAGGAAAGTACCTTTACTTTCCCTTTCTCCAGTCATATATCCACCTAGCTCTCCCTCTTTGACCGAAGCAACAGTGGTGCCACTTCCCCTATTGTTAGGAGCCACTGTCCTGGTCATTGGGTCACTTGGGATGCCACCCACTCCTCTCCTTGCCCCCTTATGACTAGATTTCAAGTCCCTGTCTACTCACGGACAGGATAACAACTCAGTAAATTTTCCTTCTACTACTGCCCCATCAGGAAAACACATTTCATTTCCATACTTTCATTGCTTCCTTATTATTTTGCCCCATTCTCATTTGTCCCTTCATCTTTCTTTTCTGTTTATCTGGACATTGTATCACCTCTTGTCTGGCTTACAACATTTCTAGTATTGTTATCTCTGGCCAGCTGCCATGTGTATGATACTACCCACTAATCTATATGCCCCCTTGTTAGTCTTCATGTTTCCCTTCCTTTCTTTCCCCGTACCTTTTGCATAGGTGTTACTATGGCTTCTGCACCTCTACATCTAGTTTCCCTGTTCCTCCAATATCTCCCTAGCTTTGGGTGTCTCCACTAGTGGTGGGCAAAGTGGGCTCAATCCGCTCCTCAAAGTGATTTGCGGAGCAAAGGCAGATTCGCGGAGTTCTCCGCAATGCGAAGCAGAGTACGTCGCGTTATAATGAGGAACGTGAAGTGCATTGAAAACAGCTACTTCGCATTACTCCAACTCCACTGGTCACTTCTCTTTCAATTTTTAAGGCGAAGTACATTGGTGGCAGTTCACTTTGCCTCAGTTCACCTTGTTTTTGAGCTCCGAAGGAGGATTTTGCAGTGATTCATGGGAGTTCAGGTCACATGGGCTCTATATTGATCTGCACAGCCTCAGTTCGAGGTAGTGTGAGTAGGAAGGAGTAGGAGACAGTGTGCTTTGGTAGCTGTCTGTAGGAATTAAAAGCTGTTCAAAAAGCATTTTTGCTTTTTTGGGGGGATCCAATTGTAGTTCATCGATTGTAGGAAACCCTTCTGTGCTCACATCATCGAGCGTTTTTGTTTGTGTGTGGATTTTGAATGTAAATTGACAATATTGAGTGTGTGTGGTGAAAGACAGTGAAGTGTGCTGTGTGGGGGAGGGGTGTATCTGTGTGTAGGTAGATTTAAGTTGGAGAACTAGAGATTTCTTTGTGTTTTGGCAATATTTTTGTTATATAACTGACTGTGTTACTGTACACAAAGTAAAATTGTCAGTGATAGTACAAATTTTCTTGCTGCTTGTTGTGTGAATGTGGTGCAGCATTTCATAAGGTCAAATTGTTTAAATTACAAATTTACATTACGTGGCACTGAGTACACTGAACTTTTGCATTTGCGTCGCATTCCTCATTCAACATTGTACACAAAGTGTTCTGTGTTGCGTGTGCAATGTTGCGTGCATCAAATATAATACACCTTTTAAAATTTGTGACACAGATCAGTGTAAGTGCAACTAAGCGCAGCAGTGTGAACCTGCTATCCGCTGCAGCTGCCTGATTTTGTACTGCAATCGTGTTCTCTGTTCTTACTGTTGCTGCTTGTAGTGCCGTAAAAATCAGCACTGTCTGTATTTAGTGCCCCCTCATGTTGAAAATATATTTTTTACCAGACTGGATTGTTTTTGTGACCCCATCAGCACCACTGGTTACTGAAGTTGTTTTAATTCTGTGACAGTGTCACAACACAGTAGTCCTCTTATCTGTTGCTGAAGCCACAGTTGTTTATTTTGCTTCACATCCAGCTAGCGATAGTAGCGAGTAGTGACCCACCAGTCAGAAAGTGAATGTATCAAAATCTGAATTTGGTAATAATATTGTGGTTGATCCCCCAAAATGCCTGCAAAGAGACGTGCAAGTAAAGCTGTTTCTGGCCATGGCAATGTTGGCAGTAAGAGGGTCTGTGGGTGTGGTAGTAGTACGCAGACGGAGAAGTGCATTGGTGATGTGAGGAAAAGTATTTCTCCTGCAATGTTTTTTACAGCCCAATCAGTAGCTTCACTGATAGTTGGAGGAGATGATGTTTTCCCAGCCGGTGGTGTTAGTGTTACTGGTGTTAGTGGTGGTGGAGGTAGTATTAGCATTGTTGCGTCAAGTTCTAATTCCGACCAGTGTACCATATCCAAACATATTGAGTGTGAAGCAGTGCAAGTGAGTGACAGCGTAGATGATGTCATACTTCCCAGTAACATCCCATTAACTGCACCTGATTCAGATGATCATGTCAACAATAGCATACAATGTGATATTCCATCCACCGTGGCACTTAACGTCACTCACTTTCCATGCAACAATGATTCACAGTGTGGTGTAGATACTGATGATGAATGTGATGATGCTGATGATGATGATGTTGTTGTTGTTACAACATGCAGTCCACATGTTAGCATCCAAGCAGAAGATGTGGATGTGTGTGACAGTGACGTTGATGAATATGATGATGATTTAATTGACCCCAGTTGGGAACCAGAGAAAAAGAAATTAAAAGTGGCTGTGTCTGAAATTTCTGAATCTGTTTGCAGGAATCCCCGTATAAACTTGTGATGTACCGGTTTTAGTGGATGATGATGATGATGATGACGACCCAGTACTCAATATGATAAGTAGTCGTGGTGGTCAGTTGCAGTCCAGGTGTGCAGTGCCAGAAACATCACATGCCCTCCCCACTTCAGTGCTTAAAATAACAGACTTAAATAAGCCACATCATCATGGACATGTTAAAAGCAGAGCATCACAGTCCCTTGTTTGGGATTTTTTTGTTCAAGATGCAAAATGATGATTCAGTTGCAATCTGCCAGGTTTGCCAAGTGCGTGTGAGTCAAGGTAAAAAGGGGAGCCATCTTGGGACAGGAGGACAGCATACACATCTTAAGAATAGGCACTTGGCTCTGTGGACCCAGCACAAGCTGGCAGCTAATACCAGAATTGGGCATTCACCCATGTCACCGGCGGCAACCATAGCCAGCATGTTATCCCTTTCCATGACTGTTAAGCCCAGTAGGAAATTAAACGTGTGCAGTAGTGCGGCAATAAGAGTAGAGGATTATTACAGGCATGATGATGAAGAGGTGGAGGGCCATAATGACTTTGAAATGTTGTCCAGTGCTGGTGAGAGTAGCAATTTTTGTGGTGGTGGTGGTGAATGCGGTATGTCTAGTGCAAGTGGTACATCAACCCCAGTTGGCAAATTCGGAAAAATAACATAATTTCTGGGTTTGTCATCATCACCTGTGCGACTGTTTTCATCAAATGTCCACGCTTCACCCCCTGCCAATGCCATTCATCACAGAGCACAACCATTTGTGACCAACACACACCCTGTAAAACATTTAAGTCAGCCCACATTACACAGTGTTTTTGCGCATAAGCTGAAGTACTCCCCCAATCATACAGTGTCATGTGAACTTAATGCTTCTGTAGCAGAAATGCTGGCAATCGATCTTTTTCCCTTCTCCTTTGTGGAAAATTCTGGGTTGTGGCGGTTTGCTGCCCATGTCTGTCCAAAATGGAAAGTCCCATCCATGATATACTTTTCTACCCGTGCTGTTCCTGAGTTGTTCCGCACTGTCTCAGACTCAGTAAGACATGCCCTTCAACATTCCTCCTCTCCATTCATCCATTTAAGTGTGGATATGTGGACAAGTGGCAAAACAGCATGAAGTTCATATCTGTGTATAACTGCACACTGGGCGCAGGTGCCAGGGGTTGTTTGTGATGCTGGTAGTGTGAATAATCAGTACAGAAAGGTGGATTGTCATGGTAGCAATCTTCCTGGAATTTTCCAGCATGCAACAATTACTATGCGCAGTATGACCTTTTTACACACTGGTCAGAACATGTTGGACATGGTACTGACTGAAATTGACAGATGGCTAAACTCTGTCCCTGAGAGCTGGGTTCACAGCAAGTGACAATGGGTCAAATGTGGTGAAATGCATCATGAATTGTGTTTTTTTTCATGTTCCATGCATGGCCCACTGTTTAAATCTTGTAGTTCAGGAGTTTCTGCAGCACCCTGACATAAAAGAAATGCTGACCATTGCACGATGTATCTGCTTTCACTTTTCAAGATCTGGAAAGGCCAGTGACCAACTGCAGCAGTTGCAGATACAAAACAGCCTGCCTCAGCACCGCTTGAAGCTGAAAGTTGTCACCCAATGGAACTCCACGTTATACATGGCAGAGAAGTTGTATGAACAATACAAAACCATCACAGAATATCTTTTTATGCACACTAGCCATGACAGTTCTGGGTCCTCCATGTCTATGACGACTGAACAGTGGCACCTCATGGACTCTGTAAAACAATTTTGCAGCCTTTTGAACATGCCACACAGGCAGTGAGTGGTGAGTCTGCCTCCATTAGCCAATCAATTCCACTGCTGTGGGTGCTGAGGCAGACATTGGTGAATGTACAGCATAGCCTTGATGTTGCCAGAGACGGTGGTAGCAGTATGTTGCTGCAACACATGCTGACAGTATTCGACCAGAATCGTCACATTGTGAGCATTCAGCGTAGTGACAACTTTGCCATGGCAACAATGCTGGACCCACGATGCAAATGTGGAATTGCATCAGTACTGGAAGGAGGGCCTGAACAGGTAAAAAATATCAGTGGTCAACTGGTTCGCTTGGTTCATGGGGCACAGAAGTCACGTGCCAAGGTTTGCAAACTTCAGCAGCATAATCAAGCTGAAGGTGTAGCTGGAGGACCAGCAAGCATATCATGCAAGGGTAAGAGGACTGTAGTTCCTGGTGGTCTGTCATCCAAAGTGGTTGGCATCAACCCACTTTGGGAGGCTTTGTCCCAAGTAGGTATTTGTGATATCAATGATTCCGGGGAACAGGCTGATGCATCAACAATCAGACTTAGTGCAGCACAGAGAATGGTTGAGTCATATTTGTCTGAAAACAGGCATCATACAATAAGTGAAGATCCTCTTTTGTACTGGAGTGGAAAGGTCAGTGAATGGCCAGAGCTGACTGCAGTGGCACTGAAGTACCTCACATGCCCACCCTCCAGTGTAAGTGTTGAGAGGGTATTCAGCTCAGCAGGTGCAATAGTCAGGGATCGTTGGACAAACCTGTCTCCTGCAAATGTTAGTTTGCTAACATTCATTAAAATGAATGAGAGGCACATACCAGCACAGACTGCAACCTCGGTATTCGTACCCCGGCCTAGTCATGGTGGTCTTGCTGATGTGGAAATGGAGCATCCTGGTGGCACTGGCAGTGGCTGCCTGAAACAGCCCACCACTGATGTGGATGATGACACAATGGAGAAAGAATTTCCCAGTGGTCAGATGTCAGACATTGATGACTGTGAGGGCAGTTTTCTTTATGAGGATGATGATGTGGTTAATGTTGGTGGGTTTTAACTGCAGTATTTAAAAGGCGGTGTGCCCCCCCACCCCAGATCACCACCACCGGGACTGATGTTATCCAAGTCTGCTGCCACAATGAGTCTGTCTGCCCCCCCATGGACCACGACCACCACCAGGACTGATGTTATCCAAGTCTGCTGCCACCATGAGTCTGTCTGCCCGCCCTGGACCACCATCACCGGGACTGATCCAAGAAAGTTTGCCAACATGATCAGGCACACCCTTCCCTGACCCAAGCTTGGGCACACATGCAACACACAGAAGTCATTTCATTCCATGAGCATGACCATCATTAAGAACCGGGCTCCAGAAGAATGCTGATGAAATCTGTGAAGAAATAAAAAAATAACAAACCATTACAGACAAAACTGAAAATATGATTCACCCCCCAAAAAAAGAAATACTTATCTTCATGTGCTTGAGAATTATCCAGCTCCATTTAAGTGCAAAAAATTCTCATTGAGCACTGGATGGTGCACAGTAACAGCTCAGAGATGGAGTCACCTGTGTGTGATGCAGAACAATAGCATGAATACATGTCCATGTCAAGTTCAACCCCCCTCATCATCACCTACAAAATACACAACCATATATATATATATATATATCTACTCACCAAGGTTACTATTACTGTACATCCAAAGGGCACTTTTCAATCCAGTTGAGATGATCACTTTTCACTTCTCTGCATGCAAGGAGGATGCATTCTGGGCCTGCAGAAAAACTCTGAGGACTCTGTGCCACTGTTGTGCGCATGACTGAGTGCGCCATAAATTCTGGGGGACTTCGTATGTGCTGAAACAGTCTCATTTCACTGTGTTACCACTTGTCAATTTTCTGGACACAAGACAGATGCCTTTTGCAGATGCAGAAAAATGAGGCACCAAAACAGTGCACATACACAAAACGCACAGACACTTAACAGAAGAAAGGGGCCCCAGAATACAAAGTGTAACGCATACTGAAGACAATAAAAAAAGGGCATAATTACATACAAGGGTCAAGGATGGTGGAGGAATACATTTTATGGCACAGCAAGGAAGGTTGGGGGGAATCATGGTGTGAGGAAACAAAACTAATGTGGGATCCTTTGGTGATCCAGCAGCAGTTCCAGCATGGATATAATTTGAAGCTGATGTCCCTCTATGTCATCCAGCCACTGCTCCACAGCACTCATCCTCTCGCTGTTCTCCTCAACAGCACTCCAGAGAACTGCCAAGTCAGACAGTGTTACACGCATTTCTCTGGTGTACACTCCTTCGACAGGCTGACCTGCTGGTGGTGGCGGGGGTGGGGGTGCTGGTGGAGCAACAGGTGCTGCTGTGGCCCTCCTCTTCTTAGGGATGCCATGCCCGCTATGCACAGTGGCAACTTCTGCCACGGAATGGCCAGCAGGTACAGACATGGTCCATTCTGTGGCAGCCTGCCACTCCAACTGGTGGTGATTAAGCATATGGGTGCGCTGGCCCCCAGTCCCCAGGTGACTCCCTGGGGGGCCACGGCGCACCTCCACCACACATAGGTGACACTTAACCACACTGCTGCCCCCCCGACAGAGTCAAAAAACTGCCAAACAATGGAGGTGCGGGGAAGACCAGGCACAGGCAGGGGAGGGCCAGATGAACTGGCAGTAGGCTGCTCACACTGCTCAACAGTTCAGATGGTGGGATCCACACCTGGGCCTGGGGGAACAGGCACATCCTGCTCCAAAGGACCTTGTGCTGTACTTGGTGGTGGTGGTGGTCGTTGAACTGCCTCAGAGTCAGGAGGCGGTGCTGGTCCTGCTTCCGGGGGTTGGACATTCAGAAGTTTAGAGTGGTCCAACACAAATGGGCGTCCATACCCCCAACGCATGCGCATGGTATGATGACGCATACTACCACGCTCTTCTAGAGCTGCCCCCTCCCCAGACATTCCCTCACCCTGCTCCATGTCATGACACAAGCACAACACACACAGTCACACACACAGACAAACAACTAAGTAGGTAAGAAAAATAAAATTTACAGAAAGAACAAATTAAGTAAAAAACAGTACAGAAAAGACAAAAAATGTAGCTTTTAAAAAAGCTGTTGGTCTAAGTATAAATTTTAACTCTCTCTGCAATCAAAAAAACACTCCTCTCTATAGTACACACACACTCCTCTCTCTCAGTCTGCACAGGAGAAAGTGAAACTGTCTGTGTGACTCACTTCCTTCCTGCCTGGCTAGAGAGCATGTGACTTACAGTACTGTAAGCCATGTGATCTGTGGGGGTCTGCCAAGTCTGAAACACCAAGTGGATCACTTTGAATTATAATGAGGAACACGAAGTCCATTAAAAACAATGACTTTGCCTTACTTCGTGTTCTCATTATGCCAATGTGAAGTGGTAATGACAAGGCGAAGTGAGTACATTGCATTGCCCACTCCACGTAGCGGAGTGGCAACACGAAGTGCCCACTTTGCATGCACTTCGAGAGTGAATTTTAAATTTGCTGCATCTCTAGTCTCCACATCACTGTGCTGGATCGAGTTTCTTAGAACCATAGTTTTTACCCCTGGCTATTCAAGATCACCTGCAGAGAAAGAGAAAAAACAGAAAAGAATTGAGGATACACATTGTTGATTCATGTGCGGAGTATAGCATTCCCCCTTTCTTAGTACTCTTAATCTGTATATCCTTTAGGAACTCTCCCTTCTGTTACCATGTTATTTTCCTGTGGGAGTGCATATCCCCTTCTGATCCAAATATCAAATCTGGTCTGCACCCCCTTCACCTTAAGGTACCCCCCTCTCTCCCTAGGCCCCACTGATCCTTATTTTGATAATTGCTGGCCATCTATAGTGGTGTGGCCTGGTCACTATGATCTTGTTTGAATATGATCCCTCTATTTCTCCCCTCTTCAGCCGTTAAAGTATGCCCCTTCTGTCCCAAGGTACTATGCATTTACTCCTACCCCCCTTACCTTAGCTGTCCATGCCTGTATTTTTGCAGTTATTCCCAAATATTACCCATTGGATGCTGGTACTTCATTTGTATTAGGAGCCTAATTTGTGGTCCATCCCGTAGCCCCATTTTGTCCCCCTCCTCCTCTCTTAAATTCTAAAATATGCTTTCCCCACTCTTTCTTTCTATAATCCGTTACCCTTTTTTTCCACTTCCCTGGCAATCATTCTCTCCAGCCTGTTTGTTTGAGTTATTTCAGCCCCCTTTTTTCATGCTCACTCACACCCCCCCCTCCTGTTATTTGGTTGGTAATAATAACAAAATTAGAGCACTCCTCTGACTGTTCTCCACTTAAGGAGTAGTCCTGTAGTCTTCAAAAAAGTGTCTGATCAAAAGTCTCAGCCAGTTGCAAATATTCAGGTGTCTCTCTCTTCTCAATGTTCTTCCAGTCTGTCGCTTCCAGACATATCGCTCAGCATGTTCCTGATCTCTGCCATCAATGTTACTGCTGCTCCTCATCTGTTTTGCCAGAAGTTCCCCCTCAATGCCTCTTCTTGGTTCTTCATTCCACTTTTCTGCTAGATGCCTCCTCATGGTCTGGGTCTCTGTTACAATTGAATCCAGTGGTCCTTCAGTCCCTTTGTTACCTCCTCTGGTGTGTTATACGGTCTGACCCTTTCCTTTCAGTGCACCCGTATTTTGGCTGGGTATGGTGTTTGGCATCAGGTTTCCTCTGTTTTCAGTGCCTTTACAATATCTAGGTATTTCTTCCTTTGCTTTTGAATCTCATGGGGATAATCCTGATCAAAATAGAGCCTGAAGCCATTATATTTCACCACCCCCTGCCATTATGCCCACTTCAGAATGTCCTTGTTTGCTTTATAGGTTGAAAATTTGAGGATCCTGACCTGGGTCTGGCATTTTTATCAGTCGGTTTAGGGTATAAAGCTCTATGTGCCCTTTCAATTCTTAATTTGTATCCTGTGGACAACACAAGCACATCTTTCAGCATCTCCTATAGGAAGGCACACATATCCTGGGTTTCACTGTGTTCTGGAAGCCCTGCAAATCTTAAATTGTCTCTCCTGGATCTGACTTCCAGATCCAGACATTTTTCTTGCAGCGTTTCAGTGACAGAAGGGTTTTGATTGCAACCCCTGCATGCTTTTGGTCTGTTTGTACTATCGCAATTGTTTTTTCTGTCTCTGCCAGCCTGATTTAAAACCCTGAGAGCTTATCCTTAAGTGTGGAGAAATCCACTATGTTCTTTGCTCTGGATTTTTGAATTTCTTAGATTATTTTGTTGATTCGCTGTCTGGTAAGCCATTCATCCTCTGCATCTGTATCATACCCTTGGCCTTGTTCACTGGTTGGTGAGGTGCTGATGCTGCGGTTGTCTTCCAGAATCTGGTATCTAGATCCATCCTTGCCTGATTTCAAAATTTTGGTGCCTGATCGTAAGCTTTGATGATGTCCTTTTCCTTTTTCTGCCATTGTAAATTTATATTTTGCAGATTCCTGTTTGTAAGGAGTGAGTATTTGCCATGGCAAGGAGGGAGCTGTCCTTCTAAGGTGCTACCCCATCCGTGATGTCACCTGAAGTCAATTTACCAGAAGTCTAAACAAAAATGTAAATAAATTGTAAAGATATATGTTATTAATTTTTAGCTTTGACTATTTTACTTGGAGAAACAAACATTTTAATGTATCAACAACATATACTTTCCTAAAAATATGATGGAGGAATATACGTTTATATGTTACTGTAATCACCTGAATAGGAATCATGAAAAGTTAGTTATGGTGGATTTCTTAGTTTATTGTTTTATTCATTTTGGTGGGATGCTACTTGTGCGTAGCTAATATTGGAAACAAAGAGTATCCAGTCCACTCCTCACATGATACAAATCATTTTGTGGTTATTCTATTTTGTTCCTCACTGTCTTTAATCATTTCTTGAGTTTATATTAATTACTAAATGACCTCAAGTGTACCCATTTCCTGTTTAGTGCACTTCCCTCTGGCCACCTGTAAGCCCCTTATGAGCAAGCACTCTATTTGAAAAATGAAGCTAGAGAGTGGCCCTCACATAAGATAGAGAAAAGAATGAATCACAGCTCATACTGACATGCTGAAATGTAAAGGGTAGGTACCTGACCTTTGAGAGAGTCACCCTGTTGTTGGTTTCAGACTTACCACAACTTGGACAAGCTATGAAACCAAGAACCCTTTAAAAAAATTTTTGAATGAAGAAAAATGTAACTAAGAAAACAGAATAACTTTATAATTATTTGCAGGCTCCTCCGGGGTTTACACTGAATATGTTTTGTTTCTGATATTGGCAAGAAAACAGTAACACCCCTAAATGTTTTTAAACTTAAAAAATCATACTGGAAATGTGATTAAAACTCAGGAGATGAACCATGGTTGAGCATATTATGATTGCTAAATGATCAAGAGATGTGCAGTCTACTCCTATTTAACATTTCCTACAGTTGACACCTGTGAGCCTCTTTTGGGCCAGCACTCTGTTTAAAAAATGAAGCTACAGACTTGGCTTCACATAAGACAGAGTGAGAAATCAGTTGGCTCACAGCTCATATTAGCATAATACAATTGAATTGACCGATTAGGTTGCCGACCTATGAGGGGGTCACCTTGTCATTGGTGGGCATGCATATCACAACTCAGCCAATTTATGAAATTAAGAGGGGGTAAGCAAACACTGCAATGGGTGTCCTATAACTCTGGGAACTCCCCACTGTGGGTAGATATTGAGCATAACCTGGCAAGGGACACACCTCTGGCTATCCTTATGATACACCCTCAATTCTCTCCCCAGAGGGGTATGCTGCCAATGTCTTTCTCGTGCTGTATTTTGAGCAGATACTGTAGGTCCATAGGGTGGGATTCCTCCTTTTTGGGGAAGTATGAACCGTTATGGAATAACCCGGTTTTTACAGTTGGAGGACAGAAGATTTTGTGGAAGGAATGGGTCTTGCAAGGGGTTCAAGTCTTCAGAGATATGGTGGATGTACATTTGAATTGCTTTGTTTCTTTTGCAGACTTGCAGGCCAAGTTCCACATACCTTCTACTCAATTGTGGCAATATTTTCAATTAATTAATTTTCAATTAAGACATACTTTTTTCTACACAATTTTTCCAAACTTCCCATCTAATTCAGTCTCCAGCCATTGGGTTTTTGCAGCAGTAGTCTAGAGTATCTAAGGGAGACTTAAATATTCTGTATAAAGATCTGCAAAAGTGATTTCTACTGGATTGGACTCCTCACAAACATAAATGGGAACAGGATATGGGGGTTGTCTTGGATGACAATGAGTGGACTGGATGCTGGAGGACAGTGCACAGGGCTTCTCCAGATCCCAGGCTTCCCCTGATTCAAAAGAAGTTGTTAGACAGGTAACACCATACTCCAGCTCATCTGGTGTGGATGGGTGTACTGGACTCTGACCTGTGTTGGTGCTGCTCTCAGGCTTCTGGGACAATTTTTCACATTCTTTGGGATTGTCATTTGATTCTGGATTGGAGTAAAGGCATTGTTCACTGTCTGGAGCACACTCTTCACCCCCCAGTTCCTACCTCCCCCCTCTTTTGGATTTTGTGTGACCTCCTCAATCTTAGACCCTCAAGTTTTAGTTCATAAAGGATTTCTTTTTGTGGCTGCACTGGAAGCTAAAAGGCTTCTGTTATTATGCTGGAGATCTCCAGAAGTTCCCTCTCTCCTTAGATGGAAACAAGCTGTCTCTAAGGCAGCTTCCTTTTTATGAAGTGATGTATTGGAGGAGAAATGGCCTGTCATGCTTTTCTAAGGGTTGGAACAAGTGGGTGGCCTCTATGGGTGAATGCATTGGGGATTTGGGGGATTGTCCGTTAGCTTAAATGGTACATGGGATGGTTTATGGTTTAACTGGGGTATGGTGGCTGTCCCTGTATGTTATTGTTCTATTGTCTGTTCTTGTAACCTGTGGCTTATGGCTCACAATTATTATGTCGATGTATAGAACTTTTTTTTTATCTGTGTTATACTTTGTACTTTCTTCCTGTATGTTGTTGGTCTATTAATAAAATGTTTATATACAAAAAAACTAAGAAGGAGTTGCCTGAGTAAGAGGCAGACCCATTTGTCCTGGGTAACTGACCAATAGCAGGACAGCTCAGTGAGGCATAGGAAAGGGAGGATGGAAAGGAGGAGGAGCAGGGCCAAAGGTGGATAACATAGAAGGGGGAAGACAGTAAAAGGAGAAATTCAGAATGGTGATTGGGCAATGAGAAAAAGAGAGAGAGAGTGGGGAGGGAGGTTTAGAAGAGGCTGCTCAAAGCAGACAACCCTTCTTAGCAACTTGCTAACCAGTAAGTTTATGTTACACTGGTCAGCACTTCAGTTGGTTTGGATTCAATAGGAGATAAGTATTTAGGCTTTACTAAAGAAGGTAAGTTATATTTAATTAGGATTTATTGTGAGATTGCAGGAACTGCTCTGTTATATATCTGATTTGAGTATGTAAAAAAAATGGAGATTATTGCATGGATCACACATAAGCAGAGCTGTATAGATAGTAACAGTAAGAATAAGGGGATTTGCAATGTAGAAGAAGTGTGTCTAGCCCACATAGGCAGGGCCTAGTACTTTGGAGAAATTTATAAAAAAAAAACAAAAAAAAAACAGGGGTCTCCAATTTAGATGTGTGTGCTGAGCAGCCTACTGCAGCCCAGGAGTAGCAGAGAGGGAACTGAATGACAGCAGATGATAACCGGGTACCCGCAGAATGTGAAGGTTTTAAAGAGATAGTTATAGGCATTAAGGCTGCAGTCACAGTAGCTAGGTGGAAGAGAGACATTATTTTTTGGGGCAGGCTGCAGCTGTGGGATATGTTGATGCTAAGGAGGAAGGCCTAATGGAAGCAGCATGGCCCACACTTGGGGGAATCCATAAAATGGAAGGCTGCAGGCCAAAAAATGTGGGCATCAGAAGACAGGCATTCTGTGTGTAAAGGGTGATTGTTATTGGATAGGGGATACTGGTGTGTGATAGCCCTTAGGAGTTGAGTTTTTGGCAGGCATTTTTTTATGAAGCTAGGAGTGGTCAGCAGGAGAGGAATGCAGGTGACTGTTGAGTCAGGTGAGGGCTGCAATGAGCCTATAATGCAGAAGGAAAGGGGACTTTTTTATGTTTGAAAGGCTGTTGATTTGGACAGGGGTCGGAGACTCCAGTTGAAAGGACATGGTGATTATTTCACAGTGGGATACAGCATGACAAGGCAACACGATAAAGCAGTAATCATAATAATAATAATAGGTCTATTTAATATAGTGCCTTTCACATTTCAAGGCACTACACAGTAAGCTAAAACAATTAGACAATGGGAACAATAAAATCAAAGGAATTCAGGATATGCTTTTCCCCACAAAAAAGTCTTCAGCACCTGCTTAAAGCACCCCACTGTCCTGCACTCACGTAGCTGATGGGGCAGAGAATTCCAGAGGGTAGGTGCAACAAACCCGAAGGCACAAGCTCCAGATGACTTTAAACCCACCCTCAGAAACTCCAGCAACCCCTCATCAGCCAAGCGGAGCAGTCACAGAGGGGTGTAGGGAATCAGGAGCTCTTTCAAGTAATCAGGATCCTGTACATGTAGGGCTTTGTAGGTCAATAGATCTACCTTAAAGGTGAACCACCACTGAATAGGCAGCCAGTGCAGATTGCACAGCACAGGAGTAACATGAGTTCTTCTTGAAGCCCCAGTCAACAAACTTGCTGCAGCATTCTGCACTAGCTGCACGCAGCAGATATCAACCCCCAGAAGCCCTAAGTAAAGGGAGTTGCAATAGTCAAGGTGCGATGTCACAAATGCATGGACCAAATGCATGGACCAAGACAGGCAGATCACTGGAGCTTGATCCTAGCAATGTTCCTAAGATGGTAAAAGGCCAGCTTGACAACTGCCGACACCTGATGGCAAAGGGCCATGCTATCGTCAAGCACTACTCCTAGGTCACATACCCATTCAGAGGTGAGAATCTGTGCTCCCCCAGGACTAAACTGGAGGGGAGCCCAGTTCTCAACCCCTCTGTCCTATGACCTGGGTCTATAACCAAGACCTCAGTCTTTCCTGGGTTCAATTTTAAACCACTGGTACTCATCCAATCTTGGATTTCTATGAAGCAGCTGTTCAGTACCAAGATAGCACTAACCTGGTTGGGGGTGAAAGACAGGTAGAGCTGGGTGTCATCAGCATAGCAGAGAAACCTCAGCCCATACCGTCTTACAATGTCTCTGAGGGGCAGCATATACACTGCCAATAACATGGGGGACAGCACCAAGCCCTGAGGCACCCCTCAAGGCAGAGAGAAAGTCTCAGAAGAGAAAATACCCAAGACCACTCTCTGTGTTGTGTTCTATCAGTGAGGAAGGATGTAAATCATCTGAGAACTGGCCCTGACAGCCCGCAGATGAACCTCAAATGCTCGAGCAGAACCCCATGATCTATAGTGTCAAAAGTTGATGATAAACAAAGGAGAACCAAGATGGAGTGGTGTCTCTGATCTCTTGCCATCAAGAGTTCACTGAGCACATGAACCAGAGCAGTCTCAGTACTATGAAAACCTCTTATGAAAACCTGATTGGAGAGGTTCATATAAATTATGGATGGATAAATGGTTTTCCAGTTAAGCTGCCACAACTTTCTCAATAACCTTTCCCACAACAGGAAGGTTAGCTATAGGCCTGTAGTTTGCTAGGATTTCTAGGTCTAAAGAAGCTTTCTTCAGGAGGGGGTGGCTTCAGGGAGCTAGGAAACTCACCCAAGTCCAGAAAGTACCGGATAATCCGAGCTAAGATTGGGATGATGATATCACTACAACCCAAGATCAGGGAATTAGGGCCTGGATCTAACCTACAGCAAGTGGGACGAATTCCCTGGAGAATCCTCATAATATCCATGAACTCTGGCAGAACAAAGGTACTTCAGGACACTCCAGGCTCTGTGACACAACACCGACCAACAGCATCACCCATAGAGTGAAGTTGGCGGCACCCTGCCTGATGTCAGCCACCTTATTCACAAAGAAATGAGCGATCTCATCACACTCCTCTTGTGAAAAAACTCAATGGCACTGCTGACAGGTTGGGTTGCACAGCCTGTCAACCATTCTGAAGAGTTGAGCTGGACAGTTCCGTGCGACAGCAATTTCCCTGGACAGGAATTCTGCCTTCTTACAGGAAATTTCTGTTTGATAGAGTTTGTAATGCTCTAACAAAATAAGGTGGTCAGCATTCAAGGCTGTCCTCTGCCAATGATGCTCTAACCTACACCCCTGTCTCCGCAACTCCCTAAGAGTCCCATCAAACCATGGGCTCCAGGGCGAAGTGGGAGGGGGAGAACTTGGGCAGGAGCAATCTGATCAAGAACTGAAGAGACAGTCCTATTATAGGCCACAACCAACTGCTCAGGATCAGTGCTCGTCTCATCCAACAGCTAGAGGTCCCTCACCGCCATCAGGTCTTCAGGGAACATATCCCTCAAAGGGTGATAACTGACCATCTCCACAGGGGTCAACCTACCCAGGGGGGCCAAAAAATTGAACCCAATGGTGAAGTGGTCGGACCAACTGACCAGTTCCACCACCAAGTTGGAGGCCTCAATCCCTTGGAGGAAGACCAAATCAAGGGAGTGACCACCATTGTGAGTAGCTGAGGAAACAACCTGTGTGAAGCCTAGAGATGTCATCACATGGAGGAAGTGTTGACCAAAAAGTGAGTATTAGTCATCGACCCAGGAATTGAAGTCACCCAGAGCCATCAGTCTGGGTTACTCCAATGCCTTGTCTGTGGCTAAGTCTGCTACCTCCTGCAGGAATATCGTCTCATCACCTGGTGGACAGTAGATGACAGCTATCCTGCACTCCACACCAGCTACCACAGTACACTCAAATAACCTGGCCTCCTCAACTGGAACACCAGTTAGGCCCAATTTGGTCTTGAAACAGACTGCAGCTCCCCCGCCATCCAATCTCAGGTGATGTATAATCGAGTACATGTTGGGGATAGATGCCTCCAAAATAGGGGCAGCATCCCCATCTAACCAGGTCTCAGTAATGCAAACCAGATCTGCTGTAGCCACAAAATCAGCAATAAGAACAGTTTTTTTGCAAACAGATCTGGCATTGCATAACAGCGCCCGAGTTTTATGAGGCCGGTGAGCCATCCCAACTACTTGCCCTCCCTGACGGAGGTGCCCTTGGGTATGGGAACAAGAACAGGATCACCACATTCCAGATACCATTTCACACCAGGGCATCTCCTGGTCCTAACCACCCCAATGGGAGAGAGACACTCATTCAGGCTCTGATGTCCACAACCCCACACCTACCCCATCACCCACCCCTGCAAGCAATCCCCAGCACTCAACAGTGTTGATAGACAGAAGCTGCCAGGGGGGAAGAGAACGGGTGAAGGGTGCGGAGAGCGGAGGCCTAATAGCACTGAACGGGGGAGCAAACAGGCACATCCCACCAATAATTATCGCCAAACAATAGAGGAAGCACACAAAACCCCAAATTCCTATGACAAAGCTACAAACAATTAAAGTCCTAAAACCCCCCCAAAGTAATAACAACTTAAACCAAATCCCAACTCAACAAAACATAAAAAACTACCCTCCTCCCACAATTGGATAGAATTCAAACCCAGAGAAACGAAACAATAATAAAATCCACCCTCACAGGATAAAATGCACATACAAAATAAAAATTCACCCCCTCCTGCAGCCCTCTCACAACCGAAGGAAAGGGAGAATTCTTGGCACTCCCACTGGCCAGAATACACAAAATAATCAGACAAGAACTACAGTAAGCATAAACATCAAAATAAAATAAAAATAAGGGTAGATTTGAACACCCTGGTCCTCTCACCCTGAGGGGACCATAAAACAAATAAAAAAGTCTGGGACAGAAGTCATCCAACAGTAGGAGAGGTCATAGAAAAAGAAAATCAACACAACATAAATCCAATGAACGCTTCTAATAATCCAACATAAATTTTTAAGTCCAAAAAGTCATGAAGGGACGAGCAGCAAGGATCCAATAAAATAAAAGCTGCCAAACTTTGTAAAGCTCAGGAACAGTAAATACTAGTCTCTGGCCCCTTGCAGCAGAGTCCAGGCAGACCCGCAATTCAGGAATCCAAGTTCTCAGTACATTATATTCACAAAAAAAAAAAAACTTCCTGATATCGATAGTCCAGCCCTCACAGTTCTCACTTTCAGAGCTTATCCAGCAGTATAAACATAACAGAGGTAAAACACTCCCAGCTCAGATGATGCCTAAACCCGATCAATCCAAGGCAAGTTATGTTATATGCAACCAATCTCCCTCACTTGGAATGCCGGTAGGAGGAGAAGCATTTAAAAAAAAAAAAAGCAAGCAAGGGCAGGAAAGTGAGCAGGCCCATGTGGGGAAAGGTTTAGCAGAGGATAAGGTGAAGGCATATGGTAGGGCTGTAAAAATGGAAAATGTAAGAGACACAAAGGGAGTGCTTGGTGAATGAGGTGTGGAGCTGTTTAGAGAAGTGGGCCCTTATCAGCCACAGTGGAGCAGCAAGTGAGCAATTTGCCAGAGCAGGGCACATGTGTGGTCACCATATTGGGGAAGCAATGAACCATGTGGTCCACTGCTATTTTCAGGAAGTGGAAGCCACATGGGCGGCTGCCATTTTGGAACAATCGCCACATGGCTGGTAGCTATTTTAGAAGCAGGCCAGACTTTAGGTTTCAGGATGCATGATAAAATGGTGGAAGGAAGGAGCTGATGTGAGGGACATCATACTGGGCTTATTCAACAGGCCTGCTACACCTGTGGTGGTATCATGGACAGCATTCTTATAAGTGCATGTGCTTAGAGCAATTTCAACATTTAAAAGCAAAAAATTTGGGCATGTGTGGGCACCACAAATGCTAATGCTGATGGTCTGCTTGGGGGGGTGCTCTGGCAGGAGGCACAGGCCAATTGCTATCTGGGAGTAACTGTTTTGCACAGGAAGTACCTAGTGGCTGAGTTTAGCTGTATAGATGATTAGTAGCAGGGCAGTGTTGTGCTATATACATGAGGGGGCAGACCGGGATCGCTGGGTCAATACAGAATGCAATGCTCGGGGTTTCAGCCTCAATGACTGCTTTCTTTGCATGAAAAAAATAATACAAAAATTAGACATCTGTATGTGTAAAATAGGACAGTTGCTTAATGATGTATACTGTACATTATCTTGCAGTTTAACATAAAAATCTGGCAATGGTAACCAGAGGTCAAAAAATTGTAAGGAGGAAGCGGTGAGAAGGGTTATGGAGCTTGTGGAGAAGTCTAACAAAATGCTTGATGCGGAGGACAGTGCACTAGCTGGACCAGAGCCTGAGGGGTGGGGAAGAAGTGGAAGGATGGCAAAAACATGGGGACAAAGGGTAAGAAGCAACTGAGGGGAGCTGTGCATTGGATAACCCCACCTAACGGGCCTGCTCCACCTCAAATGCCATGCCTCCCAAACCTGGTCCCACCTCCCCTGACTACACCCCTGCCTGTACCGGTGCCATAGCAGGTTACAGTACCACAGCCAGCACTGATTCCTCAACCTCTGCTGTTTCCTGCACCCTGGCCACAGCTGGTCCTGGTGCCATAGCCACTACCAGGACCACCACTACAGCCACAGCCATTGCTAATACTTCAGCCACAGCTGGCACCAGCTCTACATCCTCAGCCATACCCAATGCCACTATCCCAGCCAGTCCGCAACTGGAACCAGTACCACAACCTCAGCTGTTCATGCCTCCTCAACCAGGTTTGCCGCTGGACAAAGGAAAACTCATGACATTACCAGCCACAATGCCGAAGAAACTGGGTAAAGTTGAGGTGCCATTAGAAAGTAGTATTAAGGAATGTGTAGAGCAGATATTAGGCAACATGGGAGGGGGGATGGGATCAATGAGTTTGAGACGGTGCTGGATGAGATAAAAAAGGTAAAATATGGAGGGACAAATGACAGCACCAAGAGGTGGTGATAAGGTGGGAGGGGGTTGGGAAGGGAGGTAGACTTGCTAAGGGTGAGAATTGGGGACCACGTCCCATTAGCAACTAAAGAGAAATTTTGGAAAGGGGAGTAAAGTACATGAATATATTCACCTTAGTAAATAAAGAAACAGTAAAGAAATATGAGGACAAGGAAAGTTTTGAGAAAAGGGATATGGCAGATGCATTGGTGTTACTAGGTAGAGAGGAGGAGGCTTGGAGTTTAAGGGGAAAGGCATGGGATGCATGGTCGGTGGGCTTCACCTACTACAGCTCTACTGTGCAAGAAAAGAGACCAGAGCTGGCAACTTCGCTGTTAGCCTATTTTCTCATAAATCACAGGGCATACAAGATGAGGAGGGGGATCAGCTGGATATAGTATGATGAGAATGGCCTCACAAGGCGATGTGAGATGGAATGCAAAGCATTCAGATCTGTGGTTTGAGACCATGATGGTGTCAGGGAGAGTAGAGGGGAACTGGACAAAGGGTATGGGGGAATTTCAAAAATGTTATTAGTGATGTCACAGGGCTCATTGCTCTTGGCCAAAATTGCTACAGTATTTTAAGCATGCCTGCTCCAGGTGTGGGGTTGTCACATCCAGCATCTAGAAGTAGGAGTTACAGTGAGAATACTGGAGGGAGTAGTTTTTGGGGGCAGTCCATTTGTGTTTTCCGCATGGGCTATCCGGAGAGCCAACTGGGAGAATGGAGGAAGAGGAAGGGGTTTTACAGGGGGTGCAGGGGTTACTGGCAGGGAGGAAGATACAGTGCTGTGGGAGGGGGATAGGGTAGGGACATTTAAAATGGCAAAGATGACAATCAAGGTGGAGGTATTATGGGAATGGGTGACAGAAATTTTATGAGAAGGTTTTAGTCTATATTTTCAGGGGGACAGGGTGAGGGGAAAAGTGAAGTATTTAGGATCTGTAAAGGGCAAGGACAAGATACTGGTTAAGAAAATAGAGAAGGAGAGTGCAGCAGGTTGAGTGGAGGGGTCTTTTCGGTTGCCTCCATTTGGCAACCTCAGGGTATCCCAGCTAGAACTAGTCCCCAAAAAGCAGCCAGGTGACTATCCAGTCATTTACCATCTATTCTACAAAGATGAAGAGTCAGTGAATGACCACATTGGTGAGGAGGATAGCAGGGTGACCTATTCAGCACTAGAAGAGGCAGAATAGATGATTAGGGTAATAAAAGGGGTATGGCTAGCAAAAACAGACAGTGAGGCAGCTTTCAGGCTGCTACCAGTACACCTGGAGGATTGTAATTTACTAGGTTTTTGCATGAATGGCTTGTTCTATTCTGACAAAGCCATGCCAATGGGATGTTCGGAGGCATGCACCACTTTTGAGACATTCAGCAACTGGTTGCAATGGGTTTCAGATTTCAGTATGGGCATATGGCAGTCAGACATTACTTGGATGATTTCCTTCTGGTGGAAGAGGGAGTACAGGGGGTGAACTGGATGCTTGGGGAATTTAGGGAGATGTGTAGACAACTAGGTGTGCCATTAGCAGCCGATAAAACCGAAGGGCCAAGCCAGTGCCTAGAATTCCTGGAAACTGAGACACATGCCACAGCAGGTATCTTTAGGCTACCAATGCAAAATGTGCAGAAGTTAAAAAGGATTTTGGGTAGTGTGACAGGATGGAGAAGGGTACCTCTGAACATGGTACAGCAGCTGTTGGGACATCTGAATTTTACATGTCATGCGAGTGCCCAAGGGAGAACATTTACACGTTGCCTGGCTAGAATAACAAGAGGGCCCACTAAGCCCCACTACTGGGTCAACATCACAAAAGGGGTGAGGGAAGATTTGGGGGTATTGGGATGATTTTCTGCAGGCTTATAATACCGTAATATTGTAACCTTTTGGCAGGAGGAACGAGTACTTAATATGGATCTGGGATTATGTATGGACATGGACGGGGGACTTGGGATGGGGGACTGTTTTAGAGGACAGTGGGTCTTGGAACCATGGCCAGAAGAATGGGTACAGAAGGTCCTGACATGGGACATCACGTTCCTGGAAAATGTTCCCATATGGGTAGCAATGACTGTATGGGGAGAAAGGTTGTGCAATCAGAAGGTGACCTTTTGGTGGACAAAAGGACAGTTGTGGATGTTTTAAATAAGAGGGGGGCTATGTTAGAGACAGTTATGCAGGTCTTCAGACAGTTGGTGCTGCACAGTTTGAGGCTGAATATGTGCTTTTGAGCTAGGCACATAGAACAGGTGCGGAACACGATAGCTGACAGCCTCTCCCATCTACAGTTGGATGGTTTCATGCCACCGCACCATGGACATACAGCAAAAGAATGACAATTTCAAGCTACATGTGGGAGATTGGTTGTAGGGAGCTGAGTTTTTTTCCACAACCTTTGGTCAGCAAGGACCCTGAAGATATATGAGGGGTCTTAAAGAGTTTTCCAGGCCTTTCATACATGTCAGGACATTGAGGTAAGTGGGAGAACCATGGAAGAGCAGGTAGTTAAATTCATAATTAATGGGTGGACAACCAAAGCAGCATATTCCACTATGGGGGTAAACCTGGCAGCAATAGGATGGTCAGTAACTTGCATGGGTGGGGGGACCTGGGCAAGGGCAGATGGTAAAAAAGAATGATGCAGAGCTGGAGGAGAGTAAGAGAGAAGGATCCAGATAGAAGGTGGCCAATCTCAGAAGCACTACTGGAGAGACTTATGGGGTACTGCCAAGGGTGTGTTATTTGGGGAATGAAGCAATGTTATATGGGGATATTTTCACAGTAATGTGTCATAGTGCATTCCAAGTCAGTGAGGTGCTGGTGCAGGGAAGGAGGGTGGAGAAGGGCAGGTCTGCAGCGGGAGGAGACACACTGGCAGGGTAACAGACTGGATCTGCAACTGCAGAGGTCCAAAATGGACCAAGTGTGGTGAATGGTGACCATTATGCTTCAGAGGCACTCAAAGTCGGCAGTTTGCCTGGTCCAGGCCATGTTTGCATACCCAGCGGTTAGACAAATCAGTATGAGACCACTGTTTAAACACAGGGATGGTTCCCAGGTAATGGGGGGACAGCTGGCAGAGGTGTTGAAAAAAGGGATGGAGTTTCTGGGGGAAGACCCGGGTGGCTATTCATCACATTCATTTAGGACAGGTGCAGCATCAGAAGTGGCAGCAAGAGGGGGGGGTCCACTGATGAGGTGAAAAGGGTGGGTAGATGGACATCGGACTGTTACAGGATGTATACAGTATATGAAAAATGTAGTGATTGACCATCTTTTTACTTTTGTTTTACAGGGTGAAAGCAATGGGCCAAAAAGAAAAAAAATTATCATGGGGAACGGGGGATAAGGGTTGTTGTGATAAGGTAACTCACCATATTAATTTTTACTTGGTCACATGTCTCAGGGAGTGACTGGAGGTCTGGATCTGTGGCCATTCTTTTATATTTATTGGGCAGAATGCCAAACAGCATTGAAAGCAGGGAGAAGGCAAATGTATCAGGAGTGGAACAGCCTGCAAATACAATGGAAGGGATTGTGTGGGAAGGGATGGGTTACTGCCGTTACTGCAAGATATGTGGACAACAAGACCAGAGTGGCATCTGTTGATAATACACCTTGGGGGCAACAATTTAGGAACCAGGCCATGGCTGGATGTTTTCTTTCATACAAAAGAGGACATTAAGGCAATAAAAGAATGGTGGCCTGCTGTAAAATTGGTATGGTCAGAAATGTAGCCACACAGGGTGTGGTGTTATGCAAGGAATCACAAGGCAATAGAGGGGGCCTGAAGAAGGATGAATAAAAGTAGGAGAGTTGTTTAAGACAATGGGAGAGAGGTCATACAACTCGGTCAGACAGAAGAGAGTAGCTCAGATTTATACAGGTCAGACGCTGTACACCTGTCTGATTTGGACATTGAACTGTTCAATGTTGAGCTAGGGACACATAGGAAAAGTAGGAGAAAGGTAAAGGACTGGTGAGCCCACCATCCTATGCAAGCAGGAGGTAGTCTGGTAGAAAAGGGAAAAGGAGAGGGGGACGTGCTTGGGGAAGTGCTCTCACTGCTTGTATCCTGTGATTGCCCATCTTAACATTTCCACCGTTCCAGCTGCAAATGCCCCAGCACCCAGCACTTACTATCAGTCTTTGCACCCCTAGCACCTTACCTGTCATATTCCCTCGACAAGGCCCCCTGGCTGCACTGTCTCCCACCCTCGCCCACCTCCGCTATCTCCAATCCTGCCCCTGCCCCAACCACCTCATACTCCACCTTATCCCTGCACCTCCTCCCCGATCTCCCACCCTCACTTTCCCCACCACCCACCTCCCCTTCCCTTGTCTTGCTCATAGCTCAAGTCTTTGTACTGGTTATTACGTCTGTAAGTCAATGACTATATGTTTGTAACTAAAAATGATGACTGTTCCACACACTGATGTGGAACCTTTGTAAAAGAGCCTCGGCTCAAAGGTATTGTTTAGTTTAGTTTAGTTTATTGTTCTTGGAATTAATGCCTTTGAGCCAAGGCTCTTTTACAAAGGTTCCACGTCATAAAAGTACATAACAACAAGACATGTTACAACAAATGGTCATCAATTTACAAAGGCTGCAATAATCAGTGATAATTCATTTACAAGAAAGAAAGAAACTCAGAGGCATTTAAGGAAAGATAAGGAGGGAAAAGTAGGAGGAGATAGAGGGAGAAAAACTCAGTAGCAGACAGGACCAGTTAGCGGTACTCCGAGTGTCTTTGTCAAGTGAGGGGTCTTGGAGAGGGATGGACAACTGTAAGAGCAGTCAGAGGGAAGAGTCTTTAGTAGTCTTTGTAATCCTAGATTGAAATAAATAAAATAAAAAAGTAAGTGGGAGGGGGAGAAAATCTGCCCTGGGTGTACACCAAGGCTTGGGGTTAGAGAGGCTACTCTGGGTGAATGCCCAGGAGAGTTACTGAGGAGGGGTATGGATGTACATCCATACCCTGCAAGAAAGATGGACAAAATGAAGACAAGGACCCCAGATCTACATCAAGGGGGAAGACAGAAGGATAAAATGTTGATGTAAAGATCTGAAGATATGAGATGACTGTTATTATGATTGTTATGAAAATTAAGGAATATTAGTTTGTAAACACAGGGATGATTTAATAAATGTATTGCCGACTAAGCAACTAACAAACAATGGTGTGATGAATTTTATTGGCAAGGGGATCTGGGGACGAGAACACATAATAAAATAATTGAATGAAGAAAGGAATTAAGAAAACAGAATAGTTTTATAATTATTTCCAGGTTTGTTTGAACAGCATTGTGGGGTGCACTGAATGTTTGTTTTTGATTTGACTATACAAAGTAGCATTCCTACAGCATTTAAAAAATTAAAAAAAGTATAAGAAGTGGGATTAAAGCTCAGTGGATGAGCCAGGGATGAGCTTGCAATACCCTAGTTACTGTCACATTATATGCCACACCTTGGATTTTATAATTACTATTATGCAATCAATGCTTTTTTTTGTTAAAGACAAAATCAGTGTACACAAACATCACATCAACATACACATACACAGCTATTTGGGAGGCAACAATTGCAGGTCATTATTGAGCAATAATCATATAGGAGGTACAGTATGCCAACAAAACATGTCACTAGACAGAGAAGGTAGAGGGTAAGGCAGTTCATGCCTGGTAGCTTACAAAAGCTAATTCCATTGCCTGGACAACTGCAAAATGTCAAGTGTTATGCAGATACAGATGGCAGAACTAAAAAAGGGAAACACAGTTTTGAAGCCTACGGACAGGAACATGCATATAGTTGGAGTAGGTATGATCAAAACTGATTTCAGAAGGCACTGGCTGTTACAAAATGTCAGATGTTAGTTGGGACAGTATTTCACAGGCTACGGGCTGATTCAGCAAAGACTGCCTCTCCCAAGCTTAGTTTTCATCTTAGGGGTAGTAAGAAAGTCAAGATCTGTGGTCCTAAGTGGGTAGGCAGTGCTATATGGGACCAAGTGGGAGGCTAATGATGAGGGGGAGTGGTTGTTAAGAACATTATAAATGACATCCCAACAAACAGAGGTCATGTTGACCAGCAGGGGGCAGCCATCCAAGTTTGAAAAATATGGAACAGTAGTGGACTAGTCAGTTACTGGCTAAAGTGAAGTGATAGATGTTATTAGAAGCCACATCCCATTTATGCAGAATAAGATTGGAGATTTTTTGAGAAGACTGGCAGACCATAGGTAAGCTTGTAAAGTAAGATGATCTTGACTACAGACATTCGAGCAGATGGGGTAAGGTTACAACTGGCATGATACGCTAGTCCCATCCTGACATTACCTGCTCTACAGACAGTGGTCATGTGAAGACAGAAATCCAGTGAGGGGTCCAATATGATCCCCAGGTATTTGAATGAGGGGACAGTGTCAAGGGGGTACCATTATCACTAGTCACCATCAGCGGTACAGGGATATTTTTCAACCAACAAGGGGTGCCAAAAAGCAGTGTCTGAGAGTTGGCTGAGTTCATGACTAGCGTGTTCTGAAGGAGCCAGGATTGGACACACTGTACATCAGTAGTTAGTTCAATGTTGAGGACAACAGTGTCCTTGGCACTCTCACAGAAGACATTATCAGCATACAAGAGAGGTATACTGTTTTTGAAGCAAAGATATACCGAGTTAACATGAAGTGAGAAAATAGTGGCCCAGTATGGTGCACTGGGGGACACCAATATTGACAGGGGCAGGATCAGACACAGAGGTGACAAAGCAGACACTCTGTTGTTTATTGGACATGTAATTTTTGAACCAGGGAAGGTCAGTGTCTGAAATTCCCAGGTCAGTAAGTTTATTGCAAAATAAGGGATGGTCAACCATGTAGCAGGCCTTAGTGAGATTGATAAATACAGCACCAGTGAGTTCACCTTTATCAAGTGAATTAATTATACTGTTAGAGTAATTAAGACAGTGGTGGTGGTGGTCATTTCCCTAACTCTCACCCCATTCTATGTGTAAAGAAGCTAAGGTGGTGCAGTATAGGAGAATGGGGTAAGAGTTAAACATGACGACCCCAACTCACACCCCGATGCCTGTTAGTGTGTGGATGATGTGGGGTTGGGGTGGGGTGGTAGGGGTGATAACCCTAACACCACATTTCCATGATTATATCTCTGTGATATAAACCCTAACTGATGCATTAACAAAGTTCTTTGCCATGATTTTCCCTTCTTTTTGAGAAAGTGCAATGTAACTCAAAAGTGGTGTGTGTTAGTGGGAGCGCAGGTCCTCCGGACCCTGCGCTTCCTTCATATTGCCCATTTTTTGCATAATGGTATGCATCTGTGGGAGCATGGGCCATCTGAGCTCTGCACTCCCACTTACACATAACTACAGAGCCATACAGCAGCCCTACAGGGCAAGGGACCCTTGTAATACTAATGTGCTAATATCTCAGCAACCATAGCAGCTAGGAAAACAATTCCAGTGCCATTGTAATCATGACAGTGAGACCTCCATGTTACATTAATTGATCAAATTTGTATCTTGCATCATTTCTGAGATACGGGCACCAAAATGCACTGGAAACGCACCCTGTGGAACCCTTGTGCCACTAATTTGCCAATATATCTGTAATAGTAGCAAGCAGGACAAACATTCCAACACTGGTGTAATCTATGACTTCCAAACTTGTTTCCACAGGTTAGACCTAACCTTCAAGTAGTGAAAACTCTGTATCTCACTTAGTTTTCGAGATACAGGCACTGAAAGGCATCATGGGCACCACAATGTAATCCTATGGGAAATGTCTCAACTTCAGAATGCTGTAACTTTGGGCCAGCTGAATGTTTTGGCACCGAACTACCAAAAGGCACATCTATGGGACCAGGGCTTGACACCCTGCAAATTGCAGCCCAAAACACACAACCATTTTGTTGCAGGTGGATGGCAAAGATTTGCATTTTTTTTGGCAAAGTTCTTTCACAAATCATGAAAGTTTTCCAAAAAACAGCACCAAACCTTTGCATTTGCAAAAGTTTCATGGACGTATTTCCCATGATTTGCAAAAGTACTGGTGCTTCGAGTTTGAAAATGGCATTTCTGGCAGGTTTACCCCCAAAAATGATAGGGCTGGCATCCTCAGGACCTGACTAGGTAAACCCAACAGTCAGTGTTTACCTAGAGGGTCCCACATTTAAATGCAAGGCATTTCTCTCTCTCTCTCACTAACTGAAAACAAGATGGTGGCCGCATGAAAGTAAAAAGGCCATTTGCGAAAGGAAAATTGTACTTGCAAACTTTCATGAGACACATATTTTTCCCCATTGACTATAATGGGAAATTTGTTTTTTGAATAACTTTTGAACGGTTTTATATTTTTACATCAAATCTTCAAATGGTGCATCGGTGACCCAGACTGCATCTTCCCTGAAGATTTCATACTAAACAGACAAATCATGCAGGCTGTGTGCGAGAGCAAAGAAACACACAAAACGTCAGTTGTTTTGCATTTGTTGGTGTTCTGCAGCTCCACAACTGTGCAGCAGATGATAACGCAACTTGCCAGATCCTGAGATCTATGGCACCAGGCTGCACATGCAAAATTGCAGGCAAATCTGTCCTACAGTGGCAAAATCATTAAGGTACAAAATTTGAGGTTTAACATTAAAGTGCTTACTCGACCCTAACTATGGTGCCACTATTATATATATATATTTTATTGTGGCACTATAAATAAATATCAATATATATATATATATATATATATATATATATATATATATATAGATATATATATATATATATATATATATATATTATATATATATATATATATATATATATATATATATATATATATATATATATACACACACACACATGATGGTTATGTCAAATGCTGCTGAATATTTATCTAACATTTACTTATTTGTCTTTTTGTCCCTGTCTGGTTAACTGTTCATTTGCACTTTTTGCATGCTTTTGCACATAGCTATGTGTATGTATGTCTTTAACTGCTGCACTTTAAATGCGGTGCTTGTGTGTCACTGATCACATGTTCTGAGGAAGGTGCTAGTAATGGCACTGAAACGTAAATGAATTTGTGATGGTTGGTATTTTGGTTGACGTTTGCAAAATCTGCGGGTAATGTGCAAGCCTTTTTTGCCATTTTGAGCCACTATTGGACTCTTTTACATGTATGCCTTACTGGATCATTTGCTGCTGCTGGTTCTCTGAATAAAGCTTTATGAAATATTTGAAGAGTGCTGACACATTTTCTCTGGCATTTCAGAGCGTGTTCCAATTCAAGTCCTGGTAAAGTGCACCCTCATTTAAAAGTACACCATGCCGGTTTTTACTCTATAAGTGACATAGTGTTTCTGGAGCAGTGCCTTTTTGTGTGATTCATATTACTAAATGTCTTAGGAAAGCTTCATGAAAAACAGATAAGTTATTCTCAAGGTACAATAAAATATGAAAGACCACACCAGTTTTTAATATCTGCTTTGGGTGGTTTGATATGCTTTTTTTTTTGTATTTTGTTCCAAAACATTTAGAATACATTTGAACCTTTTTTTTTTTTCAAAATGTCTGAAACAATTAATAGAAACAAAACAGTTAGCATTTTTAAGGTGGCGATAGAGTTTTTTTAAATTCCAGGTCACCTATCGAGACATCACAGTGCCAATACACACTACAGCCCAGATATTCAAAAGGGTTGCGCCATGCGCAATAGGGTTGCTCCAGCGCAAGTCCAAAAATGTGCTATTCTGTGATATTCAGCGGGAGGCAGATGTGCCCCCAAATCACGCTGAGCAAGAGCACAATGATAATGAATGCATGCGCAACTGAAGGGGGAGGAACCATGCATAAATGGGGCAGTGCAATATTCAACAACATGCACCATGCGCAATAGGGGAGCAAGCGGAAGTTGCGCGATAGTGGAAATGAGCCCAAATAAAATGGAACAAGGGAGAGGTGCAAGAACGCCAGAGGGAAGGCACATGTGGCTGAACTCTAGCCAGACAAACAGGGCAGGAGGGACACACAGGGCAGGACAGGGAAAGGGCACCTTGAACCCACAGGCACAGGGAAGGTGTGGGGAGCCACAGCTACAGCCAGTGCAGAAAGGGAAAGTGCCACACAACACTGAGGCCACCACAGGAAGGTGTTCCCGGTGCAGGGGAATTAGCAGCCAGAACAGTGGGGGGAACACAGAAACAGCTGCCGGGGGGGAACACAAGCCAGAGACATGGCAGTGCCACCATCCAGATGGAGGCAGTAATGAGGGGGGTGAGAAGGCAGGCAGCAGGGGGGCATGGCCATGGAAGCGCCCGTCAGCGGTATGCCCCCAACAGGCAGTACCAAGCCCACACCAACTTCGAGCTGTACAGCGATGCTGAGATCGTGGGCTGGTACTGCCTGAATCGGGCAATTCTGAGGTGGCTCTGTGAGCTGTGCAGTGATGTGATGCAGGCACCCACATGACAGAGCCATGCTCTGGCAGTGGAGACTAAAGTGACAGCTTGCATGTGCTTGCTCACCATGGGTACCTTCCAGAGACCAACAGGGGACACCACAGGCATAACCCAGTCAGCCGCATCACACCACCTCAGCCAGTTCCTCAGCACACTGCTGCCACATGCTGTGGAGTACATTCATTTCCCCAGCACACCGGCAGAGCGCACAGCAAACATACAGGAGTTCCACAGGGTAGCACGTATGCCTGGCGTGCTAGGGGAAATAGACTGCACCCATGTGGCCATCCGCTCACCACCTGGTCCCGAGGGGGCCGCATATATCAATTGGAAGGGCTATGCAAGCATCAACTGCCAGATGGTGTGCGATGCCAGGGGGCACATAATCAATGTCTGTGCCATGCACCCTGGGGGAGCACATGATGCCTTCATCTGGCACCAGTCAGCACTGTGCCACAAATTCAAGAGTGGGGACATCCCCACTGGCCACTAAGTGGGTGAGTATGCAAACCACACGGACAAACATAGAGCTTGGGAGGGGTATGGTCAGAGGTGACATGGGTAGTGGCCTACATGGCACAAGGCAGGGCGATGCTGATCACCAAACTAACCTCCACCCTCTACACATGGGTGACAGTGGATACCCACTCCATCCCTGGCTGCTCACACCATACTGGCGGCCCACAACCCCATCAAAGTAATGCTACAATGAGGCACATGCCACCACATGCAATGTCATTGAGCGGGTGTTCGGGATGCTGAAGGCACGTTTCCGTTGCCTGGACACCTCCGGAGGTGCCCTACAGTACAGCCACTCAAAGGCCTGCAGGCTATTCCTGGCCTGTTGCATCCTGCACAACATGGCCAATGACTGTGGGATAGCCGTACAGTTCGAAGAGGGGGACAGCAATGGGGATGATGAGGACACAGGTGACAATGGTGATGGGCAGCCCCCCCTTAGGCGACAGGACCCCCGACTGCTCCAGCTGGCACAGCTTCACCGGGACACCATCACAGAGGAGCACATCAGCCAACCCAGGTAAGTCATGGGGCCATGTGCAATCACCAGTGGCAAAGGCACAACCCACAAACACACATGGACACACACCAGGGGTGCATGCCATCAAGGGAAGTGGCCGAGCATGGAACCGCACACACTGCCAGGGATGGGTGAAGACTAACATGGCACGCAGTCATACACACACACCTCACAAGACATGCACAAAGGGTAGGAGGCATGCTGACCCAGACTGCCACCCCTAGCCACACACATGTCCAGAGACCACCACGCCCACTGCCTGTCATTGTGCGTGTGTCAGACGCTGAGCACCATTGCACACTGGTGTACAGCACAATGCAGGCATCATCATGCACACGCAACAGTGGACAGCAGTCAGGAGGGTGTGCAGATGGAATGTGTGTGTGTGTGTGTGCAGAGCCGGGTACCCCACCCGTGCATTGCCCGCTGAATGACACAATGCACACAGGGCAGCATCAGACAGTAGCTGTGCTAGGAGACAGGTCAGTCACACACCACAGTACCACGGCGACCATGGATGCCTGGGTGGCCCAGCCGAGACCCGCCAGCAGTGACAGGCTGAATACTGGCCTCAAGGGGTGGCACCGACGGTCCCCCAGGGGTTCCACTGCATGAACGCAACTGTGCTTGTGCAGGGGTCTGCAGTACACTGAACATGGCTGTGCCAGGCGTGCTCGGGACGCCCACAGCTGAACCTGGTATCGACAAGGATGGTGTCGCACGACTCCGGGAATGGGGGGTGGACATTGCACTGCGTGGTGTCTGCTATGCAATGGCAAATAACTGTGTGCCCATTGTGGCCATCACAGCTGTGAATGCCCGTGTCTGCCTTTCAATGGCAGCGGTCATAGAAACATAGAAACATAGATTTTGACGGCAGATAAGGACCGCTTGGCCCACCCAGTCTGCCCATTTCCCTACCTAATGGATAAGCTGCAGATCCTAGTTAACCAGCAGCCTACTTCTTCCTACCCCAACCCCCTAGAATTGCCTTATGACTGTCCCATGCATGCTGGAATTCCACCACTGTTTTTGACTCCACAACCTCATCCAGAAGGCTGTTCCATGCATCCACAACCCTCTCTGTGAAAAAATACTTCCTTAAGTTACCTCTGAGCTGCCCCCCTCCTATCTTCAAATTGTGCCCCCTTGTTCTTGCACACCTCTTTTTTTGAAAGATGCTACCCTCTTGGACTTTGTTGATTCCCTTGAGGTACTTGAAAGTTTCTATCATGTCCCCCCTCTCCCTCCTTTCCTCGAGGCCATACATATTTAGCTCCTTAAGTCTCTCTTCATATGTCTTCCGGTCACATCCTCCCACAACTGGTCCAGCCCTGCCAGGAGCAGAGTGGTGTCTCTGCTGTGCTGCTCCTCTGCCTGGTGCAGAGCCGCACTCAGTACATCCACTGCCGTCACAAGCCGCATCTGCTGATTGACTGATGCTTGCAGTATGCGGGTGTGCTCATCTAAGAGGTCATCTGCCTGATCAGCATGCTGTCCCTCAGGGTGTTCACAGCCCTGATGCTCATCACCCCTTGAGGGTGGGTGCTGCACACCAGGGTGAGGCTGGGCATGTCCACTGGCAGTGCACTGACACTTCCCCCTGACACTGTACCCCCATGGCCATTGGCCGACTGCTGATGCTGCCCCTCTGGCTGCCGCTCTCCAGGGCTCAATGGTGCCACCACAGTGGCCACAACAGTCCCACTGTCCTGGACCCACACCAGTGCTGCCCCACTGGTGCAGACAGACACAGGCTGAGACAGTGATGACACACAGGCCTCCACGGCGGCACCACCCAGAGCCATGCCAGTGATGTCACCTGCTGTGTGGCCATTCTATGGCACATACGTGTCACTGCCCATGATGTTAGCTCCATCATCATCGGTGACGGATCCGGCACCAACCTGAGTCTCAGCATGCTGGCATCCATGGACGCTGGCATGCCGGGACACGGGCAGGGCCTCCTCCCCACCTGCTCCACCAACATCAGTCCAGACGTCCAGGTGGGCCCACTGTCGCTCTAACCCCTGTATTCCTGTGGAGGTGAACGGGTCCTCCTCCATCTCCATGTTACTGGCCTCAGTGGAGAAGCCCACCCCCGCTGACCCATGCAGATGCTCAGGAGCTGTAAGGGAAAAAAGTAGCATTACTGCATGTGACCTACCCTGTCCCCCCCCAATAGACAGACCATGACCTACCATGCAGTGATGGGCTACCACCCGTCTGGAATCCACCACCCAGAACACCCTCAATGATGCAACGCTGCATGCTGCCAGCAACCTGCTCTTCCTGTGGGGTCAGGCGTTGCACCTCCAGCTGTCCCCACCGTGCAGACCATTTGCCCTAGTGGCAGCCACCTTCTCTTGATCCTCGCCTGTCCGTGCCCATCTTCCTTTTGCACTCCTACATGGAGCGCTGGTGGCTGCCATGCAGGTTGACAGCACGCGCCACATCCTCCCATGCAGCAGCACGGGCCTGTGGTGTTCCCTGGCATCCACTGAGAAGTGGCTCCTGGTCGAGGTAGGCCTCGAACAGGGCATCTGTCTCGGCCTTTGTAAAGTTTGGCCTCCTCTTCCTCCCACGACTCTATTCCTATTCCTCCACCACACGATCGGTCATGATTCATCCTGTGAGAATGGCAGGTATTACCTGTGACTGTGCAGTCCCATGCATGTCCCAAACACCACAGTCCACACTCCCAAACAGCATGCAACCCACCGCAGTAGACTGCAGTAACCGACTATGGCAGTGCAGCCCAATGTTGCATTTTTATAGCGCAACCCATGCAAATGAGGCAAGGCACATATTTAAGTGTATGCAAATGCAGTGACTGTACCATTGAATGGCTGATTAGATGATTTGCATATGCCGGCTGAATATTGCTCTGTTGCACTTTGCACAATTGTGTTGAACGTTCTGAGCCAAGGGCACAGTTCTGTGACATGCGCAGTACACACCTAACTGCACATGCCCAGGTTAATGACGCAGGTGCCTGCTGCACTGCTTATGTGCTGTGTATGGGAGGCAATGCAGGGCATGGCCACCATTGTGCCAGTGGCGCTACAGTGCTGTTCACCTATATGGCACTGTGGCACTGGGGCATTGTAGGTGCACTGGGGCAACAGTGCTGTAGACCACTACAGAAGGTGGCACACAGGCACCCAATCGTGCTACATGCATTGGGTTCCAATCGTGCTGTGGCTGTCCGTGCGCCAGAGACCCTTGACCATGTGCCCGACCTTTGCCCCCTACGCGTCATGCATCAGGCATGGGTGCACCACTATCGCGCTGTTCGGTGACAGCGCGATAGGTAATGGCAGCGCAGTACCATGCAGCATCTGCATGTGGCAGGACCATGCTGCAGAGCGCCATTTTGCTTGAACCAGACAGCAGAGATGGCATGGAGGTGTGCTGTGGTTTGGAGCCAGGTAGAGCTCGCCAACCTGGTGGTGATAGTTGAGCCCCATGCTGGGGCTTTGTTTGGAGAGGCACCCCTGGACAGGGCCAGGAGTGCAGTCTGGCAGGAGGTGGCTGATGCCCTGGAGGAGGCCACCAGTATGGGTCAGATGGTGGAGCAGTGCCACCACCATTATGGGGACCTGAGGTGCAGGGACCCAGACTGGCCTGCCCACCTGTGGGCACATGTCAGCAGGGGCACAGTGCCATGGCCAGGTAGGTGCAACATCCATACACTTTTATTGTCCATACGGGTATCACGGTTGCATGTGTCCAACACATGGGGGGGCCGTCCGATGTTGGCCGTGGTGGTGGTATTGGGGTGAGGGGTGGATGGGTATGGCTGTGTGGGATTGCACACACATGGGGGCGGGGAGACTTTGCTACTGGATTGTACTGATATTCCTCTCTCCATGTTTGCACCTTAGGACCAGAAGAACGGTGGCACAACAGGGACAGGAGGCACTGCATGGAGGAGCAGAGGGACAGGATGGGTGATGGTGGTCCGCGGTGCATGGACCAGCCTGATGATGGTGAGTGCCTTACATCCATGATTACTATTGCATGCTGTATAACTGGGCGTGCAGTGGGGCATGGCCACCATCCATTGACACCACTGCCATGCACACAACTTGTTACAGTCAACACTGTCCAGTGGCACTGCATGTCTGGGAGCGTATCAATGGTGGTCCATGCGTGCACTGGGCACATGGCTGTGGCACTGCCTTCACACCGCATAGCCAAGTCACTGTACTGCCATGGTGGTGATTTGCAGGACACGGGCGGTGGGTGTGTGCAATGGTCCACATGGCTGTGGCTGCCTAGGTGGGCAGGTCTTGTGGACACAGTCACTGTGGGTGACTGCACACCATCACAGGGGCTTGTCACATGGCTGTATGCCATGCACAATGGGTGGGCTGCTGGGGGATGGACAGTCACACCTATTGACTCTGCTCCCTCATCCTAGGTGGCCGGCGACTCCTGCAAATACAGCAGGGTATTCAAGATCTGCTGCAGGTGGTGAGGGAAACATTGCAGCTCCTGCAGTGCATACACCACCATGGGGTCAATAGGAGACGAAGGAGCTCACATCAGCACCAGGAAGAGGAGGACCGGGGCAGCCATTGATGCCCCCATGCCCTGATTACCACCTTCCCCCCCTTTGATCCACCCTCTCACCCCTTCTTCCCTCTCCCATATGTTCACCCCTGCCCCTTACTTGCCCCCACCTGTTATGTGGCCCTTCCCCACCTCTTGTAAATAATTGTACATAGTTTTTTGTTTACATCTTTTAAATATATGCATTTTGTTATGACAACTGTGGTGGTCTCTGATTTGCAGTGGGCTACAGGTGCTCAGCTGCAGTGGTGTGCATGGCATCAGGGGTGGTGCATGGGCGTGTGTGTGTGTGTGTGTGTGTGTGTGTGTGTGCAGAGGTGAACCACCTATGGTGTGGGCAGGGGGATCAGTCACTGTCTGTGGTTTGTGTGTTGTACTCTGTGCACTGGATGCCTGTGTGCAGTGGTCCATGGGGCCTGCACTGTGTGCATGGCACCCCTGTCAGACCGTCCATGGCCTGTGCAGCTGACACCCTTGCATGTCTGTGATATGCACGGTCTGCTGGTGTGTCAATGGTGGCTGTCCATGCTGGATAACAACTGTACCCGGCACAATGCCAGGTTGCCTGCCACCACCAGTATGGTGCACGTCTGCCTCTGGTGGCATTGTGGCCTCCACTGTTGTTGTCCCCCATCCATGCTGTCGCTTGTGTCTGCTGCAGGGGATGTGCTCCAGTGTCTGTCACTTGTGCTCCAGCAGCATGCTGGTGGCATACAGCTTCATGGTGCCTGACGGGGTGGCTACACACCGTGCAATGTAGGGGTGCTGGCCATGTGGTACACATCAGCCATGGCCACATGCCAGTGGCTTGCTGGACCCACTACTGTGTCCCTGTGTTGGTGTGCCCTCGGGTATGGGTGGGTGTTTGTCCATGCACTGTGTTGCATCCTATGTGGTGCATGCCTCCATGCTACACTGTGCATGTCTGTGCTGGCTGCTGTGGCCAGTGCTGGGATGGGATGTGTCCTTGGGAGAGTGTGCAGGGTGCTGTACCACTGGAGGTTGGGTCCAGGGCATGCTCTGTCATAAGTGGGGTACCTCGTGTGCTGACACATGGTCGGTCTCTCAGCTGTACCTCGGGGGGACATGCAGGGTGGCACTGTGTATGCATCTGTTGCATTGCTGTCTGCTGCCACCCGCTGCAGGGTGCTCATGGTGGGGCTTCCTTGTATGGCTCCATGGTGCTCAGGGTTGCATTGTCACAGTGGGGGTGGTGGCATGCATGGGGTGTCCTGCACTGTTGGGCACTACTCCTGGGCAGGGTGTATGTGGATCATGGTGCAGGGTGTGCTCTGCATTGGTGGGATGGTGTGGTATGGGGTGGTTGGCCCTCCTTGTGTGCTGGTCACAGCTTGCCAGGGGGTGTGCTGGGACATCATGGCCCAGCTGTGGGTTGGTTGCTGGTATCCATGGGCCAGTGGTTATTCCAGCTCTCCCCCGGTTGTGCAGTGCATGGGGTGTGGGGGACGATGTCTGTTCTGCTGTGTGTTCCTCTGCCCATCTGTGGCATGGGTGGTGGGCACCTACATCCCTGGTTGTGCTGTTGCATTGCTGCCCTGCTGCAGGGGGCATCCCTGGTTGCACCATGGTGCATCTAGACTGCTCAGCTGGACATTCCTTGTTGCACTATGTCGCATCAGATATGCTCAGCTTCACCTCCCTAGTTGCACAATGGTGCAGGTGGTACACTATTCAGTCATCGGCTGTAGGCGCATCTTGGCCTGAGCAGTTTTTGAATATCACGCTTCTTGCACATGGGCGCAGTGGACTTGCACTTCCTCCTGCTGTTGTGCACTTTTTGGGCGCAGTTTGAATATCTGGGCCTACAACTAAAACTTAAAATGTAAAAAAAAAAGAACTACACTGAGTAAAATGTGATATGATATTGCATCATATCATCTCATATCATATCATGTGATGCTGCTGCTGTTTTATTAGGTGTTTGCTGCTACTGCTAGATCATCTGGCTAGGTAGCTGAAACCAAGCTGTGGACAGAAAAATTACAGCTCTTGTAAGGGAGATCAATTGATCGTTTTCCTTGGGGGCTGCTGACTGCTTTTTAAAAGGCAGTTAATAACACCTGGATATAGTGCCTGGATTGTAAGTGTTTTTAGCTGGTTACAGGGGTATTTAGGTCAGGATGAACCCCCTCCTCCATTTCCACTCTGAAAGAGCTTAAAAGTCATGCCTCAGCCAAGCCACAGGTGTTGCAGCTATTTTATTAGTTGTTTGCTGCTACTGCTAGATTGCCTAACTAGGGGAATGAAAACTGAGCTGTGGACAGAGAAATTACAGCTCTCGTAAGGGAGACACATTGATTGTTTCCCTGGGAGACTCCTGACTGCTTTTTTAAAGGCAGGTAATAAACCCTGGATATAGTACTGGGATTGTAAGTGTTTTTAGATGGCTATAGGGGTATTTAGATTGGGACGAACCCCAACCCCCATTTCCATTCTGGGAGAACTTGAAAGCCATGCCTCAGCCAAGCCACAGGTGTTCCTGCAGTTTTATTAGATGTTTGCTGCTATTGTTAGATCATCTAGCTAGGGTTCTGAAAACCAAGCTGTGGACAGAGAAATTACAACTCTTGTAAGGAAGACCAATTGATTGTTTCCCTCTGGGACTCCTGAAAGACAGTTACTAACCCTGGCTATGGTTTCATGATTTTAAGTGTTTTTACCTGGTTATAGGGGTATTTAGGTCGGGACGAAACCCCGCACCCATTTCCCTCTCTAGGACAGATTAAAAGCCACACTTCAGTGAGCAGAGGTAATGTGGCAGATTCAAGCACATCTGCGCATGTCTGTAAGTGGCCACCAAGACCAGTGGGACTAGGGCATTTTGTTCCAATAAGGTAAATCTAATACAGTACCTTGGAACATGGACCTAAATTTAACACAATGTATGACCTGTTGAATGTGTAAAAAGAATGTGGAGGGTATTAATGTTTTGTGTGGTAAGTGTTTATACATTGCTAAATTGCTAAATGAGATTAGTGACTTAAAAAGGCAGCTAGCTAAACAAAAGGAACTCCAAAAACCTGAGAAATTCATATAGGAATCAGAGTCAATGTTGCAAAATAAAGATTTGTCTCCAATATTTACTGAAATATTTGATAATGGGGAGGAGGTAATGGAGGAGATAAAAGGAAAGGAAATGGAATGGAACATCTCAAGACCGATGGAGTCCTTAAAGATTATGACTGGAGTTTGATTTAGGGTAGCAGAAAAGAAGGAGAAGGCATACACTGGGTCAGGTCCCAGGGTAACTACAAAATCATTTTACCATGTTACAGTCTTTTGAGCAGATGGAGCTTACAGAAACTTGTACAAGTGAAAATCCCTCTGGTAAAATAGGAAAATATGCAGAACACATCTACAAGTGACATAAGGAACCATCAACAAAGGTCAGGTAGCATATTACGGTCTGATGGCATGAGTAATAACAACATGATAACTGCAAATGCTGAAGTACATCAGAAAACAAGGTCAGTCAGTAACTCAGCATCTAACATTATTTCCAATAAAGAAATATTGCAGAACCTCAACTCAGAATGGCAAGATAAAATGTGATGCTTTGTCCCTGACCGATGAGGTGGTCACCATATTGTGGGGGTCTGGCTTAATCATAATTCATCTGGATGATGAGACTAAGAACCCCTCCAAAAATTTAAAACAAGTAAAAATACTGGCATTATTTGAAAAAATTGCAGGCTTTAAAGCAGCTGAGTGAGGGCTGGGTAGGGGAGAGCACTGGTGCCTTAACTATATTCTTAGTTTGGTCAAACACCAGGTGTACCCCATACATTTTACAAAGATACATTGTAAATGTAACAGGATGAGCTGGCCAAACCCTTTATATTGAATTGCATGTGGGAGAATTGTGGCCTTCTCCTAATTGGTGAGCTCCCCAGTAATCACCTGTAAACCTCTTATTGGACAGATCACACTACATAAGCAATAAAGCCAGAGAGTGGTTTCCCCATAAGACAGAGAGAAAGCAGGGGAACCTCAGCTCAGAATGGCAAGGTAACATGTAAAGCTTTTTCTTGACTGATGATGTGGTCACCTTGCTGTGGTCAGGCTTGATCAAAATTTAGCTACAGTAGATGATGAGACTAAGAAACCCTCCAAAAATTTAAAACAAATAAAAATACTGGAGTTATTTGAAAAAATGTGGACTTTAAAGCAACTGAGTGGGGGGAGGCACTGGTACCTTCACTATATAAGAAATATTGGTAATTGTTATTTAATCATCAAGTTTATGGATAAGGTGATTTACCATGTGTGAAAGGAAACAACGAGGGTCAGCTTGCTCTCAAGAAATAAAATTGAGGACATTATAAAAAACATTGGAGGGTTTGTAAAAGGAGTTTCTGATCCCCTTATTGTCTTACATGTGGGCACAAATAACATGGGCAAAAGGATGTTGCTTGATATTTAATGAGACTTCGAGGAGATGGGGAGTGCTATTAAAAACATAGTTAGAAACCTGATAATATCAGAAATCCTCTCAGTCCCTAGGTTACACAATAATAAAAATTTGGTGATTAGGAAGCTAAATGGATGGCTGAGGAGGTGATGTGGGCATGATGGATTTGAATTCCAAAGAAACTGAGAGAGATTTAGCAGGGACAAAGCACTATATGGTCATGATGGATTTCCCTTAAGTAGACATGGGGCCTGGGTTTTGGGGAAAATAATAAATGATACCATCATGAGGTATTTAAACTAACTTGTGAGGGGAAAGGGGGTTGCATTTAACATGCATAATGCTCACAGCACATCAGTAGCTGCTAAAACAAAACATGACACAAACATCCTGAGGGTACTACTTAGTAATGCTAGAAGATTGGTAAATACTGTACGAAAGAGGAGTTAGAACTAATTATGATAGAAGATGTAATGCAGTTGTGTATAGTCACCAAAACATGGTGGACAGAGGGAGACAGCTGGGATAGAGAGCTAGATCACTGGTTATACTCTGCATACCAAGGAAAAGAAGGGATACAAGAGGTGGGGGAGTTACCATATATGTTTCCAAAGAAATAATGGTAGAAAGTATAAAACTGACAATGATGACGAGTATGCCTTAAATTAATACCAAGAAAAGGAAAGAAAATCATCACTGGTGTTATTTACAGGGCATACAGACATGTAGTCGCGATACATTTAGCAGCGGACAACATGTTGTGGATAATTTGGCAAAATTGTTTTGGACGTCATATTAAGATGTCGCGGCCATAAGGTTGCCAGTGCTACAAGTTTTACTGCCGACATTTCTCCCATTTGCATACTGTGTGACCCATTCACCTTTCCCCTATAAAACCAAGCTTACAAAAGTTGATTAAAGCAGACCCCAGAGTAGTATTTCATAGACCAGACACTAGTAGAGACAAAGTGGTATCAAGTTTGTTGACTGTTCCCGTATGCATGAATATTTTATGATTTCCACACCCCCCCATGGCACATTTCGCTGTTGCCGGTGTATGTATTGTGCCTACATCAAGCAGAATAGATTATTTAATAACTCATGAAATGGCAGGGAAATTGTGAATAAGCATTTTATAAATCATAACACTTTTGGAATGGTTTATATCCTGTTCTGTTCATGTGGAGCCTTCTAAGTGGGTCACACAATACATCAGTTCAAGACCTGTGTGGCAAACACATCAGAGCATTGCAAAGAATGCATATCACCTATGTTATAGTATGAAGCATACGAAGTGCAAGTGCAGGACACACTGGGCTAGAAGGGAGGAAATTGGGGGCAGAAAACTGGCCGAAAAGAGAGAGTTTTTAAATATATGAGTTGGGAGTTCAAGAGGGTATGGAGCTGAAGGAGAACATTGCTTTGTCTGCCTTTTTATGAACTAGGTACAGCTGTTGCATTTATTAGTGTGGCACCAACTGAACTTTTTTATTCAGTTTTTGTTTTGTTGTTTTATTTATGAAATCCTCCCCCTTTGTTCAGTTCCAAATGGATGACAGCTATCAAATAATAACATTATTTCTGTCTGTCAGTTATTGGTACAAATTCATACCTACGTTGCTACCCAACAATTTTTTGATCTGCAGATCTAAGAAAGTAATGCTTTCCTCCTATATGTTCATTTTGCACAAATTCATTAAATTAATATACTGTTCCTTTCTAGATGGTGAGTATTTGAGATCTACTGTTCCCTTCTAGATGGTGAGTATATAAAGATCAATGGTCTCCCATCTGCATACGGACATGTCATCATGATATATTTAGCCTCAAACTAGCATTTCAGCTACAAGCACTCCATTACTTTTAGTTTAATTGACCATTAGTCCTGCAATCCTTCATCTAGTCCACTAATAGTCTGGTGATCTTTAGTCCAGTTGACCTTTAATCTGGTGGTGTTTTGTCCAATCGACCATATGACTGCAACTAAAAGCCACAAAGTTTAGTTCGGGGGATGTTCAGTCAGTACACATATTTACAGACCACCTGCATGTTATATGCAGATAAATAAGAAACTGCTAGACAGTGTGGCTTGTTTAAATCTGGAAGACAGGATATTAATCCTTGTGAATCTCAACATGCTAGGGATCGATTGGAGTTCTATGGATAGCAAAGCTGCTGTTGAAAATGGTTTATTGATGTTGTGAACTGGCTTAATCATGAGCAGCATGAATTATTTTATTTAATACAAGACAAACTAACATACTTTATGTTGTGTTGAGTAAGTTAGGGGACAGCATAACAAACTGTAGATTGAGGGAATTGTTATGTGGCAGTGACCATGACTTAGTGTTGTTTGAGGTGATGCTGGAAAACTTCAGTGTTAAGGGGAATATTAAGATTAGATGTTTTAACAAAGCAAACTATGTAGAAATGAAAAAGGAGCTAGGTAGTTGGAAGTGGGGGCAGGATTTCAACAATAAAAATCTTAATGAGATGTGGGATGTATTGGAGCTTAAGTTACAACAAACCATTGACAACTTTATACCTGTTAAAGAAAAATATAATAAGGGACAGAGAATTCCAGGATGGATGAGTAAATATGTTAAATGCATAATCAGGAAAAGAAGAAAACCATATAGGAAGGCCAAGATTTTAAATACTCAAGTTACATGGGAAAACTACAAGAAATGCACCAGAGAATGTAAGAAGCAAATCAGGAAGGTAAAAAAGGAAACACAAATGTTCACTGGTAACCAAGGTTAGGTACAACTATAAGGCATTTTATAATGAGATGATTTCTAAGTGTGGGTGTAGTGCACAGGTGGACCCTAAGTAGATGACAATGGTCAGTTGATAACTGATGATAACTGAATGGCAGACATATTGAATAGTTACATTTGCAGTGTGTTTAATAAAGGAACCAACACTGACATGACTGCTACTGTAACTTGCTGTTAAATGCCCCAGCAATTAGAACAGACAAAACTGATGTGTACACCCAATTGAGGAACCTAAATCCTAGTAAAGCTGTGGGATCCAATGGGTTATACCTAAGAATTTTAAAAGAACTGGCACAGGAATTGGCAAGACCAGTAGAAGAAATGTTTCAAGAGTCCATGAACATTGGACAATCAGTTAATTCTTAGAGAAGGGAAACTGTTATCCCCATTCACAAAAAAGGGGACAGAACACAATGCAATAATTACAGACCTGTCAGTCTAGCTTCAGTTTTAGGTAAAATATTGGTGGGGATAATGAAGAAAGAATCAGAACAATCCTGCCTATGAATAATCTGGGGGACCCTGTACAGCATGGCTTCACTAGAAGAAAGTCTTGTATCACAATTATGTGGACTTTCTTTGAGGGGGCTCCAGGGTGGTGGAAGAGGGCAAGGTAGTTGATGTGGTATTTTTACACTACAGCAAGGCCTTTGTCAAGGAACCACACGATGGCATTATTTCCAGCTTACAGAAACTAGGGCTGAATAACAGACTAATAGCCTGGATTAAGTCTTGGTTGTCAGACAGGGAAAAAGAGGTTACTATACATGTGATGAGCTCAGGCTGGAAACCAGTTATTAACATAGTGCCCCAGGGCTTGGTATTCAAGCCAATTCTCCTTAATATCTATGTGGTCTCAATGAATTGTGATGGTGGGTAGATGGCTAAATTCACAGATGATATCAAAATAGGGTCTGTGGTTCATAATAGCTATGAAGTCAGGAATATGCAGAGGGAAATTATGTTATTGGAAACCTAGACAAAAGAACACCGACTGAATTTTAACATAGAGAAATGTGCTATGATTAGAGATGCAGCAAAATTAAATTCCGCTGGTGAAGATAATGTGAAGTGGCCACTTCATGCTGTCACTCCGTAACACAGAGTGGTCAATAGGAAAGACTCACTTCACCTTGTAATTATCAGTTCGCATTTTCATTCCACCTTATCATGAAGTAAGGTGAAGTGGTAACAATATTGGCAGTCCCCCAGTGCCCCCCCACAGACACAGTCACCAGAATTAATGTGCATCCCCAAAATGCTACTGTCTTGTGTCCAGAAAACTCCCCAGTGTTGACAAAGTGAAAAGAGAGCACAATAAGAAATACAAAGTCTCCCAGAATTAATGCCACACTCAGTCATGCATGCAGTGGATGTGGTCACATCAAACACAGACACCAGAATTAAAATGCGTACCCAAAATGCTACTGTCTTGTGTCCAGAAAATTTTCCAGTGCTGACAAAGTGAAATGAGAGTGTAACAAGAAATACAAAGTCTCCCAGAATTAATGGTGCACTCAGTCATGCACACAGTGGTAACACACAGTCACCAGAATTAATTTGCATACCCAAAATGCTACTGTCTTGTATCCAGAAAATTCCCCAGTGCTAGCAATTCTGATGAAGTGGAATAAGAGGGTAACAAAAATGCAAAGTCTCCCAGAATTAATGGTGCACTCTGTCATGCATGCAGTGGCCACACACAGTAACCAGAATTAATTTGCTCCACAAAATGCTACTGTCATGTTTCCAGAAAATTCCTCAGTGCTGAAAAAGTGAAATGAGAGCATAACAACAAATGAAAAGTCTCCCTGAATTAATGGCACACTCAGTCATGCATGCAGTGGTCACACACAGTCACCAGAATTAATTTGCATCCCCAAAATGCTACTGCCTTGTGTCTAGAAAAATCCCCAATGCTGATGAAGTGAACCGAGAAGGTAACAAAAAATGTAGTGTCTCCCAGAATTAATGGTGCACGCTGTCATGTGAGCAGTGGCCACAAACAGTCACCATAATTAATTTGCATCCCCAAAATGCTACTGTCTTGTGTCCAGAAATTTCGCCAGTGCTCACAAAGTGAAATGAGAGCATAACAAGAAATGTGAAGTCTCCCAGAATTAATGGTACACTCAGTCATGCATGCAGTGGTGACACACAGTCACCAGAATTAATTTGCATTCCCCAAAATGCTACTGTATTGTGTGCAGAAAATGTACCAGTGCAGGTGAAGTGAAATGAGAGGGTAACAAAAAATGCAAAGTTTCCCAGAATTAATGGCACACTCTCTCATGTGAGCAGTGGTCACACAAAGTCACCAGAATTAATTCATATCTCCAAAATGCTACTCTCTTGTGACCAGAAAATGCCTCAGTGCTGGTAAAGTGAAGTGAGAGGGTAACAAAAAATGCAAAGTCTCCCAGAATTAATGGCACATTCAGTCATGTGAGTAGTGGCCACAAACAGTCACCAGAATTGATTTGCATCCCCAAAATTCTACAGTCTTGTGTTCAGAAAATTCCCCAGTGCTCATGAAGTGAAATGAGAGCATAACAAGAAATGTGAAGTCTCCCAGAATTAATGACACACTTAGTCATGTGTGCAGTGGTCACACACAATCACCAGAATTAATTTGCATCCCTAAAATGCTACTGTCTTGTGTCCAGAAAATTCCCCAGTGCTGACAAAATGAAATGAGAGCGTAACAAGAAATGAAAAGTCTCCCAGAATTAATGGTGCACTCAGTCATGCACAGAGTGGTCACACACAGTCACCAGAATTGACTTGCATCCCCAAAATGCTACAGTCTTGTGTCCAGAAAATTCCCCAGTGCTCATGAAGTGAAATGAGAGCACAACAAGAAATGGGAAGTCTCCCAGAATTAATGACACACTTAGTCATGTGTGCAGTGGTCACACACAATCACTAGAATTAATTTGCATCACAAAAATGCTACTGTCTTGCATCCAGAAAATTCCCCAGTGCTGACAAAATGAAATGAGAGCGTAACAAGAAATGCAAAGTCTCCCTGAATTAATGGTGCACTTAGTCATGTGCAGAGTGGTCACACACAGTCACCAGAATTAATTTGCATCCCCAAAATGCTACTGCCTTGTGTCCAGAAAAGTTCCCAATGCTGACAAAGTGAAATGAGAGCGTAAAAAGAAATGCGAAGTCTCCCAGAATTAATGGCACACTCAGTCATGCCCACAGTGGTCAGACACAGTCACCAGAATTCATTTGCATCCCCAAAATGCTACTGTCTCATGTCCAGAAAATTCCCCAGTGCTGGTGAAGTGAAATAAGAGGGTAACAAAAAATGCAATGCCTCCCAGAATTAATGATGTACTCTGTCATGCAAACAGTGGCCACAAACAGTCACCAGAATTAATTTGCATCCCCAAAATGCTTCTGTCTTGTGTTCAGAAAGTTCCCCAGTGCTCACAAAGTGAAATAAGAGCATAACAAGAAATGCAAAGTCTCCCAGAATTAATGGCACACTCAGTCATGTGAGCAGTGGTCACACAGTCACCAGGATTCATTTACATCCCCAAAATGCTACTGTTTCGTGTCCAGAAAATGCCCCAGTGCTGGCAAAGTGAAATAAGAAGGTAACTAAAAATGCAAAGTCTCCCTGAATTAATGGCACACTCAGTCATGTGAGCAGTTGTCACACACAGTCACCAGAATTAATTTACATCCCCAGTATGTTACTGTCTTGTGTCCAGAAAATTCCCCAGTGCTGGAAAAGTGAAATGAGAGGGTAACAAAAAAATGCAGTGTCTCCCAGAATTAGTGGTACGCTCCATCATGTGAGCAGTGGCCACAAACAGTCACCAGAATTAATTTGCATCCCCAAAATGCTTCTGTCTTGTGTTCAGAAAGTTCCCCAGTGCTCACAAAGTAAAATGAGAGCATAACAAGAAATGTGAAGTCTCCCAGAAATAATGACACACTCAGTCATGTTTGCAGTGGTCACACACAGTCACCAGAATTAATTTGCTTCCCCAAAATACTGCTGTCTTGTGTCCAGAAAATTCACCAGTGCTGGTCAAGTGAAATGAGAGGGTAACAAAAAATGCAAAGTCTCCCAGTATTAATGGCACACTCAGTCATGTGAGCAGTAGTCACACATAGTCACCAGACTTAATTTACATCTCCAATAAGCTACTGTCTTGTGTCCAGAAAATGCCTGAGTTCTAGCAAAGTGAAATGAGAGGGTAACAAAAAATGCAGTTTCCCAGAATTAATGGTGCACTCCGTCATGTGAGCAGTGGTCACACACAGATACCACAATTAATGTGCATCCCCAAAATGCTACTGTCTTCTGTCCAGAAAATTCCCCAGTGCTGATGAAGTGAAATAGGAGCGTAACAAGAAATGCAAAATCTCCCAGAATTAATGGTGCACTCCGTCACGTGAGCAGTGGCCACATAAAGTCACCAGAATTAATGTGCATCCCCAAAATGCTACTGTCTTGTGTGCAGAAAATTCCCCAGTGCTGATGAAGTGACCATAGAGTGTAACAACAAATGCAAAGTCTCCCAGAATTAATGGAGTACTGCAAATGCACAGACAGATTAAGATTGTGCTGCACACTTAAGAGTTGCAGAGTCAGATGCAAAGGCACAACAACACCTAAGCAATGCTCACAAGTCACAAATCCTAATCTAGAAAAGAATACCTTTTGCCTGTTTAGTGGTAGTGCACTGCAGTAGCAGTCCACTACCAGTAAAGACACCACAAAGTAGTGTAAAAAAATTCATGCAGGTGCAGTGGATAGTAGGTTCACTCTGCTGCAATTGCTCTGGCACAATAAAAGTTGTCCAATTTAATGGTATACATCTCACACACACTCACATACACACTACAAGTATTGCATTGCAAATTGAAAATCTTCAGCAATATAACCAAATGTTTTAAACGAACCAAAATTATACACTACTGCAACACTACAATCAGCAAAAAAAAATGTCAAGAATTACTGAAATTATTACTGTGTGTACATTAACACAGTTAAACAAAAAAATATAACCAAAACAAAAAGACTGCCTTTTTCTCCCAGTTAATCTACCTGCACCACAGATACGCCCCTCCCCCAAAGCACACTTCACAGTACACAGACTGAATGTTCTAAATTAACATTCAAAATCCACACACAAACAATAAACACTCGATGATATGAGCATAGGAGGGTTTCCTACAATTGATGCACTAAATTTTGAGCAAAAAAAAAAAGGCTAAAAAAGGCTTAACAGCTTTTAGAGGTTTGGATCACATAGCTCTGAGAGGAAACTGCCTCCATCTTCCACTATACACACACTACACAGAACTGAGGCTGTGCAGAATGAACTAGAGCCCATGTGACCTGCAATCCCATGAAGCACTGCAAATTCGCCTTGGAGCTCAATAACAAGGCGAAGTGATCCGAAGTATATTGATTTCAATGTACTTCACCTTAAAATTGGTGCAGAAGTGGTTTGGGGAAGGCAGAATAATATGAAGTCATTGGTTTCAATGGACTTTGCATTACCCATTATGATGCGAAGTACTCCGCTTTGCATTACGGAGCACTTTGCAGATTCCAAGTTACTCCGCAAATCACTCCGCAAAGCAAATTTCGTCCACTTCGCCCACCTCTAACTGTGATGCACTTGGGGAATCAAAAGTGATCTGCATCATATTTTCTTGGTAGGCATGAGCTCAGGGAGGTAACAGAGGAAAGGGATCTGTGGATTATCATATCCAATTATCTTGGCTCTAACAAACAATGCAATGTGATCACAAAGAGGGCCTACAGTATTTTAGCATGTATACGAAGATACATTGCAAGCAGAGATAGAAGGGTCATTATGCCATTGTATGACTTCTTAGTGAGACAGCATTTGGAGTATTGTGTCCAGTTTTGGTCACCTTATAAGAAGACTGAGATCAGACTGTTGGAGGGGGTGCACCAAAGGGCCACATAGCTGGTGGTAGATTTACAGGATCTAGAGTATGAGTAAAGGTTGAGGAGTCTTGGCTTATATACCCTGGAATATTGGAGACTTAGTTTACAAGGCTTTTGACAATGAGGAGTTGTGGGACTGCTTGTGGTTCAAAACTAGAGATGTTTATAGAGACATAAGAGGGCATGAATTCCACCTGAGAGGGGAACTAAATCAAACAAAAAGGAGGACTATGTACTTCTCACAGAGAGTGATATCCCTCTGGAATAGTTTGCCATTTGAAGTTATAGGCTGTGATAATGTGGAAGATTTTAAGCCAGAGGGGGGCACGACAGCAGAAGGACCTTTGTCCTAGTGAGGTCCTACAGTGGGGAACTAGGAGGGAGGAGCTAGCAGTGTGTCTAGGGGCCCTCCTGTGTATGACTGGCTGGATGAGGGGATGTAGGCCTCTGGGAGCTAATTTCATTAGTATTTTTTTGGCTTGGAGGCAAGTGTGATATTTGAGCCTCCCTTCGAAGGTCAGCCAGTCTGCCAGCTTGTAAAGCTCACATGTGTGTTACTCTATCACAGCCTGTGGTAAGACGGCATGCCCTGTTAAGGGCTAGGGTGATACAGTGAATGGAGGCTTGGTCAGTGGTGCCATAGATTACAATCCCATAATCCACCAATGAGAGGACTGAGCAGGATACAGTGAGACGTAGGGCTTGAGGGGGTAGGCAGTGCTTATGCCTATATAGAATACCTAGCCTGGTGTTTACAGCAGAGGTGAGGTGTTTGATATGTGTGTGGTAGGTGAGAGACATGTCAAGCGTGAAACCCAAGCATGGTATGTCACCAATACACAATTGGTCTTCTGTCAATCCCTTTGACTGACAACCCAGAACACCAAATGGCTTCCCTTTTTCCATTCTTCATTAGAGGAAATTGGGTCCATTTTTACATGAAACACAAAGAAAACCAGGATGAGCACTGGGTGAGCTGCCAAACGCTCAGGAGTATACTGCAAAGAGGGTGACTACCCTCACTCTAGCACAAAAAGACACATAGGAGTTCACTCCAGCAATATGCTGACATAAGACACCACACCAGAATCAAAGCAAAGACTTACATAGTCCTAGGATATTTGTAGTAGGAACACAGTGAAATTTTGAGTCCTGAACAAATAACTGCAGTGGTTAATATGAATTGTTTTAAAGTCCAGCAAGGTCCAGTAGATCCAGCAATTAAATGTCATTTAGAATGTCCTAGGGCCGGCCAGCTGGTGCAGTGGTTGGATTTCCTCCTGTGATGCTGGTGAACCGGGTTCAGGAACGAGCCTGGGTCATCAGAAGGCCAGCCGGGAAGAGAAGGATTGAGCATCCTAAGGACTGCTCTCCTTCTCTGGGGGGTTCCTGTGGTTGGTGTGAGAGTGGTGCCTAGCGACAGCTGGGTACATTGCCTGAATCACTGATGCACAGTCAAGGGGCACTGGGGCGGGACAGATGCTGGTGTCATTGCACGTCTCCACCCCAGCCTATAGGGATAAAAATCCCTCTCGGCCAAATGTCTCCATGACACCCTGCCCCTGGGACTCAATCAGCCACTTGGCCGAGGGCTCCACCAAGTAGAACAGATCCACGGCACTGGTGCCCACTGCGGTCCTGTGTCCCGCCTCCCAGGAGACAAGCTGGGAGTGACCAGGGGAGCAATGGGCTCATAAGGCGGTGGAGTCTTGGTGGCACTGTGACCATGGTGGAGCTACAATGTATGGCAGAGGAAGGAGCAAAAAGTAAGCTGAATATAAAAAAAAAAGAATGTCCCAAATGGTAGGAGAACCAACAGACACCTAGCCCTGTTGCTTCACTCCACTACAGCTTCCTCAGGGGGTGTTGATAAAGTAAGGGCTACATCTTGGCTTTTTTGTATCAGTCACTCAAGATGTCATAGTGACTTCAGAAGAAAAAGTGTATAGTGAGATACACATGGTGCAGAAAACAACAGATCACAAACTACTAATATAAAACGCAATACTTGATTACTAATATCAAGTTTACAAAGACATATAAAAAGATTTCATTACAAAAATCATCTGGTTAGCATTGATCTCATCTACTAGTAATTAAATAAGATACCTTATTTTTAGGTGACACTTGTCAATTTCTGAAGAGGCTCATTCTTGAAATAAGAAAAGGTTGGCTAGCAAAAGAGATGATGTTTTCTCTGTGGCACTAGGGATCACCCATCGGGGGGGGGGTCCAACTTTAGTTCTCGGGGTTGCAGAAGGAGAAAAGGCAGATAGCATTATGGTGTGAGATAGAGCCCATGTAAAATGTTAAAACCTAATACTCAAATGAATTAAACATTTTATTATTACAGAAATGGCTTTATCATAATGTCATAATTTAAGCCAAGTGGCTTCAGAGCTTTTAGGCACGAGATGCACAGGCTTTCCTTCTGTAATCTCATTAGTGATGCATCATGCTGATGGTAATACTTGAAACGTTTACCACAGGGGTACCCACGGGGACATTTATAATAAACCGGATGTTCTGCCTGATCCTTATTCTGATTTATGGATACAGGATTACATAGACTGCATTTTATCACCTTTGGTTCCTTGCATGTTGATACATTGAAACTCAGTCAAACGATTTATTTGCTCTCATGATCAAATTTAAGTTTGCAGCAACTAGATCATGGGTGGATCGGGGACTAGGCCTCCCAGATATGAAGTTGTTCATGACTTCACCATTTTGCATCAGGCTGTGTTATGCTATGCTTCTAACCTACCTTCAAGCCCACCGGGATGGCTTCCCTTGGAACTTACTCAAGGGAACCTTCCAACTGCCTCAGCTCTTCTTTTCTCTGACTGGTCCCTCTGTACACCTATTTTTCCTTGCACTCACTATATGAGATTTATTTGGAGCAAATATGTACCTCAGTTGGATTGGGTATCCCGAACCTCACCTAGTCGACCTATATGGCATAACCTTATTTTGACTATTGATATTAAGTTGCTGAATTGACGGGAATGGGAGGTCCAAGGTATTACCCTTCTTCAGGACTTAGTTGTGCCCTCTACTGGCATCTTCCATTCCTTTGCAGAGCTTCAATCAAAATTTAACCTCCCTTCTTCCTATTTTTGGAGATTTTTGCAGATCTGTAGCCTCTTTAAACAATGAGTTTCCAGCACTCTCACCATCCCCCTTGTTACTCCCTTTGAAGTTTGGTTGGACAAACTTCCCGGACCTCATCATCTAGCTTCCAAACTGAAGGCATACTGGCTTAAAACTTAACCAATGCCTTCCTCAGTGGATCCTAAAGAGAAATGGGAGTTGGAGCTAGGGGTGGACATCTCTTCTTTTGATTGGAAGCAGGTCTGGACTTACTCCTGTCATTTTACTAGGGATTTGCAAGCCCACACTATTCAGTACAAAATACTTCATAGAGCATGTAGGACACCTTTATGGCTGTACAAATCTGGTCTCACTGTGAACAGTGACTGCTGGAGATGCAGCTCCCTGCAGGCATCCCTTACACACATTCTTTGGTCCTGCCCTAGCCTAGATTCCTACCAGTCCAAAATTTGAGCAACTTGTTCTCTAGTAACTCCCTCTCTTGGGGCAAAAGACCCACAGCTAGCTCTTTTGGGTTTACCTCACCAGTGTTAATCTCTTTCCCATACCCAGATTTGTTGGGTCAACTGTGCATGTATTGCAGCCAAAAGAGTTATTCTCAGACATTGGCATTCTCCTGAGCGTCCCTTATATGATAAATGGTTTAATTTGCTGTCACTAACAGCAACATAAGAAAGCACTTCCCACCAACTGTTGGGTAAGCTATGTCTATTCGAACAAATCTGGCAACCCTTCCTTACTAAATTCTCCAGACCTGACTCTGTGAGGTGACCTAATGGCTGACCCAAAGTTTATGTTTACCTCTGACATAGCCTATCCCTTCCCCCCCACTGCAAGAGTGAATCACCACTCGCCCTATGGGTCTGACATATAGCCACACACACCCTTCACTCTTACGATACTTCTTATATGCACATTTCAATCCCCTACCCTCTTTCATCAGACTAGATGTGTGTAAGCTATTTACTATTTTGATCCCATACTATATATTCATTATTCACTTGTTATCTCTATATTATTGATGCTTTGTTGCATTTTGACTCACCTTTGCTCTACCTTTATTTCAGATTGTTGAGATACCCCTGTGCATTGGTTATGATTTCAGAGGTTCTTCCTCTTTCCCAGTATAGTTCATTGATGGACTACAGTTTATTTGTGTAACACTACTTATCGCTCTGATTTGCTCTTTGCATTTGTTTACTTTTATCTATGTCTGTCACCCTGTGTCAGTGCTATCCTTAAAAATTTTATAAAACATTTTTATGGCAAAATAAAAAGTTTGCAGCAACTAGCAAGAAAAATGTCATACAAGCATTACTATTTTTAGATAAAGTAGTTTGCTGTTACCTTTTGAGCATTACTGACTTATTGAACTTGTTATGCTGGCACAAGTTATCAATATTTGAAATTAAAGAAGACTTTATCATTTCACTAGAATTCTGAGCTATTCTACACTACCACATTTTTGTTCTAGTGTTGGTTTTATAGGTCTGGGATGATTTAGAGACATTTGTCCTAATGCAAATCAATCCGTGTATATTCATTGACATGGTGTCCAGGTGCTAGCCCCACCCAAGTATTCTGGTTTGATATTTCTGTTTTTCTGCTAACATTGTGAGTGCCCCATTCGGGAGTGTGTGCAGATGTCAATGTGTCCTGGAAGCTGGAACTTACTTGTGTTCACTGAGATTATTTAAGCAATTTACCACAAGAGGGTGTGGGTGATGCCTGGTTTTACCCATGCCTGGTGTGTTGTTTGGTCATGAGGCTGCAGGCTGAGTAAGGCAAAATACACCAGGCGTGGGTGGACTCCTAGTATCACCACACCCTCAATCATGCTGAATATACAACAATACGTTGTATTTTTTATTACAAAAAATAAACAAAAAGCATTTTTTGTTTAATTTAAAATTATCTTTCTTAAATTTATTGCTGCCCCCCAAAAAATAGTCCAGAGTTCAGGTTTTCCTGCACATGGGCAGTACTCACAGAGTTAACTCAGGTACTCTGGGACCACCAAGAATTCTATTGGCAGAGAAAACAACCATCTACTCATTGACAAAAAGCCTACACAGGAATGGGGTCAAGGAATGAGACAATGGAGCTGAGCCGACAGCAGCTGACTCTGGGAGTTTGTTTACCTGTGCCGTTCAGATAACGATATTCACCACAGTTGGGGACAGCCCAGCTGAGGGTACTGTTGACTGTTACATGCATGGCACTAACTTCTAAAGTTGTACAATAGGGACAATGACTTCCCCGCCTGATGCTGTTCACAGACCTGACCGGGTCCCTAACACAGCCGTAAGCATAACATTCAGCCTGTTGTTGATGGAGAATTACAAGGGGTTTGAAGCATCAGGTAGTAGTAATAGGCCACTTGGTCACTGATTCAGTGCACGTAGGGTTAAAGTGCTCCGCAAAAAAACACTTGAGTTTTAAAAATGAATATCAGGTTTGATTTAAAACTCGCGTGTTTTTTTTTTACTATGCTGTTTAGTCAACATGGCTTGGGGGTGGAGTGAGTAGCAACAACTTAAATTGAGAACTGCTGGATATTTTAGAATAAAAATGATTTACTGTTTTTTACTGTCAGTTTGGGGACTGTTGTGGTCTGATCGGCTAGACAATAGTGGAGTATTTTGAAATTGCTGTAGCTAGCATGTCAGCTTACCTGTGAGTTCATTTGGTTGTTTTCCATCTTTGATTTTTAGGGGTCAGATTGATCTGAAAAGGGGATTCCAAAAATGGCTGGCTGGCACCTTTTCCCATGGGGTGATGCTATAATTTACACATTGTAAATTGTGCCAGCCAGCCAATCAGGAGCTAGTATTTTTCATGCCATTGTATAATTCCGTTTCTTGCTCATGGGGGATTAAGCTCAGTTAGTGGGTTATATCGATTGGTAGTTGGTAATGAAAATGCTTCCACCCTTCTCCCTCTTTTTAATTTCTTTGCCTCCCTGATAATACTCCAATCCAGATCAATTTCTTCTTCCAATTTTCTCATTCTTTTTTTGTTTTGCATATTGCTTTCTGTATTTTGGGTTTCAACCATAGGTGTTACTCTTGTTTCATCAATAGACATTACTTAAGAAAAAAGAGAAAGCCCATGGGAGGGATTGTAAGGCTAAAGAGGGAAGGGGAAGAGTGCGTGGAGGGGGACCAGGAAAAAGTAGACATCCTGAAAAAATATTTTTATTCAGTGTTCACAGAGGAAGAGGAAGGTGAGGGACCACAGATAAGTGGCAGGAGCATCGAAGGAAGGGAGGTGGACACTAGTCCATTTACAGAGGAGAGAGAGTCCTGAAGGAACTCACAAATCTGAAAGTGGACACGGCAACAGTGCCAGGGGGATACATCCAAAAATATTGAAGGAGCTCAGAGAGGTACTGGCTGCCCCCTCACAGTCTTGTTAAGCAAATCACTAGAGACAGGAGTGGTTCCAGAGGACTGGAAGAGGGCCGCTGTAGTCCCATTTCACAAAAGTGGAAGCAGGGAAGAGTTTGGCAATTACACTCCAGTCAGCTTGACTTTAGTGGTGGGGAAATTAATGGAATGACTACTAAAGGAAAGGACTTTGGGATACCTTGAATCCAGTGGCTTACAGGATCTGAGGCAACATGGATTCACTGAGGGAGGTCATGTCAAACAAATCTGATAGATTTCTTTGACTGGGTGACCGAGGAATTAGATCAGAGTGGAGCGGTGGTGTGGCCTACTTAGATTTCAGTAAGGCCTTGGACACTGTTCCACAGAGGAGACTAGTAAACAAGCTGGGCAGCATGGCAATGGGTCCAAATGTGGTAAACTGAGTAAGAAATTGGTTGGGGGGAAGGTGACAGAGGGTGGTGGTAAATGGAGTTCACTCAGGAATGGAAGTTGACCAGCAGGGTGCCACAAGGATCAGTACTGGGACCAGTCCTTTTCAGTGTCTTTACTAGCGACACTGCAGAGGGGCTGGAGGGGAAGGTATGTCTTTTTGCTGATGACACAGATATTTTCAATAGGGTAGACACTCTGGGATGGAGGGGGGAAATGAATAGTGATCTAAGTAAGCAAAGGGGTCAAGAGTGTGGCAACTAAGTTTCATTGCAAAGAAGTGCAAAATCATGCACTTGGGGCACAGAAACTCAGGGGGTGGAGTACAAGATGGGGGAGTGGTACTGATGACCACCAAACAGGAAAGAGGCCTGGGGGTTATCATATCTGATGACCTAAAGGAGTCTCAGGAATTGGGTGCTTCATAAAAAAAATATCTATCTATCTATCTATCTATCTATCTATCTATCTATCTATCTATCTATCTATCTATCTGTGGCCAAACAGTGTGACAAGGCAGTGGGGACAGCCAGTGGGATGCTATGGCGCATAGGAAGGGTTATCACCAGCAGAAAGAGGGAGGTGGTGATACCACTGTATAAATCATTGGTGAGACCTCATCTACTGTAGAATACTGTGTCCAGTTCTGAAGACCACATCTCTGGAAGGACATAAACAGAGTAGAGGAGGTCCAGAGGAATGAAACCAAAATGGTACAGGGTCTGCACCAGAAACCCTATGAGAAGAGACTAAAGGACCTCAATATCTACACCCTGGAGGAAATGAGGGAGAGGGGGGATATGATAGAGACTTTCAAATACCTCATGGGTATAAATAAGGTATAAGAAGGAAACATTTTTCAGAAACAAAGATGCTCAAGAACAAGAGGTCTTGCTATGAAGCTGGAAGGGGGTAGACTCAGGGGAAACGTGAGAAAGTACTTCTTCACGGAAAGTGTCATGGATGCCTGGAACAGCCTCGCAGTGGAGGTGGCAGGGTCAAAAATTGTAATGGGATTGAAACATACATGGAATTGGCATAAGGGAACTTTAGTGGTTAGGCAAGGGAGGGTTAAGCCAGAGATCAAGTAGGGTCTGTAGATAAGGAAAATGGGCAGACTAGGTGGGCCAAGTGGTCCTTATCTGCCAACAAATTCTATGCTTCTACGTTTCTATTATTCCATTTCACTTGCTGTATGAACACATTTATCTCTTTCATCTACACTATGTGAGTTTGTTTTTCTTCAAGCTCCATAATTTTCACACATTGCTTACATATATATTTGGTCATTTATTTTTGTGTTTCTGCCCTGTAGTTTCTGCATTCATCACACTTGGAGGCAATCATGCCATTTTCTAAAACTAGTGTGATTTTTTTTTGTTTTGTTTTATAGTGATTTACCTTGTTTTGGCAGTGTTTTGTGCTCCTGCTCCTGGTTGACCCATGTGACATGGCAGACATGCTTGCCTCAGCTATGTGCTCACTGATGCTCACACTGGCACAGATTTTAAATGTCTTGGGACCAAAGTGACATCACTATCACTTCTGGTTTGAGCACATGCATATACTACAAAAGTGTGCTAAAACAGGCTTTACAGCCTTCCAGTACCAAAACATTTCCGTGTGACAGGCACATAAAAGGTGCCATTATTGTAGATCTTAGAAAAACTATTTCAGTGATGCTGGCTAAACAGACTCTGACAGTCCTCCCTGTACTCACAATGCCTCACCTGTGCTGTCCAGTACTTGTAACTCTAGGCAGTAGGGGGATTTTTTCCTGTTTCAGTTTTGAGAGACAGAAAGTGACAGACAAAAACAGAAGTGGCTGTGCAGCAGAAGACTCCCACCCAATTCAAAAGTCAGGAACACAGTGCTCACACTGGTGCTGGATTTTAAATATCTTGGACTGGAAGTGGCATAATTACCGCTTCTGTTCCAAGTGCTATTCACAGACTATGAATGCACACTAAAACAGGATTTATAAGTCTTCCACTACTCCCTAAATGTTTCCCTTGAGACAGGAACATAAAAGGTGCTGTATAGTTAGCCCTTGGGAAGGCTAGTTCAGTGCTACTGGTTGAATGGAATTGGACAGTTCTCCCTGCACCCACAATGCCCTCATCTAGGCTATCCAGTACTTGTAGCTATAGACAGTTGTCTTTATTTGCCATTGGAGCGCAAAAAAACAAAAAATTAAATTATGGAACATATTGGTTTCTTTGATCTTTTGCACAGTGAAAATGGGGTGTGGCACTTTTCAGCTGAATAAATAATCCACTCAGCAATCTTGTTCTGGATTACTTCTCCAGTTTTACTTCTCACAGGCACACATTTCACTGGTATGGCTTTTTAAGGGGATTTATATTGTGCTTCCTACAAATTTGGTGCTTTCACTTATTTCATTACTTTTAGTCTCTCTTCTATAGATCACTTTCTGACTGCACAGTTTGATCTCTTGATATTTTTTTTTCATTTATTCTCTGTTCCGTATAGTTTTCTCTGTAAGCTTTCAGAGTCTTCATTCAACATTCACGGCAGTCGTGTAGTCTATAAATCCTGTTAAAAAAAAAGCCAAACAGGCAAAAATTGTGTACCTGTATTAAAAAAAATGGAGAATTAATCCTGTGCAAGATTTTTGCATGGCTTGTTGAACAGAACAGAAGATGAAGCAGAATACTTAGCACCCTACAGCAAGGACAAAAGAGGCACACAAAATGGTATAAAATGTTTTCTTACCATTTATGATAGATTCAGTACTGTGCAACACACTATAACCTAATAGCCTTCAGTGCATGCATAACACAATGCTGGCAATAGCTGATATTGACAAACCTATCGTTTTGCTGGGGTGACCCCCAAGCTTTGTCAAACTAATGGTGAACTATACTCCACATGTTTTATACCATATGGTAACCATACCAACAAGCAACCATGATAAATGTATATGGTGGCATATAGTGCTAAACATAATTTACATGCAAAATTACAACAAACTGTTCATATATTTAAAATGCAATAACTTGGCCAGAATATTCTGGTCAGACACTGTGTTTCAAGTAAGCTTATATTATTACAGACTGGCTAGTACTATAGAAACAGAGACAATCCCATGCTACACTGTTGCATACATAATCAAAATGTCCAGAATCTACTTAAATGTATTTTTGTACCACTTTCATTCCACATCAGTTGAGTTTATTGACACAAATATGTATGCATTATTTGCCAAAAACATTGTTAATGTACCAGTTATGGATATGTAGTTCCACAAAGCTATGGAAATGTGGCATTATGGTTCCCAACCCTAACTCCCCACCTCCACTCCTCAAGCAGAAAAAGGAAAAAAAATACAGTTTTGGCTGTTCTGACTCTTGTTGAATCGGTGGTGGGGTCTTCCTTGGAGTTCTCAACCCTAATGCTCACCTCTGCCCTCTCCCAGTCCATAGCATCCTGTTTGAAGTGCAACATACACCTCCAAGGCATTGCCTCATACTGATATAGTCTTGAAACATACCACACTATGTCACTCCGCATGTTGCCAACAACCTGTGTTCCTGCCTGAAGAAAACAGATGACATCTGACCTTCTTTGCTCAGGGAAGGGGGTGAGCATTAAGGCTGACAACCCCAAGGAAGACCCCACCATTGATTTGCCAAGACTCAGGACAGCCAAAACCATAATGCTTTTTCCTTTTGCTGCTTAGGGGTGTGGGGTGGGGAATTAGGGTCAGAAACTCTAATGCCGCATTTCCCTACTTTCCCCTACTTTTGTGGCATTATGTTATCCTAACTTGTGCAATAACAAAGTTTTCTTGCAAGGAATTGCCTTTCTTTTTGAGATAGTGGAATTATATCCTTATTCATGCAGGTCCCTTTGGGACCTGCATGAACAGGAACAAATGTGCAGGGCAGTTTGGACCCTACACCATGGGAAGACTTTGTCCACCTACTAAAGTGCGGGTCTGGCACATTCAATCTTTACACATTCACTTTTTATGCATTCACCCTTTACATATTCACTCTGCATACATTCTATCTTCACACATTTCACTCTTCATACATTCACTATTTGTTCTTTTTCTGATCTCTTTGCCTCTTTACTCTCTCTCTCTCTCCCTCCCTCATTGTCAGTTCTTTAAGAGCACTAATGTAACTGATGTATCCTTTTCTCTCTTTCCTTTATGAGTTTATGAAATTGTTTGATAATTTACAAGAGAAAAGAATACTTTTTATTGAGTGTTTTTGAAGTGATTTTATTGTCTAAAAATCATTTGCAAATTGTGTAAAATGGATTTAAATTTTAATATCTGTGTGTAACCATATGCAGTGATGGATGTGAAGAATAACTCATGTGGCTTTCTGGTGGGCTGCAGAAGAACAGGACCCTCTGTTCCTTGTGATTCCATGTGGACGCAGATACAAAAGCAGGCAAGTAGTTACCACAATTAAGAAACTCATAACCACAGGTTAAGTGAGTAAAAGTGTAGACTTTATTGATATCAAAAATCTGTACAAACATAGGGGGTGTTGAAGCACTAATTAGCTAATACACCAATTGACCTGATGCTTTGACAGTGGTCTTTGTTAGGGAGGCAGGCTTCTGGTGTAATCCCACTCCTTAAGTAACCACACATCATGGTCTAGACCAGTTGTGTTAGATCATTACAAGTGATTGAAGTGTTGGGGTGTAGTGGGATTTGAACCTCAATTTGTGCTCCTAGGTTACATACAGACATTAGAATTCAAATCTATTTTACAAAATGCTTAAATGATTTTTAGACAATTTAAGCAATACTAAACACATGCAATAAAAAAGTATTCTTTTTTCTCATAAATGATCAAGTCATTTTATAGTTGTCTTCACTATATGGTTCCTATGCCCAAGCAGACAATCCTGCAGCTTGCATTTCCTGGTTGGTGGGTGTCACATAACAGTGGTATCTCTCTACACACACAACATCCTGCTGGGTCACTGAGCTCACCCCTGAATTTGGCTCACCTGTGCAGGATCACAAAGCATACCTGCTGTGGTTGAGAGTGTCACTACATATAAAGTTTCTTAACAAGATATAAATATATATATATATATATCTATATATATATATATATGATATATATATATATATATATTTATATAGACAGACAAACAGAACAGACAGACAGACACACAGATAGATAGATAGATAGATAGATAGATAGATAGATAGATAGATAGATTATTTGCAAAAACTTTGTTAATGCACCAGTTAGGGTAACCTAACACTACAAAACTAGGAAAATGTGGTGTAAGGGTTTCCAACCCTAACTGCCCACCCCCCCAAAGCATCAAAGGAAAAAACATTAGGGTTTTGGGTCTCCAGAGTTTTGGCGAATCAGTGGTGGAGTCTTTGGTGTTGTCAGCCTTAATGGTCCCCCTCCCCCCAGCCCATAGCCTGTAGTCCAAAGCACAAGGAACTTCTCCAAGCCAGTGCCTCATAGTGATACACTCTTCAAAGGTAAAGACTTGTGTCTCACCTCATGTTGCCAACAAAATATGTAGCTTTCTTCATGTAGGGCCCTTATGGACATCCCAACAAAACTTGGGAAACTCAAAGGTCTAGCCCCTTACCTCCTTCACACCAAGGGTTAAAGCATGCCTCAGTGGGGGACAAAGCACCATGACCAGCAGGTAGGCAGGGGATGGCTGAGTAGCTTTAGGGGTCCAAAAGGGGACCTGGCAGAGTAAATGGGGCTTACAAAGAAATTACAACAAAAAGAAAAGTTGGGGTTAAAATATGTAAAATTACCAAAGTTATGAGTGGGCATAGAACAATTTCAACATACACTCATAATGTTGTCTTCTTATGACCCCACCTCAGAAAGAATTGTGGTGAAAATGTCCAAATCCTACCTGAAAGGTGATTTTGCCAAGTGACTGCAAAATCACCTTTTAGGCCATATTTGCATAATTCCACTGCCACTAGTCATGATGTAAGGTCCCAAAAAGGCAATGTTGAAAATTTGGGGTGAAAATATACAAATATTACAAAGTTATACATCAAAGTTCAAAACCCTTTTGAAATACATTGAACTGCACGTACATTAGATTCTCAGATCACAGTCATTGGTTCCAGCAGCAATAAGTGTCTTCAATCAGAGAATGTATCTATGCTGTGGGATATGTTCAGGTGAGTAAGTGTCTCTGGGGGGCATGGTGTGGGTGTTGGTTGGTTGCTGAGTGGGAGGTTGGGGTGGTAGATTCAGATCTGCGAGGGACTGTTTTAATTTTTTATAGGTTGAAAAAAGAATTGAGGGACAGTTTTCTTTCTTTCAGCTGACAAGCAGACACTGGGTATTGGGCACCCCATTGCTAGACTACTCTTCGGGGAAGGCGGGTGGGTGACCTGGAGGGGAGGGGGCATCCATAAAAGTGGTACAAGTGGTGGGCACCCCAGTTCACTTATTAGATAGATAGATAAACAGACAGACAGACAGAAAGAGAGAGACAGAGACAGATAGGCAGAACAGGGAATCAGCGACTCACTGCAGCCCACAGCAAAAATAGGATCTGTATCTATAAAGAAAAAAATTACTACATCATGCACCCTTAGAAACAAATAAAGAAACCCCTTAATCCTAAAAATGGCAGTATGTGTTAGTTTAACAGCAGTCCAACAAGAGACTCTGAAAACTCAGATAATGCCAAACAATCTATTTTACATACACATGATTAAGTAAGCAATAAGTCACGATGGTGTGTGCATTGAACAGATATTACCACAAGCACAGGGGTGTAGTGAGTCATGAGGCCTCATGCTGAGTGCATTCAGCACCTGTAAGTGTGGTAATATCTGTTCAGTGCACACCCCTGGAGTGTCTTATTGCACTTATAAAATTGGCTACCTTTTGATTTTACTTTTTCATGTAAGAAAATTCCTGATTATATATATATAAAAAAGTTATTATTGTCAGAATTTGAGATAAAATAATCCTTCCACCACCAAGAATATGACATCATATGACATTCTGCCCACCAAAATTGGACTACAGGTGATGGAGTAATGGTTTTAAACATAGACTGGATCAGTAGGCAAGAGATTACTATTTTGTTCCATCTGGCTCAACTACATTGGAGATTCCAGATTAGCTTCACCTGAGCTCTTTCCTTCTAGATTGCTTGAAAGGACAGAGCAGAGAACCTTACCAGAGCAAGGGAAAGGATTAAGACTTCTTTTGGCTAAGCAGTTAAATGTTCCCTGAGCATTTTATTTTTCTTTTTAGTTTTAGTGCTGTTTCAAATGTCAAGCAACTGTCATTGATAATTGCTGCTATAGTAGGAAAAAATGAGTCGCATGCATGTGGGGGACAGAGGATGCAGAATGGCATTTAAAGAGAAATGCTGAACTAAAGGATGTGTCCGATATGAACTGAGCAAAAAAAAGGTATTTTTTTTGGGGGGTGGTGGTCTATAGTGACTCTGGTAAAAACAGACAGCGAGGTTAGTCTTGAGGAAGCAAGTGAGTGAGTGGTGAGGAGCTGTGACATGGGACAGTGGGGGACATGGGAGAATGGGGAACACAGTACATAAAACAGGGAACTGTGTTGCAAAATAAAGAAAAATATTGGTAGGACTTTGGTTGTTTTGAACTTTCTAATGATTTTAATTGTGTTGAGGTTGGCTACTGACTTTTCCATTTTTCCTCAGTGTGGTATCGGGGAGAGAAATAGAGTGGTTAACAGAGCATGGGTAATGGAGATGCGGGCAGAGATGGGTCCAGTAAGAAGCAATTATTCAAATGAATACATTAGAGGCAAAAAAATCCATTTAATGTATTAGTTAGGGTTGTTCCACAGCGACAAAAGCGAGGAAATTCAGTGTTAGGGTTGAAATCCCTCCCTGGACCCCCCCGCCCACACCACCAACCAGCATTAGGGTTGCGCATTGGGGTTGCTGGACCTAAATCTCACCCCATCAGATGTGTGAAGAAGCAGAGGTATAGGAGAATTGGGTGAGAGTTAGGACTGACAACTCCAACGTGCACCCCGATGCCGGTTGGAGTTGCAGGTGGGGGGGTCCAAGGGCTTAACTCTAACACCAATTCTCTCTTTTGTCACTGTGGAACAACCCTAACTAATGCATTAAACAGATTTTTTTGCCTCTAATTTTCCTTCTTTTTGAGAATGATAATGAGAAATAGTGAAATAATGTAGTGGCAGGAGCACAGGGCCCTTTGGGCACCATGCTCCCACCGCATAATACGGATGCAGGAGCGTGGGGCCTTCAGGCCCCACCACGTAATGTCTTGTCACATAGTAAAATTGTGCCCGCAAACACAAATGGTAATGCGCATGGTGACGCAAAGTGAAACAGAAAGAGAAACAGTACTGTAGACAGAAATATGAAAAACAACGCAAAAGCAAGTGCAAATGAAAATGCAAAGGATAACGCACATGGTGGCGTAGACGGGAACGGTAAGTGAAATGGGTATGGAACCTCAAGCGGAAACAGTAACAGTAATGTAAGCACACAGGCTGGTTTTTCCCTAAAAGCTGCATAGAGAAAGACAGTGAGTATAAAGAATGTATGCATAGTAATGGGTCTCGGAGCAGAAAATGAGGAGTTGGAATACTAAATTGCTTATATCTCAGGAACCGTATGACATAGAAAAAAATGTAAAAGTCATATGAATTATCACTTTCCTGGCTAGTTATGCACTTAGCCCCCTTTGGACTAAGCATTTTTCTGATGAAAAATCCATACCTTGCACCGTTTCCGAGATATGGGCACTGGAAGGCGTGGCGAACGACGTAATGTTATTCTATGGGAAAAAAAGAGAAGTTCAGAGTGCTGTAACTTTGGCTCCCTGTAATATTTTTTCAACAAACAACTGAAAGGCACATTTGTGGGATGTTTGCTGTCTTCCCTCCAAATTTCAGCCCAAAACACCAAGCCATTATTTTGCAGCAGGGCGCCAAAGGATTGCTGCAATGCGTCAGATGCCGTAATGTTATCTTATGGGAAAAAGTGTCAAATTTGGAGTGCTGTAACTTTACTGCTGTGTAATATTTTTGGAAAAAAACACTGCAAGGCACATCTGTCAGATATCAGCTGCATTGCCTTCAAATTTCAGCCCAAAACACCAAACCGTTCTTTTGTAGCAGGGTGCCAAAGAATTGCTGTCATTTTCCCACAGCCTAGAAAAGTACTGTCCCAATTTGCAAAAGCTTTCGCAAATTCATTCGACAGTGTCGCAAGTGCAAAAGTACTTCGCGAAAGTACTTTTTCCAGAAATTTGGAAAACATATTTCTGGGCTTTTACCCAAAAATAAAGACATGGCTAGCATCCTCAGGATCCGACTAGGTGAATACAAAAAGAATTAGGTTGCTAGAGGGTCCCAAATTTAAATGCCAAGCATTTTTCTGATCACCAACTGAAAACAAAATGGCCAATTTGTGACATAAAAGGGCCATTTTTGAAAGTAAAAACTGCATTTGTGACACTGTCAAACTTTTCGTTAACTTTTCCCATTGACTTATAATGGGAACTTGTTTTTTGAATAACTTTTGAATCATTTAATATTTTTTCACGAAATCTTCAAAAGGCACATCGGGGACCCTGGCATCACGTTCCCTGAAGATTTCAGACTGGTTGCACAAACTGTCCAACCTGTAGGTGTGACCATAGAATTCCAAAAAGCATAAATGCATCATGAATCATGCTTAATAACTCCATAACCATATATATCCGACCCGATGCGAGAAACTTGACATATCCCAAGGCGTATAGGTCTTGATAGTGTATATTTTAGGCAAATCCATCAAATGGTTGCACGTTATTAAGGTGCAAAATTTTGGGTTTAACATGTTGGCGGAATCCTCAGCCTAACTATGGTAGCACTACGTGCTACTATGGTAACACAGTAGTGCTACCATAGTTGAGGTTGAGGCCATAACAGTTAACCAAACACTGCACCTTAACTCTTTACAACCGTTCAAATGTGTTATATGAAATTTTTAAATACAGAATCAAGACCCATATATAAGGATCTAGTTTATTGCCAGTAGAATATGTAACTCTTGCCAATGCTTTATGATCTCAGCGCGACAATATGTCTTTACAAATTCTGATCACACCACAGGTCACACAGTTGCGTGACTGGTCTGAAATCTTCGGGAATGCAACCATGGTCTTCAATGTGCCTTTTGAGATTCATGAAAAAATATTAACCAGTCAAAAGTTATTCAAAACAGATTCAAATAAAGTCAATAGGAAAGTTAACAAAAAGTTCAACACTTTCGCAAATGCACTTTTTACTGTTGCAAATGGCCCATTTACTGTCACAAATCCACCATTTTGTTTTCAGTTAGTGATCAGAAAAATGCTTGGCATTTAAAATTGAGACCCTCTAGCAACCTAATTCTTTTTGTATTCACCTAGTCGGGCCCTGAGGATGCTAGCCATGTCTTTATGTTGGGGTAAAACACCCCAGAAATATGTTTTTCAGATTTCTGAAAAAAGTACTTTCACAAAGTACTGTCGCACTCATGAAAGTGTCACAAATTTTTGTGAAAGCTTTCGCAAATCAAGACACTACTTTACGACACTATGCCCAAAATAACAGTAATTCTTTGGCAGCCCGCTGCAAAAGAACGGTTTGGAGTTTTGGGCTGAAATTTGGAGGAAACACAGATGACATCTCACATATGTGCCTTTCCATGATTTTCTGAAAAAATATTACACAGTGACAAAGTTACAGTACTCCAAATTTGATGATTTTTCCCATAGGATAACATTACGGCGTATGACGCATTGCAGCAATCGTTTGGCGCCCGGCTGCAAAATAACAGTTTGGTCTTTTGGGCTTAAATTTGCAGAGAACACAGCCAACATCCCACAGATGTGCCTTTCAGTGGTTTGGTGAAAAAATATTACAAGGAGGCAAAGTTATGGCAGTCCGAACTTCTGTTTTTTCCCATAGGATAACATTACGGCGTTCGCCGTGCCTTTCAGGGCCTGTATCTAGAAAACGGTGCAAGATACAGACTTTTTGTCAACAAAATTTCTTAGCCCCCTAATAAAACTAGCCAGGAAAGTGATAATACATATGACTTTTATATTTTTTTCTATGTCGTACAGTTACTGATATATAAGCAATTTACTATTCCAAATCCTCATTTTTGTATTTCGAGAGTCATTATTTTGCATACATTCTTTCTACTCACTGTCTTTCTCTATACAGCTTTTGGGGAAAACCAGCCTGTGTGCTTACATTACTGTTACCATTACCGTTTCTGCTTGTGGTTCCGTACCCGTTTCACTTACTGTTCATGTTTACGCCACCATGTGCGTTACCTTTTGTGTTTTCATTTGCAGTTGTGTTTGCGTTGTTTTTAACATTTCTGTCTACAGTACTGTTTCTCTTTCTGTTTCACTTTGCATCACCATGCGCATTATGATTTGCGTTTGCGGGCACAATGTTACTATTTGACAAGACATCAAGTGGCGGGAGCATGGGGCCCTGTGCATTACATTCACTATTTCTCTTATCATTCTCAAAAAGAAGGGAAATTAGAGGCAAAAATCTCTGTTTAATGCATCAGTTAGGGTTGTTCCACAGTGATAAAAGCGAGGAAATTCGATGTTATGGTTGAAACCCCCTTTGCACCCCTCCAGCCCACCCCCCCAACTGGAATTGGGATGCGCATTGTTGGTCATCGGTCCTAACCGTCACCCCATTCTCCTATTCCTCAGCTTCTTTCCACATGTGATGGGGTGACATTTAGAGCCGACGACCCCAATGCGCACCCCGATTCCAGTTGGGAAGTGAGCTGGAGAGACAAAGGTTCAACCAACATCAATTTCCTTACTCATGGAACAACCTAACTGTGCATTAAACAAGTTTTACCTCTAATATATATATATATATATATGACGTTAAATACAACATAAACCTGCAACGATGCATTGGTAAAAAAACATATAAGAACTAAGGCTTTATGCATGAAAGTGTGGATTATACAAGTCAAAGGCACATATACCACCCATGTAGCTATGCAGCACTGTATAGGCACAGGGTGTTCAGTATTCATGACTGCAAGCACCTGCAGGGCACCTGTCCATGGTCCTGCCTCCCTGGCATTCAGGATCATGGAGAGGGGTGGATGGATGCAGAGCTGTGGACCAGGGAGGCAAACAATTGGATGCCTGTCCTGGGTCCCAGAGTGGATCCTCTGCTCCACAGGAGCAGGGGAGTGTGGTTAGGCATGGGTTCAGAAGTTTATAATTACAGACACACACCCAAATGGCTGCCCCAGCCCTCCCCATTTGCCCAGCTGGCTGGGGTATCATGGAGGTGTGACTCCCAGTCCTGCCGTGGCCAGCAGGTGTCATCCCTGGGAGGTGTGCACTTCATACAGCAGGGTCCCAGCTGCCATATCCTGTGCCCCTCTGTACCCAACACTAGATGCCTTTGTGCATGGCACATATTACAGGCACCCCCCCAACACTACCCCCCCAGATCACCTGTGGTATGTTGCTGCCCAGACATCCAGAGAATCCAGTGCGTAACTGACTGGTGGACTGATAATGAATGCTGCCGGGGGTCTTCTGGACTCCCAGCTGCTTGACATTCACACTTAGGGTTGCCTACATGCACCACATAGGCAAGCCTCACATTCGTACATAAAGCCCATAGTCTGTATATATCAATCCATAGCATCACAGTCAGCCAAACCCCCAAAACAGCTTGAGAGTAGTAAACCTGTCACCTGATTTCAATGTGCTTGCAAAGTCAGTAATGCAGGGTCAGTCAGAGTGAGAGGTTATTTCCGCTGTGGCATCAGGAGGTAGCCCTATTCAAATTCCATTATTTAAAGGCAGCTCAAGTTTCTATGAATATGTTCAGAAAGTCACTGAGAAGTAGATATAGACAGACAGACAGACAGATATTGAGAGAGAGAGAGAGAGAGAGAGAGAGAGAGAGAGAGGGAGATAGATGCTAACTTACTGCAAGAATGCAAGCTAGTAGCTCATCTTCATCTGCAACTGCAGAACTCAAGAAAGTCCCACTGTTTGCATATAGAGAACATGGATGGACAGCTCCTCTTGCTAAGCTGGGCACCCTAGATTTTGGGGTGCCCAGAATATGTATTTCTGGCAAGTTTTCTTTTAAAACAAACAAACATAAAATCTAGCTAAACAGATTTTAGTTAGGCACAGATGTTTGTTTTTTAGAAAGAGATAATTTTATGTATTTTCAATGTTTGTGAATTTAAAGGGAAAAAAATGACAGCCATCTCAATTGATAATTTTTTTTTACTGCCTGAGAGGTAAAACATGATAATAAACACATAAAACATGGGGCTCAATTTTTAAAGGCTAAACTATGATGCAAGGTGCTTGCACCAAATGAATATTTAGCAAATGGCACCTTGTGTCATAGTTTGCGGTGATCCTGATTTTCAAACATCAGCTACGGTGAAACTAGGATGCCTTGTGCCTAACCCACCCTTCGCAACCATTACATCAAAAGTGTTCCTGCACCAGGTCACGAGGGGCTTGTTCTACAGGACGTGGTCTAAGTGCATTGTGCCATTACTTGGCAGGGTGGGCAGTTAGCTGTGGGGCCAGAAGGGTAGGGAATGGGGGCTGCAGGGACACTGAGGGTGCCACAGGCTATGGGGTGGCATGGCAGGAAGGAAAAGAGAGCTGAGGAGTCACCTGGCAGAGGTGCCATAGGGCACATAAGACAGCAAAGGGGGCTGGGTGGGGGGATTGGAATCACAATCCTAGTATGTCACAGCCCCAGATGGAAACAGCCCTGGCACCAGCCTCATGGGACTGTGGGTTCTGTGGGGCAGGTTCCAGGACTACTTTCACCTGACGCCATGACATACTAGTATCTTGATGCCAACCCCCACTACCTGGCCCCCTCAGCTGTCTTAAATGTCCTATGGCACCTCTGTCAGGTGACTCCCCCACTCCCTATTCCCTCCTGCTGTGCCATCCTCATACCCTATGGCACCATTAGTGCCCCTGCATCCCCCACCTTCACTCCAGGATCCTCCCCACCTCAACAGGTTGTGCAAGCTTGCACTGTGGGGGGTTGCTGGATTCCTCTGTCAAACTATGCAGAAATGCTCAATATTTGCCATAGCCCTGCAGCTGTTGCAATTCCCAGGTCTTCATCACAGAGACCACGATATTACATAATTGGGCACAGGGTCCCTGATGCACCCGGAGTTCCAAAACAAGTCCAAGTATATAGCAGGGCAACTCAGGTGAGGGGGTGCACCTAAGAAGGCAGCAAGCATCAGTGTCCACAAAGCCAAGAAAATAAGAGCACTCCAGACAGGATATTTACAAAAAACAAATACTATAATAGCCTTTATTTTCAGACAGACATCAGGCTAGGAACCCCTGAGCTTTGGCGTAAGTGCCTTCAAGGGGGGTTATGGCTTGAAAGAGCAACTGGCTCACATATATACATGGTCATATGACATTATTAATAGGTAACACTAAATAGCTAAAGAACTCATGTCACAATGTGTGTTTAAACAGACAGTGTGAAACAAAGAACACAAAAAACTATTTATTATAAAAACACATGTGAAAGTGAAAAAAATATATATATTTTTACATGATGAAACAATCTTTACATTTGCAGCCCTAATGATCTGACAATACTCTTGTAACCGCTCCAAGAAGGGCCCCCCAGCCAAGCACCGGGGCAAGACTCGACAGCGGGTGGTCGGTCTCCTCTGCCACTGCTCGAATCCACCAGCCCGGACAGTGGCCACTGGAAGGTACGGCAAAGCCGCAACCAATCGGAATCCGAGCGCCTTCTATGGCTTTGCTTCTGATTGGGCCCCACTTCAATAGTTGCTTTTAAACCACTAATTCTTGTTTTTTACTGGAAATTGAATGTGTAAAATGTCCTAAAAAGCTGTTTTCACTGAAATTGTGGGGTTAGGGATACTGATTGTTGGATAAGTGATAAAATCATTGTGATCACAGCCCCCTCCTGTGCTTTGTAATTTGGAGCCAAAACCCACTTTACAAGCCTTTCACTTGTAAATTGAGACCCTCTGCTGCTTCTGCAGATGCTTTGTGTCTGTGCAGCATTTAATCTGAGTGCCTCTCTCCTTTTTCCCCAGTCAAGGACCACTCCAAGAAGGGCCCCTCAGCCAAGCGCCATAGCAAGACTCTGCCAGTGGGCCGTCAGCCTCCTCTGCCACCGTTCGAACCCACAGCCTGGACATTTGCCACAGGAAGGTACGGCAAAGCCACAACTTTTACACCCACCTGCCCTTCCCTGTTCCCTGCACTTATTATATAGACCCTCTCCCCGCCTCCTTCTAAAGTCATGCCCCATAGTAACTTAATGTCCTATGGTATTAACTCCAAGTCAATAACATCAACCTATAACCCTCTCTAAAGTAGTATTTAATATACTGTCAGTTAGTCCGTATTTGCATGAACTCCCTTGATCTTCAATGCATTCTGGCATATGCTTGTTAAATAGACCATCCATTTTTCCCTAAAGGTATCTCCACTCTTTTACTCACATCAGAATTAGCCCACACTGTGCCAAAATAGCTATTCTTCTTGCTTATACCTAGATAGTATATTCACTGTGGCTATTCTAAACGTATACTAATACACATTTTGCTGTGGACCTGTCAGTACAGGCCAAACCCCATAGAATGAACATTACCCTCCCCATAATACTTATAATGGGGGGGACCTGTGGGTTCTCCTTGTACTCCTTCTGTATCCGGATCCTTGCGGACAATGTCACCAATCACAGGATGCCCCACAGGGGGACTGGAGGCTGACCTTGCTCTACCACAACACCATAACAGCAGCAAGAGATTGGGTATGTGCCTATAACTTCCCCCAGCTACAGCTGCACCCTTGGCTAACCTACTATGGAGGGACGCAGTCGGTCTCATTATTATCAGAAGCACAGCACTCGCTCCCTACAGTAAAACATTCACTGCTCCTTTCAGTCAGAGTTTTAGTCTCTGCTCTCTTAGAAGGGCAAAGCATCTCACCTGGGATTCATAGAACACTGACTCAGAGCACAAAGAAGCAGGCAAAATCAAGTAGCTACAAACTATCCCTTGCTGCAATCATGAAACTTCTGCTCTTTACTACTGCTATGCTCAGGAAATGTGGAACTTAATCCAGGGCCTCCAGAGGCTATTGCTGCACCATCTGACCTAGCCAGAATTAAAGGATTAAGCTTCCTCCATGTTAATGTGGGCAGCCTACTTAAAAAGATTACTATGATCCAAGCATTGGTTAACCATACCGTACCAGATATTTTAGTGGTCTCCGAGACCTGGCTTAGGCCTACCACAGCCAACAAGGATATAAACTTACCTAACTACCAACTATTCAGAGCTGATCATCAATCTAGAGGGGGGGTGTAGCTATATACGTGAAGGACAACCTGACTGCAACTTGCCTCACCTCATCTTTCGTGGCGCACAAATTCAAATGCCTATCCCTTAAAGTGGCAATCTCACATACCACATCTTTGCAGGTAATAGGCTACTATAGACTTCCTGCTGCTGGTCTCAAACTTTCATCACATCTAGGTAAGATAGTTGAAAAAGGGTCCCTAGAAACTATTATTATTGGGGACATTAATCTAAATTGACTTTCCAATGCAGCTACCCCTTTATTATCATTCTGTGACACACATGGCTTTACACAGCTCATAAGTGAGCCTACCAGAATTAATAATAAGACCCTAAGTAATAGCACACTTCTTGATGTTATTCTGGTGAGCAAGTCTCATCTAGTCTCCCATGCTGGAGTCCTTTTCAATGATATCAGTGACCACTGTTTCATTGCTAGCCTAAGAACAACCTATAAACCCGCATCCCCCACAAAATTCTCAGCTAGAAGATCGAAGCAGAATTTTGACTTCCATGCATATCTGGAAGATATGAAGTACTCCACACATTGGCAAGAATTTTACTTAGCAAATACTGTGGATACAGCCTATGATGTCCTTAATGACATAATCATAGGAGCTCTTAACAAATATGCACCATTATCTAAAGGGCGTATAAGAAGCAAAACTTGTCGTTGGCTTACACCAGACTTTAAATCAGCTCTTCTAGAGAGAGAGAGAGAGAGAGAGAGAGAGAGAATCTATGGAAAAAGGCATGTAAACCAAAAACATTGCCAGACTGGAGACAGTTCAAAAAGGCCAGGAACGTATGTACCAGGAAGGTTAGAGATGCAAAGGCTGCTTACTATTGTGCTGAACTGGACTCCTCTTTCCATAACCCTGCTAAATTCTGGAACACCATAAATGACATATCTGGACATGCTCCAAGTAACTCACTCCCAGCCAAGATAATCTCCAGGACGACTATCATCGATGACAGGCTGGAAGTTCTAGAGTCCTTTAACAATCACTTCACAACCACAGGATTAGCAATTGACAACTCTCCTGCAAACTCAATGTGATCCCAGTTAGGCATACAACTTACTGAAGCTCAGGTAACTGACGCTACCTTCTCCTTAAAACCAGCCACTTTGAAGCAAGTGGAAGATTTACTATGCCAACTGTACTTAAGGAAAAGTGCAGGTGCGGACTCCCTCAACCCCTACTTCCTAAAGATTGCCATGCATGTACTAGCAGTACCAATAACTCATTTATTTAACCGTTCATTACTACTAGGGACTATCCCTTCGATTTGGAAAACTGCACAGGTCATTTCACTATTTAAATCAGGGGACCCTTCTGACCTCAACAACTACAGACCAATCTTCAACCTCCCTGTAAACTATCCAAGCTACTGGAAAAGATTGTAAGCACACAACTGAGAGCCTACCTTGAATCAGCTAACCTCCTAAACCCAGCACAATCTGGATTCAGAGCCAAACATAGCACCATTACAGTCCTAGCAAAAGTAACCAATGACTGGCAACTAGAATTGGATAAAAAAATTGTATCTGTGCCATGTTTTTAGATCTGAGTAAGGCATTCGACACAGTCGACCATGAATCGCTCCTTTCATCCCTGAAATCCATAGGGCTGGATTCACTCTCCTTATGATGGTTCAACAACTATCTTACTGGACAGTTCCAGCAGGTCAAGGCTGAAGGGGAGTTGTCCCCACTTAAACCACTGCAAAGAGGAGTACCCCAAGGATCTATCCTCAGTCCTATTCTATTCGCCATCTACAACAACAGTATTGATAATAACATCACCAAGGTCACTGTACATCTATTTGCCAATGATATGGTGCTCTACGTCAGCCACCCTTCTCTAGAGGCAGCATGCAAAGAATTACAAGCAGAGTTCAATTTACTCCAACACCAACTCCTAAGCAAAAAACTTCTACTCAATGCAAAGAAAACAAAGGCAATGCTTTTCTCTCCGCACATGCATGCAGGACATTCAGTCACAAGTACACTCCCACACATATCCTCTATCTTTGGTGAAAACCTTGAATTTGCCACAAAATTCAAATATGTGGTGTCTGGCTTGACAGTAGACTTTCCTTCATAGAACATATGGAAGAACTACTAAAAAGACTTCGCCAAAGACTTGGGCTTTATTTTAGAATAAAACACTTTCTCACAAGTGATGCTAAGCTTAAGCTGGTCCAGGCCACATTTCTTTCTGTAATCGACTATGCTGATTTCTTATACAGTCGTTGCCCCATATCATACCTGGGAACATTGGATACACTCTACCACAGGGCCTTGAGATATATCACAGGACTCCCATTCAGCACCCACCATTGCTCCCATTATGCAGCAGTTGGATGGATCTCGCTTCAGTTCAGAAAGGACAGACATGCGGCACTATGGATCTTCAGAAGTATTTCTAAGAAATGACCACAGTATGTCTAGGACTGCTTCACAGAAGTTACCTTAAGTAAATATGCCCTAAGAAGCTACTCCTCCATCAGGCTCAAAGTGCCCAAAGTCAATTCTCGCTTTGGAAGGACAGCCATTAGTTTTGTGCTGCCCTCCCTGTGGAACAAGTTGCAGAAAATACTGAAACTGAGTATACCTATATCCATTACATCCTTTAAATCCGTCTACTCTAGGCTTATCAAGGAAAAATGCAACTGTCATTGACAGTAGAAGGGAAAATCCTCTTCCTTTCCTTCATCTCCAAGCCTGTCTCTTCCACTGACTCTCTCCGTTAATTCCACGTCCTGCATTCCTACCTTACTTCTCACTTTTTTACCCATGTCAGCATTTAGTGCCCTATCATTCCTCCCTTTCACATTCCCTACTCATTCATCACCTATTTCCACCCTCCCTCCCTACCTGCATTCCTCTCTTTTCTCTCTCTCTCTCTCTCTGAAAGCCCTGCCAACCATTCACCTGTTCTGACCATTAATTGCCTATTTTGTCAACCCTCCCTGCTTAGTAGCATCCCTCCCCTTCTTCTCTTTCCAAAGTACCTCCTCCTTCATCTGCCCAGACCACTCACTGCCTATTTCCTCCTCTTCTGACAATCCCCTTATACTTTATACATTAGTCACCACCTAATCTCTCTCCATGCCCAAATTTGTATTCCTCCAATTTCCTTATTTATATGTAAATATGTGAATTTGGGTATATGGATCTTACCTATTTGCACATATCCATGTGCTGGTATCCTTTATGCCTGTATAACCTGTTCCTTCATTGTGTTTTGTTCCTTGCATTGTACTATATTTTTATGTAACTAATCTTGACCTAACCAGATCAATCTTACAAATGAACTCTGCTCAACGATGTTCGCCTGGATAAAGATTTGATTGATTGATTGACTGATCTAATGAAATGTACACAATTTCATACTACTGCATTTCTTAATGGGGAGTATATCAAGACTGTCTGCTTATTCAATTGTTATCCACATTTAATTGAACTTGGTTTTCAAAGGAAACAAGGTCTTTGTATAACCTAAGGAGATACAATTATTTATCTCTAAGCACTAGCAACAATTTAGATAGATATAAAGAGGATGGGGAAGGGGGGATGAAAAATAGAAGTGGCAGAATAAATAAATTTATCTCTAAGCTCTAGAGGCAATTTAGAGAGTGACAAATAGGATATGGGGGAGGGAGGAATGAGAAATAGAAGGGGTAGAATGAACTGGAAAAAATGTCACAGTGTGATCACTCTTATGCAACTTCCATCCATAGAATTGGAGAAGGAACCTTCCTTTTGGCTGGGGATCTACAGGTATGCATTCTCCAACATTCCTGAAAAAAGAAAGAAAGAAAAAACAGGTGACAATTAATATTTTTGAAATACAACAGTGCCTAAAGCATTCTCATTTTCTTCTTACTTTTTCTTGTTTTTCAAAAAGGGCTTAAGACCCCTTTGGTCATTTAGGCCATCTGGTTTCACTATCCCCAGTCTAAAGATCCACCTGCTTTCCTGTTTAAGGAGTTCATTAATTCTATCACCTCCACACTTTAGGGGTTGTTGCCAATCAATTCCCATGAATTTCATACATTTTGGATCTGAATTGTGTTTCTGAGAAAAATGCAGACCAACAGGAGTGTCTGTTTTAACACTGATTACATTTCTAACATGTTCCTGTATCCTCTGCTTTAAGGCTCTTGTGGTTCTTCCTATGTACATCTGTCCACACTCACACCATAGCACATAAATTACAAAAGTGGTATCACAATTAACAAAATCTCTGATCATTTGTTTGTATCCTGTTGTGGGATGTACAAATTCAGAACCTGTTTTACAGGAACAACAAATGTTGCATCTCTCGCATTTGAAATTTCCTATGGGTTTTGTACCTAGCCGGGTACTTTTAACTGGTTTGGTTAGTCTACTCTGAACCAACTTGTCTTTTAAATTCTGTCCCCTAGAAAATGTGATACATGGTTTTTCACCCACTGCAGTTCTCAGGTTATTATCCAAATGTAGGATATATTAGTTCCTGTAAACAATATTGCCTATTTGACCAGACCAATTATTGATTTCAGTAACAAAGGTAACACAATTGGTAGATGATGAGAGATCTTTAAATTTCTCTGTCAGTAATTCCTCTCTTCTCATACCATAGGCTTTATTCATTGCCTATGTTAACAGTTCATCCCTATATTCTCTACTCTCGAATCTGTCTTTCAGTTCCTCTGCCTGAGCCATGAAATCAGAATCTTCTGTGCAGTGCCTGCTTAAGTGCAAGAACTACACATAAGGAATCAATTCCTTTAAATTCCTAGGGTGTGCACTGTCTGCCCTAAGTAGGTTGTTGGTAGCGGTAGGTTTCCTGTAGCTTTTCATAGTTACACCATTTACAAAGTTCCAAAACAAGTCCAAGTAAATAGCAATGCAACTCAGGGGAGGGGGGTGCATCTAAGAAGCCAGCAAGCATCAGTATCCACAAAGCCAAGAAAATAAGAGCACTCCAGACAGGATATTTACAAAAAACAAATGCTACAATAGCCTTTATTTTCAGCCAGACATCAGGCTAGGAACCCCTGCGCTTCAGCTTAAGCGCCGTCAAGGGGGGTTATGGCTTGAAAGAGCAACTGGCTCACATATGTACATGGTCATATGACATTATCAATAGGTGACACTAAATAGTTAAAGAACTCCTGCCACAATGTGTGTTTAAGCAGACAGTGAGATACAAAGAACAAAAAAAAACTGTACATTATAAGTACACATGAGAAAGTGGAAAGAGAGAAAAAAACTACATTTTTACATGATAAAGCAGTCCCCCTCACCTGAGTTGTGCTGCTGTATATTTGGACTTGTTTTGGAACTTTGCATCTGTTAGCGGCAGCACTTGGAAAGCTAATTTTGAGCTTCAGTTTCCAGAGTGTGATATCGAAGGATCAGACAGATTAGACAGAGAAGGCATTACCCAGACCCGGGCCAGGAAGCTGTTCTCAAATTCCACATAGACCAGAGCATTGTGAACATTTCCCCCATAAGAAACAACTGAGAAACCTGTGAGCAGGAGACATGGGGGAGAACGCGGAGCTAGGATTCGATTGGGAACACACGGAAACTTGAGCAGCAAGAAGAAGCAAGGCTTTTGATAAGCTAAAAATCAGTGAAGACTCGGGATCCATTCCAGGTGATATTAAAACAGTTTTTGTGAAGCTAGAAAGGGTACTCAAAAAGGAGTTTGACACCACTTATAACATTATAACACTAGAACAATACTGTAGCAAGAGGCAAGCACCGTGAGGGCTCAGAATTACCATTGTTCCCTCTTCAGGCTTTGAAACTTTCCCTTTCAATGAAAAATGGTTAGCATCTGCACTCCTATGTTCTAGAACATTTATTGAATTATTGATAAAAGCAGATACACAGAAACATGAAGAGTCAAGTGTGGAAATTGATGCAGCTAAAAAGGAAGTTCTTGCATTTAAAGATACAGTCTCTTTCAAAAAATTGGACAAGTCTATGAAAGAGAGACTTATTAAGTATGAAAATGAATAAATTATTAAAAAGCAAAAGAAATTATCAAGAGACCAAACTGTTTTGACAATGACTGAGTCCTGAATTGGAAAAGGAAAGGAAATCAAAGCAGTGGAAGCAGAAGCAGTTTGAGTGTACACTTTGTGAAGGGAGACCTAGGTAGCAGAAATAGAGATCGAAGCCCTGTTTTAGATCAAGGACAGAGTGCACCAGGCACAGGAGAAAGAGACACAAGAGAACTATGAGAGGCACAAGAGGAGGCAAATGACATTCAAAGCAAAAGAAGAAACAGGCAATGAGGGAGGGGTCAGGGCAAGAGGTCCAAGTAGTGAATATATCTCAAAAGGAATTTTCGAAAACACAGATACAACTATTGAAACACAGACTATCCTTTGTCCTGATACTCTCTTTAAACTCATTTCAAAATCAAGTTGATCTCTACAAACTGTTTTGAATGAATAAATTGAAGGCTTTTTTTCTTTAAAAAATCTGAGACGAAGAATATTCCTGATGCCATGGGTTTCTTGGAGACCTCATTAGAGTAGGACATCATGGACTTTCTGGATGTCCCCTTGAACTTGGATGATAAAAAAGTATTGAGCACAGATGAGGACATTGATTACATCCTTAATATAATTGAAGAGAGCCATATGAGGTTCCTGGGTTCGAGTCCCATCGATGTAAGTAACCATTGTGACACGAATACTCAAAGAATATTGTTGTTCTCACCTGTGTTTGATGTTATGCCAAATGTGTATAATCCATCTATTTATACATATGAAAAGGTAGTTTTGAGAGAAGTAGAAGAGATTGTACAGAGAGCAGGGCAGCCTAAGAATACAAATTTGACAGCAAAAGAAACACAAGCTTTAAAAGAGTTGCAGTCTGAAGAGGGAATAATAATTAAATCTGCTGATAAGGGTGGAACATTGTCATAATGGATAAAGAACACTATAGAAGAACTATGCAGAATTTACTGAATGATATATCCAATTATGAAAAACTAAAACAAAACCCTATGAGTCAGTATAGAGTAGAGCTTAATCTTTTCTCACAGGAAGCAGTATCAAGAGGTGACATAACTGAGAGAGAGTTTAATTTTTCATGGAGTGAAAATGCAACAGTGCCTTATTACTACATTTTGCCCAAAACACATAAGAATATGAGGAACCCCCTGGGGAGACCGATCATTTCCTGTATCGGATCCATCACAGAGAAATTGGGCTACTTTGCAGATTACTTTTAGTAGCGAGAGGTAGTTAAATTGAAATCATATACAAAAGACACCACACATGTGATCAATAAACTAAAAGACATACAGTGAAGAGACAATATGATATGGCTGACGATAGACGCAGAATCCCTATACACATGTGTACAACATGAAAAAGGTATAAACGCTGGTAGATATTATCTAGAAAAGGGGAACACTATTGAAGATATTCCTGTAGATTGTATTTTGTCAGCCATTCATTTCATACTGACCCATAACCGCTTCGAATTTTTGGGAGAGAACTACAGACAGGTTTGTGGGACAGCGATGGGTGCCTACATGGCACTGTTCTATGCCAGCCTTTTTCTTGGCAAATGGGAGGAAGGTTCGGTATTTCAGGGTACAAATCCCCACTAAGGTAAAATATTTTTTGGACCCATTTTACTGATGACATTTTGTGTGGGTGGGAGGGTGACAGTTCAGAGGCAGATTTATTCATAGAGTGGCTTAATTATAACAACATCAATATGAAATTTACCCACAAAACTGACCCTGACAGTTTAGAATTTCTAGACCTCACAGTAAAAAGACCTGTTTCTTCTGTAAATGGTGTAACTATGAAAAGCTACAGGAAACCTATGGCTAACAACAACCTACTTAGGGCAGACAGTGCACACCCTAGGAATTTAAAGGAATTGATTCCTTATGGGCAGTTCTTGCGCTTATGCAGGAACTGCACAGAAGATTCTGGTTTCATGGTTCAGGCAAAGGAACTGAAAGACAGATTCAAGAGTGGAGGATATATGGATGAATTGTTTACACAGGCAATGAGTAAAGCCTATGGTATGGGAAGAGAGGAATTACTGATAGAGAGATTTAAAGATCTCTCATCATCTACCAATCGTGTTACCTTTGTTACTGAATTCAATAATTGGTCTGGTCAGATAGGCAATATCGTTTGCTGGAACTAACATATTCTATATTTGGATAATAATCTGAGAACTGCAGTGGGTGGAAAACCATGTATCACATTTTCTAGGGGACAGAATTTAAAGGACAAGTTGGTTCGAAGCAGACTAACCAAACCAGTTAAAAGTACCTGGCTAGGTACAAAACCCATAGGAAATTTCAAATGCCAGAGATGCAACATTTGTTGTTACTGTAAAACAGGTTCTGAATTTGTACATCCCACAACAGGATACAAATATGTGATGAGAGATTTTGTTAATTGCAACACCATGGTTGCAATTTATGCACTATGGTGTGAGTGTGGACAGATGTACATAGGAAGAACCACAAAAGCCTTAAAGCAGAGGATACAGGAGCATGTTAAAAATATAATCAGTGTTAAAATATACACTCCTGTTGGTCTGCATTTTTCTCAGAAACACAGTTCAGATCCAAAATATATGAAAGTCATGGGAATTGATTGGCAACAGCCCCTTAAGTATGGGGGTGATAGAATCAATGAACTCCTTCAATGGGAAAGCAGGTGGATCTTTAGACTGGGGATAGTGAAATCAGATGGCCTAAATGACCAATTGGATCTTAAATCCTTTTTAAAAGACAAGACAAAGCAAGAAGAAAATGAGAATGCTTTAAGCACTGTTATATTTCAAATATATTGATTGTCACTTGTTTTTTCTTTCTTTCTTTTTTCAGGAATGTTGGAGAATGCATACCTGTAGATCCCCAGACAAAAGGAAGGTTCCTTCTCCCATTCTATGGATGGAAGTTGCATAAGGGTGATCACACTGTGACATTTTTTCCAGTTTATTCTACCCCTTCTATTTTTCATCCCCCCTACCCTCATCCTCTTTATAGCCATCTAAATTGTTGCTAGTACTTAGAGATAAATAATTTTATCTCTTTTGGTTATACAAAGACCTTGTTTCCTTTGAAAACCAAGTTCGATTAAATGTGGATAACAATTGAATTAGCAGACGGTCTTAAATTACTCCCCATTAAGAAATGCAATAGTATACATTATGTACACTTCCTTAGATTACAGGAGTACTGTCAGATCATTAGGGCTGCAAATGTAAAGATTGCTTTATCATGTAAGAATGTGTTTTTTTTTTCTTTCTTTCCACTTTTACATGTGTACTTATAAAGTATAGTTTTTTTGTATCACACTGTCTGTTTAAATACACATTGTGGCATGATTTCTTTAACTATTTAGTGTCACCTATTGATGATGACAAATGACCATGTATATATGTGAGCAGGTTGCTCTTTCAAGCTGCCCATAACTCCGCTTGAAGGCACTTACGCAGAAGTGCAGGGATTCCTAGCCTGATATCTGGCTGAAAATAAAGGCTATTGTAGCATTTGCTTTTTGTAAATATCCTGTCGGGAGTGCTCTTATTTTATTGGCTTTGCACCTGGAGCTTACTGCAGCCCTAGTCATCACAAATTGCTGCAATCTAAGGGTTCCTTAAAAGTCGAGCCCATGATTTTGTTTTTGTTACCATTTGTATCAAGTTGTTAACTCAAAAAACATTATAACCCTGGAATTGTATAACATTTTTTCACACAGCCTTCCAAAGGCACACCATTGGCATGGGCTCCTTCATTGTTAAAATATTATGAAAAAATCCCACACAACCTAGGCTGTAGACGAGAGCAAAAAAATACACTATGTTAAGTATAGGAAAACCAAATATGTTTTTCCCCCCATTTTTTGGTGCTGCACATCTCAAAAGCTGAAAATGCCATCACAAAATGTTTCACATCTTAAGATTCTGGTAGCCTGACTGTGCATGCCAAATTTGGGGCTATTTCATCAAATGACTTCAAAGCTATTAAGTTGCAAAAATCGGGGCTTAACATTAAACTCAACCCTAACTGAAGTGACACTACCATGCCCCATGATAGTGTCAAAGGGGTCATTTTTTTTAAAGATTAGGGGCCTGATTCTCAAAGGCCAAAGTAGGATGCAAGATGCCTGTGCTAAACATATATAGTACAAGGTGCACCTTGCATCTAAAAATGCCCCCTAAGCTATTCACAAAGGCAGCCTGTGTCAACCACTGGCTGCCTTCCCCAAAGGGAGTTTGGGCCACCCTTGCACCCAGAAATGGGCTGTGACAAAGTGCTAGGGGCATGTGGCAGATGCAGGCTGCCACAACCCCCTAAATGGAATTCATAGAACTCTCCCTGAGAAAGAAATCCAAAGTACCCTTAGACCAGCCAGGGCTGGTCTAAGGGAACTTAGAAAAATCTCCCCTGGGAAAGATGCCTGTTTATGGCAACATGCCGTGGTTCTAGATCCGCCAGGAGCACAATATTAAAAACAATAAAAGCCTCATGCCACGTTCCCCCATGTTCACAATATTAAATATATCTGAACCCAATCCTCATGAGTACATAATTCAAATGATAGTGATATGCCCCTGATCCTTATCCCCTGTGATCACATGATGAATATTGAAGTCCTATGCCCTGATCCCCCTGTATACATGAACAATAAATAAGTGTCATGCCCCCTCCCCATCCCCGATAATGCCAGTTTATATATGATGTCTGTGCCATGCACTCCCCAGACCCCAAAGCTACCAGCACAAATGTTAATGAGCAGAGCTGTCAACCAGCACAGCCCACCTCACACCTCTGTGGCTGGCCGCCAACTGAACTGAATGTACATACTTACTATTTTGGTCCACATAACAGTACCTCTTTCTTGCTTATACTACTTAGATTTAAAAACAAGCATACAGGAATCTAATACCAAACTTGTCATATCCCTCAAAAACCTGGCATGGAGGGTTAACACATGATATCTTATCTCTCTTGTCAGGAAAGAAAGTCAGTACTTCAAGTCCCTCATTATGAGGAATCACAGTATATAATGAGTCCACACTGGCAATGAATGAAGAGTGTAACTGGATCACACAGGGATCAGAAAATGCTAGAACTGCTCCTAGCCAAGACTGATGATTGACTTCACCTCACTCACTGAAAATGGGTTTCAAGGGCCAGCCCACTGGTGCAGCAGTAGAGCTACCACTCATGGCACCAGTGAACGAGGTTCAGAAATGAACCTGGGAAGCTGGTGAGCTGACCTGGGGGAGAAGACTCAGTGTCCCAGGGACAGCTCTCTTCTCCAGGGAGGAAGGGGGAAGTGACTTGGCACTTGACTGTCCCCAGGCAGAAGTCTGGGGCATACCAAGTGCTGAGGCAGATACAGTGGGGAGGATGTAATGGATGTCAGCACTTTGCACCTTGACATCAGGTGCACGTGATGTCCACAAGAAAAGGGAGAAAATGCCTTCCAGCTCCGAGGAGATGGAGTGCTGGAGCTAGACACTGATGTGCTCCCACCTGACTGGCCACCTTAACCCAATGAAACAAGGAGGAGTTCAGGGTGTATGAGCCCCACCTCGTCCCTGCCTGGGGGGGACAAACAGAAGCACCATGGGTGAATGGGATGGACCAGATAAGGTGGATAGCAGGGGCAGACTCCATTAGCACTCCCGAGGAACTCAAGCTAGAAGGGTATAAGGGGAGATAAACAGAAATTTCCAAAAAAGGAAAGTGGGTTTCATTGTGACTGAATATGGCTTGAATGTAATGAAATGCATAAGTAATGGGATCGGGGTCTCACGGTACCATGCCTGTCACTCTGTCTAAATCCTGCTATGCAGGAATTTCTTGCATATCCTGATATCAAGTCAGTGTTGACTGTGCCCCATCCGATCTGTATCCACTTTGCCCATTCCATAAAGACTTATGATGAGTTCAGGCCCTTGAAGATACAGAACAAACTGCTTCAGAACCATATGAAGCTGGAAGTCCCATTTAGATGGAACTTGTCACTAGGGCGGTGTGAAATGAAACTTCTACAGGCAGAATTTTGGTGAAAGTCAGAATTTCATGTTTGCAAAATTTCAGAATGCACTTTGGCAACATTTGCTGAAATTCTGACTTAGAATGGCAGAATAAAGGTATGAATTTGCAGATTATTGCATTAAACTGCAGAAAACAAAATCTGCAGAACTGATCACGGTCAGTGGTCGGTTCTGCAATTTTTTTTCCAGCAGTTTATTACTTTAATCTACAACTCATACATATATTCCACAGCTCAAAGAGTCACTGAACTGAAAATGAATGTATAACTTGTGGATTAATAAATTATACCACAGAAAGAAATTCTGCAGAACTGATCAATGAACTGCTGAATAACTACATGTACTGTGGAATAATCCATTAAATTACAGTATAAAATTCCTCAGAACTGTGATTCCTCAGTTCATGTGAATTATTCCACAGTTCAGCCATAAAATTCTGCAGAACAGGGAGAAAAGTCACCAAAACCATTTGGAAGATTACAATCTTGCCAATGGTGGAAGTTCCAAAAATTGTGCAAAATTTACAAAATTTCATGAAAGTTCCATGAAAGCTGAATTCACAACTTCTTCCCAGCTCTACTTGTCACTGTACATAATTGATCACTTTTACAAGCAACATAAAGCCATCTCCAATTATCTGCTGCTACACGCAAGCTTTGAAACTGCCAGAGTAGCTATGTCTCCAACATACTAGATGTGTCGAAGTTTAAATTTGCTGGGGAAGTTTGCATGACGTGGAGAAAATTCACACTTTGAGGAGCTTCACAAAGTTTTCCCAGACCTAAGAAACTTTGACTTCACCCAAATCATGAAGTTTTTGCAGTGAAGTGTGGAATTATGCCCATGAAATTCAACACTTTGTGGAGAAACTTCACACTTCAAGGTTGAACCACTCTCCATGAATTGCACAAAATTTGTGAATGGCATGAAATTAGTTAATTAATTTGTGCAGTGAAGTTTGCCAACTTCGGTCATCTTTAGTGCCGAATAATGGATAGCCAGATCATGATTCTCAGGCCATATAAACAAAGAAATATTGAACCTGATGGCAGATAAGGATTGCTTGGACCACCTAGTCTGTCCATTTGTCACTGCCTATAGTGCCACAACAGACCCTACCTGATCTCTGATTCCCCTTCCCCCTTTGCTTCCCAACTAAGATTTTCTTATGCTTATCCATTGCATACTTGAAGCCCACCATTGTTTTCCACTGCCATTTGAACAAGCAACACAGGCAATGAGTGAAAATACTTCCTGTATTAGTAAAGCCATCCAGCTTCTACATATGCTGAGGTAGATGCTGTTGAATGTATAGTAGGTGCTGGAGGCAGGTGGTGATACTAAAAGTTCTGTCTTAATGAAACACATGCTTCATACCTTGGGCTGCAGTAACCCAATTTCTGACATTCTGCAGCCTACAGAGTTTGGGACTGTCACCATCTGGACTCACTTTACAAATGTGGCATGGCATTTATAATTGAAGGTGTCCTGATCAGGTCCAAAATGTAACTCATCTTCTAATAAGATGAGCACATGGGTCACAGATGCTAAAGTCAGAGTTACCTAAGGCACAGCATGAATCTCAGCAGAGATCGGGGTTGCATCTCACATGGGAAACAGACTAGGAAGATAAGCAAGGTAAAAGAGATTATTCCAACAAATCTATTTTGGGATGTTTTGTACCAAGTTGAACTTGGAAACTGTCAGGAAAAGGAAGAAGAGGTTGATGAGGCAGTAGGATTACAGGCAGTACAACACATGGAGGATGCATATTTGGAAGACACCAGACACTGTACCATCACAGATGAGCCCCTACTATACTAGAATATCAAGGTCACTTACTGGCTAGCACTGACCTCAGTAGCAATCAAATATCTGAGCTGTCCACTCTCCAGTATCAGTGTGGTGCATATAATCAGTTCAGCAAGGGACATTTGGTGAAACAGACATACCAATCTGTCACTCAGAAATATTGGTATGCTAACATTTATTAAAATGAATGTGAGGCACATTCCAGGTGAGACAATCATGTCAATGTTTCTGTCACCTGAAGGTAGTAGTGGTGGTGAAGATGAACCTGAAGAGCATGCTGTTGTCGGTATTGGAAAATTCCATTCTGCTGAGGTAGATGAAGCAGAGATGGAGAACAAATTTCCATGTTGGGACAATCCTGGTCTAGAGGACTGCTTCCTTGAAGAGGATGACGTGTAAAATGCTATGTATTCTGTCCATACTTTTCACCTTACCAGCTGCACATTTTTCTTTACAATTCACATATTTTGTTTTCTGTCATTTTATTTTTCCCCAAATTGTGCTGCTGTTCTCTGCATCTATCCAATTACTTTTGTCCACCCTCTCAGATGTGATGCCTACAGGCAAACTAGAAAATCACTCAACACTGCATAATTAAATGCAAACAATAATATGTCCCACCACCGTCCACTGCATGCATCTAGACTGACAAACCCTACCTATGCCTGCTACGATGGTAAGAGGCTTTTACTGTTGGTCAAACTCTTCATCCTCACTGGTACTAGTAACTCCTCAGACAGTAGTGCTTCCATGTTAATGCTTGCAAGATATTACAATGTGTTTCTTTTCTTTTGTCTTCCTCTTTCACTGCATGTCTGACCTTTCAAAGGGATGAATAGCAAGTTAGTCACAAAGCCAAATGGCCTTCAATGTACAGACATAAGGTGCTTCTTCCTCAATCATCTCTTTCTCTCTCCATGGCACCATCATGCCTGTACGCCCCTGTGTATGGCCCCTTACTAATTTGACAGACAGTATCATTACATGAATTTTTTTTTTTTCTGTTTTTAATTTTTATGTTAAGTTTCCTTTCACAGTTATAAAGTGGCACAGTGGCCAAGTGAGGCAAAATAATCTGTCATTTTTTCTTTACAGGTGACAGGAATGGTAAGACTGGGAGGGGAAGTGGATAATGGATATACCTTGCGGTCACATCAGTAGTTACTTGAGTAGAGTCTAAATAATTTTTTCTTGATTTCACATGCCTCCTGTTCTGCTGCCTCCTCCTCTTCCAGCAAGCAAGACTTCTCCTCCACCACCTCCTCTGTCTGTAGCATCTTCATGCCATTTCATGGTATGACCAAGACCAATGTGATGGCAAGTATCCTTTTCAAAGGTTCTTTTTCTTTTACTTTCTTGTTTTGTTTTTATTTTTGTTTACGTTCACAGGTGCAACATTACAGGGAGTATTCTAGAGGCTAAGGGTAGGATTTTCCAAATGCTAAGAATGCTGGAAGCCCCAGGTGCACCAAACATACAGCATGTGGGGCTTGCGGCATGCTCCTGGATGTCATTGGGATTTTCTATCCTGTGTACTAATTGCCACAAACTAGACCAACGTTTTGTGGTCTAGCTTGCAGCAACCCCGAGGGCCAGTTTTACAGAGCTTGTGCCACATATTTGACGCAAGTTGCTGTAAATGGTGGAAACTGTCACAACTGAACCCGAGATTGCAAAATTGGGTGCAATTGCAGCAGAGAGGTTTGGTGCACCAACAGAACCTAATTCTGGTGGTACAGGGCTGCACACAAGCCCTGCACCACTCCTCAAAACTCCAACCCTAAATATTTATCTCTTGTATTCACAGGTCTCTTTAAATCCTGCCATGAATGCCTCTGACTTCAGCAAGTAAGTCATCACTGTCTTCTCCTCTGGGTCACAGATCTGGTCATCATTACAGCAGACAGTTTAACAAAACACTATTACAGTACCACAGTTAATACTCTACCTCTCATCTGCCACCTACACCTGCCAAGTTGATTATCATTTCCTGCCACTGCATGCAGCAACCTCCAAGTCCTCAACCTGACTGCAAGCAGACATATAATTTCTGTGATGTGAGAACAATTGTGTCATTACTGAATTTCAGTATATTGTGCTTTTGTAGTTTTCACTAAAGTGCATTACAAGAATGGCAGTGTGACCTCACAAAAGTGAACCCATCCTCTGTATCCAGCATAAATGCAGTACCACTGAAAAACAACCAAGATTCTGCTGCCTCATGCTCAGACTTCCTCCTCCTCCAGCTTCTCCACCACTCAGTTTGGTCTTATAAAAGTCAACCTATCCTCTGTATCCATTGTAAAAACTAGTTGTCAACCTGATGCTGCTACATGATTTTCCAGTTATCACCCAGCTAAAAAAATAACTGAAACTAGAGAAACAGGAGCAAAAAAACAGAGTGACATATGAATAAAATTCAAGAACTAAAAGTCAATCAATCAATCAATTAATCAATAAATAAATAAATGCCTTCCCTGGTTGCACATGTTGCTCAGTATACATCATTGGGTATTTGTTTAACTTATCACTGTTCTAACATCTTAGTATATCAATTAATTAACCAGAACCAGGCTAGACTTCTGCAGCAACAGGATTTCATCACCCTAGTGATAAATACATAAAAAAAAGAGAAAGGAACAAAAGATGGATAGAAAGACATTCTTTCCACCACAGCCAAAAAGGAAAAAATATACTTACCCTTTGCTGGTAGGATATGGAGAGATACTCAAAGGGCATCATCCATATCTGTGCCTCAAACTGGCATTATAATTTTGTGCAAAAATATCCAGACATGAGAAATCATTAGACTGAGAATGTTTGGGCACTAACTGTGCATCAGAAAAGGTGTTGTGGTGGGAGACTCACACAACACAGCAGCAGCAACATATAAATTCTGAGAGCCTATATCATTTTGGGGCCTCATGCAAAAATTTCCTAAGAATTCATTAGCCTGAGAATTTCTTGGCACTGAAGTGCTTCATGACATATGCTGTGTGGAAGACTCACACAGTACAGTAGCATGTAACACCACATAGCAGCCTGGCATATTTATTCTGGAAGTTGAAAACAATTCTGGGAGTACTGAATTTCAATATATTGTGCTCTTTCTACAAAATTTCCATTAAAGTGTGCTACAAGGACCGTTGCAGGTGGGATTGACACAAAGTGCACCATAAAGTAGCAGAGAGCAGTCTGACCTATTTATTCTGGTACAGTCAAACATCTTTTATGTCGAAGCATTGTTGATCTGCTGCTGATTCTGTATCAATAAAAAAGTCAATGGATTAATAAGACACAATGAGACACAATGCACTGCCTTGTTTCTCTATATACTCTACCAGAACATTGTCCAGTCAATTAAAATAATTTCTCTCTTAATTTCTATCTCAATTTACTTTATTTAAAATCAGACTGGATGATCTAACTGTGGCCAAGAAGTATGACAAGTTGGAGGACTAGTGGGATGCTGGGGCACATAGGGAGGGATATCAGCAGCAAAAAGAGGGAGGTGGTGTTACCTCTATATAGATCAATGGTAAAACCACACCCAGAGTACTGTGTCCAGGTCTGGAGACCACATCTCCAGATCGACAAAGACAGAGTGGAGGCAGTCCAGATGAGGGACAGGGTCTGCATCAGAAGCCCTATGAGGAGAGACTTAAGGACCTGAAAATGTACACACTGGAAGAGAGGAGGAAAATGATAAGAGACCTTTAAATACCTAAAGTGGGTAAATAAGGTACCAGAGGGAAGTTCTGTGGCAGAGACTAGGGGAGGTAACAGGTCAGAATGAGAGTCCTGCATGTCATCATCTATTTCTAGGGGGCTTTCATTCTGTCACACAATGTCTACAGTGTCCTTCTCTGTTAGTGGTGGAAAAGTTTCCAAGGAATCCTCCACAGCTATGAACTGCTGTTCAGGGATTGTGTCAAAGACGGAGTCTGGCAGGTGGCGGATGAGAAATTGTAGATCTATTAGATTGGCAGTTGAGTCATTGTTTTCTGGGTGGTCAAGCATTCTGTCAGACAGTTTGCAGTCAGGATGTGATAGAATCTGAATCTGCCACCAGCAGTTTTTAATAGTGCTCTTAGTGACTGACAACCATGAGCTGTGTATGAACAACGAAGCCTGCCACATGGAAACTTTTAATCCCTGACCCAAATCAGCACATGATAGGAAATGCTGACATTGTTCCTTCAAGTAGAAAGAGTTAAAAAAAAAATTTGTAATGCTGGATCCATTGGTTAGATGTGGGAGGTGGTGTAGGAGGGAGGGAATGGAGCTTGGCATCACACAGGCCTGGTGGGCTGTTTGGTTGGTTGCATTATCCACTAGCAGCATAACATGTCTCCATTGCAGTCTCATGCTTCTGCTGAAGTCGATTACTAAATCCTTAAACTCACTCCCCATCATCAATGCTTTGTTATTAGCATGGTATCTGGCAGACAGTGCAGGGTCAAAATCATTAGCAAAACATCCTGGCTGCTTAACCTTTCCAATGGCAAATTATTTCACTGCATGTGAACCATTGATTGTTTTGCACAATGCCACAGCAAGTCTGTCCTTTGATTTTTTGATACCAGAAACAGGGACTGATGATAGGTTGGCTGTTGGACCTGTCCTCTGAAACAGATCAGTCTCATTGAGATTGTAAATGCCTCTGGGGAAGTAACCACACAGAACTTCCTTTAACTGTATTCTCCGAGACACAAAAGCAGTCGGATTGGTACTGGCAGACTCCCCTTGCTATAGTATACTGCTCAGACCATGTCTTTTCTTGAACTCCTGTTTCCAAGAACAGGAATATGAGAAATCGGCAACATCCATCTGGTCAAATGTGGCTTTCTCAATAACCATGGCATCTGAAATCCTAGCACATTTGGTTTTCATTTTGTTAACTCAGCACTGTTTCAGCATCCTGATGTTTTCCAAGATGCATGGAGATCAGTTCAGTGGAATCTGAGGATGCTGCTAACCATTTCTTCTGAGTTCTCCAGATATCAGAGCAAGTCGAAGAGCCCAGCTTCAGCTTGAATGCTTTTAATACAGATGCTGCCATGTTCCAGTAAGTGAAGTCAGGGTTTGCCTGCTTCCACTGACAGAGTTCTTCCTTTTGGGTAATCAAAATTTCAGAATGGTCACACTTTGTACTTACTGAACTCATGTTGAACACTGAATGAAACGCAATAATCACTGACAGCCGGGAGCCATGATTTATAAAGACAGCTGATTGTCAACACATTTGTACCTCATTAATTGGATTAAAGAAATAAATGTGTGAAGAGTATGCACATTGTATCAGCAGGAACGTGAACAAATTTGAATGCAGAGGCATCTGAATTAAACAAGCAGTTTAAATGGTGTTTTTTCACTTGCATCTGGTGGCATGCAGATACCCAGGTATCCAGTTTATTCAATAACAAATTAAAGAGGTCTGACTGTGGTTGAGAAACATTCTGTGAGTGCCAATCTTCTGTAAACTATGCTTTTCGCACAAAGTTTCTATTAGATAATTTCCAGTAGTTGAGAAAAATTCTGGGATGTACAGAGTTTCTATACAGTGTGCTTTCTGCACAATTTTCAATAAAGTGCATTACAAGAATGACTGTGATGGGTGTCTGATACATAGCGCACCTTTATGTAGCAGCATGTATCACCCAGAAATGTATATTCTGATAGTTGAGAACAATTCTGGGAGTATCGCATTTCTGTATATTGTGCTTTTACCACAATTCTCACAGTGCAGTACAATGCGGCAGCCTAATATACTTATTCTCGTAGTTGAAAAACATTCTGAAGGTAAACAATTTCTTTATATTGTGCTTTTCTCATGCAATTTCCAAGTGCATTACAAGGACTGTGGAATGTGCAACAGACACAAAGCACACCATGAAGCAGCATGTAGCAGCCATACATCATTTTGGTAGTTGAAAAAAATTCTGGGAGTTCAGAATGTCTGTATATTTTGGTTTTCGTACCATTTTCACTACAGTGCATTACAAGAATAGCTGTGGCAGGGGACTGAGACACAGCACAACACCATACAACATCATGTAGCAGCCTGATCTCTTCTGGTAGCTAAGAAAAAGTGTGGGAGTACCACACTTCTGTATTGTAGTTTTCATTAAAGTGCAGTAGAAAGACTGTGACAAGGTTGTGACACACTGTGCAGCACCATGTAGCAGCCTGACACATTTATTCTAGTAGCTGAGAAACATTCTGGGAGTTCAGCATTTATGTATATTGTGCTTTTCCACAATTTGCATTAAATTACATTACAGGATGTGGTGGAGGACTGACATACAGTGCAACACAATGTAGTAGCATGCAGCAGCCAAACATATACTTTTAGGTAGCTGAGAACTATTCTGGGAGAAAGGCAATTTGAGCAGGCAGCAGCAGCAGCAGTAGTATATTACCACCATTAATATTTTCTGAATCGGGAGAACATTTCAAGAAGTGGGAAATGTAAATATTGTTCATGTGCACATGTATGTAATAAAGTGATTCACAATATAGACTGTCTGAGAGGGTAATTTAAGCAGTCTGGGCCCTGTTCAAGAAGGGTTACACCTGGTGTAACAGCAGTTGTGCTAAGCAGAATGGCGCATGAAGCAACTTACACCAGCAGTTGTGACATGTGTGATTCTACAAAGTGGCCTGCGACATGTCGCAAGCCACTTGCAATGGGCCAGCTGTAGACCGCATACAAACCCCTGTGATAGGCGCTAGGGGTTTATGACAGGCAGTTGTGTCCCATTCTAGAAAAGCAACCACAAAGTGCCCACATCAGGATTCTACAAGAACCCAGAGAAGAGATCCAGCAATGTAAGTTATACCAGCATTTAGCTGGTATAACTTATGGACGCCCCTGGGGGTCCTGTAGACCCATTAGCTGTCCAGTGGACAGTGCACAGTTTCCTTCCCCCCAATGTCCAGCACACCCCAGCAGGGCCCAACAGGGCTACACATACCCCAAGCCCCCCGAAAGAGCCATTGGCAGAAGCCCCACAGGGCTGCACTGCCATCCCCTCACCTGTGCCCCAAACTGCGAGTGGCCCTCCGCATATACAGCAATAATCCAGCCCTGGTAGTCTAATGCCCCCTTCCAAACTGTACATTAATAACATAGAAATGATCCTGTTACCCTGGTAGTCTAGTGGCCCCACCCCCACCCAGCTGTGCCAGCCCATCCAGCACCCCCACCCATCCCCAGCTGGCGACTGGCACAGCCCACCTCTCACCTCCATGGCCAGCTGCCGACTGAGTGCAGTATAGCATTACTCCACAGATTCACTCAGAAATTAAAGTACTTCACAATACAGACTGTCCAAGAGGGTGACTTGATCAGTGAACCAGCAGCAGTACCACCATTAATATTTGCGGAACAATTTTGGGAAGTGAGAAAAGAAAAAAAAGTTGCTGTTGAGGGAGCGAATCAGTCTGTGTGGGAGTGTGGGTGGTTAATATTGTGAAGCATCTATTATTGGACTGGAAAAGACAATTTAGGGACTAGATTGTTTTCACATGGTGCTTTTAAAATGCACTGTATATGTAAACAACAGTGCTTTATAGCAGCAACAGTAGTGAAAGAGATGAGTGATATGGCACAAAAACTGTGTAATTACAGAAAATATAGGTAGAAAGTAGATTTTTTTTTTACATATGGGAAGCACATGGACTGAAATCAAAACAAGAGATGATTGAGCCAAACAGTAAGAGACAGACAGGAAAATAGTTATTTTTTTAATATATATATATATATATATATATATACACACACACATATATATATATATTGCTTTTTTTCATAGTAAAGAGGTGTGAGTAAAGACTAAGAGAAGACAGGAGAGAGAGAGAGAGAGAGTACATTATTGCTATAGCTAAAGATAGGGTGAGAAAGAAAGAAAGAGGAGCAGTGAGGAAGAGTGGAGAAAGACTGGAAGGAAGTAATATTTGTAGTATATTTTTAGGGACCAGGTAGAATGGGACAGAACCTGCACCACTATAATGGAACTTTAGTATGCCCTCAAAAAGAAGTTTCTCATTATCCAGTAGTGTCTGTATGTTTCAAGTAAGAGTGCTGCCGACAGGTGTTCAAATTGCTGCCCCTCTTCCTACACTGAACAAGGATGTTGTAGAGGTTGCACTTAACCATAGTGTCATTGTTGGGTCAATGGTGAAAAACTACCACACAGGGGAAGACTTGTTGCTTTCTGTACTGTGAGGCACTTGAAGGTAATAATCTTGCATGTGGCTCCTCAGGAGGATCAACCTGTGGCAGTGTTACTGCCATGGGGGACACATGGGGTTCAGGCTTTGGCAGTGAAGCAGGGGGAACTGGAAGTTTTTGCTGCAGAACTGAGGACTGCTGTGAAAGTGGGGACTGCTACTCAAGATCTGGGAGCTACTGCTGTAACACTGTTAGGGGGACTGCTGTATCCACCTCCTGCTGCCCCTTGCTCCTGCATTTGGAAATGGTGCTGTGTGTTGAAGACATATGGCTCTTAAACCACGACTCTTCCTCCCCTCTATCTGCCTGCCTGGTCTGCAATGACCTCTCACAGATAGTCCTGCTCTCTTCTCTTCTTCACTCATTTTTTTTAATAATAAACAAACAAAATATATAGAAACTATATATATAGATGCTGAAGACTAGACAAATGAGTAAGAGAAATGAACCCTCAAAGAGTAACACAGGGAAAGAAAAGGGAAAACAGAGTTATCTAACTACACATTGTGACTACAGAGATATAGACAAAATAATGAGAAACAAAAACTAAAGAATTCCTAATATTTATTTTATTTATTTAGCTTTTGTTAACTGGCTAAGTGCACTAGCCATAAAATGACTATTTTCAGGCATGACCCGGGAGAGTACAGACATGCAGAAACTTAAGAGAATAACAAATTATAAGTGCTTTACATACAATGAGTTAGAGAGGATACAATATATCTGAACATACAAAGTAAAGCACTTTACATACGAGTTAAAGTGGCTACAATATATAAGAGACATACAGAGTAGACCATTCATAAGTTCATAGGTACCTATCTATGCAATAAATAGAGAGGACCTTAGACAATAAATTTTCAGGTGGCACATCATATGAACAGAAACAAGGTACACAAAAACAAAAACAGGTAATACAAAAGGAAGAAATAACCATTGAGAGCAGGGGGTGTCATTAAGGAAAAGGTCGGTAAGTGAGGAAGAGGGGAGCAAGCCATGAAATTAGATTATATGAGTGTATGTAAGTGTAAGGGAGATGCCTGCAGTGCAAGATTGTATATGGGCAGGGAAAGGGAGCCAGGACAGGCTGAGGCAGTAAGAGGGTTATATAGAGGTGAGGAAATACTACTGTATGGTCAGATACATCAGTCATTAGGTAGGGTGAAAGCAGGAACAGGTATCAGCAATCAGCAGATTTGAGCGCAGTTTTTTCTTAAAGCATGTGTGGGAGCTAGAAAGTCTAATGTCGAGGGGAAGGGAATTCCACAGCTGTGGAGCCGCATGTTCAAATGCAACAGTTCCTTTCCTCGTGCGGCACCTTGGCAAATTCAGAAAGGATCTGTCAGCTGATCGTAGACCATGGAGTGTGTCCTGAGGAACAAGCACAGCTGCAAGACACCTCGGGGTTTGATTTTGAATTATCGAATCAATAAGAGAGCCAAAGTAGTATTTCCCACTAGCTAACGGAGACAGCCAACCAAGACCATTATAAAGCTGACAGTGGTGTTTAAGCCGAGGAGCAGAAGAGGCATAGCGACATATGTTGTTATACGTAATATCCCATCTGAGTAGGTCAGTTTTTTGAGAAGCCCCAAATAAGGAAGCCCCATAGGTTAGGGTGGGGAGCAGAATCCCCCTCGCAATGGCCATTTTAGCCGATGGCATGAGCATATAACTAGTCTTATATGCAACACCCAGTTTGGAGTTGACAGCTCTGCAAACAGACTGTACATGAAGATTAAGATCAAGAGACTGATCTAGCAGGATGCCCAGGTACTTGAAAGAGGTCACACATTCCAGTAATTGACCTTCTAAGTCCTGCACCGTCAGTGCTGTTGTGCAAGCCCTGAGCTTTGGGGCCGATCCAAGCAGCATGGCTTTAGTTTTGCTAGTGTTGACAGCCAGTTTGTGGTCATATAGCCAGTTTTGGATATTGTTAAAGTCAGAGGAAAGGGTTGTGTTGATATTGTCTATATTAGTAGAACTTGTATAGATGACAAGATCATCAGCATATAGAATAGCAGAGCAGGATTTTAGAGCAGCTCCAATGTTATTTATATAAAAAAGAGAATAGGAGGGGCCCTAGGATGGAGCCCTGAGGTACATAGAATTAAATGAGAATGAAAAAAGAATAAAAATAAGCTGTTAAAGTGCTGAAAAAAATGGGATTTAAGTATCTCTATCTAGCTGTGAAAGTCGGCAGTCTCCTATCTCCTCCACTGATAACTCACACTGTAAAATCAAAAGTAAAGCAGACTCACTGTATAGACGTATATCAAGTGTCATGCAGAAGCTCTTCCATGTGATCTTAAGGCAATTGTTTACCAGTAGCCTCAGTTTGAGCAAACTTTGCCCAAATGTACCCTAAAGATGAAGTTACAGGTAAAGTTGTCAGAGAAGTTACCAAAGGTGAATTTCCTACTAAACAGCAAATATTTATGAATTGATTTGCGAGTCCAGGTTGGTGAAATCCCCTTAACTTTTCCAGCTAATTAAAAGTTCACAACATCTCTAATTGTGAGACACCAAATGTAGGCAAATATCTTCAAATAATGTACCTGATTTGTGGGTTATCACAACACAGCCCACAATTATGGGGTGTACTATTTAACTTATAACTTTTTGTATTAGATATGGAAAACAGATAACTCATATAAAAAACTGAAAATTAATCTGTTTTAGTTGGTTTAAGTGCAATATTAAGGGATGTAATGATTTAATATGGTTAGCTGCATAACGATGTGCAAAATGTGAGTTGTTGTGACATAAATACATACAAACATACCAAAATTGTCAGCAGCAAAATGCCATAATGGTCTATCTAGGCTGCTCGTGAATGCAGCTAGCACCCTATTCAGCAGCTGCCCCACCTCCCCTCCCCTTACCACCCTTTACCCTCCCCTTTGCCCTGTCCCACCCCTTCTTGAAGCATTCCACTGTGGTACATGCCACTACTTCAGCTGGCAGTGTGTTCCACTTTGCCACCACCGATCTGTAAAGAAATGACCCCAAACCTCCTTCCTGAATCTACCCCCCTCCAATTTCATGTAATGGCCCCTAGTGTTTCCCCCCACCCTACTCCTGAATAGATCCTCTATGTCTGTTTTGATTATCCCTTTCATGATTTTGAAGGTTTCAATCTTATCTCCCCATCCCTCCTCTCCTCCAGTGTGTACATAGAAACATAGACAGCAGATAAGGACCGCAAGGCCCATCCAGTCTGCCCATTTCTTTTTCTACCTTACGAATGTGCCATAGGCCTTTGCTCTGTCAATGGCCTATCTAGTCATACTCATCGGTATTGCTCCCTTATGCCTATCCCATAGCTGTTTGAAGCCCTTCACTGTATTCATATCCACCACTTCCTGAAGTAGGCCGTTCCATACATCCACCACCCTTTCTGTGAAAAAGAACTTCCTCACATTACCCCTTAATCTGCCTCCCTGTAGTCTCATGCTGTGTCCTCTTGTCCTGCTCTTTTTCTTATATTGAAACATGTTCGACTCTTTCACCTTGTTAATGCCCTTAAGGTGCTTGAATGTTTCAATCATATCACATCTCTCCCTCCTTTGCTCTAGGGTATACATATTGAGCTCAGTTAATCTGTCCTCATATGTCTTCTGATGCAGTCCCTGTGCCATTTTGGTTGCCCTTCTCTGGACTGCCTAAATTTGGTTAATGTCTTCGTGAAGGTGTGGCCTTCAGTACTGCACGCAGTACTCCAGAGGGGGCCTAACCAGTGTCTTGTAAAGAGGGATTATTACCTCCCTCTTCTGACTTGTGATACCCCTACTAATACACCCCAACATCCCTCTAGCCTTACCTACTGCTTTAGAGATCTGTTTGGATGATTTCAGGTCATCAGTAATGATGACGCCCAAGTCTCTTTCTTCCCTTGTGACTTCCAGCAACTCCCCTCCCAGCCTATAGGTGGCTTCAGGGTTTCTCTTCCCTATGTGCATGATCTTGCCCTTCTTTGCGTTAAAGTCCAGTTGCCACTCTTCTGACCATTTTGCTAATTTATCCAGACTTCTTCTCATTTTGCCCACCCCATCTGGGTCATTTACTCTGTTGCAGATCTTGCTGACATCTGCAGACAAACCTTACCCTCCAGTCCATCTGCAATGTCACTGATGAAGATATTGAAGAAGACTGGCCCCAGGACTGATCCCTGAAGTACCCCACTTGTGAGTTACATCTCTTCTGACTGTATACCATTTGCCACCACTCTCTGTTTTCAACCCGTCAACCAGTTTGCCACCCAATTGACCAACGTCTGATCCACCCCGGGCCTACCCAGCTTATTAATCAATCTTCTATGTGGAACAGTATCAAAAGCTTTGCTGAAGTCAAGGTAAGCAACATCAACTGCTCCCCCTTGGTCCGCCACTTTGGTTACCCAGTCAAAGAAATCTATGAGATTAGTTTGACAGGACCTTCCTTTTGTAACCCATGCTGTCTTGGATCCTGTGCTCCTATGGATTCCAGGTGTTGCACTATCCTTTCCTTAAGGGAGTGTCTCCATAATCTTACCTACTTCTGAGGTAAGACTGACTGGTCTCTAGTTCCCTGCCTCCTCCCTGCTACCACTCTTGTAGAGCGGGATCACATGAGCCCTTCTCCAGTCTTCTGGGACCTCTCCTGTGCTCAGAGACTCACTAAACAGTTCTGATAATGGCTCTGTTAGTTCCACCCTTAGCTGCTTTAGTATCCTGGGATGTATGCCATCAGGTCCCATTGCCTTGTCCACCCTGAGCTGATCGAGCTCTTGTAGGACCCTTTCTTTGTGAAGGGACTAGCGCACACCTCCCTCCCCCCTGTGTCCATGGTGCAGAGCTGTAGGCCCAGCTCTACCTTCTCTTCAGTAAATACTGAGCAGAAGTATCTATTTAGGATAGATGCTTTTACATGGTCCTCCTCCTCACACGCCAGCTTATCCCCTTTGATCTTAGCAATACCCCCTCTGGACTTTCTCCTTTCACTAATGTATCTATAGAAAGTCTTGTTACCTTCTTTTACTGTTTGTGCTAGTGTTTCCTCAGTTTGGGCCTTTGCCTGCCTCACTGCCTTCCCTGCTTCTCTTAGGGAAGTTTGGTATGCCTCCCTATCTTCATCCTGCTGTGTTCACTTACATTTCCTGAAGGCCAGCCTTTTGGCTCTGACCTTTTCTGCTACTGTCTTTGAGAACCAAAGTGGTTTCCTTCGTCTTTTGCACTTCCTTTTCTCACTAACACAATGGGATGTTGCTTCAAGTATTGCATCTTTAATGCTTGCCCACTCTGCCTGTACCCCCTCACTTGTATTTCTTTTTGCCAGGGCTAGCTTAACTCTGTTGGCCATCTTAGCAAAGTCAGCTCCTCTGAAGTCCCATATTTTTGCCTTGGAATGGGATGATTTTGTCCTAGTGGCCAAACTGAACCATATCATGTGATGGTTACTGACACCCAGGTGACCTTCTACCTGGAGATCTGTGATCCTTTCGCTGTTAGAAAGTACTAGATCTAGGATAGCCCTGTATCTTGTGGGTTGTTATAGCAGTTGTTTGAGGTCCTCCCTCTGCAGAGAATCCACCATGTGTCTAGTTAGAAACATAGAAACATAGAAGTTGACAGCAGATAAGGACTGCAAGGCCCATCCAATCTGCCCATTTCTTTTTCTACCTTATAAATGTGCCATTGGCCTTTGCTCTGTCAGTGGCCTATCTATTCATACTCATCTGTATTGCTCCCTTATGCCTATCCCATGCCTGTTTGAAACCCTGCACTGTATTCATAGCCACCACTTCCTGAGGTAGGCCATTCCATGCATCCACCACCCTTTCTGTGAAAAAGAATTTCCTCACATTCCCCCTTAGTTGGCCTCCCTCTAATCTCATGCTGTGTCCTCTTGTCCTGCTATTTTTCTTATATTTAAACACATTAGACTCTTTCACCTTGTTAATGCCCTTAAGGTGTTTGAATGTCTCGATCATATCACCTCTCTCCCTCCTTTGCTCTAGGGTATACATATTGAGCTCCGTTAATCTGTCCTCATATGTCTTCTGATGCAGTCCCTGCACCATTTTGGTTGCCCTTCTCTGGAATGCCTCAATTTGGTTAATGTCCTTGTGAAGGTGTGGCCTCCAGTACTGCATGCAGTACTCCAGATGGGTCCTAACCAGTGTCTTGTAAAGAGGGATTATTACCTCCCTCTTATGACTTGTGATACCCCTACTAATACACCCTAACATCACCCTAGCCTTACCTACTGCTTTAGAGGTCTGCTTGGATGATTTCAGGTCATCGGTGATGATGATGCCCAAGTTTCTTTCTTCCTTTGTGACTGCCAGCAACTCCCCTCCCAGCCTATAGGTGGCTTCAGGGTTTCTCTTCCCTATGTGCATGATCTTGCCCTTCTTTGTATTAAATACCAGTTGCCACTCTTCTGACCATTTTGCTAGTTTATCCAGATCTCTTCTCATTCTGCCCACCCCATCTGGATCATCTACTCTGTTGCAGATCTTGGTGTCATCTGCAAACCGACAAGCCTTACCCTCTCGTCCATCTGCAAGGTCACTAATGAAGATATTGAAGAGGACTGGCCCCATGACTGATCTCTGAGGTACCCCACTTGTGACTTGCATCTCTTCTGACTGCATACCATTTATCACCACTCTCTGTTTTCTGCCTGTCAACCAGTTTGCCACCCAGTTGATCAACTTCTGACCCACCCAGAGCCTACCCAGCTTATTTATCAATCTTGTATGTGGAACAGTGTCGAAAGCTTTGCTGAAGTCAAGGTAGGCGACATCAACTGCTCCCCCTTGGTCCACAACTCTGGTTACCCAGTCAAAGAAATCTATGAGATTAGTTTGACAGGACCTTCCTTTTGTAAACCCATGCTGTCTTGGATCCTGTGCCCCTATGGATTCCAGGTGCTGCACTATCCTTTCCTTAAGGAGTGCCTCCATAATCTTGCCCACTACTGAGGTAAGACTGACTGGTCTGTAGTTCCCTGCCTCCTCCCTACTACCACTCTTGTAGAGCGGGATCACATGAGCCCTTCTCCTGTCTTCTGGGACCTCTCCTGTGCTCAGAGACTCACTAAACAGTTCTGATAATGGCTCTGCTAGTTCCACCCTCAGCTCCTTAAGAACCCTGGGATGTATGCCATCAGGTCCCATTAACTTATCCACCCTGAGCTGATCGAGCTCTTGTAGGACCCTTTCTTTTGTGAAGGGAGTAGTGCTCACCTCCCTCCCTCCTGTGTCCATGGTGCTGAGCTGTGGGCCCTGCCCTACCTTCTCTTCAGTAAATACTGAGCAAAAGTACCCATTTAGGATAGATGCTTTTACAGGGTCCTCCTCCTCACATGCCCCTTTTTTCTCCATTGAACTTAGCAATACCTCCTCTGGACTTTCTCCTTTCACTAATGTATCTATAGAAAGTCTTGTCACCTTCTTTTACTGTTCATGCTAGTGTTTCCTCAGTTTGGGACTTTGCCTGCCTTACTGCCTTCCCTGCTTCCCTTAGGGAAGTTTGGTATGCCTCCCTATCTTCATCCCGCTGTGTTCCCTTATATTTCCCGAAGGCCAGTCTTTTGGCTCTGACCTTTTCTGCTACCATATTTGAGAACCAAAGTGGTTTCCTTCTTCTTTTGCACTTCCTTTTCTGTCTAACACAATGGGATGTTGCTTCAAGTATTGCATCCTTAATTCTTCCCCACTTTGCCTGTACCCCCTCACCTGTGTTTCTTTTTGCCAGGGCTAGCTTAACTCTGTTGGCCATCTTATCAAAGTCAGCTCCTCTGAAGTCCCATATTTTTGCCTTGGAATAGGATGATTTAGATGTAGTTCTGGCAGATGTCCCTGCTGGTATTGACCAGTCTGTATCTGGCATGTTGAAGTCTCCCATTATCAGAACCTCCCCTTTAGCTGACATGTTTTGTATATCTTCTAACAGTAACGTGTCTATGTCCTCCCCCTGGTCTGGAGGCCTGTACACAACCCCAGTTCATGTGGCTGTCCCATTTCCTATTTCTAGGGTGACACACAGTTCTTCTGGCTCCTTATGTGTATTCTGAATTTCTGTAGCTTTGATATTTTCATTGACATAAAGGGCCACTCTACCCCCCCTTTTACGCCTCGGTCTTTTCTGAACAGTACATCCATAACTGAAGTCTCCCAAGTGTGGTTACTGGTATGTCAGATTTCGGTGTGTTAGTTGTTGGGCGAGGTCTGCCATTTCCCCTGTGCATCGTAAGGGGAGCAGGACCTTTTTCTTTACCTGGTGATGCCATTCCCATTCGACATATTGGGTGCTGCACCCCCTCCCCATTTGCTAGTTTAAATATTCTGCAAAGACATCAAACTTCTGCCCCAATGCACTGACTCCCTCCTTAGTTAAATGCAGTCCATCAAATTTAAAGAACTTTCGCTCCCAAACTTTTGCCAGTTCCCTACAAATGTGTGTCCTTTGTCCTGGCACCAGCCCTTGAGCCACATGTTTAGCTCCCCTATCTCCTCTTCTCTGACCTTCCTTTCATCCATCTGTCCCCCTCTCCCAGACTGGCAGGATCTCAGAGAAGGAGATGCTGGATGAAATGGATGATAGTTTGTCACCCAGCCTGTCAGGTGTTCCTTGGTCTCCACAACTGACCCGCTGGTGAGATTGCTAGTCCCTATGTGTACCGGGACATCAATGTTTTCTTCTGCTTCCTGAACAATTGGAATGTGGTCAGTGTCTCTCCATGCTGATGTACCTGGGAGACATCTGACCATTACCCCTGGCTGGAGATACGTATCAACTCCCCGAATCACAGAGTCTCCTATGATCAGAAGTTTTTTGGATTTTCCTTTTTTCCTTTTTTTGTTTTAGTTCCTGTTTTGGGTGAGTTTTGTTGTGCTAGCTCCTGGGCTGCAGTGTCCTGCTCTGCAATGTCCTCTGCCCCTTTGTTTGATTTTGGAGATAGAGGCAGATACCTGTTAGTAGTTTTTATATGGTTTGTGGAGGTGATATGTTGGAGAGCACTGAGTGATGGGGCACCCGATTTGCCCTTCCTAACCTCCTGCCAACCTCCAAGTCCAACTACCCTCTGCAGTTGAGGTGCTTCTGTTGGATGTTGGGGCAATGGCAGGTGGTTCTTATAATATATTTCCTCTTGAATATGCAATTTGAGGTGCACAGTTCTGCTCATGCTGCCTTAAGCTGAGCCCTTAGATCTCCAATGGCCCAGCATGTCGGACAGTGTCCTAAATCCTGTAAAACTGCCCTTCTGAAAAGTGTTCCACAGTACCTGCAGTTAATGATATCCATTCCAGGTAAGTTGCTGGGTTTATAACCTGGTCAGGGTAATTTGAAGGAAGAAAATGAAAGCAAAAGTTTGATTTTATGTTTTGTTTGTTTGTTTTTGTATAACTTGTTATAACAAGTTAAATTACTAGTGCCCCTGTAAATGAGGTCACTGTGTGGATACCCCTCTGATCCGCCCCTTCCTGCTTTGCTACAGGAAATGTCACAACTGTGCTACCCTATAAAAGGAGTGTAGTGTGGGGTGGTTGGGGATGGGGGTGGGTGGTTGGGCCCTTCCCCTGCCAAAAAAGAACAACCACGGACGAAGGAAACAAGGAGGTAAGAGCAGAAACAATCAGCCAGCAAGAAATGCAGTAGCCATGAAAGCTTATCCCAATGACAGATACAATTGTAAAACCTGTAAAGCACCACCTGTAATAATTTCACAGAAGATATACCCTGTAAGAAACACTTTGCTACAGAGATAAATAAAGCAGTAACAGAAGATATACCTTGCAAAAGACAATTTGAATCAGAAGATTACAGCAGTAATCTGTAAGAAACATAGAAACATAGAATTTGACTGCAGATAAGGACCGCTTGGCCCACCCAGTCTGCCCATTTCCCTGCCTACTGGATAAGCTGCAGATCCTAGTTAACCAGCAGCCTACTTCTTCCTACCCCCACCCCCTAGAATTGCCTTATGACTGTCCCATGCATGCTTGAATTCCACCACTGTTTTTGACTCCACAACCTCCTCCGGAAGGCCATTCCATGCATCCACAACCCTCTCTGTGAAAAAATACTTCCTTAAATTACCTCTGAGCTGCCCCCCCATCTTCAAATTGTGTCCCCTTATTCTTGCACACCTCTTTTTTTGAAAGATGCTACCCTCTTGGACTTTGTTGATTCCCTTGAGGTACTTGAAAGTTTCTATCATGTCCCCCCTCTCCCTCCTTTCCTAAGCACACACCTGTAGGCACACCCTGTAATTATGCAGCAGAAGGTATACTCAGCAACAACAATTTGAATCAGAGAAAAATAAAGCAATAAAATGTTAGCAACAAACAGTAACAATCCCTGAGTACAAAATAAAAATAACAACACACAGTAAACCTGCCTGGCCAAAAGAAGCCTTAATCATTATTGTTGCTCTAGTAAGGTTCTTTGCTCTGTCCTTTCAAGCAACCTTGAAGAAAAAACCTCAGGAGAGGCTAGGTGCCTTTGCCAGCATCCTAGTCTTCCACCTGTACATGTTTAACTCTCTTAGTCTGACCTCATATGGCAATTCTCCCAGGCCCTAAATCATCTTCATTGCCTACGCTGCACTTCCTCCAGCAGCCTAATGTTCCTTTGTAGGTACGGGCACCAGTACTGCATGCAGTATTCCATGTGGGGTCTAACCAATGATCTGCACAATGGTAGAATAACTCCCTTCTTCTCTAGGTAATTCCCAGTGCAATGCATTCCAGCATTTTGTTGGCCATTGCTGCTGCCTTTCTGCATTGTGTGGAATTGCTCATTACTCCAGTGATGAGCACCCCCAGATCCTTTTCCTCTTCTGTTACCTCCAGCTGCACTCCCTCCAGATGGTAACTTCTCCTCAGATTTTTTGTTCCAAAGTGCAGCACCTTGCATTTTTTTGCATTGAACCCCAGCTACCAACTGTCAGACCATGCCTCCAGCCTTGCCAGATTCTCCTGTAGCCCCCACCACCCTCCCAGTCGTCCACCACTGCTTCCATCTTGGTGTCATCTGCAAATAGGCTGATTTTGCTGCTGATGCGCTCCAAGATGTCTGCAATAAATATGCCAAACAGCCCTGGACCCAAAACAGAACCATGTGGAACACCACTTGTCACAGGCTTAGGGGATGAGTATTCCCCACTTACCACCACCCTCTGCTGCCTTTAAGCCAGATCTCCACCCACCCCACAAGTTTTGCTACCACTCTTGTGCCCTGTAGCTTGGTTCCAAGTCTACCATGTGGTACTGAATCAAAGGCCTTACTGGAGACTAGGTACAGGACATCCAACGCATGCCCCTGTCAATTTGGCTAGTCACCCACTCATAGTATTCCACCAGATTTGTCTGGCATTACTTGCCCTTGACAAAGCCATGCTGCCACCCATCTTGCACCTCGCTCACCTCCAGTAGAGTCACTAGCCTATCCTTTAGGATGGTCTCCATTTGCTTCCCCACTATGGAGGTTAGACCTACTGGTGTATAGTTCCCTGGTTCATCCTTGGGTCCACTCTTGTGGAGTGGAACCACATAGGCTAGTCTCCAGTCCTGCAGTATGCATCCTGTGTATAGAGATGAATTAAATAAGTCTGCCAAGGTTCCTGCCAGGACCTCTGCCAGCTCCTTTAGAACTCTTGGATGTACTCCATCCAGTCCCAGAGTCTTGTCTACCCTCAATGCCCTTAACCTCTCCAGCACACTCCCCATGGTGATTTCACCATCCATCACCCCCCCCCATCAGTTTCTATCCTCTCTCCTACTATGGGTAGTGCCCACTCCTTTTCATTCATAAAGACTGAAGAGAAGTAGTCATTGTGCTCTTCTGCCTTTTCACCCCCTTCTTCCACCCATCCCCTCTCCTTCTTAATTCTTACAAATTTGTCCATACAGCTTCTTTCTCCCTGTTATACCTAAAGAATTCTTTCTCCACTTTTTTTATGCCCTGTGCCAGCCTGAGTTCCCTTGCTGCCTTGGCTGCCCTTACCCCTCCAGTCACTTTCTTCACTTCTTTCAGGTAATCCTCCCTATCGTCCTCCCTCCCCAATTTTCTGTTTCTCCTGAAAGCTGCCTTTTCTTCCTCACCCTATCTAGCACCCCTTTACTTATCCAGCTGGGTTTCTTCCCCCTAGCCTTCTTAGTCTGGGCCCTGCTGCAAGTTTTGGTTACCTCAACTATCCCCTGTCTTATCAGTTCCCACCTTTGCTGTGTGTCCATACCCAGTTGAATTTTGCACAGGAACCCCTGTACTACTTTCCTCACCATCTTAAAGTTGGCATTCCTGAAATCCAGCACCATTGTGCCAGATGCCATCCTTTCTTTAGCCATCTGTAACTGGAATCATACTGTCCAGTGGTCACTCCCTCTCCCAGTGGTTCCTCCACCTCACATCCCTCACCCACTCCCCATTCACCAGTACGAGGTCAAGAATGTTCCTTTACCTAGTTGGTTCCTTGACCAACTGTACTAGAAAGCTTTCCTGGAAGGCATCCAGCATTACCTGCTCCCTTCTGCTCTTTGTGGTAGGTGTGTCCCACTCCAGCCCCAGCAGGTTGAAGTCCCGTACTATCACCAACCCCCTCTTCCTGCAGTTCCTCCTAATCTGTTCTGCCTGTACCCTATCCATCCCTTCAGTTTGAGAGGGTGGCCTATTCACCACCCCCAATCATAGTGATCTATTTTTGGGATCCCATAGTTGCATCCACAGTGTTTCTGTATCTCTATTGTCTCCCTCACCCCTTACACATTTTAATCTCTCCTGAATGTACAACACCATCCCCACTCCTTCCCATTTTCCCTATCCTTCCAGTGTAATCCATACCCCAGAACCATCATTTCCCAGTCATGGATTTGGGTGGCCCATGTCTCAGTTATAGCTGCCAAGTCCACACCACCCTCCTCCAAGAGAGCCTGTAGTTCCTCCCCCTTATTCCCCAGACTCCTAGCATTTAGTGTTACCACACTCCAACCCTTGTCTCTACCCTCAACCCCACCTCTCTCTCCTTATGTCCACTCCCTTAGTAGTTGCCTTCCTCCCTACCTTGCTATCATGGGGGTAAGTGCAATTGCTTTCAAATCACTAGGTCTCTGAACACCATTATCCCTCCTGCTACCCCCCTCTCCTAGTTTAAATGCCCCTCAATGTGTTTCCCTATCCTTCCCTTTAGTACATTTTTTCCTTCCTCATTTAGGTGCAGTCTATCTTTTGCATACAGACTGCTGTTCTCCCAGGTCCCACCCCCCACCCTCCTACCAGCCCATACTCCTTTTCACGACACCAGGCCCCCAGCCATTTGTCAGACTCTTGAATTCTCCCTTTTCTTGCCATGCTTGCTCTGGGAATGGGAAGTACCTCTGAGAAGGTGACAGATCTGCCCGCTCCTTCACACAGAGGTCCCAGTTCCTCAAACCTCCTCTTAACTTCCCCTACTCTCCCATCAGCCAAGTCATTTGTCCCCAGGTGTATTATTAGATGAGGCCTTTCCCTTCTCCTGCTTGCATATCTTTGGATGGATTGCACCACCCTTTCTGCCTTCATTCCTGGCATGGCTTCCACCCAAATTCTACTGTGCCTCTCCCCTTTGCTTCCCCATCTGATCCCTCTTAGTATTGAGTCTCCCAACACCAAGACACCTCTCTTCTTCCCCTCGCCATCCTCCCCTTCTCCTTTCCTTGTTCCTCCTTCACAGTGTTCCCTCCTATTGTATCTGCTTCTCCCCCTGTGTTCTCTGCTATACTCAACACTTTTAGGCCAAATTCACCTATTTCTCCATCTCCCTTCTCAGTCATTTTGTACCCATGGACTGTGCTTCCCCTTCCTCCTGCCCCTCCTTTGACTCCTCTGTTACAGGTCTGCCCCATCTGAGCTCCACGCATTACCAACTCCCTGTATTCCTTCTCCTATTCTCCTTGCACGTCTGTCTCCCATACCTGTGTCACCCCTCTGCCCCTTGTCCTGACCGCCTCCATCCCTCTCATTCCTCCCATTTTTTTTCTTTTCCTGGATGTCTTTTGTGCTTTCCACATTCCCTTCTCCTCCTGACCTAGTATGCACCTTTATCATATTTGACACTTCCCCCCCTTAGCCTTAGTACTTCCTTCTCTAGCATCCCCAGTCTAATACAGCTGTTGGTAAACTAGAATCTGCAGCTTATCCATCAGGTAGGGAAATGGGCAGACTGGGTGGGCCAAGCGGTCCTTATCTGCTGTCAAATTCTATGTTTCTATGTTTCTATGGGGCACCCCCATCCTCCAATGGGTGTCCATGAATACTGCCCCTCTGCATTTATTATGCCCCACAATCCTTTCTCCCCTGTAACTTCTGTTCCCCACCTTTTCCCGGATTCCTTTGCCAATCTTGCCTCCACTGACCCTCATTCTGGCCTGCCCCATTATCTTGTCCCTTTTCCAGACTGCCCCAAGCCATTGCCATTGTCCCATTACCCCTTCCAATTCTTTGTTCCCTCTGCTCAATTCTCCTTCTTGTGGCTCCTTTTCTTTCTGTCTTGACCCTGTCTGTTGGCAGCACTATTTCCCAGCTCCTCAAGCACCTCCCTCACAGCCTTCAAGCCCAACCCCCAGTGTCTTTTCAGTATTTAAGAAAGGCTGGGGGTGTCTTTTCAATCCCAACCACCAAACCTAGCACAGTACTCAGCCAGCAGCTGTAAACTACAAATTTAAGCTCAAAAACACCACCAAATGTACCATGTGTTTACTTATACATTCTAAACTCTCTGAATTCCTTGCTGCCAATAATTCTCTTTCCCCAGTACAATCTGGCTTTAGAAAGCAGCACTCCTCCACCCCTCCTTATTGCAGGTCACTGACTCCATTTTCTCAGTCACGGACCAGAGTTGTGTCACTGCTGCAGTTTTCATTGACCTGACTAAGGCTTTTGATTCAGTTTCACACACCCTCCAACTACACATGCTCAAATCAATAGTCTTGCCAACCCTGCAGTAGCCTGGTTCTGATCATACCTATAGGACAGGCAGCAATCTGTGCAGATTGGCGATGCTATCTCCTCTCCTCTCCCTATCCACTCTGAGGTTACCCAGGGCTCTATTTTTGGTTCCATTCTTTTCTCTATTTTCATAAATGATCTTCTCTCCATCTGCAGTTCTGCAAACAGGCATATGTATGCAGATGACACTGTCATCTTTTTCTCCAGACTTTCCCCCAGCCTGCATGCAGGCCCCACTCCACGAAGACTTCAGTCTTGTCCAGTCTCAGTTCCAAGCAAACCAACTGAAACTAAACACACAAAAAAAAACTGTTACAATGCTATTTGGTTCCAAACAGAAACTCGCCTCCCTTAAATCCCATCTTGTCTTCATAACTCTAGATGGCGCCACCCCTTGACACTGTCCCAGCATTTAAGTACCTGGGAGTTTGGCTGGACAGCCACCTAGATTTCTCCACTCACATTAATGCCATCTGCACAAAGCTCCAGCCCAAACTCGGTGCCCTATACTGCCACAAAGACAGCCTCCCTCTCCCCACCAGACCCAAACTGGTCCTCAGAACAATATTACCAGTCCTTGACTATGCTGATGTAGTCTATATCATGGCCCCTGCAGCATCCCTCAAAAAGCTGGATATTATCCTAAATTCCTTCTGCTGCTTTGCAACCACCTCCTCTCTCCCTGACCACCCTATCACACCATAGAACTACTCACTGTGCTTCCCTTGTTGCCAAGTTCTGTTTGGTACCCTCCCCCACCTCTCCTCCTGCCTCTTGCAAGCTGCTCCCACCTCCTACTCCCTTTGCCATAGAGATGCCCACACCTTGTCTATCCCTCACCCCCACTCTGCTGCCAGCCAACTGGCCTTCTCTTATCTCGTTCCCCTTCTCTGAAATAATCTACCCTCCAACCTGTGTCTATCCACCTCCCCCTCCTCCCTCAAAAAACTCCTCAGGCTTCTTCCCCACCTTTGTGTCTTCAGTGCTCCTCCTCTACAGCCTTTGCCTCAAAGGTGGCTGCCCCTCCTTGATACCCAAGCTTCTCTCTCTCTGCCTAGCCCATCCCCATGGTGTATTTATCTATCTGCCTCAACTCACTCTGCAATGGCACTTATGTTCCAGGAACATCCTCCAGAAATTCCCTAATTAGTATAGCACTCATGCCTCTTTAGTATTACTGTACCTTGTCTGTTGTAGTACCTGCCTGCCTATTGCATCATTCGCCATGACTGTTTTCCCTGGTCTTGTTACCTTGAAGTTTTTTTTTTTCCATTACTATATGTATTGTAGTTATATGCTGATTTTACCTCTGTACTTGCCCTTTTCCTGGTCGCATGTGGAAACAAGCCTCGCTCATGGTGCTTATCCCAGTTACCAATTTTTAAATAAAATAAAATAAATAAAATAAAATAAATTTAGGGCAACAATCAGTCACACTGCAGCATTTCCCAAAACACATGTCATCATGCAAAAAAATAGATTCTTTAGGTAACAGCCGGAATATTATGTGTGGTGTTGGGTTTTTCATTATATAAAAATGCAATACCGGTGAAGTATAATGCATATTTACCAGTATAACACCAGGAGTTATAAAGAAAAGCTTGGGAAGCTACCGTGATACTCACTTAAGCTGAAAAGATTGAGGGAGATTTGATAGATGTGTTCAAAATAATGAAAGGGCTATAGATAGTAATTGCTGGTTGGATATATCCACTGATACCTATCAGATTCAGGGCAAGGGGATATAATCTCAAAATGAAAATTAAACAAATACATGAAGCCTTTCCACATAGATGGTGAATGGGCTATGGAATTTTTTGATGTAAGCAGATATACAGTAGATTCTAAATACAATATTTATTACATTTATTTGTCCCAGAAAGACTTCATGAGATAAAAATAAAACATTCCATTTCAAAATTGTTCTAGGGAGGGTACACAAAAATAGAAGCATTTGTATAGTGAATTACTCTTAGTTACAATATTCAACAAAGAACTGGATCACAAATGTAAACTGAAGAATATAAAAAGGACACTGACAGAAAAAGAAATGGGATGTAAAGTATTCACAAAGCAGTTTTAATTCAGATAAAGGTGAGATGGACTAAAAGGTATGCTCCCAGTTTTTTTGTGCTTCTATGGACTTTAAAACAGTTCTTAATTAAAACAGTATTTCATGAAATAAATTAACATTTTCTTGTATTACTGTTCTCTTTCAGCTGATGACATAAGCCTTATTCACATGTACAGCAGAGGAATCATTATAAATAAGATGTCTTCCATTTTTCCCAACTCTTTACTGCTGTAAGAGTTTGCTGAAGCACCCGGAAAGACTTTCAGGACTGACATACTCCTTCTGAGTATGGTTCCTGGAAAACAAGAGTTTTGCTCAGAAATATTTAAGCTCTCAAGTGAATGTTGTTTTATCTGTTCTATTTAGCCTTATATTTATACATGCAGGAGAAAATCTGACCTATCTAGAAGACATAGATAACAACGTATTTCTTCAGCCATTATCAACAACTTAGTTTTAACCACTTACACTTTCATTCTACATGCTTTGACAGTTCTAATTATATCTTATGTCATGAACAGTTTCTGTGTTTGGAAATAAAACACACTCTGTTCCCACAGTACAGTCAGAAATGCCCCTCACTCAGTTAAAATATGTGGCTGTAAGCCAGTCAGATGCATAACCAGGTCACACAAATGTCTTCACTACAACAATGATATGTTAGATTTTCTGAACTTGCTTCCACACTCCCAGCTTGCAGTTTTCACTTCCTGCCCTTCACTATATGTTGCAATCATTCCTCTCTTATTGCTGTCAGGTGGGGCTTACTGAATGCTGTCAGAGTCAGTCAGAGTATAGGAGCAGAATAGTTGTCAAAGTACATTATAGTATGGTCCACACAGTGTGTTAGTAGTGTATAGCGATTTCATTTATTGAGCAGGTTACTTACTGGGATAGCCTCATGTAATGCAATATCTCATTTTCATGAGGTTCCTTAGCAGACAACGGTAGAGGCACATGCATGTGCACACATGGCATGCAACACACAAACACACACACACACACTTCGAGCCACACACACTTCAAGCCTCATTCTCAACAGGGTAGCAACCAAAGATACAATGAAATTAATGTAACAAAGAAATACATAGATAATATTTACTTTAGTTGGTTACTCACAAAGAGAGAAGTGGTGAACATTTAGATAATTCAGTTCCCTATTGAATGTGAATAACTGGAATCTCCTTAAAGTTACGTTGTAATTTATTGCAGCTGTCAGAGGCAAGGTAGGCAAATGTACATCTATCATACTCCCTCCTAGCCTTGGGTACAACAAAGTTCAGTAGGTCTTAGGAATAGAAGACATAGTTGCAGGTGATGGGAGAGAAGAGAAATCAGAGGCATTCAGATCTCTGGAGCAAGTAGTGCCTATGAATACCTTGGCATATGGTTAGTTAATCTTCTTGATTGAAGACTGAATCTTAAACAGTTTGGACAAAAATGTGGAATTAAACTTTTTCTTCTGAAATTAAGCCTGTTTCTCTGCAATAGCCTGAAATCAACTAGAGCTGAGCACCTTCTTATACATACTGGATAATTGGGGATAAAAGTAAATAATGTGCCACTCATTCATAACACATAGCAAGGAGACCCGTCTGCTGAAGAAGACCCTGTGAAGGGTTGAAGTGCTGGTGCTATAGGGTATTGTCTGGCCATTTGCCACAATAAACCTACACTGAGCACTGATTCAAAATCGCTCCATGAGTGCTGAGTTTTTTCTTTTAAAATTTAAAACTAACAGCACCCTGCAATGCAGTGTTCAGATTCGTTCTCACTGCAAAAACAATTCTTAACCATTGTGACCAATGAAAACTCATTAGAGTTGCTTTGAGGCCAGCAGAAAAATACATTGCTCCATCACTGTGTACAAAATGTCTACTTAAATGCCTAAGGAATATTATTAACTGGTGTTTGACTCAGTTCTGAAATCCACTGTAGTATTAGATCCCAATCTTGCCTAAATATTGCAGAGCTTAAGGTTTAAAGGCCCATATTGAGAGCCAACCATTTGCACCACTCATCTATTGGTGACAGTGCACTTCCAGCTTGGGGGAAATATTCAGACAGCATGCTCTGATTTGAGTATGTTAATTGTCTGTATATGAAGCTGTATAAGTGGAGCACATATTGACTATGTGCAGAGCTCATACAGCCCTCTTCAGGAATATGGACCACAGGAGGGAATGAAGATAGTGCATCCAAACTGGGATAGCATCATAGCTCCCGTGTGCCATATTCAGCCATAGTATGCTAATAAGCCCACTGGGCAAGGAAGGTGCTAAGTGACTATCCGCATACCATTATGGGCCTGCCCCACAATGACACTATGCACAACTGTGCATATGCATTCAGAAGCTGTGCCAGCTCCCCCTCCCTTGATTGCTGATAAGTTGATGTGGGCAAGTGAATAAAACTCCATCCCTGTCATCTAGTGGTCACCCCACTCCTGACCATCGATCAGCCGATGAGTAAATGGGAATAAAACTCCACCCCTTGTGTCTAGTTGTCCCCAGCCCCACAACTGCTGGCCCAGCATATCAGTGAGTCATTCCTTGGTGTCTAGCATTTCCCCCACCCTAATCCAATAACCCATCTCCCTGCCCAACCCACTCAAGTTAATCCACCCCTTCCTCCCAGTGGTGCCTATTCACCAAATAAGAAATTACCCTCACCAGATGGCCACTCTGGTGTTTCAACTTTTACAAACCTTTGTGGGTGCTCATTGCCAGTAGACAGTATTTTTTCTATGACCAGGTTCCCTATTAACCCTTTTTTTTTTGTCGTCTGCCCTCAAAACATTGAGGGTGTTTAAATCAACTTTGCAGGTGCTTGAGCAACCCAGCACCCACTGAGTCAGCACCTGTATGGTCACAGCCCTTCTGCAACCACTTAGGCCAGCCACTGTGTGATTGACAGGGATTGAGCACGCACCTATTGTAGAAGTAGATGTTTAGTGCTGTAAATGGGGAGGGGGGCTATTACTATAACACGGCACCTCGCTAACTGTTTGAATAGGAGGGCCCAAGTCATTTTGGGAGAATGCCTTTAAACTAGGTTGCCTGCTTCTTAAGAAATGATCTCCAACCAAACTAAAGGAGTCAGCTATCAACTGTACAATTAAAACAACAACAAAACAATAATATTTTATTATCTTTCATTCTCGTTTACAGCTTGAGTATGACCACATTGTTAATAACTTTGATGGTACATTATTTAAATGTTACTGTACATACTGTACACCATTTTGCTGTCTTTCTAACTTTCTATATGATTTTTATAAAATGTAATTCAGAATATTCAAAGCTGTACATATTGTAAGTGAGCTAATAAAAGGGGCTATGTGTTATATAAGGTAGAAGAATGTCAAGAAACCAAAAAAGTCTTGCATACTCATCCTCTATAGTTATGCACATGCAAAAATTGAGACATAAGAAGCAGGTAAGATTAAATAATTTATTACACTTTCATATTTACACAGTGCAACAGATTGCTAAAGTGCTGTACAATGTGCTACACCCACAGTCTGCAGCTGACACAACAATGTTTCACTCCTGGCAATCAAGATTGCCACTATAAGTGGTATAATACAAAAATATGACAATCAGAAAAATAAAAAATAAATCATCTGTATCTGTGTCTATGTTATCTATGTGTCATAGTGCAAGACTGCATCTTGGCCAGGTCACCCTTGCAAAAGAGACTACAATCTCAGTGGGTTAGTCTTCATCAAAAAATATCTTGCCATGTGTGCATTTACAAAGGAAAATAGTAGAGTGGTATCTTGTCCAATTAGCTGGACCAGTTCGATATATTGGTGAGAGTTCAGTGGTATATTAAAGGCAACATGCAAAGGCAAGCCTGCAAAGCTTATTGCTCAGAATATCAAGCTAATGAAGTTCTGCAGTGAAGAAGATAATGGCACCTTATTCAAGGAAAGTGAGGAAGTAGGTGATGCATAATTGCCTGTTTACTGAGGCACTGAGGTAGTGTTCAGAATAGTACAAGGAGCTCAGCCTCAGTGCAGTTGTGCCTCAAAGGCAGTTAATGTACTTACTGAAGTTCAAGTGGGGGCCTTGCCAGGCACCCAGCTATCTGAAACAGTCAATCCATTCAATGGGGAGTTTGTCTGTGGCGATTATTGCAATGTGTTCCACGGTATTATTTAGAGTAAATTAGAGAGGGCACAACATATCATGTCTGTCATGGCATTCAAAATAAGCTTCTTGTCTTAAAACCTATATTTGATTTTATAAAAAACTGTCAGGAGATTATAAGCCACATTGTGGAGGATGTACAAACTTGCAAAGACCGTATGATCAATATGCATATCCATGGTAGACTTGTTACACTGTGCAATAAAAACATTTAGAAACACCGAGGAGGGGCATCTGAACAGCAGGTTATATAATATTGTAAAGAGAGTGTAAATACTAAATGCAATATAAGATGCAGTAAGGGTTAAGGGATTGTTTTATAAGCTGTTTTGATCTCAAAGTTAACTTCAACCTTATCAGAGGGTGATGTCAGTGCTACTCATATAGATAACTCCAGTTTTGTGTACCATCTAAGTTTCCTGGTCCTGGAGAACACTAGCACCACATACAGTGTAGTTTAAGTCCATGTACAGTATCTTCTGCCAAGTAACCTCTAAAACACTGATCTTCTTTGAGGGAATCTCTTGCTGCAGGTCATACACTTGGGTGTCTGCCAGAGTGCACTCTTGTCGATGGTAGCTTTCCCCAGCAGAGGAGAGGTTGAAGCACTGAACATGTACTCCCTGGAAGACAGGAGAGAGAGAGAGGAGAGAGAGAGAGAGAGAGAGAGAGAGAGAGAGGATATGACTGGGACCTTCAATTACTTGAAAGGGATAAATTAGGTTGATAAGGAGAGTATTTTTAAGCTGAGTAGCAACCACAACACGAGGGGGCACAGTCTTAAGCTGGAGGGTGGGAGGTTTAGAAGGGAGGTCAGGAAACAGTTCTTCACAGAGAGAGTGGTTGACTCTTGGAATGCACTGCCAGAAGAGATAATCTCATTGAAGACAGTGGGAAGCTTTAAGAGAGGCTGGGACAGGTATGGGGGAGGGTAAGGGTCATGGGTAGGGAGGATGGGAGGAGTGGGGAGAGGGGGCAGGGATAGTAGCTCAAGCTGTGGACCCTGCAACATGAGAAGACTTGATAGACCAAATGGCCTTCTTCTGCTGGCTTCTTTGTATGTTCGTATGTTGGTATGTTGAATGGGGGCCCCCCCCATGGTGACATTACATCATGCGTATGTATAAATACGGGGGTGGCCCTTAACAGCTCCAGTTCTTTACCCACCATCTCCCAAATCGTTTCACTTGCTGCTTTCACCGCTACTGTGTCAATGCTTTCATCGACTAGGAAAGTTCAGTTTTTTGTTTTTCTCTCTCTCTCCAGTTTGGAGACCCTTTTCTGCAAGTGACATTGAGAAAGAAAGATTTTCTGATATGATAACCACTCTCTCTCTCTCTCTGAATTCAGTGTCTGGGGGCTGCCCACAATGTCTGCTCCAGTTCTCATTGACAGGAATTCATCCAAGTTACACATTGTTGATGACTCCAGGAATTAGAATCCTTCCTCAATGGGCTCTCCTTGAACAAGGAAGGCAGTCCCGCTACTCATCTCGGCCATCATTGACAAGCTCCCAGACCTTTCAATCGAAGCACCATTCATCGAAGCACAAGCACTGTGACAAGAACAAGTCCTTGAGTGGACACGGTAAGGACCCTCAACCATCGATGGCTTCCACCTCTGGTCACTTATCAGCAGCTCAGGCCTTTCCCACTCTGGTTCAAAAGACCCAGATGATTCTTGTATCTCTGGCCAAGAGTATGGAGGCCTCCCAATCAGACTAATGCTCTGCTCCTTCGATGACCTCTCTGCCTGTCATGTCATCAATGACTCTTACAGAGGCTTTGTCCATCCTGGCTACTACCCAGGCTTCTCCATCAATGACTTCTATATCTTCATTGATGACCCATCCCTCCAGCATGGGACTAACTTCTTCATCGATGACTACAACTTTTAAGCATTCATCCACATCGGCTTTTTCAACCCCTACTAATTGATCCTCCAGCATGGATCTGAGGTTCATTTCAATGGCTTTACCAACTTTACTGCCACTGTCCCAGCCCGTTTCTTACTGGGGTTCAGTGGATTTGGCATCAGACACAGCTTCTCAGGCTTCTGGCCCTCAGCTCCATCCACAGCCCAGGCCCAAGCCCTTCATCCTGCTCCCCTATAGCATGGGATCTACAGGAGCAGCTCTTCCATCCTCCTCAGCCTCATCTTCAACCCCTGCCATCAATGTGGTCACCATTTTCCAAATTGTCCTGGATGTACTGAAAGCCATGCAATCACCTCCTCCCGCACCACCCTCCTATCCCTTGTCTCCAGCTCACAAACATGTTTGCTGTGAGCCTACTCCTTCTCTGTCCTGTCAGCCACTGGAAGAGGGGGATCTAGTCTTTGTTGAGTAGGCAGAAGAGGAGGATCTGGATGGTGATGATTGGGTACACACCTCTTCTAGTGCCTCTACTTTGTCCTTGGTGGGGGAGGATCCTGGGCTTTATACCCCATTGTGCTCCTCCAAATGACCCCAGTTTCCTGGGCATTATGGCCCAATTGCAACAGGTCATGGGGTTCACAGTCACTGACCAGGAGAGGCACCAACAAAACTTGGCAGAGTATTTGGATTGATGGGAGGACCCAGCCATTGTGGTTACTCCCATTATCCAGTCCTACAAGGATGCCATTTTTGTGGCTTGACATTGCCCTGCCATGGTCCTTCTGGTCCCTAAGAAGGTGGATCACCTTTGCCAGGCTCCTGCTGTCCACCCCTTTTTTGCCTCACCTCCACAGGCAGATTTGATGATCATCAATTCTGCACAAGATTGGACTAAGCATCCCAAACACTTGAGTTCTCTGCCTCTGGACAAAGGATTCAAAAAACTGGATCTGATGGGGAAAAGGGTCTTTGCCTCATCCACCCTTGTTATGTATATCCCCAGTTATATGGGGCACATGCTAAAGTACCAAAAAAACACTTTGGACCGCCACCTGTGAAGTGGCAGTAAAGCTTCCCCAATCCACTGAAACTGACAAATTGCTAGCTACTCTTAAGATAGATACTAGTCTTTTTCTGCATCTCCTCCATGCAGGTTACAATGCTGTAGATGCCTCTAGCCATACCTCAGCAATGGGTATTACCTTATGCCGCCATGCCTGGCTCTGTGTTTCAGGCTTTACCTTGGATATCCAACAGGCCATCTTAAATGCTCCATTTAATGAGCAAAAACATTTTGGTTCAGACACAAAAACTATTCTTAATGACTTACAGGCCTTGGGCTGCACTCTGCGTACCATACACACAATGTACCATCCTCCGTTGTCTGTCTCACAGCAGTGGCCATACCAGTCCTTTCAATTTCGGCTAGCTTCTTGTTGGCAGGGTACAGCCTGTTAGTCCACAAGAGGCCATCAACAGACCCAGCCTCTGAGTCATGACTGCTTCTGCCTCCAAGGGTGCCCAAATCACCCCTGTTATGGCCACTGCCACCCCCATCCTTTTGACTCCCCAACTGGCCTCCCCTGCCCTCCTCTGCCAGCCTCGGAGGCAGTGGGCGATCTCTTCTTTCTACAGTTGGAGGCCTGGCAACGGATTACATCAGAAGAATGGGTCCTGCAGATTATTCACTATGACCATATTCTAGAACTGACAACCACCCCCCACACGCACACACCTGCCTTGGCTCCTGTCCTACTAACCAGACCACATTCTGGTGCTGTTGGAAGATCTCCTTTCTTTGATTTGGAAATAGGTGCTCCAGCTTGTTCCTCCTGATGACCTGGGCAAGGGCTTCTACTCCAATTTCCTTCTGGTGCCCAAGCATACAGGCAATCTCCGCCCTGTTCTGGACCTCAGAGACCTCAACTGATTCAACCAATGCAAAAGATTTTGAATGGTCACCTTGACAACAGTCCTGCCTTTTCTAAATCACAGGGACTGGTGCTGTGCCCTCGTCATGAAGGACACCTACCTTCAAATTCAGATCCATGCTGCCCATCACCAGTACCTCCAGTTCCAGCTTCTGGGCTACCCTTACCAATTCTATGCCTTCCCTTCAGACTATCCTCAGCACCAAGAGTCTTCACAAAGTGCCTGTCAGTTGTGGCCGAGGCCCTTCATTGCCATGGTCACTATGTGTTCCTGTACTTGGACAACTAGGTCATCAAAGCTTCATCTGCTGACAGGTTGCTCCACTCCTTCACATGCATCCTCGAGCTCTTCTGGGATCTTGGCATCACTGTCAGTGTCACCAAGTCCCACATGGAGCCATCCCAACACCTTCAGTACATTGGCACCATCCTGGATACGGAGCTAGGCTGCACATTTCTGCTGGAAGACAGGTGTCAAAAGCTCATCTTCCTGGCATGGCAATGTCAAGCAGCACAACAGATCACTGCACGCCAGTACATGCGTCCCCTCAGTCACATGGCCACAGTCATTTCTACCATCCCATACTCCCGCTTCTACATGCACCCAGTCCAATGGGCACTTCACTGTATATGGCACCAAAAGACAGGGGAATTCAATGACTCCATCCAGGTGACCCCTGCCCTATGGTGGGCCCTCTCCTGGTGGTTAGATGCAACACACCTGCAGATTGGCATGCCCTTTCACTCCATTCCCCATCCTAGATCCTCACAACAAATGCCTCTGCCCTGGGTTGGGGCACCTATCTTGGTCCACACTAAACATAGGCACTCTGGAGTACCAACTCTGTATCTTTCCATATAAACCTTCTGAAGATGCAAGCTGCCCACCTGGCTCTTGAAGTCTTCCAGCTGTTCCTTGTCCCCAGACCCTTGCTTGTCCAAACTGACAATACTTGTGTGGTATACTGCATCAACAAGCAAGGGGGCACAAAGTCACCAGCTCTGTGCCAGGAAGCTGTGAAAATTTGGAATCAGGCTTTAGCTCTCCACCTTCATCTGGTGGCAGTCCACATTCCCGGAGCCCAGAACTATCTTGAAGATCACCTCAGCTGTCATGCACAAGGCCATGAGTGGGCCTTGGCGCTGGATGTCCTCCATGACATATTCTTTCAGTGGGGCACTCAGGACATCAATTTATTCACCTCTCTGGACAATCACAGACTTCCCCGTTACTGCTCAATCATTCCAAACTCACAGGGCAATTATCTGGATACCCTGTCTCAGGGGCGTCATGCAACCAGAAAATTTGGAGGGGCACAAAATCCAAACCTCTCTAGGGGAGTCTGGGGGTATGCTCCCCTGGGAAAATGTTATAATATGGAGGTCAAATGGTGCATTTTGGTGACTTTTAGCAGGCCAATAAGCTATTCCCCAACATGCTAAATGCCATCATAACGATAGAGTATTGATACATTGTTATATGTCTTTGTTCAGTCTGTGGACAGTGAACTTTTGTATTTCCAAAGCAATTTTGTAAGAATTGAACTCAAATGGTGGTGTGGTGAAAACCAGGTTATGCTAAATAAGAACCAAGGTCAACGTATTCAGCTGCATGTGGCAAAAGTGTGGTGTCCAGTGGCAAACAGTCACTTAGAACCCCACCCATGGCAACTGGCACAGCCCCTTCTTATCTCTGTCAGGCCAACAGCTGAAACAATTCACACAGTCTGAGCATGCAAACAATGAGACCTGTGTAAATCAGTTCAGATGGTGGTCAGCCAAAGAAGTGTGAGAAGTGGACTGTGCCAGTTGCCATGTGGAGTGGAACTGGTTATGTAGGTTGGAGAAGATCAGCAATTTGTAATTACAATTTAGAGGCCCAGAGTGCATTCCAGCAGGTGGGGGACAAGGACCATATTGTAAGATTTGTGGCAGCTGGTCATGTGTGCAAAAACATTTTAGTTCAGTACTTACTGCAACATAGTAGATTGTATCAGACTAATTGTTTACTTCTAGGCTGACATCTTCTCTTACTACAAATCTCAGAATCTCCTGCAGTTTGCCTTTAAACTCTCTTCTCTAGCATGTGCACCATTTTTATTGTCAGTAACTACATGTAATGAAAGCTGTTCAGAGGCATTTGATCTACTATTTTCTCCCACTTTCCTCCTCCTCCTCCTCCTCCACCTCCTCTTCAGAAAATACTGGTAGTGCCAGTTAGGAAAGACACTCTGTGGGACTTACTCACTTGCTCCCCCCCACCCCACACATGCACATACACACTTTAGTAAACACTGGTGTTGCCCATACAAAAATCCTTCCGTTGCACTTTTCTTCCACCAGTTAGAAAACAGCAGTGGTGCACCCGTGCTAAAATCCACTTGTTCACTCTCACAAAACACCAGCAGGCAGCAGCAGTGGACATTCTACCTAAATTGGTGCCTTCCAGTGGCAGTCCCACAAAGACGCTCTAAAAAGATAGCCTTGTATACTGTCTGGCAAAAACCTGGAATTAGGGTGACACGACAAGGCAGTCATTTTACTTGAACACTACTGATCTAAGTTACCGTGATAAGCAGCCAGCTGGCCACACTTTTCAGACAAAATAAGGAGCGCTGCGTAAAGATCTGAAAACCGCGAAATACAAGATCTCAAACTTAGTGGCTCTCCTCTTGCCAAGTTTACCAGACCTATCCATTTGGATTTGCACATTGTAGGTTCGAGAAGAAGGATCCTGTTGAAAACACAGGTAAGAAACAATGCAAGCTCTCTGACGTTGTGGCACAAGACAGCGAGTGACAGTTACGGAGCACTATTTGATGAGGGATCTTTTAAATTTAAAAAAAATTCAATTATAGGCAACACAAAAGTAATTAGAAAAAATACAGGTTAACCACCTCACAAAAATATAGTGTTCCAAATTCCAATGTCCAATTACACAAGCACCTTGAATCCTGTCAGGTAGCTAAAAATAGAAACCTTTCACATCAGCACACAAAAACAGTTTTTACCATAGTAATGTTTCAGCCATGTCCGTCTTTACAATTGTTGTGTTCCTGGGTCTTAGGGGATGGGTCTGTTCATTGGGACCAGAGGGAGCTATGCTGTCTGGCACAAACCTGGAATTAGGCCAACATGACAAGGCAGTCATTTTACTTGTTGAGCACTACTGATTCATCCAAGTTACTGTTCCCACACTTTTCAGACAAAATAAGGAGCGCTGCGTAAATATTTATCATTTGAAAACTGCTAAATATCAGTGGCTCTCACCAAGTTTACCAGACCTATCCATGCTGCAAAGAATTCAATTCTTCTCAGCTCTGACTACGCTCTCTCCCTGAATCCCCTCCCCGAAGCAAGACACCAAAAAAAGGTAAACAAAAAAACAACTTTTCAAATACTTTACAGCATAATTAGAGATGAATTAGGAAACTAACCAAAGGGTTGAGATCCCATCATCCCGAAAGAGAGTGTTATGGCAGGTTCAGTCAGTAATTCACTGATACAGATAGATGGGAGGTGGCAATGCCAATAGTGAAAACTGCTTCCTAGCCTTAGTTGCTTGCTTCCTTCCCCTGCTACTGCTGCTCAGCGGTATACTGACCTTTTTTTTTTCTTAAACTAGGATGAAGCAGCCAGGTGGAACTAACTTGTCTTCTTGTGTTCTGGTCTGGAGGAACACACCGCGCTCTCGTCATCCGATCTGATTGAAAAACAGAATTCTGATTGAGGTCCGAGAATGGCGCTGCTCAAATGAACATCGATGTATGAAATAGTTTGCCACATGAACGCTTTTTCTTCACACCTCAGCTGTGATTGGCTGGCTGGCTTTGGCTCAAGGAAAGCAAACCAAAAAGGAGAAGTCCAGTGATGACTGGGGCCGATTGTTGTCACTCTTACTCTGTTTTTCACAGGTGCTCAGCTCAGCCCTGAAGCCAGTCACCAGTCCAGTGGGAACAAGTACATTTTTTTAAAACCACAGGTGGCTGTCACCAAACACCAATCAGATTCAGAACCCCCACCCCCCACCAAAAAGACTGAAAAAAACAGCACTTTTTTTCAGTCCTCCAGAGAATAAAGTACTAAATTGATTATTTTTTTAATAGACTGCACAACAATATTGGGGGGGCACATGCCCCCTCGGGTCCTATGGGCATGACGCCACTGCCCTGTCCCTCTCCTGGCACAGGCACTTCTTATATGCCTTCCCACTTGTTCCTCTCCTCTAGCAAGTACTGCTTAAACTCCAGCTGGAGCCAGCCTCCATGATTCTTATCACCCCCTTTTGGCCCTGGCAGATATGGTTCCCTCTCCTCCAGCACTGATAGTTTACTTTGGGGAGATATGCAAAGCTGAAATTTGCTAGGAGTGGGGAAGGGGTGTGTGTACAGGAGTATCTTGCATAAAGCATTTGATAATACTGTAGAATTTGATGCAAGTTACAATATTTCAGCTTTCTAATACAAATGAATGTTATGGAAATGGCAAGCAATTCTTAGAAAAAATTATAAATGTACTACCAATTTTGTGAGGCTGCATTCTGTGGTTGATCACCCTTTCACACTCCATCTGCAAGTGCCTATAGATTTTGAATTTTAAATAAAGACGTTGTATTCCTGCTTAAGACTCCATACTTTCTGAATACTGTACAAGGATATATTTTGCAAAATAGAAGAAATTTGTCACATCAAGTGGGGGGAGGTCCTTTGAAAAAAAATGCCCCAAGTTACAAATACAGTAAAATGGAATGAAGCTTTTTCTTAAATATCCCAAAGGATCAGCTGTTTCCAAGTTATGATATTGGAGAAGCACATTTTATTCAACCTTTTCCTGTGTAGAAAATCCACATTGATGTAATAGGCTCAATTTTCAAAGAACCCCTAAGAGCGATGCAAGTTGCATCACTCTAGGGCTGCGGTGAACTCCAGGTGCATCAGGGACTCTGCACCCAATTTTATAAGAGGGAGGGTCCCTGCACCAAAACAACAAGGGGTCACTGCAGTAGCAGGCAAGCACAAAACATTTGGCACCCCTGCAGTAATTGCCACAGGAATCTGGTCCCCTACCCCACATGGCACAAAACTAGAGGGGCCTGGAAGGGGTATGTGTGTATGACTGCGCATGGCAGGAGTTGGTCAGGGCAACAAAGAGCATGGTAGTGCCCTAGGGGTCATGGGGGGGACACAGCGGTAGACCAGTGGTGATGTGGCACCTGGCTGGGAGGCATGTTGCAAGGACAGGCAGTTGATCACCAGGCATTCTGGGGAGGGTGGGCAGGGAAGGAAACTGACCTGGCCCCAGGTGGGTACAGCTGTGGCACCTGCCCCAGAGGTATTACATCACCACACTGGTCTAACACCATTTCCCCCATGCCCCCCTAGGGCACCTCCCAGTGCTCTGTCTTGTCCCCACCCCCTTCTGGCAGGTTCCCCCCCCAGTCACCACAATGTCATGCAGTAGCACAGGGCCCTTAGACCACCTGGATGGATTTCAGGACAATATTTCAGAGTCTTGGTGCAGCTACAGAAAATGCTCAGTTCCCAGCAGATTTTAGTCTTGCAACTGGTACTACCAGAAGCCTCTGGGTATCCAAGCAGAGAACACTGGTGCCCCAATAATCCTCCTTGATGGGCTGTCACTAATTCAAGAATGTAGAGGGGGCCCAGTCCATTAATGGCCTTAAACACCAGATACTGACTTTTAAATTTCAGAACACTATCTGATTGGCAGCCAGTGCAACTCCTGCAAAGCAGGAGTCATATGGTTACATCTGGAAGTACCAGTTAAGAGCCTGGCTGTTGGATTTTACAGTAGCTGCAGAGGTGAAGCTGAGTAACTGGGTGGCAATAGTAGAAGGTATTGCCATAGTCAATTTGCGAGGTAACAAAAGCTTGCACTAGTGTACACAGATTCCCACGGTCAAGGAAAGGAAGAAGTCTAGATACATTTTTCAGGTGGTAGAACCCACTTCTAATGACAGTGGTGATTTGAAACATAAGATTCAGCTGACTGTCAAAGATGACTCTCAGGCTACAAACTTCCTGTTTAATCTGCAGTGTTTCTCCATAACATACAAGGAGGAAAAGATGTTCTCTTACTGCAGACATCAACCTGTCTGAGCGCACCAGAATCAACTCAGTTTCGCTGGGACTGAGACTCAGCCAGTTTGCACTCATGTAATACTTGATCTCTCTGGTAGCCTTCTCAACCACACACATTGGATCCCTCTGGCTGGGTCTAAAAAAAAGGTAAAGCTGAGTGTCATCTGCATAGCAGAGGAAATTAAAGCCATATCTTTAGATCACTTTTCCCAGCAGAGGGATGTAGACTGGGAATAGCAAGGGGAAGAGTACAGAGCTCTGAGGTATGACACACAAGGGGCAAACTGATAAATGCCCAACACCACAGTCTGGTGGTGATTTTTCTGGAAGGATCTGAACCAGGGTAACGCTGTGCCAGACAATTCACAGAAACTCCTCAGGTGCTCACCGTGATCCACAGTATTAAATGCTAATGACAGGTCAAGAAGAACCAGAATGGATAGTTCTCCTAAGTCCTTTGCCAGGAACAAATCATTCATGACCCAGACCAAGGCTTTCTCCATGCTGTGATGGGAATGAAAACCAGACTGGAAAGGAACATAAAGGTCAAATATTTCTGCAGGTGTTCCATCAGACAAATTGCAACCACTTTCTCTATAATCTTCCCTGTAAGAGGAAGGTTAGAAACAGATGGCTCCATGTCATAATGGCGATCGTGGAAAGGCGATTGTCATTTGAGCAAATGTACATCGCCGAAAATCAATTTTGGCAATATACACTCCCGGTGAACATCAAGATGGCGCTGGAGACTTAGATTTTTTTTTTTATGTGAGGGTCCACACCCCCACCCCTCCCCCCTACTAAAGGATTCTCAGCACCACGGGGGTGCATGTCGGGGGGGTGCAAAAGAAAAAAAAATAAAATCCCTGGCCGGCTCAAAAAGCAAGCATGCTCAGAAGTGAACCCTGCACCCGCCCAACCCTAGCCTGCCACCAACCCACCATGCCACACAGCCAGCTCGGCATCCCACTGCCACACTACACCCCACAAACCCTCCCTCACCTTCCACCCATCAGCCCCCCACACACCTGTATATATCGACATCCTTTCGGTATATTCGCCGAACCCCCTATCCAGTTGCCCTCCCTCCTGGTAAGCTTGTGCACAGGCACCATGATTGAGTCGCCCTTTTTGAAAGCACTCAATCGTGGTCACCATCACCACAGGCTACCAAGATAGACCTATAGATTGTAAGATCATTCAGAGCTAAATTTGATTTCTTTAGGAGGGACTTTACAATTGCCCATTTTAGAGGGTCTGGGATGATACCCTCTTTCAAAGAAGAGTTCACAGTCACTACAAATACAGGCACTAGCATCTGCCAGCCTGCTTTAACCAAATAGGAGGATGCAGGGTCAAAGATGCAAGTGCATTGGTGCTTCACTGACAGCACCTGGTAGATTTCTACATAATCAGTTGGCTGAAAGTCTCTCCTCAACATCCAAAATTCAGTTTCATCAGCTGATCGAGCACTGCCCTGGTGACCAGCACCAATGGAGGAGAGATTTCACCTTATCTACTCAATCTTGGCTGCAAAAAATTCAGAAAAATGCTCACATCTCTCCAATGACCTTAGTTCTAACCTAAGGCCAAGACAGTCTGGATTTAGAACCTTATCCACCAGTCTGAAGAGAGCTGTGGGCCTCTTTTTCCCAGCTGCAATGAGTGGGAATAAAATTACTTCCTCACACCAGTCTCTGCCTCCTGATAACTCTGTGAGTCTATGAGAATAGACAGGGGGAACTGAATATGTACACCCTGGAGGAGAGGAGAGGAGGGATGGGGGACATGATCATAACTTTCAATTATCTGAGGGAAATCAAAAAGTATGGAGCTGACAGGGTTTTTAAACTGAGGAAGGGGAGGGACACTTGAGGGCATGGGCTAAAAATAGAGGGGGGAAGATTTAGAAGGGATATGAGGAGGCATTACTTCACAGAGAGAGTGGTATAGAAGTGGAACACCCTACCAGAAAGGGTGATAGTATGCAAAACTATGGGTAGCTTTAAAAGGGCATGGGACAGAGAACAGGGGAGAGTACGGATGGGTGAAGCTGAGAACATCAGAGGGTGGACAAAAGGGAAGGGGTGGGACAGCTGCAATTTAGGGGCACTAGCTGCACACTTGAGCAGATGTTGATAGACCAGGAGGTCTGTCTCTGCTGGTACATTTGTTGTTCATATGTATGTTCAATAATGAAAGATTAGATCAAATTTGTCGCAAAGCAGGCCCAATTTCCTCCACCACTTCTCGAGCCTCAGTCCACATCTTTTTTTTTTTCCATAGAGGTTTTTTACCCCATGGAGCCCAGCAGGTAGCTATGGCCCTCCGTTGGAGGAACTCATCTTGTGCCCACATGTCCTCACTCAGACTGACCCATACAATTCCCCCGTGACCTACTCCCCGTGGAAGGGCCAGGAAGGGAAGCGCTGGCTTTTTCCCCTCCACAGAGCATAATCCAGAAACTGGATCAGCCAGGGGACACAAAGGGCCATATTGGAGCCTGCCAGCTCCCTTTTTTCTCATTTTCCCCCTGCCCCCTCCTCCCCACCAATGTAAGCATGCTGGTATGTGCCTGCCAACCCATACTGCCCTCCAGCAACTGCCAGAGGGCAGTAAACAAGTGGGACAACAGAGCCTCCCTACCCCAACAGAGGAGAGCAGTCCTCCGGATGCTGAATCCTCTCTTACCCCTGCTAACCCCCAGCATCCCGATCTCATTCCCAAGCCCGGGTCACCAGCATGGCGTGAGATGTAGTGACCAGCGCCTCAACCTCCAGCACCACCAGGCTGGCTTAGTCCACATCTTTTAAGTCCTCTCAGCTCATCATCATATCAAGAAGAACTGTGATTTCCAGGATGTCAACAGAGGTGGAGTGGCACCAACGAGTGTCTAGTGCCCCCCCCCCCCGATCACTGGCCCAATCAAAGATTTAAATTCAAATTTATTTATATCTTCCATGGTGGTTAGCAGTCCCTCTCCCTGGCCAAACGTCTGCCCATTGAGAAAGAAATATCCCACTGGTGGTTAGTGATCCCTCCCCCTGGCTAATCACTAGCCTGAGTAAAAAAAAATAGTTTCCCAGGTGGCTAGGGGTCCCTCCCCCCACCCGATGACCTGCCTGACATAGAAATAATAATCCCTGGTGGCTAACAGCCCCTCCTCCCACCCTCACCCATGCCCGCTTTATAACTTATATGTCCCTGGTGCTAGCGGTCCTCCCTTGTGATTGCTGGCCTGAGTAGACAAAACAAGTTTCCCTGGTATCCAGTGCAAACCTCCCATCCAGATCCCCTGTATAGTAAAGTGGCACATTTCCCTGGTGTTTAGTGGTCCCTCTCCCTGCTGATTGCCAGCCCGATGGAAAAAAAAATATCCCCTTGGTGGCTTTTGGTCCCTCCCCTGGCTGGTTGCCATCCCATTAAAAAAAAAGCCTTTCCCTGGTGGTTAGTGGTCCCTTCTCCCAACGATCACTGGTCTGTTGAGAAAACAAATCCTCCTGGTGGTTAGTAGACCCTCCCGCAGACCAGTCACCGGCCTGAGAAGACAAAACAAGTTTCACTGGTGTCCAGTGATTCCCCCTCACCTGATTACCAACCAGGCATTTAAATCATATTCCCTAGTGTCTAGTGTAACCCCGCATTCCAATTCCCTGTATAGTAAAGTGACACATTTCCCTGGTAGTCTAGCGGACCCCCCTCCCTATCTCTGATCCCCTGTATAGTGCAACAAAACCAGTTCCTGGTGGTCTACTGGATCCCTGCCCCTCCCGCCCTGGCAGGTAGTGACCCTCTACCCCAGTTCTCCCCATCCCAACCCCCAGCCGGTGACCGGCATAACCTTCCTCTCTCTCTCCACCATGGCCAGATGCTGACTGAGATGTCACTGAGTGTGTACTGTATCCAGTATGTGCTCATTGATTGATATCACACTCTGAGCTGTCAGTCAATGAGCACATACTGTATATGCTCAGTGACAGCTCAATTGGTTTCTGGCTGTAGTGGAGAGAGGAGGGCTGCACCAGTTGTGGCTTGGAGTTGGGATGAGGAGGAGCAGGGTTTTAGGTTACTATCTGCCAGGGTGGGGGGGTAGGGGTCCACTAGACCACCAGGAACTGGTTTTATTTCACTATTTAGGGTATCAGGGAGAGAAAGGGGTCTGCCATACCATGAGCAAAATGTGTCACTTTACTATGTGGGGCATCAGGATGGAGGGATTACACTGGACACCAGGGTATATGATTTTTAAATGCCTGGTGGGTGATTGGGTGGGGGGACCACTGGACACCAGAGAAACTTATTTTGTTTTCTCAGGCCAGCAATGGGCTGGGAGAGGGACCACTAAGCACCAGGGAGAGTTTTTTTCTCAAGTCACCGGCAATTGGCAGGGGGAGTGACCACTAACCTAAATGGAATTTTTTTTGTATCAATGGGCCAGCAATTGGTCAGGGGTAGGGACCACTAACCACCAGGGGGATATTTTTTCTCAGCAGGCTGGAGACTGGTGGGGGGAGGGACCACAAACCACAAGGGAAGATATAAATAAATTTATATCTTTGAGCTGACGATCATAGGGGGGAGCATGACTAGACACCAGGGTACAGTATTAACTGATTCTTGGGCTAGTGATCAGTGGGGTTGGGGACCACTACACACCAGGGACATAGGCCTGCCTATGGGGCAGGGGCTGGGGCTGGGGGGAGTGAAACACCAGCTTCTTTCTATGTAAATGTGCCCATAATGTGCATGCAAATTGCCATAAAGCACCTTGCTTGCCGAATGGGCTCATTCACATTGCAGCATTTGTGAATTCCAAATAGCATAACTGCACTATTCATTGCAGGACCATTCTCTTGGCTGCATGTTGGGACAATGCTAGTGGGCTTAATGGTAGTGGTACTGGATTAGCACTGACTTGTCCTGGCCCTATTTACAGTTAGACAGTGAAGTGTGCTATCCGACTGTGAATAGTAAGATTTCACACCTGTGCAACTGCACAGCACAGTGCAAACGTTTGTGCTGTGCTTTGCAATTTTTTGTAAATCTAGCCCCAGATGTTTGCAACAGTTATACTGTAGTTTCAAAGAACTACTTTAAAATGCTTAAAATGACTTCCGTATTGTGCAGTGAAAAAGCTTTTAGATGTTGTTTGTGCTGGTTTCAGATTAATTAATTTCAGCATTGCAAACTGAAAATTTTAAGTGCATTGTGCTTATACCAAAAACAGAATGGGCTGAAAAAGCTTCTGTCTCACATATGTTGCACTTAGATATTACAAGCATCAAAGAGACTCATTAAGGTGTGAAGTGCTTTGCAAGAAAATACATATTTAATCTACAAGCTAGTTGACACAGCAGATTCTATTGTTAAACTGAATAGCAGGCTCTATCAATTTTTTTATTACATTGTTATAAATGTAAGTGAAATGATGATAAATTGAAAATCTGCTGGCTCAGAATGTGATTGGTATGCCCAAAGAAAAGTCAGTAACAACCAGAATAGAGTAAAAGCACCAAATTATATAACTGTTGCATACCTCAGGGGAACCAGCCTAAGACAGAATACCAGGAACTGTATTTTCATCTCAAGAACAAACTGTATAAGGTTTATGCAGTTCTGTGTTATGCTGAATAAAAGTCAGAAACAATATCCATTGTGATAACAAACAGTGCTTCCAAAGCCTGTGTAATGAATAGTCTATGGCTTTAAATACAATATAGTTGCAACTTGTGATGAAAAAATGGCCCAGGTAGTTACCGATAAACACAAAATATGAGGGTTTATAGTATGAAACAAGATGTGGCTTAATCAAGCTTAGAAACAGCTCACTCTAGCTGTTATAGCCATATACATGTAGAACAGCCCAGCCACTAAGACATATGCTTTGATTTGAACAAGGCATTAGTAATATGGCATAATGTCAGAGTAGTTTGTATGTAGATGAAGAGATATACCCAAGATGTCACCAGGCACTATGCCACCTTCATGTTGTTTGACTGTTTGCTGACACAAATTTTGTATTCACAGTATTTACTTGGCTGTCTGGATTAACTTTTGGATGTACTTTTGCATAACTGGCTTGGCACCAGTCTAACATTTAATTTGAACCATTGCTGAAAGTCTCTGCAGCACAATATCACCTGCCTTCAATTTTAGAAGATGGTCTGCTGGCCCTACTCATTCTAACCTTCTGTCTCCAGAATTGCAAGTATATTGATCAATGGGGCTTCTACATACAAACTAGTCTGACATCATACTATCTTTACTAACACCTTGTGCAAAGCAGTGTATAAGTGTGGTTGGGTAAGTCCTACATAGGGAGGTATACTCCACCCCCCCCCCGCTGCTTTTCTGCTTTCGGTTTACACCAGGGCTGTTCTATTCATATATTGCTAAAACAGGTAGCATGTGCTGCTTCTGAGCTTGTTTAAACCATTGCTGTTTTCATACTATAAGCCCCTGAATTTTGAGTTTAAAATTACAAAATGGGTCTGAAAATCAAAGAACTTTAATTGGGTAAAACCAGTCAGAGCATAATGCACAGCCATCCTGGTCCTAAACCTGACCATATTTGTTAGTAGTAACATCACACAATGAGAAAATCAGACCCCCTACAACCAGAACTGATCTTCCATCAGTCCCCCTACAACCAGAACTGATCTTCCATCAGTCCCCCTACAACCAGAACTGATCTTCCATCACAAACATGGCTGCTGCCTTTACACAGTAAAAACCTTTAACTGGGACCTAAAAATAAAACTACCTTACATACCAAACAAATTTATTAAATGTTTCCCTGATCATCACACTCTACTTACACACATAAACAAGTTAGAAACATTAAGTATTGTTCATAGTTTTCATTACAAGTGTTTCTTTGCTGCCAATGAAAAATCCTCCTTCTATCTTTACCTGCTTATCAGTGATATCTCTTCTAATTGCCCTGGCAGAGATATAATTGAGTCTCTGGCTCCACAAGAAGCCTTTATAGTGTATGGGAGAGGACTATTACTGATGGAATTCAATGAATTGTTGTTATACTATCATTGTGATGTCAAGAGGTTGTTATACCTTCTTGAGGACATCACAATGATAGTAGATAGTATAATAACAGTGAACATCTTTGAACATGCATGTCTTGTAAACTTCCGCATTTCGACAAATGGCCATGGCGGTGAGAGCTGGCCCTAAAGGAGAGTGCTGCAAAACAAAAAATGGAAAGGAGATGGCCTGCATCCATCCAGGGAGGAACCAGAGTCCTCAGTGAACAGTTTAAATGCTTCATTGGCAAGCATTTAAACTAGCCAAAGTTGGAGGATGGAAGGAAGACAGAATCTGTCCTTTCCCAAGATCACAGGATCACAAATGGGAGTCCTGAGGGAGACAGACCAGCAAAGCACACAAATGAGTATGGAGCAATGGGGCTGGATGAGACAATTGCTAATAAAAAGGGAAGAGGACAAAGTAGGGATCAGCAAAATGGTAAAAAGGGGGGGTACACTACTTGGAGAGCCACTTGAACAAATGCTTGTATTCTGAGCAACAAGATGGGTGACCTGGAGGCTACCATGGCAGAGGCAGACCTGGACATAATGAACATCACTGAGACCTGGTGCAATGACAACTATAACTGAGAAGTTGTCATACCAGGTTACACTCTGTTCAGCAGGGACAAGGTAGGCAGGAAAGGAGGTGGGGGCTCTATACTGTATGTGAGAGAGAACTTAAAAGCCACAGACATTTAGGAGAACAGTAAGGGGAGAAGATACTGTGGGTCACACTGGAAAGGAGGGAAGGGGGCAGCTATCTGCATAGGAGTGGTCTACAGATCTCTAGGACAAGGGGAGGAGGAAGATAACAAAATGATGCTAGTAATCCAATGGATGGTGCATAGGGGAGAGGTGTTGCTGGTGGGAGACTTCAGCCTACCAGATGTGGATTGAAGCCTTCCCATGGCAACAACAGCCAGAAACAAGAACATCTTGGGCTCCCTTCAGGGGACATTCCTCAAACAACTGCTCAGGGAACCCACTCGGGAGGGGGTACTACTGGACCTAGTAGTAACAAACTGGGACAGTGTGGCAGAGGTTAAAGTAGGGAAACACCTGGGGAATAGTGATCAGAGTACAGTGTGGTTTGATATAACAGGTGGGTCAGAATCAAACCACACAAGGACAAGAATCCTGGACATTAGGAGGCCCAATTTCAGGAAAGTGGGAGAATGCCTGAGGGATGCCCTAACAGGAGTTGGGAATATGGAGGGAGTAGAGGAGCAATGGGCAAATATCAAGGAGGGAATTGAAAGTGTGACACAGGTCTGCATCAGGCAGGTCAGCAAGGGCAAGAGGAAAAAAGAGAATGCTTTGGTTCTCTAGCAGAGATGTTGAGAAATTAAATTTGAAATTCCTGCAAAACTGGCAATTTCGCCAAGTGAAATATTTCACGTAATTTGGCCGTTCCTCAAAATATTTTACAGGGTGCGAAGTTATTAAATTGTGCCCATGAAATTCCACCCAGAAGTGGTGAATTTTGCCATTTTGCAGGTGAAATTTCACACTCCGCAGGTGAAATTTGGCACTCTGTGGGCGAAATTCAGCATTTTGCTTCCACGAACAATTTCATGAAATGGACTAATTATGCAAAATATTTTGTGTATTGAAATTTGACAATTTTGCACATCTCTGTTCTCTAGGGAGGTGGTGGAAAAGGTGAGAGCAAAAAGGGTGACCTTTAGATAATACAAAGAAACACAAGAAGAGGGGGACAGGGAGAGTTACCAGGAAAAGCAAAGGGAGGCAGAGAAGGCAGTTAGGAGAGCTAAGGTGTAAATAGAGGAAAACATTGCAAAATCAGTGAAAAAAGGAGATAAAACTTTTTACAGGTACATAAGTGAAAAGAAGAAGGCAAGGGCAGGGATAGTATGGCTGAAAGGGAAAGGAGGGATTTGTGTGGAGTAGGACCACCAAAAAGCTGACTTATTGAACAAATACTTCTGTTCAGTATTCACGGAGGAGGGGCCAATGATAAGGGACAAAGGCATGAAAGGTCAGGAGGTATACACTAGTCCTTTTTGAGAGGAAAGGGTTCTTAGGGAACTAGCGGCATTAAAAGTTGACAAGGCAATGGGACCAAATGGGGTGTACCCCAGGATATTTAGGGTACTAAGGGAGGAGCTGTCTGCACCTCTGACAGCCTTGTTCAACCTGTAATGGTAAGCAGATGAGGTACCGGGGGGGTTGGAGGAGGGCAGATGTAGTCACCCTATGCAAAAATGGAAATAAGGAGGAGGCAGGAAATTACAGGCCAGTCAGCCTGACCTCAGTGGTGGGCAAGGTAATGGAAACTCTACTGAAGGAAAGGATAGTGGAACATCTGGCTGCCAATAGTCTTCAAGACCCGAGGCAGCATTGCTTCACAGAGGGGAGATCATGCCAGTCAAACCTTATAGAGTTATTCGATTGGATAACAAAGGAGGTAGATTGGGAGGGCAGTTGATGTGGCATACCTGAATTTTAGTAAGGCCTTTCACACTGTTTCACATAGAAGGCTAATTAACAAGTTGGAGAATCTATGAGTAGGTACTAAAGTAGTGAAATGGGTGGAGAGTTGGCTGGACAACAGGATTGAGATACTGGTGGTGAATGGCACACACTCTGGAGTAGGCAGAGTGACCAGTGAGGAGCCACAGGGATTAGTATTGCACCCAGTCCTCTTCAATGTCTTTACTGGTGACATTGCAGAATGTCTGTAAGGGAAAGTATGCCTGTTCGCAGATGACACAAAGCTCTGCAATAGAGTGGACACACCAGGGGGGTGGATAGAATGAGGAACTAGAAGACTGGTCAAGTGATTGGCAGCCAGAATTCAACGCTAAAAAGTGCAAAATAATTCACATGGGGCACAAGAACCTGGGGGCAACAGCAAGCTCAAAGCGGGAAAGGGACCTGGGGGTAGTCCTCTCTGATGACCTGATGGTAACTAAGCACTGTGACAAGGTGACAGGGAAGGCTGGCAAGATGCTGGGATGCATAGGCAGGGGAATCACCAGCAAAAGAAAGGAGGTAATAATTACATTATATAGATCATTACTGAGGCCACACCTCAAGTACCGTGTCCAGTTCTGGAGACCCCATCTGCAAAATAACATAAACAGGGTGGAGGCAGTTCAGAAGAGGGCTACCAAAATGGTGCAGGGCCTGTATCAGAAACCCTATGAGGAAAGGCTGAAGGAATTAAGCATGTACTCCCTGGAGGAGCTGATAGAAAGGGGGCATATGACTGAAACATTTAAATATCTCACAGGGAAGAACAAGGTACAGGAGGGAATAATTTTCCAAAGAAAAAAGTTGCTCAAGGACAAGGGGGCACAATATAATGCTGGAGGGAGGCAGGTTCAGGGGAAATGTGAGGACGTACTTCTTCACGGAGAGGGTGGTGGACAAGTGGAACAGCCTACCTTCGGAGGTGCTGGGGGTGGAAACAATTATAGCATTCAAGAAAGCATGGGATAGACACAAAAGGACCTTGGCAGTTAAGGTGCGGGGATCTTAGGCCAGTTAGGACCTGCAAAGTCACTGTAGGTAGGGTAAATAATGTAGACTGGGTGGGCCTGAAGGCCCTTATCAGCCAACAAATTCTATGATTCTGACAGAAAAGTAAGGACACATTTTGTTTAACTGTTGCCCATACACTATAAAAGACAATGGATTGGCACCAGTTAACAGCAATGTGGAGTTCCCTTCTCAAGGTTGTCATGCCAATGGTAAAGCTCTTGAGCTTCACTCTGAAGGTTTACTAGGTTGACAACCTCTCGAAAGGAACACAGCGTTGTTGTTAACCGGTGCCTATCCATTATCCTGTATGTTGTGTGTGTGTACAGTATGTTGGTAGACAAACATTATGCCACTGGAATTGACCAGAATTTTTAATCCCTGTGTTCTATGGTAAACATTCCATATGTTGAATGTTGGGGAAGACAGAGAGAACAAAACACAGGATGAAGAAAGTAGGCAATAATACTTTAAAGACAAAGAGAAAAGATGGAAAAACACTGTTACATAGGCAGAAGCAGACCCAAACTGCTCAGATACTGTACATTCCCAACGTTTATAAAGGCACATACATTTGAAATATATATGGGTGTTTTTAGATAAAATCGATAACCCCCCAAAAAAACAACCTGGCAAATTCAAAGTGTTGAACACATTTCAATTAAAATCAGTACTTGTATTGATTTGAAATGCAAGGTAATATTTTTTTTTTCTTGGAAAAATATATGCCACACATGGTTTTCATTATGTTTTATTGTTTTTAGCTAACCCCCCCAGTTACCAGAATAGGGACTATTTTTTTGTATTCAGAGTTAAAATGGAAACATATTTCAATGAAAAATCAAGATGTTATCTTTTTAAAATACTTTCTTCTTATTTTCTTTCATTTTTAAGTCAGATATTTAAATTCTATTTTATAAGAGTAATAAGACATTCTAGGGTGCGCCATTATGGTGAAATAATCGCACTTCTCAGGTGCATTTAACAGCACTCAGCAGCGCCTCATGCCCAATAACACACCTGAGGTGTGAGATTATTTCGCCATAATGCACACTTTGTCATGTCTTGCTGCTTATATAACTGCCTGGGCCATTGTCTCATCATGGGCTGCAACTATATTGTATTTAAAACCATAGACTATTCATCACACAGGCTTTTTATAAGTGTTCTTTGTTATCACAATGGACAGTTATTCAGGCTTTTATTCAGCATAGCACAGAAGTGCCTAAACACTGTATGTTCTTGAGATTAAAATATAATTCCAGTTATTCTTTTTTTTTTATATATTTAGTGTGCTTTATTTACTCCCAGGCCAGTCCACAGCAGCCCTGCCATCTGCCCCCCAGGACCTACCATCTCCAGTGCTTCCCCCTGGCTTGACCCTCCAGGGTGGGCCTTTTGGGGATTCTGGCTGTCCTCCCATCTGAATCTGAGGCTTCATGTCCGGGGAGCTCTTCCCTGGTGTTCCCCCTGGCTTACACCCCAGGGTGGGGCTTTTGGAAGAGCCCAGCTGTCCCCTGTTGGAACCTGAGGCTCAGTGTCCAGAAAGCGCTATGGGATGACATTGTGAGATCTGCTGGGTGAAGCAAGCAGCATATTGCATGGCCCATTTTCTAGTCAGGAGGCATTGTGTGCAGTGATGTCATTGGCAGCTCACCAATGTCTGGCCCACTTCACCCCCACCAGCAGGCTCTGGCTGTCATTTCACCCGGCCTTCTCTACAGGTCTGTCATATGCCAGCAGCTAAGCCCCGGAGGAGGAGAGCAGTCCCTGGGATACTCAATCCTCCCCCCTCTGGCTGGCCCTTCAACTCACAGGTCTGTTACCGAATCTGGGGTGCTGGCATCATGAGCAGAAGCACTACAGCTGTGCTGGTGGGCTGGCTATAATTCCACTTATTCTCTCTTTGGCCAGTTCCCCTGTAGTATGCAGCAGTTATACAAAAATATTTATTTTCGTGCACAGCACTTTTCACTTCACTGGGCCTCTGATGCTTGCAATATCTTATTACAATATATTTGAGACTGAAGCTTCTTTTGCACATTCTAATGGTTTTTGCATAAGCATAATGCTCTTTACATTTTTAGTTTCCAATGTTGGAAATGATTAATTTGTAACCAGCAAAAGCAACATAAAAAGGGTTTTCATTGCATAATGCTGAGGACATTTAAAGCATTCTAAAGTAGGTCAATGAAACTATAATTGTTACACAAATCTGGAGTTACTGTAGAACAGAATATGTTAAATGCTTGTTCAATATTCAAGAGACTCCCACTGATTTATTTATGAAACTTGCTATTTTTGACTCAGATATAAAAAGGATTCTAAATAACTATTTCTGTGTTGACTAGTCTTATGTGCATCTGGACGGATCAAATTTATTAAAAGGTATCTCTGACAATGTCATGTGGCAGAATGAGATAATTGCCCCAGAACTCAGCCCTGAATTTCATTTTCACTCTATACTTTCACTATACTTCTTTCTGACTATCCTTATAATTTCATGTCAGGGTGGCCAACCTGACATCCTCTTAGTCTGTACTATCCATTTTGCTTAAAACCACTTCTTATGAGTTCTATGTCATAAATGCCATTTAGTAACCTCTCCTTGCTGAGTTTATATTTCGATTACTTCCCTACTCCAGATGCAGACATAGGAATTAGCGCTATTGGTCCTGCAGCCACTCGCTAATGAAGCGATATGCGCATGATCGCACATTCATGCAGGAGGGATTCGCACGATCGCACATTCGTGCAGGAACTGTGTGCTCAGTTGCGCAGTATCAGTAATTTAGAGCCACAGAGTTTCACAGAGAAGGACTGCTTGCTAAGGTAAAGCAAGGAAGCAAGCGCGGTCCTGAAGTAGATGCGGCAAGAAGCGAGCAGGCTCTTACTAGGGAAACGGTAAACACTCCCTCCAGCCGCTCACTCTTGCCGAGACCAAAAACAAATAAATGTTTCAATTTTGAATCGAGCCTTCATCTAGGGAGAGTTGTAGGCTTGTGTGATGGCTGGGAACAATATTTAAAAGATACAGAGGCATTTCTGGGGTGTAGCGCCTTACCAGGCAAGGGAGATGAAAGCATACCTAGGCTGAAAGAAAAGCCATCGGATTAAATTGCCAAAAGATCAACAGTATGAAAACAGTGCTTACAACAGGAAAATGTGTGCTAGGATGTAGAACATTGTTAATTCTAGATAAATTGAAGTCATGGACCTGTTTTTCAGAGTAATACAGTGATTTAAAAATGTATATGGTTAAGTTAAAGCTGCAGGAAGATGAAACTTTTGGAACTCTCCTACTTAGCAGGCTAAAGGGATGGGGAAGCGTGCCCCTAGTCTATTTAATACTGAGAAGGCTGAAGATTTCCACATTGTGAAAGAATTAAAATATGTATTTTTTTCACCTGTAATAGCCTGAGTAATTGGAGGAAGGTCCTTCTATAGGCAAGGCAGCCCAGAAAATGTCTGTCTTTATAAAGAGAGACATGTGATGTCAGGGAGGAGCTTAAAGGTCCCATTATGATGCCATAGAACTAATTAAGATTATTTTCATTGAAAGACAAGTTTTTTTTTCTTAGTTTTTCCTGTTATGTAAAATGTTGGTGAAATGTGACAGATTATGGAGGGACTCATAACATTGTGAAACCCTTTCTAGATCCTAAATTAAAACATTTCAGCTAAATTAGTTGGTCACATGTTGATGAGGTCATCAGACTTTTGTTATAAAATGCTTCCACTAGAGGGATTCAGATTAGGGAGTTGGTGGATGGTCAGTACCTTCTGACCAGCAGGAAGGAAGGAGGTGTGAGAGCTTACACATCTGAGTTACAGAAGTAAGGATATTGAATATACAGGAAAGAGAGGAAGTCAAGAAGAGGACTTGCCTGATTATTAAACTTTGTGTTTTCAAATGGTGTGAAGGATTTAACACCACAAATTAATTTTCTTTTCTGTAAATATCTGGACTTTTTATCATTTGAAGAAATAAAATGATAAATGCTGACTTAAGCATTTTTTATGCACTTTAAAAAATTGGTTTGTTATCTGTTATTGGTACCCACTCGTCCACATGTCATGCTTTAAATATACAGTTTAAAATAAAAGTTTAACATTTTTTCATAGTGTCAACTATCTTGGTGCTACCCTGCAAGGCAAGTGGAGGAGGAGACCTGCTTGTTCTCCCAAATGGCCTTGATTGTGAATAATTTTTCAAACAAACAGTTATGAAGTTCAATATTACACCATCTGGTTTCTGACAACACTGCCTGTTGAAATACTGGAATTGATTCATTATACAATGAATATAACAATGATTTGCTATTCTCCCTGGTTCCATGATTCCTGTTTATATTTTTCTGCTAAAATATTACTTTTGACACCCCTTTTCTGGTCTTTCAAGACTTGCAAAGCTCTCAAATTTAACGCACCATCAATGGCTTCAGGTGAACTATGGAAATGATATTTGGGCATAGTTTAGCTTATTTTTATTTATTTGTTAAAAACTTTGGAGAATTACTTTGAGCACAAGTATTCATTTATAAAGGTTCCAAATCAAATATACAGTCACAAATACATTACAAGTACAATTAGCAGTTCCAGAGGAGATGCAGCTGAGTCATGCTCAATGCACTTAAGGTTGAACAATTACATACAGTTTTGAACACAAACAACAACAATAACAACAAAAATAGCACATATCTTTGCATAAAAAGTCACAGGTAATGTACAGAGAAAAAAATAAATAAAACTGTTTAACAGTTACAATTGCATTGGATTGTTAAGGCAGACCACAAATATCTCTTAAACTGATTAAACTTGTGGAGATTCGGAAGTGTATCAGGCAATTTGTTTAATCAGTTAGTGACTCTGATAGTAAATGACCACTTGCCCATCTGAGTACGTCTGAAAGGAGGCTTAAGGGCATTCTTGGCCATGTTCCTGGTGTTGCATTGGTTGGAGATGATGTGGAAGCAATTTGTTAAAGAAAGAGGTGTTAGGCACAAGAGCACCATTTTAGCTAGCAAACATGTCTGAAGCTGTATTCTGCTGGGTAAAGGCAGCCAGTTAGTGTGTAAAGGGTACAACTATTAGTGCAGTTATCTGCACCAAGCACAAAGCAGCATGCCTTGTAACAGATCAGTTTTACTCTGTTTAGCACCATGTCACAGGCAGCTGTATAGACAGGGAGCCCATAATCTAGAAGTGACAGAATGGATCAGGCTAAATAAGGCTTCTAGCATCCCCAGTGAGATTATTCATGTTCCAGTATAGGACACCCAGTCTTCTGTTAACTATGGCTTCTAGCTTGTCAATCAAGGGTACAAAAGGTAAGGTGTCATCCAATGTAACTCCAAAGTATTTGAAGGTCTCCGCCTGTTCAAGGTTATGTCCTTTACCATTTCTGATAACAAACAGTGGAACATTCCTCTTCTTCCTTTCTGCTGCTATTTCATGTAAGCTCTATTTCTTCTCCCCATCATTTATTACTGAGGTCATATGCATGAAAACAGGATCTGTTTTCCTTGAGTGTTCATCTGCTCCTATGGCTTACTTCCCAACTTATGTTAAAATACTCTGCCTGTAACATTACAGTTATTGACATGGCAACAGAGTGGGACATCACAAAAAGGTGATTATGACTTCAAGGGGAAATAAACACTAGAGACGGATAAGCATTGAGGGATAAAGTTCCTCTTTTCATGCACATTTCCTCAGTAATAAAACAAGGATGAGATATCTACAGAAGAAATATGAACTACAAACTGATTTGTTTCAAAATATTATGTTTTACACAGTTCTCCAAGAGCAGTCAGCAGCTCTTTAACAATGCCAGCAGATTATTCACTAGCATGACTTTAATAGTCTGGACGCCCTGGGCTGATGTGCCAGCATATCACTAAAAACCTTCTTGCTATGCCATCAGTTTTGATGCAGCAAACGTGACAGTCTTTTTTTTTTTCTCTGTAGTGGTCCACAGTACTATACAATTCTAATGACATTTCAATGGCACCTTTCATGTCAAATATTTCAAAGCACTGTACAAGAATGCCATAAAAGGGTACAGCAAGAGAGCTCTACAGGATCAACAGAATGCTTGAAAAGGCATAACTGTCTTTACTCTGCTTTTGACAGCTAAAACAGGCCAAGCATAAAAAACATTGTTTCAGAATACAGAGAGGTGCAAGGGGAAAGGTCTCTGGAACTGAATGCTTTATACCTGTAGATGACAAAAAATATTCCCACATCAGAAGAATGAGAAAGTGCAATGTAAAGCATATCAAGCTCTAACAGATAAGTGGGACCCAGTTAATGATACATATATTGCTGAGAAAAGGGCCTTCATGGCTATGTGCATAAGGTGCTATTCAAGAAGCTGGGGACATCCTGTGCAGGCTGCCCAGACATACTGCATAGCACTCCACAACAGTGCTGCACACAGAAAATGCACAGGCTGAATGCATGAAAGGCATGCAGTGCTGCACACCTGTAGCAACTGCAGACAAATGCAGTGGTGCAGTGTAGTGCAGGCAGAGGGCAGGGCCATGCAGTGCACAATTTTCCTTCCCTGTATACATGCATGACCACCACTATGACACTAAGGCAAGTGGGACCACACACACAGCAGTATACCGGGATAGGGTTACTGTAAACCCCAGCCGTGCAGTGCACATGCCAAAAGAGGACACAGTAGGGGACAACTAAAACACAGGCAGTGCCTTATGCCCCCAGTGCCACCGCTACACAGCAGCCAATAACCAACACGGCAAGGGAGACAGCAGCACAGGCATGCCCCCCCACCACACACACCAGCCCATGTCTGCCTGTACGTGGCTGGCCTGTGGCCCAGTGGGAGGCACACACACACACACACACACACACACACACACACACACACACACACGGGGTGCAGCCAGGAATAAGAATCCTGTACACGGGAAGTAATGGAACCGTTGGTGCCCCAACAAAACAAACCAAATGAAGTGAAGGTCTGCCATACAAACACCAACCCATCCCCATGTCAGGTAGCAATATCTGGTAATCCAACACCACTAATAGAGTCACTCCAGTGTAATGTATCAAACACACATGCCCAATCAGACAGAGGGTGGATGGTGTAAAGGTCTCTGTGGAGGATACATATAGGCCTCGGTACCACAGCAAGGTAGTCAGCCTACAGCAGACTATTCACACCAGCACCCATGCATACATACTTGCCAGTGTCATCCATAAAAACATGGCCACAAATGTTACCACCCATACCCCACCAAAGATCATGTACATATAGACACCACAGCATGCAAGGAGGGGAACACTGCTTGGCATGTACATTGAGCCCTGTTTAGGTATGGTTCCCCAGCCTATGGTTAATGATGGCCCTGGGTAGTCCAGTTTAAACTTTATCCAGCAAAGTACACTGATCATGCCTGGCAACACCCATGCACATGCCAGTCAGTGCCCCCAACACCACCCAGCCGGATGCCATGTGGTGCTAGCCAGAGTAATGACACAGACACATGGTAGCTATGGAAATACACTTTAATAAAGGATATGCAGAACAGGACTGCCACCCATGTGACCCCAAACCTTAGAGTTCCCCATCATATGAGTCACCGGAGAAGGCTGGTGGTGTGCTCTCCATGTAGGGCTGCAGCACAAGAACCAGGCATATCAATAGGCCAGTGTACCTCTGCATCAAGAAAAAGAGACAGGACAAATGGTATGTGAGCCACCTGCCCGTGACATGCAAGTGCAACATATACATGCACAACACCTGCCTTAGAGGGCTCAGCCACTGCCCACAGCTCTCCAACTTCATCTCTATAGTATATATCCTGGCTCTCAACAAGGACAGGATCTCTCGTACCTGTTGGAGCCACCTCCTGTAGCTGATGACCATGGTTGCTGTCTCCCCTGGGCCCAGATCTCGTCTCTCCAGGGTGATGCTCTCCAGCCTCCCATTGAATGTCTGTGAAGACACAACAGAAGCTAGCAAATCAGACCATGAGCAATTTGGTGTTAACATCCTCACTCCACTGCCATGCAGCCAACAACTCACCTTCACTGGCTCCATTAGGCACTATGTGATGCCCCCTCCAGGGCATCCTGGTATTTGAGGGCTGCTCAACTTCAGACCTTTCTGAGGTAGCCCCCAAGCACCCCACAGCCACTGCAGACCTAGCTGCCTCAGTCATGATGCACATATGCATCAATGATGCCCAACGACAGATGCCCTAGCACACCATAACACCAGCTGGTGTGCACAGGAAGCACTAGCATAAAGGGTCATGGAGCAGGCTGGGAGAGGTAGATGGGACAATCAGACCACAGTGCCACACTGAATGACTGTCTGCTGCATAACTCAGGTGTGACTGAACACATAGGTGCAACATTTGCTGATACTACTGCTCCATGAAGAAGTGGCACAGAACCATCTACAGTGCAGATGGCCATGGGTCTTTCACACCTGACTGAACATCCAGGTCCTCTGGGACACACACTCTGTATATAGTGGTTCTGTCTTGACCATGTGGCCATAGCACACTATGCAACATGGTGGGTGCACACGTCACACTCCTCACAGACCCTTCATGGGCAATGTCCATGAACACCATGTGTGCCTTGACATACTATACTACAGGATCTTTTCAAAGAGTGGCAGGTGATGTGACAGGTGTGAGCCAAACATCGGTGTCCCATGCCCTGCAGCAGGTCTCCGGATGCCCTGCTACAACAAGTGTTGGCACACGTAATGCTCATGACTACACCCGTGGCCATTCAACATACAAAGGAGGGGTTCTTTGGAATGTATGGCATGCTGAACATGACTGATGCTATAGACTGCACCCATGTAGCGATCATGGCCCTATCAGTGGAGGAGGAGGTGTACCTCAAACACAAGGGGTTCCACACCATCAACTGCCAGATGGTATGTGATGCCGATGGCATCATCACTAACATATCTGCTAAGTGCCAAGGCTAATGCAATAATGTGTACATATTTGTCAGGTTTAGCCTGGGTGCCCTCCTTGCTGAAGGGGATGAGATGGATGGCTGGTTGCTTGGTAGGTACCATTGAGGGGGTCTTTGGGTGCCGGCAGCATGGCCACACACACTAACACATTGTGTCACCCTCCTAAGTGACAGTGGCTATCCCCTGTAACCATACCTACTGACACTGGATCTGGAGCCACAGGGGGCAGGCAGAGGAGTGCACAACAAAGCACACAAGAAGACACAGTCAGTGGTGGAGTGGACGATATGCCATCTGAAGATGTTGATCCGGTGCCTGGAACACATGGGTGGCATGATGATTCTTGTCCCCGGGAAGGCATGCAGAGTGTTTACTGTCTGTGCCATGCTATACAACATCTGTGAACTACATAGACTGCCCATGCCATGTGGGTGTGCATGATGATGTCCTGCCCAGTGATGACAATGGACCAGCAAGTGGGGAGGTTGGGGGCACACTGACTGGGTGTGTGGTGCGGCATGCTGTTACACAGGGTGCATTTACCCATTAGATGTGTGGGACAGGTGGCACTGTGATGATGTGCCCACCTGAGTACACCTGTGCCTGGTATGCCACCAGTGTGTGTGTCTGGTGCATGTGTTGGTGTGGGTGGTTTGCCATTGGGCCCTGCCCTAAGGGGGTTCATATGTGGTACTTTAGTGGGGTATCATGTGTGGTGTCATGGGTGGTGTGCTGATGGGCTGCCTCCCCGGGGGGGTATGTGTGGTGCATGGGGGGATTCGTGTGATGGACACATAATGTATCATGGTATACTTTTGTGACATGATCATGGGCGTGTTGCACTGTATGCCCAGTCAGGCCCTATCACTGAGCATGGGTGTTCCTCCTGATGTGGCATCATGGTCACATCCTTGTGGTCCTGGTGCCTGCTCTTGTGCCTAGGCATCTTCCAGGTGTCTGGTCCCTTGCTTCTCTGAAGGCACATGGTAGTCAGCCTCTCACCAGTGCTCCATCCTGCCGGGGTCCCTCACTGTTCCATGTGTGACTGCCATGCCCTGTGTGGCTCTACCCACCTCCACATCTGTAGGGACACCTTGTGTGGCTACTGGAGATGCACCCATGGCTGGCATGCACTCCATCAGCTTCTCCAGCAGATCACCATTCCTATCAATGCCCCTGCACATGCCACGCACCTCCTCAGTGGGGTCAATTACGGCCTCAGAATTCTCCAATTGTGCATGTAGCTGGTCCCACTCCAGCTCCAATAGGTCATGGTAGTAGCTCTGTAGCACACCTGGGGACGTGTACCACCTGGTGCGACTGGAGGCTTCCTCTTCATGACTGTCATGAGTGGTCTATGGGGACGTGTGCCCATCATTGGTACCATGCTCCTTATCTGTGCCTGTGAGTTGCATCACCTGGGCATCACAATGGGGAGGTTGGTTATGGGATGCAGTGTCTGTTGCCATGTCCCAGTCTGTGTGTTCAAATTTGTCCTCTGCTTATGTGGTGGCACTGGTGTGCTGTGGTGTGTCTTCCCATTGTCCCTGGTTGGCTGTGTCCACAGACCATACTACGGCATCCATGGCCATCCTAGTAGCATAGGGGTACCTCTTGCTGTCCTCCATTCAGTGATATGGTCTGGTCCTTATCATGACATGTGTGGGATATGATGGGTAGTTATTACTGGTCATGCCCTGGCCATGGGAACATGTTCCTGCTATGGTGTGTGTGGTGTCCATTACCTACCTCACATGGCTATTTGCCCCCTTGTTGGATCCATCAGTGTGGAGTTCCCTTGTGGTCTCATGTTCCAGACTGCTGTGTCTGTGGGATGAATGACAGGGTGGTTACTGTAGGCACTGTGCATGCCATCATACCCTGCCATGTATATGGTGCCTAGCTTACCTGCTAGGGTGTTCATGCCTTCTCCCTTGCTGTGGTGGACCACCTCTGATATGGTCTCCTTCAAGGCCCTCTCAATGGAGGTCAGGGTGAGTGCCTTTGAGGGTGGACCACTGTCTGTGGCCATCCATGATTGGTTGGAGGCTGCCATCTTCTGCTTCACCGCGGACCAGAGATCATGCCGCTTGTGCTCAATGGCAGCTCGTGTGCTTGCCTCTGGCACTGTGGCATTGACTGCTGCTTATTTTTTGAGCCACAGGTGAGCCTTTTTTTTCAGGGGGGCCTTCAGAGCATTTGCAACATCGAGTGCAGTGCAGTGCAGTGCACCCTGATGGCTATAGCCAGGGCTGCAACCTGTGCCCTGGTACAGTTGGATGACCTGGGCTGTGCAGTGCTCATCACAGGGACAGGTGCAATGGCATCCCTGTGGCCATTCCCCTCAGACAGTAGGACATGGGTGGGGGACACAGTCAGTACAGCTGCCATGCCTCCCTGGGGTGTACTATTGCCTTCACCCTCCATGTCAGCAATTACTTTTATGGGTGCATACGGTGGAGCAGTTGTCCGTATATGGTGGCGTCATGGGGTGTGCCTGCAGTCCCTTGATCCACCTGCCCCACCCCATGTGGCTTTGCATGTATCTGCTGCTTCTGCCCCTCATCTTGGCCACGCATGCAACCATGGTTGTGAATATGAGTTTGCAATGCCGGCTTCTGCAGTGCATAGCTGTGCACCAGCATTGCATCTCCTTTTCACATATTTCCCGCTCCTTCATGACTAGGGCCATTTCTAAGGGGAAGCTGGAGATGGCAAAACAGAAGTCCAGACTGACCAGTTCTCCTCTACAAGAAAAAAGTGAAAAGCATCACTGCAGGAGAAGCAGTTCTCATGGTGGTAAACCTGACTAATATAATAGAAATTGGTGTTCTCTCTATACATTTATTGATTTAAAGTTTAACTTTTGCAATGAAAATTCTCTAAAATAAAGGTGTATTTACAAGACTGCTCCACAAAAAGGATACCACAAATATGTATCAGGAATTTGTAAACAACAACTAGGTAGAACATGAACATGTCACACGATTTAAAACAAATTATTTAAGAATGCAGAAAACCAAAATTTGACAGCAGAATGAGATAGAAGGTCCATCGAGTCTGCCCTTCCCTACCTCACACCCAGAACCTACAGTGCTGGTTGGCTGTTCCTCCCTGTCTCAGTACCCCACATCTTCATGTATGTTTATTAATGAAAATGGATACACCACTGAGTCAGGGACTCATTTATAGTGGTTTCCAAAGGATAAACTCTAGTTGTACCCTAGAAGTACAGGGTGGTTATGTCACTTGCTCTGGGTCACACAGTATGCAAGTGGAGGTTCTTGGAATCAAACCCAGGCCTACTAGATGTACCAAGCTTATTCAAATCTCATTAATCTAACCTCTAGGCTATACTGCCAGCACAATATAAGACTATTGCAGTTTCTCAGATCATGATGTATATGGCATATAATTGAATATTTATATGAGCCGGCCCGGTGGCGTAGAGGGTTGAGGTGCGGGCGCTTTACCTGGACCCACACCGGTGACCTGGGATCTGGGACTGACTTGGAATGACAGGGGCTGGCAGGGGTGGGAGATGATTGAGCATTCATAGGGACTTCTCTTCTCTCCCAGCAGTGGATTAGGGAGTCGTTGGTCGGCAGCGGCTTTTGGTGTAGACCAGGAGCACTGCATGACAGCGAAGGAGGGACGTACACAGAAAATGTGAAAACACTCCATGTCACACCAGATGATGGCTACCTGGCTCTCTGAGCCCGTCAATGCCTCTGAAGCCTTCTGCCTCAGCAGCACCTCCCTGGGTCAAGATGTGCTCGTCTGCGGCCAACTGGCTGCTGCTTTTCCCTCAGAGGAGGGGGACCCATCCAGCGAAGGGTTATGCTGGGTAACCTGGGGAGATGGCTGTCATTTGAGAGCTGAGGCTCGGGGGACAGAATGGGTCAGTAGAAGCATTGGCTCACCTGAAGGAGAGGTTGGCGTGGATGCAAGCTGGGGAGAAAAGAATTAACACAAAAAAAGGGTATTTATATGATTTGAAACAATTGTAAGTGGCCAAAATTCAGACCCCAGCATTTCACAGCCTGCACCAATTATTTAAGTGTAGACCTCCTAGACTCAGAAGCATATGTTGGCCTCCCTGGGGCCCCTCAGAACATCTAGCTCTACTCTACTCTGACTGCTGTTTTTCCAGTTCCCAACCAGAGCAAAGTAAGACTGAGCTTCAGCAGAAAAGAGCAGACTATGGCTTGATGTGCCAACATTTTCGAGCACACAGCTGATTTCTGTCATGACTGCTTACTGCAAGATCAAGGTCAGGGTTGCTATGTGCAGCAAAAGACTGATTTGTTTGTATTGGTACCAGTGAGCACATTGTGTGCAGCTGCTGGAGCCCTAGTCCATGAGACTTAAACATTAATGTAAACAAAAATAGTTGTAGCCATGCACAGTCCAAACCATCCCCTCACAGACCTTGTGAGATGAGGTCAAGGTGCTTAAAGCAGACAACTGAATTACAAGAACTCATGTACTGAGGACAATGAATCATACAATAGACAGAAAAGAAGAACACCAGGTATCCACTATTTGTGCCCTGTCAGTTAGTCTGGAGGCAGAACATTATCATGATCTGGGCATGCATTGCTCATGCAGGTGGCATGGAAGTTTGCCTGGAAGCAGCAAGCCACTCAGCAGGGAGATTGCATCAGCCAGCCCATCTGCTCTGTAAGAATTGACCAGTTGATGACTGGGGCTGGAGGAGCATAACATGGTGCTACAGACATAGTGTTGGGGAATTATTTTTTGCCAGGGCATCTGCAAGGCAGCAGAACTGTGTGAGCAGAACCAGAAGTGCTATTCATGATCCATGAAGGCTAAGTAGGACAGATCTGTGTGTGCTCATAAATTTGTGGAAATCAGCAGCCCAATCTAGAACTGAGTGAAGAATGGCCACAAGGGTATGAAGTTTGTCAGGTGTGCCCCAGAGATACTGTTCCCAGCTCTGTGTTTTTTTTTGGGGGGGAGCAACCATAGAGATACTGAAGCAGTCAGACATACAATGGAGGATAGTTTTCCTTAAGGATCTGAGACTACAAAGGGAGAGTAGGATGACTGTGAGAGTGACCACTTCCTCCCATCAGCACTTTGTTGTGGAAGTCCCCACACATGGAAGGGGAGGTGGAAACAATCCCTACCAGAGGGTGAAGACCAGTAAGACTGACGTGCCATCATTACAGCTCACTTGTGTAGACTGCACATGCTACAGTAATTGCTGCACATCAGTGTCCTGAACAGCTATCGCAGCAGCATAGATGCAAACATTGCATGTAAAGAGAAAGACAGGCATCCAGGGCAGAGACTTTTTTAGTGCCTGTGTTGTTGTCAAACTGTAACTTAACAGGGCTTTGATTCTGCAATGCCTTTCAGTTACTAGGTAACTAGGGTCATTAGGTTGCTGGACATCACAGGTTGGAACTGGTGCATTTGGTGAATTACCTGGGAAGAAAGAAAAGCAGTGAGCCACTGGGCCTCAGTTTGGATTACATATAGTTATAATTTTAAAACAACCTCAGTACCTGCATGTGTGCTGTTGTCTAACCCTTCCTTTACCATAGACTTGTTCCTGCATTCCCCTAAATGTCACTCTCTTTGTTCACATCTTACTTTTGTGTATTGCTATTATTTCATGGTTATAGTGTTTACATACTGTGGGCTGGGACTGTGTGGGATTGCTCAATATATTGTTTCCTGGAGTTATCTTTTCTGATTGCCAGAAGGTCTATCAAGGGGCTTCCCTAGCTGAAGGTACAACATCACTTACTAATCATCTTGCTCATAACACCTAAATCTAAGCCCCTCCCCAAAGGTTAAAAGACATAGCCAAATCCTAGTCATCAGAGAATGGAGCCCCATGCCTTGTGGAGGAGGGTGACTTACACAAGTACTACTATATGGTCTCATGTTCAATTACTTTAGTTAAACCAGTGTCAAAACCCATGTCAGAACCATAATGTTGGAGGCTATGACTGCATACATCAGGGGAGAAATTATTCTGAATGCAAAAATGTTCATATGATAGAGCCTCCTTAAAGAGTTGTGTAGAAGATCACCCTTCTATGAGTTATTAAAGTACATCAAACAAGTAAATTATAATGCTGAAGGTGAGTGTTTGGGGGCTGTGTGTTATGGGGGTTTGCACTCTGCAAGCCTCCTGTGTGTGCTACAAGTTTAATGTACTGCACTTGTGGACTTTACATCAAAGCAAAAATTGTGGAACCTTGGTGCTGGAAGCTGTGTACAAGACACATCTATCATTTGAACCAGCTGAGACTCTTGCAGAAAATATTTTCCTCTCAAGTAGACATACAAGGAGAAAAGTAATGTAAACTGTGTTACTTTTCAAAAATGATCCATTAAAACAATGTCACTATGCCAAAATGCACTGCAATGTGCAAGCATACTAACTCCCTTATTCATTCTAGTATTGGATGCCTTCCTGGCATAACATCATCTTCAGCTTTGTAATGTGTCCAAAATGATATAATGAAACATACTAGTATAACTGGAGTGGGATAAACCCTGAACATGTATTAGTTTGATGGACAACTTTTAAATATCTCAAAACTGTCACTCTTCATTGTTCTGTGTCCTGTATTTAGTAAACAAATTTTAATATCTGATTGTACACATAATTCATTGAACCCATTCTATTACTACATTTAACAATTGTTTTAGCGTGTTAATAGCCCTGGGTTTAAACAAACTCTTTGTTAGCTGAATGTAACAGACCAAAATGTGGGGATTATTACCCAAATAGCACTATACATTCCAAGCAGTCTCAGTTAACAAGTGCAAACTATTGAATGCTACCCATTGTACTGTATATTTATCTGCACTTCACATTTCTCAAGAGCACACGGTCTGGTTATCTGGCCCCTTTATGCATGATTTATATTAGCCTCAATATTTTTAAATGAGTTTTCATCAAATAGTGAACAGTGTAACTTTCTATTCTAGTCTGAAGAAAAAATGCAAAAAGAGTTCAAGCTATTTCATATTAGTCTCTACTTTATTAAATTGAAATGACTACACTTAAAAAGCATTACTTCATTTTGATGGCATTTATTTTCTACCTAAAGGAAACTCAGTGATTGTTAATTTCACCACATTTCTATTTCAAGCTGAAACCCATGTATAGTATTTGTAAGCTAGCACTGCATTTGTTTTACCAACTAGATCCATTTCTATTACTGCAAGGCTGATGGCTTTGTCTCAAGAGAAAACTGAACCCATCAGTTCAGAAGTCTGCAGAAAGCCTGATTTAACCTTAAGTTGTGGCCACTAATGTATTGAAGATAACTGGCCCTTTGCAATGTGAGCATATAAACTCAATATTGTAACAAATCTCACTGCACCAGTTCATGCTAATTATTATTTTTTAATATTAGTTGAGATATATTTTACAAGTAAGCAGAGTCTAATCGCGTTCATGTCCAGTTGTGACCTGGAGACAGGGAGAACAGGGGTGGTCTACGTAACTGAAATACAAACAAAGCAGGGTAAGCAGTAAACAACTATATACACAGACTCACTATATAGAGAGTCAAAATGTACAGTGACACTGAGCAATCATAGAAAAAAAAACATATACAGAAACAAATTCCAAACAGGTTTATAATGTAAAATGAGCAATAAATGCTGAGCGATGGTGCAAAAGGATCAATTTACAAGGCACACGGGGTGGATAACAAGACATATTATCATGGTCAAGATCCAGAAAAAACAGGTTAATATCCAGAAAAAGCTAATTAAAGCATACAGCTATATCTAATGAATTATATATATCTGGACAGAAAGACTGACCCCGATGGCAAGGACAAATTAGAGTTAGACCCAAGACCAGGATACAAGCACAATATTTCAATACCCTCTGACACTAGTAGACATCTCAGGAGTAATTGGGATAAGTTAGAAGGATGTTGAAGTGTTCCTTGGCAAAGGATTTCACAAACTGAAAGCTTGAGAAGATAGAATGGGGAGAGACTATTCCACAAGGTTGGTAGCCTGTACCTGACATTGACCAGCATTTTGCCTGCACCTAGGAATTTAGAGTCTATTTCCATCCTCTGATGGTAAGTAATAAGAGGGATTTGAGAAGGGGTGAATAAGTTGTTGGGGTATTCCAGTATCTTACCTGCCCCATATTTGACCTCTAAGAGGAAATTATAGAAAGAATGGCTTATGAGGAGTGGGGCTCAGTCAAGCTCCTTGTACACAGTACAGTGATGGGTTTAAAGAGGACAGGCCAAGACAAATCTGCAAGGACATTGAAAAAAGAGAAGAGCATGGATAAGGCAATGTTGGAGGCTCCAGAGTATACCACAGTTATTTATTTATTTAAAAGAGATTTACCAGGAAAGACATGAGAGCCATAAAGCTCATTTCTAGATATGTCCTGGGTGGATTGGAAAGGGGATAAGTACATAATAACAAGTAAAAAGCACAGTAATATAATAATATAATAAGCATAGTAATGTACAGTAATACACAGTATTGTATAGGCATAATAATAATTCAGTTGAGTACATCAGGAGTGTAAGGTATCGGGCACTTGCAGACTGTATGTCAGGAACAGGGTAGGAAGTGGTAATTAAATCAGGAAGGGGCAACAGGGAGGAGCAACAGGAATGGTACATGAGAGAGGAAAGAGAGGAGGGAGGACAGAGAGAGGAGTGGGAAGGGGAAGAAAGGAGAGGAAGACAGGTGTAGGGATAGATGAGAAGAGGAGAGAAGGATTAGGTTTGGGATCAGCAAGTATAGAGTTGGGGAGGGGGACCTAGTGAGGGGGACAGGATAAAGGGAGGGGGAGGAGAGTGTAGAAGGTAGCAGGGGAGGAGGAGGAGGAGGATGTGGAAGCCAGGATAGTGTGAATATGGTTAAGGTAGAGTGGATCAAGCAGGGAAAGATCATATGTTCAACTACACATTTGCTGGTGCTAAGGGGGAAGCAAATATGTACCCTGTAAAGAGTCCCAAGTCTGGCAAAACACTTTGCCACAATATGGTTCATGTGTTGAGATTAGCCAAGGTGTTAATCTCAAACATGTGAAGGTAGTTATAAAAAGTTACTGAGTCAAAAGAACCACCTGAACAGGAGTATAGAGTCATAGTGGTTGGGCAGATCTCAGTCAGGGAACTAAGCCAAATAGCATATACACAGTTTGTGTGTGATTTCTAGCTGCTGGTTGGTGAGGAACCAATTCTCTACATTGACAAAGTGAGGCTAGAGTGATCGCTCAATTCTGCAAAACCACAGGAGAAAATTATGGTATCCCCTGCATGCAATATGTGTGATATTTGCAAGAAGAAGGTGGGGAGATCATTTATAAAAACTGAAAAAATGAGGGGGCCCAGGATAAACCCTTGGGGAACACCTAGCAAGACATGGAGCAGAAGAGAGGTGGTGGAGCCTACCTTCACTGATTTGGGGTCATATCTGTTAATTATTTATTTATTTATTTAGTTAGTTATTGAAGGTTGGTAACTGGGAAAGGCAGGCTGAGTCAGGGCTCATTTCCAGGTGTGAGCTGCAGAAAAAGGAAAGGGTATACAATAAATCATAAGTATCAGTTGAGAAGCATTTCAGAGATAAAGTGCAAACAATTCGACAAGATGCAAGTGCAACTAACAATAAATGGTACACAGAAGATGGTTCTATGAGCAGCACCGATTTCCAATAAAAATTACAAAATCAGGTTGATACAAGTAAGTTCAGCAGGCATAGTGACATGAACTGATCCCATGAAGGACCATAGTGGGCGTAAAAAGGGCACCAGGGTCAAGTTAAGTAGGGGGATAATAGGGGCAAGGGAGGCTCTTTACCTGGTGCCTACAGTAAGCAGGGAGTGTGAGAGATGGGGAGAGGAGGAGGACTGGTTACAGGGGGAGGGAAGGTGATAAGAGAAGGCTGTCTGTCTAGTAGAGGAGTGAGGTTGGGGGAGGAAAAGGTATGAGGTTCCTAAATGTGGAGGGAGTATGAGGCAGAGGGAATGGGTGAGAAGAGTGAGACTAGGTAAGATGGGGGGGGCACAAAGAAATCACTAAATATTCAGTCTTGTTTCCTTAAAACTTATCATGTTTCTGTTACTTCAAGCAGGGATGAACATCACTCTCTATGTTTTACCAAGAATTATAGGCTTTATTAGATTGCCTAAATTTCCTTAAAAATAATACACTAATTAACTGACTGTACATTGAGAAATACATTTAAAAATCAAAAGTAACTTAGTTTCAGTGTGGTCATGGCTACTTCAAACAGCTTTCATTTATAGATTAGATCTAACAAACCACTGAAGTGTGCAGAATAGGGTGAACATTTTTTATTCTTGTCCCTCAGCCCGGATATTCTGCAATGGGACTCTCTCCACACCCTTTTCTTTAACACAGGGCACCCACCAGGTCTGTCCCCTTTCTCCCATGTTATTTGACTTATATTTATTTATTTATGACTTTATTTACCGGGTAAGTGCACTGCTCCAAGGAACCGTTTACAGGCAAGACCCATGCCAAGAGGCACATATCAGACATAATACAGGATAATGTACAATCAGAAGACATTGCTTAGGTAAAAACAGCAGTGGTCAAAGCAGCAAGGCATATCATAATAATAACAACAACATTTACAGGAGGTAAAATCACAAAGGGAGAAGCAGCAGTTTTTATTTTTGTACTGTTGTACCACAGCAAGCAGGGAGTGAACAATGCTTAGAGAAATAATATATCAGCAGAAAACAAAGCAATTGATAAACAGTTGTGGTCAAAAACAGTGAGGAACAATCCAGTAAACAGTAGTGAATTACAGTAGATAAGATTACAAGAGAAATAAGCAGCAAATTGTAGTTATTGTACAGTTAAATACAAACAACCAGAGTGGCATGATCAGGTGCAAGGAATCCACTGCCCCCACCGACCCATGATAAGCCCAATCGAGGCAAAAATTACACATCAGAGCAGAAGGGAAGAGAGATAGTCAGGTCAGAGTGGGTGAAAGAAACTAAAGTGGGGAGGGGTACTTCCTGGCAAAGCAGTTGCAAGTGTCATGCTCAGTGAGCCAGGATTTGGATATACGCTTAAAGGTGAGATGCGTATCAGCTGATCTGAGCGGTGTGGGAAGTATATTCCAAAGTGAGGAGGCTGCAACCGATAGGGCATTGCCACCCATTTTGGTAGCAGTTCTCAGAATCACCAGTGGAGGGACAGTAGAGGACCGTAAACTCCTGGGAAAGGTGCAGTGCTCACAAAGAGAATAGAGGGGGGAAGCATGGTCACTACGTATAATAGCATCTGTGAGACATCCAAGGGTAAAGTCAAACCGGCCTTTTAAGAAGAGCCATCCAAGGGAGCTATGGTGAGTGGAATAGGGGCAGACAAGGCAAAGCAGCATACGCTGCTATAGACAGATCAGAGTCTGGCCCAAAGGGCTGAAGAGAAATGGCTGTAAACTGGGGAACAATAGTCCAGGATTGAGAGAAGGCCGCCTTTAGCTATTGCCAAATGTGCCTCCGCTGTCAGATAAGGTAAGGCGCGAAAGGCAGCACTGAGTTTCTGATTGATCCTATGGACTACAAGATTTATGTGGTCAGTGTAGGAGAAGGTTGGGTTGAGTGTTACCCCCGGATATTTGAACAAGGAGATGACTTCTAGGGCCGGCCATCAGGGGGTGGACGAGAACAGAGGAGTTAGCTTTAAGGGTTTTGGCAAGGTATGGCTTGAACCCAAACTGCATGGCCTTTGTTTTTTTTGGCATTGACCAGCATCAGGTAAGAGGTGAACCAGTTTTGGGTGTCGCAATAATTTAGGGAGAAGACAGAGGATATGAGTGGAAGGGATTTGTCGCTGTGGAAGATAACATGGTCATCCGCATAAAGGAGGGATTTGCATGAGAGACAATCAGAGAAGAGAGTGTTAATAAATATTGAAAAGAGAAGGTGGCCCAGTATGGAACCTTGGGATAATCCAGAGATGACTGGCAGGGCAGGAGAGGTGACCATGCCAATGTATACAGATTGGGAGTGCTCAGAGAGGTGGCTCTGAAACCCGTTTGTGGTCTCCGCAGAGCAGCCAATAGAGTGAAGCTTGGAGAGGAGGAGGGGATGGTTGACAAGATCAAAGGCTTTGGATAGATCCATAAAAACTGCACTGGTGGCATGCCAATGGTCCATGTTAGTGAGGATGTGGTCAGTAAATAAAGCCAGGGTGGTAGTTGTGCCGTGGAGTCTATGGAAGCCATGCTATTGGTTGCTTAAGATATTGTTGTTATCTAGATGCTTGGATAGCTGCCAGTGAACAACCCATTCAAGAAGCTTACTGAGGTGGGGAAGAATGGATACAGGATGATAGTTATTGGATAGAAGTGGGTCACCAGATTTGAAGATAGGAACCACCTTGACTGACTTCCAGGGGAGGAGCATGTCAGAGGTAGTCAGTTCAAAATTAAAAACAAATGAGAGAGGTTTGGCTATAACTGGGGAGGCAAGTTTGAGAAAAACAGGGGAGAAGCCATCAGAGCCTGGGCTACCCCAGTTGGGCAGTCCCCTTAATAGTTTAAAAGTCTCCCTGGGAGAGATGGACTTGAAATAGAAAGTGGGGCAGGGAGGGTAGCTGTCGGGGGGGGAGGTAGAGGATAGGGGGGTGGAATGAGGCCCTGGGTCATGGGGCTGACTAGGTGAGGGGTAGTCGGAGAAAGGCAAAGGGTGGGAGTAGCTGGAAGCATGTGAGAACTGGCTAGTGGGACATACTAGTGGGTAGTTTGCTGAGGAGGGCCGACATGTCAGACCATTTCTTGTTGAGTGCCATGGCTACTTCAGCTGGGTCAGTCAAAAGGCCTGATGGGGAAGTTAGCTGGAAATTTGTGCAGCTATTGCGAGGGGTGAGAAGGGAGTTAATGGAGTCCCAGAATTTTCTAGGATCACCAGAACGCTCCCTCTGCTGGTTGGTGAGATAATTCCATTTCAGGGTTCTGGTCAGGAACTTACATCGATTTCGCAGGTGCCGGTACTCAGTCCACAGGGTAGGGGAAGGGGTCAACTTGTGGGAAGACCACTTATGGCCCCTCTCCTTCATAAGGATAAGATGTTCTTTAGTGATCCAGCAGGTACGGCCGCCTCTAACTCTCTGTGTGGTAATAGGGAAGTGGTGGTCCTGGATGTCCAAGAGAACATCCATGAAGTGAGTAACAGCAAGAGATGCATCAGTAGTAGCACATAGGCCCTATCAGTTTACAAACCTAAGTTCTTCAAGTAGGAGGGAAGTGTTAGGGTGGTTGAAGTTGAGGAAAGTTAGATATTCTGGTGGGGGGCGGGGGGCCTTGGAGGACCAAATGGCAAAGGTCACTTAGAGAGTCAAATAAGAGTATCAGCTTAAATATCATGGTAACCTCAGTTAGTAACCACCCAGTCAATTAAGGAGTGGGTAGAGGTATGAGGGTTAAGTCGAGTAAGGAGGGTGATGATTTGAGACAGATTATGTTGCTTAAGCAAGTTCAAGTAGTCGGTTTCCTGGGCATCCAACCAGTTAAGGGTGAAATCACCCAGGAGGATTGCTTCCCTGGCAGGGGTGAGAGATCCAAACTTGGACAGCAGGCTTTGGAGGCTAGCTATGCCCCCTTTCAAAGGGTTGTAGCAGCAGCCCAGATAAGGTTTTTTAATTTTACCCAAAGTAACTTCAATTATGAGCCATTCACTTGAGGAATCACAGATGGCACAGAGGGAGGTATAGTAATGGCAAAGAGATGTTCCCTGACTAAGATAGCAACACTACCACCCTTTTTTTACCTGGCCTATCTCTACACAAGATGGTGTAGCCAGGGGGTAGAAACACAGAGTTAGAATGGTGCGGCTTAAGCCATGTATATTGAGCCCCTGGCCAGGAAGATTATATTAAGGGGATAAAGCTTAGTGCAAGTGAACAGAAGTTGTCTATGTTCACTGATGATGTTTTACTCCACATTTCAGACTGGTGTAACACCCTCCCTAAGGTATTAGACATCATTACTAAGTATGGCCATTTATCAGGTTATAAACTTAATTTGCCTAAGACCATGGTTTATTCTTTGTCCCCTTTGTGTACTTCAGTCACAGTCGCCAACCTGGGCTTGAAATGGGCATCCACCTCAATTTCTTTCTTGGGCCTAAAATTAACTACAGACTTTTTATCCCACAAGACACTTAATCTTGACCTGGTAGTTACGCAGTTAAGTCATGATCTACCAAGATGGAAACAGTTACCTCTTTCTTTATGGGGTAGGGTTTACATCCTAAAGATATTTGCCCTTCCAAGATTAATGTGTCCACTCTTAATGTAAAATTTGGCCCTCCCAAAATCATGGTTTAAGACTATGTTTTCATTGTGGTCTAAATTTCTGTGGTTAAACAAACCTCCTAGCAGGGCTCTTGACAAACTCTGGATACCCAAAGAGTTGGGGGGGGTGGCTACAGGTCCCACAGCTTTTCCATTATTACTTAGCCTTTCACGGGTCCAAATACTTTAGATGGTTTGGTGCTACAGGATGTCATTTTTGGATACCAGACTGGCTGTCTATAGACAGGCTAGAATTGAATCCCACCAGATAACCTCTTCTTCTTTGCTTACATTCCCCTCAAATGGCTTCCTATACAGTTGCTGGATTCTCCAATTGGGTGGTCGATAAGGGCTCATACCCAGTTCTGTCAATTTTTTAAAGTACGTGTCATCTGAGATGTGGGACAACCTTTCTATAATAACCCCAATATTCAAATATGAACAAAAATTATATCTCTTACCTACTGGATGGGGGTGCAAGTTCCTGCTGTAGACAAACTTGTTAACGATGATAAAATTATCTGTTTAACAAATTTTACAGACAAATTTTACCTCCCAATGATGTCTTTTTTTTTAGTATGCACAGATCAAACATCTGCTATTAAACTTTCTGCCCTCCTTCCCCCCAGGAAACTGAAACCACAAACATTTTTAAGCACCTAGCAGGACTGGCAGAGCAGGATAGACCTATATCCAAGATTACAAGGAGCTCAGCATTCTTGCCTGGAAAGGGATTTCACTGACCCCTTTTTATTGGCACCATGCTTTGCATTTATCTTATGATACAGAGATCTGGCACTCTATTTGGTTGGCTTTCCATAAATACTTAAAACAAGAACACTTACGTTTGCTCCAATTTAAAATCCTTCACAACTTGTACTTTACTTCTTGTAAAATGTTTAGAATGGGGAAACTGCCTGACCCTGCTTGTCCTAGGTGTGGTGCAAGAAAAGGCACATTGTTACATATGATTTGGGATTGCCCACAGATATTTTCCATTTTGGCAGACTGTTGAGAGATATTTTTGTCCTCTTTTTGGGCATAATACATATCTCTCCTTAGAGGTTTGTATTTTGGGAAATTACTCATGTATACCACACAATAAAGAAAAGTTATTCATGGCACTGATAGCGTTGGTCATGAAACTTCTAATCATGAGACATTGGATAGATAAGAAGATTCTATCTATGAAGGAATGGATCCAGGAAGCTTTAACAACTCTGAACGTAGAACGGGCCTCAGCTTTACCGCACCACAGCTTATAATTTTTTCAAGCTTTATGGGCTCCTTTTTGGCACTTAGTCATGGGGAGGTGAACTCAGGTAGCCTCTGCATCTTGACTACATCCCCCCCCCCGGGAAAATATAAACGGAAATATCTTTAATGTTTAGAGATATTTGATCCATGTGATTGGATATTAGGATTTTGTTGGCTGTTTCTCACACATGGACTAGGAGTATGTTGTGTCTGGGGGAAGGGGTGGGGGGCTTGGGTAGGGAGGTCGGGGGTGCAGGGTTAGGAGGTTTTTTTTTTAGGATTTAGTGTGCTTTGTCTTGCCTTTTTTTTAGTCACAATATGGGCATACTGTTGGTCATATTTAGAACTGTATGCTGTGAGATTTTGTATTTGATATACTTTGGTATGTGCATAACCCATGCTTTCAAGGATATTGCTGTAATCCAATATTCAATAAAGTACATTAAATTGCAAAAAAAAGAAGAGTGCAGAATAAACAGCCATTTGTACAGTATTCAGGTAGGAACCTGTTATTTTACTAGACATTTTAAGGGGACAAATGACTGTGTCCTGTAATACTCTTTTTTTTTTTGTATATTCTTTTTTTCCGCCCTCCTTGTACTCACTGGCCCCCTCTCCTTCAGGCTCCACAGGTCCCCTGCTAGCCCCACTGTTCTAACCCAGCCCTCCTTTAAGTCCATGAATTACAGCCGATCCCTGGGATATCCCGGCATATCCCTTTCACCGGGCAGGTCCCCCTCCTCCGAGGGGGAAGGCACCGGGGAGAGGTGATGACCCCAGCACACTCTCTACTTAGGGCCCAGGGATGCTGCCATAGAGAAGGAGGCCCCAGAAAGGCACTGAAGGCATTCGGGGACAAAGAGCTGTCATCTGGTGGCCAGGGAGTGGTATTTCCTGGTTTTGCCCTAAGTACATGCTGTCCGAATGTCAAGGCATTAGCCGACGTCTGTCACACACCGCCCAGCAGAGAACTCAACATGTTACCCTACCCCTGGTCTCCACCAGCGCTGACCCAACACCGGGTTGTAGCTCTCCCTCCTCCCTGGTAACAACGAGCAGTCATAGGATGCCTGTTGTCTCCCCAGCCGACACCAGCCGACCCGAGGCTCGTTCCCGAACCCGGGTCACTGGTGTCGCAAGCGGAAATCCATCTGCTGCGCCAGTGGCTGTAATATTCTTTAACACAGGGTGAGCATGTTTGGTGGTGGGAAATGCCTCACAATGTCAGAATGTAATATCTATAGATATAAGATATCAGTGAAGGATTAATTTACTGCACATACTTTACTGGTACTCAGTATAAAATTGTGAATGAATGTCATTTTAGAAAAATAAGTATTGCAAACAAATGGTAAGTAGTTCACGACCGCACCAAAAATTAGTTACTTTTGATTTTTAAATCTATTTCTCAATGTGTGGTCAATTAATTAGTTTATTATTTTTTTAAGGAAGAGGCCTATAATTATTGGTGAAACAGAGAGGGTGATGTTTATGCCTACTTGAAGTGACAGAAAATAAATGAAAAGTTTTGAGGAAGGAAGAAACATAGAAACACAGAATTGGATGGCAGATAAGGACCGCTTGGCCCACCTAGTCTGCCCATTTCTCTACCTAACGGTTGAGCTGCAGATCCTAGTTAACCAATAGCCTACTTCCACCTACCACCACTAGAATTGCCTTATGTCTGTCCCATGCATTCTTGAATTCCCCCACTGTTTTTGACTCTATGACCTCCTCTGGAAAGCATCTTCAACCCTCTCTGTGAAGAAATGCTTCCTCACATTTTCTCTGAGCTGTCCCCTCTCTAGTTTCAGATTGTACCCCCTTGTTCTTGCACATCTCTTTTTCTGAAAGATGCTACCCTCTTGGACTTTGTTGATTCCCTTGAGGTATTTGAAAGTTTCTATCATGTCCCCCCTCCCTCCTTTCCTTGAGTCTATACATCTTAAGCTCCTTTTGTCTTTCTTCATATATCTTCTGGTGCAGACCCTGCACCATTTTGGTTGCCCTCCTCTGGACAGCCTCCACCCTCTCTATGTCTTTGTGGCGATGAGATCTCCAAAACTGTACACAGTATTCCAGATGTGGTCTTACCAACTGTCTGTACAGAGGGCTAACAACTTCCTGTTTTGTACTGGTGATGCCTCTGCCTATGCATCCCAGTATTCTCCCAGCCCTCCTTACTGCCTTCTTACATTGTTGGCCCACCTTTAGGTCATCTGATATGACTATCCCCAGGTCCCTTTCCATTTTTGTTGTTGTCAGTATCTCACCCTCCATTGTGTACTCTTCCCTTGGGTATTTGTTTCCCAAGTGCATTACTTTGCACTTCTTTGCATTGTTTCTAAGCTGCCATACATTTGACCATTCCTCCAACCTTGCCAAGTCCCTTTTCATATTTTCCACCCCACCTTGCATATTAACCCTGTTGCAGATCTTTGTGTCATCTGCAAAGAGACATACTTTCCCTTCCAGTCACTCTACAGTGTCACTTATAAAGACATTAAAAAGACTTACCTTAGTACTGAACCCTGCGGTACCCCACTAGTAACCCCCCATTCTTCACTGTGGACTCCATTTACCATTATCCACTGTGTCCTGTTTTCCAGCCAGTGTTTTACCTAGGCTACCATCCTGGGACCCACTCCCAGGCTGGCTAACTTGTTTATTAATCTTTTGTGTGGGACTGTGTCAAATGCCTTGCTAAAGTCTAGGTAGGCCATGTCCATAGCCCCTCCCTGGTCTACTGGAATACTGCAGATTCAGTGATTTCTTTGTGCCCCCCCTCCCCAGTAATTATTTACTACATGAATTCTCATCCAGAGGTGGCTGCAGGTGGACTCAATATTTCTAACCAGACTATCATATCCTGTGGCTTTGCCTTGCAGAGAAAGGCCCCAGTATTTAAGATGGTAGAGACCAGTGGTGCCATCCTGCTGTTTTGGTGAAGGCTATAGCCTCCCTAATGTAAGACAAAGCCCCATCAATTATTTTGACTAGCAGACAAATAAAGGGATTAAAGAATCATGGGTGGTTCTTTCTATTTTTCTCAGCACTGCTATGATTCTTTAACCCCATTTTTTATCAAGACAAGGTGCTTCATAGTACCACTGCATGGAGTGCACTTTCATTTTTCTTCATTGGACTTTGTGCGAGCTCATGAGCACATGGGTGACTGGGGACTGTGTCTGACAGATATTGGTTCTTGAAAGACTCCCATCTGTTGAGGACTCTGGAGAATGCTGACTGGCTGGTCTGACCGCCCACCCTGACAGATGAGCTTGCGTAGTGGGGCTTGAAGTGTGTCAGTCAGTGGAGCTCAGCTGTGACAGTTTTGTCAGTACCAAGAGGAATAGAAAGACAGTGAACTGTTCAGTGCTGGCTATCCTAAGTTAGAACAATGTATGAATCACTGAGACTTCTTGACCTTTGAGATGAGCAGGCAGTGGCACCACCAGTTTAGGGCTACTGCTTGTAGCTGACTATAACCAAAGGGTCACGGGCTGCACTGGTAAGAAGTTATAAAATGGATGCAAGAAGTTGTCATTACCACTGGCCTTGTTTAACATAAACCATAGGGTGTGCTAAGTTTCATTTCCACCAAATCATAGGGGTTTCAACTTCCAAAGCTTAGTTCCTCCACTAACTAAATTTTATATAATTAAACCCCAGTGAAACCTGGTATGAAGGGTTCATCAGACTTTCATGAGACTCAAGGAGTTGGGAAAACATCAAAGCAAAAAACAAAAACCATGGTGTTTGGCACTCCTGTTAAGTTAAAAGCTGTCGGTTCTAGTTTACAAGTTGAGTCATTAGATGGGATTCTGTATGAAAATGTAAACAGCTTTAAGTATTTGGGGGTAGTCTTAAATCCAACATTAACATATGGGTTACATATATATGCTATTACATCTAAAATTCATTATAACATTGCTTTATTATATAGGTTGATCAGTTTTTTGACAGATGAAGTGTACCTGGCAATAGCTAATCAATGACTGTTGCCTGTTTTGAACTATGCCTCAATAGTGGTGGATAATGCTCCTTACAGTACATTAAGGCGGAAATTGGTAATGTTGCATAAAACAGGAAGATTTGCATTACTAATACCTAATAATGTACATTACTGTTCTATACTGGAGAACCTTGTATGGTTATCAGTTGAATATTGTTATAAGTTTGCATTGTCTAAATGTGTTTACAAAACACAACAAACAAGGGTACCTTTAAAATTAAAAAAATCAGCTTGTGAATTCTAGTTCTAAATTATATACTAGATTATCAGGGGATCCAACTATGCTAAGAATTCCAGTCATGTATACTTTAAAAAGACAACAATCATTTGCATACTGTGCACCTAAAATATGGAATGATATTCCAATTCATATCAGAGGTATGGGCAGTTACGGGTCATTTACTATGGCCTTGAAAACACACTTTATGAACTTGTCTAAGTGCAGATATTATCTAGATTGATATTTTTTGATTGGATGTATTAGCTATGGAACTACAGCTCTTGTGACATGGATTTTCCACAATAGTTTGAATTGTATTAGAGTTTTTAATATCAATACTAATGTGCAATTTTATTTAGATGTGGAATTTAAATTCCTATTTAATTATGTTTTGTACTATGTATAATTTCTTTTTTGAAATTAAATCAACATTATTGATTTTGAATATCTAAACATCAAAAACTTTACACAGGCAATGATTATACAAACAGTAAATCCAGAAAAAAACAAGTTCAGTAAACTCAACCCCTCCCCTCAGCCCACGTCCCCTACCCCAGGAGTGTGTCTATGAGCTTAACAATAGATGGGTTTTAACATGTCTGTTGACTCATAGAAAAATTGTTGAACTTTGGATAAGGGGTTCATGGAACTTTCAAGGGGTCAGGAGAAGTAGAGTGCATGGCGTTTACCCCATTCCTTATTGAACTGGGGGAGACGGTGTCAAAGACTGGCAATCATACGTTCAATTCGAAGAGAGAAGGAGAGTTCCTGTAACCATTCAGTATATGAGATGAATGATTGGTCCAGCCAATGTCTAAGAGTTAACTTCTTGACCACCAAAGAAATGAGGGCCATATGATATTTTCTTTTCCTAACAGGGATCTGTGAGAAGTTGCCGAGGACACAAATTTCAGGGTTAAAAAGGCCAGTCAGACCCAATAACGGGTCACTTCGATTTTTAATTTGTTCCCATAAGGAAGACACCCATTCACAGGTCCAAAAGATGTGCAAAAGGGTTCAGTCCACCTTTCCACATCTTATGCAGGTGGGGGATGGGAGACGACCCATTTTAGCTAATTTAACTGGCTTGTAGTACATATTATTTAAAATATGATACTGAGACAGTCTAAGCCTGTCCCGAGAAAGATAAATGTGGAGATCCTTCCACAAGGTGAGCAAATTAATGTTGACCTCTGGAAGCAAGGCATCCCACACCTTGGAGCCTTCCGATGGAAGGGAAGAATGAGCCGTGAGCAACCACAGAAATAATTTGAAAGTGCCATGAGGTTTGTAGGCCCATTCCAGAATCAGCGTATGCAGGTCACTGAGACTAGAGGGTAACAGAATGGTGCCAAATTTTTGTAAGAGCAAGTGATGAAGCTGATAGATTTTAAAAATGTGGACTAAACCCAATTGGAATTTTCCCAGTAGTTCTGGGGATGTTAAAAGGGAAGATTGGGAATAGCAATCAGCCACAGTAATATCCTGTGGGAGGGGAAGCCAACCCTAGGGTATGGGGCATTCGCCAATCCTAATGTTTGGGTTAGAAAAGATGGGTTGGGATTTTTCAGATAAGAGCAAATCTGTGAGAACAATTTGAGAGATACATCAATTGGAGAAGAGGCAATTCAAGCTGGAAGAGCTTTCCAAGGGGTGTAAAGTACTTTAGAGGATGAGAGATTGGATAAGGTGAGAAGACGGGATTCTATCTGTAACCAGATTGGTACATATTCTGAATCAGAAGTAGGGCGGGGTAAAGATAACCATTTCCCGCATTGGTAGAGATGGCTGGCCCAGAAGTAGAGCTGGAAGTTGGGAAGTCAGAGACCCCCCCAGATGTTTGGGAAGCCCCAATTTAAGATAGGAATGCCTAGGAGCTTTATCCTGCCAAATGAAGGTGGTAATCAGTGAATGAATGCATTTGAAGAAGGAAGGGGGAAGCACTACATATATCATGCTTAAAGGGTACCTAAAGAAGCAGTTTTTTAAAACTGCAAACTTCAAAATCTGACTTCATTACGAGGTAAAGGCTTCTGTTTATATTTATACCAAAACTGTATTTATGTAAATAACATAAATGCAGTTTCATAACTTTTGAAAAATGTAAACATCAGCCTTTCACTTTCAAAAAATAGCCTTGGTTTCTCCCTAAGATGTCTGCCAAGTGTGTTAAATAAGGAGTCATGATGACATCATTGGAGCCAGAGAAAGATACCCACATATATTCCTATAGTACTAACTAGTTCTTCTTTCCCACTTTGTTTTGAATTGTTGTACCTGAATGATCAACACTGTGTGTTAACTCGTGGATTATTTTGATCAGTACACATGTTAGGCTATGATATTGTTCATTTTGTTTACTGTAACTTACTGAAAATGTTTTGCAATCCAGCTGACTTTCTCTTTGGCAAACCACAGCACAGTACAACACTTCAAATACCTGATGATCTAGTTGTTATGTGATCCCCTGAAATTTTTAATTTTTTTGTTAACCAGGAGAGGCACACTAAGCTGAAAGCTTGTTTACAGGTATGGCCTAGGAGCACAAGGAAGTTTAATGACTTGCTCAGGGTCACACAGCAAAGTACTGGTCTGGTTCAATTCCAAAGCTCATGAAGCTTTCTTTTTCCATGTGAACCCCCTGCACCAAGCCTGTCTTCTGTTGAATGCCCCACCATCTGTACCATGTCCTTAGTACAGTCTGGGGCCGCACATGTGCTTACGGTCTCAGGAAGAGAATTATGACACCTCAGATTGTATTCTTGTACCTCAGAGAGTTGTGCACACCTATACCAATACATATCATCAGCTGGCATTGCTAAAAATGCCTCTCTAATCACTCTCCAGTACACTTTCTCATTGTTTGACTTCAACTCCCACAGTAAACATTGAGTGGATCACCACCCTTCTGCACAGTGAAGGCAGTATATACACTTACCCTGTTGTATTTGTTTCCTGTCTCATTAACCAATAACTAGGTCTTCCTAGAGGGCCAAGCAATAAAGCATCATGACCCACTAGAAAAACTGCTGTTCATGCCCTCAAAAGGGCTGCACTTTCAATGGATAACAATATTATTAGTAGGCAAGGCATACTAATACCTTAAGCGAATCCACCTGACTTCCAGTGTCAGTCTACTCCTTTACCTGTGATCTGCAGAACCCCGCAGGACAGTTCCCAGCAATTCTTCTCCAGTACTTTTCTGTGCTCTTCTCCGCAATGCAAATTGGCTGGCTACAACCCTTTCAAATCTTGAATGAGTTATACACAACTCCCTCAACAGTGTCCTAACAAACGTCAACCCCCCCCACCCGAGGGTAATCTCCCTACACTGAATTCAAGTAAGAGTTTAGGTGCAGCCCTGCCACTCTGAGTATTTGTCATTGCTGGCTACTTTTCTTCACAGTCAGGTAATGATCATGATGCTGGCAGCCCCACATTTTAGATCTCACAGTGATCTGCTCAACATCCTCCTTTCTGTATTCAGCTAATCTGAATATAGCTGTGCCCTGCTGGAATGTCCTCTTCAGTCCCTCTCTGGCATTCATTCTTCTCACCTGTTCCCCACACCAAAAACTGGTGAGTTCACTACCCGTCCACATCATGAATGTGGTTAGTAGACTCTCCCGTGTTATTTTTACATATTAATAATACACATGATCTTCTGGTAAGCCAGACTGATAGCAGCATGGCACAAGTGGAAAAATAGGCTTTCCTACCCATATAAGATCTAAGCCACCTATAATTAGGAACTATTAAATGTCATGCATAATGATGTGCACACCCATCATTTAAAAGTGCACAATCAAAGGTAGCCTACATCTTTTAAGGATAGAAAAGCCCATCCTTCCACTTGTTTCCTGCTGCTATCATACTAACCGACTAATTGCCAGCAGATTAGGCCTTACAGTCTATCGAGTCTGCTCGAACCTCAGATCCCTAGTTGGGTGCTGAGGCCATCCCCCCCTTGTGTTCCAGAATCCCCTATCATCCATCCCCACCCCCCCTGGGCCAGGCCATCATCTGATACATCCACTTTCTGTGTCTGTCCCACCCTCTCTTGAAGCCCTCCACTGTGGATCTCTGAACCAGCTCGTCAGGCAGTGCATTCCAAGGGTCCACCACCCTATCAGACTGACTTACTGGAAAGATATGTTTATATTTGATATGTAAAAAAAAACTGGGACTGTACTGCTTGCATTCATGATGCAGAATTTATTTATTTATTTAGTTTTTGTTTACCGGGTAGGTACACTAGCCAGAAAAACTATTTTCAGGCATGACCCAAAAAGGGTTGTGCCACCCAGAAGGGTGATGAGATCACCAGTTTTCGGTGTGAGGAGGAGTAGTGAAGAATGAATATCAGAGGGGGACTGAGAAGGCCACTTGTGCAAGGTACTGCTATATTCAGGGAAGGGGGAAGACAGAAGGGGAGAAATATGAGCAGATCACTGTGAGAAATAAGATATGGGTCTGCCAGTACCATGATCACTACTTGACCCCATTGTCTTGGCCAACATTTCCTTCCCATAAAACCAGTTCATGCAATTGTCCAAGGCTGTGTGTGCATACTAAAGTGTGAACTTTCTGCTACTACACGTTCAGTCACTTCAGAACCAGTCTAGTATTGCTTGTAAAGCACTTTGGGATACAATGTGTATGAAAACCACTATATAAATGCTGATTCTTATTATTATTATTATTTCCCATGGAAAAAGAAGACAAGATAAGCATATATTTGATTTTCGAGAAAGTATGAACTCTAACATTGGGCTGCACAAGAATGTTGCTCCAAACAAGTAGTGGATAGAGGGTGGTGAAGGGTGTGGCTGCAAACCCCACCCCCCATTGTAACTTACTTGCTTGCTACTGCTGCATTTCACTTTGTTGGAGAAGTCTGATTTATTGATCATACAAATGTTTACATTCAAACTATGGATTACATTTGTAGGGTCTGTCAATAGCATACTAGAAAAGAATAATAGCAGAAAATATTAAGGTTTAATAAAAATGTTAACAAGTGCATATTAAGTATGCACACCACCCCAGCACCCCCATTGTAGCATCCTGGATCTGCCACCATGTTATATAAGATTTGTATTGCACTGTGGTTTGCCACAGAGACAACCGGTTGGATTAAAACACAATTTCAGCATGTTAAAGTAAACAAAATGAACAGAACCATAGCCTAACATGTATTATACAAAATAATGCACATGGCTTTGACCATATGGGGGAAACAATTCTATACAAAGTGAAAAAAGAACTAGTTAGCACTATAGAGAGCAATATATCTCTCTGACTTTGGCTCCAGTGATATCATCACATAACACATGTGGCTGCCATTTTAGGAAGCAGGTAAGGCAATTTTCTTGAAATTGGAAGGCTGATTTTACAATTTTCAAATGCTCTGGAACCATGTTTAAGCAAATTATATAAAAGTAGTTTTAGCATTAATGAATACAGCAGCCTTTCCTTTAGTCACCTAGGGAGTCAGATTTTTGAATAGTTTGTTGTCAAAATGTTGTTTAGGTATCCTTTAAGGGGTAAAATAATCTGGGAAGAATATTCATTTTAATTATGTTGATCTTGCCCCATATTGAGATAGGGAGGTCCCTCCATCTTGTTAAATCTTGCTGAACCAGTACCAAGAGGTCTTCAAGGTTCATTTTCATTAGCTGAAATGGGTCAGAAGTAAGGAAGATACCCAGATATTTGAGAGAACAGGGGGACCACCTGATCCCTAAGGGAGCAAAGTAAAGACTATTGATCAAAGGGTTGAGAGGATAGATTTTGGTCTTAATGAGTTTAAGTTTGTAGTTAGAATATCATCTGAATTGCTCTATCACCCTTAAAGCCTCAGTGAGGGAATTGACCGGGTCAGTCAGATGAAGGAGAATGTCATCAGCATAGACCAAGATCGAGGGGGTTAACCCCATAGTGGGAATGCCCTTAATGTGAGGAGAGGACTTAAGCCTTCTGATGAGTGGTTCCAGATATAAATTGAAAAGAAAGGGAATTAAGGGACAACCCTGATGGGTGCCAGAATATAAAGGGAAAGTGGAGAAAAATACCCAATTACAGTGAATTTTGACTGATGGGGAAGAGTAGATCATTAGAAGCCATTGAAGAAAAGAATCGGGGAAATCCCATTTTTTTGAAGGCTGAGCCATAGAAAGGACCAGTCCACCCTATCAAAGGCCTTCTCTACATCAAGAGAGATTAAGACCATTGAAAGGGGGGAATCCTGGGCTACCTGGAGCAGGTGACTTATCTTACATGAATGATCAGCTGAAGATCTCTCAGGGACAAACCCAACTTGCTCTTGGCTCAGGAGACCCAACCATACTGATCTAATCTGGGTAGCTACAATTTTTGCTAGGATTTTGATATCACAATTCAGTAAGGAAATTGGACAGTAGCTTGAGGGGCTAAGGTGGGGTTATCAGGTTTGAGAAGAAGCATTATAGTGGCTTTGAGAAGTGAGGGGTCCAATTCACTGGCTGAAAATATGTATTGGTATAAACAAAGTAATATGGGGGATAGGTCTTTAATAAAGGTTTTATAAAAATTAGAAGGAAATCCATCTGGACCAGGAGTTTTATCTAATGTGAGGCTATTTATAGCAGCTTCCACTTCCACAATAGAAAGCGGGGCAGAAAGAGTAGCACAGTGAACATCCATGAGGCGGGGTAGGGGGACCGAATCCAAGTAGGGTGACATCTCTGAGATTGGTGGAGGGGAAGAATGTTTACCATATAACGTGAAGTAGAAATTTTCAAAAACCTCAGCCACATCCCTGGGGATAGATTTTGCAGACCAATCCAGAATGGTAATTGAGATGATTCTAGAGGATTTAAGCTGCCCATAAATGGAGGGCGAGTAACCTACCCACCTTTTTGCCTTGCTCAATGTATTTAGATCTAGTTTTAAGAATAGAATATTCTACCTTCTCTTGAGGAAGGGTAGCATATTTATCACGGAGTGACAATAATTTATTCAAAGACTGAAGGGAATTGGTGGAAGAGAGGGAATGTTCTAACATGCGGATTTGTGCAAGGATTGATAAGGCTTCCGCTTCCCTGCGGTGCATCCGAGTAGGAGCTAACCTGATGAATTCACCCTATAGATAACATTTCAGGGCACACCACTCATAATCTTGTTTGTTAACGGTATTCTGATTAGTGGCAAGAAAGGATTGGATAAGGTTCGAGACCTTGGAAACCAAATGGTCCTCCTTGAAAAGTTGGGTATTAAGCTTCAAAGAAGTGTCACGTTTCTGGTTGGAGTAAGGGGTGAGGAGTAACCATACTGCCACATGGTCAGAAAGTACAATGTGCTCAAGACAAGCATTACACAGACCAGGGAGTAAGGTGAAGCTAAGAAGAAAATAGTCAATTCTGGAGGACGTGTGGTGAACTATGGAGTAGAAGGAATAAGTGCGGGACAGGGAATTGAGGACTCTCCATGGATCACATAACCCCAATAATTCCATAAACTCTTTCAAAGCTAATTGAGCCACAGAAAGAGGCTTAAGAGGAGAAGAGGACCAATCAAGATCTTGAGTAGGGGGAATATTCCAATCCTCACCCAGTACAAAGGGAAAATTAAGGAAGGACGAGAGCTTATCTGCTAACTCCATAAAGAAACTTTGTTCGCCTCCCACAGGACAGTAAATACTACCCAAAACTATTTCCTGGCAGTCAAGGATACTAACTGCAAAGACATAACGACCTTTGAAGTCTAAAATAGTGTGATTAACTTGAAAGGGGATAGAGCGTCCAATCAGAATAGCTACCCCTCTACAGGAGGTTGAATTACCTGAAGCGAAGACTTGACCAAATCCTTGTCTATGGAGTCTGACCACTTCATGAGTGAGAAGATGTGTTTCCTGTAGGAAACCAATTTGGGTATGCAGTATAGATAGATGCTTTAATACCTGATATTTTTGGGACAAGTCCCTGAGCCCCTGAACATTCCAGGACACACATTTTAAGCTGTTGGTAGCCATACTCCTCATAAACCAACAGTGCAGTATTATAAATAAACAAACAAAAGCACACTCCAATAGACCCACCCACCCCAGCCCCTCGAATATAATAACCAAACAGAGAATTGGTGTAACAATCCGATGCAGAAAGAGTGTAAAACCATACAGCTTTAATCTTACAAATAATAAAATTATCCCTTCCCACCTCACCCAACCTCCCTACCCCTCATATAAGCAAAACAATTAATTGACATGGTATCCCAATATGAAGATATGGAACCAACAGGGAACAGATAAAGTGAATTTAGTAAGTTTTACGTGCATGTAGTGAAAATAGGACCTTGAAAGAAAACTCCACTGAGCCTGCTATTCCCCACTAAGTTGAATCAAATAAAAACATTTAATTGGGTAGTGAGAGATTTTTCCCTTCTAGACTGCATGACTAAAAGGTCAGTGGGAAGGAGGATGGTAACAAAGAGATAAACTCCTCCCTTCATGGATTGTCCCTCCCACCCCCCACCCTACTAACCAGAGAATTAAACAGACATCAGTGTGTCACATCTCTTCCCCCAGGCCCAACCTCCCTACCCATATAATAAAACAGACTATAATGACAGGTAGTAAGATAGAGCCAACATCCCAACCTCCATCCATCCCCCTACACCCTTCCTTTAAAACTAAAACCTCCATCTCTCTCTCCCCTGAATAGAACTATGTACAAGAATTCCCCCCGAAGCTCAGATTTGAAATAACTAGTGTGAAACTGAGAGAGGGAAGACCAAACCCCAAGGCCTTGGAGTATCTAATTTTTAAGAAAACACCAGCATAAATGGTCCAGTGTATATTTAGCAGGGGTAAGGAGGATATAAAGAAAACATTACTAGGACAGACCAAGCATATCTCCAACCCATAGCTGAGGGCTAGTGTTAAAACCAGTAAATAATACCACAACAAAAGTAGATTACTAATGATAATCAGGGCCCACCCCCCATACTCCTGAAAGTGAGGAGATACAGCACACCACAAGGATCACGTTCGGAGCCCCCATCCCTTCCATCCACCCGCCCAACCAGCTGCCTAGAACTCACAAGGATAACCATGAAATAAGTGCAGCATCAAAAAACTGAAGTAGTGGAAAGAAAATTAAGTATCTATCTCAGCAATGCCAGCCAGGTTAAGTGTTAAGAAAATCCCTGCTGGGTACATTTTGCGGGATACGCAAGTCCGGCCACAACAATATGAGTAAGGGAAGGAGAGGGAGCAGGGTAGAAACCGGATCACTCAAAACAACTAGAATTTAAAGGGGGAGCTCCAAGAGCCCCCGTGTACCTGGGGGGGGGATTAAGCACTTGGCTGGCATGGCTAATACATCTAATAGGATTAAGGTAAAAAAGGAAGCATGGCAGAAAGGCAAAGCTAACAATATAAATCAAATACAAAGCAGATACTACATTCTAAATAAAAATGTGGACCCTTGAACTGAGTACTTAAATGGGTGACTCCAACTGTGACTGGTAGGAACCAAAACACAGTTGGAGTCAGTCCTTAGAGAATTCGCCCCACAGGGAAACCATTACGAAGGAGGAGAGTTCCAGTAAAAATTAATCTAGGCGGCATTCGAGAAGGGGTGTATTCACAACTCCATTCCAAGTTTCAGATAGATACATCTACCCGGGGGGCCACCAAACCAACATAAGGAGTCCGGGAGAGCTAGATGGTGATGCAGATCAGTGACCATGAGGATCCAACAGGATGGGACTACAGAAGTCAGTAAGTGTACTGATATGGTCATTGAGATCAGGCCAAATAAACCATACACAGATTCGGGAGACCATTCATGTAAGTTTGAAGAGATCCAGGAGGCGAGTAGCTAGTTCTTTAGTAGCCTGGGTGGGAGTATCAAATCAGAGCCAGGAACCCATGACAAAGGCCTGTAGGGGGGCTGGGTAGGACATTTTGAATTTAAAGCCAGCGGCTATCAGCTTGGTCACTACTGGATGGAAGGCAGATCTCTTTTGTCTGACCTCATATGGTAAGTCTTGGGTAATTTGTATCTTTTTTGCCTCCCAGAGAATAACTTGCAGTTCCTTAGTTTTTGCATGGACATGTTGTCTTTCAAGGTAGTTGAGGAACCGAGCGATAATGGGTCTGGGGGGGCAGATTCCGCTGGTCGAGGCCGTAGTGATAATTGCACATGTTCTAGCTGGTAGGCCGGGTTATGTGGAGAAGGGCCCGTGATCATAGCTAAAAACTTCTGCAGGAAAGTGATCATGGCAGTACTCTCTTCTCCCTCGGGGAGCACGAATATCAAAATATTGTTCCAGTGGGAACGACCCTCTAGGTCCTCCATCTTGAGCTGAAGCTTTTGTAACTGCTGTCAGAGTTTAGCAGTCTCTGGCTCCACATGGTCTTTCCAACATTCCAGGGAGGAGATGCGGACTTCAGTATCCCCAACCCTGTGGCCTAGGTCCCCCAGATTGGCCCAAAGTGATTTAAGCTCAGAAGTGATCTCCGAAAGTGATTCCTTGAATGGTGCCAACTCCTGAAGAAATCTGTCTTCAGTTAAGGGAATCAGAGCTGTTGCAGAGGTAGAGGCTTTAGTTTTCAAGGTGGTTTGAGCTTTGGGTTTCTTTGCAGCTTTCTCTGGAGTAGCCGGGGGTGTATGTCTCAGTGAGGCCGCTCTTGTATCCATCTCCATTGCAGTGTTATTCACCAATTACGATGCAGGTGAGATGAATAGTTCGCTGCAGCAAGGGTTTAGGAAGGTCCCAAGAAGCTTTGGAGTGTAGTCCTGTTCAGAAAATATAGTTTCATGGCAGGTGGATGATCGAGGATAAGGAACTCCAAAGATGAGCTGCCACTATGCTGCACACATCACGTGATCTCACTGTGTATAATTTCTGTCTGATGATGTTTTGTATGTATTTTTGATTGACCATGGGTCATACCTGAAAAGGGATTGTATCTCAGTGTACTTACCCACATACAAATCAAATCAAATCAAAATATGGTGCACTGCAGTCACTGGTTAGCTACCCCTAAATGATGCCCCTGGGTAGTACTTTGTGGAGCTTTATATTTTAGTAGAATAAAATACCCATTCTTAGAAAGAGAAAGGCATAGTGTTCTGTTTGTACATACCAGTCTAAAGTTTGGTCTATTTCAGTTTTTTTTCATAAATTAAAGATATATAGGTAATTGAGGTATGTATTGCTCTGTATAACTGAATATTACTTTGTAGGTGGTGTTTTGTTTGCCGACTCTGAACAGGTAGAGAGTGCAGTGCAGCACCCATTATGGGTAATGAGTAACCCTGCTGCTACTTCATGAGTTCCTCCAGCTGCACAGATCTGCTGGGATAATAGTGTCTCACTGTTTTCCTCTGCAGTCCTTTATATGTATCAGCAGATCTCATGGGACAATGCTGTCTGTCTGTTTGTTTTTCATGTGGGGTTCTATAACCTTCCCAGCAGATCTGCTGGAAAAATAGTGTCTCTCTGTCCATTGTCCTTGCTGGTCCAGTAGCCAAATCATTCCACATGTGAGAAATACTGGTAATAACCAGGCTTTTCAAACACTTCTTTCTCCATTACTATGCAGGCAAAGCCACCATTTCAAAGTAAACATTTCAAATTTTTATGAGGGAGCATGCCCCAAGACCCCCTTAGCTTTGTTAACATTTTAACTGTGGAGCATTAGCCCCCTCCACAACTTCATACCTCGGGTGACACCCCCCAATACAGTCCTCAACCACTATTTGGAGATGAGAGAGGTACAGTGGGACAGTTATGATTCTTTACTCCCTATTTTTATCAAGATGAGGCACTTCACAGTGCCACCTCATGGAGGACACTTTCATTTTTCTTTGTTGTACTTCGTGAGAGCTCATGAGCACATGGGTAACTGGGGAGAGTGTCTGAAAGAGATTGGTTCCTGAAAGAATCCCATCTCTTGAGGACCCAGGAGAATGCTGAATGGCTGGTCCGACTGCCTACCCTGACAATTGCACTTGTGTAGTGAGGCTTGAAGTGTATCAGTCAGTGGAGCTCAGCTCTGAGAGTTTTGTCAGTGCCAAGAGAAATAGAAAGGCAGTGTACTGTTCAGTGCTGGCTATCCTAAGTTAGAACAATGTATGAATCAGAGAGACTTCTTGACCCTAGAGATGAGCATGCAGCGGCACCGCCAGTTTAGTGCTGCTGCTTATATCTGGCCGTAACCGCTGGGACACGGACTGCACTGGTAGGAAGTGATAAAATAGCTGCAAGAAGCTGGCATTACAAGTGGTCTTGTTTTACATGAACCATAGGGTTTGGTAAGTTTAGTTTCCACCAAATCATAGAGATTTCAACTTGCAATGCTTTGCTCCCCCACTAAACAAATTTTATATAATTGAATCCCAATGAAATCTGGTTTGAAGAGTTCATATAACTTTCATTACACTCAGGGAGTTGTGAAAAAATCATATGTGTCTCTACTGCACTGCAGTCACTGGGTAGCTACCGCTAAATAATGCCCCTGGGCAGTACTGTGTACAGCTTTATATTTTGGTAGAATAAATTACACATTATTAAAAAGAGAAAGGCATGGTGTTCTGTTTGTAGATACTATAATCTAAAGTTTGGTGTCTTTCTGTTTTTTTCATAAATTAAACATGTATAGGTAATTGAGGTATGTATTGCTCTGTATAACTGAATATCAGTTTGTAGATGGTGTTTTGGTCACCGACTCTGAACAGGTACAGAGTGCAGTACAGCACCCATTTTGGTTCAATGAGTAACCCTAGTGGTACTACACAAGTCCATCCAGCTGCACAGATCTGCAGGGATAATAGTGTCTCACTGTTTTCCTCTGTGGTCCTGTTACTTTCTCAGCAGATCTCTTGGGATAATGGTGTCTGTCTGTCAGTTTTTCATGTGGGGTCCAATAACCTTCCCATCAGATCTATTGGGAAAATGGTGTCTCTCTGTCCATTGTCCTCGGCAGTCCAGTAACCAAATCATTCCACATGTAAGAGATACAGGTAATAACCAGGATTTTCAAGCACTTCTTTCTCCATTAATATGCATGAAAAGCCACCATTTGGAAGTAAAAATATCAAATTTTTCCAAGGGAGTATGCCCCAAGACCCCCAACTTTATACCTCTAGTGACATCCCTGGCACAGACCCCAACCAGTATTTGGAGATAAAGGCGGCACAGTGGGATAAGTGACATGATGGTAGGGGGAGGATGGGTAGGGAGGAGTAGAGGGCATAGTAGTGAGTACGAGGGGATTGGTAGCAATGTGAAAGAAGGTGTTACAGAGGGTGTCCTGTCTGTCAAGGGAAGAGGAAGGGGCAGTACCGTACACCACATCCACATAGTAGAATACCAGGAGTACCATTTTGGTAACCAACTCCCAGTGGACATGGGGGTTAACAGTCTTTGTTATGATACAAGGCTTCAAACTTGGGGCTGAGTTGAGATTGGATGGTATAGATTTGGGTAGAGAAGTAGATAAGATTTGAACCAGCATAAGGAAAACAAGAGACACCCAGGGATGCTTGTTTGATTGGGAGCAGGGAGTGATTAACTATGTAGTATGATTTGGTTAGCTTGATTAAAATGTTGCCAGCCCCCTCATCAACATCCATGTGTTTAAGGATATGATCAGTAATTCTGAGAATGGAGGTAGAGGAGGAATGAGCAGGGAAGAAGTCAGATTGAAAGGAGGTGGGAAAGATGGATCTATCATAGAAGTTGGTAAGCGCTCTACCAACCAGTCTCTTGAATAGTTTGGAGAGAGAGAGGGATGCAATGATTTTGGGTGGTAGTTTAACTGTGCATCAGTGGGGCCTCCCTTATGGGGATGAACTACCAAAGCAGGCTTACAGCTGGAAAAGAATGAGTCAGTGATGAAGGATCAATTAAACGTGTGTAATGCTGGTGGCCAAAGCTGGGGCCCCAAGGGCAAGGAATCTTGGAGATAGATTATCTGAATCTTGCCCCCTACTGCAGAAAAATGGGTGTCTTTAAATTATAAACAAAAAAACCCCTTAAATTTGCATATTTTATCCTTAAAATAAGCAAAATTATCTGTCAATGGGGTAAGATAATTATCTCACCAAGACTTTTAAAATATAATGTAATATAACTTGATTTCTAGATCTTACATAAAATCTTAGTTTGCATAAAACAAGATTATAAATCTTAAAATAGGTTTTGGGAACTAAAAATAAAAGTTCTTAGACATACAGAAATAAGTAAAAAATCTTAAAGAAAATCTTAGTTTGCTTAAAACCAGATTATAGATCTTAAAACATGACTAGGGAACTAAAAACAAGAGTTCTAAGATGTATTGAAATAAACCCCCAAAAATCTTACCTAAAGTTGTGTTAGTTAAAATCCAAATATTTCTCAGCTCAATTTAAGTATGAACAATCTGGCAAATATCTTAAAATTAGACTTTATTTTTAGAAACAATATTTCCATGTAGGCAATTAAGGTTACAAATGATAATATTCCCAACTAAATTGTGTTCAATTCATTTAGAAATAAGGGAATTGTGCTAAAAAAGTACTTTTGTCTAAAAACAAGATTAAAGAGCAACTGACATGCTCCACACAGGCAACCCTTACATAGAAGTTGCCTGCCCTGGAGACTGTTTTAGCCATATATTTTTTTTTTTTTACTTACATAAAGAGTTATTTAGTCTGTAAAGCCCGGCTCTTAACTTCCTTGTATGAGCTGAGTGGCCTCCGTGCAGTGCAACCCCAACCCTAAAAACAGCATAATGATGATGCTAGGTAGGGAACAGGGCTGCAGGCATTTTACAGATATTGTAGTATGATCAGTGAGGGGGGACACCTAAATATACTTGGATCATCTTTACTGGCCGGTACACATGTATGGATCTATTAGCTTAGCATCATCTTTATGCTGTTCTTAGGGACCATTCAGTGTAACTTGTTACAAGCCGGGCTTTATGGACTAAATAATTCTTTATGTAAGTTAAAAAATTCAGTATATGGGTAAAATAGCACCTAGGGAAGGCAACTCAATACCTGGAGCTATCAGTCATGTCTACTGATCTTAATGATGTGGGCCCTTCCACTTTCATGTTGAAAACAGCAATCAATCAATCAATCAAGTCTTTATTTAACCAGGCGTTCATCGGTGAGCAGAAGCTCATTTGCAAGATGGACCTGGGTGGAGCATGAACAATTGTATATACATGTCAACACAGGTATTTAAAAAGCAATGCAGATAATACTGTTTACAGAGAGGAAGAAAAATAAGTTCATATGTACATAGAATTATACAGATATTGTACAGATTACAGGGTATTTACATACATGGAAGTGTCTCTAGGAAGATAAAGCACGTTATCTAAGGTTACAGGAGAAAGTAATGGAAGAAAAATTAAAAAATAAAAATACACATCAGGTAGCGGTGAAGGTAGGGTGGGAAGGGAGGGAGGTAGGTGGAGAAAGGCTAGGAGGGCACGGTGCACAGGGAGGAGTTGGTAGAATGGGATGTAGAGAAGGTGAATGGAGAAAAGGAGTATGTGTGAGCCCTGGGATTGAATGCTATATAGTACGGGGCATGGTAGGATGTCACAACCCAGGGGTAGTGAGCTCCTATCTGAGGTTGGGAATGGAAGGATAAGGGAATGGACGGGCCTAGTGTTGATAAGACAGGGGGATAAGAGAGAGAACAATTAGGCTTGTGAGGAGCAAGCTGGGGGGTCAGTACTTAAAAGTGGGTCTAGGCGTGGCTATATACCAGTGCAGACACCGGTACTGGGTCTGAGTAGGTGAAGCAGTTACATACTTCTGTGATTGTACGGAAATAAAGCATCTTGAAGGCATTTATACCAATTAGAGTCCTTAATTTGAGGGGTTTTGGTAGATCGTTCCATAAGGTAGGTAGCACGAAGCTTATGGCTGCCCTGCCGAAGCAGGATTTTGCTTTGGATACTTTAAGTGTAATAGCTGAGTAACTTCTTAACGTGTATTTCCCAATTATACTCAGGGGAAGACAGCAGGAGATATAGTAAGGCAGCTTATTAGAGATGGCTCTATAGGTCCAGAGAGCGGCATTTCTGTGGCGCCTGAACTTTAGTGATGTCCACCCCACTGCCGCATATAGGGTGCAGTGATGTATGTCGAAGTGAAGTCCCGTTATAAACCTCAGTGCTCGATGGTAGAGAGTGTCCAGTTTAGCCATGTAAGAGTTTGGGGCATTGGCTGTAGAGGAAATCAGCATAATCAACCAATGATAGGAAAATGGATTGGACCAGTTGTTTCTTGGCATCTCTGGTGAGAAACTGGTTGATTCTAAAAAACAGACCAAGCCTTTGCCGAAGTCATTTTAGCAAGTCCTCGATATGTTCAATGAAGGAGAGTCTTTGGTCTGTTCAAACTCCCAGATACTTGAATTTTGTAACAAATTCTAGTTTAAACCTAGAACTGTGGTAATTTGGGGAACTGTCCCACTGGACACAGGGTAAGCTGTAGGGATGAAAGGGGACAGGACCATCGCTTTGGTTTTTTTGGCATTAAGGAGTAGCTTTTTTTGGAGGAGCTGGCTTTGCAAAAGGTTGAATTCTGACTGTAGGTCATTGCAGGCAGCTTCAGGTGAAGCTGAAACAAGCTGGAACAAGCAGATGAAGCTGCAATATAAGCAGCTGTTGGGGGGGGATACCATGTGGGGTTCAATAGGACAGGTCACAGGTGGATTGAGAACAGCTCTTAACATACAAAAGCAACGATATGTTGAAGGTTGCCCAGTTTTGATTGCATATCACTACACTGGTTTGTGTTTCAAGCATCATTTTCAAACCACCAGCAAGCTAGGATGAGCTTTTTTTGTGGGAAAAGGCACTCAGTGCACCTTTTCTGGCATGACCATCACCACACACTACCCCCCAGTTTGGAAAGACCTTCCCTGTGCAAGACCGATGCCTCCTCCTCCCCATTCTGTAACAGGCTTTCCAAGCTGTACAGTGGCACCCTTTCCATATATCCTATATTGAGCACTCCCTAATTTCTTGTGGCACCCTCTTCCTGCCCCTTGCCAAGTACTCTCCGGTGTCTAGTGGCATCTGTTTGCATTTCCCTATATTGTGCCCTGCATTCCCAGGTGTCCAGTGACCCCAACCACCATCTGTATGCCAAACACTCTATATGGTACCCCTTCCCTTGTACCATTAAGCACTCCCTGGTGTCAGTAGCACCTCTCCCTCATCTTACCCTGTGCCACACATTCTCTATTGTCCAGTGGCACCTAACCCTCCTCACACTGTGATGAGCATTCCCCGGTGTCCAGTGGTACTTGCCAAGCATTCTCTGCCTCCAGTAGCACCCTTCTCCATGCCTGTTACTAAAATTAAACTTTAAAACTCCCCATCCATAAACTGTCCCCGTACTTTTCTGGAGTAAATGAGATTAGGTTTTAGCTGGACGGTAGCAGCATTATCTTGGAGATGACACGTGCTATACAAAGTGGTACCCATGCTTGTCTGCACTTTTCAGAAATAACTCTTTCATTTGTTCTTGCCAATAAAAATACACAGGCAAGGAGTGAATTAAAGCCCCCTACCCCCTCTTAACAAAGTGAGGAAACAGATTATGAGCTTGTGGCAAATGGGCAATACACTTTTTTACAGTACTTAGGACACTGGAACCCTATTTTGACAGACTTTCATGCTGTAAAATGTAACAAAGTCTTTAAAGGCTTGTTAAAAAGTAAAGACATTTGATTTAGTTAGCACTTTATCCCAAAGAACTTTAGTTTTTTTTTTCTTCCCCTATTGTAAAACATTTTGGGATACATTTTGCAAGAAGGGTGCTATGTAAAACCAACTTGCTTCCTTTCTATGATCTAAGAGAGGGAAGGAAAAATGTTGCTGCCATTTTGTGCACAGGGAATTTCAAACAGCACAGAGACCTGGAATACCAGCCACAATCCAACCCACCCCCCCGACCTCACAATCACAGAGATCAAATATGTATAAAACTACATCATGTGACATTGGTATTTCCCTTCTCTAGTGTTATGGAAAGGGACCATTGTTTAACCTGGAGTAGCACAGTAAGCCAAAGCTTGTTTCCAGATGCGACCTGGGAGCACAAGGAAGTTAAGTGACTTGCTTAGGATCACACAGTATGCACCAGGGGATTCAAACCCATGTCTCCAAATCTGCAGCTCAGAGCCTTAACCCACTGCACTATACTGCCTCTTAAAGCATTTTGGATACATTTTGCAAGAAGGGCACTATGTAAAACTAAATTGTTAGTGGTGCAGATTAGAATCAATTGCATATAGGCAAGGGGAAATTGTTTAACCAGGAAAGGCACACTAAGTCGGAGTTTGCTTTCAGGTGTGATCTGGGAACACAAGGAAGTTAAGTGACTTGCTCAAGGTCACAAAATATGTAAGTGGGGGCTGATGGGATTCAAACCCAGGTCTCAAGGTTTGCAGCTCAGACAGTGCCCTTATCCACTACACTATGCTGTCTTTTTGCTTTCATATGGCAACTGATGGCCCCAAAAACACCACATCAGGTCCCCTCCATACAGTATATACATACAGTATATACTCACTATAAAAAACTACATTAATGCAGACATTAGGGTTGAATAATATAAAACACGCAAAGTAAGAAAATGAAAAACAGGGTTTTGAGCCTTAGGAGTCTTGGCAAATTGGTTGTGTGGTGTCCCTTGGTTTTGCTAACCTTAATGCCCACCCACTCCCGCCATCCCATATCTTCCTGTCTGAAGCACAAGGTACAGCTCCAAGCGAGTGCTTTGTAGGCAGGGGTCAGCTTTAACCTTTTTTTGCACTAGCCAGCAGGACAATTTGATTACAAATTGCACTAGCCCACAGATGGCTGCACTAGTCCACATTTATAATGGTACATTTTAAGCACTTGTACAGGAAAATATGTAAGCCAAGAAATGCTCTTGATTATTGCATATTTGTCCTGGTCCCACATAGCTTCCTTACCCAGCAAACAAAACAAAAAAAAAGACTGCAGTGCCATCACACACAGTGTGCTCCCCATTGTTTTATACAATGGACCTTTCCCTTCCTCTTTCTGCCCCCCTCCACTGAATCAGAGGATACCAGAACAGCAAATGTTCAATCAAGCAGTCCTAGCACTGCACACACAATAGCTGACATCTTCATGCACCTCACTACATTCTCACCCCCGCCAACAGGGCAATAAATACAGTCAGGCAGAAAAAGACACTCTCAGGCCCACCCTGTGATCAAGTGGAGACCTGCCCTTCTGGAAGTCTTCATACAGTGTCAGGTGAGCCAGGGGCACATTGTGGGTTTCTTTGGGAAGGGGGCTACACAAACATAAGGGGCTTGTGAAATAGAAATCTTTATGACATTTTTATTTTCAAAGGTGTTGATTTTAGCGTGCTCTGCCCCAACAATAACAGATTTTTTTAACATTTTCCTTTCATCAGCCCGGGGAACCAGTGCACAGACAAGATGCTATACTGTCTCTTTTTCTAGTTAGGAGGATCTAGGCACACCAGGAAATCCTATTTTAACCTTCCAAATTATTCATTTTATTAGGGGTTATTTTTCTACAATACATGCTCCAAAGCATTGTTCTTGGAATGAAAGGACATACTTGGTGGGATAAGGGTGGAACTGCATGGATGGCATTGGCTGGCATAGTTCATTTAGAAGAGCTGGGAACCCCTACTCCTGCCTGTAATGGCAGCTATAGATCTATGGATGCTTAGAAAATGGGTCAGCAAAACCCTGCCCTCTGATTGGCTGAGAGCACACTCTACCCAGGCGGGTATTAGGCAACAGAGACGAGTGAATAATTAGTCCCTGTGCCAGTCTGTCCTTTTACAGAAATTAATGTGCCCCTAGAATTTTAGGAAACTTTATAACAGCCATTTTTCTGCTCGATTAGTGAACAAACAAACCCAACTGCCGGGCCGCCCCCCCCCCACACACAACAAAACCTCAACCTGAAATCTTGACTTTCCAAGCTGCCCGACCAGAAATTACAGCATAATTAACTGTTTTCACAGATAAAAAACAAGTAAAAAATATAGTCTCTCAAGCCATAACACTGCTATACTGTACACTGTATGTGGCCACGTGGTGCCCCGATACTGCTTAAACCGCCTCACATTCACTGTGTCAGCGCTATTGTTTTTCTATCGAGCGGGAGGGCAGGCTGCATACTGGTAACTCTTTTACTTTATTTACTTACTGCTTTTCTAAATGGGTGCTGCTAAATCCCACGGGTGGTGTGGACAGAGAGACAGTAACGTGCTGCTTTCAGTAGCCGCAGTGCAATTTAAAAGAGACATTGGCGCGTTCGTGACTACCTCCTCCAGCTAACTACCCACTCACAGTGAAGACTGCACCAGACTGAAGTAATCAGCTGAATTAATACAATTAACCTGCTTCTGTGTCTGCTGGATTGGCTAGACATTTGTGATTAGAGAGCGGGTGAGTCGTGGCCGTGTAGCCGACATTCTAATGGACAGCACTGTTTTCAAATGAACGTCGCGTGCCTCTCCACAGCAGCTTACAATTGCTGCTTGCCACACTGCTTCCAATACACTGGCTACCTCCCAGAAACAAATATGCCTATCCACTGCTTCCTGACAGCAATACATCTCTTTCCTTCCTACCTGCGTCTTGTCTCTTTCCTTCGCACTGCTGAGACTGCTCCCCATAACCATCTCTCCACAACTTATCAGAATTGGTGATGGAGAGCTCCAGAGATATAAAGCAGGACAGGGCTTGTGTCACACACAGTATTGGTCAAAAAGACAGCGTCCTTTCTCTATCTCGCTCAACTAATTTTGCCGTTGCTCCCAAAAGCACTATGTATGTGTGTGTGTGTGTGGGGGGGTTAACCCTAACAACCAAATGAAAGGCAGAAGTACAGAGGCTTCACTACCACAAAAGAACCCTGATTAAAAAAAAATCATTCTAATGCAGGCGGAGGAACTATTTCATGGCAAAACTTATTTTAACCTAACTTTTTATTAACACTTTTTATTAAACTTTTTTTTTTGCAATGCCTCCGGCGTCGGGCCTCATTACACCCCTGAGCAGTCCGGTATAGCACAATACTGCCCACCTTGTTGGGTATTATTGCTTACTTATTTCAAAGTCTGGTCTCCAGGGGTGTGAGGGGAAAGTACAGAGCTGAGATATTTGGAGGGAAGAGGGAGCAGCTATGGTGAGGCTGGGATAACACCCACTGCCTGCAGGGCAGACTCTGTTTGCCTCTTAGCATTTAGTCACTGAAAGTTTGGATACAGGTACTTAAAATGTAGGAAAATGAGGGGCACTGGTCTTAATAATGTGGGACAAATCATCAGACAGAGACATGTTCAGAAATCTGGAAGCTATTGATTAACAGCACCCTTCCCTTTATTACAGCCTGGCCACTAGCTGGCAGTCCGAACAGTGAAGTGATAATGACCCACAATGAGTCTTTTGTGGGATCCCCATCTTGAACTGCCAGATAATTGTAGCTCTTAATGAGCTATTAACTAGGGCTGTGCACAGCCCAAATATTATTTCCTGAATACCATGAATAATACACTATTCGCTATTCGGATCCCAAATAGCGAATAGTTCACTATTCATCTGGTATTCGGGAAACACTGTTTGAAAAAAAGATAAGAACTAGTGCCTTCCCTCCTCTCCCAGCCCATGCCAGCAGCAAAACCCCCAGCCCTCCACCTTCCATCAAAAAAGCCTACACAATCCTTCCCTCCAATATCCACAAGTTGTTTTTTTTCTTTTTATTAATGCCCCGGAAAAAATATTAATAGAGATTGTGGGTTTCGGGTGACTGATTCTACCCCTCTGCTTCCACGGTCCATTGTAGGCTTGTGAGGCAGTTTTCTGTAGTGAAAATAGTACATTATAACCTCCCCATCCCCACAGCACCCGACCCTTTAACCCACCAGTTCATCATCCAGTTATTCAAATTCAAAGCTGAGAAAGTGCTGGCATAACCATCCCTTCTCCACAGCGGGCTACCTTCTCATGAATGAAGCATTTGCACTCTTGCTATAGTGAAACCAGCTGATCACATGAAAATGAAAAAAATGTACAGTATTCTCTAGTAAATTGTAATAGCTAAAACATCTTATTTATGAAAGCACATGCTAAAGTGCAGAGTTGCTCTTGAATGTCAAAGTAAGAGAAACAGAGATATGATGGTAGAAGATAAAATAAAACAAAACAAAACAAAGCAAATAGACAGGAAGCAGGAGTTGCTTTCCCATGCCTTGACTCAGGAGTGGTGCTCCTCTAGTCTCCCAAGACAGATACTGTTGTCCCAATGCCTTGATACAGGAGCTGCACTCCTCCAGTCTCCCAGCACAGGAGCTGCTGTACCCGTGCCTCAATGGCATGGGGTCATAATGTCGCAAGACATTATGCCACAGCAATATACTGTGCTGCCAATACAGCACAATATATTGCCAGCAGCATAAGTCTTAGAGCCCATCACACCCCCCATTATGGGGGCTGTGCCCCCCAACTCCCCAAACTAAAATAACTAACTCAGGGGGTTAAAAATTCCATGTGTTGGAGAATTGAAACCCAGTCCACAGACGCACTGCCTCCCTTGTCGCTTGTCGCTCATCCCATCGAACCACGGCAGCTGCTCACTGGTCCCTCATCCCAGCAGGATTCTTATCCTGTACCTGAGAAGAGTGAGATGGTGCACTACTGTGCATACATCCTTTCGCAGTTTTGCTCCCTCTCCCTCTTCCCTACCACGCTGTTCCTGTTATGCGGTTATGTCGTGTGCTGTAAAGCTTATGACATATTGACCCAGTAGATGCCTCAACAGAGAAGCTGTGGTCCTCAGTCCAAGGGCAGTGATTTTCTGTTTTTAATGAAAAACCTTAGTATAAAACAGAATTTATCATCATTTTTAAACCATTATTTTAGAGTCTGTTTTTTATAAGAACTCCCAATTTGTAGCAGCTTTTTGGACAAACCCCTCCATTTTGAGCCATATTTTTGTACAAAACTTGCTGATTTGCCACCAGTCTTAGGGGAAAAATGGATTTTAAGATTCTGCCAAAGATAACTGGCCATTTTTGAAAACAGAAAGTCATTGGCTCCACCAGTCTCCCAACATGAGCTGCTGTTCCAGTGCCCCAACACAAGAGCTATGCTACCCAGTCTCACAACACATGTGCTGCTGTCCCATGTCTCAACACAGGAGCTTCACTCTACCAGTCTCCCACATAGTTGTGGTCTCTTCCCTTATTTTCCACTCACACCAGCCATAGGACTCACATACAAGGGTCCCACACTCATCTACACCCTCTTTTCCCACCTGCAGCACCCATAGAACCATGGAACTTGGGTCTATAACCCATCTGCACCCACTTCTCCCACTCAGACTATCCTTAGAACCCTCAAACAGGGCTCAGATACTAACATGCACCTTCATTTCTCACTCAGACTACCCTCATGGCCACCATTTCAGGATTCAGACACCCACCTGTGTCCTCTTCTCCAAACCAGATCATTCCTAGAACCCCAGAGCAAGGATTCAACAGCCACCATACTTAGTTCCCCAAATTACACAGTCCAAAACCCAAATTTCAGCTGTTAAAGATAAAAGCATGATGGAAGATGAACAACTGAATCAGGTTGTGGGGGTGGAGTCCATAATGCCTGCGGTTAATTCTCCATGAGCTCAACCTAAATGTTCTACTAAAAAACATTATACTAGCAGAAATGAGATCACAGTGCCAGTCCATAATATGTTTGAAAGCCTGCAAGACCAAGTAGACCCTGAGGATAGGCCTATGCAAAATCTCCAAAATACATGCCATGAGATTGATCCTATAAAAAGCAAGGACACATTAACGACTATAAAGATCCAAATCAAGGATACATTGATCATAGGTGATTCAATAATAAGGGGAGTGAGTACAGTGGTTTGTGAGGGCAGGAAGAGTAGCACTACTGTTAGTACTCTACCAGGAGCTAAAGCGGGAGATGTATCTGATTTATTAGAAGTGCTAATGGAAAATACAGTGAAACCTTAGGTTATTGTCCATATTGGTGCCAATGATGTTAACAAAACTAGCCCCAATATATTTAGGGCTAAAACAGCTGATATATCAAAAAGAATCAAACAAAAAGGTGGGGATATTATATTTTCGGGCATATTACCAACACACAGTTATCTTGAATATAAAAATGGGGCAATTAAGTCAATTAACAATTGGCTAAGAACTTTTTGCATAAACAATAATCTTGGGTTTATGGATAATTCCACTACATTTTGTAATAAATTCCTATTTAAACCAGATGGTCTTCATCTCAGCATGGCAGGATCCAGGATTTTGGGTAGAAAACTGAACAAAGTTATTAACTTCCATTTAAATTGGTGTGGGGGGGCAGCCCATATTAGATACTGACTTAAATACAATAACTGTTAACGATTCCAATATCATCAAGGGCTGGAGGGTGGTGCTCATAAATGCCAGAAGCCTCACAAATAAATTTGCTGAGTTTAAGGACTTTCTGGTGTCACGTGATATACAAATAGCTTGCATTACTAAAACTTGGTGGGATAACAACGATTCATGGGAGAAATCAATCCCAGATTACAACCTATATTACACGTCTAGCTTATATGGGAAAGGCAGGGCATAGCAATATATGCCCATAATTCCATAGACAGTGTACAATTACCCTACAATGAACTTGATTTGGAAACAATTTGTATTAAATTAACACCATCGAGTGGCCCCCAAATTATACTTGGACTATTCTATAGACCACCATCTATTACACATGAAAAGGATTTTATCTTTTTGGACTTACTTAATAATCTAAATCCAGCAGACAATTTAATAGTAGAAGGAGAATTTAATCTCCCGAACATAGATTGGAAGCTAACAATGGTGGATAATAAAACTGAACAGCTTTATTTGGATGCATTTGATCAGCTGGGTTTAGAACAAATGGTACACGAAAATGCAAGAGGAGATAATATTCTAGATCTTGTATTAACTAATTTGGGGGACTTAATTAATGGGCTACAGATTCTTCCCCCTTGGGTAATAGTGACCACTGTAAGGTTCTATTCACATTAAACTGGATGGAGAAAACTCATAATTTAGACTCATTTTCAAGTTCTGGGTGAGTTACAAAATTAAATTTGGCAAAAGCAAATTTCTCCCAGTTTAGGCAAGATTTAGCATTATGGGATTGGATTAAGGCTTTTAAAGGACAAAACACTGTGGATATGTGGAATATACTTTTTGAAAAGCTTAAATACTTAATTAATTTGTATATTCCAAAACATAAAATTAAACACATGGGTGTCAACAAATCTAAACCAGGTTGGTTAAATAAACATATTAAACATTTAATTAATAATAAAGATAGGTTATTTAAAAAATATAAGAAGGAAAAGACTCAAAAAAACTAACAAGCATATAAAAGATGTGCTAAATTGGTTAAGGTAGCTATAAAAAGGGGCAAGGCTCAGCATGAGCTTACCTTGGCCATTAAGGTTAAAGTCAATAAAAAATCTTTGTTTTTTCTTATATAAATGGTATGAAGAACCATTCAATGTTATTAGGACCCTTTAAAGACTCAAATGGAGAATTGGTTAATGGGAAAGAGGCAGTAAATATCCAAAATAATTATTTTTGTGCAGTCTTTAATTTGGGCAATCCCCCCTCTATTTCTGATGAATTAATATTTACCCAAGGAAATGTTAAAATAACACCTGAGGAGGTCAGGAATAGACTAAAAAAATTAGACATCAATAAATCCCCAGGTCCTGATAATATCCACCCCAGAATCTTACAAGAACATGCTGATCCCTTAGCATTCCCACTCAGTTTTCTATTTCAAACATCCCTAGATAGGGGCGAGGTCCCTCAAGATTGGAGGGATGCTTTGGTGGTCCCTCTCCACAAAAAGGGGTCCAAATCTGAGCCAGCCAATTTCAGGCCCATTAGTTTGACATCACTAATGAGTAAAGTAATTGAGGGCATCTTGAAGGATATCATTATAGATTATTTAGCAGCAAATAATTTGTCAGACCCCGCACAACACAGCTTCACTAAATCTAAATCATGTCAGACTAATTTATTATCCTTCTATAAAAAAGTTAATTCTGAATTGGATAATGGTAAAGCAGTGGATGTAGTTTTTTCATGGATTTCGCCAAAGCATTTGATAAGTTACCTCATGAAGAATTAATACAATTACTGATCAAAGTGGGATTAGATAGCAACATTATAAAATGGATAGCTATGTGGCTGACTGGGAAGAAGCAGAGAGTGGTGGTTAAGGGTGTGATGTCAGATTGGTTGGCAGTCACTAGTGGTGTACCTCATGGTTCGGTACCGGGACCCTGTCTTTTCAATATTTACATTTCGACTTTACAACTCAGTAACTCTAACATATGGATTTCTAAGTTTGCGGATGACTGCAAATTAGGTACAATTGTGACAACTACAATTGAGGCCCTTTCTCTACAGCAGGCTATAAAAGAAGTCTATTGGTTGACAAAATCCAGTAAATTAGAACTTAATAACTCTAAATGCAAAATGATGCATTTAGGCCAGAATGACAATAATCATGGCTATCATATTGGGAACAATAGTCTTGCATTAACATGCGAAGAGAGCGATTTGGGCATAAAAATAACCACAGATTTAAAGTTTAGCTCACATTGTAAATAGCAGGTTAAAAGAGCTAACCAGAGCCTAAACTGCATCCTGAGACATATTTGCAGCAGGAATAAGAGTGTTATTGTGCCATTGTATGGAGCCCTGGTGAGACCACACCAGGAATATTGTGTCCAGGTGTGGTCTCCCCACAAAAGAGAGGATATTGTTAGAATTGAGAGCGTGCAGTGTAGGGCCACCAAATCAGTAACTGAATTAAAAAAGTTTTCATACGAGGAGAGATTGAATAAACTCAAATTATATTCGCTACTCTATCGAAGATTAAGAGGTGACCTATGCATGATGTTTAAAATATCTAAAGATAATGCATTTAGAGAAGATCTTAGAATATCATATAAGTCGGGTGGACCAGTGCTAGAAGGCATAACATGCAACTGGACTTGCCAAAATGGAACACAAACTTAAGGAAACACTGGTTTACTGTTAGAGTGGTGACTGTATGGAATAGTTTACCTGCATATGTGGTGGACAGTACAAACATGGAAATGTTTAAAAATAGACTGGACACTTTTTTTGTGATAAAACCACTATATTCTAACTATATTGACTGGCAAGCATTATGGACGTAAGTCCCACAGCTTGTAATTACTTATGAAACTTATAAAATACCACACACAGTCAATCTCATCACTCACAGATTTAGTATTCATTTTTTTCCATTTGCTTTCTCAAGCCTGGAGCGAGCAGTGCATCAAATTGGCACGGGGTCATAATGTCGCAGGACATCATGCCACATGGCAAAATTGCACTGACAATACAGTGTGATTCTTGTCATGCAGCATATCTCTTTTTCCTGTGGGGGGCTCTGCCCCCCACACACCCCCTTAAGTGGGGTTGCACCCCCCAGCCCCCCCAGTATAGATTCTCAACTCCAGGGGGGGGTCAAGTCAGAGCGCGCACAAAATTTAAAAAAAAGTAAATGTTTCTGGGACCAGGTATCCATTCCAGTCCCATGAGCACTGCCTGGAGTCCCTGCTGCTGTAGCTTAGTCCATTGAGCTATAGCAGCTGGTTGGTGGAACCCACTCCCAGCAGAGGTCTTAGCCTCTGCCTCGGAGAGTGACAATGGTGCAATACCGCATACAGCAGTATACGCAGTATTGCACCATTCACTCACTGGTGCAGCACTGTACCCGGGTTAGCCATAATGTCATACACTATTATGCATGTGACATTATTACCCAGTACCCATCAAATTTGGGGTTTTGTTTTGTAAACAGTATAAAATAAACCCACACAGTTACCAACTGTTTATTTTTATTTCATTTTTTTTGAATCTGCACCCATCTCCCCAAAAATAAAAGCTCCCCCAATCTCCCATATCTCTGTCATTCTTTCTCTCTCCATTCCTATCAGGTCATAATGGCGCAGTAGCACAATTCTCCACATCAATCTATTTCATTTTCTTCCACTATAAAATAATTTACTTTACTAGTCTGTTTATTTACCTGGCCATTCAGACAGAACCTGTGGCCTGGTCTGCCTGCGTGCCACCAGCCCAGTACTTTTCAAGTGTATACCATCGAAATAGCAATGGAATTACCACAAAGATCATAACAGTGACAAAATCGGCAGTTCGCTGTAATAGCCCATGGTATTTCTGACACTGCTTTCTCCTGTGATTTCAACCCCTCTCTGAAACAACTCCAACTCAGAGTTGATAATGTAAAAATGTGGGGGGTGCAGGGGTGAAGCCCCCGGGAAAAACACTTTCTTCTCATGATGGCACATTGTGCCATCGCTATAATGCTGATCGACAAATTTCCTGTCAATGCAGCTCAATTAAACCCTTTTCAAGACCTCCTCCTCATTCTCCAAGAAGCAGTCATCTGGAACCATCTGTCCCAGGTCCCAACCATGACCACTGACTGGAGTCACCTCACTGAACCCTGCCACTTGCTTGATTGCCTGCTGCTGGTGCTTTGGCTGGTGCCATGCTGTGCTCATTATTAAAGGCCTGTGAAGGCCACGCTGCCATTGCTGTTAGCTTGCTGCTGCACTGGGCCCATGCTATTTTTTATTTTATTTTATTGTGAGCATATTAGGCTAGTTCGAGAACAGCTAGCTCACCCCCTTTTCCCTTTCAGCTACCAAGGGAGTAGCAGTAGACCATGCGTGACTGACTGAAAAAATAATTTGACGCTGGTTGCGCTGCTACTGTGACCAAGAGCTCATTCAGCTCACCATGTCCTCCAAGTTGTAGAGTGTGGTGGGAAGGATAATGCAGTATTGCACAGCTCACTTGCTCTTGCTCCTCCATGACATAATGTGATGGCACCCGCTGATGCTAATAGGCAGCTAGAGGGCACAACAGTTTACTTAGGCAAGCATGCAGCTGCAGTGAGAGCACACACACAGGTGAGTCCAGTGGAGGCAGGGCACTTTGTGCAAAAATTATTTCTAATTAATGCCATTAATAATATTGGCACACCAGAACAACTTAGAAGGCACAAATTCCGGGGCAACTGCCTTCCTCTGATCTCCTTAAATGATTCCCCTGCCCTGCAATCTGATTGATCAGAGGAATATCTTCTCTGAATGTGTAGGTGATCTTGGGCATGGATGGATCTGGGGCCGGGCTGAACACTGTTCTGCTGGGGCTGCTCTGGACACTGCAGTGGACCACCCTTCATGCCCAGGGACCAGCATCCCTTCCCCTCCTCCTAAGCTGAGCACTCTCACTGGAGATGGGCCACCCATGGCCATATCCCCCAAACCAGTCTCTCCCCTGGAGCTGGAACCCCTGACCACCCTTACCACCCACAGACCAGACTCTCTTGGTAGTTTGCCACAGTCATCAAACTTCCATAACCACATTTTTGCTGATCATCCACCCTGCAGCTTGATCCCCCTGGGAGCCCTCATCCCACCCAGGAACCTCTGTCCTCCCCCGCAGATAAGCAGCCTCCTTGGAGCTTTATATAAGGTTCACTTAGGTTCACTTGATATATGTGAACCACTTGAAAACACTGAACAATTAATAACATTTTGTTATATGAGAAGACTGTGGAATTTTCCAGCTTTCATGCTGCACACATGTCAAGCATGCAACATGCAAACCTGTTAATCTTTTTAGATAATGTTTGCTTAGGTTCGCTTGATGTATGTGAACTACTTGAAAACACTGAGCAATTAAGTGTGAGGAACACATTCTGCACAAGTGCTGCAAACTTTTACTTCTGTAAGGGCAGTGGTGCCTTATACTCCCTTCTCTGTCACCCTACCAAAGGTGACCAACAGAGCCCTCCAACTCACCTCTTCAACTGGCCACCATTTAATGTGGGCCTTTCCGCACAATGATTACAGTGATTACAGAAATACATGCAGCACAATTCATTTTTCACACAATGAGATGAGTAGTATGTATTTCTGTAATTGCCGTTTGTGATAATGGGCCATGTTATACAGTGGTGGACCATAACTCTCAACTTTTTGCCACTGGAATGAGAGACACAGACACTTTGCATTCTTGCTCTTTCTCCCCTGTCTTGACATGCACAGGCCCCAGATGGGGGAAAGGGGAGTTCCAAGGATGTTGCTCAGCATGATAGGCTGGTCAAGGGGCTGGTTCATGAAGAGTTGTCATGCAGGGGGATCCCAGCTGCAGGGAGGGTGGTAGACTGGGGAGATGCAGATCTGAGGGTTGCTGAGGTGCCGTCCTTTGGATGAGACATTAAACTGAGGTCCCTTCTGCCCACCTCTGGTCACTGTCCAGGTGGAATAAAAGACCACATGGATCTAATGAAAGAAGAGCCACAGAGGTTCTTTAGTGCCATGGCTAACAAAGGTGTCAGTGAGAAAAATCATCATTTAACAAAAACCTGTTTTAGAAAGTTTATATTCACAGAAATACACAAAACAAAAACTTGGTCACTTTAAGATGGTTTACACCATTTGTGCTTGTGACAAGATGAAAATAAGTATACTATAACTGAGACTAAAACAAAAAGATACAGTAAAGTACCAGTATACTTTGTAAAAGTTTATTTTATTTGCGTATTTATTTATTTTATAACTTGGTAAGTACACTCCTCCCAAGGACCATTTTCAGGCATGACCCAGGCCATCTGGATTGCACATATAACACCAGTTTACAGCATCCATCAGAAAAAAAAAGATTAGAAGTGCAGAAGACTACAAAGGCATAAAAACACAATCAACAGTAATACACTTAACACTACAGAGGCATACAATCACATTCAACAGTAATTCACCTAAAACATACTATAGGTGAAAGATAAAACATGGTAAACCTTGAGGCACAAGAGTTGTGTCAGATGCATGACAAAATAGAAGCGCATAGAAAGTATAAGTCAAGCAACTCAGAATATTATAAATATATTTCATATGTAAATGAGTATAAAAGAGATTAAGTATAAGGCATGCTAGTATGCTTGAAGTATTATTAATCAAGCATGCAGAATATAGTGAGTGTACTTGTATTATACTTCAGTATACTATGTTTTGTGAGGATGCAAGGGAGAGTGGCAACAATTTGAGGGTTAAAGCATGCAAAGGGGAAGATAACTGCCTTCAAATCTTGGGGTCTTATGCAGGGCAGTGATGATGACAGGATAAGAGTGCTGCCTGGGCAAACACACACAATAGTCTGTAACAGTGGGTGGCAAAAATTGGAGGGTTAAAAGCTTGCAAAGATAATGATAAACATCTTTAAATTGGGAATGTATGGATTGCGGGCTTGGCAATTGCAAATAGTAAGAGGTGAAAAAAGCTTGCCAAACAATAAAACCTGAAACTAGATTGAAAGAATAAATACAATTTCAAAAACAAGCACTGTAGTCTGAAAACAGGATGATTCAATGAAGCTATGACATAAGAATTTTAATCACTAACATTAAAGATCATTAAAATGAGAAAAAAAGGGCCGGCCCAGTAGCATGCAGGGCTGGGTCACTGGGCACCGTATCTCCTGCCACGCTGGTGTCTCATGTTCATGTGTGAACTCGGGTTGCCAAGAGTCAGCTGGGAAGGGAGAGGATCAAATGTCCGGAGGACTGCTCTCCTCTTCTGGGGTTGGTGGCTTGTCATTCTTGCTGAAGTACTACCACCAGGGGCCTGATGGCAGTGCTGGTCTGGGATTGCAACAATGGGAAAGTGCTGAGGGACTCTGCAGCATGTGGGCACCTCAAGGGAAGGTGGGGGAAAATGGAAAAACTGTGCACTAGCAGGTTCCATGATGATCTGAATGGACTGAATTGAGCCATCTTAAGTGGGATAGCTGAAGCATCACCTGCAAGCCCCCTAGGGAAAAAGCTCTGTGGAAAACAAAATAAAAAAAATATACCATGAAATAAGCTTGTTTTCCTTGACAAGATAAAACAAGATAATTTGTCTTGATATATACCATTTTTTCTTAATGAATAAGAAAAAAGCACTAGAGATAATCTCGGAGTTAAAAGTTCTCATTTTTATTTAGTAAGATAATTAAGCTTGTCAAGATATTATTTTTTGCATTGCTGAAAAAAAAAACATTCAAAAATGTTTCTTGTAATATGTCTGACTCTGAGATAGGGGAGAGACTTTAGCTGCCAGTTGCCATTAGAGATAACAGCAAGATGGGGGCTGATGCTTAAGAGATGAGATCCCTAGGATCTTTGGTGATGAAGCAATTTAATGTATTAGCAAATATAAGGTGTCTGGTGTCAGACAGGGAGCTGGAAGGTGACGGGAAGGTATTAAGAGGGCAATGGGGGGGGCTTTTCAAAATCTAAAAGGATTGTTACTGCAGTATAAGAATTTATTTTGGAAATACGTGGCCTTACATAGAAACATAGAAACATAGATCATAGAAACATAGAAACATAGAACATAGAAACATAGAACATAACATAGAAACAGAATTTGATGACAGATAAGGACCGCTTGGCCCACCTAGTCTGCCCATTTCCCTTCCTAATGGATAACTGCAGATCCTAGTTAACCAACAGCCTACTTCCTCCTACTCCCCACTAGAATTGCCTTATGTCTGTCCCATGCATTCTTGAATTCCCCCACTGTTTTTGACTCTACAACCACCTCAGGAAGGCTGTTCCATGCATACACAACCTCTCTGTGAAGAAATACTTCCTCATATTACCTCTGAGCCGTCCCCCCCATCTTCAGATTGTGCTCCCTTGTTATTGCACATCTCTTTTTCTGAAAGATGCTACCCTTTTAGACTTTGTTGATTCCCTTGAGGTATTTGAAAGTTTCTATCATGTCCCCCCTCTCCCTCCTTTCCTCAAGGCTATACATCTTAAGCTCCTTTAGTCCTTCTTCATATATCTTCTGGTGCAGACCCTGCACCATTTTGGTTGCCCTCCTCTGGACAGCCTTCACCCTGTCTATGTCTTTGCAGAGATGGGGTCTCCAGAACTGTACACAGCACTCCAGATGTGGTCTTACCAACTGTCTATACAAAGGGCCAACAGCTTCCTGTTTTCTACTGGTGATGCCTCTCCCTATGCATCCCAGTATCCCCAACCCTCCTTACTGCCTTCTCACATTGTTGGCCCACCTTTAGGTTATCTGATATGACTACCCCCAGGTCACTTTCCATTTTTGTTGTTGTCAGTATCTCACCCCCCATTCTGTACTCTTCCCCTGGGTTTTTGTTTTCCCAGGTGCATTAATTTGCACTTCTTTGCATTGAATCCAAGCTGCCATACATTTGACCATTCTTCCAACCTTGCCAAGTCCCTTTTCATCATTTCCACCCCACCTTATGTATCAACCCTTTTACAGATCTTTGTGTCATCTGCAAAGAGACATACTTTCTATTCCATTCTCTCTGCAGTGTCACTTATAAAGACATTAAAAATGATTGGACCCAGTACTGAACCCTGTGCTACCCCACTAGTAACCCCTCTTTCTTCAGAGTGGACTCCAATAACAATTACCTTCTGTGTCCTGTTGTCCAGCCAATGCTTTATCCAGGCTACCACCCTGGGACCCACTCCCAGACTGGCTAATTTGTTTATTAATCTTTTGTGTGGGACTGTATCAAATGCTTTGCTAAAGTCTAAGTAGGCCATGTCCACAGCCCCTGCCTAGTCTACTACTTTGGTTACCCAGTCAAAGAAATCAACTAGATTTGTCTGACATGACCTTCCCGCTGTGAATCCATGCTGCCTTGGGTCCTGTGCCCCACTGGCCTGTAGGTACTCAACAATTCTCTCTTTCAGAAGTGAATCCATAATTTTCACTACCACTGAGGTCAAACTGGCAGGTCTGTTGTTTTCTGCCTCTGTCTTGCTCCCACTTTTGTGAAGGGGGATCACATCTGCCCTTCTCCAGTCCTCAGGTACCACACTATCCTCCCATGATTTATTAAAAAGGGCAGTCAGTGGTGTTACTAGTTCTTCCCTTAGTTCTTTTAGAATTCTGAGGTGAAGCCCATCAGGCCCCATTGCTTTATCCACCTTCAGTTTTAAGAGTTCTTTCAGAACCCTTTCTTCTGTGAAAGGACTAATATCAACCCCCATATCCAGAGTGCTTCTATTGACTGGATTAGGTCTCTCCCTCTGCTTTTCCATTGTGAATACTGAGCAGAAGTATTTTTTTCAGTATCCCTCCTTTTTCACTGTTGCTCTCTGCCCAACCACCTTTCTCTTTATTCAGCCTCAGTATCCCTGCCTTAGTCTTTCTTTGTTCCCTAATGTACCTATAAAATGTTTTATCCCCCCTTCTTAACTGAGTTGGCTATCTTTTCCTCAGTTTGGGCCTTTGCTATTCAGACTGCCTTCCCAGCTTCCCTCTGCTTTAACTGGTACAGTTCTCTGTCTTGCTCCTTCTGTGTTTCCTTATACTTCCTAAATGTTATCTTTTTCTCCCTTACCTTCCCCTCCACTTGAGAACCATAGTGTTTTTTTCTTTTGTTTTGATTTGTTTATTTGCTTCACACAAAGGCTTATTGCCTCTGTGATGGCAGTTTTGATGTTTCCCCATTGTTGCTCCACCCCACCTTCTTGCCTGTTTGCTAGTGCTTTTCTGAAGCACTCTCCCATTTTGAAAAAATCAGCCCTACTGAAGTCCAGTACCTTCACTTTTGTGTGGCTTGACTTAACAGCTAAGTTTATCATGAACCACACTGTTTGGTGGTCACCTGTTCCTAGATGGCTACCCACTTCAAGGTCAGAGATCCTCTCTCCATCCCCATTTGAGAGTACCAGGTCTAAGATTGCTCCCTCCCGAGTATGTTCCATAACTAGCTGTCTGAGGCATGCCCCCTGTAGGGCATCGAGAATGGCCCTGCTTTTGGATGTGGTTGTAGCAAAGGTGCTCCAGTTATGTGGTTGCAGCAAAGGTGCTCCAGTTAACATCTGGCATATTCAGGTCCCCCATCAGAAATATCTCCCCTTTCACTGCCATCCCAAGGATGCCTTCTATCATTTCCATGTCCATTTCCTCCCCCTGAGATGGAGGTCTGTATACAACCCCTGTGCAGATTGTGGAGACATTTCCAGTCTCCAGGGTGACCCACAGTGCCTCCTCTCCTCCCTGTTTTACCCTTTAGTTCTGTTGCTTTGATCCCTTCCCTTACATAGAGAGCTACTCTTCTTTTCCCCTCCCTGTCCCTCCTGTACATTGTGTACCCTAGTATGTTGACATCCCAGACATGGTTCTCTGTATACCATGTTTCTGTGACTACTATGATATCCAGACATCCCTCTTCCATCAAGGCCACCATTTCGGGGAGCTTTTTACTTAGACTACAGGCATTGTTACTCATTACCCTCCAGTTTTTTATGGCTTCATTTCTTTTTGCTCCATCCCTATCCTTACTGTCTTTGTCTTTTTCTGCATTTACCCTGCCCTTCTCCCTATCGACTGCTCTATCTTGGCATGCCTTGGCATGCTGGATGACTTTTGCATGCTGGTGACTTTTGCACATTAGTTATGAAGTCTAGTGAACATTTGCCTATCGGATGGTAAGCCAATAGCTTTATGTTTATTCCAAGCTGCATCTCTCAGGTGATTAAGGTCAATTAGGTCATATGTGACCCTGGTAGATGGAAGCTCCCAACTCTGTATCACTTGAAATTACAGATTGAGCTTAATGTACTGAGAAAGTGAGTTAAAGCTTACTCAGGACTGTGGGGAGAAAGAGTGGGGGGGGGGTTGTCGACTAGATGAAGGTCCTGTGGGAAATCATCTGGGTGGAAGGATTTGCATAGTCTAACCAGGATGATTATGGGTGGGGGTGGGAGCTCTTATAGTTTTAACTCTTCAAGTACTGAATATGTTTGAACGTATATAGATTCTGGATGTATAGCTACATCTGCAGTCTTCTAAAGGTTAATTTTCTTCATGCAATATGTCATGCTGTGGCCACTAAAGCTATCTGATTAGTAACGTATCAGCTACCACATTTCTACGAGGGTGTGATGCTAGTACCCAATTAATTGTGCTGTGTTTGGAACCTGGTATTAAAGCAGGTAGGGATGTTATCAGATGGAAGAAACTCAAGGCTTTGATTTTTGTGTGTGAAGATTATACGGTAGAAAGCCCTTGATGCTAGAAGCCTAGTTAGTGTTGAAGTCCACTAGAAGAATATGTTCACCTAAAGGACAGTAGACCAGAACATTTTGTAAAATATCAGAAATGTAATCATTGCATTGACCTGGACCGCAGTAAATACCTGTAATAAGTATGGATATGGAATGCTGGAAGGAGAGCATGCCAGTCAGCAATTTTTGGTACTTGGGGATGGACTCCTGAAGAGTGATTGAGAAGTGAAATTGAGTGACAGCATAAAAGAGGCTACATCCACCTCATTTTGAATAGTGTTGTGTATGGATTAAGTAAACCAAGACTGTGGTAGCAGAATAGTTTATTCTAGGAGACTGACATGTTTCAAAAAATAAAAGGAAATAGTTTAAAGTGGTTTTATCACTTTCCAGAAATCTTAAAAAAAAATATTTAGATACAATTCAATTTATATTTTATAGATCTTCTTTATATTACTTTTATTCTTCATTACCAAGTTTTGTTAGCAAGGAAATAAGACCATTGTCCCCTGCAATTGATCCACCCCTGCAATTTAATCCTTTGATGGAGTCAAAATTAGTGATATGCAAAACTGCTGAAATTCGTTTTTTAAAACAATTTGCAAATTTCATCAGATTTGAGAAGCTGATGACCATAGTGTGTGCCATTTGCCAGGCAAACTGGCCAAAATTCATGTGGTGAATCTATGCAAAGGGCCAATCTGTGGGTGAATCACAATGGAAATGGCATGCTAGTTCCCCTCCCACCACACAAAAATGTTATATACATTCATATCCCACTCCCATTCCCTGCTTCCACCCCCCCACCCTGGCAAATTCAGGCTGAAGAAAAAAGTAAACCCTACCTTTCTCCAACCCACACACCAAACATACTCATCCCACCTCTCCCCACCCAAGTCCCACTGAATAAGTCACTCATTAAGCATATTCATTATAAGCACCCCCAGTCCCCCAGCAACCCCCTCTGGTCTGGCCGCCACCACTGTCTTTCCTCACCAGCACTAAGACAATCAAATTGTAATAAGAAAATGGCCCCTGGTACAGAGCATCTGCTTTGTTCAGTGTCCATCTTGTAACATGAATAAATGGATAGCAACATCTTTGCTCCAAACAAAACCTGACTGGCTGAAAATTCTGTTCCCATGCAAATTACCATAGTAATGAAGACCAAAGAGAAGAGAAATTGAGACAAAGTGCAAATTGTATACTGAACTGTTTCTGAATAGATACAGAACTATTGACATTGCCTTAACAAGAAGACCAATGGTCCATCCATTCTGCCCAAATAGGATTCCTACCTCATCCTATGACCTATTGTCCCGGTGAGTTTCCACCCCTATATCCACAGCATCTTTTCTGTGCTATTTCCCCTCAGTGTAACAATCAGACCCTGTACTCTGGCCTAGCCATGCATGAACCTATTGATAGTCCTTGCCTCTACTACCTCTGCTGGTAGACTGTTCCATGGCTACACCATCCTCTCTGTGAAATAAAACTTCTTCACATTCTTCCTGAACCATTCTCCTGTCAGATCCAGTCACAGTCCTCATTACTGATTCTCTTTTCCTAATGAATATGTATTCACTGTTCACCATATTTATTCCTCTCATTAACTTGAAGGTCTTAATCATGCTGCCCCTTTCCCTCCTGGCCTACAGAGAGTGCATGTTCAAGACCTCCAGCCTCTGCTCATAGGAATTGTCTTCTTGGCCCTGAATCATTTTGGTGACCCTTTGCTGTAATGACTCAGTCAACCACTGCCTTTATTCAGGTACAGGTTCTAGAACTACAGAACAGTATTACGAATGTAACCTTGCCAGTGCCCTATACAGGGGTCCTATCACCTGTTTTCTCCTGTTATTAAACTCCTTCCCAATGCACCCCAGCATTCCAGATTCTGTAGTCCTTGTTGCTATGACTGGTTCACTTGAAGAAGTCACTTATGATGACTCCCAGGTCCTTTTCCTCACCAGCAGTGGCCAACTAGACACCCATCCAGTATTCTGTCTAAAGGGTTCTCTTCACTACATACATTACCTTGCACTTCTTAGTGTTCAATCATAACTGCATTCTTTAGACCATCTCTCTAATCTTTCCAGGTCCTTTTGCAACTCTCTTACCCCCTCTTTGTTGTCCACCCTGCTGCAAAGCTTCATGTTACTTGCAAAGAGACACACCTTGTCTTTTATTCCTTCCTCTATGTTGCTGATAAACATATTGAAAAGGACAGGTTTCTGGACTAGCCCATGCAGCCTCAACTTATGCCATCTCAGTCCCATAATTTGACCCCGTTAACCACCACACCCTCTGCTGTCTTCACCCAGGCAGTTTTCTACCCACCTTACTAGCAGCTCCCCATCTACCAAGTCCTCAACTTTTCAGCTGTCTGCTCTGCAGCACTGGGTTGAATGCCTTGGTGAAATCAATGCTGAGTAAAACTACTGTATTTTCTTTATCTACAGTCCTCATAATGTAGTCAAATAATTTATTTATTTATTTTTTGTTGACCAGGTAAGTGCACAAGACAAATTCTGCCAATTGTCAGGCACAACCCGAGGAAGGGGGATACAAATGAATACCAACTGACCTTGAACCAGATTAAGCTGTTGGTGGTATTTTTAGTGAATGGGGGGAAATTTGGCCAGGACACCAGGGAAACTTCCCCATCTCTTTTCAATAAGTGCCATGGGATCTTTAACATTCTCCTGAACTACCACCAGAACAGGCAGATGGGATCTCGGTTAAACATCTTATCCGAAAGACACATCTCAGGAGTGCAGCACCCCCCTCATGCTGCACTACAGTGTCAGTATTTGGATTTAACCCAAGTGCCAGATGCAGGGATATAACCCACAGCCTTCTGATCTCCCAGCCTCAGACGAGAGCGTGCTACCTGCTGAGCCACTGACACTGACACTGAATGCTGTCAGTTTGGTGTGACATGATCTCCCTGATACAAGCTTGTGTTATTTACTATCCTGGAGCACATTACTTTCCAGGTAGGTTATATTGCTTTCCTTGACTAGTGCCTCCACAGCTGACTTACAATGAAGATATGACTTTTGGGTATGTAATTATTCAGATCTTTTCTATCACCTGCCTTGGGGAGCAGGCCCATGCACACTGTCCTTCAATCCATCTGAACCACTCCAAACTGTAGCAAGCTATTGATAACTCTGCCAAGGACTCAGACAATTATAACACTCGTTTCTTTAGCACTATTGGGCACATCTCATATTATCCTGTGCTTTATCTATTTTCAAGGCAGCAAGTCCTTCTTTTACTCTTTCTACTCTCCAATTGTCCCAGTTCCTGAATCCTTCTTGCTGCTGCCTTAATCCCACTTTCCAGAATAGACCCGCTGTCCCCAACCATGAATACTGAGCAGAAATAGATATTCACAATAGCAGCCTTCTGCTCAACTTCTTCTACTACTACCCTCCTACTGGGAAAACTTAACAATTCCCATATATCTTCCTTTTTAGGACTTTAGTAGGCAGAGCCCTGCAGACCTCTTCTAATGAGAAAAGGACTCCTGCATTCCTAGAAAATGAACAACATGTTGGAGTGACAACACAGTCACCACCTCATCTGTGAAGCGCTCTCTATAGTAGTTATAACATGGGTTGGAGAAACGAACAATGCCATTGGTGGAATAGATCTGCTAATCCACAGGTCCATGGAGTGACTCTGGAGATCCAACACTGGTCTCATTCTGTTGAGGGAGAAAAAAATCAGACTGGCAGCCATGTACAATAGGGAAACAGCGAGTGGGACTGGAGACATGATGTACAGTACAGATTTGTATGTCCCCATCCATCCCAGCTACAGTGACAGAGAAACACAGACACAGAACAAAATAAGCATCATATTAGAAGGCCCCCTCCCCCTCTCTGACACAGTGACAACATGCTGCATAACATTCTTGGAATCCACCACCCCCATCTCCATCAGGAACAGTACTGTGCTGCCGATACCATTCTTGCTCTTATTCATGAGAATGAATTCTGGCTAGATGCCACACTTAATCAGACACTCAATCAGTGGCATCTTGTCCTTTGTTTGGCTTTATTCAAGAAAAGACAGGATGCTTTCCATTGTCCAAATCTGAATTAGTGTGAATTAGTGTCTGATTAAGTTAAGTGCCCCATCTCATACCTCCAACCGGCATCAAAAATTAACTAGTTAAATAAATTATTTTTTGGGGGATCAGGGGATAAATTTGTTGTGTGGCTTGTGAAATGATGATTTTGGCAATGATTTACTTTTAAAGAAAGGTGGGACCAATCTCTGAATCAGCAGGCGAGGTATGTGTGCAAGGCAGTGCTAATGCTGGCCTGCTGGCTATTCATCATGATCCTTAGTTTGACTACAAGGCTCCATTATCATGACAGCTGTTAAGTATCTGTCTTGATGAAAACTTTCATATGCTGAAGTACTTTGTTGCCATTGATAGTGATGGTCTCTTCAGGAACAGATAGATCAGAATGATTGCTTTGATGTCTGATAAATAGGTATCGGCATAGACTCAAGTGCATATCTCTCTTTCTCTCTCTCTCTCTCTCTTGCGCTCTCTCTTCCACTCTCTACTGCATGGCTGTTTTAATGATCTATTTAAAACAGCAAGAGAAGTATTTAATATTATTGAGTGATCCAGTAAGAATTTGTTTGCATGCAATGAAATCAAATGGAAAATGAACGTGTAACCATTTATTGCTTTCATTTGTGCATGAAATGGGGAAGGGGGGATGATCAAGCAGCCTAGAGATGATCAATTGCAATGTGTGATAGCAGCTTAACAATGTTCATGTCTCCACTTCTATGTTGATAAAATCCAACAGAAGCAACATAAAAATGACTGTAACATATATTGAGAGCCACATACATCTGATTTTTGTTTACCAGTTAAGAACAGGTTTTTCTTTCACATTGTGACAGCAGTCAGACTGTATATTTTTGTTTATTCTTTCTTCTTCTGCCAATTTAGTATCCCAGGGCTGGTAAAAGCTGCTGACTTGTTGTAGGTAGAGGGCTGCTGGTGCAATTAGAAGATTATCAGCATAGTTTACTATGGCAAATGGGGGGTGGGGGAAATCATTCTTCTCAGTGGTGGTAAACATTAACAATCCTAGCCAGTGGACCCACCTACCCTAATTTCTTCAATTTTATCCAAAGTTTGACCCTTCACACTGGACAAATAGCAGATTCAGCATGTGACAAATAACTTAGTAGCCCTAGTCAGTCTCAAACAGCCATGAAAAGATGCATCAGCAGCATATAGCAGGGTGACATCTCAGTCCTGATGTTTGGTCACTTCTGAGCTCCATCCTATCTGTATAACTGGAGAATTGCACGAGTGGAGAATTCTCCACCACCCCACCCACCCCATGATGAATAATTCCCCATTTTCCATAGTAATCAATGCTGATTATCTGCTAATTGCACCAGCAGCCCTCTAGCTACTGCAAGTCAGTAGCTTTTGCCAGCCCTGGGGTACTAAATGGGCAGCAGAAGAAAGGCTAAACAATAATAAGCAGGCTGACAGCTGCTGCAATGTGAAAAAAAAATCAGTCCTCGGCCGATAAACAAAAATCAGATGTATGTGGCTCACAATAGATAATACAAGTCATATTTATGTTGCTTCTGGTGGATTTTATCAACACATAAATTGAGACTCAAACATTGCTAAGCTGTTATCATGCAATGTGACTCATCAGCACTAGGCTGCTCTATAGTCCCACCTCCCCATTTCATGCTAAAAATGAAAGCAATAAATGGTTACTCCTTATTTTCCATTTGCTTTCATTGCATGCAAAGACATTGTTACTAGATGATTCAATAATACTTAATACTTCTCTTGTAGTTTTAAATATATAATTAAAACAACTGTGCAGTAGAGAGTGGAAGAGAAAGCGAGAGAGAGAGAGAGAGATGCACTTGAGTCCATGCCGACACCTATTTCACAGACATTAAAGTAATCATTCTAATCTATCTCTTCCTGAAGAAACCATCACTATCAATGGCAATAAAGTGTTTCAAAATAAGAAAGTTTTCATCCAGACAGATACTTAACAGCTGTCATGATATTGGAGCCTTGGAGTCAAATTAAGGATCAAGATGAATAGTCAGCAGGCCAGCATTAGCACTGTCTTGCACACATACCTCGCCTGCTGATTCAGTGATTGGTCCCACCTTTATTTAAAAGTAAATCATTGCTGAAGTCATCATTTCACAAGCCAATCAATTAATTTCTCCCCTGATTCCAGCCCAAACAATAACAAAGAAAAAAAGCAGTTCCGACAGTATAACAATTACTTGCAGTCTATCTAAAATCAAACTGACTGGATTAATTTACAGAGGAACAATGGCAGTCTGTTTATTCTTTTCCTGTCATGAAACTGTCCTCTGTTACAACTACACAGACTGACACAGATCTGTTTGAATTATCTTGTGGTGGTGGTATCATGTGCTCTCTTCTTCAAACCAAATTTCTTTTTCAGAATCTGGGAGTTGTAAAAAGGAAAAATGGAAATTTAAAAAAGGGTAAACAGAGACCTAATACTTCTGTCAACTATGTGGTGTGATTGGACAGCTGACACTAGCATGCCTGACAGACACTACATTCACGCTCTGGCAATGCAGACATCACTCCATGAATGACGTCATGAACTATCATAGACATCGAATACGGAAAAAAAGTTGGAATGAATGGCTCTTTCAGCAGTTGTCAAACAGCCTGCTGAACAAAAAACTGGCAACATTTCAATAAAAATAACACAGACACAGAATCTTAACTAGTTATTTTTATTCAAATGCCAGCACCTGTAAAAAGAAAGATGTCCATATCATAAACAGCTTTGCAGTTGATCTTTAATGTTTCTTACTTTGCAACTTTGAAACTAACAGCTAACATGACATTTAGTGGAGCGCGATCACTAAGTAACTATATTATGTGATGGGGTGGAAGAAGGAAACTAAGACATTGCATACATTAATAACATTTACCATACAATCAATGGACCATAGAACTTAACACCAATGACCTCCTTACAGAACAGCAGCTCAGTTGTCTCATGACTGTTAATCATTTTGTATCCCCCTCAAAAAAAAATCATTCAGGATTGTTTAATGTCTCTTATGTTACTGTTTTTTACTAAACTCAAACTGAAGGTAAAAAAAAGTGGCTGTGAAACTAACAGCTAACTTGACATTTAGTGGCGCATGATCACTAATTGACTATATAATGTGATGGGGGATAGAAGAAGGAAACTGAGACATTGCATACAGTAATAACATTTGCCATACAATCAATAAATCATAGAACTTAACATCAGAGCCCTTCTTACAGAGCAGCAGCTTATTTGTCTGGTGCCTGCCGATCATTTTGTATTCCCCCCAAAAAATAATTCAAGATTGTTTAATGTTTCTTATAGTGCCTTTTTTTTTTTTACTAATCTCAAACTGAGGGTAAAGAAAAGAGAAAGTTGGCTTTGAAACTAACACCTTACTTGATGGTTAGTGGAGCACGATCACGATCATGATCACGATCACTAAGTAACTATATAATATGATGGTGTAGAAGAGGTACACTTGGATATTGCATAATAACATTTGCAATATGATTAAGGAACTATGGAACTTAACATTTCACTATGTAATATGAAAAGGTATACCTTCACTCCTTAACAAAAAAAACAAAACACAAAACTGTCTAAAAAAGCCTGTAACTCAGATTAATGAACCTCCCAGGAGTGCCAGCAGCAGGTGAGAAATACAGGGGAAATAGCTTTCCAAAACTCTAATCTGATGTGATAAATACAGTAGTAATGTGCACAGCAATAAACAAGCAAACAACAACAACAAAAAAAAAACAGCAACGTGACTATATAGCAATATGTAACATGTTTCTAAAGGAGAGCACAGAGTCAAAATACCTCGACCTGTTCACAGTTGTGACCGTGCTCCTCTCACTGGTCAAAATATAAATATCAGAGTGATGAACATGATTTGCTCTAGCATGTGATTAAAGGGGCAATGTAAAATGAAGAGCTTGCTGACTGTCAGGAAAAATAAAAATAAAACTGGGAAATTTCCAAACCTACAGCTGCCTGTTTAACATCACATGACCTGTTAGTTTGAAAACCAGCTTCACGAGATACTTAACAATCTTCATCAGCATGTAGCTGAGCCTCAAGCAGGCTTCTAAATTGTGAAAGTGCATTGTTTTGTTTAAGTTTGCAAACTGCCCCGATGCAGTAAATTACATTATTTGAAAATACTTTAAATTTCTAGAAAACCACTGACCATCAAGGGCTTTCTGTGATAATGGCAAATCTTTAACTGTGCTGAGCACCAAAACTGAAGACAAAAGCACCCAACAACAAAAGGGCGACTAACATTACACTGACCATCGCAAACAGCAATGGTCACGTACTCCGTTAACAACAAAAAACAAAATAAGCCACCATACCCTCTAAACTTAATATAATCAACTCCATGGGGGGCACGGACCCAAGGGAAAAGTAAAAAAAAAAAAAAAAAAACGAAAAATAACGTTTCACCTAGAGCCAGATCCAAACCCGAGACTGCTGGCTTAAGGGATGGTAGCTTACACTACTATGCTAAACGGACAGCTTGGCATGGCTTGTCCAAACAAATCACTATATTCTGCTGCAGTGATTGTAGCTCACTGCTACAGTACACTCACTCTACAGAATATAACGATATCCTTTACCACTCGCTCTAACGATGAGCTGCATTATTGAGTCACTCATATTGAGCCACTCAATAATACAATCTCATATGACTGTACACCCCATCAGTTGTTGCTGACCAAATAGAACATGAAACATTCATTAATGTTTTGAAGTCACCATGCAGACGGTTTCATCAGAGTGAAGGATTCTACTACATGATCTCTTGAATAATCAAAATCTTGATGGGACAGATCACCTCAAAACAGTGTGCAGTGTAGAGGTACAAGAAATAGTACACTGCAAATGGTCTGTAGAAAGTATGGTTACTATTCATAGAAAAATATCTCAGAAAAGCAATATACTGTATATACTGTACTACCTACTTACATACTTAATAGCTTGCATAAAACATTATTTACAAAACACAGCAAAGAACTGTACAAATGCATAGGCCAGATACCAAAGTGCATTAGCAGTAGCAATTAAAAAATATATATATATATATTCAAATGGTACCCCTGTATGCAAAATGTATTTAAGGAATGTATGCATGGGGATGTCATCATTTAGTCCATTCAGAGTAAGGGTACTTAGGGTGGAGATCCAAAATGTAGCACACTGCCGACTTCTCTGGACTTGATCTCTTCCCTGAATACTCATTTTGTTTTTTTCTCAATGCCAATAAGCTTGAGCTAAGCAACAGAGAGATGCCCTGTCCTCTTAATGTGGTGAGCCATGGCATATTGTTCATTCTGCACCCGTATTACCACCTTATGTTCTCTGATACATTTCCTAAGTTCATTCTTTCTCCGTCTCATGTGTATTTCCCCACAGGGACAGATGAGCAAGTAAATAGCCCCTTTTGTGCTACTTTTCCAATTCCTGGGGTGTACAAATATTTAAATAGCATCTATAGGCTCAGTGACTGCAGTGCCAACACCTATAAGTGCCCACACAAGGTTTTGGTAGATGGTTCCTTTCATTCAAAATTGGCAGCAATAATGAATGAAATATACAGTCTCTCAGATTTTTACCTCTCCTGTTTGTAATATGCAGGGGTGTATTGGTGATTCATTCTAGTCTCCTGTCGCCTTCTAACACACTGCTATGTTTTATTATTATTTTTCCAATGCAACATGCCTTTGGCATAAAATGTGTAACAAATGTAGGAGGCAGATCTGTATGGTGATCTGTTACTTTAAGATTTTGACAACAGTATTTAAGAGACTGAGCAGCACACCACTTCACTCTGATAAAGACTCTGTGTGATGATGTTAAAAACGTTAGTGAGTGATTCAGGTTCATGTCTGGTAGGCAGTTCCTGACAGTTGGTGGTGTACTGAAAGTTGAAATTAATTTACCACATTGGGACCACTGAGCAAACTTACCATATTGTGGTTTATAGCCATGATAAAGAGTGAACCTTGAAGTACAGTAGCTGCTGCTGTTTAAAAAGTTCTTGCCATTCTGCAACACTTTCAAACTGTGAGTAAGATTGAAATAAAGAAACACTGCCTGAAGTGGATTTGATAAGCCTTTTGTTAAGAGTGCTTACCTTTTTTCTTTTCTGTATTGCAGCATGTGTGATGAAATACAAGGCCCAGTTGGATCTATTACCAACTGTTTGAATTTGAGCCACTTATTTTCCATGTTACTGCATAAGTGAATGCATCAGTCTGGGCAGACCTAAATAACATGCTCCAGACCAGGTGGCATAAACAGTTAACAGCAAAGTGCTCTCATCTATAAAGCAGGAGAAAAGATTGTGTTCTCCCTAGAACAGATAGAAGAACTATGATATAATACTACAGCTGATAACAGTAATGATGCACATACTTTGGAAGAATTAAAAAAGTTGGAGATAACATTTTATTTACATGCTTTGTCATTGGCACAATATTCAAGGGATAAAAGAATCCCAAGAGACATGATCAAAATCCACCATGCTTTGGTCAGGATGACACCAAATTTATGGGAGATTGGGAAAAGGTCTTCAACAAAGAAGTTTAGATCTGATTTTTTTAAACATGTGACATGACAGGGGCTAAAACAAAAATTTGGAAACAAAAATGACAACCACATACACAGCAGCACAGTTAAGCTCATTAAAAGCAAACATGGAACAGCAAATTGCAAAATACAAAACTGAACTAAACGCTTACAAACAGAACAAATATGAAAGGGATGCAACAGATTACAAAATCCAACAAGTGTGGACAATTAATTTTTGGAAATGGGATGGTACAGGATAACGGCAGTTAGCCTAACTGAAGCCATAAAGTCAAGGAGCCTCCACTTGAACAAAACACAAGCACAAAAATTCCATCTTCACTTACTATAGGGAGTGAAACCCTTCATCAGGGGACACCCCTGATGAAGGGTTTCACTACCTGAAGCATCAGGGCCATGAGAGAACAGTGGATCTGTCTGTGCATTTTAATTCCACTGTGATTTTGTATTAAAGGATATGAAATGAAGAACAAATTTTTGTTTTTGTGTTTTGTTCAAGTGCAGGCTCCTTGACCTTGATGCAAAAGATTATGCTGAAGGTGTACCGGGTCATAATGTCGCATGCATAATAGTGTACGACATTATGGAAAGCCTGGACCTGTGCACTCTTTGAGTTGGAGCCCCCCGGAGTTGAGAATCTTTAGTGGTGGGGGAGTCCGGAGGGCACAGCCCCCATAATGGGGGGGTGTGGGGGCAGATCCCCCCATAGAACAAAAACTGCAAGTAATCATGCAACGCGCTTGTGCCACATGGCATTCTGCCATGCGACATAATGACCCTGTGCCTGCTGAAGGCACAGTATATTTTGGGAATGGACAAAGGAAGAAATTTAATTATTAAAAACTTGAAATGTAGATCTGAAACTCCCAAAGGGAACATTTCATTGGATCTGAACAGTGATGCTTCAGAGGTAGAATAAAATACTAGAAGGACACAACATGGCCATTTTTAGATAGCCCTATGAAAGGAACCAACAAGGGCCAGAACAAATAAACCACTAGAGGACAAGAAGGGCAAGGGGAACAAGAAAAGAGAGAGAGGGAACAGAGGAGGCAAAGCGGGTAGCAAACGTCTGCTACTGGAGCAGGGATGAGAGTTTGTTACTTTGTAATTCACATATTTCAGTCTTTTGATAGGGGATCTGCCTAAAAAAACAAAAAAAACATTTTGCTTCATGGCTACAGTCAATGTCAGTAACTTCTGCAATTGAAACTTCAAGGTATTTTAAATAATCTTTTTGCATTACTTTTTTTTTGACAGAGTGACACACATTTTTTTTAATTCAATTTAACATCTTCACAACATTCAAGGTGATTCTTGAATAAATCAGCTGTGGTTGATTTGTTCTTTAAAAAGTCCTAATTCTTTTTGCAATCCCTGCATCAGACAGCAATACATTATTAAAATGCCACATGTGTGGTTTTGCCTGTGGAATGAAATCTGGACCAGTTTGAACTGTAATAGTAACCTGGTCTGAGGTTTCAATTGGGATGGTACAAAATGAATGAAATTTCAACAATGGTGACAAAAATAGAAAATCAATTCTAGCTGAAATAGATTGTATAAAAGAGTATGCATTGCTGGGGAGGAAGAAAATATGCCATCATCAGTTTGCATAGCAGATCTCATCATTTGTACAAAATAACTGGAAACACAATAAACTTTTTATCACTGCTCTTAGTGTCTTCATGGAAAAAGGAGCAGTTACAAATGCCACCAAAAATCACATCCTTAGCAGTATAAAGAAAGTGCCTTATTGTTTTAAGTTCATCTACTCTGTTAGTTTTTGTATGGGGACAATAAATATTAATTTACCTTAAATTACATTTTTGTGAATTATATCTAAAATTAAAACCCTCCCAGGTTTTAAATTTATGAATTTCACTACTTTAACATCATTGTTAGAAAAAATAATGCCCCCACACACATTTTCTTTCTCCCAAGGACTAATATGTTGGCCTATTCAGCCAAGTCTGCTTGACCCTGTTGACCCCATGAGAGAATTTATTCTAGTATCATGCAATATATATATATATATATATATATATATATATATATAGAGAGAGAGAGAGAGAGAAAGAGCATATATATATAAATGCCCAAACTTTGTAGTATTGACTTTTTGATGGTCCACTTTTTCTTGCTGCACATGCTATTAACATTCAGACAGACAATAGAAAAGTCAGATGAACTGGCACCATACATGGGAAAATAATAAAAGAAATAACCAACTAAGAAACAGCATTATGTTTGTTTCCCTTCCCTCTTCCTGCTTTTAGTAAGACATACACTTTTTCTTCTATTTTTGGTACACCTGCAAATGGGGCAGGTTCTGCCACTCCAGAAGAGGGTTCTTGTTATGATGAGGGAATAGAAGATTCATCTGACTTCCCATATTTGCCACCATAGCTTTTAGGGCTGCAGTGGGTAGAGCCCTGCAGACTCCTGTGATCAAAAAAGGAAGACTTTTCCGACCAAATAACAGTGTGAAGTTACATCACTGTCATCTCCACGTCCTGTGAAGGACACCACTCTGTCCATTAGCAGTCACACTGCACTATTTTTCTTCTGTTATCAGTCATAGTGGAACACACCACAGTCCGTCATGTCCAAGATGGCCATCGAACTCAGTGCATGGGCTAGTAGTCACCCATGTTGGCACAGTCTGTCATGTCCAAGATGGCCATCGAACTCAGTGCATGTGCAAGAAGTCACACATGTGCAATAAAGTTCGGTGGCCATCTTGGACACAACAGACTGTGCCATGTTCAGCTGTGACTGTCACAGATGAGACTGTCTTGTTTTAGATTGATTTTATATATATAATTTTCCCTTTCTCTCAGCACCCCCCCAGAAACATAAGGCTGACACTGAGGTTGCCCAATCCTCCAGTGTCTCGATCAAGACTTCCGTGTCATTTTCTTTTCTCAGCCCTGCAGTTCCCTCCCACCCGACCCTCCCTCTCAGCAAGCCCCACCAGGAACATAACAGAGGCACTATGGGTGACCAATCCCCCTGTGTCGCAATCAGGAATTCTCAGTCTTTTTTCATTCTGAACCCTGTATAAAGAAATCCATCTATTGAGGTCTTTTGTGGCCATTACTGTTCCCCCACCTTACCCTCCCACTCAGCATCCACCACCCTACACTGCCCCCAAGCCCTTACTTACCCATCAGGGACCAACGCCGTAATCCTCTTTGGACCGCAGACATGTCTTCACTCTTCAAAGCTGGACTGCGAACTGAAGAAACCGGTACATGGTTCACTGTATTTCAATAGTGTTTTGAACTTTGTTGCATAACTTAGCCATTTCTGCATATTTTTGATGGTAATTTTTAGTACTATTACTCCAGATTCATCAGCTGTAGCCCTATCAGCTCTGGCCAGAGCTTGTTTAGTCATGTAGCAGAAATAGTCTTTCTATCCTCCGTTGTCCCAATTAGTGAAGGTTGTTATTTTCCATCACTGCCTCCCTTATCTCCTTAGAGAACAAGAACAGTCTGTTGTGTTTGTTACCCTTGGAGAGTGTTCTCAAGAATTATGTATTTGCTTTCAGACTGGCCCCTTTAATTTCTCCATACTTTCACCCCCCCCAACCTTATCCATTCCTTTCAGTCTCTCCATGATTGTTTACCTCATCTGATCAAAATATGCCCATCTAAAATCCAGAACCACAGTTATTAAAGAGATTTACTTTTACCTAAGGCCGGCTCAAACCATATAGTGTAATGATCACTCAACCTCATGGTTCACTAAATCTCCACTCCACCAATTGTTTCCTAGTTGGTAAGTACAACATCTAGAATGGCAGCTTGCCTTGTGGGTTTCATGAGCAGTTGCACCAGTAAGCAGTCCTACAGTCTGTTGAGTAGGGCCTGATTGCTAGTGGTCTTTGCTGCTGGGGTATCCCAGTCTTTATCTATAAGTATCTGGATAGATAGATAGATACATAGATAAATAGATAGATAGAGAGAGAGAGAGATAGAATGAATCAATATGTAAATAAATAAATAAACAAACTAACAAACAAAGAAACAAATAAATGGTAGTTTGAAATCCCTCTCCACCACTAACTCTACCTTTGCATCCTCATCCTAATTCTGTCTCCAAGTTATATCTGCCTTGACCTCCTGCCCTACAAGTCTATAGCCCAATCAGATTTGAAACTTTTTCATCTGCCAAATGTACTTGTCAGCTGTATCCAAAGTGACTCTGCCTCCCTTCCCTCTGTCCTGATGAACCCATCCTCTGCGGTATTTGTACTGTCCCTAATGTAGTACAGATATTGTTCTTTTCTAACATTTTCCCAGAAGTGATAAAATTCAATTTAATAATGATGTCATATTCATTGAATACACCACTTTACTGTATAATTAAGACAATGAAGATATACTTGTGGGATTTGTAATGTTATTGTGAAGAATTACCTACTTTTCTGACCTCAGCATTTCTCCCAGCAAATGTAGGGTAAATGGATATTTCTTGACAATAGATTTGTACAGTACATCAGTCATAAATGGTTTGCCAGAGAAGATTGTGTCTAAGAATGTTCTTTTGCTATGTTCAGGCATGGGCAAACATTTAGATACAAACTGTGACAAGTACAATGAACCAAGATTTTTACTTTACAAATTACCAAGTTGGCACAATTTTATTAATTGAAACTTTAAATGCTATATGGTGGGCTTTACCTTTTTTATATGAGTACATGACAATAGTGTACTCAAAATATTTTTAAAGACTCTAAGGTACTGTTGATGTTTAATGGTTTAATTAGTTCATAAATTTATACTACATATGGAATAGCAAATAAATGTATCCAACTGCCAATAGCTGACCCAAGGAAGACCACTAGGGTTTTTAAAAGGCAGTACACAAATCTTGTAAAAATAATGAGCTCATAAGGCACAGTTATGCCTTTTCAATGACTTTGATTTTAAAAAGCTAAAATTGAGGCTCAAAACAAAGAGAAACTGTTATACTGATACAGGAGGGGATGGTTACACTTTATGACCTACTTCCATATTCAATTCCTATGAGATAACATATAAACGCAGAAACACACAAAAATAGACTATGTTGGCAGAAAAAGACAATTGATCCATCCAGTGTGCCCCTAAAACCCTAACAACACCAGCACCTATTGTCCATACAAGGTTCTAGCCCACACCAGCCACCCCCATGCTCTCCACCCTCCTGCTACCACCTTAAGCAACTCACTAAGCCCTTCAGTTTGTCCCATCCATATCTGAAACCATTGATAGTTTTGGCACACCCTACCTTGACCGATAATTCCATGGCCCCAGAGCCCTTTTTGTAAAATAAAATGTTCTCACTTCCCTCTTGAACCACTTCTTATGTTAAATATTTCCACATTGTTTACCTTGTTCATTAATTTCAATATAACCCTGACATTCAGAATGTACCTTATAAAGCAGTAGTCCATGATCACTGGAAACAAAAGTAAAACAGCTCTTAGTTGGTACTGTATCCATGCCACTATAGACTACCAATAAGCATGTATAAAAAACAAGTTTGTTTTGTATATTTGAACTTGCAGTTCCTGTTGGATCCTTGCACTGCCTCTTATGTGTTCAGCTTTTTTTTTACTTTCTTAAAGAAAGGTCTAGTCTCAGGTGAAAAGGACTATGGGGACACTCCCAACACACTCTTCATGAGCTGCTCCCTGGTTGTATACTGTACCTGTTGCAAAAGGGTAAACAATCACAGCAGCAGAGCAATGAGGAGAGAGAGAGATGAAGAGAGTGAGAGAAAGGGAAAAGACAAAGAGAGAAAGAGAGAAAGAGAACATGGGGGCTGTCATCATTAAATGAAACCCCTTGTAATTTCTGCCCCTTCAGAAGAGGAGTTAAAGAAGTTTGAAGGCACTGTAAATGTGCATTAAGACATCCCCGGGGGTTGGGTTGATATCCACAGATATAACCTTAGGGGAAGTCTTGAGACACAGGGCATAGCCAAGTGTCTTCTGCCCCCCAGGGTTAAATAAAACAAAGACAATCCAAGCCCTGGAATGTCTTACCACTATTATTAAACTAACATATTTAATATTTTAAACTGAACATCTTAATAGGTAATTATTTTATTGTACATACAGGTTTCTAGCTATTAGCATATCCTTTTTATGTTTGCTTGCACGCATGTACAAGAAATATAGTGCCATCATTGGAGATTTCGGAGGTGTGTCACCTCCTCCTCCAATTCAGGCAGTGTGCTGGCAGGCGGGGCCCCTGTAAGCCAATGCATTTTGGAGCTGTCATGACATGCTCCAAAATGCAGTAACTCTGATTGAAAAGGGAGCTACGCGAGTGAGCAGCGATAAAGCTGCTCACGCACAGCTCCCACAGCTGCAGGCATGCGCCGCCTCCATCACGCAGCGGAGCCGATGGGGTGCCCAATCCCCGCCGGCTGAGCTGCATCGCTCCTCCCTCCCAGCAGTTGGTGCCACGCTGGGAGCCCACCCAGCGTGGCAATCAGTCATTTTGCTGATGGGGTGCCCATCCCCTGTCGGCTGAACGCCTCCCAAAGTCCTTGTGCCACTGGGAGCCCACCCCAGGGTGGCAAACGCCCCACGGTAGTTTTTTTATTTTTGTTGGCTGACGGGGTGCCTAATCCCATCAGCTGAACACCCCCAAAGTCCTTGTGCCATGCTGGGAGCCCACCCCAGCGTGGCAAGCAGTCCCATGAAGTCTTTTTTGTTTTAACCTGTAAAACAAACGGCCCCTGGCGTCTCCGAACCCCTCCCACAACCCGCACCACCCACTGCCACACCCAGCCTCCCACCCCTCACCCCATACTTACCTCCGGACTCGGCGCTAAGATCTTTGGTGGACCGGGAACACGTCTGCACTCTTCAAAGCCGACCACGAACTGAGGAAATGCCGTAAGCTGTAAATGGGCTAGATAGGAGGGGTTCAACTTTGATTGCATATCTCAGGCATTTTGGAATTTTTGCACCAAATTTTCAACATGGGGTTTTTGGGACCCCTTCTCATGAATGATGTCACTATCATGGCGTTATTCAGGCTCGAAGGGTGATTTCGCGCAGTGACTGCGAAATCACCCTTTGGGACTGAATACCACCATGACAGTGACATCATTCATGAGAAGGGGCCCAAAACCCCCATGTTGAAAATTTGGTGCCAAAATTCCAAAAAATGACAGTTTAACGAGCGTGCATTGCGCAGTTCCTACGCAGGCTCGTAAGTTCGCGAAATTTCAATATTCTCACTCCAGATTTTCAACATTGCCATTTCACCACACTGTCTTATGAGTAGTATAGCTGTCATTTTTCACATCTCACCCAAAATGTGTTTCCGCCCTTGTAGCGCAGAATGGCGCAGTCGGTGTGCAAAATCAATGTACGGGACATATTAAGAAAATCACAGTGTCATTGTTCATGAGCAGAGATCTTAAAATGGCAATGTTGAAAATTTGGTGACAGAATTCCTAAAAATGACTGTTTTACGAGTGTGCGTTGCACAGTTCCCACGCACGCTCATAGGTTTGCGAATTTTCAATATTTCCACTCCAGATTTCTAACATTGCCATTTTCCACACCTCCTCATGAGCAGTACAGCTGTCATTTTTCACATCCTGCTCAAAACATGTTTCGCCCATGTAAGCTACAATGGCGCGAGTCGGTGTGCAAACTCAATGTATGGGACACATTAACAAAACCACAGTGACACTGTTCATGAGCAGAGGTCTTAAAATGGCTATGTTGAAAATTTGGTGAAAAATGCCTAAAATGACTTTTACGAAGCGTATGCAGGACAGTTCCTATGCATGCTCAGAAGTTTGCAAATTAATATTTTCACTCTAGATTTTCAACATGTCCATTTTATTAAACTTCCTTATGAACAGTACAGCTGCACTTTTTCATATGTCACCCAAAATGTGTTATCGCACATGGCGCACAATGGTGCTGTTGGTGTGCCCGAAAGCAATGTTTAGGACAGATTAAGAAAATCACAGTTACACTGTTCATGAGCAGAGAGTCTTAAATGGCTATGTTGAAAATTTGGTGACAAAAGTCCATAAACGACTGTGTTATGAGTGAGCATCGTCCAGTTTCCACGCATCCTCGTTAGTTTATGACTTTGTAATATTTTCAGTCCAGATTTTCACTAGTGGCATTTTTCAACACTTCCTTATGAACAGTACAGCTGCCATTTTCACAACATGGTCAAGTGTGTTTTCACACTTTCAGTGCAGAGACGTGGTCGCTGTGGGAAATCATTGTTCGGCACAGATAAAGAAAATCACAGTGACACTGTTCATGATCGGAGGCACCAAATGCCTGAGTTGACAATCTGCTATAAATATCCCCAACCTACTTTTATAACGGTGTCGTTGCACAGTTTCTATGTACGCCCTGACTTCACCATTTTTTTAAATATTTTTACTACACATTTGCAACATAGCCATTTTTACACCTCCCCATGAAAGAGTACAGCTGTCATTTTTTACATCCTGTTCGGAATATTTTTGCATCTGTGGTGCTAAATCCCGTAGTCACTGTGCATAAGCAGCTTTCGGCTACCAAACTGATATTCCCCCTGTTCATGAGGTGGGGTCACAAAACAAACATGTTGAAAATTTGGAGTTAAAATACCAACGAAGCCTGAGGTATTAGGCTTTTCAACTAAATCGCCCAACCCTATAGAGAATGACAGGAATCAGGGGTGTGACTTGGGATTCTTGCCTGTGATGCTCATACCATTCCACACCCTGCAGTCACTGAGAGACATCGAGGTATGCCTTGGACTCTTCGGCCCCAAACTTCACCCCATTCTCCTATATCGCACCCATCTCACCATATTTCCTAATGAAATGGGGTGCGCATAAGGGCCAAAACCCCCAAGGAACACGTGACACTTGTCAGTCTCTGCAGAGTGGGGTGTGGTGAAATGGCGTGGCCGTTATGCCTGACGACCCAAATGCACACCCCAATGCCTGTCACTCTCTGCAGGGTGGTGGTGGGGTTGGCTTCAGTTCAATACTTCACTGCCATTCCTATTACGCAGCTCTGTAACTTCTACACTACCACTGCCAATGCCAGTAAGCAAACATTCGGCATTGACAAATGCTTGTTTAGAATGCTGGCATTCAACGAGACTGTTTCATTTCCAGTCATTGCTTTAGAATCTCTTTTAATGTCCCAGAAAATATTTTGTCAAATATGATAATAGTGACCAGAGTATACTGCTAACATCAGCCACTACACACACGTGTCTCTTTTATAATGTCATAAACCAGTCTAGAATAAACTAAGATCTTGGAGTCTGACAAGTTCTAACAGAATATTGATTGTAATAATGCTGTCATTTTCAGTGTGTCTATATGTCTTAAAGTAAATTAAGTTAAATTAATGTGAATACTTATTTTTGACACTAGACAACCATGGTGAGTATTAAAGGAAGCTATTGCTTTTGGGAATAGGTTTATATTGAATTTTAAGTGCCTTAATGACAGATTATGGCATGACAGAGATTATGTGCAAATCTAGATGATTCCTTTATCATAGCTACAGTAGTTACATGCACTGCACACATTCAACTGTACTGTATATTCTAGTCAAAATGAGCTGAAGAGTGTGCTCATCCTGAGATCTGAATTGGCTTGCAGGACCTAGAAAAGTCCCAGCTAAACTCTCTTGCCCTTGATCTTTGAGCATATTGCACTACTCAAGACAATACTGTAAATTGTAAAAACATATACACTAATAGCAGCTAAAGACTGACAGCCAGTCGAGTTTGCCCATAGTATTACTATCGTGTCTCATTGGGGTCCCTGATACAAAGGCCCCCAATTAGCATTTGAAAAGTAGACAAGGCCCTTAAGAATTGCTGAACCATGAAGCTGACCTACTTTTTTTTTTTTTCCAAGATATTCCAGTTTTGCAAGTGGGAAACAAATATTGAGCCATAAACAATTACATTCTGTGTTGGCATTTTAAGTTGATTCATCTTTCCTTCCCCTCTGTTGGCTGGTTTGAGCAGCCAGACTGTACTTGTCATCCCTCTTACTCTAAGTCCCAAATGAACAGCCCTTCTGCTGAAGAAAGCATTATTTGCTCATATTAGCTCAAATTACCTAGAGAGAAGTATGTTGACATATTTTATGTCCTGTAGCAATTTGATATTAATCTTATGGTTAAGGAAAGAATTACTAACTATACACTGCACTTTGCTTTCATTGGCAATGGACTGTAGTTCCAGTCTTCAAAAACAAACTATAAATCTTGTATAAACATGCATTATTTGGTAGACACACAGTAAACTGCACTCCAATTGTACTATGCAAGCTCTCTTCTCAATTGTTTAAACAATTATTCACTGAAATGACTGCTGTAAATTAATTACTAGATTTCAGGCAGGAATACCTTTGCAAGTCATACCCAGGGATTTAGAGCTGTACATATTTTTACAGTGACTTAGTGCCTAACTGGTTAGAAGTGTGCTCATGTATACAAAGTGTTCATCTCATTGGAAAGGTCAATACACATTATTATTATTTTCTGTGCAAGTCGGATAAGCCCTAGCAATGCCAGGACCAAGGAAAGCCAAAGCTGAGGATTTATAGTCAGATTTTGTAACATAAAAGCAGTGCTAAATTGTAAAAGGATTACTTCATAATATGAATCCGTGAAGTGAACTTTGCAGCCTGCTTATTATTACAAATCAGGGCTAAAGCTGGAGGAATGTAGCCTAGTCCTTAAGTAATTACTCATTTCTGGCTGAGCAGTAATAAATTACTGTTCTGACATAATGTAAGCCATATGCCCATATGTTTTTAAGGCTATAGTGAAAAAAAATCTAATCTTATTACAAATTCACATTTTTTTTTCTATTGCATGCCATATTTGTGTTTATTTGCTTTAGTTATTCTTAACAGTATGAATTAAGGTAAAAAGTCAAATTAGCTTTGTTACATAGTAAATTAGTTAGTGCCTTAAGAAGCAAGGGCCATAACAGTTTACCAGGGGAATGTATTGCTGTTGACAAGAGCTGCCAGCCCCTGGGAATTACAGTTAGGGACAGCCAGACCATTTCTATTTATGAGCCCTCTGGAGTCATGTTTTTCTCCATATTATGTTTTAAGAGATGTTAACCAGAATTCATAAACATAAATCCTGTTAACACCTGCTCAGTATTATTATTGTGAATTTCTCCAATTCCACATTTCAAAACACTGTTCAAGATGACATAAAGTTTTTAGAATAATCCATTGAAGTAGTATACACATTTTTGCAAGACTCGGTTTGGTAATAAGGATCAGTAAAAGGGCACCTGATTTTTAGAAATGCTGTGTCAGATTTAAGAATTCTTCTTAAAACATTAGAGGCAGGGTCGGCCTTAGGGTATGTGGCACCCTAGGCAAACTTGCAAAGGACACCCCCCGTAGGCCTGTTATCTGGATTTTTGCATGGGGGATTTTTTACTGAGTGGTAAAGGTATGCTGTGCATGTGTGTGTGAAAAATGTTTGTAAAAAAGATGGGCGTCTGTGGGCTAATAGGCCCCCAGAAGCTCTGGGGTTTTAGATGCTTTTTGGTGCATTTTGTGGCTTATATTGAAGATAAATCAAAGTTCTGTTATCTTTCAAGGGCATCTTATATATTAAAGTGGGTGGGGGGATGGAATTATTTCACAAAGAAAATATTTAATTATAAAAAAAAATATCACAAACCCGAACTCTGGAATACCCATACCTCAGCAACACATTTTAACAAAACAATTCAGTCACAAAACTCTACATTCTTTAATTCCAACTAGATTCAGCAGGCTAGTTAGCACTCATTTCTGTTTACTGAAATGCAACTGCAACTTGCCTGCAAGAGCTTGCCTTTTGTTTTGTTTTGGGCCAAGTTTGCTGCAGGTAATAAACTTTCTGACAGCAACCACACCAGGAAAAAAAAAAACTTTTGTTTTTCCTTCCCCTTTCCTACCATTCAGGCACTGATACAAAAGCTCACAATTGGATCGTGCCACATGGCAAAGTCTGCTTTAATTTATTTTATACAACATAGTACTACATAATTATCTAATCTTGCACAGCATTTCCACCATGGGGTAACTGGGGCAAGTCAGAACTGGGGCTAACGGTCCAAAGTTCAGGAATAAAAAAAACAAAATGTTAGGAAAGTGCACTTTTTTGTTTTAGCTCAGATTACTAGCTGCATCACTTCATAATCATCACTCAGGTCTTTCACTGACTTTGTTAGACAAAATGGTCCTCCTCTTACCAAATGTTGCTCTGTTGGTCTGGTTACCCCTCAGGAAACAACATGACTGCCACTAGTCCAGGACTAGATACACTCAGTGAACCCCATGGAGGCCCCTGACTCCAGCAACAGGCAGTTTTTTTTTTCCCTGGCCCAAGCCTGAGACTAAAATCTCCTTCTCTTGGATGCTGGGGGGGGGGGACTGCTTGTCTTCTCCACACAGCCAAAACCAGGCTGTTGCTGCTGATTGGGCCTGCTCTGCCTCCTCCTCCTCCAAGCTGGCTGGCTGCTGGTCACTCTCTTTGCAGTCACTGGCCAGCAAGCCATTTTGAAGACTGGTAGTGGGTACTTTTACTTTACTCCCACCACTCCAGTCCCCATTCTTGAGGTGTCTCTCTTGACTTTTCTGACTCACTCCCAGGCCACTCACTGCACAGCCCTGCTCCATTGATGATGAGAAACCACTCCTCAGCTGTGAATCCACAATGGTGCAATGCTGTTTGGCTGCCGGGTGTGTTAACCTCTTGGACCTTGTCCTCTCCCAATCCTATCTGGACTCGACAAGCCCTGGCTGCTGCTGGCTCCCATCCCTCCTATGTCAGAGGTAACCTGCTCCAGTGCCTTCAGCAGCACAGTGCACCTGTGTCCTCCTCCTTTGTAGCACCCCTGCCCTACACACTGACCTCCAGTCCTCTTTGGGGTGTGTCTTTTTTCTTTTGCAAGCTTAAAACCAAACTCAGTTATTCCTCACTGCTCACTAACACAGCAGCTCAACCCCTTACTGCCTCATGGCTGTCTGCACACACCACCAAAACTGATTATGCCAAGTGCCAGCCACTCCCAGTCTGCACCACTTTGCGCATACATTCCATCTGCTGTGGTGCCAAACATAAAACAGACAGCAGCAGAGATCCAATAAAAATGGGAGTGACTCTTTTATGGGTGGTTCTGGCAGGCAGATATGAAATGATAAATCTGATGGACAAGTTTTCACCACTCCTCCCAAATAACACCAGATTTGGCCATGTTAATTCTCAGTCCATCCAAGTCACTAGCAAACCAAAAATAAACCTAAACAAGCATTTGTCAATGCCGAATGTTTGCTTGCTGGCATTGGCAGTGGTAGTGTAGAAGTTACAGAGCTGCGTAATGGGAATGGTAGTGAAGTACTGAACTGAAGCCAACCCCACCACCACCCTGCAGAGAGTGACAGGCATTGGGGTGTGCCTTTGGGTTGTCAGGCATAACGGCCACACCATTTCACCACACCCCACCCTGCAGACACTGACAAGTGTCACGGTGTGCCTTGGGGTCTTTGGCCCTTATGCGCACCCCATTCCATCAGGAAATACGGTGAGATGGGTGTGGTATAGGAGAATGGGGTGAACTTTGGGGCCGAACAGTCCAAGGCATACCTCGATGCCTCTCACTGGCTGCAGGTTGTGGAATGGTATGAGCATTACAGGCAAGAATCCCAAGTCACACCCCTGATGCCTGTCATTCTCTACAGGGCTGAGCGTAATGGTTGGAAACTCTAATACCTTAAGCATTCATTGGTATTTTCACTCCAAATTTTCAGCATAGTTTTTTTGTGACCCCACTTCATGAACAGTGGCAATATCAGTTTGTTAGCTGAAAGCTGCTTATGCACAGCAACTACAGCATTTAGCACCACAGGTGCAAAAACATTCCGAACAGGATGTAAAAAATGACAGCTGTACTGTTCATGGGGAGGTGTAAAAAATCGCAATGTTGCAAATCTGCAGTAAAAATATTAAAAAAACTGGTGAAGTCACAAGCGTACATAGAAACTGTGCAACGCACACCCGTAATGTAATTAGTTTGGGGATTTTTTATAGCAGATTGTCAACACAGGCATTTTGGGACCTCCGATCATGAACAGTGTCACTGTGATTTTCTTTATCTGTCCTGAACAATGATTTCCCACAGCGACCACTCACCTCTGTGCTGAAAGTTTGAAAACACATTTCGGCCATGTTGTGAAAAATGACAGCTGTACTGTTCATAAGGAAATGTGGAAAAATGCCACTGGTGGAAATCTGGACTGAAAATATTACAAAGTCATGAACATACGAGGGTGCGTGGAAACTGTGCAATGCTCACTCGTAACACAGTCACTTTATGGACTTTTGTCACCAAATTTTCAACATAGCTATTTTAAGACATCTGCTCATGAACAGTGTAACTGTGATTTTCTTAATCTGTCCCAAACATTGCTTTCGCACACCGACTGCACCACTGTGCACTACATATGTGAAAACACATTTTGGGTGACATGTGAAAAATAGCAGCTGTACTGTTCATAAGGAAGAGTAATAAAATGGCAATGTTGAAAATCTGGAGTGAAAATAGTGAAAATTCACAAACTTACGAGCGTGCGTAGGAACTGCGCAATGCACGTTCGTAAAACAGTCATTTTAAGGAATTTTTTCACCAAATTTTCAACATAGCCATTTTAAGACCTCTGCTCATAAACAGTTTCACTGTGATTTTCTTAATGTGTCCCATACATTGATTTCGCACACCGACTGCGCCATTGTGTGCTACATGGGCGGAAACATGTTTTGGGCAAGATGTGACAAATGACAGCTATACTGCTCATAAGGAAGTGTAATAAAATGGCAATGTTGAAAATCTGGATTGAAAATTTGCAAACTTACGAGCGTGCGTAGGAACTGCGCAACGCACATTTGTAAAACAGTCATTTTTAGGGATTTTTTCACCAAATTTTTAACATAGCCATTTTAAGACCTCTGCTCATGAACAGTGTCACTGCGATTTTCTTAATGTGTCCCATACATTGATTTCGCACACTGACTGCGCCTTTGTGCGTTACATGGGCAGAAACACATTTTGGGAAAGATATGAAAAATGACAGCTGTACTGTTCATAAGGAGGTGTGGTAAAATGGTAATGTTGAAAATCTGAAGTGAAAATATTGAAAATTCGCAAACTTACGAGCGATGTAGGAACTGCGCAACGCTTGCTCATAAAACAGTCATTTTTAGGAATTTTTTCACCAACTTTTCAACATAGCCATTTTAAGACCTCTGCTCATGAACAGTATCACTGTCATTTTCTTAATTTGTCCCGTACATTGATTTTGCACACCGACTGTGCATTGTGCGCTACATGGGCAGAAACATGTTTTGGACAAGATGTGACAAATGACAGCTGTACTGCTCATAAGGAAGTGTAATAAAATGGCAATGTTGAAAATCTGGATTGAAAATATTGAACATTTTCAAACCTACGAAGGCAGGTGATGAACTGCGCAGAACGACCAGAAATACGTCATTTTAGGGATTTGTTCACCAAATTTTCAACATAGCCATTTTAAGACCTCTGCTCATGAACAGTGTAACTGTGATTTTCTTAATCTGTCCTAAACATTGCTTTCACACACTGACTGCACCACTGTGTGCTACATGTGCGAAAACACATTTTGGGCGACATGTGAAAAATGGCAGCTGTACTGTTCATAAGGAAGAGTAATAAAATGGCAATGTTGAAAATCTGGAGTGAAAATAGTGAAAATTCACAAACTTATGAGCGTGCGTAGGAACTGCGCAACGCACGTTCGTAAAACAGTCATTTTTAGGAATTTTTCACCAAATTTTCAACATAGCCATTTTAAGACCTCTTTTTTTTTTTTTTTAATTTTCATATTTTTTCCCCACGCCTCTCGTCGACCATCGACTCTGGTCACGGACCACTGGAGCCCCAGCCACCGGAAATTGCTGTCTCCGGTCATCCCTGGCTTACCCCCCAGAGAGTGGGGCCGTGATTCCGACCCCTTATATCGGACCGCGGAACTGTGACTGGTTGGGGGAATGGCTCCGGTGGCCAATCAGGGCTTTTCCTGGGGCAGAGCATCACCGAGACGCAAGGCGTGGGATTTTTGTTCCCTCCCATATTCCCTCCCCCGAGGAGGCGGGGACGTGCAATGATGCCAGCGTCCGCCCCACCTCCCACCCCGTCTGAGCGTAGGCAGCGCGAGTTCTCCCAGCCTCCACCAGGAGTCCCCAGAGCTCCGAATGTTGCCCGCACCCTCCCCGGAGAAGGAGGCTGCCCATCGGACGCTCAATCCTTCTCCCCCGGCCGGCCCTCCGACGATCCAGGTCCATTCCTGAACCCGGGTCACTGGCGTCGCAAGCGGAAATCCCAGCACTGCACCAGTGGGCTGGTCCCATTTTAAGACCTCTGCTCATGAACAGTTTCACTGTGATTTTCTTAATGTGTCCCATACATTGATTTCGCACACCGACTGCGCCATTGTGTGCTAGATGGGCGGAAACATGTTTTGGGCAAGATGTGACAAATGACAGCTATACTGCTCATAAGGAAGTGTAATAAAATGGCAATGTTGAAAATCTGGATTGAAAATATTGAAAATTCGTAAACTTACGAGCATGCGTAGGAACTGCGTAACGCACGCTCGTAAAACAGTCATTTTAGGGATTTTTCACAAATTTTCAACATAGCCATTTAAGACCTCTGCTCATGAACAGTGTCACTGTGATTTTCTTAATGTGTCCCATACATTGATTTTGCACACTGACTGCGCCTTAGTGCGCTACATGGGCGGAAACACATTTTGGGCAAGATATGAAAAATGACAGCTGTACTGTTCATAAGGAGGTGTGGTAAAATGGCAATGTTGAAAATCTGGAGTGAAAATATTGAAAATTCGTAAACTTACGAGCGTGCGTAGGAACTGCCCAAAGCTTGCTCGTAAAACAGTCATTTTTAGGAATTTTTTCACCAACTTTTCAACATGGCCATTTTAAGACCTCTGCTCATGAACAGTATCACTGTCATTTTCTTAATTTGTCCCGTACATTGATTTTGCACACCGACTGCGCCATTGTGCGCTACATGGGCAGAAACATGTTTTGGACAAGATGTGACAAATGACAGCTGTACTGCTCATAAGGAAGTGTAATAAAATGGCAATGTTGAAAATCTGGATTGAAAATATTGAAAATTTGCAAACTTACGAGCGTGCGTAGGAACTGCGCACCACGCGCTTGTAAAACAGTCATTTTTAGGGATTTGTTCACCAAATTTTCAACATAGCCATTTTAAGACCTTTGCTCATGAACAGTGTAACTGTGATTTTCTTAATCTGTCCCAAACATTGCTTTCGCACACCGACTGCGCCACTGTGAGCTACATGTGCAAAAACACATTTTGGGCAACATGTGAAAAATGGCAGCAGTACTGTTCATAAGGAAGAATTATAAAATGGCAATGTTGAAAATCTGGATTGAAAATATTGAAAATTTGCAAACTTATGAGTGTGCATAGGAACTGCGCAACGCACTCTCGTAAAACAGTCATTTTTAGGGATTTGTTCACCAGATTTTCAACATAGCCATTTTAAGACCTCTGCTCATGAACAGTATCACTGTGATTTTCTTAATTTGTCCCATACATTGATTTCGCACACTGACTGTGCCATTGTGCGCTACATGGGCGGAAACACATTTTGGGTGAGATGTGAAAAATGATAGCTGTACTACTCATAAGAAGGTGAGGTAAAATGGCAATGTTGAAAATCTGGAGTGAAAATATTGAAAATTAGCGAACTTATGAACCTGTGTAGGAACAGTGCATGCACGCTCGTAAAACAGTCATTTTTTGAAATTTTTCCACCAAATTTTCAAAATAAGCTTTGAGCCGCCTTATGAACACTGGCAGTGTCATTTCATTAATTGGTCCCAAAAGGTGATTTCACGCAGTGACTACGAAATCACCCTTCGGGCCTGAATAAGGCCATGACAGTGACAGCATTCATGAGAAGGGGTCCCAAAAATCCCATGTTGAAAATTTGGTGCAAAAATTCCAAAAAATGCCTGAGATATGCAGCAAAGTTGAAAAAACCCTATCTATCACATTATACAGCTTACTGGCATTTCCTCAGTTCGCGGTCGGCTTTGAAGAGTGCAGACATGTTCCCAGTCCACTGAAGATCGTCGCGCCGAGGTCCGGAGGTAAGTATGGGGTGGGGAGTTGTGGGGAGGCAGGGTGCACAGTGGGTGGGTGCGAGTTGTGGGAAGGGGGCAGGGAGAAGCGCCGAGGGACAGTTTTTTATTTGCAGTTTTTTTTTTAAATGATGCGGGACATTTGCCACACTGGGGTGGGCTCCCAGCATGGCACAAGGATTGCTGGTTGGGGGGGCATGGAGCCGACAGGGAATTGGGCACCCCCATCGGCCATAGCATCTGTTGCCATGCTGGGGTGGGCTCCAGCGTGGCACCCTGTACTCTGGGGGGAGGACAGTGGAGCCGATGGGGGATTGGGCACCCCTGTCAGCTATACGATGAGTTGCCATGCTGGGGTGGGCACCCAGCGTGGCATGTGGAAGGCTTTGGGCGCAGGACAGCCGACGGGGATTGGTCACCCCTGCCATACAGTGTGTGCATAGGGGCAGTAATGCAGTATGCGTGAGTGTGTGTGTGTGTGAGGGGGAGTGCGCATGAGCAGGCAATATCTGATCACTGTTCACTGAAGCGTAGCTCCACCTTTCAACTGTACACCACTGCATTTTGGAGCTGTCATAGACAGCTCAGCAGGCATTGGAGAACTGCGGTCGTGCCTGCAAACACACTGACTGAATTGGAAGAGGGCTGCCACACCTCCAAAAACTCGGATGATGGCACTATGTTTCTTGCACAAGCATGCAAGCAAACATAAAAATGAAACTTTGATGGAGACAGTGCTCTCCTACTGAATGGCACCTTAGGCAGCCACCTAGTTTGCCTATCCTTAAGGCCAGCTCTAATTTTAAGGTTGTAGGCAGTTGTGCAGTGCACACAGTTAGTAATTGTTTATTTGATTGATTCACCAGTAAAAGAAATTAAGCAATGATACTGTAGCTCATTTCCTGGTCCATCCTTGAAGGCTGGTTATATGAACTTGTTTTACTGATACTAGGAATGCTGGGGTAGGACACTGGTGATTATCTTACTCTTACTACCCATGCACATTGGAATCAAAGACAGTTTCCTCAGGAGCACTGGCACAACAGTGAAAGGCTTGGAACATGGAAAAGAAAAAAAGGGTCTTCTTTGCTAAATCCCAGTTAATATCTCAATTTTTGTTTGTGCCCTTACAGAAATATGGGTGTGCTGTATACATGCAGAATGAATGCCACATGCTTAATTGTGCAATATTTGCATGCAGTTCACATACACAAAGTGGACCTATGCAAACCAGGTCTAAAAAGCAAATCTGGTTTGCATGCTGTAAGCTTGACATGTGCGCAGCAGGTAAGTTGGTGTGAACATCTTCTAAAAATTGCATCACGTTCACGTGTTGCATGCTTGACATGAGTGCAGCAGTTAAGCTGGTGTGAACATCATTTAAACATCATATCAGGTTCACATGTTACACACTTGCCATGAGTGCAGCAGCAAAGCTGGTACAAATCTTATCTAAAAAAGCACATCCGTTTCTATTTCTAGTACTACTGCAAGCAATTAGAATCATTAAAATACATTTGTGTTTGAATTCATATAAAAATTAGATAAACTCGGTAATTCTGATCCTTTTGCAAGTTGTTTAATGGCTTTTGATTTTTGTCATTAAATCACCATTAATTTGTAAATTATTGTTTGCTTACTGCATTAAATGCTTACAATATAGCCAGTCAACATCCCCCCATTGCAGATGTACAAAGAGAGGCCTCTGTGTTGTGAAGCCTATCCTTTTTGTTTTGGACCATGCAAATCCCTTATACATATTTAGTGTTACAAATGTGTTTCACCCTAACTGTTATGGCTTACTTACTTTCCCTTTGTCATTCTGTATGGAGCATATACACTATGGCCATGCTCAGCACTCTTTACTGAGTAGGGTCTTGGAAGCATGCACCATACCTCACATTTTGTCACTGAAATGAGGGTCATGGACACTCAGAATGAGGGACAATGAGGGACACTAACCCACATGATGATCAGGACACATCATGAAACATGGAGATACAGTACCTCAGAACACAGTGGAAACCATTGCATTACCACCTGAGAATGAATGTCTACCATTAAGCATGGGTGCCATTTAGGTAGGGCAGAGGGGGACAGTTGCCCCCCCCCATATTTGTGTCTAGGTTGTTCTTATGATGTGGCCATAATGGCATTAAATTTTGATTTAATTTTTTGCACAATAAGTGCCCACCTGGCCTGTGTGTGCTCCTGCTGCAGGTACTCTCCAAACTCCACTGTGTCTGTATTGTGTTGTCCACTCTCTCCACCCATTAGCAGTGGCACAATCACATGTGATGTTGATGAGCTCTGACCAAGAAAGAGCACATAAGTCTTGCAAGTGCAACACTGTCTTTCCCACCACAGAGTAGACAGACTGCACAGTACATCTTGGAGAAGTTGGTGAGCACTGAACTCTCAATAACAGTGTTGTGGCAGCATATTTTTGTTGGTCTACTCTTAGTGAGTCTCTGTCTCTCCTGGTTGCTGAAGGAGCGGAGGGTGAGCAGGAAGTTTACTCAAGACTAGGCTACCTATTTACTCTATTAGGCTCGCCTTGCAAAAAAAAAAAAAAAAACAGCACAGACCCCCACAGCAGCAAGCTAGGCTTAGCAGCAGTGGTGACAGTGGTGTGGGTGACCTTCATAGGCCGTAATCAGTGAAGTGTGGCAGCAGCAACCTAGCAAGAAAAAGCAACCCAAATTGGGTTGATGAGGTTGGTGAGGTAACTTGGTCACAGACCATGCTGTGGACCTGTGATGGCTGATTCTAGTATCCAGCTTCTGAAGTAAGGAGAGGGGGTAGTGGACTGAGAACTGGGCTGGTGGCACACTCTGCCAGGTAGCAGGTTCTAGCCATATGGCCCGGTAAGTAAAAGTAAATCTTTTTTTACAGGGAGACTGGGAAAGGAGAAAAGACTTAAATATTGATGTGTTTTTCAAGTTTCTTCACCTTTGGGTGGCTTCATGGCCCATAAGGGATGGGTATTGAAATTAATGAAGTTGTGGAGAAAAATCGGGACAAAGTTATTTTTTTTGAGAGGGGGCAGAAGTTCTGCCAGGGGAAAAATTGGTTAGTAGCTGGGTGGGTTTAAGCCTAAATCTGATGTACTGCTCCAGGGTATAAAGAGATGAATCTTATAAATTTGAATTGTTCCTGATCTGCATATCACTTTTCAGGCAAAACAAATAAGTTGTATCTTTTAGAGATGTCACAGATATTCTAGAGCTGTCCCTTGCATTCATGGATAGTTGAGTGGTATAGTACGCACAGACTATTGGAGCTCCACTATAATCAGTCTTATGCCCTCCCCCTCCACGATGAAGCTGACCTCCACATCCCATGCTCAGGCACATTATGACAAAGGGCAAAGCTTACTTATTACTATTTTATGCATTATTGATGGAGAGTTGGAGATTAATGAAGGCCACCGCTTGACTAACAGGGGCCTTATTAGTAGAACAGTGACCATCATTATTCTCCAACTCACCATCATAATGTATAAAATAGTAATAAAAATAGCTCCTTTCATTTCAAGGGGTATGCCCCAGCACTGTTACCCATGGACATCATCTCTTATAGACTCCTGCTTCTGGCTCCCTAGTACTCAGGTAAGAGACTTTTCACTTATATCTGTACTTGGTAGGTTGTCTGTAGCAAAATGGCCATACCAACTACAGCGTGTGTGCATGGGGGGTGGGACTGGCAATGTGGGTGTGTGTAAAGTTATTGCTACTTTTGTGTTTGCACCTTAACGTCTGTTTGCATGGAAGCATTCAAAACTATGGATAGAAAATAGTAGGAATACAGGTCAGACAGAAGTAATTAAGTGATCTTGTGGGTAAGTTTGTGTCTTGAGGTGGGAAAAAACACATGTGTTTCCATTGGTATGTATGCTACAGTTCAACTGTAGAACTGAGATGAGTAAGAGAAGAAAACTGAAAAGCATAACAGTGACTACAAGTGTGCTGCATGCATGCAGATGTAATCAGATACAGTATGTATTGAGATACAAGTGAGCCATGTGTACACACAGTATGTTTTAGTGGTTAAAGGCATTAAACTGCAAGCCAGGAGACTTGGAGGCATGAAGACCTGGGTTTGAATCGCATCAACCCCCACTTGTGTATGGTGTGATCCTGAGCAAGTCACTTAACTTTTACATATGCAGTTATCAGTGACTACTTGCTTTTTGCATGCATGCCACATGCCTGTAGTCTTTCCCAATTTAACATAAAAATCATGTTTTCCATACTTGACTGGTGCATGCATGTCATATGCATGCAATCGGTTCCAATTTAACATTTAAATCTTACCTGCAGCATGCATATCACTTGGGTAGTTTTATGTGTGCAGCATAAAAACATTTCATATAATTATTTCTGTAAGGGTGAGTTTTGTTTTTCCTTTACGACTAAATTTGGAAGTTAAATTGTTTAATATTTTTATTTTGCTTTAGGGTAGTAGTTTGAGCCTGGTAAAGAGGGGTATAACATATCTGTCTGTCCAGCAAGGATGTTTAAACATATTAAATCATGTGGCCTTTCTCTTTAGTATTTTATTTTTCTTTAATTTTAGAAGGACACAAACAGGAAAATAGATTTTGGGTTCCTCTGGTGCAGGTATGGCTGGATCCTTTTGTGGAACAGTGGCAGAAGGGAAAATTTGATTGCCCAGTTTGGAAGTTTGTAATGGTTTCCCTCCTTACTAAAAAACAACTCTTCTCAAATGTAAACAGTGGACATTAACCACCATGATTTTGCATGCTGCCTTGAGGAAGATTTGTAGTAATACCGTATTCTTTTTCTAAATACTCTAGACTTCCCTGGTTGTCCCCAGGAAAAGAAATAATGACAGTCAGTACTAACAATATAGTACGTTCCAAAAAAAGAATACCCAGGCAGCTGTGGGATGTGTTATAGTTGTGTGTACATGGACAGTTAGGAATCAAAGGGTCTCATGAACATAAGAGACCAAAGGAGTGTAATTGCCCCAGACCAGGTTGTAATAACTTTGTGGAGACACAGGAAGATTTATTTAAAGAGTGTCAGTATGTGCAGGACTTTTTGGAATATCTGGTCAATCAGTGGAAGTGGCCTCTAACACAGATGGTACATGATGAGTCCCTTATATTTGGACAGACGCTGGTGGGTTGGGAAAACATACATATTGAGAGTACTAATGTTTTATTTGCTACTTTGAAGATTTATCTGTTGTAGGCTCATTGTGCATTTTCTTTACAGCAGAAACTAATCTCTTACACTGACTTAAATGCCATTGTTAATAATGTCTGCAAGAAAGATTTGAAATCCAGATTTAGTACTTGCCATACTGGTCCTTGTAAGAACAGATCCAGAAGCAAATGATTTGATACCTTTTATTGGACCAATATAGATGTAACAAAAAGAACTCATATGCCACACTGGCAAATGAGGACAACCAAATAGAGGTACCCAGAGAAGTGGAAGGAAAGGATGTGGAGGTTAGCCAAGGAGGTGACCTCAGTGGGGAAAGCAGTGGACCCCAGAGGAGGAGGAAGTGAATCCTGGTGGGGGACTCCATCATAAGAGGGATCCAGCTAGGAACACAGGAGGGAGAGGACAGGGAGGTGAGGTGCCTACCAGGTGCCACAGCATGGAGGGATGGAAGGAAGATACTGGGGATCACTGGGAAGGCAAGATGGGAGGTGAGCTGGATGTCATTATCCACCTAGGTACTAATGACTTGGCAAATGGGGAGACAAAGGAAGTTCAGGAAGAGTTTAGAAAACTGGGGAGGGTCTCAAGCAAGTAGCTACTTCTGTCACTTTCTCAAAGTACTACCTGTGAGAGGCAAGGAAACATAGGAGTGCATGCACCAGGAACTTTAACTCATGGTTGAAGAACTGGTGCTGTGAGGAAGGGTTTGGATTCATTGGTGACTGGGGACCCACATGGAGGGATGGAGGTTTGTTCAAGCCTAACGGCCTGCATCCATCCTGGAGGGGAATCCAAGTACTCAATGATAAGTTTAAATGCTACATTGACAAGCATTTAAACTAGCAAGGGGTGGCAGGCCAGCAAGGGTACCCACTTGTCACAATCCCCCACAGCCTAGCAGTGGAACCAGTGAACCAGAGGAGTGGCTATCTCTGCAAGCGGTGTGCAAAAGATGGAGATTAGTGTCCAAAAGGTGGATAAGCAGAAAGGGGCAAAATTCAGCAGAAGGGCAGACAGCAAGGAGAACCAGGGATAAATGACAACCAAGGAAGGGGCTGGAGTAGAACAGTGAAGCAGACTAGGGAGGTCAAATCATGGAAGCCATGTGTGCAAATGCCAGGAGCCTTAGCAACAAGATGGAAGATCTGGAGGCTGTCATGGTACAGTCAGACCTGGACATTGTGGCCATCACTGAAACCTGGTGTAATGATAACCATGACTGGGAGATGGCCATACCTGGCTACAACATATTCAGAAGAGACAGAGCAGGCAGGAAGGGAGGAGGAGTGGCACTGTATGTGAAAATGACATAAGGGCCACAGAGATCCAGGAGGAACAAAATGGGGGAGAGATACTGTGGGTTAAGCTAGAAAGGAAAATGGGGCCAGCCATCCGCACAGGTGTGGTCTATAGACCACCAGCCCAGGAGGAAGAAACAGATAGGAAGCTGATGCTAGCCATCCAAAGGATGGCAGACAAGGGTGAGGTAGTACTGGTTGGAGACTTCAATATTCCAGACGTGGACTGGAGCATCCCAGCAGCAGAATCAACTAGGAGCAGATTTATCCTGGACTCCCTTCAGGGTGCCTTCCTCAAGCAACTGGTCATGGAACCAACTCGGCAGAAGGCAATACTGGACCTTGTGCTCACAAACAGGGACAGTGTGATGGGGGTAACAGTGGGGGAGCACCTGGGGAACAGTGACCACCAGTCATTGTGGTTTGAAATCACAGAAAGAGCAGAACCAAACCACACAAAAACACGTATCCTGGATTTTAGGGGCAGACTTTGGGAAAATGGGGAAATACTTGAAAGAGGCATTAAGGGGAATGGGACAGGAATCGGGTTGAGGAACAGTGGGCAGTATTTAAAATGGGGATTATAAGAACAACAGAATTATGCATTAAGCAGGTTAGCAAGAGGAAAAGGAAGAGGAGACCATTATGATTTTCCAAAGAGGTAGCAAAGAAAGTGAAAGCCAAAAAGATTGCATTCAGGCAATACAAAAAGACACAGGCAGAAGGGGATAGGGAGAAGTACCAGGAGAAACAAAGGGAGGCATGGAAGTCAGTAAGGGAAGCCAAAGCTCAGACAGAAGAACACATTGCAAAATCAGTGGTTAAAGGGGACAAAACCTTTTACAGGTACATAAGTGAAAAAAGAAAGACAAAGGGAGGGATAGTGAGACTGAAGGGGATGGGAGTCGCGTGGAAGATAACAATAGTAAAGCTGACATATTGAACAGGTATTTCTGCTCAGTCTTTACTGAGGAAGGGGTAATGGGTCTGGAAGGAGTACAAGGGGTGAGAATGGTGCAGAAATGGACACAAGTCCCTTTACACGAGAAAGGGTCCTGAAGGAACTGGAAGTAATAAGAGTTGACAAAGCAAAGGGTCCAAATGGGGTGCACCCCAGGGTCCTTAAAGAACTAAGAGAGGTGGTGGCTGAACCTCTGGCTATCCTGTTTAGCCAATCACTGGAAACAGGGGAGGTACCCAAAGACTGGAGGACAGCAGATGTAGTCCCCTTATACAAAAGTGGGAACAAAGAGGAAGCAGGGAACTACAGACCAGTCAGCCTCACCTCGGTAGTGGGAAAGATCATGGAAGCACTTCTGAAGGAGAGATTGGTGGAACATCTGGTTGTCAGATGGACTACAGGACCCAAGGCAGCACGGTTTCACCAGGGAGGTCATGTCAGACCAATCTCATTGAATTTTTGACTGGGTGACTAGGGAGGTGGATCGGGAGGCAGTGGACATGGCCTATCTGGACTTCAGCAAGGCCTTTGACACTGTGCCACATAGAAGACTATTAGACAAACTGGGGAATATGGTGTGGGCAGGACAGTAGGTGGTGGGTAGGTAACTGGCTGGGTGGCAGGACACAAAGGGTGGTGGTAAATGGCTGTCACTCCACAGAGGGAAGAGTGACCAGTGGGGTACCACAGGGATCAGTGCTGGGACCGGTCCTATTCAACATCTTCATCAGTGACATTCCAGGATCTAGAAGGCAGAATTTCACTGTTCGCTGATGACACAAAGCTCTGTAACAGAGTAGACACACCAGAGGGTGTAGACAGAATGAGAAGGACCTGAAGAAACTTGAAGAATGGTCAAGGGTTTGGCAGTTGAAATTCAATACAAAGAAGTGCAAGATAATGCATATGGGGCACAAAAACCCTGGCACAATATATCAGTTGGGGGTGAGGATATAGCATGCACCAAGCAGGAAAGAGATCTCGGGTTGTCATCTCTGATGACCTCAAGGTAGGAAACTGTGACAAGGCATCAGGTAAAGCAAATAGGATGCTGGGATGTATAGGCAGGGGCATCACCAGCAGGAAAAGGGAGGTCATAATTCCGCTATACAAGACACTAGTGAGGCCCCACCTGGAGTACAGTGTACAGTTCTGGAGACCATACCTACGTAAGGACATAGACAGGGTAGAGAAGGTTCAGAGGAGGGCAACAAAGATGGTGCATGGATTGCATCACAAGTCCTATGAAGACAGGTTGAAGGAACTGAACATGTACTCCCTGGAGGAGAGGAGGGAGAGAGGGGATGTGATAGAGACATACAAGTATCTTACAGGGAGAAACAGACTGCAGGAAAACATTATTTTTAAGCGAAAAAGATGTTCCAGGACTAGAGGGCATGGGATGAAGTTGGAGGGAGGATGATTCAGAGGAAACATGAGAAAGAATTTCTTCACAGAACGGGTGGTGGACAAGTGGAACACCCTGCCAGAGGAAGTGGTGGGGGCTGAAACAATCACGGGATTTAAGAATGCATGGGATAGACATAAAGGCATTCTAGAGGTCAGTGGTAAGGGGAAACAGACTTCTAGGAAAACAAACTGAACTTACAAGCTCAAATGGGCAGACTGGGTGGGCCATAGGCCCTTATCTGCCGACACTGTCTATGTATCTATGTATCTATGTAACAAAGTGCTATTGCTTTCAGACCAACAAGTCCTTCTTCAGAAACTTAAAGATTCAGATTTGGCAAATTTTAAAGGATCTCAGACAGTCTCTGGATCCACATCCCTAATTGCATTTGTCAAGTTTACAATGTATTTTTAACTAAATGCTTCAGAACACTGTAGTGGTAAACCTTTGTGTTGTGTACCTGTAATGCATGTTCTCTTGTGTGATTGTTGTCTCATTTGACTACTATCCATCCAGTGAGGAATTTGTGACAATTCCATAGCCTTTTTTTGCATTTCTTTATTGATTTTGTTTTCCTTGGGTGACTCTGGTACAATGGAATAACTGATTATTATTTTATGTTTTACTCTTTTTGTATTGTATTATATATTTTTGCACCTTGTTTTTTTTTGTTCTTTTTCATCAATAAACGCTCCCCTACTGTTACAGTAAATGCAATGTGATCTTTAAGGTTCACTTGGATGGTCACCAGAAAGGGGTAGAAGGGACCTTGGTTTAACATTTTAAATGAAACGTGGCATTTCAGCAGTTCACCACCCCCTTCCCCTCAGTATTGCACTACAGTGTAAGAAATGGGTATGAGCCAAAGCTGCTGATTTTGGGATTACAACCCATGACCTTCCAGTCTTCTGGCCCCAACAGGAGCATACTGACTACTGAGATACTGGCAATGCACTATACACATTAGTTGCAGCCTCTGTACATACAACAGTTGCTCATCCTGCATTGTTACAAGCAAAATGGTAACAGTCCCCTGCAATATTTAATATGGACCGCCAAGTTACAGCAGACATTGTGTTATAAAATGGGTAGAAACTTTCCAGCATATAATTGGATAAGGAGCACATTTATCAGTGCTCTTATCCAGTTATAACTTTGCAACTGGTCCTAGTTAGGCTCACAAGGATGCTGCACATGCAGAAAGCCATACCTGTCATAACATTTTGAAGAAGAAAATGTCTACCCTGCACTGTGACATTGAAAGTCCATTCCTGCTCATCAGTCACCCAACCACTTACCAGTCATGCAGGTCACCTGCCTCATGCTGCCTAAAGTCCACCCAATGCAACATGTAAACAACTAAAGTAAATGACAACGTGCCTCTAGTTTGCTTTCATTTTTTAACAGCTGCATTTTCACCAGCCATCCTTTTCACCACTGCCATTTCTATGATCCTCATTCCCCGTGATCTTCAGACCTCATCCTCCCCATCCCTTAATAGTATTCAGTACTACCAGGCTGTCAGACTTTTAAAATTGTAATATAAAATGAACAATGTGAATTAGGAAACTGCAAGGATCAGGCACCCATTCGCTCATACTGCAGTGCAATAGGTAAAAGTGTGAACTACAAAATGCTTACTATGGCAGCTGCTGAGGGACACATTCACTTACAGTATTCAAATAGCTGTATCACTTACCATTTCTCCAATCTCTGTAGTGCTGGCGCTTGCTTGAGCTGACGTCCTGATTACTTGCATCTTGGAGAGGTGGCTAAAAAGGGTAAAACAAAGATAAAAACAAAACATAAAAATTAAAAAATATCCATTTATATGGAGTGAGAAACAGAGTCTGTGGGGGAGAGGTGGATAAAAAAGCCTAAAAGAAATAAACAGAATATAAAAAATAAAAATTGAAGTTTGTGTGTGTGGATGGAGAAACAGAGTGTATGTGTGTGTGAGTGGGGGAGACAGACAGAGAGACACAAACACCCTCTAATAGCTGAATTTTGTAACAGACACAAATGCCCTCTAATAGCTGAATTTTAGATATGGTCTGCGTTACAAATCCAATGACTATTTTCCACTTTCATACCTTAAGTTACCTCAAATTTTTAAACTTATGTTTATCAGACTTCTTTTAATAATTCATTTCTTTTCCAGGGGAGGGTTTTTACAAGGAGGATCCATTTTATAAGTGGAATAAGACAGTTTGTGGTGTGGTTTATGGGTTGATAAGAGTACTTCACAGGTGCTAAAGGCACTTATTGCAAGCTTCTCATGCCTCATTGCACACCTGGGTGAGCACTTATCAACCCATAAAACCCACACCTCATTGTATCTTATTCCTTATATAATAAGAGCCTTATACTGTTCATTTTATAATTTTATAATGCAAATTTTGATTCACCAGGGGCCTAACAGCATCACCTAAATTTGTGTAAAATAGAACAGATGTTATTTACCTTGTTCTTCTGCAGTTCACTTCATTTCCAGAGCTGAAAGAACTAGACAAGAAAAATGTATAGCTGTGCACACAACATAATAGATTTATGCAGTACAGATACTGATTTATTTGACCAGCACGCAGATATTGGACTTTTATATACTGTTGTGCAGTGTGTAAACCTTACTGTTTTAAGCAGCTTGTGCACAATTGCATAATTGTTTTGGATTTTAGTCCATTAAAGCAAAAACAATGATTTTAAATTAACTAAATGCTATGTTTAATATTTTATATATATATATATATATATATATATATATATATATATATATAGCTTGTTTCACTGTGACTAAAACGTTGTTTAAGGTAAATAATGACTCTCAACTGCAATCTGCTTTAAAGTTTTATTGGATTTTTTTTGCTGCTGCTTTTGCTGTTCTTTCTTCCTGTGTCAGGAAGTAAGCCAAAATGCCATGTGGCATCCATTGCCATCCTTCCTGCTGTTTCTATTAAATTCCAAGAAGCATTTATTTTTAGTATTAAGAAGAACTCTTCAGGCTGTATAGTTTTTATTTCCTTTTGTATATTTTTCTGGGCAGAGAAGTGCCTGTTTTATATACTCAACTAATCCAAAAATCATTGGCAGCAATTCTCATAAGCTGAAGAGCAAAAGATAGTGTTTATGAGTTTGTGGAAGTGCATATGAATGTTTTAGTAAGAAATGTATTTCAACTTTTGCTGAACTGTCACGCCACATGTGTAGTTGGAAGTATGGACACATGAACTGTAATCAACATGTTTAAAATTAATACCAGACACTATGTTATGGATGCCACTTGACCATATAAAACTGCAATATACATCTTTTGACTGTGTGTGTGTGTGTGTGTGTGTGTGTATATATATATATATATATATATATATATATATATATATATATATATATATAGTATGTTTATACAGTATATGTATATATCAAGAGTGTGGGAGTGTGGAGCAATAGCCAGTGGAATCATTCTGATATATTCAAACTATGGGATGTTATTTCCTAAAGAAAACATGTCACTGCTATTTATATGGTGCATTTTTGATAAATAAAAGGAACATGGACCATACGTTTCAATTTAAAGTGCTTGGATTCTGGATTTCACGATTAATAAAAAATTATCATTTTCAGAGAATGGAGTAATGGTCAGCTTCTAGGTCCTCCCAGCCAAAGGCTTGTAGGCTCAAGATTTTCTTTCTTCAAGAGTACTAGTTGTAGTCCTATAGTAGGCACAGTGCATTTCCATCCATTCTCATGTTGTTCAACTCACTAACAACTCAAATTAGGGTTCAATAAAAATGCTGGTGAGTACAGTATTTGACAGACTGACAGTTTATTTTGGGAGGGGGATAATACCCCTTTTGCAGTTGTTAGTTATTGAAATGAGAAGAAACAATTTATTTAGTACCTGAAAAGTAGCTGACAAAATATCTGAAAAAAATTATTGAAAAGCATTTTTGTTTTGAAACAGCGTTTGCTTATATTTCAGACATTTTGTCTAGTTCTTTTATTTATTTTTTATTTGTGAGAATCAGTTTGCAACCTTTGAGCCAGAGGCTCATTTCCAAATGTACCTCGTCACATTGAGGCATACATAGCATTTAGATTACATAGTACAGGTTTTCTTCAAGTAGGCATTTGTTAGAGGTGCCACGTCACACTGTGGTCAAACAACATACATTTAAGTTACAGGGTACATGTAATAGAAATAGGTCTGACACAATTGGTTTCACTTGCTGAGCAATCAACTGGCATGAGACAGCAGGCTCTGGCCAGGTTATACTTTAGAAATGGTGTGCTGGGTAAGGGATGGGGGTGGGCTAGATGGGGAGCTGCCCGGTGGGCATTGTCACGAGTGGAGAGGTCGAGGTAGGGCCTCATTCAGAGACAGGAACAGCTACGAGTGTTGAGGAGAGTTGGCTGCAAAGGGTGGTTTTGAATTTGGAGATTGTGGTGGCATTGGAGATGGTGGCAGGGAGAGAGTTAAACCAGAGTGGGGCTCTGTACCAGAAGGACCTCTGACCATGAGTGGTTCTTGATCTGGGGACCAGTAGAGCGGTCTTGTAGGAGGACCGTGTAGCAACAGTGGGCAGGATCCGGTGGATGGATGCAGTTACCCCTGGTGGAGAGAGCCCGAGTAGGTTTTTGTGAGTAGGCAGGTATGATAGTGAAGCCGTTCATCTAGGGTCAGGAGTTTAGCATCGTTATACAGTTGACAGGTGTGTGTGAGCCTGGGGGCACCAGTAATCAGTCTGCAAGCCTTATTTAGGGTTATGTGAATTTTTTTTGAGGGCAGTTGTGTTAGCAGCACCATAGATTGGTAAGCCATAGTCTACCAGGGACAGTACTGAGGATGTGACAGTGAGCCGGAGAGCATTTGGGGGGAGGCAGTTTCGATGGCGGAAGAGGATGCCAAGCCGTATGTTGGTGGTGGATGCAAGGGCATCAATGTGTTCATGGAATGTGAGGGCAGAGTCAAAGGTAATCCTGAGGTATTTGTAGGAGCAGACTTGTTCCAGAGGTTGTTTGGTACTAGGAAGAATATGGAGTGGGTGGTTGCTAGCTTTGTTTTGGGGGTGGGAAAAAAAGCATAGATTATTAATGAGTCTGTGCTCCTTAAACCAGGCATCTGCCTCATTGAAGAACTGTTGTAGGGAATCCTGAAGGGAGATGGGGTTGCGGTGGGTGGCAAAAATGACAGCATCGTCAGCATACAGAAGCATTTTGCAAAAGCAAGCACTGGGCAGGGTGTTCAGATAGACTGAGAAGAGGAGGGGGCCCAGGATGGAGCCTTGGGGAACTCCTGAGTGGGACGGGTATCAGAGAGTGTTCCACTGATTTTAACACACTGTGACCGGGCGCTTAGGTAGCTTGAGCACCATGCTAGTGGGCCAGCCGTGAGACCAGTGTGACAGAGGGCGTTCAGCAGAAGAGGGTGGGAGACAGTGTCAAAAGCCTTTGATAGGTCAATGAACACTGCACCAGCTAGTGAGCTGGTGTCCAGGGAGGAGTGAAGGAAATTGGAGAATTCAATTAGCGCAGTGCTGGTACTGTGGCCAGCACGGAAGCCATGCTGCTCAGGGCATAAGATGTCATGCTTGGATAGATATTCGGTGATTTGAATGGCCATGACTTTTTCCAGGGCTTTTGAGAGGGGAGGGAGGATGGAGATTGGTCGGTAGTTGTTGGTTGCAGACCTGTCACCACCTTTATGAATGGCATGACTATGGCTGTTTTCCAGGCAGAAGGAAATTGTCCCAGGCAAAGCGATCGGTTTAGTAGGCTGGTGAGCGGGGCTAGGACTTCATCTAGCACCAACCTGAGGATACTGGGATCCAGTGAGTCGCTGCCAGGATTGTTGCCATTTAAAGCTTTGATAAGGATGGGTCTGGCCTCCCGAGCAGATACCTTGTGCAGATGGAAGCTGGGGTGGTGGCAGACGGGGGGGGGTTGGTTTGGGGGGTTCAAAGAAATTACTGGGGAGGACTGAGCTAAGGTCGGTGAAAGCGGTGTTGAGGCAGTAAGCTATGAAGACAGGATCGGTGGAGGTAGTACCATCACTAGACAGCTGAGATGGGGGAGGGGACCGTGACTTTCCATTTAACTGTTTAATATCATCCCAGAACTTGTAGGCTGAGCCCCAGGAAGAGGTGAGGGTGGCCTGGTAGTGGTCAGCCTTGGCTTTATGGACCACCCAAGAGCACTTATTCCAGGCTGCATTGTATGCTTGTCTATCAGCCAGCCGGCCTGTTTCAGTGGCACGGTGCCAGAGGTTATCCCAATCTCTAAGCAATTGTAGGAGGGCAGGGCTGACCCAGGGTGCATTCTGTTTTTGGATCGGGTTTTTGTGAAGGGTGCAAAGAGATCACAGGCATTGTTGAACGTTTGGGAGAAGAAAGCGAGGGCAATGTCAATGTCGGGTGCATGCTGAATGGGGGACCAGTTTATCTGGGTGGGAAACTGCCTAAATTTTTTCAGCCCACCAGGGCGAAGGCACCTTCTGAGGGTGGTTTGTGCTTTGGGTTTGGGATTGGGGCTGCCCATAGAAATAGGATAGGGGAGTGGTCACTTAGGGAGTCTGGTAGGACCTGGATATTTTGGATTTTTTGGGGTAGATTGGTGATGAGTACATCCAGTAGGGTGCTGGTTCCTGGATAGGTTTTTGGAGTGCATGTTTTGTTTAACTACTACCATGCATGACTAAATACTGTTTGGTTCTGGTAAAAACACAAAAGGTAATTTTCAGAGTCCTGCATGGTTTAGTGCTGGTTTAAATCATAGAAAAAGGAGAGAAACTACATCTTGTATAAGGTTAGGGTGATAAAGGAGCCCATTAAAAAAAAAGAAACCTGCTGCTATAAAGGGTCTGGTTCAAACATAGGAGGAAGCAGGAAAAATAAAAAATGTTGTTGTTTATACTCTAGCGGGCGGTTTTGTAGCAGAGCTGTTTAGTGCTGCAGCCCTGCACAAACCTCTTGCTTTAAGGAAAATTGGGTGTTTGAATACTCGTAGATATTAAAAAGAAAAGAAGAAAACCAACACAGGGATATTGTGTTTTACATTACATTAATACTAGGTAATATTTAATACATGTTTTCTTGTTTACCTAAGCAATGTTATGCTTTCTTTTTCTGGAGTAGAAGCTGGCGCACTTTTTCGTGTTCTCAGAACTCCCTAAGCCTCTGTCTTGTTCACTATAGAGCTGGCCAGCCCAGTCTTCAATAATTTTGTAGACAGAGGACTTGTGGGAGAAGTCTGTATGACATAGAAACTGCTCAGAATACTTTTATTTCTTGATAGCTGCTATTAAACATGACTAAGTGTTCATGGTTATGTCTTATCTACATACAGGATGTATATGGTTATGGGTGAATACAATAAATTAAGTGAAATAAAGAGTTGCTTTAAAAAAGGGGAGGGGCTTACCTCATCATCTGATGCTCTAGCACTATAAATGAAGGGAGAATACAGTTACTAGGCAGTTCACTGTAGGGCTCAGCAGGGAGCTGACCTTATCAAACCCTAGTACTTTCTAGTGGTGTTTTCTTGGTTTATTATTTAAGCTTCTTATGAAGAATTATCCTCTTTTTATTTTTTTGTCTAAAAAGTTCATTTTCCATTCTGTTTTAAGTTTGCTGAATAAAGCTGATTTCATTTGGTTCTGAAACTTGGTGTCTGAGTCTGAATCCCACAAACCTCTTACACTGGTGTCAGAAGTGGGATCCTTTGAGACGCTCAGACCATAGCTGTCTCAAAGGTGGAATACCGGACCTGGTATTTGAGGTACACCATGATGGACCAGTCAGCTTCCAGCAAACCTGTTACCAGCTAACCAAGTCCTGGAGGGGTCCAGACCTGCAGGATGACAGAGATTACCCAAGAACCATTGTTGGCTGGGTTGCAGATGTTAGGTGAAAGGAGACAGAGAGGAGAAGGAGACTGGAGGAGGTGCTGAATAAAGCTGATTTCATTTGGTTCTGGAACTTGTTGCCTGAGTCTGAATCCCACAACCTCTTACAGGGGGCCCACCAGGGGCTCAAAAAAAGGTGTTAAATTTCATTTCTGTCAACTTTAGCAGGCGCAGTGTAGCATGCTTTAGTTTCCATTCTGACCACTAGATACTGCTGAACCCTGCTTGAGTGGCAGGGCCCTTGGTTTACTTGGTTTACTTGGTTTTCAAAGGACAAAAGAAGGCTACTGCCCATCGAGATTGTCCCCCACCACATTGGTGGGATAATTATACCTTGAAGTTGTTAGACTCGAGCCAACAATCCAGCCCCTTTTTGAAGACTGTATTAGAGCTACTGTTCACTAAGTATTGTGGAAGGAGATTCCACAGTTTGGGGGTTCTTACTGTAAAGTAGTTTAACCTTTTTGTTGTTTTAGCTTTAGATACAAATATCTGGTTGTTATGATACCGTGGGGAACTCCAGCTGGAAGAGAAATGTAAGCCACAGTGGTGCATTAACTCCTGAGAATTCTTGATTTTGTACAATAGGAGAAGGTCACCTCTAATACGTCTTGTGCGTAGTGAGTGTAACCCTGTAACTCTTAATCTTTCCTCGTAGTCAAGTTCAGATAAATAAGGGACCATTCTTGTGGCTCTCCTCTGCACCCTCTCAACCCTGTCAACGTCCTGCCCCAGGTAGGGACTCCAGCAGGGGGATCCATAGTCCAGATGGGGCCTGAAATAAGCTCTGTACAAGGGGATTATGCATTCCTGTGTCCTAGACACAAACGAACGTTGGATTCGAGTGAGCAAGGCATTAGATTTCCTAGCTATCATCCTGCGATGATCACTAGAGGATAGTTTATTATTAATGATTACCCCGAGATCACGTTCTAATGGTGACACATGAAGGGCCACACTGTTCAGAAAATAAGTCTGCCTAGGGTTGTTCTTACCAAAGTGTACAACATGACACTTGTCTGAGTTGAGTGTCATTTTGTTTAAAACTGCCCATTCTTTGATGGATTTTAAGTTATTCCTCATGGTTTCTCTGTTTGTCGATGTAAGAACAGAGCCACACAGCTTGGTGTCATCAGCAAATTTTGGGAGAACATTTTCAGGGCTAGCCTGCAGATTACTAATAAAGATGTTAAACAGGGTGGGTCCCAACACAGACCCCTGTGGGACCCCGCTGGTCACATTCAGTGGGTGGGAAAGTGAGACATTAATTCTGACTTGCTGATATCTTCCATTCAACCAACCTGACACCCAGTTGATTATGTAGTAAGAAATCCCATATCATTCATTTTGTCAAGTAGGATGTCATGAGGGACTTTGTTGAATGCTCTACTGTAGTCGAGAAGTATCACATCCATAGGGATGCCATTATCCAATGCCGTACTGACATGATTATAAAAGGAAACCAAGTTAGTAGTACAGGAGTATCCCTGTCTAAAGCCATGTTGTGTAGTGTTAGTCAAGTTACCCCCAATAGATTCGTGCTGTAGTAGATTCTTAATAACTTTCTCCATGATCTTGCTTATAACAGAAGTCAGACTTATCGGATGGTAATTTTCTGGTCTAGAATGGTTAGCCTTCTTAAAGATTGGGACTACAGTAGCCATTGTCCAGTCCTGAGGGATAATTCCCTCATATAAGGATTTGTTGAATATAATTGAGAGTGGTTTAGTAATAGCAGCAGCTGTCTCTATTAGAAATTGGGGGCTGATGTCATCAGGACCTGGACTGGAATTAGGTTTTAGGGATAAAATTGCTTTTAGTGTATCATCCTCGGTGATGTTGTAAGAAGGGGTAACATTGTTCGCAGGTTTGAATCGTTTAGGAACCTCTTTATTGGTAAATACTGAGCAGAATTGCTTGTTAAATGTGTCTGCCATATCTCTGTCTGTAGATATAATTGTGTCATGTATGCATAGGTGCCCCATGTGTCTATTATTTATTTTTTTATTATTAAGGTAGGAAAATAGTGATTTATAGTTGTTTTTGGTATGGGCCAGATGAAACTCAAGTTTCTTTTTAGATTGCAGAATAGCTTGTTTTAGTGATTTTAGAGTTTCCCTGTATTGAGTGAACAATAATTTTCTAGTGTCACCCTTACTGTTTTTAACTCGTGCAAATAGCCTCTACTTCTTCTTAATTAGAGCTTTGATAGTTTTGTTAAACCACAGGGGTATTTTCCCCTTTTTATTATATTTTTTTGTTGTAGGAACATATAATTTTTCTGAGTTATAAATGGAAGTTTTAAAAAAGTCCCAGGATTCTTCCATGGTAAGAGAGGATATTGCTGTATCCCAAGGAATTGAGTTTAATTGGTTATTAATAGCATTGAAATTAGCTTTTTTATAGTTTTTCAATTCAGTACAGTTGGTGATATGATGACAAAATGACAGTGTAAGGGAAATGGTGTAGTGATCACTTGATCCTAGTGGGGCACCAATTATAACTTTGGATATTAAGTTCCCTATATTAGTAATAACCAAGTCCGGTATATTGTCACCTTGTGTTGGTTCTGTAACGATTTGTTCAAGGCCCATATCAACCATGAGTGTGATTAAGTCTTTCTCGGCCTGCGTACTTCCAGTTAAAGAATACCAATTTATAGTAGGAAGGTTGAAATCACCCAGTATAAGGATTTTTCCTTTAGAGGCCATATCTAAGATTTCATTATTTAAGCAAGTAGAATATTCTTTATTTGATGTCGGGGGCCTGTAGCATGTCCCTACCATCAGCTGTGGGTAACCCTTGAACTGGATGTTAACCCAGATTGATTCAGTATTGCTTGTTGAGGGGATTTGAAATGAGGATATGTCATCTCTAACATATAGACATACCCCCCCATTTGTCCCTGGCGGTCCTTATGATACAGTTTCTACCCTGGGATGTGCTGGATCCAAGAAGTATCAGGATCCCACCAAGTTTCTGTAATGGAGATGAGTCCATATTTATTCAGTTGACACATAGCTTCTAATTCAGCCATTTTAACCTGATTAAAGATCTAACATTTAAACTGAGTACCTCACACTCAGAAATGTCTGTAGTAGGTTTCTTTAGAGAACAGGATCTTCTGTCACTGGTCTCTCCCCTGGTTTTTAGTTTAAAAGTTTGTTAATGGCTGTTGTAAAGCTTTTGCCCAGGAGTGAACTACCCCTGCGACTGAGGTGGAGTCCATCCCAGCAGTACAGTGAGTCTCTTAGATAGAAGATTTCCCAATGTGTTAGACAGAGAATGTTCTGTCGGAGACACCATCATCTGAGCCAGTCGTTAAAGGCCTTAATCTTTGTATTAATAATATCAGGCGCTCTCTGTATGGGTAGAATCTCTGAGAAGCATGCTATGCTATTTTTTTCCGCTAGTACATTATTGAGAGCTATAATGTCCTGTTTAAGTTTGTCAATACTACCTCTATTTATATCATTTGTACCTGCGTGTACTATGAACACTTGATTTTCACCAGCCCCTTTCAGTATATTTTTTGCAGTAGCAGTGATGTCAGAGACACGAGCACCTCGCAAGCTAGTGCAGGTACGGTTGAATTTGTCCATGTTACATATAGGGCAATCCAAGTGTTTAATAATTGAGTCACCAAGAACAAAGATTTGTTTAGTTAGTGGGTGAGATTCTAGGTTGCTAGAATTCGGTGGTAAAATAACTGAATAGTGATTTTGGTCTTTTGTTTGGGATTTATTTTGTTTGGGTGTGGGGAACACCGTACAGTTATTCTCTCTCCTACGGGGAAGACTACTGACTAGGGGGTCATTGCAGGTGGTATTGATAGTGACATCATGGGATGGAGCATTTATGTCCTGTTTGAGTGGATCATATTTATTGAATAAGGGTAGGGGTAACATATTGCATCCAATCTGTCCCCCACATTGTGATTTACCCTTGGGTACCATTGCCCAACTATCAGACTCCTCTTGAAATACAGCAGGAGTAGAGGAGGTAATGACATTAGTACTTATAACAGTTGCTGTCTCGTCTGCAGATGGGGGAACTAAAGATAAAGACTGTCCCAACATAGAGTCAATATAGTCCTCCAATGCTTCAATCTCGGGACCAACTGTTGTGGAAGCCAGTAAACAGTCAATTTCTTCCTGGAGGGCTTCCACCATTAAAATTTATTACATGCAAAGTTGGTAGTCTGGGGACCAATGGCATACATAGCGCATGACAGGCAATAGTTATTTGGAGCCTCCATGTTAGTATGTCAGGCAGAACACCAGGTGAAGTAAATGTGTATTATAGCAAGGATGAGTTTACTTACAGTTTTTGGGGCCTGGTCCCTGCAGTCGGTAGACACATGAACCACGCCACATGGCGTGTCTCTCGTCTTGCGTCTCCTTGGCTACCGCCCCGCGATGCCCTGCTCACTGCAGGGGCAAGCTTTTAATGTGAGTGGTGACCCGGAAGTAGAACTAGGGGTCACAGGGTCCTCAGTGATGTGCAGCACAGTAAAACCCTAAAACTGCGCGGTTTAACAAGTGGCCTATGAATGACAAGAGTAACAACACTAATTACAGTGCAGAGCAAACATTAAATCAGTACAGAAAGCCCACCGTAGCTGGTTTAAGGACTGTTTATAGTTGTCCTGGTTACCAGCTCTCTTCCTGTTTCCTGCCTTGTTGGCAGTGTAGCAGGGCTCACACAATTAACAAAATACACACTTTAAAAGTAGTAGGTCCTACCAGGCACAGTCTGGGACCTGTGCAACCTTGCAGGCAGTAGTTTTTGTTAAATTAATAAGAAAATGTAGCTTCTTTTAGTTAGCTGCTTTCTGATCTACAAGCAAGGCTAGTTTTTTTTAAACCCTAAATAAGACCCCTTCTACTTCCAACAAAGTATCTGTTTGCCCAATCACAACAGGCACTGACTCCCGCTAAGACACAAGTGCCAAATCAATAAGAAAATGCAGCCCCCTCCAGTTAGCTGCCCTCTGCTCCACAAGCAAGGCTAGCCCTGATCCACTACAGTGTTTTGTGGGGTGGACAAGGGGTGTGGGATGTGCAGCAGGTGGCCAATGGTTGGAGGAGAGTGTGGTGGAAGGGTGTGAGCCTAAGCAACTGGGCCGGCATTACGAAGGCAGGAGTAGTGGGTAGTTCAAAGCTGGGTGTGGGCACCGGGCAAAGTTGTTATGGCAGTCAGAAGTGGCTGGCTGGCCCCGAGCAGAGTGAGTAGAGCTGAGCCAGTGATTGATTGTGTGTCCGTGTGTTGAGCCTATGGAATTGAGCTTAACAACACTGTTGAACAATGAAAATGACAGTCAACAGCAAAATGGACTACCAATAAGACATGGATGAAGCAGTCAAGTCAGCTCAGGTGCTTCTCCTCCTGTAATTACACAGCATGGCTGTTGGCTAGAAACACATTGTCTGCTTCTCACCAGTGGTGAGAAGCAGACAGTGTGTGTGTCTGGACCCTATCAAATTTCTTGGCCGACAGCCGCGAGACTGCTTATTTTTTGCCATGGAGGTAAAGTACTGTGTATAAATAGTCGATCTTCTTGGTGCAGCTCTGATGAATACTGCTGGTTGTTATATCAATCAATCAATCAATCAATCAATCAATCTTTATTTTACCAGGTGGAACACCGTTGAGCAAGCTCATTTCCAAGGTGGATCTGGTAAGTCATACAGAAATGCCAACAGATAAATAATACATATACAGGTACAGCATAGCTATCCCTATTATAGAGCAGCACAAATGTAAGAACAAATAATGTATACAAAGCTGCATCATGAGAAAGATAATCAAGCAGGATATATAATATTCACACGTGTAATGTCTGTAATGACCATGATGTTTCTATACCATGGCAGAATGAAGAACAGTGAAGATAGTGAAAAACCTATGAAAGGCAGGAAGTATAAGATAGGAAAGCATAGATATAAAGAGAGCAATGAGGTGGTAAAGGATCACAGGAGGTCTGAACCAGGCAGGGCACATCAGGAGTAACACTTACAATGCTCGGAGAAAGTTCTTACATAAAGATTTTTAAATTCTGGGACTTTTATGGGGTTTGCTAATTTTAGAGCTTTTTGAAGCTTGTTCCATAACTGGGATGGGGCAAAGCTAAGAGACGATCTGTCATAGTGGGTTTTTACCTTGGATATCACTAAGGAGATATAAGAATGACTTCTCAGGGCAGAATTACCCAAAACACATAGGGGCAAGCTGTCAGAGATATACTGTGACAGCATGTTGGCAATTACTCTGTATATCCAAAGTGCAGCATTCCTTTGTCTCCTGAATGTGAGAGATGGCCAGCCCACTGCCAAGTACAGGTCACAGTGGTGAGTAGAATAAGCTACCCCAGAAACAAAGCATAGGGACCTGTGGTACAGAATGTCAAGCTTGGTTAAGGCTGTCCCTTGAACGTGACTGTAGATGAAGTCAGCATAATACAATAGTGATAGATAAGTAACTTGAACCAACCTCCTCTTGGCCTCATGGGTAAGGAGATGCTTGATTCTGTAGAATAAGATGAGCCTCTGTTTCAGTTTTTTTGTGAGTTCCTCTACATGATCCATGAAGGACAGGCGGCAGTCAATCCACATCCCAAGGTATTTGAATTTATCTACATAGTCAAGAGATTCGCCAAGCAACATGGTAATAGGTTGCACAATGCCTGCCATGGGCAACATAAAAGCAGAGCTATTCGGGGTCAGAAGCTTAGCCTTAGTTTTTTTGGCATTTAATAGAAATTTTTATTTGAGTAAGTTGTGCTGCAGGATATTAAAATCATTCTGCAAATCTGTGCATGCCTGCTCAAGAGTTGGTCTAGATGTATATAGAACAGTATCATCTGCAAAAAGATGAATGTCTGAAGATGTAATCCCAAGGTCAATGTTGTTAATGTAAAGTGTGAAAAACAAGGGACCCAGGATTGAACCCTGAGGTACACCTTTATTGATAGGTTTCAGAGGGGAGAGATCACCCAAAGCTTTTACCTGCTGAGTGTGCCCGGAGAGGTAGGAGGAGAGCCAGTTCAGAGACGCCTTGTCCATACCAATAGTGTGAAGGGTAGTCAGGAGTAGGTCATGATCAACTGCGTTGAAGGCCTTACTTAGGACAAGGAAGACTGCACACACAGATAGTTTACCATCAAGGGCTTTCTGCCAGTCTTTCATTACGTTTATGAGAACAGTGATTGTACTATGGTGGGGCTTAAAGCCAGATTGAGCTGGGTTCAGCAGGTTAGTGGAGTCTAAGTAATCTCTAAGTTGCAAGTTTACTACTTTTTCAAGCAATTTGGAGAGGATAGGGAGTAGAGAGATAGGCCTGTAATTATTGGGGTCAGTTGGGTCACCAGATTTGAACAAGGGTATCACTTGAGCTGTCTTCCAAACCATAGGAAGCACACCCAGCAAAAGATATAAGCTGAAAAGGTGTGTGATTGGTACAGCCAATACACGGTAACTGATCTTTCAGAAGTATGGCTCAATGAGGTCAGTACCAGCACTTTTCCTGTTGTCCAGATGCAGTAACAGATGCTCTACCTCCTTGAGGGAGATGGGGCGAAAGGAGAAAGTGGATGTGGAAGGGGTATGGTAAGAGTTAGATGCTTCCTGTGCTAGGGATTGGGTACAAAGGTGACTGGCTGGCGAAGAGTCAAAGGCCAGTCCTGTGGTGGCAAATTGGTAATTCAATAGATCAAGGATCCCAGCTTTGTCAGTGATAGATGTATCATCTTTCAAGATTTTTAAGGGAAGAGAACCTGCAGGAGTATGACCTTTGATATCCTTAAGCATTCTTCAGAATTTTGCAGGACAATTAGGGGAAGAATCCAGTGACGTTCAGTAGAAAGATGCCTTTTCGGTTCTGATTAGTTTCATGCAATACTTCCTGGCAGTCCTAAAGGCAGCCCAGTCTTCAGGGAGCTTTGTTTTCTGAGCCTTTTTCCATAGTTTGTCCCCACTATGTAGGGCCAATCTCAGTTCTGATGTAAACCAGGGAAAGGAACGTTTCTTTGTCCGGGTTTTGACTAGGGGGACATATGTGTCAAGCGCATTTAACACAATGGCTTCAAAAGACTGATAGGCATCTTCAAATGTCCTGGACAGTTAAAATTTCTGCAAAAGCAGGGACTCCTGGAGGTCCAAAAGCAAGGTATTGATGTAATGACCATGCAAGCATCTTTTAAAGGTGTACCTAGATGAAGAAGGGGGGTTTAGATGCAGACCTTATGCAAGCAATGAGACAATGGTCGCTGACATCCGAGAAGAGTACGCAAGAATGAGTGATTAGGTGTTGTTTATTCACCAGTATAATGTCAACCAGGGAGCTTTTACTGGGGTTTGTTTTGTTTGGTCATGTTGCTTCAGAGATAAGCTGGTCCAGCCCATAGATATCACATAGGTTTTTAAGTGATGTGGAGGTATCAGAAAACCGATCCAAATTGAGGCCTCCAAGGAAAATGACCTCAGCCTGCAAGTTGCTCAGGAAGTTGGTAAGATGGCTCAGCAGGTGATGGCCTGCAGAAGGGAGCCTATAGCATCCCACAATATACAATGAGGAGGAAGCCAGTTGGACCTTAATGGTTAAGCTTTCAAATTCCTTTGCAACAGCAGTGGAATCGGTAACAGAGACGGTGTACCTATCCAGCACATAGATGACAACTCCACCCCCACTTGTTAGCCTGTCTGTATGAAAGATGTTATAGGAGGGAATGTTCACCTCAGTGTCTAGAGTAGAGGATTTGAGCCAGGATTCCATAATTACCAGAACATCTGGTTTAGTATGTGAGATCCAGGTTTGGATGGCATCCAATTTTTTCAATAGACTACATACATTCAAATGATGAATATGCAGCCCTTTAAGGTGTGCTAAGTCACAGGGGGCTTGAATTGGTAGTTGAGGGCCTGGATTTAGCTCAACTTTTCCTGAACAAAGCAACAGCAACACTAGGAACCTAATAAGTCCATTTAGGAGCAGTCTAAAGGACCTGGCATGTTCCTGTTTATGGAAGGACACAGTTTGTGTTTCAGTGTGTCTATATTGTACCCCAATTGAGCACAGTGTTGCATGGATCGTAACTCTGGCATGATAGAGTTGTGGGGAACAGAGAAGATGGGGAATACATAGTTGGCATTGAGCCTGGGGGGCAAGGATGCCATAGTACCTGCATGCCACTGGGGCATTAAATAGGGGTCCAAGGATAAGAGAGTATAGAAATCGTCAGATGGCTTACATGTTGATGTAACAGCTCCTGACTTCGGTGACTCAGGGCAAGGAGTGTGTGAGCAGTGCAGGTTACTAACTAAAAGATACAGCAAAAGTGCAGCCCTCATTTCACAATGAGGCATGGTATTCCTAGAAAGTATGTGAATAGTATGGAAAATTCTAATGAAATTATCCTGCCTAATCCTGAAGCCTGATTATAGATTTTTAAGCAGGGAAGGAAAAACTAATAGGAAGGGAGGGAGTTCTTCCAGAAACAGAGGAGCAGAAGAATATTGAAAAGAATGTATAAATTAGTTTAAGTTTGGGGTCAAGGGTACATTCACAGCAGGCTAGGCGGGCCTTCAGGGAGAAGTGGGTGGCTTGAAATGCAGGAGTTGGGTTCTCTAAGCTTTCTGGAGTGTAGACATGCCTCAACACATCTGGGGCCAGTTAGAAAAGAATAGAGGTAAGATTTTGGAGTATTTAATTAAGGTGGGAGGAGGAGGTGGGGGGCCAGGCAAAAAAGTTCTCAAACAGCAGCAGCAGCACACACAGGGAGCTGGGAACAGGATATACAGGAATCACAGCAAGTTCAAAATCTGGCCAAGTAACTTGCTTGGGAAATCATTCCTGCACTTGTGGAATTTGGTGTTGACTCAGTCAGAAGCTGGGGAGGGCAGGAAGGTTCATTAACCTGCCATCAGACACTGGAAGGAAAGAGGGGATTTTAAACTTGGAAAGTATTTTATAAAGACAAGCAGGGGCTGGGCTGAAATGCAGGGTGGGGGATATAAGAAAAGAAGAGTGAGTGCAGAGGGGAGAGAGAGAGAGAGAGACATGCAGACAGAGAGGAACCATGGGCTTGGAGGAGTTTGAGTATAAACAAGTTAATTAAAAATTTCAGCTAGCAGGTAACAATATTGTATGGCACCAGCAATTAAATTTACACCAGCTAAACAATGCAAAAAAATTATACAATTTGCTAAGCTAGGACTAAATGCAAAATTATGAACTTAAAGAGCAACTAAAATCACAGCCAAATGAAAAAATTCTCAAACAGCAGCAGCAGCACACACAGGTAGCTGAAAGCAGGCTACACAGGAATCACGCCAAGTTCAAAATCTGGCCAAGTAACTTGCTTGGGAAATCACACCTGCACTTGTGGAACCTGGTGTCGGCTCAGTCAGAAGCTGGGGAGGGGAGGAAGGCTCAGTGACCTGCCTTCAGACCCTGCACTTATGGAATTCGGCGTCAGCTCAGTCGGAAGCTGTGGAGGGCAAGAGGGTTCATTAACCTGCCTTCAGACCCTGCACTTGTGGAATTCAGCATCAGCTCAGTAGGAAGCTTGGGAGGCAGGAAGGTTCATGAAGCTGCCTTCAGCCCTGCACTTGTGGAATTCAGTGTCAGCTCAGTCAGAAGCTGGGGAGGGCAGGAAGGTTCATTAACCTGCCATCAGACCCTGGAAGGAAAGAGTGTTTGATGGTTTTATGGGGCGGGTGAGGGATATTAAAAGTTTAGGCACTGGGGTGGGGGTGACTTTCTTGCCTGCATGATTGCATCTTGTGCCTCTGCCAAGTCAGGGCTGCTTTGATTTCTTTTAACATGGACAGATGGGTCTGGGGGGCCCCACTGGAGGTCTGTTGCCCGGGGCCAAAAAAAATCTGCTGCCAACCCTGCCTTTTGTGGAACACCAAGTCAGATGCCTTGCTGAAGTCAAAATAGAATCAAATAGAATTAGGATGAATGTGCTAAACAAAAGCCTTAAGCTTGTCTACAAGTAAATGTAACCTTATACTAGCATAAGCAAGAAAATAGCAGAGTTGTAGGACATGAATGAGCTGGGCAGTGAGCTGTTTTTTTTCCCCATTCTGAGCAAGTGAGAAGCCAATAATTACAGCTTAATTCAGTTCTTGGGATGTGCTAAAAATGTTTATCAGAACTTTTCTAACTAAACTAAATTAGAGTGTGATTGCAGGAAGGGGTCGGGGTTTGAAGTCTGATGGAGTGAGGCCTTGGTGACTAGTATGCTACCTGCTTGACAGTCCAAGTCTCACACATGTTGTTAACATTTGATCAGTCAGCCATCAGTATGGCTCACTTTGCTGATTCTTTCCTGTGGCTCCAATACAAATAATGTGGCCAGTGCAGAATATAAAGTACTGGTACAACATACTGGTACATACCAGCTCAGTTTGAGCCCTGGTTATGATTATAAAGCAAAAAAGCCCAAACTAATAGATTATAAGGTCATTTAGATAGTGTTTTCTAAAAGTCATTCTTAATGTGAGATGACTAATTTTCGCATTTAATAGTTGTGGCCAAGTAAAGTCCAGGTCATAAAGGGAACGTAAAATTCTATTTATATATAAATAAAAAAGTAGTGTGGCTGAATTAGACACCTGATGTACCCCAAGATTTGTATGGATCCTTTCTCCAAGATGTCCTTGTTGATTATATTGTACAGTAGCCCATGTTTCATTATTTAATCTGATTAAAATGTCCAAAAGGCAGGGATCTGTTCCTTTTAGATGTAACATCTCCCATAAAATGTTCCTGCTAATTATATCAAAAGTGGATTTTAAGTCCATGAAAGAATGGTAAAGATGAGGTGAGATAAATGGTGCAGAATCAGACAGTCTTGTTCTGTTGATCTACCCTCCTGGAGACCATGCTGGGCATCTTCTATTTTATTTGTTTTTTGTGAGCCTAGTCTTTTAATCTACCTTAAAAAGATTTTTGTGATATTTTTTTCCAATTGTATCTAGGATGATAATAGGTCTATACATTAAGGGGTCTTTAATGAAAACTTTTGCTATGTATTTGGAAGATAACATTCCCCTTATAATACTGAGGAAAGGTTCTATGTTGTACAATAACATTGAACATATAAAAAAATGATAGGAATTCACCATGGCCAAACAACAATACAAACCTTCATGTCAATCTTGTCTGGGCCTCATGTTTTCTCTCTCTTTTCACTTTCATAATTGTTCCTAAGATTTCTTCTTTAGACAATAATAATGGAATAGGAGATATTACTGTGCCACTTGTTCATCTTTCCTATTGTATATTTCCTGGGCTGGATTCACAAAATGCTTGCAGATCCCTTAGCCGCAGGAAAAAGCCATCACAAGTGGTATGCCACTTGTGGATCTGCAGTTTTTCCACAGTTGTCCTGCAGCTGCGCATATTCATAAAGGTGGAGTGGGATTATGAATGGCTCCATGATGTGCAGCATTTTGTGGGTGGTGTTGCCAGGGAAATCCCTGCAGCTGTGGAAAACTTATGGCTAGTGGGATCGACTGTAACATCTTCCACAACTGCTGCAGCAGTGCATGGCATTCTCCACAGCTGCAGAGATTTCAGTCCACTCTTAGTCCCAAAAGCATTTGTGAATCCATCCCCCCGTGTTTTATCCTCCTGTATATTGAAGAAAAGAGAACCAAAATGTGATTTCCATGCCTCTGGGTTAACAAAAATATCTAAGGTATTAGAAGAAAATTTAACAGCACAAGAATTATGGCTAAAAATTAAGAATAAGCTACTAGCCTTGGAGGACATTGATGTACCCAATAAAGCTATATATAACAAAAGGGATAAGGTACCAATCTGGTACACCAATAAGGTCAGACACCAATTAAGGAAAAAAGGCAGGCATACAGGACCATGAAGAGGGATAACAACAATTATAACAGGAACAAATATAAATAACAGTTAAAGTGTAGCAAAAAAAATTATTAAATTAGAGAAAAGTAAAGTAGAATTCAGGTTGGCCCATACCAGAGACAACAACAAATCCTTTTATGCATATGTTAATAATAAAGCAGTGGATAGAATGGTAGGCTCCATCAAAGTGGGAGACATGGAGTGTTCAAATCCAGAAACACAGGCTTCAGTCTTTAACAAATATTTATGCTCTGTTTATAAAAAGGCATAAAATGGGGGAGTAGATACTGTAGGCTGGGATATCATGCCACCAGTAACATATATAGGTAATCAAATAAAGATAGCGAAATCAGAGGGTGCAGTGATACTAATGAAAATAAACCCTTCAAAATTGGCATGGCCTGATAATTTACATCCTAGGCTCTTAAAGGAAGTTGATGCTTGGTTGGTAGACCCACTACATAGAATATTTAATCTATCTTTTGAAACTGGGATTGTCCCTCGGGACTGGAGGACAGCAATAGTTGTCCCCATATTTGAAAAGGGTGACAAAGCAGAAGTAGGTAATTACACACCCATTAGTCTAACAGTGATCATTGGTAAAATGCTGGAGTCATTAAAAAAGAAGAGTCTGGAAAATGAATTAGATATTATGAATTCAGTGATATGTTTCAGCACAGGTTTAGGAAGCATAGATCATGTTTAACTAATACACCAACCACCAAAATGCAGAGCTCCTCGAGAAACAATTACAGCTTGAATTCATGCACATCGAAGAATGGTTCAAGTCACACAAACTGGTCATGAACTACAGCAAAACAAAGGTTCTGACCTTCTACAACGCCAGGAGCAAGTACAAATCCCGTGAACTCACCATCCTAAACCAAACAGGGACCTTACTTGAACACGTTCCTGATTTTAAATACCTAGGTGTCATTGGACAACTCTTTGTCCTACCATCGGCACATAGATTCTGTCACCAAAGCCACCAACATCCGTATAGGCCTGCTCTACAGGCACAAACACTGCATGACTCCTGACACTCTCCGGTTGGCTATCAACAGCTCTGTCACATGCCATCATCGATTACGGGCTAGCAATTTATGGCTCTGCCTCCACCTCTGCCCTCTGCAGAATTACAGTTGCACTCAACAAAGCATGCAGGCTGCTAACTGGGGCTGATCGACTTACACACACTTGTGACCTGTACACTCGGGCAGGATGGCTACCTCTCATCAGCCGGATACAGTATCAAACCTGCCTCTTAGCCGAAAAAAGTCCTCCTCGGGGTCATGCCCCTGGGCATTGAAAAGCTACTTATTGACCACCACAGCACCCAGAGAACTAGAAGTTCACAACAACTAACCTTCCTTGTCCCCAGATGCTGGACTACCATGGGCCAGAGAACCTTTGCCCACAGACCACCACAGTGGTACAATACTCTCAACAAAGAAACTCTTACTGCTGCTGCTCTTGGCCCTTTTAAGAGACAACTCTGACTTCATCTCATTTCAACTAGTAGTTGTGACTGCCTCGCCTAATCGGGGGCCCACCGTTCACTGCCTCCACTTCAGTCTTGACAGCTATCTCTCCCTGCCTTGCCCCCTTCTACCTGCCTACCCCCTTGCCCCCTCTCCCTTTCCTCCCTTGGGGCATTTTCTGAGTTCTATCCCTCCTCTCCTTCCCCTTTAGAGCTCTTACCCTCACCATCTACCCTCCGAGAATGGCCTTCTTGCCTGCATAGCCCGTTCCCTCTCACCTGCAGTGCTTATTTCCAAGATTGCCCTTGGCTGGTTATGTTATGCTACCTAACATTTGGCACATTTTGAATTACTGGAATTTCCTAAGCCTCAGTCTCTTACTTCTTATTATTGTGTAACTATGTATTATTATGTTGACCTTTGTATGTATGTATACCCCCATTCCTTCAGCGTTCCTGCTCAAAGGTATTTGTAATCCTAGATTTCAATAAAATAAAAATAAAATAAAAAAAATACCTTGGCCTTCTACAAAAAGCTTAGCCAATCACTGGACAGTAAAAGCACAGTGGATGTGATACATTTGGACTACAAAAAAGCATTTTGAACCTATAGTTACTCCTGCCCTGTACACTATCTTTATAGAACTTTCTGTCTGCCACTTGGTGTCATTAGTCCTGATACTCTCCCTTCCATCTGTAATACCCTTCAGACCTTATATCCCTACTGAACTTCTCTCTCTTCCCTCTCCACTTCTTTTACCAGACCTTTGTTATGCTCCTTCTTATTGTACCAGCTCTTCATTTGTGATATTAGATATGTATTGTTGGTCCATTCCTGATGTATTGTTCTGTCTGTATATTTTGTAATATAGTATTGCATTGTATTAGTAGTGCTGCTTGTGTTACAATTCTTTTTTTTTTTTTTTTAGTGTCCTTCCAGGACCACTTTGTAGATGAGTTCTCTCAATGGTGCTTTTTCCTGGTAAAATAAAAATTGATTGATTGATTAATTGATTTGACAAAGTACCACATGGCACCCTTGTATGTAAGATGCAGAAATTAGGTATCAATAACATTTTACTCAGGTGGGTTAACTGTTGGCTTACAGACAGAACTCAAAAAATTTGAATTAGGGGACATATGTCTGAAAGCAGCAGGGTGACAACTGGGGTGCCCCAGCAGGTCAGTGCTGGGGCCAGACTTGTTCTCAATGTTTATTACAGACATGAATTGGGAGACAAAGAACTTCTGTATTAAATTTGCAGATGACTCCAACTCGGGCTGAGTTAAGGGATGACGAGCAGGTGGCATTGATACAACAAGAATTAGATAAGTTGGGAGAATGGGCATCTCTAAAAGGCATGCAGTTTAACATCAAGAAATGTGTGGTGATGCACCTTGGTAAAAACAATATACAGAATAAGTACACCCTGAATGGCATCCAGTTAAGAGTGACAGATAGAGAGAAGGACCTGGGAAAACTTGTCAGCAAGGACTTGTCCTTTAGTTTGTACTGCAATGAAGTCACTAATAAAGCCAACAGAATAATCGGATGCATAACGTTTTTATATCTTGGAATAGGGCCTGTACAGTGCCCCTGAATAGAGCATTTGTTAGGCTGTACCTAGATTATTTTACACCCCTCTGGAGCCCACTTCTAAGGAGAGATATAAACACCTTGGAAATGGTTCAAAGAAGAATGACTAAGTTGGTGGATGGTATCAGTAGGGATCAATATGAATCAAGACTACAAAAGCTCAGCCTATACCTCCTGGAACTGATGTGCATCAGAAGGGACCTTTTACAAATGTACAGCATATCTAAGGATAGCAAACTGGCAGAAAGTTTGGGTATAATGCCTGCAAACAGGATTGGAAGTTTTAGAAGCCACAAATACCAGCTAAAGTTAACTTTTCCCAAAACAAACTTGAGAAGATATTTCCCCTGTGGAATAGCCTCCCTAGAGAGGTGGCAGAGGTAAATACATTCCTGACCTTCAAAGGAAGGCTAGACAAACATCTCTTAGATTCTAAGTGGGCCCAAATGCCCCACTAAGTGTGGAAGACTAGCACTATGGACTTGGAGCCTTCTGCCTGTCTTCAAATCCTACCTGTGAACCTAGAGTTACCAAAATAATTTGGAGTTCTTGATTTCTATTGCTCTCTAAAATGTATCCTATAATCTTACCTAGTATTTTAGTTTCTTTGTCTTCCAAATTTTTTTGTGTATTCTTAACGTTTCAGATTAATATATTAACTCTAGTTTTGTTTTTACTGATATCTCTTATAAATCAGTTAAATTATTTTTCCCTATTTTAAATTGAACATCGGGCCAAATATTTTTGTAGTTATTATTTTCAATAATCATATACACACATGATTAAAGAGTGAAAGAGTGGTATTTAATGCATTGTAGTTTTCCATACACAAATTTAGCACAGTTCTCATGAGTATTTCTTGCCTTTGGTTCTAAAATAAAAAAAGATAACTGTAATTGTAAACCTACTGTATATATTGTTTAAATTTTATTGTTTGATCATAGACCATTATATTAGATAAAACATAAAAGATACAGATATATACATGTATAGAAAGGTTAAGCATAGTGCAAAGTGACGTGCACCAAAAAGAATGGTGCAAGTAGCACTTTATACCATGAGTTGTGACATTTGGGATCCAGCAAAGCAGCCTGCCACATGTAACTGGCTGCTTGTGCCCAAGTGGACCTACACCACCATTTACATCATAAATCCCCTATGACATGGCACAAGGGGGTTGATGGCAGCAGTTGCACCCTATTCTGGAAGGGCAGCTGTCAGATCCCCAAATTTGCAATTCTGAAACAACCACCGGAGGACATCCATCAAAGTACATTTACACCAACTATAAGCTGGTGTAGGTGTACCTTGCATCCTCCAGGGCTTGTCCCAATGTGCCCACCAGCCCATCCCCCATGACAATTACCCCGCCAATGCCCAAATCCCCAAATATGTATAAAAAGCCCTTGCTTGAACCACCAATTCCTTGATTCCCCAAATATGCAGTAAAGAAGCCCTGCAGAACCTATCAGTCCTCCATGCCCCTAAATCCCCCAATATTCAGTTAAATGAGCCCTGCCGAACTTCTGGTCCCCCTCCCTCCAAGCCACAATCCCTGATCCCTACACCCAAGTCTGGGCAGCAGTTGGAGTTGTCAAAAAAAAAAAAATCCCCATTTTCCACTGTAGTGTAGTGGCCCTCAACCCCCCACCTGGCAGTGCCAGACACCACCCCCCAACCCATACCTAGCCAGTGACTGGCACACCCCACCTCTCACCACCATGGCCAGCTGCAGACTGAGCTATGTATGAGCATACTACTGTAAATAGTACTCTTAATGAATGAGATGTCATTCATTGAGCACATACTAGTTACAGTAGTACATGCTCATATGGAGCTCAGTCGGCAGCTGGTAATGTAAGAGGTGAGCTAATACTTGAGGCTTAGGTATGAGTCAGGGGAGCAGGAGTGGTCTGGCACTGCCGAGTGGGGGCCACTAGACTATCAAGGATAATGGGGATTTTTTTGACAACTTCAATTGCCACCCAGACTTGGGTGCAGGGATCAGGGCTTGGAGGATGGGGTGCTAGCTCTCCAGGGCTTTTTTAACTGAATTTTGGGGGGTTTGAGGCATGGGAGATCAATAGCTATGTGGGGCTTTTCTTACTGCATATTTGGGGGATCTGGGCAATGGGGGGTCTGCTAGCACTACTGGACTTTTTCCATATATTTGGGGGATCAGAGCATTGGGGGTTCTGCTAGCCCTGTGGTGCTTTTTACCCATATTTGGGGGATCAGGATATGGGGGTCTGCTAGCCCTGTGAGGCTTTTTACTCATATTTGGAGGATCAGGGCATAGAGGGGTCTGCTAGCCCTGCAGAGATCTTTACACATATTTGGGGGATCAGGGCATTAGGTGGGTCTGCTAGCTCTGCAGGGCTTTGTTTCTTCTATCGGAGGATCGCAGCATGGGGGTGTGGGCTCTTGCACCCTTGCACCCTTACACCATGGTTGCCACAGCTTGCACCAACCAGATCAGGTATGCCCTCCCTTTGGAATACAGTTTGGGATGGTGCAAGTCACAGGACTTAGCTGTGGGGACCCTGCCCAATACAGAATTGGGAGCAGGGTCCCTTGCACAACAGCTTTTGGCACAAGTTGCCTTTGATGCGGTCTGTGTCAACCCTTCTAGGATCGGCCCTCAGTTTTTCCAATAATTTATAAACATCTTAAAACTGTACATGTTATGTAGGAGAAGACAATGGATTAAATTTGGGTCCTAACAGATAAATATATTCTTTCAATGTATTACAGCATCTATACTCCAACATACAAAGCCAGCATATATCATACCTCACTGTACTCTCCAAGTTTAAATTATTAAAGTGCTTGTAGAATAACCTTATATCTACTCAGTGCCATGTTTCAGATGAATTATGGAGATTGCATTTAGATAATATTAATTATCTGGTGATCTTCTATTGTAAATGTGTGTTTAGCAAGATCTCCTTGTTTGGTGTTTGAATTGATTCACATAATGGGTACAGCCAGTACATCCTAGACTTGTTATACCAGGAACAGGTAAAAATGACATGGTATAAATCTTTGAGTTCTGACATTGTACAGGCACAGAATTTCTCTAGTGGCTAAATTACTTTCAAATATCTAGCTTTTAATACATTACTCTGAAAGAGTTCTAGGCAATATTTGGTATATAATTAATAGCTTCCATTTTTTTTTTCACTGTAAAAATCTGTGTCTTAAATACCGTAACACCTGAGTAGGTGTTACGGCATTCACACGCTCTCTTCCCCTACGAATGTGCTCGAGGCACTGAACAAACATAGCTCGAGCTTAAAACACTCCGTTTCTCTTCACACACTACTGACCACAAAAACCTTGGGATGCTTCTTCAGCGGGTCGGGAGGCAGGAGGTATTCTTACAGTGGGAGGGAGTAAAACAGAAGTTGGCAATGTGAGGGACAGCCTGAGGGCCTTACACAGCTGACAGCCATACGGGCGCAATGCAGCTCTTCAGTGCTGCCGATGGGGGACCCAGTTTAAACTAAACCTCTAAAAGAAAAAAAGTCACCCTTCAATTATAAATAACAAAATATGGGGTGCAGTGTGTTTTAATTTAATTTATACACTCCCTCATTGTTGGATAGCTAATAAACCCCTCAGGCTTCACCCTCTGAGTTAATGTGCTATCCAACAACTCGGGAGTGTATAAGTTCTCGTAACACACTGCACCCCATACTTTATCCTATATATAATTTCCTATAGGAATAATCTGTTAAAATATCTAAATAATATTTGTAATCATGTCTATTGTCATTGTAAATAAGCCACAGAATGATTCTGAGAAAGTATATTGTTTCTATGTCTTTCACTTTGTTAGTACTGGTAACCTTCCTAGTTACATATGTTTTATATTTTGGACTAATTAATATACCCCTCTAGATATATTCCCTCAAGAAATCCAAGCCAAAATCACTAAGGAGCAGAAAATCCTTGCACATCCATTTTGACTGTCTGCAGCCCAATGTCTGTCAACTTCTTTTATCAGTTAAGCACTTCAGCACTTATAGACCAGTCTATGGGCATCCAATCTAGTCATGTTAATACAACATTTAATTTTCTAACCTCTGACAGGGCTTTTAGCATTGTCATTCCAAGTTCTGCTCTAAATGAGGAGGCCAGGATAGAATTACCAACCCTCAGGGCTGTTTTAAAAAGTTTGTTACAGGGAATTTTTAAAGATTCCATGTTGTTTGTGTCACATCTCTGCTTGATAAAGGGCTTGAGAAAAAATATTTGGCCCTAATTGCTTCCAATAAGCATTTAATTGAATTATAAACATAACTTTTATTAAATCTTGTTAATGCACCAGCAGTCTGTTTAAGTTTCAAGAGTAGTCCTTGTATATAGTATGTTTTGCCCAGGAACCATTGTTAGAAAAAGTTAAGCCTAGATAGACATACGAGCTTAACTGTAATAAGTTTGTTATCACCAATTTTTAGCTATAGATTTTTAGAACCAAAAACAAACACTTGGCTTTTTGTTTCATTTATCTTCAAATTATATTTTTCCTCATATGTCATAAGTACATCTAGCTTTTGCTGTAAGCCAGCATAAGAAAGTGAAAGCAAGGCCAAATCATCGGCATATGCCAATGCCATGCAGCACATGTTTTCTATTTGTGGAGAATCCAATGCAGTTTCTGCAAGCTGTGATAAACGATTATCAATATAAATACAGAAAAGCAATGGTGCTAAGACACAGCCTTGTCTAACTCCCTTGATTGTTGTCATACTTGTTGAGTATTGACCATTTTTCCCTCTCCAAAGCTGAGCCCAAGTGTTTAAATAAAGCTCTTTTATAATACTGATTAAATCAGATTTAATGCCCTTCAGATACATTATTTGCCATTAAGCAGCTCTGGAGATTTTATCAAAAGCAGAACTAAAATTGATAAAAGCAACGTATAACTTTTGATTTTTAAAGACGAATTTTAAATTGATATGCATAAGTATGAAACAGTTATCAGTGGTACAATATCCAGGATGGAAACCAGCTTGAAGCTCTGAGAGCCCACCTAGTTCCCTTAATTGTTTGAGTAATCTAGATAAAATGATTTTTGAGAAAATGTTCCCAGTAATCTCCGGAGGTGAAACTGATCTGTACATTTTGGGGTCTTTTTTGTCCCCTTTCTTATAAATTGAAATGATAATAGCCCATTTCCAAACTATAGAAATAGTTATTTTTAATAAACTAAGGTTGAAATAAAGGAAAATAATTTTAGTCCATAAGGATGGAGCTGCAAAGAATAACTCTGGAGGAATCAAATCGGGGCAGGCACTTTCTCTCTTTTTAGAGAGGCAATTGCTTAATATAACTCACTCAAGGTGAATAATTTAAATTGGGCTCTGTCCACTGTGGTTTCCCAATGGGGGATCAGTTTAAGGATTTTGGGGTCACAAAACATGCTTGTATAGTGTTTAACTCATTGTCTCATAGGGATGTGGGAATCAAGTTCAAATTTGCTGCTGTTGGTGCCTTTCACTATCAAATGCCAATAAGACTGCTGGGCCAGGGTTCACAAAAGGAGCACAAAGTGAGTGCAAATGTTTGTGCTGAAATTCCCAGCTGTGCTGCTGGGCAATGGAGCTATTTAGTCAGATAGCTCGGTGGGCAAACTGACTATGAATAGGGGCCAGTGGGGACAGTGCTAACCCAGAAGGAGCAGTGGAATACCTAGTAGCGCTGCCCCCATAGTCAGCCAGGAAAATGGCCTTGCAGCCAATAGCGTTCAGGCACTAAAGTGCTATTCATGAAAGGAGGCATGGAAATTAGCCCACTGGGCATGCAAGGTGCTAGTGGCCATTAGCATGCCCATTATGGGCTCATTTGAATTCCATTAGTGTGGCAGTGTGTGGACCCCACCAGCCCAAGCCCTATGCAGCAGCATTCCCCCAAAGTATAGCGGTGCTTTCCCCCACCCCAATTATGGACCCAACAGTAACAAAAAATATTTCCATAATGTAGAGTCCCATCCCCATCCCCGATCACCAACCCAATAATAATAAAGATCACTTTCCACAGTGTAGGATCCCACCCCAGTCCCCAATCATATGAATTCCCACCCATTCATATAAATAAATATTTTCCAAAGTGTAGCAGTCCCACTCCGGTCCACGATCGCATGAATACCCACCCGTTAATATAAATAAATATTTGCCATAGTGTAGTGGTCCCACTCCGGTCCCCCATCATATGGATTCCCATGCATTCATGTAAAGAAACTTTTCTCATAGTATAGCAGTGTAAACCAAAGGGATTGTAGTGCATACTTTAAGCTGTCATTGACTGTTCAGTTGACAAGCAGCCATGGAGGTGTGAGGAGGGCTGTGCTGCTCGCTGACTGACAGCTGTGCTAGTGCAGGGGGAGCAGGGGGGTATGTACTGACTGTTGTGGGTGGGGAGTTGGGGGAACCACTGTACTATGGAAAAATGATAACTTTAAATTGGGTGGGTGATCAGGCTACGGGGTGGACCCTTCACAATAGAAATGTGTCATTAATATATGGGTGGATGATCAGGCAATCGGGGACTGGGGTGGGACCACTACATTATGGGAAAGGGTCTTTAACTTATGGGTGGGTGATTGGGTGATCAGTGACCAGGGTAGAACTGCTACACTATGGCAAATATTTCTTTACAATAACAAGTGGGCATTCATGCAATCAGAGACCGAAGCGGGACCACTACACTATGGCAACTACTTATTTTTAGTACCATGTGGGAGCTCAGTGGATCAGGGACCGGGGGAGGAGGAGGGGGGGCTGCAGTCACTCCACCAACCACAAGGGTTGTGTGGATTACCACCAGGCTTTTTCAGTGGTAATTTGCTCCATGCAAGAACCTTCACAAAGGCCCTTGCTTGGAGAAAATCCTTTGTGAATGGGATTGCGGGGATATGCAGATTACTGCCCCTTCTTTGAATTGTGGTCCCTCTCACTACTTTGCCTGGGTGCAAACCCAGTTTGCAGGGGCAAACTTGCACCTGGGCAAAGCTTTGTGAATCTTGCCCCTAATATTTATTATTAATTATCTGTAACATTGGGTGCCTTGTTTTAATTGAAATTCCCTATATTTGCCCTTTAGGAATATTTTATATTCTTCTTTAGCTTTCTTCAAATTTTTACATTTATTCTTATCCCTGGAATTTTTAGTAGACCTTATTAACCGAGTAAGAGCCTTTTTTTCCTTACTGCATTCCCAGTCAAACCATGTAGTTGGTATTTTTCACTTGAGTCTTATTAGCTTGTTTGTAAATGAATTTTCTAATCCTATCATAACAGTCTATAAGTATCTTCTGTAATTCTGTGAAATATTCCGCAAACAATGCCTGTGAGAGCATAGGAAGTAATAGTTCTTGAATATCCCCTATTTTCTTTTCACACACTGAGTCCCACTTGATTTTTTGTCAGATTTCTTATTTCACAATTTTGTGGTAAGGTGGACAATGAATTTTTATTAACTTCCTTGGTAATACCATCCCATGACAAAACAAGTGGGAAATAGGCACTTTTCCCCTCTGTTCAGGACTTTAAAGGAATCCCACCTAGTCATAGATTCATTCCAAAATAAGAAGTCAAGAACAGTGGTGCTTTTAAGTTATAATGTTTATAGTTGCCTAAGCTATCACCATTCAATCTTCCATTAATGGGAGCAACATTACGTGTTGTTAAGAAGGCTATCCAGTTTGTACCAGATTTATTCAATCTAGAATCTAAGGAGAACCTAAGGAGTTTAACAGATTCAGAATTGAGCCATTATGAACATTGCTATCAACATAACTGTCAAAATGACCTATTCTACCATAAAAGTCCCCACAAAGTAGAATATTGTCACAAACTGACTCTTCCTGGATTTTATAAATTAGATTGTCCAAATCCTCCCAGACTGATATACTGTAGCATTTCGAGGTTGGGGAGGAATCCAAACATTAAGTAGGAAAAAGCTGAATAATTGAAATTGAACCTCAAATTCCTTAGCAAAAAATGTACTAAAAATAGGGTCAGCTACTATTTCTTTATTGATTCTAAACCAGGTAACAAGACCTCCAGGGGATCTGCCTAATTTCAAGTTTTTCCTGTCTGGCTCGTGATAACTACAAAAACCATTAAAAGGGACATCTGTATTTTGTGTGTGCCAAGTTTCATACAAACATATAATGTGATGCTTTCTGATAAATTCAACACGATTCCATAGCAGCATATTTTGCAGTTAAGACTGCTATATTCCAAGACAGCAAGTTGAACTTGTAATTGAATTCCATGCTATTACTAACATCAGTAGGTTTGTTAACATCTAGTCAACCCTCCTGACTGGGCAAATCAGCGTATCTGTTGCTGACAGAAATTTTTAATTGTGGCTGCTGAGTGTAAGATTATTGATGAGCATAACACATTGGTTCCGCATCACAGTGAGTCTTTAAATTAAATTGGGATTCTTATTACCTGGCATACTACGGTGGCAAGACTGGTGGCTTTGGAACATCTCTCCTTCTCCTTCAGCAACTGAATAAATGCCTATTATATGAAATGGGACATATATCTACATTCACACCTGTGTTCATTGCCTACATCACTGCCTGACAACTCTCCTGTATGATCAGGCTACACCCTCTCACCACTTTACTTTCCCTTTCTTCCATGTGAAGGCCTGTTAGTTTAGACTATGGATCAGTTCCAGGAAGCGCGAAAACCACAACCATAATATTATATGCATAGAGTTTATTAGCAATATAAATTTGTTAAAGGTGCAAACCATATCAAATAGCATACATGGTTTTCAATTGCTGGTTTTATTCATTGTTATTTAGAGATTGCTCACTCTACTAGTATAGAGCTGTTTCCCTAACATGGCTTTATATGTTATGTACATCCTCAACTTTTGTAATGACAATTCTGAAAATATAATAAAATATTTCACGATTAAAAAAAAAATTGGAATGTCTCACCACAGTGTTTCTAAGAAGATATGGTTGCATGAACTCTGTTAACTTCAACAATTTAGATGCCCATTCTGTCTAAAATATTTAAACTGTCCAGTATCCTGCTGTATAGGTTACTGGATGTTAATGTGATTAAAATTTGGTCACAATGAGGATCCTTCCTCATTTGTGTAACAGAAGATAAACTGTCTTTTTCCATAGAGATATTTAGCAGTTGCTCAGAAACCATCTCTTATAATACATTTTAGTTTAGTATTATATTTTTTGGGGCACCTCCTCAAACTGAATAGGGAAAGGTATATACTCAAATTATCCATCTATACTGTACCCACTTTCTGAACTCTCTTGCTGGCTACACTTTCCAAGATTTTGCTTTCAACAATATGGATACCTGCCTCATCTAAAATAAAGACATTTTACATTATTGAATCCTCGACCTTAGCCCCCTGCAGTAAGACATCAATTTGCACAGCGTTATTCTCTCTTTCCCATCTATGTACATGTAAATTTTTGCATCTACCAAAGATACTTGCAGAATATGCTTCCACTCCCCTCCTTTCTTCCCTCCTAGAATTCCTTGTCTGCTGCCTAGTCTCGCTCCAACTCCTCTTTCCCCCAATCCTACTGGCCTTAACAAACCATTGGGACTGCTACCTCTGCCCCCCACCTCTTGCCTGTTATACTTAATGTTGCAGGTCCCGCTGCTCTCTGATGTATCTATTCCTCCTTCCCTTGTTATTTTGGGGGTTCCCCCTAACTCTCTCCTCCCACACAAAGCCTACAGCTTTGCAGCTCATGACAAGGTTATCCTTTCTCACTACAACAATTTAAGTTCTTGAACATACTTTGTCACCTTATTACTCATGTTCCCAATCTAACATTCACCATGGAACTGTATGTACTTTTTGTATTTTTTGTGTACTCATTCAACCTTGGTCTTATGCTTAGTTTGTATAGTTTGCATTCTCTGTTCACACCATCAACCTTTGTACTATGTTATATTTATTTATTTATTTAAACATTTGGTAACTGGTATGTTAGTTTGTCCCACTGTGTGTAACATTTATGGCATGCAGCCATTGTAAATGAACCTCTGGCTCAATGGTTGTAATTCCAAGACTTCAATAAATAAATAAATAAATTACACAGTGTTATCTTGTTTCCCCAGATTTTCATTAGGCAATCCTTTGAGTCCAAAATGCTAATTTGAGAAACCCTGTCCCTGTTAAGACTGCTTTTTGCATTCACAATATCCCTGTTAATATAGTTGAGATTAAGTCCCAGTTTCCTGACTGCTTTGTTTTTTATCCATAACTGTTTGCCAGTTCTAGGAGATGCACAAAAAATGTATAGGCAATCCACTCCAGCTTCGTCCTTATCATTCACAATTTTGATAAAATTGGTTTGCTCTACATCAGCCCCAGTATCTGCCCTAAAAAGGTGCACAATCTTGTTTTTGATTTCCCCCATAGTAGCTGAGGGGTCAAAATGTAGACCATATAAGCAAAGTATTGCACATTTATCAGTATCAATCAATTTTAAGTATTCAGAGAACTAGATGAGAGGTTGTTAGAACCCTGATTTAAATTATTTCCAATGTTTTCTGTTTCTTCCTTCTGACAGTTTTTAGATCTTGTTACTTCATACCATTTAATCAAGTCATGTCTTAAAGCCTTTAAATCTTTGTCAAGGGTACCAATGATGTTAAGCAGTCTATTCACAGTTAACCAATCTATTCACAGTTGGCTCTTTTAATGATTCTGAATTACCTTCATCACCCTCTGACAGAGGTACAGTTAAAGGTACCCCCTGACAAGATTCCTTACTCTCAGAACACTGTTTTCTTTTCCCCATAGACTTAACTGTGGTTTGTATTTACTGACCCCACCATCTTGATTTCCTCTATAAGATTAATAGGAGAATTAATTATGTTAGCCTAGGTATTTGAAGGAGGCTAAGATGTCAAGAGGAGGGCCTGCAGGGGTGACTAAGTGTAACAAGATTTTTCATTCGGTAGCCTTTGCAAGTTTGGCTTTGAGTCAAAAAGCATGGCCTTCTTTTGACTCCATTGTGAAAATGTTGATTGCTCTAGTATAATCCCTTATGCACTTCATTTGTAAATCTTGGACTGGCTGAATAATGTCTTGATTTGCTGTAAGTCTATGTCCTAGTTCTCTGCAATCAGAGAAATGTCACTTTATTTGTCATTAACTTATTTTTTATGTCCTTGATCCCTATTTTTTTAAGATATGATGTCTATGTATCACTGTTTCTGATACCACTGTACTCACTGTATTATATGTACCTAATGTATTATAACTTGTACCTATTGTCTGTGCCACTGTATGGCCCGGGTCAGAACTGAAATGGTCCTTTGGATCCGTTTGCTCAGCCAGTTATCAAAAACATAACTCGATAAATAAATAAATAAATAAAGCTTGTTCTCCAACAGCTGTTTGATCTTTATCAACAGGTGAAATTCTATTTTTTTCTCCCCTTTTTCTTTGATTTGATTTTAACAGGAGAGACTGGAATAACAACAGATGAAAAATCAGGTCTGCTATATTCTGAACCCTCCATGATAACTGAGGGTGATCCTTGTTGTGGTATTAATTTATCAAGCTTATTTAAGATATCTTCCAGTCAAAACATGTTAAGTGCAATGTTTTCTTTAATTATTTCCATCTCCTTTTTAACTACTACCAAACTGATCCATAAGCATCAGATGGGCAGCATATGGGTTACACATAGTGTTTTACAGCCTTTGCTTAAGTTAAAAGGGTAATTATTTCCTGGGTCAGTAATTAGATCAGCTTCAGTATTTGAAGTTTCACCATAAAATGTATTAATTGTCCTATTTTTTGATTATTTTATTCATTAAGTCTAATTTTTTAAGCCACTGATGACATTTTGAAGTTCCTCAGTGATCTTTCCCAGGTTTGCATTTACATTTCTAGTTGAAACATTTGAGTCCACTTGACTTGATCCATTATGGACTCCTCAGGTGAGAAGTTCAGTGACAAAGATGAACTGTGCAGAATGGAGTTTAGGACCCCATTCTGTTCACGTAGTATAAGATTAGTTGAATTGATTTTACAGTCATCTTTGCCATTAACATTGTTCCTATTTAGCAACTGACTCATTTCTATGCTGTTAGCATGCCTAGATACCCCATAGGGCTTGTCAAGATACAAATGTGTGTCAGAGGATAAAAAATTTTTTGGTATTGAAATCAGACAGGCAAGATCAATTTTCTTTTCCTTCCCATGTTCAGACTCCCCTATTATATAATTATCCTCCTGCCCTAAAAGCCTATCCTCAGTAGGCTTCCCAACTTTTATAAAGTGCTCACTTATTTTTGTTTACTTCCACACTTCTTTTTAATTTGTTACTTTTTTTCCCCACCTTAATTACCTGTTTTTTTGTTTACACAATTCCGGGGATCTGTTCTGGCTAGTGTTAGAACCAATATGATCCTATTCTATCTGTAAGCTGTTAAAGTCAATTAGATTATTATTAATTACTCCTGAGGAGGCTATATTAATTTCAAGCTCCATTACAGACTCTGCTGCCTGCTTTCTAGTTAGCACCATTTTTATTGCACATTGTTCTAAAAACCAAAAAAATTCCTATATAAAATGTCTTTTAAAATGGCTCAAAATCACTAATTTATAAATAGCTTGCCAGAAGTAATGATTGCATCAGCAATAAATAAAATACTTAATAGCTGCTAATAAGTCCAGAAATAAATCCTGAATTTAAGCTCCAACAAGACCTGTGATTGCTGATCCAAGGTTACACAGTTCTTACTGTCATTTCGATCAATTAAGACAGTCCTACAATATGCAGTCTTTATACAACGTTCTTTTCAATTCCCAGTCCTTAGAAATTGTTCTAATGTTAGTTCAACAACTTGAAAACTCTCAGAAAATATGCAAGCATTGCCCTTCCTTCCTTCCTTCCTTCCTTCCTTCCTTCCTTCCTTCCTTCCTCTTTCCCCAATGAGAGTGAACAATGACTGAACCCCAAGGTTGGTGTCTTGGAACACTGTGATAGGTAAATAGAACAAATGTTAGGTGGTGGAGCACTACGTAAGGCCCACTGCACCCCTTTTCCTAAAAAAACCTTCCCCAAACTTTCTCAACTAACTGGCAAACAATTGCCTTTAATGATATTTTTAGGGAATCACCATTTAAAACTGCTACCACAGTGTAAAGACTATTGCCAAGTATTAATATTTATCTGCTGCCTTGGAAGGACAACATGCTATGGCTTTTCAAGAGCACCATAGGTTCTACCTAAAAAATGCTGCCAGCCTGTTTACAAATCACTGACTGGATCCACTGAAACAAGTCTAGTCAGACTAATTTGCTCACTATTTGTTGTTCATTGATCAAATTGTTAGTGGTGTTCTTGCAATTATTGCCCAAAGTACAAATTTAAAAAGCAGAACCAGCAAAGTATAGAGTATCACATGAACTTCAGGTCACACCCGCACTTGGGACAGCTTGCTGTGTGATGTTCCTGGAGCATACGCACTACATACCCCTTGTCCAAAAAGTCACATGAACTTTGGAGTGTGAAATTTAAAAATAGTTTTTAATATACATATACATTTAAATCACATTAAATCACTTTAGAAACATTTGCCCCAGTCCAACTCATAAAATTAGAGTTAGTAAAATAAACAAAAAAAAATTTAAAACACCTCACTGATTGGAAAATGGGAAACAATTAGCTCTTCTAACAGAGCTTAGCAAAATACGACAAGGTATATCAACTATGGAGAAAAATGAGACTAACCCTAAATCCTAATTTTAGGGAACAAGTATTAGACCCAAGCAGTGCAGATGTGTCAGTATGCCACCATCCATAGGGCTACTTCTCCAGCCAGCAGTGATGGCAGGCTACCTCCACAGGTAGAAGGGGTGGAGCTAATGACATCACCAAGCAGGTGAGATGTAATAAGACAGGACTATGCCAGAGCCTCAGGTATTGGCTGGGGGGCGGAGCCCCAAGGGGTCCTGACCATGGGTCCTGTAGGGTATAATAGGCCAGGACTCAGGCAGGATGACCTCTTTTTGCAGGGAATTTTCAAGTTTGAGATCTCAGCACATCATTTGGCAATCAACAGGTAAGGCACATGGGGGCAACTAGGCCTTTAGCCCATGTGGCCCAGTGTGTTTAGCTCATGGATTTTTCTTAGTATGTTGGTTTTACCATGGCATTTTAAGGTGAAGAAACCTTGGCTAGACAGAACTGTTTCACTGTGCCAGGTGGAATGCATATTGAATAGAGAATACAGAGCTTGTGGAGGGTTTTCTATTTCAGTTGGAGGCAGCTAGGCCTGGTGGGCCATGAGGCACAGGGGTTAGTTCCAGGAATGTTTGTTAGCTCAGTTGAGTTGTGGTTAAAAAAAAAGAAAGAAAAAAGAAAGTTTTTAGAACTCCTTGGAAGAATTCAATGTTTTATGAAGAAGGAGCTGTGGTTCTGAGTGATAGATCTGTGTCCTAGCAGCCCAGAGTGCTGGGTTCACAGCCTGATGGTATCATTAGTGGCATACTGAGGGGTTGTGTATTTTCATTTAAGATCTGAGCTGATCTGTACCAGTGTTTTTTGAGAGGAACACAGCCTGTGATGTGACGGATAAGGCATGTGTCCCTGGTGTTTACTTTCGAGGTAGGGACACATGGTTTTAAGAAAAAATGCTTGCGGAGGTTCCAGAAACCAAGTGGGCAGGCCGAGGCCTTTGCGAGTGGAGTGGTGCATCCCTCGAGGTGCAGACTGAAAAGCATGGTGATGGTATGGCTGGAAAAAGAGCTTGGGTAAACAATCAGATGCTCCTGTGGTGGAGAGTTACTACCTGAGTGTTTGACCCGTGATGGACAAGCACAGCTCATAGCGGGTGGTTTGCTGGAATGTGATATGCATTTAGCTCCTGAAAGCTTTGGGGTGTTGGAGTGCACAGTAGAAGGTTGTTCAGCAAAAGGGATCCAGTATTGTGTGGCCAGAGTAGGGAGCAAGGCAGAACACCTGAGGTTCTTTTGTTGTCACCTACAGTGGGGCCCTGGAAAACGTGGGGCATCTTGATCGCCAGGCAGGCTGGAGTGGGGGAATGGCCCAGTGGGCATGTTGGTGGTAGTTTTGGCAATGGATGTGGATAGCCACATGGTGTAGTGGGGAGGCCCCGTCCAGGCTGACACCTGGAAGCCAGGCCTTTGGTAACATGCAATCCGGTGAGCTCTAGTGAATGGCTGCTTGCTGTGCACAGGGCGGGGCATGTGAGGGACAAAAATGGATGATATTGTGACGTGGTGGAGAGTATGGTTGTGTTGAAAAAAGAGATTTTACTTAACAAACAAAGCTGTGGCAGCAGCATAGCATGGATGATACAGTGACATGTTGTGAATGGGCTGGTTGCACCCAGCAGACGTGGTTCAATACCAAATGGGTTGGATAAGCACAGCTCTCTCCTGGTTCGGGAATGGGTTTTCAGTGGGTGATGTCAGAATGTGCATCAAGGGGTGGAGCGAAGTGCAGTTTGGCAATATTTGTGTTGGCACCCCTGATGACCAGGCCATGGGGGAGGCAGTTTGGGTGGGGGATTACACACAGGTGGATGGAAAAAATGCCCGCAGAGGGGACAAGGCCAGCCATGTGGGTGTTTTCATGCTTGGGCCTACAGGGGCGGACCAGGAATGTGGCCGCCAAGGTTGGGGGAGTCAGTACGTGGGTGACCCCAAGGGCCTGAATTGGGGCAGGCCTAGACCAGCAGCAAACAGGGGCTGCACCTCATGGAGGGGTATGGCACAGGCTACAGGAACAGGATCACATGGTCTGAGGCACCCTGATGGTGGGGTAGGACTGCAATGGGCCCCTAATGGGGGGGGTCATATGCCATGGCCACTGGTGGAAAATGGTTGGTGGTGCTGCCCAGAAAAAGGGGCCGTGGATGGTGCCCCAGACACGAGGGAGAGATGCTGAGGGTGGAGGATGGTGTACTAAAAGCCTAGACCAGGGCATGGGGGCTGAGAGTGATTAGCTGGGAGGGCACCTGTCACAGCAGTCCAGGGTATAAGAAGGGGGCTTAATGGGATAGCAGGCTACAGCATGGTGCTGGAGGGGGCTCAGTACCAGGGGGGCATTATTCATTGCAGAGAGGGCTGGCAAAAATAATAAAAATAATAATAAATAAAAAGAGAAGGAGAAAGAACCCAATGCTAAAGCATTATGGCTTGATGCAACAGCGTAGGAGCAGGCACTGGGATGGTAGGCCCAGAGCAGGGCACAAGAGTGGTCTGACAGGGCATGGGGCAGGGCAGCCTGCAAGCCCATGCAACCTCAGTAAAAGGGGGGTAGTTGTTCTGACTATACAAGGCTAAGCATTATAATTTTTTTGCCCCTCAGACTGCAGGAACAGAGAAGCAGACATGGCACCCAAAACGAGCCAAGCTGTCCAGTGAGAAGATGTTACAGGAGGCATCCATGTTGATGGAGCAGATGTTGGAGTTATTAGTGGCAGCAAATCAGAGAGGTAGAGGAGGAGGAGCAGAGAAAGCATAAGGAGTAGGAGAAGTGCCCGGGCGGGGGGGGAGACCCTGACAGGAAGTTCCATGCCCTGCACCCATACCAGCACCCTTGCCTACACCGGAACCAGATGATGGGAGTCCGGATTGGGGGTAAGAATGATGTGGACCTCTTGGATGAGAGCAGTCTGAAGGAATACCTGGAGGGGTTGCTGGGTAGCATAGGGGACATGGGGATCAAAAAGATGGAGTGGGCCATACAGACCTTAAAAGGTAAAAGGGCCAGGGCAGAAAAGGGGGGGCCACAACAGCAACTAAGAAGCTGTATGAGGGGCCCCCAGGCTGCTCAATTGGGGACCACATACTGGCCTCAATTAAGGAGAAAATATGGAAAGGGGAGTATATCAACATCTCCAGGCTGGTGGACGAGGACACAGCCATGAAATACGAACAGAAGGAGTCTATAGGGAAATCAGAAATGGCAGTGGCCCTGTCAGTGGTAGGCCACAAGATGAAGGAGGTGAAGTATAAGGGTAAGACCATCGAAAATTGGCAAGGTGGTTTCATCATCTACAGCGCATTGTTGCTGGGGAAGCAGGCAGAACTTGCCATCCCTTTGCTGATGTACATGTCCATCATCAGGGATGCGTGCAAGGCAAAGGTTGGGTACGGGTGGCTTAAATATGACGAGGCCTTTCGGAAGCAGATGACAGCAAAAGATAACCTGAGATGGAACTGCACCCACTCAGAGCTGTGGGTGAGGACCCTCTCTGGAGAGGAGGGCAGGTCTGGGGGAGAGCAAGCAAGGAGGACCACTCCTGTCACAGGGGCAAAGACATGTTGGGGTTACAACAAGACCACCTGCACATGGGGCAGCTGTAAGTTCCAGCATGTTTGTTCAAAATGCAGGGGGTCACACTTGACCTCCAACTGTCAGCAAAATGGGGACAGAGAGGGTCAGAGCAGTAGACAGTTTTATGAGCAGCCCTTTCAGGGTGCCCAGGGGGATGGGGCAGGGGCCAAGGGGCAGCCACAGGGGGCAACACTAAGCCCCCGGAGGGTGGCATTAACTGGGCATCAAGGAAGGGCAGTGGGGCTATGCACTGGCACGTACTCCCATTTCTCTAGCAGTGGTGGAGGAGTGGTCCATGGAGTACCCAAATAAAGGGCCAGGGAGCTGCTCTGGGAGGGTTTCTGGACAGGCTTCCCACTGGGTTTCCAAGGGGGCAGGAAAAAATGTGGGCCAAGAACCTCAGGTCAGTGAAAGGGAAGGAGGGGATCATAAGGGCTAAGATAGAAAAGGAAAACAAGGCAAGCCAGGTGGAGGGCCCATTGGGGGGCCCCCCCATGCACGCATTTCCGAATTTCCCCATTGAGTGTTGTACCCAAGAAGGTGGAAGGGGAATTCCACTTGATTCATCATTTATCATATCCTGAGGGCTCGTCAGTAAACAAGGGCATACCAGATCACCTTAGGGTGGTGTTGTATGCCTCATTAGAGCAGGCCTTATCACTGATCAAGGCAATTGAGGGGGCATAGCTAGTGAAGATGGACATTGAGTTTGGCATTTCAGCTCTTGCTCATCAGGCCCACTGATTGGGACCTGTTGGGTTTTCAATTGTAAGGGTGCATCTACTTTGACAAAGCCATGTCCATGGGGTGCTTAGTGGCTTGTTCCACGTTTGAAGCATTCAGTACCCGGGTGCAGTGGGTATTCAGGGCCAGGTATGGGCACAAGCGGGTGGGGCATTACTGGACAATTTCCTTCTCATCGGGGAATCAAGAGCAGAGGTGCAGGGGATACTAAGGGATTTTGAGGAAATGTGTTGGTGGATAGAGATACCGCTAATGCAGGGCAAGACGGAGGGCCCTGACTGAAGGTTGGAATTCTTGGGCATAGAGGTGGACACAGAGGAGGGTTGTTTCTGGCTGCCTGGGAGCAAAGTGGCACACCTTAAAGGCCTGCTGGCCCAGGTCATGGGCAGGAGGAGGAGGCTGCCACTGGTACAAATGCAACAACTTCTGGGGCACCTTAATTTCACCTGGAAGGCCATCAGCCCTGGCAGAACATTTACAAGGAGGCTGGAAAGGACCACAGGGAAGGATAAACTGCTGCACCACTGGGTGGATGTGTCGAAAGGGATTCAGGAGGACTTTGGGGTATGGGAGGAGTTTCTCGACAGCTATAACGAGATGATATTCTGGCAGGACGAGTGGGAGCGGAACACAGACCTGGAGCTGTTCACAGACCCCTCGGGCACTCTGGGAATGGGGGCATACTTTCAAGGGGACTGGATATCAGAACCTTAGCCAGCATCTTGGGAAGAAGGGGGAGTACTGAAGGACATCACCTTCCTTGAGACCTTCCTGATATGGGTGGCCTTGGAAGTATGGGGGTATAGGAAGAAGGGGAAGCACATCTTGTTATGGTGTGACAACAATGGGGTAGTGGAAGTCATTAATAGGCAAGGGGGAGGATGGAGACAGTGGGCAGGCTGCTCAGGTGCATGGTCTTGCTGGGGCTGCAGCTTTACCTATCTTTCAAAGCACAGCATATCAAATGGTTGAGGACCAAAGTGGCTAACGGTCTTTCCTGTTTGCAGCTTGACAGGTTTTGGGAACTGAGGCCACAGGCAGCACCACACAGGACCAGGATCCTGGACTGGTTATGGGAGGCTGGAGGGACACAGCCAGGGTGCTGTACTGGGGCTCCTGGTCAGCAAACACACTGAGGGCCTATGAAGCAGGGTGGGCAAGGTTCCAGGTTTTCAGAGGGAAGCAAGGGTGGGAAAGGGGCAAACCAGCCCAGTACGAGCAGGTAAGGAGGTTTGTAGCAGAACAGTGGGGAGACAGACTGGCCCATGCCACCATGGTGGTGCACTTGACAGGCATCAGCTGGGTGTGTCAGGACAGGGGCTGGCCCAATGTAGTGGCCAGCAGAACAATAAAGCACATGGTTTCAGGTTGTCAGAGGGGTCAGTAAGGCCAGGGTGGACAGGTGGTGCCCCATAAGAGGGCAGCTGCTTGAAAAGGTCTTACTGGCAACAGAGAAGGTATGCATCTCAGCCCAGGAGGGGCACTGTTCTGGACCATGTTTGCTGTTATGGCAGCAGGGGCATTCTGGGTGGGGTAAGTGGTGGCCACATGGAAGACAGTTGCGAGGCATAGTCTACATCATGAGGACATCCTCTGGGGTCATGACAGGGTGGTCATTAACCTGACCAGGTCTAAAACTGACCAAAGAGGGAAGGGGACCAAGGTGTCTTTGGTGAGGCAACTGCAGTCCACCAAATGCACGGTGAGTGCATTGGAGAAATATGGGAGAACTCGAAGGGGGACTGGGGGGTCTTGTTCAGACATGGGGACAGCTCCCCAGTCACTGGTTTTCAGGTGGTGGGGGTGCTCAGGCAGGCCCTGACCTTCATCGGGGAAGACCTGGGAGAATTTGCCCTGCATTCTTTTTGGATTGGGGCAGCCATGGAGGCAGTAGAGAATGGGGCTGCAATGGAGGAGGAAAAGAAGGTGGGGTGGTGGAAGCCCTGCTGCTATAGGAGGTTCATCAAGTATTGACAACAGCAATTCAAACTGTTTATCTTGTTTTCCATGGCAGGTTCCAAGAGGAAAATCTGGATAGTGGGGCATTCCTTTGCATATTGGGCTGAAAGGTTTGTGGTCATGACCTCCAAAGGAGCAGAGCTGCTATACAATACCAAGCACACCAGGGTGCTGTGGAAAGGCATTAGAGGGATGAGATGAATGCAGCTCTTGCTGCTAATGGAGGAGTTAAAGTTGCAATGGGGCAGATTGCATTATTATACACCTGGAGTTAATTATTTGGGGGGCCTGCCATGGGGGGAGCTGTGACAGAACATCATGGGGGACTTAGAGAAATTGAGGGGGTGGTGGCTGAGGGTGACCATTGGCTGGTCCAACATCACCTCATGGTGGGTTTGGAGTGGTGCAAAAGATGTCCGGCTGATCAAGAAGGTCAGGAAGCATTTGAATAGAAGAGTGGCAAGGGCAGTAATCAAGATGGGGGGTGCACCTGCAGCACAATGACATTTCCTTCGATCAGCCTGTAGTGTAGATGTCTGACAGGGTACACTTGTCAGAATTTGGCATGTGTGGAAGGAAGGGGAAGGGGTAGGATACATGGGCTGGGAACAAAGAACAGATGCTGGAACCAGGAAAATGTTGAAAAAATTCATGTGTTGAATTGTGAAGTAATAATAGTGTGGATGTGAATATATTAAATATATTCTTTGTGCAAAAAATAAGTATTGCTAATGAGCATCCAAAAAGTAAAAGAAGTGTAGTGTCCATCTTTACTGGGAGGGGTTCAGGGGACAATAGGACTTGCCACTAAAAGGCAGACCAGTTTGTCTGATGACCCCTGCCAGGAAGAAGCACAGGAGGGGGAGGGGTGGGGGAAGGGGGAGAGATCGGTCAGGTAGAAGGGGTGGAGCTAATGACATCACCAAGTAGGTGAGGTGTAATGTGGCAGGGCTATGCCAGAGCCCCAGGGATTGGCTGGGGGGGAGCCCCAAGGGTTCCTGACCATGGGTCCTGTAGGGGTATAATAAGCCAGGAGCCAGGCAGGATGACCTCTTTTTTGGGAATTTCCCACCCTCCCACCCTTATTAAGGAAGGCTCTGGGGGTGTGTGGTTGGCACAAAGATAGGTGGATGGCAGGTTGAGTGCCCTAGAGGCCTTATGCATTGGGCTGGTGTTTAATCACTGCGGGGAGGCAGCCACAGGCCAGGAGGCTGGGTCATAGTTCTCTGGGAAGGGAAGAAAGAAAAAGGGGGAACAGGGGAAAGTAAGGGGTAGGGGGTACGATACACAGGCTGGGGACAAGGAACCCAGATGCGGTGGTAAAGTGGGAAGGGAGATCAGTCCAGGCACCGGATTCAGATGTGTCCGGACCTGGAGGGTGAAAACCCAGGTAGGTGGAACTGACCTGGCTCTGGTGTGGAGGAGGAGGGCCAGATTCACAGTGTCTGGGCCCTGAAAGTCAAGATGGAAGAGTGACCAAAAGAAGGACAGAGGCCAGAACCAGGAAAATGTTGAAAGAATTCATGTGTTGAATTGTGAAGTAATAATATTGTGGATGTAAATATATTCTTTGCGCCAAAAATAAATATCATCAACGAGCATCCAAAAAGTAAAAGAAGTGTAGCATCCATCATTCCTGGGAGGGGTTCAGGGGACAATGTGGCTAGGAGAGCACTTAATAAACTCACTGATCCAAGGGTGAATGGCAGACTTCGACTTCTTAACTTTTACTTGTGTTATTTAACAATTCACAATAGTAAATATAGTATATGGTTAGGGTTTATTGTGGATGGAAAATGATGGCATTCCAAATCCTGTTGTAGGACAGTTCAAAGGTCAAAAAAGTTGTTGTACTATCGTTCTGATGTCACATCGATAGTACAACAACTTTTGCCCCTTGAGCTCCTACCTGATTGGTGGAAACAGTCCGTGATTAAAAAAATACATTCTAAAATGGCAGATTCACTTAACGAGTGGTTGGGTGAGCAGACAGTTTGGACACGGAGTGCCATAATCATCTCTGTTTTTCCAAACTCTCAGTTTGTAGTTTTTTTTGTTTTTTTTTTAATCTCTGGCACAGTTACGGTGAAAGTAGAGCGGGACCACGGCGATTAATACTGCTATATTCGGGGACGTGACTGAAACAGAGCATAACTGCAGTGAGGAGGACCGGTATCATGGGGGACGGGACTTGAGCGAGGACCAGTGCAGGAGTGTCAACGCAAGGTATGAACCTTGTGTCCATTTGGGGAACCATATACTATAAAAATAGTGGATGAGTTGACTATCCACACTATATGTCATTATTCGGAAGTTGATGATGCCATGGAGACCTCTCGAGCTTCGCTCTCGAGGTCTCTATGACATCATCAACTCCCTCGATGGAAACACAGCCTTGTTGTGGATAGTCATCCATCCACTATTCTATATATTTTCAATGGTGTTGAGGTCTTTTGAGAGAACCAACTAGTGTTTATTCTTTTCAATGGTTGGCTATTGAACTATTTTTTTGTAAACAGTTGAAACTTAACATTGTTGCTCTGTTGCATATGCCCCCCAGGAACATTCCCCACACCCTTCGAGATACACACCTAGCAATTTTGGTGGGAGTGCATAGGCAATTATATATGTTGCTCCACTTAGATCTTACCAGCAACATTTCTCAACCTTTTGTGGGGAAATCTTTAATCTTAAACTGGCAAGTCAGGTAATTACATCTTCTTTTTGGCCTTATAATGCCATTAAGTTGGTTGAAGAACTCACATATAATGGAGTACTTTTTAATTTTGCTGAGTTTCAGTATCAACAAGGATTGCTTTAAATATCTGCAGCTAACCCATTTCTTGTATCATTATTTTGGTACTGGGGCATGGTCTAGTGAACATGGATGGAAGCTTTTATTATTAATGACAGTGGCATTTTCCTCTCATGCTATATCATTTCTTTACTCTCAGTTTTACATACAACTTCTAAAATAAGGAGACAGGGACTCCAATCTAATGAGCTTGATCCATTCTTGCTTCTACCAGGAGTTTTGATTGGACTGCCATTTAGGTGGATATGTATAAGTTTATTAAGCACGACAGAGATTGGTATATGCAGTTTAAATTATTACATAACATTTATTATACCCCTGCTAATATATCTAAAATGAATAGGGCACCCTCTGATTATTGTGCTCATTGTCAGAATGATCCAGGGTTTTTGCTACATATTATGTGGGAATGTTTTAAAGTTAGCCCCTTTTGGGACTCAGTATGATTGAAGCTTGTCCCTCTGTTGGGATTGGATCAAGCGGTCTCCCCAGACATGTGTTTCATTGGCATGTATAAAGATAAATTGCTAGGGATGTAGAAAAAAACATATGGCATTGATCTCTGCATGTGCCAAAGAGTTATTTTGAGGCATTGGTGTGATCAGGCCATATGCAGAGTGATATAAGGAAATCTTGTTTGCCCATCCAGTGGAGAATATGATTGCTAGTAGGGCAGATCGACTGACCTATTTTCAAAAGAATTGGGAACCCCTCTATACCTTATTGTTGTTAAACGTTTAACTCGAGGGTCACCCTACTCTATTGCTTTTGATTTTTTTTTTTTTTGGGTTGAAGTAATAGGTCCTTTCTCTTTCCCACATATCCTTCTTTTGGATTTCTTTTTTGTTCTCAACTACTATTCGTCCTGGAATTTTCCTTTTCATTCATGATCTGGAGTTTTGGTGGGTGGGGGCAGTTTTTGTTGTTTGTTAAAGTTTCATATATGTTAGTTCATTCTAGTGTAGTTCATGTTATTTTGATTTTTTTGTCCATTCTAGTTTATGTATTTTTTAATTAAAACTTTTAATAACATTTTTTAATTTTAAAAATAAAAGGGAGCTACTCTGTTCCTGGATGTGAAATGACCTTCATATCAATTATACAGCAATGCCAACCAGGATGCAACACAGTAATGCTGCATTATATCACAAAATGCTGAAGTATCCTGCAGGAAACAATGAAATTCAATGGCAATTAAGCACTTTTGTCATGCAGTATTTTGTGACATGTCACTAATTGCAAGTTACTGCATTGTATTGTGGCTGGCTCTGCTGTATACGGTATCACATGATAATAGTAAAGTTTAAATAGCTAACACATTTGGGTGAACCACTAAAGGCGAGCCTGCAATAGTGACTGGCACATATGGGAAGGAAACGGCGCCCACCAGTGGCTAATTACCCCATCCAGGAGCACCTCTGAGTAGTAATCCTAGAGATAAGGGGGCAGGGGGCACAGCCCCTTGTAGGGAGTGCAGGGGGTGGAGCCCCCCCACATGTAACACCATTAGAACCCCTGAACACCTGTGCCCCTGTGTGTAAATAGGTGCTGGAAGGCAGGCAATTTTTGGTCTACAACTTTCAGCTCCATGTGTATGGTTGCGGTTGCCATATTTCTATAGCTCTATAGTACGGATTCACTCTTATTTGTGTCACTACTGAAACTTCGCAACTTTGATGGTTGCACATTTTGAGTCACCATTTTGACATGGAACCACTGTATATACTGTAATAAGGCACCTAAGTTACGTTATATTAAAGCTATCACTGAATTTCCATTAGATCACAGGAATGTATAATTTTCTGATTTGTTTTCATTAATTCTACCATTAAGAAGATAATAGTTTTTTTTCTAACATGATCTGAGCTATTCTCTTCCCATGGTTATTGATACATTTATCCAAATATACACTTTATTGGAACAGATGGTCATTCAGGGTGATGAGAATCCATGGTTCACAAACAGAAGAATCATTACCTATATCCCATACTATGAAAGATCTCAGGAGGGAATTAAAATCTCAGAGTAGCACAATCTAATAATTTGGGCATTTGAGTTAATTTCCTCTAAACATTTTTTTAGTAGATCCTGACACTTGACACCATAATCCACAGCATTTTGTGGATGGATATAACTATTGGCAAATCATCTGCTTGGAACAATTTCCCATGATGCTAATAGCTAGAACCATACCAAAGCTGCTTTGTAAGGGAAGATTTCAGCCATCAGAGATAAGTAAGTAACAAAAACAAGTCCTGCGATAAGTCTGCCATACTGTATTGAATTTTTAATGTTCCTCCTATCTATTTAAAGTACTATACAACTGTCCATTACAAGTGGGTGCCCACTCTTATTGTGTCTGTTATAACAGAGTTCCTCTGTATATTATATCTGTAAATGTTTGGTACATCTCTTGATCACCAAGTTTCTTGTAAGAGGATAACATACATAGATACATAGACAGTGTTGGCAGATAAGGGCCTATGGCCCACCCAGTCTGCCCATTTGAGCTTGTAAGTTCAGTTTGTTTTCCTAGAAGTCTGTTGCCCCTTACCCCTGACCTCTAGAATTCCTTTATGTCTATCCCATGCATTCTTAAATCCCGTGATTGTTTCAGCCCTCACCACTTCCTCTGGCAGGGTGTTTCACTTGTCCACCACCCGTTCTGTGAAGAAATTCTTTCTCATATTTCCTCTGAATCGCTCTCCTCCAACTTCATCCCATGCCCTCTAGTCCTGGAACATCTTTTTCGCTTAAAAATAGTGTTTTCCTGCACCCTGTTCCTCCCTGTAAGATACTTGTATGTCTCTATCATATCCTCTCTCCCTCCTCTCCTCCAGGGAGTATGTTCAGTTCCTTCAACCTGTCTTCATAGGACTTGTGATGCAATCCATGCACCATCTTTGTTGCCCTCCTCTGAACCTTCTCTACCCTGTCTATGTCCTTACGTAGGTATGGTCTCCAGAACTGTACACTGTACTCCAGGTGGGCCTCACTAGTGTCTTGTATAACAGAATTATGACCTCCTTTTCCTGCTGGTGATGCCCCTGCCTATACATCCCAGCATCCTATTTGCTTTACCTGCTGCCTTGTCACACTGTTTCCTACCTTGAGGTCATCAGAGATGACAACCCCAAGATCCCTTTCCTGCTTGTGCATGCTATATCTTCACCCCCAACTGATATATTGTGCCAGGGTTTTTGTGCCCCATATGCATTATCTTGCACTTCTTGCATTGAATTTCAACTGCAAACCATTGACCATTCTTCAAGTTTCTGCAGGTCACTTCTCATTCTGTCTACACTCCCGGTGTGTCTACTCTGTTACAGAGCTTTGTGTCATCAGCAAACAGTGAAATTCTGCCTTCTAGATCCTGTGCAATGTCACTGATGAAAATGTTGAATAGGACCAGTCCCAGCACTGATCCCTGTGGTACCCCACTGGTCACTCTTCCCTCTGTGGAGTGACAGCCATTTACCTCCACCCTCTGTGTCCTGCCACCCAGCCAGTTACCTACCCACCACACTACTGTCCTGCCCACACCCATATTCCCCAGTTTGTGTAATAGTCTTCTATGTGGCACAGTGTCAAGGCCTTGCTGAAGTCCAGATAGGCCATGTCCACTTCCTCCCGATCCACCTCCCTAGTCACCCAATCAAAAATTCAACGAGGTTGGTCTGACATGACCTCTGGTGAAACCATGCTGCCTTGGGTCCTGTAGTCCATTGACAACCAGATGTTCCACCAATCTCTCCTTCAGTAGTGCTTCCATGATCTTCCCCACTACCAAGGTGAGGCTGACTGGTCTGTAGTTCTCTGCTTCCTCTTTGTTCCCACTTTTGTATAAGGGGACTACATCTGCTGTCCTCCAGTCTTTGGTTACCTCCCCTGTTTCCAGTGATCGGCTAAACAGGATAGCCAAAGGTTCAGCCACCACCTCTCTTAGTTCTTTAAGGACCCTGGGGTGCACCCCGTCTGGCCCCATTGCTTTATCAACTCTTATTACTTCCAGTTCCTTCAGAACCCTTTCTCTTGTAAAGGGACTTGTGTCCATTTCTGCACCATTCTCACCTTGTACTCCTTCGGACCATTACCCCCTCTTCCTCAGTAAAGACTGAGCAGAAATACCTGTTCAATATGTCAGCTTTACTGTTGTCATCCTCCATGCGGCCCCCAGCCTCCCCCTTCAGTCTCACTATCCCTCCCTTTGTCTTTCTTTTTTCACTTATGTACCTGTAAAAGGTTTTGTCCCCTCTACCCACTGATTTTGCAATGTGTTCTTCTGTCTGAGCTTTGGCTTCCCTTACTGACCTCCCTGCCTCCCTTTGCTTCTCCTGGTACTTCTCCCTATCCCCTTCTGCCTGTGTCTTTTTGTATTGCCTGAATGCAATCTTTTTGGCTTTCACTTTCTTTGCTACCTCTTTGGAAACCATAATGGTCTCCTCTTCCTTTTCCTCTTGCTAACCTGCTTAATGCATAATTCTGTTGTTCTTGTAATCCCCATTTTAAATACTGCCCACTGTTCCTCAACCCTGATTCCTGTCCCATTCCCCTTAATGCCTCTTTAAGTATCTCCCATTTTCCCAAAGTCTGCCCCCTAAAATCCAGGATACGTGTTTTTGTGTGGTTTGGTTCTGCTCTTTCTGTGATTTCAAACCACAATGACTGGTGGTCACTGTTCCCCAGGTGCTCCCCCACTGTTACCCCCATCACACTGTCCCTGTTTGTGAGCACAAGGTCCAGTATTGCCTTCTGCCGAGTTGGTTCCATGACCAGTTGCTTGAGGAAGGCACCTTGAAGGAAGTCCAGGATAAATCTGCTCCTAGTTGATGCTGCTGCTGGGATGCTCCAGTCCACGCCTGAATATTGAAGTCTCCAACCAGTACTACTCACTCTTGTCTGCCATCCTTGGATGGCTAGCATCAGCTCCTATCTGTTTCTTCCTCCTGGGCTGGTGGTCTATAGACCACACCTGTGCGGATGGCTGTCCCCATTTTCCTTTCTAGCTTAACCCACAGTATCTCTCCCCATTTTGTTCCTCCTGGATCTCTGTGGCCCTTATGTCATTTTTCACATACAGTGCCACCTCCTCCCTTCCTGCCTGCTCTGTCTCTTCTGAATATGTTGTAGCCAGGTATGGCCATCTCCCAGTCATGGTTATCATTACACCAGGTTTCAGTGATGGCCACAATGTCCAGGTCTGACTGTACCATGACAGCCTCCAGATCTTCCATCTTGTTGCTAGGCTCCTGGCATTTGCACACATGGCTTTCCATGATTTGACCTCCCTAGACTGCTTCACTGTTCTACTCCAGCCCCTTCCTTGGTTGTCATTTATCCCTGGTTCTCCTTGCTGTCTGCCCTTCTGCTGAATGTTGCCCCTTTTCTGCTTATCCACCTCTTGGGCACTAATCTCCATCTTTTGCACACTGCTTTGCAGAGATAGCCACTCCTCTGGTTCACTGGTTCCACTGCTAGCTGTGGGAGGTGAGCAAGTAGGTACCTTCCTTGCTGGCCTGCCCCCTTTTGCTAGTTTAAATGCTTGTCAATGTAGCATTTAAACTTATCATTGAGTGCTTGATTCTCCAGGATGGATGCAGGCCGTCAGGCTTGAACAAACCTCCATCCTCCAGGTGGGTCCCCAGTCACCAATGCATCCAAACCTTTCCTCACAGCACCATTTCTTCAACCATGAGTTAAAGTTCCTGGTGCATGTACTCCTATGCGCTCCCTTGCCTCTCACAGGTAGTACTTCTGAGAAAGTGACAGAAGTAGCTACTTGCTTGAGACCCCTCCCCAGTTTCCTAAACAACATCACACTTGGATAGGAACGTCATGCATTCATTGTTCACCAAGTAGGAAGCAAGACCTCCTACATTCCAAGAAAATGTTAACAAATAATTTGGGTTTTCAGAATTATGGTTGCTACTTACAAAAGGAAAAGGTTGGTGGGCAAACTATCAATTATAATGTATTGGATTCCCTTCTAATAAGCCATATCTACTGTGGGACAATACTCTGATAATTTGGAATAACTACTATGTCCTGGGAAAAGTTAGCAGGCAGTCGTCCATCGCTGGCATTGACTGAATCTGGTTGTGGGTTAGAGTAATCATCATTTGTGCAATCTGTTAATGAATAGTCCTTCTTTCAGCATTAAATTTGCAAGTTTGGAATTTTTAGTGGTTGAATCAATTTGTGGTGATTGGTTGTATCCTGGGTTCAGAGAAACTGAAACATAGGAACTACCAGCAGAAAGATCGAGGGTCCACATAGTCTACTGGAATTGGTATTCCACATCATTCCCTGGCCTAATGTCCTATAGAGTTTCTACCTCAGATCCTCCCCTTGAATCCGTCTCTTCCCTAGCTCCCTTTGGTTGAACTGTCAGTCTCCCTGTCCCTGCCATGACTGAACCAATTTAGTTCCTACATCCAAAGAGAAAGAAAATATACTGTATTTTGTATCTACAAATGGTGCTGTGTTATTTTGTTGACCCCCTTTCTTGAGAGAGTTGAACAATCTACTGCTTGTAAAAAAAAGCTAGAACTGCTTTATCATAAGCTAGAGTTTTGCATTGAAACTGCATCTTAGAGTACATAAAAGGTATTTGAAAGACTTCGAAACCTTGGGTGATTTCTCCAACCAATTCCCAGGCTGCTAAAAGAGCATTCCAGAACTTAAACTTGTGATATACCCTGCAGTGTCAATCTTCAGAGCGGCACTCCAGCTTAAAGGTTTTGATCAAACCTATGTATTTCTGAAGCTGTTTCTTGCTAAAACCATGGAGGTCTTTTTAATGACTTGTTTTTTTTTTTTTTTGCTGCAGCCATCAGTGTGTCTGTACTACTGAGACTGACTGTCATACAGTACTTGAGATTTTTTTATAGCAGTTTTGATGACTGTGTTGTTAGATTTTGCAGCATGATGTGAAAAAGGGTGAGGCACTGTGAGGGGTGTCCAAAAGGAGGATCCATAGGTCATCTGAATAAAGTTTAGTGTGGTATTCTTGGGACCTAACTGTAATGCCTTAAATATTGAGATGTGACCAGAGAGCTATTGCCAAGGGCTTAACAGAAAACTACAAAGATGGGGGACAAAGAGCACCTCTGTCTGGTACTGTTGTTGATCTGGAAGTTGGATGAAAGGACCTTGCTGACTGATATCCTGGCCAAGGGGAGTAGTAAAGAGTTTTGACAAAGCTAGGTTATGATGAGATGATACCCATCCTATTCGTAGCATGAAAAAGGTACCCCTTCATTCCATTTAGTCAAATGCTTTCACAATTAAATGACAAAGTGGTTGCAGGGGAGAAAGTACCTCTGATGTGATATATGCTATTAAAGACAGAGTAGAGGTAGTACCATCCCAGAGGTCTTTAACAAAACTTACTTTCAATGGATGGATAAGTTTAGGGAGCAGGAATACTAGTTAGGTGACTGCAGTCTTAGCTAGGTTTTTGATGTCTGTGTTAATGAAGGAACTTGAATGATAACTGACACTAGACAAATGATCTTCCCCTTTCTTGACAAGAAACTACTTACAGCTTCACTTTTATCTATAGGGAAAATACCTGCTTGGGAAGCTGCAAGACAAGTCTAGTGTAAGGGTTTCTTGTCTTCATCCTTCACTATATGATAAAAATCAGCCTGGAAGTCCATCCCCGAGGGGTTTGTAGGTTTAAGAGCTAGGATAGATGCTGCTACTTTCAAGACCAATGTCTAAAGTGTAGGACAGGGTAGCTGAGAATGATATACTCAACCCCCATCTCGCAGAAAAATCTAGTTAGATTAAAGACCACGTATCACAGCATCATGTGATTCATCACTGGCCTCCCTGTTAGGATGCATCACCATGATCTGTACAAGGCTGCAAACTGGCTACTCCTGGAGGATTGATTTGACAGCAGCATTCTCACCTTTTTCTTTAAAATCCAATTGCCTAGCAGCATCTCCTCCCTCATCATTAAGTCTGTATACACCAGGACCACTAGGCACTCCAGTACCCACATCTTCACAATTCCTCACTGTCATACCACCCAGGGGCAACACTCCCTCTCCTACAAAAGTGCCAAACATTTTAGCAACCTTCCCTCGCTCTTGGTCCTGTGCAACACACTTACATCATTCAAAAAACAATTGAAATCCTACTTTTTAGACAATCTCCAAAATGCAGTTGCCCCTGACCCATGCGCTCAGCTCCAGTTTCTTCTTTTCAATGTCCTGCACTTCTCACCTGGCATATTTTTGCTTTTCTCCATAAAATTATTATATAGTTATGTTATTTTTAACAGTACCTTCCCTATTACAATAATAATAATAATCTTTATTTATAAAGCGCCTTTCAGGCATCAAGGAACTGAATAATAAATAAACAGATAAATGCAATAAAATACATAATAATGTAACCAAAGAACAGAATGAATTTGAAGGCTAACATCATCAGTCTGGGTAGGCAATCAGTCATAGATGTGTCTTCAAGGCCTTCTTAAAGCCCTCCATGGTTGTGCACCCACGTATCTGATGGGGTAAAGAATTCCACAGGGCTGGCACTGCATACATAAATGCAAGGGCCCCAGATGACTTCAAGCTCACCCTGGGAATCTCTAGCAACCCCTCGTCAGCTGAGTGGAGATGTTGCCAGGGGCAGTAGGGGCACAGGAGCTCTTGCAGATAGTCCTGGCCCAGTCCGTGCAGGGCCTTATAGGTCAGAAGCCTAACCTTGAAGGTGACTCACAACTAAATAGGTAGCCAGTACAGTTCGTGCAGCACTGGTGTGATATGACTCAAACAAGGTGGCCCCATCAACAGCCGGGCTATAGGATTCTGCACTAGCTGCAAGAGATGGATATCAACCCCCAGAAGCCCTAGTTAAAGAGAATTGCAGTTGTCAAGGTGCAATGTCACAAAGGCGGGGATCGACATTGGAAGGTCGTGGATGGAACAAGGTGCTTGACCCAGGCGATGTCCCTCAGATGGTAGAAAGAGGACTTGATGACTGCTGACACCTGTGAATGCAGTGTCAGCTCATCATCAAGAATCACCCCCAGGTCTCGCACCCATTCAGAGGAAGGAAGCTGGCTACCTCCTAGACAAAGTCCGGTAGGTTGGCCAGCCCCCAACCTCTCTTTCCGGTGACCAGAATCCACCACCATCACCTCAGTCTTTCCAGAGTTCAATTTCAACCAGCTGGAGTTCATCCAGTCCTGGATTTCAGTGAGGCAGTTGTTAAATACTAAGCTTGCACTATCCTAGCTGGGTGCAACAGACAGGTAGAGCTGTGTATCATCAGCATAGCAGTGAAATTTCAGCCCATACCATCTTACAATGTCTCCAAGGGGCAGCATATACACCATGAACAACATGATGGACAACACTGAGCCCTGAGGGACCCCACATGGCAGACAGAATGGGTCAGAAGAAAAATCTCCGACATCACCCTCTGAGTTCTGCTAGTGAGGAAGGACTTAAACCATCTGAGAACTGTCACAGACAGGCACAGATGAACCTCAGGCACTTGAGAAGCAACTCATGGTTCATAGTGTCAAAAGCTGGGGAGAGATCAAGAAGCACCAAGATAGAACGGCACTTCTGATCTCTCACCATCAAGAGATCATTAAGTACCTGAACTAGAATGGTTTCGGTACCATGCCTCTTATGAAAACTGGACTGGAGAAGTTCATAGATGCCATGGATGGTCGGGAGATTCTCTAGTTGCAGTGCCTCAACTTTCTCAATTACCTTCCCAACAGAGGGAAGGTTTGAGATCTGTCTGTAGTTTGCAAAGCAGCTTGGGTCCAGAGCAGCTTTCTTCAGGAGAGGTGTCACCACCGCCTCCTTCAGGGAGCTGGGAAACTCACTGGACTCTAAAGAGCACCAAACTATCTTTGCCAGGACCAGGTCTATGATATCACAACAACCCATTATCAGGGAAGTTGGGCCCAGATCCAAACTACAGCACATTGGGCACATACCCTGGGCAATCCACACAACATCCATGATTTCTGGTCAGTCAAAGGAACTCCAGGTAAACTGACAAAGAATGACCATACATTGACCACTATCAGCTCCCATAGAATGTGCCAGTTGGATCTCCACCCTGATGCTGGCCACCTTATCCACAAAGAACTGAGCAAGCTCATCACACTCAATCTGTGAAAAGGCTCTTCAAACCTGAAGACAGGTTGGATTGCACAACCTGTCCATGGTTCAAAAAAGCTGAGCTGGTCAGTTCTGAGCAGCAGCAATCTCCCCGGACAGGAACTCTGCCTTCTTATGGGTGAGTGCTGATTGATAGACTTGATAATGTTCCATCAGTCTAAGGTGGTCAGCAGCCAGGGCAGATTTCCACCAGCAATGCTCTAACCTTTGTCTAAGTCACCGTAACTCCATCAAGGTCCCTTCAAACCAAGGGGACCTAGGGTGAGGGGAGAGAGGACGAACACCGATGTGAATGATAGATTCCAGAGCCATAGTAACGGCCTTGTTATAGGCCTGAACCAGGCTCTCTGGACTCCCACTTGCTTCCAGAATTACCGATAGGTCTAATACCACCGATAAACCATTGGGACTCACATTCCATAAAGGGCTGTATCTGACCATCTCCACATGGGCAGGCCTATACGGGGGGGGGGGCATAAAAACTGAACCCTACAGTGAGTGTGATGATCTAACCATCCAACCAGTTCCACCACCAAGTCAGAGGTTTCAATCCCCAGGAAGAAAATCAAGACAAGAGAGTGACTGAACTTATGGGTAGCAGAGGCAACCACCTGCGTAAAGCCCAGAGATGTCATCAACTGAAGGAAGTCCTGTCCAAATTGCAAGAGTTCATCATTGACCCAGGCATTGAAGTCACCCAGGACCATCAACCTGGATGACTCAAATGCCGTGTCGACCATGAAGTCCGCTACTTCCTGAAGAAACCGCTTCTCATCCCTGAGAGAACAGTTGATGAGAGCAATCCTACAGCCTACAACTGCAACCACAGTACACTCAAATTAGTTGGTCTCCTCAACTGGCACATTTATAAGGTCCAGTTCCATCTTGAAACATATAGCTACACCCCCCCCATCTGATCTCAAGTGGTGTATCACAGAGTACCTGGCTAAAACAACAGCCTCCAATATGGGGCCAGCATTACTGTCCAGCCAGGTCTCGGTAATGCAAACCAGATCTGCTGTCCCAACAAGATCTGCAATTATTGCAGTTTTGTTGTTAATAGATCTGGCATTGCATAACACCACTGGAATCTGATGAGATTCTGAGGCTGTCCGAGCTATCTGTCCACCAGTAGTGTAGCCCTTGGGTATGGAGACCAGGCATGGAGGACCATGTTCCAGAATCCATTTCACCCCAGGACATCGCCTGGGTCTCGTGTTCTGTCCAATTTGCATGACTGTTATTCCTGGCAATGTAATGTTCAACAATATGTGTTATTGTACCAATTTTGTATGCACTCTCATTCCAAATTATGTAATGTTTACCAATATGTAATATCGTACCAAATTTTGTCCCTGGGCATGTGTGAAAATGATCAATTTTGCTGACATGCCTTTCCAGTATAAAGAATTAAAAATGAAATGAAATAAAATAAAATGATGGTGGGGGCAAGTTATTTAAAAATGTGGTTAATGACACCTGTGTTTGGGGGTGGTTAGGCAGAGTCTCATAGAAGGTGTATTTAATTATAGAAATGTCCTCCTTTTTTGCTTTAACCAACACCAGTAGTTGCCCACAGCCCTGCTATGTGATGCTCAGCTTGCTCTTTGCATAAGTGGATACTGAGTTGTTTATCTGCATTATCTCCTCCATTGTAGCATTAATGACAGTGAAGTTGGAAAGCCAGTTTCACTTTCCTGTGCAGAATGGTGTTAAGCCATACTCTGGAGAGCCATCTTGGTAGCTAGATTTGTGTGGGTTACACAGGAGCCATCATTTTAGGCCTTTTCTTTTCAGAATAAATGGCTTCCAGTGCTGCAAACTCAGCTTCCTATGTCCTGCATCTGGTGAGTGCATGCCTAACTATCTTGCCACAGATGAAAGCCCTGTACACCTTCCACAAACCCCAGTAGATGCATCATCAATAACATTTAGCTGATAATTTAGGTGGATTCTACCTTGACTGAATTTTTTGAAATGATCATCATGAATAAGGAAGGGGGTAGGTCTCCATGAAGTAGATTTAGAGAATAGGGGCACCAAAGCAGTTCCAGATATATAGTAGTGTGGCTGGAAATTACAATGTTTTCAATATTAGAAGCTACAATTTCAGATGAAGGGATAGGTCAGACAAAGGTCAGAGCAACTCAAGAAGGAGAAGTTAAGAGGATGAAAAGGAAAGTAGTCCCGCACTGTATGGTGAAGGATATGCCACTTGTTCATGAGGGAGTGTTCTGCCGTAAGCTGCTAGATTGCTTCCTGAACCTGAGTGTGTGTGTTTCCCTACTGCCATTACTATAGTCCTACATGGAGTCTACAGTAAGGTAAGCATCTTCCCCAAGCAGGATCAGCAGGAGAATTGCATTAAACTTTGCAATGCATTGCACTACATTCTGAAAGAAGCCTGGACAACTACATTTGGACCATAAACATGACCCAGCACGAGTGGGCCTTTGGGAGTTTCAACCTGTGCTAGCATCCATCTGCCCTCTTGATCTCCACAGACCATAACCACTTTCCATTGTAGAGATCTGTGCAGTAAAATGGCCACACTTTGTTACCTTAGCATTGCTGTGTAACTTCACCCCTCCTACTCGTGGTATAACTTACAAGCCTCTTCACCTAGGGGTTTAATCTTCTGTAGAAAGGCGATGTGTGCCTTTAAGTGACTGAGATGGGTAAAAACATCTTTTTTTTATTCGACTGAACACTTGAGCCATTTTACATTTCAAATAAAGCACCTATGCTCAGTTACTAGTGAGCAGTGAAAGGGGATAGTGCTACTTCATGGGAACATCAAATAATAGGAGCGAGAACTCAGTAGTTAGACACCAGAGCTAAATATCAGAAAGGGACCTTCTATATATACATTATGACTTTAACAGAGTATCTGAATATCATGTGTCATGCAAGACAGGATCAAGTAGAGCCAGGGAGCACTACTCAGAGCTGCAAAAGTTGCCTTCAGTGATGAAGGCAGGGCACAAATCAGAAGTAACTGTTCAGTTACCTAATCAATAGACAAAAACAGAGCATAAAACAAACATCAAACAAAGTAACTACGGTACAGTATAAACCTTGTAGTCAGTCAAGATTCAATGCTCTGTGATAAGTATGTCACAGTTTCCTGCATAATAAGTTAGAGTAATTGCATTACATTGCGTTTCAACATAATTCTGCAGCATGGACCTGGCAGAAGCTATGATAAGAACGTTGTATTCTGGTCAACTTCACTGTACTATACCATAGACTAACAAGGTAACATTATAAGCAACAGATCCCTAAATACTTAATTCCTTTCCCTTTCTTATTATCCACCTGCATCCGATACATGGAGCCCAAAACAATCCCAAAACTAAATGCCACTATGGATTAAACAACTGCACTTATCACACATAGCTATACTATAAGTGGGATTGGAAAAGAGCTACCTCCTTAAGCTGGAGTAGCCACAGCCCAATGAGGTTAAACAGCTACAACACCTTCCAACTTCCACCTCCAGATAGGTTCCTTAAACACTCTCTAAGGATGTCATGAGAAGATGTATACTGGGGGATGTGCCAAACTGTCACAACCACCTTCTAAGCAAATAAGGCTCTGTCAATAGAGGTATCAACTTGGAGCATGCTATCCAAGTCACAGGCAACAGAACAGGGTGATCTTCTGTGCCTGGAGTGCAGTTAGCCTACTATATATGGAAGGATTAGCCCCACTTGCATGTGAGGCAAAGAGATAGAGCCATATATACCATGCATCATACATGCAATGTAAAAAAAAAACTGTGCTGATTAGGATGCAGCATGACTGAGAGCATAATGAGAACAGGGGACCAAACATTGTCGTCTCATGCCAGTAACCCAGGGGGTATACCTCAGTCACAACCCACTGGGAACTCAACCCCATGAGTACCCCCTTAATATTCCTGTTGTACACAGCATTAGCAGGAGAAATGCTAGCACAGCAACCCAGAAATATATCTGGTATAGGACACAGTAGTAAATGATTTGTACTGCAACAAATAATCCTAGTATAATGAGGATACTGAATCACACAGAATCACAGAATCCAACAGCAGAAAAGGACCCAACAGCCCATCAAGTCTGCCCCTTCCACTCCTACTCATCTCTTTTTCCACAGGCCCTTCCCTTCCGCCACTTACCAACCCCATATGTCTGTCCCATGTCCTCTTGAATACCTCCACCATTTCGGCCCCCACCACCTCCTTTGGTTGTTTGTTCCGGGACTCCACCACCCTCTCCATGAAGAATCGCCCCCTTACATTGCCTCTATATCTTCTACCCTCCAATATTAGGTTATGCACTCTAGTTTTAGAGTCCCTCCTTCCTTTTAAATAAGCTCCCCTCCTTCACCTTATTGATCCCATTTACATACTTAAAAGTTTCAGTCATGTTCTCCCCTCCCTTCTGGTCTCCAATGGGTACAGATCCAAGTCCCTACACCTCTGCTTATATGGCTTCCCCAGCATAACATGCACCATTTTGGTTACTCTTCTCTGAACCCTCTCTGTCCCATCTATGTCCTTGTCTAGGTGCTGTCTCCAGAAACTGGAGCCCATACTCCAGGTGCAGTCTCACCATGGCATTGTAAAGAGGCATCAGTACCACTCTCCTTTTGCTAGTTATGCCCCTCCCAGTGCATGCCAACATTTCATTTGCCTTCCCCACAGTTTTGCTGCATTGGCTACCTACCTTAAGGTTGCTTGATATTATAATCCCCAGATCCCTCTCCTGCTCTGTTTTTTTGATTTCCTCTCACCCCCTCCCAGAGTGTAAGCTGCCTGTGGGTTTTTATGCCCCAAGTGAATCACAGCACACTTTTTGGCATTGAATTTCAGTTGCCAAGTTTCTGACCACCCTCCAGAATCTTCAGGCCCTGTCTCATGGCCTCCACCCCTCCTGCAAATAGTAGTAAGTAGTAGTAGTAATATATGTTATTAAAGTCTTGAAAAGGAAACACTCCGCTGAGCAGAGCTCATTTCAAAGGCTAGACACACCCTTCCCTCCAGCCCATCCGCTATATCACTGATGTAGATATTAAAAAAGATATAAAGATATAAAAATATATGAAGATATATAAAAATATAAAAAGGATATAAGAATGTGGGATAGACATAAGTAATGCTTACTTATATTTATCACGAGGCAGAATATGCCAAACTCAGAAGCCAGATAAGCTTCATAATGGAAGCACATTGATAGATCTGTGGGGATAAAGAAAATTAGGTAATAGTCCTAAATCCTTAAAAAGCAAAAGTCAAGTCAAGGAGCTTCTGCCATCAGGGAAAATACTCAAAGTGGATCACATTTTCAGCTTTCAGATTTGAAAGAGCTGCAGGATAAGACCATCTTGACCCCAGTGATCTACTGAGTCCACTGTCCCAGATGAACTCCCTGGAAGAAGAAAGGTACCCCCTGTGGCTTATGCTCATATTGAGACTGTGCCTGTCAAGATTAGCTGCAATTCATCTGATGAGGAAGCCAACTTATCTAACAGTGTCAGGTGCTCTGGAGATAGGAACAATCTGGGAGGAGCGAATATGTCACCCTGTAGAACACTGATGGATGTTTCAGTGGATGCTCTGCATTCCTGGCAGCTGCTATGGCTACGTTGATAATCCTCTGGGGATCAAGGCGCCTCAAGATGATGGCTGTTCATGCACTGCTTCTGTCTGCCATGGGGTGCATGCTACCAGGGGTCAGTAGCAGAGATAACCATTTTCACTGGTAAGGCACAAGTGATCTAGGGGTTCGTGGCTGGATTTTTGGGGTAACAATGGTACCCATCCTACTGTCAGCCTCACTGTCACACTTTGATGAGTCTTCAGACATCTCAGTCAGATCTGGCCTTGGTCTGGCAACAAAGTCTGAGTCCACTATTGACAAGGTATATTCATGGCCTGCTCCATTCCTCATGAAGCAGAGTGTGGCCACAAACCTCCCTGAGTACTGTACCTGCAGATTGAAACATTTTTGCAGCATACCTCTATAAAGTCATGGTGCTTTGCTACAACTTCAGCCAAGTAGTCTTGAAATATAAAAATCGAGTGACCTTGATCTGAGAAGCAGCCTGTTTTGTTGGCAAGCTGTAAATTGTTTCTTAAACCCGTATATGCGAAACATTAGCTACAGTAGAATGTGCCACAGTTTCTCTCCTGGTATGTATGCTGAGGCAAGAGAGTGATGTGCTCACTCAATTTCAAGTGGATCGGTCAATTGTTTTTTCAGCTCTACTGACAGGACATGTTGGAGGAAGGCCACATGTTCCCAGTCATCTACACCCTCTGAGAACCCCACAAACTTGAGATTGTTGCAGTGGTTGCAGTTTGGAGGTCTTTGACTCAGGAACAAAGCACCTTAATGAGACAGCCTTGTTCTTTTAGTTTCACCTCCATCAAGTCCCCAGCATCTTTGGATTTTGCCACTTCTGTTCTAACATCAGTCAGCCTCCGTTGCATTGCTGTCATATTTGCAGTGACTCACTGTGAAAAGGTTTAAGTGCCAACATTTCACCCAAATAAGGTGGAAAACATATTTTTTATTTGATTTACATCACCAGTTCCCACATCCAATACCACAAAAGCCATCTTACTGAAATAAGGAGCCTGTCAAAAGGCCTAGCTAAAACTCTGATGGCACAAAACTCATGCCAAGGACCTGACCCTAAAATAACAACATGGTCAAGATTTTGGGACCAATCTTTGATGGGAGGCACCTTCAGATTAGTTGAACAAGGGGTTAGAAGGGGTGGATGGTAAAAGATAGATATGGTCTACAGCAGGAGCCTTGGTAGGAAGCAGCCATCTTCCTCAGTGGCTCACTAGCACCCCCAATATAGTATTTTTAAAGCTGAGTCATAAAGACACATATTTATTTTACTTAGCACATTATAGTAAAGGTATCCTATTATACGTGAATAAATAGGAAACAGAACACCGAAAAAAACTCAAATGATACAGAAATCAAAGTGCTGGTAGTTCAGGTAAAAAAGGTCACGTGACTACAACTGTACTGAACAAGTCAGTGGTAATGTAGCTAACTTCCACATGTGCACATACTTCTGAATCTTCCCCTGAACCCAGTTAGGGCTTACTGAGGCAAGAATAAACTCTGGGCAACAGATCCCACCCCATTTGAATATTCTCAGCAGTAATACACCGTACAGTACATAAAATCATATTTAATATCTCAATTAATTCAGACTGCCTCCTCCCAGATAATTTTGATGTTTACTCCACTGGTGTTGTGAACCTAAATCCATTCTTCCACATGTATTGTTCAATACAGAGTGGCATGTTCCACATTGAGAATTACAAATGTCTTTATTGTATCATTCCAGTTGTCTAACCTAGTCTGCCAACCTCCACCAACCACTTCTATCTCCCAATAATAACATAATTTGCAAATAAACTTAGTTTTGTAGTCTTCATGGAATAGTTCCTTTCCTCTTGGGTTCTTCTTGCTCTGACTGAAGTATTCTACTCAAAATCATAAGGAGGTGCACCTCTCATGTTACCTGATGGGACATCATCTAGTGGTAACTAAACTTTAAACTTTTGTGCAGTCCTTTCAGTACAGTTTGGGAATGGTCTTCCCCTCTCATGCCAATAGATGAAGTTGACCAGTCACTGTACCAGTAATATGGAAGGGGATATTTCATTACATACACCCGTGACTAATACTACTAGTATACATCAGTCCATAAAGTCCTCAGTTTTAAGTACAAGGACATATACTTAGAATGAATAGGTAGTACTGATGTGGAATTGGTCCACCAGTGTTTAGCACACACTGTAATAGGAGGGACTCTCAGGTTCCAAATGAGAATTGCCATGTCTCCATGGCTGTGATTGATCATGGTAATGAGGTGGCTATAAAAATGGATAGTGGGGAAAGGTATAACATTTTTAATATTGCCTTGAAGAATTGGATAATCTTTCTAATATTTTTTTACAGCCAATTATCTGGATCATGAAATTTGTATGACAAAATTCTGGTGAGATATTGTTGAAAACTGATATCTTTTATTGGACCTAAACATACAGGCCCAGATATTCCAAAGGGTTGTGCATGGTGCAACAGTGTTGCTCCATGCACAACCCACTGATGCGCCCTGGCACGATATTCAAACGGGAATTGTGCCTGGCACAAATCCTGATGTGCCGGAGTGCATCAGTAATGTATGCAGGTGCAGGTAGGGGGTGTGTGCCCATGCATACTCTGCACATCCCGATATTCAGCCCGGGATGTGCTGAGCCATGTATGGGCAACCCCTACTTGCACCACACAAAGTTGATCCCCCAAAAAAAGGAGCAACAGCCAGCCACCCACAGATGAGCTGCCATATTATAGAGCGCAACATGGCAGCTGCCACCTGTGGGTGGCCATCCGAGCTACGGCAGCACCTCCATGGTGGCACCCCCTTAATGCCCAATCATGGGCATTGGTATGAAATAATAGAATCCGATATCCCTGGTGGTCCAGTGGACCACTGTCAGCCTGATTGCGGGCTTCAGTAAAATAAAAGAAGATTCCTTTTCCCTGGTGGTCCAGTGGACCGCTGTCAGTCTGATCACGACTTAAGTAAAATAAAAGAAGATTCCTTTTCCCTGGTGGTCCAGTGGACCGCTGTCAGTCTGATCGTGGGCTTCAGTAAAAGTATAATGATTCCTATATCCCTGGTCATCCAGCAGACCCTCCTCCCCAACCGCCCACTGATCCCCACCACTCCGCTCCCCCCCAGTCAGCGGTGGCAGCAGCACTCACCCATCTGCCTGCGCTGCCCACCGACCGACACCATCGGTTGTACGCCCATTGTCCACAGCGTGAGCTAATAAGTGCAGCTCCATACCATACTACATTCCAGATATATCCATTCACATATCTGAATGTGTAGCACGGTATGGTTGCATCCCCATTGGCTCACGCCAGGACCATCGGGCGACAGCCCTACCGACGGTGTCAGTCGGCGGGCGACAGGGCAGCAGGCAGGTGGGTGTTGCGCCCGCCACTGACCGGGGCAGGCAGGGGATCAGTGGGTGGTGGGGAGGGGTCCGCTGGACCACCAGGGATATAGGAATCATTATACTTTACTGAAGCCCGTGATCAGGCTGACAGTAGTCCACTGGACCACCAGGGAAAAGGAATCTTCTTTTATTTTACTGAAGCCCGCGATCAGGCTGTCAGCGGTCCACTGGACCACCAGGGAAAAGTAATCTTCTTTTAATTTACTTAAGCCCGTGATTGGGCTGACAGCAGTCCACTGAACCACCAGGGATTTAGGAATATTTTTTAATTTTACGAATGCCCGTGATCGGGCTGTGGGGAACATTGCCACATTGCAGGGGGCATCGGTCCCTGATGGCTGCTGCCTGGCAGGGCGCAAGGTGCAAGTTGTTAGGGATCAGTGCACCTGCATGAAAATGGTGTCATAATGACATGCAAATGGCCCTATGTGTGCCTTGAATACATTATGGCCCCATTTGCATGTCAGCTTTTGAATATCGCGGTTGATGCACCTTGCGCAATGGAACTTGCACTAGCGCATCACCTTCTCCACTCTGGCCACTTGCGCTGGCACAGTGCCACTGTGCACTGCACACTGCAGGTGGCCAGGGTGCGATCAACAATGCTGAGCCATGGTAGCTCCGCTGTGAATATCGCCTCAGCTCAACGCCACAGCACAGCTGTTGCGCTTACCAGGCTTGTGCACAGCCTGGCATAGTTTAATATCTGGTTCGCTTGTATATTGTATTTAAATGTCACAATACATGAACATCCTGTCTTTCAAAATGATAAGAGATGGACAAATGTATAAATTACAGAAGAAAGGAAGTTGCCATTTTCAAAAATTCAGTATTTGGTAAGTGATTAACAAATGTTATGTTCACCACAAACACAGACATTTCAAGATGTTCCAGCATGGGGGGGCGGGGTTGCCTACACACATAGCTGTATAATGATTGACTTTTTTTAAGAGAGACAATATCATTCGGATTATGAAAATAGAAGTTATTAGTAATTTTAACATACTTACATATGATAATCCTTCTGAAATTCAACATCATCATTACAGTTGGGTTCTACCAACTGTTTAGCAGTGAGGACTGAAGCACAGGGGAGTATGATCCAAGAACATATCAGGAAAGGAGCTACTTGTAGTGTAGTATGCATTTTCCAGTTGAAACAGTTAAACAGAAAAATAAGGTGACATGCTTGTGGTCACACTTTGACTGTTATGGGCTGTGAACTGGGGATCTCCTAACTCAGAATTATGTACTCTAACCAGTGAGCCAAATATTACTAATATATTCTTGCATGGTTTTCTATAGTCCGCAAGTATAATTACACCATCAGTAGCAATGGATAAACCTGGTGAATAACCCATTGTTCAAAAGAGTGTTGCATGCTTGCAAAAGTATTCAGGGATAATGAACAGTCTGTTTTTCCCTAGCCATCTAGGTTCACAAAATCATTTTGCTTTTCTAACAGAGATTCAGGGTAAGCAAACCAAACTAAATGAACATTATGAAGTACAATGGACACCTAAAGTTCTGTAACCTGATTGGTCAGCTAACGTCTTCACACATGGGTAAATCCTGCAATAATCCATAGCTGAGGACAGGCATTTATAAAAACACAGACTCATTTTAAATTTATTGTACATGTGGAAGCATTATATAATCACAATAAGGCACTCAAGCACATGGGAATTGGGGTATTACTCACTTCTCGTATTGTTTATTTACTTGGCTGTGCCTCATGACTCACCACATGAGGTGTTGGTAAATCCCCCAATAATCTATGCCCTGTCATGCCTTATTGCTTAAGAACACTATTGTATAGGGAGGGAAGAATTTGGATTCTATGTATAGCCTCTTTGTTTACAATTTCTATGCCTTGGTACCTAGGATGTGCATATGATATATGTTCATTTGCATATAAAATAAACATAAGATATAAAAAAAACACTGTTGTATGGTTTGCAAATTTATTTGACCATATGCTTACAGTATATAACTGTAAATACACCATGCTTACTTAAAACTTTTACAAATGCTGTCCATGCAAATGAGACACTTTGTAAATTGACTTAATGAAATTTATGACAGGATTCCTGGTTTAGTTTGCCAGTTTTTCTGTAACTCCAGGGTGGTGTTCAAGTATCTTTCTGTAAATTACTTAATTTTCCATGCACCCCAAATTGCACCATTTTCCTGTGTAAGTGATACAAGTCATAGTAACATACTGTAAAACTTTGCATTTTTACTGTCAAATAGGTTTTGCTATTGTTACTGTAGCACTAATTTGTGTGAAAACCAGTTTGCACTAATAAGCACTTTTAGCACTTTTCCATTATAGTGAAGGAAGTGCTTATCACTTAAGGCTAAATAAAATGTATACAGTTATGGTTGCATTTGTGTCTGTGCTAAAACTTCTTTGTTTGAAAATAAGAGCACAAGTCTGTGGTATAGTTAGACACTGTCAGGCTACTGCCACCATCAGCTTGCAAAATTGACAAGGAACAGAGACATATTTGAGAGTTTACAGGGAGGTTAAGTGCCTTGCTCAAGGTCACATATTAAATGATGTGGTAGATTTAAACATGGATCTCCAAGCTCACAGGTCTATGCCCTTATCACAATGCCAAACTGTCCTGATGTGCTGTCACAGATCTCATGTCTATGCTATTTTCTGAAAACAGCTTCAGTAAAAATACTGAATAAAAAATAAATTCCCGGAACTGAGGGCATGAAAATATTCTCCTGGTCATAGAGATTTAATCATGCCTACATTTTATATGATAAAACACCATGAAACTATGATAGTGCTGATTTTCAAAGGTTACAGCTTTTTTGGTGGAAGAGTACCTCCAAGTGAAAGTGCAACAGACCTTATTAAATAGCACATAAAGAGACACATTTTCCACAGACTCTTCCCTTTAATGTATTTTTATGGATGCATGGGAGGAGCCCTGCAGACATTTTGGTGTTACTTTGGAGAAAGGGGACTTCGGACTCCTTCCAAGTTCCAAAGCGCAATGTCGGAGTTGAACTGCAATCCTTCCACTACCTGAAATCACTGTGCTGGAGGTGGGGGGAGAGAAAGAGTTCCTTTCCTACATGTAGCATTCTCATGCCAGATAAAATTACAATCAGAGGATATGCTTACTTTAAACAGCACAGCAAAGTTGTTTTAGCCTTAAAGGACACCTAAATCTTCTTTTTACATATTTTTATCTAAACAATGTTATGTTGGCAAGGCTGTTGGTTATTTTTTTTTGTAGGTAGTTCTCCAAGCATCACTGTTAAATCAGCAACTTAACAGTCTTTGAACCAGAGGTGTAAATGAACTGTTTTAAAGCTATCTGCTGAATTGCTTCACAGACTTTATTGCCTGGCTCTGATGGATATCTTCCCTCTTTGATATGCATGAATTGACTTGACTGGTCAAGTCAAAGAATGTTGAATAACACACAGTACAACTCAGAAACAAAGTGTTTACTGAAAATAAAAGTTTTGACAAAAAAGCATCCCAGGCTATAACTAGTTCAACATGTTTAGGTATGGATGAGCATCAAAGGCCTGGCCTTGTAGGGGGTGGGTAAAATAAAGTCCTGCAAGAGTTGTGCTTTGTATAGAAACAAAACATGGTGGTGATGGTGGTGGTGTGTGTATGCATGTTAAATTAAAACCTGGGAGGGATGTTATGTAAAGGAATTCATGGCTACAGTTTTTACGCTTTCATTAAAGGACTCATGGAGAAACCTGGAGACATGGGTTTGAATCCCACAGCCACCATTTGCATACTGTGTGACCCTGAGCTGAGCAAATCACTTAACTACATAGTGCTCCCAGGAAGATCTGGAAATGGTTTCAGCTAAATGTGTCTTTTTCTGTCCCCCCCCCAAAAAAAAATAAAAATAAAGGGAAAATAAATAAATAAGGACTTGAAACCTGACTCCTGTAGCTAATTCCTTATTTAACTGAGTTCTGGAGTAAGGGCTGGATCGGGGGGGGGGGGTTGGCGTCTGATTTCAATAAGAACTGTCTGTGCACCTCTACTCAGGTTCCTGCAACCTCAATCAACTGTCCTGTAGCTCAGTGGAATATTCCTGGTAGTCTAGTGGTCTCCCCTCACCGGTAAGGACATCTGATCCTCTGTCAACCCACCTGCTCAGGACCCTCTTCCAACCCCCCTTCCCACTCAAGTCACCTAAGCCGAAGTACAGAAATAGTGACAGCGACCTGCACATCCCTCTGCTCACCACCTTAGCCTGACATCATCTGATTATCGGTAAGTGATCATGAGTACAGTAGAAGCAGATATTTGTACAATACTTGTGATTGCTCAGAGACCATCAGATGGAAACCAGTTGAGGTGGTGAGCAGAGGGCTGTGCCAGTTATCACTAATGCTGTAGTTTGCATTATGTAACCAGGGCTGGTGAGGTGCTTAAGAAGGTAAATTGGGAGGGAGTCAGATGCCCTTATTGGAGAGACCACTAATCCACCAAGAATATACCAGACAGCTACAAGATGGGTGATCTGTATGCTTTTACAATGTATTTTTCAAGGAGAGATCAGCTTACATGCAACATTTGCTTTAATTTAGGGTTCTGCTCTAGGGCCCTGCTTTTATAGTTTTGCAATATATTTACACTGGATAGCCAAGATGAGTTGTGATATAAGTTCAGCACAGAATCCAGCACTCATCACCACCATATAGAAAAGAATGCTGCTCACAACATCTCTGTTAGAGTGCAATCTTTTTCAAGGTGCCAGTGCAGGACACACAACACCACACACTTTGATGCATTTCAGACCAAATATCCTTTTTCAATAGACATGTCTTTGGAAAAAGGATTTTTGGTCCAAAATGCTTCAAGGTGTGTGGTGTGTTGTGTCCTCCACTGGTACCTTAATAAAGATTGAACTTTAATGGAGATGTTGTGAGCAGCATTCTTTTCTACATGGTGGTGGAGAGTGCAGGATTCTGTGCTGAACTTATGTCAATTTGCCCCTGCACACCAACCTTGTGCAGCTTTCTATTGCTGAATGAGGACTGAGTTGTGATATCTTGTTTGTAGTGGGGCTCTGTTTGACCACGTTTTTACACTGTATTTTCCCAGGAGAGTACAGCACAGATTCAAGTTCTTTTTTTTTTTTCCAGTGGTGTCCTCCTTTTACCCATTTTTATAATCATTTACCCAGGATAGCCCAAGTGAGAGGAAATTTCTCATATTTGGTGGGGTCCAGCTTTTACTATGTATTTTTCAATGATAGAGCGGAATAGTGGACTTATTTTTTTTGTATCATATTTGTATTAAATTTTCAAAAACATAAAAACAGAGAAAACAAATACTCGTACATCACAGCATTTGTAAATCCATGACAGCAAAGGTATACAATTACTGTAATAGGATTACAGACATGAGATCCCTAGCTGGGATAGATTGGGTTCAGGTCAAAATTGCCCCCACTCTTGATGCTGCCCTTGATATCTTTATAAACTACTTCACTTCTATTACCAATAGGCATGCCCCCCTCAAGCAAATGAGGGTCAAAGGTCAACATGCCAAATGGTTAATGAGAGCACTCAGATCACTCATGCGGTCAAGGGATAAGACCTGGGGCAACTTCAAATTCTCTAATCTCACTGAGGACTGGTTACGCTTCAGAGCTCTGCACATCAAATGCAAGAAAGAACTGAAATTGGCAAAGAAAAAGTTCCTTAGGGATCTGCAGGCCTAAAATTTGTCTGACCTCAAAAAATTTGGTCACAAATCAATGCCCTATTAAAAGGTAAAAACTTTCTTGGGGATACTGACCTAATATGGAACAGCATCCAGCTCAAAGACCCATCCGAAGCCACTAATGGAATTAATGAGTATTTTACCGACCTTAACAAATACAGAAATCCACTGGGTGGTCCCAACACCCAACAGAGCACAACTGATGTGCCTGGTCACCGACCACAATTTCATCTCAAACTCATCTCACGGAAAGATATCCTCGATCATCTGCTGAAGATAAATGCCACTGGAGCCATCTATGACAACATCACCCCTTATCTAATAAGACTAGCTGCCCCGTCACAGCCTGCCCCATTACCTGGATCTATAATAGCTCTCTAATTGAATGGAGTGTACTCTCCCTGTGGAAAGTGGAGTTAGTCACACCGGTGCATAAAGGTGGACTCCAGGAGCCAGTAGAAAATTACTGGCTGATTTCCACCTTCTGACACTCAAAAAAATCCTAGAGAGGTTAATTTATGACCAATTACAGGACTATCTAGATAGGTACAATGTTCTAACCCCTGAACAGCACGGTTTTAGAAAGCATCATGGGATGGACACTGCCCTTGTTGGCCTGACCAGCTCCATCCAGAGCTCCGTGGACCAAGAACTCCTAATAGGTGTGGTCTTTATAGACCTCACCAAAGTTTTCAATTTGGTAAACCACCACCTGTTAATCTCGGTAAGCTGGAATCGTTGGGTCTGGATGACTGTTTCTGAAAGTGGTTTACAAGCTATCTCAAGGGCAGACCTCATATAGTAAGGTGGAGAGGAGCTCTCTCTGATCAATGCCCCATCCTAGATGGAGTCCCACAAGGCTCCATTCTGAGGCCATTATTATTTTCATTAGTCATAAACGACCTCCTTCGACATTCCAGAGTGGCCAACATCTCTCTGTATGCTGATGATGCAGCAATATATAGAATTGCCCCAAACTCTGCTAATCTGAATGAGAAACTAGGCAAAAGACCTTTGGTCACTTGAGAGCTGGCTCCTCTCAAACAAACTCATTCTCAATGGGAAAAAAACTAAAGCTATGTTGTTTGGGCGAAGGAATCTTGGCTTGGACCACTCTGCAATGTTTTCACTTTGCCTCTCTGATCAAACAAAGATTAAAGTGGTCAACTTCACTAAGTACCTAGTGGTCCACCTTGACCAAGATGGCTCCTTTAAAACTCACATTAGATACTTAACCAAAACTATTACTCAGAAGATAGGCCTAATGTACCAGCTCAGTCCCTTCCTCACCACAGAATCCCAGACTAGAACTGTTCAAAGAACCCTTCTCCCTACCCTTCTCCATGGGGCCCCCATGCTACACTTGCTCAGGAGCACAGAACTATAGATGATCAGGTCTCTCTTTCCCAGGATAGCCAGGTTTTACCAGTTCAGCCCGGTCCCATGACCTCCATTGTCTAGTCCTTTGGTCCCTTGGGTGGCCTTCACTAGAAGGAAAACTGAACTACCCCTCCCTATGCCTGGCCTTCAAAATAATGCAGGATTGTACCTCCCCCCAGCCTCAAAAATATGCTGCAGCTGAAGCCGTGTAGCCAATCCCTGAGGTCCTCAGGACACAATCTGCTCCAAGTGCCATCCTTTCCCTGTGGAACTCACTCCCTTCCTGCATTCAGTCCACTACTTCCCTGAGAAGCTTCAAAAAGCAGCTCAGGTCACACCTACTGAGTTTGAGCCAATGTTACTGTTACAAATGATAAGGTCTTTATCCTTAGGACAGGAACCTGGTTGTACTCAAATTGCAATGTGTCTCTTAAATTACTATGTAAAGCATGTCTCTGACTCCCTGTAACTGTCTGATCGTAAGCTATGTGTTGCAACTGACTAATATTTTGTATCTTTCCTGCTGTATGACCTATCTCACGTGCTTGTGATATGTATAATGTATAAATGTATTGTTTTATGTTACCTGTAATTAACTCTGGGTTGTCCCTGAAAAAGTGGGCTTACCTTTTTACCAAAATTAAATAAATTAATTATTATATATATACTAAAATTAACCTATAACACAATGGGGTTCAAGTTACGTTACTCATCTTTTCTTGCTAAAATATAGTCCCCTTGACAGGCTATCATAGTGCCAATCCATTTGTATGAGGTTAGAAATGAGATAAAGAAAATCAGATATAAAACAGTAACATGAAGACTAAAAATAGAAATATGAGCAAAAACAATTCATTCTGCTGAAGTGAATCTTGTACTGATCTCATCTATTGTAGTGCATGTTTGTCTTAACTATAATTACAGAGTTGTGATAATCCCCAGAACTGTGCTGATCAGGCCTAGTTAATTGGATTATCTGATATTCAAACACTGCTCACATGAAAGGAGGCCTAAATATGGTGAAATCTGTTATCTGCCCTATACCCCTTCCTGTAGGATTTGTGCTTCTATGGGTGACAGACAATTAATGACTTATCCCATTCTGAGATAAATTTTTCTTCTTTACCTTTGAGGGCATAGATTAATCTGTCCGTGGCCAGAGTTGTCAAAAGCAGAGTTTTCTACATTGAAAGTGTGGGTGTCCCACAGGAGACCCATGTGTTCAGTGTTATTTGACAGGCCACCACCAGTAGCAGTCTCTCCCATCTAGCGTACAATTCCCACTCCTCTCCTATGGCTACCTCAATCCCCGTTAATTGGGAGAGATGTGAAACTGCAATATTTTTACCTCATATTCAGGATCTGGTCACTGCTATATCCCTCCAGTATGTTTGGAGAGTCGGGCATGCCCAAAAATAATGAGAATATTTAGCCCATAGCAGCTGTACATCTGCCACATGAATCAGAAACCCATGGATAGAACCTGCGTTGACCATGCTGGGAGAGTAGAACAGCCTATGAATACATTTATAATGTGTCTCTTTAAACCTATTGCAAAGGATTAATCCCATGTGGGAGGTAAGTATCAGTTGTCAGTTTTCCTCTGTTACTGCTACCCCCAGATCAACTTCCCATTGGTTTTTGGATCTAGTGGAGGAGTCTGGCATGAAAGCCCTATCCTGCATGTCAGCCCTCCCTATAAGGTCCTTTTCCTGTACCCTAGCCCTAAAAACTTCTCGTTCCACTACAGCTAGTGGGAAGCTTTCTGCTGGAGTTCGAATGAGACCATTACAAAAGCTCCTCACCTGCAGGAAGCAGTAGAAATGTGAAGCCGGCAACCCCCAAACTGTCCCTAATAGTCTCAAATGAATATAGGCCATCTTTGTTGCAAAGATCTCCAAGACATTTAGTGCCTTTCTCCTCCCAACTAGTGAAGCCCAGGTCCTCCAGGCCTGGGAGAAATTCTAGGTTTTGGGCGATCGGAACTAATAGAGTATGATCTTCACCAGCTCCTCTTCTATGCTTAATTGCATCCCATGCCTCCAGAACCACTAACACTATTGGATTCAGTTTAGGTAGCTGTCTGTAAGCCCTAAACCCCGGCCCCCAGGAAAGATAAGAAGTTAGCCTTCCCTGACTACCCTCCTTTTCCAGTTCCACCCATGAAGCAGCCTCTCCCCCATTATATATTTATGCTGGATAGCTAAGAAGTATCCCTTTAAGTCCGGGAACTCCAGCCCCCCTCCCCTCATTCCTTGGGTGCTTTGAGCCTTCCCAGCTTCATCCTGGCTTTTTTCCTTCATCAAAGGAAATCCTCAAATCCTTTTTGAGCTTTTTTATATCCTGAGCTGTAGGGCAAACTGAGACCATTTGCATGGAATAAAGGATTCTTGGTAGAATATTTTTGAAGCTTACTGTGTGCACTGAATGGAGGCTGATGGCTTGGATAAAAAAATATGTATTTTTGAAATCACTGACTGTATCCTACAGAATATGTATGTAATGTTTGTCATTGCAGAGCTTGATGGCGTGCATAATATTATAAGGTCCAGGTATTTAATTTGTTTTTTTTTTTGCTTGATCCTCAAGCCCACATCTCATTACCCTTCCCCCAATAACCAGCACACATATTTGTATTACAAATTGCTTTGTAAGCCAACAGCATGAGAGCAAAACTGGAACATCTGTGTGCCTTATCCATTTGAATCACATAATCTGTCATACATAGAAATGTAGCCTTCCCTCTCTGTGTCTAGGGGTATGGATGGAATGTCCATGGAAAGGGGGCACCTACAGCAGCAGAAACACTTCCAGTAGCCATGTTATCCAGGCCCAGATGTCACACACAGGGTCCCTTTTCCTCGCTGCTGCTGGACGAAAACAACAGGTTAATGCATATTAAATAGTTCCTTTCAACAACAGAATGTCCACATGGAACTTGAAGAAACAATAGGGATCCCAAATTCATTAAACATATTCACACTTAGCTCTCGGGAGTATCAGTTAATTAGTGGGGAACACATTCAACTTTCTCATGGCCAGTATGGCCCTAATAACAGTTTTTACCTGGACCGAGGTGGTCACACAGTCTTTCTGGCAGCATTAAGTTGGGACTGCTATGGTAACAAAAGCTTTAAGGCAGCACAAGTCAAAGAACAGTTCACAGTGCTTAACAGCCCATTAATCTTCACAGGCACCCAAACAGTCAATGATCCTCATCCCTCGCTCTCTCTCTGTACTGACTCAGTGGGTCCCCCTCAGAATATGCAATCCTTGTGGCTTGGGGATTTGTGGGTTCAGTCATTTGGGCAAGTGGTTGCATGGTCGCTTTCAGCATGACTCTTTACTAACAAAATAAATGCTTTAAGATAATTTCGAGTTTGTGCTTCATTGAGACTTTAGTTACAGGAGTGCAGTCAACTTTGGACTTGGTTCCCTCATGACCCCTGCATCATTTCCCAAGACTTGCAGAAACTGTCCCCAAATTGAGAAGGGGTACACATCCCGTGGAGCCCCAAATCAGCTCACTGTCATGACAATATACTCCCTGCCACATTCTTGTCCACAGGATCCCTATACTAATCAGTGCAGGCTGCCAGGGCACTCTGCAACTTGCGGCTGCTGGCTCCCCTCTCCACTTTAGCTGCCCTCCAAGATACTATGTGACTTGTGGCTACTGGCTCCAACTTCTTCCTCTGTGTCCCCCCCAAGTGCCACTGGCAGGGGGCCAAATTGGGCAATTGACCCCGCCTAGCCCTGACTCACTCTCACTCCCTCGCTGCTCACTCTTCCAACTGGAACTCTCCCTCCCACCTAAATTGAGGGGTTTCATCTCCCCACTCACCCATGGTGACCTCCCAACCCTTGGGATGCTCCACCCGAGTGCTGAGAAGAATTAACTCTTTTTTTCTACTGGCCAAATTAGGCCACAAAAACCCAGGGAGGGCTAAAACATAGAAACATAGAATTTGACCGCAGATAAGGACCGCTTGGCCCACCTAGTCTGCCCATTTTACTACCTAACAGATAAGCTGCAGATCCTAGTTAACCAACAGCCTACTTCCTCCTAGCCCCCACTAGGACTGCCTTATGTCTGTCCCATGCATTCTTGAATTCTCACCCTGTTCTTGACTCCATGACCTCCTCAGGAAGGCTGTTCCATGCATCCACAACCCTCTCCATGAAAAAATAGTTCCTCACATTACCTCTGAGCCATCCCTCCCTCTATCTTCAAATTGTGCCCCTTTGTTCTTGCACATCTCTTTTTCTAAAATATACTACCCTCTTGGACTTTGTTGATTCCCTTGAGGTACTTGAAAGTTTCTATCATGTCCCCCTCTCCCTTCTTTCCTCATGGGTATACATATTAAGCTCCTTTAGTCCCTCTTCATATGTCTTCTGTTGCAAGCCTTGCACCATTTTGGTTGCCCTCCTCTGGACAGCCTCTACTCTGTCTATGTCTTTGCTGAGATGGCGTCTCCAGAACTGCACACAGTAATCCAGATGGGGTCTCACCAACTGTCTGTACAGAGGGATAACAACTTCCTGTTTTCTACTGTTGATGCCTCTCCCTATGTATCCCAGTATCCCCCCCAGCCTTCCTTATTATCTTCTTACATTGCTTGCCCACCTTTAGATCTAGGCTGAATAGAACTAGTAATCTCCCAAAAGGGGGGGTGTTACATAAACATTGAAACTGATGACATATAATAACCACTGAGCCCATCTAGTCTGCCCATTTTTAATTATGTTCACTTTTGCTGCATACCCAACTTGTTGTACAGCACTGTCTCTTCCATGCCCTTCCTTCCTCCTAGGATTCCTTTGTGTCTCTCCCAGGCATTTTTGAAACATACCACTGGTTTCACCCCCACTGCCTCCCATGGAAGGCTGTTCCAGGAATCCACCAGCCTCTCTTTGAAGAAGTACTTCCTCACATTTATCTCCTTTCAGTTTCATTTCAATAGCCCTTGTTCTACAGCACCTTTTTCTCTGAAACATATCTCCCTACTGTACTTTATTAACTTCAAGAGATATTTTGAAGGTCTCCATAAAGGCCCTACTCCCTTTCCTGTCCTCCTGGGTGTACATATTGAACTCTTTCAGTCTCTCCTCATAGAGCTTCTGATACAGACCTTGCACCATTTTAACAGCCCTCACCTCTCTTCTTGCTGCTTTCTCCTTTTTCCAACTGTTCCCCCTTCCACACCTTTCTCCTTTGACTGCTCTTTTCTCCCTTCTTCCTTTGCTAACCCACTGCTTCCTTGAATAACTTGCATCCTGGTGGGACTCTCTCCCCTTGGGATCTCCCTACTCTCTATCTTAGCTTTTGGTAGCCCACTTTCTGCCTCCCATAGTTCTTCTATCACCCCCCCCCCTCCAGCTACAATAATTGTCCATAGAAGTAACATTTGAATTGTCCACTGAGGACTGAGGTTGCCTCCTGGATGAAAGCAGCCCATCACCTTGGTATAGGTCTTATCCTTCCAGGTTGGCCCATAGTCCCCAGTGTAGACATACCTCTCCTTCCTGCACCATTCCTTCTACCATTACTCAAAGGCCTTGGTGTGGCTGTCCCTCTCCTTTCAAATATAGTATAACATGCACTCACTACTCACATTTTAAACACATGGGAAACACAGGATCAACAAAACAAATGATCTATCTTTAGCAAACATTATATTTACACATGGAGATGACTACAACAATTCACCTTTACATTTAAGGCCAGAAAACACCCTCATCAAGTTAAGGTATTAGCGACCATAGTGGCTCTGACCAGAGTTTGTTCAAAAGGGTAGGGGATAAATACCTCCCACAATGAATGATTGCCAGTGTCCACTTAATGTCAGGATGAAACTGCTACTCCCTTAAAAAATTCTGGATCCTCCTCACCAGCTTGGGAAGCAAGGGGGCATAACAGACCTAGAGTCCATTCTGATTCTAAATTACTATATTACTACAATGTAGATGAAGAACATGTTGTTGGTTTTACAATTTTTAAAATCATTTTCGGCTTTTTTTTTTACTTATTTTTTTTTACCTTTTCAGTGTACTTTTCTTAAACCTTTCCTGTTAAACTTAATAGATTAATTTCTAAATACTTTACATGATCTCCTTTTTGATATATTTTGTCGTTGAATCCCCTTATTAACCCTAATAGGCAGTTAGTTCAAACACTGGACTACAAATCATGTAAAAGCACCTATTTTTTATTGTAATATTAATTGTCTGTATATTACCTAACACACCTAAAATATTTCCTGCAGTGGCTCTTCTGGTTTTCCAAAAAACATTTCTAGGGCAAATTCCACTTGTTTCAGCTCAAACTGTGCTAGTCTCCAGTCAATCAGGCTGGTTTGGATTGTGTTTTCCAAATATGTTCTTAAAATGATTGTAATAACAGTTACTATATGATTCTTCTATCCTCACATGACTCTCCTGCTGTGGTTTGTTAGTCCAGTAATGCATCTTTCCTTGTAATGTTTATTACAAACTGGTTGAAAAAGCATTCCAAACTACATGACAGAAATACATCTCAAGCAAAAGTACTCTTTAAATGGTTCTCTCATGCTGTCTCACTGTCTAGTCACCATTGTGTCTGCAGTAAAATTTCTGCAAACCTCTCTCAGTTGTCAACAAATGTCCACCCTAATTTTTTTTGTACTTTTTTCCCTCGTTCATCCAACCCCACTTCAGCTGTACCCCTGCACCCTGCCCTACCACCTGCTTTCTACCTGATGTACCTCCACCACCAGGAACTCTCTGACTGTCCCCCAGGGTGGGGCCATTGAAAGGATGCACATGTACCCACAACAGAGTTAGAGCTTGGTCAGGGTGCATGCTGTGGTCAACAGTGTAAGATCTGTGGTGCAGGTCCAGTGTCATGCTTCATATTCCTCGGAGCATTTTGGCTTTTTTTATCCCTGTCCTTATGTTGAGACCTGGGCCCTGAAGTTACAAACATGTATGCTTGTTTGTGCTGGCACACACATTCATGGTGGTCTGCTATCTCTCTCTTGATGATCTGCAGCTCCAGCTTGCACCACCACCTGTGGTCACCCAGATGGTGGTAGCACAGCAAAGTCTGTCAGCACTCCCTCCCTGAACCACTGGAATGGTCGATTCTCTTCCTAGACAGCCTCTCTGACACCTCAGGCTCATTCCTAAACTTGGACCATTGGTGTCATGAGCACTAATTCCACCGCTGTGCCATTGGACTGGCATACCCTCATTGTCTATTGAACTATTTGGTTGCCTGTCACAGGCACTCAGTATTAGGACTTGTTCTTTATTTAGAAACATAGAAATATAGAACATAGACTTTGATGGCAGATAAGGATTGCTTGACCCACCTAGTCTGCCTATTTCCCTAACTACAGGATAAGCTGCAGATCCTAGTTAACCAACAGCCTATTTCTTCCTACCCCCCCACAAGAATCGCCTTATGTCTGTCCCATGCATTCTTTAATTCTCCCACAGTTGTGGACCCTACAACCTCCTCAGGAAGACTGCTCCATGTGTCCACCACCCTCTCTGTGAAAAAATACTTCCTCACATTGCCCCAGAGCTGCCCCCATCTTCAAATTGTGCCCCCTTGTTCTTGCACATCTCTTTTTCTGAAAGATGCTAACTTCTTGGACTTTGTTGATTCCACTGAGGTACTTAAAAGTTTCTGTCATGCCCCCTCTTTCCTCAAGGGTATACATATTAAGCTCGTTTAGTCTCTCCTCGTCTGGCTTCTCTGGCACACCCTGCACCATTTTAGTTGCCCTCCTCTGGAATGCCTCCATTGTGTCTATCACCTTGCAGAGATGGGGTCTCCAGAACTGGATGCAGTACTCCAGATGGGGTCTCACCAACTGTCTGTACAGAGGGATAACAACTTCTTATTTTCTGCTGGTGATGCCTCTCTCTATACATCCCAGTATCTCCCCAGCACTCCCTACTGCCTTCTCACATTGCTTGCTAACCTTAAGGTCATCTGATAAGATTACTGCCAGGTCCCTTTCCATTTTTGTTGTTGCTTCTACCTCCCCCCCCACTGTGTAATCTTCCCTTGGGTTTTTGTTTTCCAGGTGCATTATTTTGCACTTCTTTGCATTGAATCCAAGCTGCCATACTTCTGACCATTCCTCCAACCTTGCCAAGTCCCTTCTTATCCTTTCCATGCCTCCTTGTGTATCAACCCTGTTGCAGATCTTTGTGTCATCTGCAAAGACGCATATTTTTCCTTTCATTCTATCTGCAATGTTGCTTACAAAGACATTAAAAAGGACTGGACCAAGTACTGAATTCTGCGCTACCCCACTAGTAACCCCTCTTTCTTCAGAGTGGACTCCATTTACAATTACCTTCTGTGTCCTGTTGTCCAGCCAATGTTTTACCCAGGCTACCACACTGGGACCCACTCCCAGGTTGGTTAATTTGATTATTAATCTTTTGTGTGGGACTGTGTGAAATGCTTTGCTAAAGTGTAGGTAGGCCATGTCCACGACCCTCCCTGGTCTACTACTTTGGTCACCCAGTCAAAGAAATCAATTAGATTCATCTGGCATAACCCTACCACTGTGAACCCATGCTGCCTTGGGTCCTATGCCCCACTGGCCTCTAGGTGCTCAGCAATTCTTTCCTTCAGAAGTAGTTCCATCACTTTCCCTACCACAGAGTTCAACCTGACAGGGCTGTCATTTCCTGCCTCTGTGATGCTCCCGTTTTTGTGAAGGGGAATCACATCCACCTTCATCCAGTCCTCAGGTACCACACCATCCTCCCATGATTTGTTAAAAAGGGTAGTCAGTGGTGACAGTAGTTCTCCCCTTAATTCTTTTAGAATTCTGGGGTGAATTCCATCAGGCCCCATTGCTTTGTCCACCTTCAGTTTTAGGAGTTCTTTCAGAACCCTTTCTTCTGTGAAAGGACTGTGATCAACCCCCCTATCCAGAGTGCTTCTGTTAATTGGATTGGGCACCACCACCTCCTCCTCTTTTGTGAATACTAAACAGAAGTATTCATTCAGTATTCCTGTTTTTCACTGTCCTCCCTGCCCACCCACTGTCCATTCTTTATTTATTTATTTTTGTAATTGGGTAGGTACACTAGACAACTGAATGCCTTTTTCAGGTATGACCTGGGAGGATATAAAGCACAATTTGTCACTAACAAATACAGATTCAGATTTAGAGAACTCATGGTTCTGGGGTGTGGAAAGATATAATATGAAACATTAAAAATTACACATATTATTATTATTATTCCTCAGTCTGACCCAAAGGGACACTATAAATAGTATGTACAATATGTTGCCTTTCTAATTTTAAGATGATAATGTGCAATGAGGAAATATGATCAAGTGCTTGTCAGAAGAACAGAAGTGTAACTGTCGAGGACAGAATCCTGAGATGTCATGTGGAGGAGGCTTTACTAGAATATCACCAACAAAGTCACTAAGTGGGGTTTGTAAGGCTTCAAGGAAGGATTAAAAGAAGACAAAGGGTCAACATAACAGAACTGCAAAGGCAGTAATACATCAAGGAAAGTCTAGAACATACTGTAATGCACAGAACAGGAAAACATGGTATGGATGACCGAGGACCGGGGAGTGGGACATGACATTTGGCTAGGGTGTTTGTTTGACTTGGCTGGCTTATTTACCTTTGGATCTTATAAGAACAGTGAAGTCTTACCCAGAAGCTCTACAGTAGAATCTGATGTTCTTTATTCTGGTATTGAAATTTACCTTTTTTTGAAAAATAAATATTGATTTTTATTGTAATCATTTCTTTTGTAACAAGCATCAGGATTTACTATGCAGTTATCCAGGTACATATAGTCATTTCATATGCCATATAAATATCCACAAGAGATGGTATTTTTGCTGCTTTGTTGCTCATTCCTACTTCTGATTTAGAATGAACAAAAAAGTCTTGGGTTGATCCTCTTTAGAAGCTCTTGTTTTTTTTTTTACATTATAGAGCTCATACTAGAAAAAAAAATCTTCATACACTAATGAAGAGGAAAACTGTGGTTTAATATAAAGTACAACACCTAATTTGCTTGTTATTGAATGTGCACTGAACCTCTATAAATACTGCCTTAACTGAAAAGGATAATCTCTCTGAACTGTGTATGCTGTATGCAGGAAAATAATTATGGATCTAAACAGCTTTATTAAAAGGATTTTTATCAAGGAATGATGTGCAGTGAACCTTTCCCCATTCCCATTTACAAATGCCCCTGTTGCTGACCTATAAGCATGGAAACTGCTTCAGCAGAGCAGTAGACTCAATAACAGTAAATGAAGTGCCATAGCTTACATCAAAGCAATTAGTCTGAGGGAAAGGGGGAACTTTTAGAACGCTTCATGACAGGCAGTTTGCTTAATTAAGCTGACCACTAATTGTCAAATATTTTTCAGGCATTAACAGAGCTACCCTCTGTGTAATTAAATTTTGATTTTAGTGGAATTTCCGAGGATTAAAGCGCAATCTGCTCAGGCATCAGGGTTAGTTAATATTCACTGTGCTGATACAGCTGTCCTCCATTACATTACAAAGGACAGAAAAAGAGACAGCAGAATAGGGTGAAGTAATGAGAAAGCTATTCATTCATTTGAGCCAGCTCCACACTGTACAGCCCTGCACAAATGGGATTGATCTGTATGACACACTGTTAGGATTTGTGCACAATTAAATTCTATTCTATAAAGAAAAGGTTAACCTAAGATTCATATTTATTTTTCACTGCTGTACTATGCTATAAATCCTAGACTAATCTTTGTGATTTTATACAAATAGTATTTTTAGAAGTGTCAGTTCTATGGAAGAGAAAAAGGATTATAGCCCAGTCTATGGCTAAACAATGAGTTGTCACAGATTGACAGGAAATTGTTACTGTCATTAATGTTAAGGCCAACATTCAGTCAATGTTTACAGTCAATGATAGCTGTTCTATCAGTCAGCCAGTCAGACTGTTGCTGATAGAAGACAGGGCAGATCTATTTGAGAATAGGAAGTATTCTAAATATCTGCCTGCCAGTTAGTCCAACAGACAGTTCCAGGTCACCTGGCTCTCGGGGGCATGAACGGTTTTGATAGAAGTATTGTTTTGAGGGGGAGGACACTGATTAACTAATGTATCATGTTTTTGCATGTGAGCTGATTTGTCTTCCTAATACACGTTATGCCGGGAAGTGAAGTAGCCAACAAGACATCAAGTCTGTACCTGTTTAACTTTTCTTAGACAAAGAAATGCATTCACATTCTGATCATGCACATAATGTAAAATGAAACAAAAACATGGTCAACCCAATATCTTCAATTACACAAAGTCATTGAAAAAGTTAGCTACGTGCATCCACTTGAGACTAACCAGTGGAACAAAGAGTTAACATGAATAAAATAAAATAAAGTTAGCAATGATGTTTTGGCAATGGGTCCTTCTTGTAATGATCTTTTAATGCAAAAATAAGCATATTAAGCACTAACAATGCACATAATTTGCTTAAAAGATCGTATCTGAAGACATATTTGTAGTAAAGACATTATGAAACTTTACTTGTTCCAGAACCCACTCCCCCAAGAAGGAGACCACACCCAATATATATTCTTCCCACTTTTTGTTTTCATCTACCACCCCCCATCCCCCTTCCCCTACCTCTCCTAGGAAGTATTAACCTCCTTGTTTCCTACTCCTGGGTGGTTGGCGGGAACTGAACATTTCTATTTAGTCTAGTAAAAAGTGAGAGAGCTTCCTTGTGCAGCCCTTTTTTGCCCCTCCCCTTGCTCTGTTCCACCTCTCTCTCTCCCCCTCTCTCCTTCTAACCCATTCACTCTCTCTCTTTCTTAGACCTTCCTTTTTCTGATGTCATCTTACCCCTCCTCTTTTCTTTTTTAGGCTCCACACCTTTTTTGTGACCTCACCGTCCCTAAGAAAATCTCCCCTTTTCCCATACCCTGCCTCCTCTCCCCTTGCTGCCTCACCCTTTTTTCTTTTGGGTCCTTTGGCCTAGAACAAAGGGACCTGTCCTTCATGACATCCCTTCTTGTTCCAGAATCCACTCCCCCAAGAAGGAGACCACACCCAATATTGTATTTTGGCTGCTCAGTTGGCAATAACTTTTATTAAAATTCCAATATACAAGCACATATATCCACATATGTCTAATACTGAGTTCCTTCTTTATTCACATATTTACATCTCAAATTCTTTAGGTTAAATTCACCTTCTTATCATCTTGATCATAATTCTCAAAATACCATCCTTCTTGTTATGCTCAAATTGTCCTTTTTTCTCACCTCCAGGCATCGAATCCGAAGGGGTCTTGTTCCAGTCCTTTTTACTTCCAGGTGTAAACCTGAGAGGGTCATTTTTACTTTTTCCTTCCAGGACAGATCCATTTCCTGCCCCCCTTCTTTTTACTTATAAGGGTGTCCATATCCCTTCACCTCCTCTTCTTCCAACTTTTTGTTTTCATCTACCACCCCCCCTCGTCCCCCCTCCTAGGAAGTGTTAACCTCTTTTTCCACTAGCCTGCCTCCAGCCTATGTTGGATGACAGGCTCCCCCCCTTTTTCTTCCTCTAGACCCTGCCTCTCAGCCACTGGTCTATGCCTCTCCCTAGCTCTGTAATGAAAATGTGGTTACTCATTGTGGATAGGTGGGCCTCATCAGAGCTGTACAGGCCAGAGATTTTTTCCACAATCTCCTCATGCCTACGCTCTGACCTCCATATTCCCTAAAGCATTTTCCTACTCTTCTGTTCATGTGCTTCCTGGCCCCTTCTATAGCTTTATGTTTTTTGGCATGTCTCCAAACCACCATATCTGACCACATTACCGTGACCTAAGGCTGCCATGTTTTGATAATCCTGATGTCCTCCTTTATGTTATTAAAAATATCCAACTGCTGGCCTGGTGGTGCTGAGGGCTGAGGCACTGGTGCCTTTCCTTACACCAAGCCATGGATCCAGGTTTGGGAATGGACTCGGGATGCGGGGTTCAGAAGGACTGGAGAGGATTGACCATCTGTTGGGACTACTCTACTCTCCTGGGGTGGGTAGCTGGGTTGCATTGTCCTTCAGTGGCCACTGGTGGAGACCAGGAGCACTGCATGAGCTTTGACGCAGGGGGATGTACCAGAAAAAAATGGAAAATCATCCCAGATTGGCCAGGATGATGGCAGCCGATCTGATGACACCACTGAAAAACTCCCGAGGAGCCTGACTACCTCAGCAGTGTTCTGGGGCCGAGATGAAAGAGTGTGCTGGCTGCCCCCTCCAGTGCCTTCCCCCTCAGAGGAGGGAGACCCACTCGGCGAAGGGTTACGCCAAGCTACCCCAAGGTCACCTGCAATCTGAGTTAGGGGATCTAAGGAAGGACAGTAGAAGATGTCGGGGATCATGGCCGCCCAAAGGAAATGGCAGATCCAGGGCACGAAGGAGGGAATAAAGAAATGACTCAAAAAAAATATATATATATAGCGAACCATGGCCTGTGTCCTAGGTCATTGCCCTCTAAATGCACCATGATGAGGTCTGGGTCTTTGTTGGTTCTCTTCATTTCATCCAACAGTGGGAGGAACTGTCCCCATCTCGTCCCTTACACTCCTTTCCAAACGATCCATACTGCACCATGATCAAAACTCACCTGTTTACCACCTAGCTTCTGTGCTGTCTCCCTTTCTGCCCAATAAATGTAGGAGTGCCCCATAATCCAAATATCCTTCCTGTGTCCATTATATAAAATATATAAGATTAAAGGCCAGTGAGCTTTTTTTTCTATTCCCCCCTTACCTTCTCCTGTGGGAAGAAAAAGAAGAACATACGTTAATGCATTGAGTTTCATGTATATTTTTTATAGCAATCCACTGTCCAATGTCCCAAGACTTTAATGTCTTCCTCCTGCATCCCTTGGACTGCTGCTTCTGAAACTGCCCCAATCCAAAATGAGTAGGACAAGTATCTCTCCGGGTCCTCCCCCAGCATTTTTTTACTGCTTTATAATACCCCTGAACATAAATTCCTTTTACCTCCTTTCCATCTTCATGTATAAAAAACAACCCACCTTTATTTGGTCTAAGACTTTGGTAGTTCCTTGTCTACCAGTATGGTCAGATACTCATGCCTGGAAGAGGCTCTAATGAGACCCAACATCCTTTACCCATCTGGTCTGTTATTGACCTTGTTATGCATAACCAGAGGGTCTCCCCCTCCCAATGCACATCATTTCCTTTTAGCCCTGTCCCCTTGGTGGTTTTTGCTGGCCCCACCATCTCCTCTACACAAAATGCTCCCTTATGCAGCACAGTGAACAAAGCCTTGAATAATACCTCCTCATATCTGGTATAACAAATGTTTGGCAATACATCCATCAGCTTTGTCAGTAGCTGCCCTGATATCGGCTTTCTCTTATCTCACCCTGTGCCCTTCACTCTCTGCCACCCCGTCATCATCCTTTTTATTAGGGTACCCTTGCATGGTTCTCCCAACCCTTCATCATACTCACCCAACCTATTGCTGCCAGATGGACTCCCATGGTGGTGTGGGCCAACCCCTCCTGCCATCCTAACACCACAAACCTACCCACTTGTTCCTCCATGATGGCCCCACTTATCTCCATGTGTGCCATGCTCTGAAAGCCTGGAATGCTCTCCACAAACTCTCATAAGCTTTTAACGTGCTGTCTTCCCAGGAATTGTGAAAGAGGTACTCTGCTCCATCCAACCAATTTCCCATAACTCCTCCGGGATCTTCTTGCCCACTGGGGCTGCCCTGGGTGGTAGAGCATGGACCCTGTCCATCTGTATGCTGGAGAGGCTATCAGCTATAGTGTTCTGTTCACCCACAATGTGCCTGGCCCTAAAGCTCATGCTAAGCTTCAAATTTTGCAACACCAACTGCCGTTAAAACCCTAAGCACCAACTGTGACTTTGAACCTCTGTTGTTCAGTACCTCCACCACTGCCTTATTGTCACACAAAAATGAAACCTGTTGGTTCTCTAACAATCCCCCCCCATATCCTTGTCCCTACCTAGATTGGGAATATCTCCAGGAATGTAATATCCCCGATCAGTTTCCTCTCTATCCACTTGCTTGGCCATGGTTCCAAGACCCATCGCCCCCTGAAATAGGCTCCTACTCCAAGCCCCCCTGAAGCATCTGTGTATTGCTCCAAGTCTGTGTTGAATAGCCACTTTTCTTGCCAAATGGCTATTCCATTATATGAGCTTAAGAATTGTTCCCATACCCTTAGGACATCCTTGATCTCAGATCCCAGGTTGACCCATTGATGAGGTCTTGACCCCCTGACATAGCCCTGGTCAGGTGACATGTAAATGTGAGTCCTGGCCCAATTGCCCTGAATGTGAAGTTCAGGTGTCCCTGTAGCTGCTGCACTAGGAGTAAGGTCACCCTTTTCTTTCATCCTACCTCCCTCAGCAAACTCTTCAGTTTATTCACTTTCTGTTCTGGCAGCCTAAACACCTCCAATCCAGCGCCTACCTCTATTCTCAAGAATTCTTGACAGCTGCTAGAGCCTTCTGTCTTCTCCTCCACCAGTGGCACCCCCAGCTTGACACATAACTCATGAAAATCTTCCAACATCTTCTGAACCCATTTTTCCCCTTCACCTATAAACAAGAAATTGTCCAAGTAATGGACAGCTGTACTGTGTCCATACCTTTATTTAAACACCCATTGCAACCAGGTACTGAACCTCTCAAACATTGCCCATGCCACAGAACACCCCATTGGCATGGCTTTATCAAAATAATATTCCCCATTGATCTGAAAACCCAATAAATCCCAATCCTCCCTCTGTTCTGACAACAGCTGGAAAGAAGACTTGATGTTTGTCTTTGTCAACAATGCCTCCTTCCGTGCCCCAATAATGTCGACCACATTCTCCAAGGTCCCATAGGATACCTTGCTATCCTCCTCTGAGATAAAGTTATTGACTGATCCATTTTCTGGATAGGATAGATGATGTATCACTTGATACTATCCCTCTTGGTTCTTAGGTACTAAGCCTAGCGGTGACACTCTTAAACATGGGAAAGGGGGGTTCCTGGAATGGACCTTCTACCCTGCCTGCCTCCTTCTCTTTTGCAATCTTTTTCTTCAATAATTCCTCCTTCCCGTTTATCGACTTCAAATTTTTGGCCCACGTTCTAACCCTACCCACTCTGTAGTGCAGACTAAAACCCTTTCGAAAACCTGCAATAAAGTCTAGCCCAACTGCTGTGTCTGGATACCCTTTCATCCATTGTTCTAGCACTTCTCCCTTGATTGGGTTTTTAGCCAAGGGGAAGCCTTGTCCCCATTGCTCACTTTCCTCCTTGCTGGTAGCCCCTCCCCCTTGAGTGTCCCCTACCTCACCCCTTGCTGTCCCAATGTTCTCCCCTCTGTCCCATCCTCCCTTGAAAGGAATAAGCCCCTTGTCCCCCTCCAGAGCTAGTATCCCCATATGACCAACATCTAGATGCTGGATGGGAACCTCCATACTTTGAACATGCGTGTCTAAATCTGCAGTGGGGGAAAGAACAGTACACCATATTGTACCCCAACAACACTTTTGGTATCTACCTCCTCCCTTTTGCCATTCCCCTTCCATCCCCCCTGTGACTGTCATGGTTTCCCACCACAAGTCATTGTGTCTGGAATCCCATCTGCAGTCCTTCCCATAATTAGCCATCCGGGTCCTAAATTTTTTGTCATACTGCAAACAATTCATGTCCCCCAACATTTTATAAGAATTCCTAATAATTAATGAATGTACCAGTAGTGGGATCCCTAATTCTGGCTTCCTTTCCTGTGCTATGGTGCTGTAATATGTAAACCATAGGGTCCAAGCCTCCCGTGTCTTTCCTTTGTATGTGGTCCCTTTCAATTCCTTCCCTTTTTTACCAGCATTATGGCTGCCGCTAGTTCCCATTTTCCAAAATCCTCCTTCTCTTCATACATTTCCATTGTCTTTTTGTCCACTAGGGTGAATACATCTACAAATCCCCCCTTCCATATTTTGTCTTTCATCGCCAGTGGAACATGGTCTCCTATACGCATGCCACCTGACTCTTTTTTCTGCTTCCCTGATTCCTTGTGCTAGTCCTCTGCTATGTCTTCCTCCCTTTTCCCTTTTTCTTATTCCACCAGTACTGTCTGTAATTTGGCAATGCCATCCCCCCATACCCAGCAACAATTGCTCCATGTATTCTTTTATACTGCTTTCCAACATCAAATTTGTACCTGTTTCCTTTTGTGGGTCCCTTGTTGGTCCTGTCACTGGGCATGGAGCCGGGATGCTGACTGGCTCTATCCTGTCCAGCTGGGGAGGTGCAGGTCCTTGCGGGCTGGGCACTGGCACTGGCCCTGCTGGCCCCCCGGCTGTGGCATTAACGTGGGTATTGTTGGGGATATTGGGGATGGCATAGGTCTGGTTGTGGCCTTGGACACAGCCCCAGTGTGGGGCCCGGTAAAGGGTCAGGGATGAGCACCACAGTGCTCCTCTCAGTGGGCCCAGCTGCTGCTATCCAAAATTCTCCTGCATCAAAGCAAACTCCTTCCCCTGGAAACCACCATCTCTGCTAAGCTATGGATCTGCTCCTGGTCTCATCTGTGAAAAAAACACACACTCACCCCGCTCCTGATCTGGAGCTGCAGCACCATCCCCTAGCAACCACAACACAAGAAACCACTCAGTGCTCACTCTAGCTAACAGCTCTGAGCTCCCTGTTCAAATCTAGCAACCTTACGTTCCATTTTGCCCCAGAATGATCCTTAGGATACTCCTCCAGTTTCTTTCAATCAACCTCATTTTTCAGTGCTATCGTACCATAACAAACTTCTTCCAAGTGAGCTTAGAACAGCAATTTATTTTTATGCGACCACATTTCACAAATGGATTTAAGCAACCACAATTTTCAAGCATGCTCTAACCACAACATAAAAATTTAAATGACCAAATGTTCGAACTTATTTCAAGCGATGTCTTGTTCCAGAGTTATCATAAAAAAAGTAAGTTCTTTCAAAAATGACCACATTTTTCAAACTTATTTCAAGTGATTACATTTCTTTACTGCCTTCCTTTTTTCTTAGTATTCCACCACTTACCTTCTGATGCTACTCACTACCTCTCCAAGGAACTCTCCAACTGATGTGCTGAACCAAATTGAAAATTTCTATTTAGTCTGGCAAAAAGTAGGAGGGCTTCCTTGTGCAGCCCTTTTTAAACCCCCTTTTGCCCCTCCCCTTGCTCTGTTCCACCTCTCTCTCTCTCTCTCTCTCCCTCTCCTTCTAACCCATTCACTCTCTCTCTCTCTCTTTCTTAGACCTTTCTTTTTCTGATGTCATCTTACCCTTCCCCTTTTCTTTCTTAGACTCCACCCTTTTTTTGTGACCTCACCATTCCTAAGAAAAACTCCCCGTTTCCCATTCTCTACCTTCACCCCCCTTGCTCCCTCCCCCTTTTTCCTTCTGGGTCCTTTGGCCTGGAACAAAGGGCCTGTCCTTCATGACAACCCTTCTTTCTATCTTCAAAAGTACAGTCTGGGTAGAGAGACACACTGCCACCAACAGAAAATAAAGTCCTGCCACATAGGGCAAATGTCTGAAAGCTCACAGCAAACAATGGCTGTTTATGCATTAGCATGATAAGGGATATAGAATATTGTGTGGCCTAGTTATAACATACTTATTGTATTATAATGAAGTAAAAATCCCACATTTACTAGACAACAGTGAAAAAAGTTCATGGGGGCACAGATTCAGCTACCTGTGGGAACTTCTTGAAATGGGAGGGGGATCAAACAGCTTCCATACAATGGTATAGATTCCTACACAATCTATAGCATTTAATTTCAGCTGTGCTCTGGTCAGCACCCTGCTGACTTTGTCTCTTGGAGGAGCTAAAACAGCAAAGTTTACCTTTTCCTGTTTTGCCCACACCAAGCAGACTGCTAACAAGAAGTCTGCTTTCTGTGTTGGAAATGGAAAGAATTCACTGAGAAAACCCATCACCTTTGATCTAGTATCAAACATATGTGACAGGGGTCTTGGGATATGTTTCTTTATTATATAGTGTGTTGCGTCTGTACACTTTATTTAATCAGTGTTATGTTTTTTAGGGTCTTCATTTTACATCAAAGTAGCCCTTCCTCATTTTACTCAAAAAACTGAGTCAGTCATTTATTTCCACTGCAGGAACTGTGTTCCCCTGGGTTCCTCCTCATTTCCAGTATTGTCCACTTTAAGATTCACTATGCAGCTTTACAAATGTGACAGATGAATGGCATTGGGGTCTAGTGGTAAGCTCACAGGCTTAGGAACCAGCAAGGAAGTTTAAATCCCAAAAGAGCCTCTTACTCATTGTTACACAGAGCAAACTGCAGTAGCTATCTGTAAAAAGCAAGGTTCATGAGATATCAAAAATTAGTATGATGTTTTGCAGGTTAAATTGGGTTTTACTCTGCTTCTATTTTTTTGCATCTGCCTGTATTTATTTATCTAGTTTTTGTTAACCGGGTTAGGTGCGCTAGCCAAAGTTTACTATTTTCAGGCATGACCCAGGAGAATACATACATAAAATGAGATGAGATTATACAATACATAGTATATAGTACAGGCACATAGTATATAATACAGGTAAGTTAGAATACAGATCAAGTCAGACAGTACTCATGATAATACATATAGCTATGCAGAGATAACAAAAGTGACATTAGTACATGCAAATAACTGAAACTGGGCTAAGTGGCAGCTATAAAGACATTTTATAGCAAAGCTTGTTTAGAAGTGCAGCAGTGTCTTGGGCGAAATAGGGTGGTTAGCTGTAAGGCATTAAGTGGGATCAAAGCATGTGCAGGGGTCCCAGAATAGGTGGCAATATAGTTCTTTTTTGAAGATTGGGTGGGAGTTAGCCTGCCTCAGAGCAGGAGGAAGGGAGTTCTAGGTGACTGGGGCAGTGCAGTGAAATTCTCCAGAGCTTTTTGAAGTAAGACACCTGGGTATGGTGAGTAGAAATTTGTTTGCTGAGCATAGTCCTTGGGCAGGTGTCTGTGGTACAAGTAGAGCTGCAAGGGAGGAGGTGGTTTGGTTATGGATTACAGAGTCTGTGAGGGTCCCTAGGGAGTATAGTTGGTAGGCAGTTGGGGAGAGTCAGCCTAGGTCACTATACAGTGTGCAGTGGTGCTTGAGGTGATGGAAAGAGGAGGCTTACCAACATATGTTGTTATACGCCACATCCCATTTATGGAGAGCAGTCTTATGGGCATTAGCAAAAGTGGAGACACTATATGTCAGTGCTGGAAGCAGAATACCCTTGGCAATTGCCAATTTGGCAGATGGTGTTAGCAGGTGACAGGTCTTATAGGCGATTCCAAGTTTGGCATTTGTTGCTTTACAGGTTGACTGGATGTGCAGACTGAAATCAAGGGATTTATCAAGGAGGACTCCCAGGTATCTGAAGGATGTGACACAGTCGATGAGAGACCCCCCAGAGTCATGGACTAGGAGGGATTCCTTACAGGCCCTGAGTTTGGGGGCAGTGCCAAATAGCATGGCTTGGGTCTTTTTTGTGTTGAGGATGAGCTTATTAGCATTTAGCCATGTTTGCACATTCCTGAAATCTGAGGAGAGGTTTTTGTTAATTATGCTAACTTTGTTAGCGCTGGAGTAGAGGACAAGATCATCAGTGTATAAGATGGCTGAGCAGGAGAGTATGGCATAATCTATGTTGTTGATGTATAGTGAGAAAAGAAGGGGTTCCAGGATGGAACCCTGGGGTACTCTGATGTCAGTGCTGGTCACATCTGAGAAAGCAGAGTTGAATTTAACAAGTTGTAATCTGTTTGATAGGTAGCTGTTAAACCAGTCAACTACTGAGAATGAGAAGTTAAGTCTATGCAGGGTTGAGAGAATCAGGGGATGATCAACAAGATTGAAAGCTTTGGTAAGATCGATAAATATTGCTCCAGTGAGTAGGCCTTTGTCCATGTTGCAGAGTACATCGGTGGAGAATTTGAGAAGAGCGGTTGAGGTACTGTGCCCTTTCCTGAAACCATGCTGAGTGTCTGAGAGAAGGTTGTTCTTTGTGAGATAGTCAATGGTTTGGGTTGCAACAAGCTTCTCCAGTAGCTTGCTTAGCACAGAGAGGATGGCTATGGGCTTGTAGTTGTTGATATCCTTTGGGTCTCCTTTTTTAAGGATAGGCGTAACTCGGGCAATCTTCCAGAGATCTGGGACAATGCCAAGAGAGAGAGATACAGAGTGAAAATCTTGGCCAGTGGCGAGGCAATCTATGGTGCTTCTAGCTTCAGGAGTCGTGGCTTGAGTGAATCTGAGCTGGGGCTAGTTTTGTCAGATATGTTTTGCAATAGCCTTTTATGCTGATGTGAAGCAGTGTAATTGCTTGCAATATGAACTTGAACTGGTACAGATCCCTGATAGGGATCTGACGTGCTGCAATCACAGTTCTAATTAACAACCTCAGTTATAAAGGTTTCAGTTTACATTGACGCTCTTCAATTACCTATGTGAATTGGAGTCATTAGTGCTTGTCTCAAACAAGCCACCATTTGTATGTTCTCTAAATGCATACATGGAGGTAAAACATTTTTCTGCTATGACTGATCTACACTAATTCATGATAGAATTGTTCTTCTGTCAATGACACCTGCCTCTCCTACAGTATGTTAAGTATTTTGTGTAGTCAGCAGCATTCTTCCAGCTGTGGAGGTGACCTTGGAAACAGGTGAAAGTGCCACAGTCATGAATTGATGAATAAAGTAGATCTGGTAGGAGGAAGGAGAGGGGATGGGTGGGAGCACAGACAGACACAGAAGAGCAGGAAGCTCATGCATACTAATGATGTGATGAGATTCCACAGTATAAATAGAAGGTAATAAGTGTCAGTTCCTATTCCTGTTTGCCCTTCTCCCTTTCCTCTTGTTAGCAATACATAGTACAGCTCTTGCTGTGCAGCTGTAAAAAGGAAAAGAAGTGCAGCACACAGTCTCACCCCAAATATAATGCAGTTGTCATAGTTATTATGAGCAAAATATTTAATGATGCTAAAGTGCCAAAAAAAAGACAAAGTGATAATGCAGTTTACACTGGTCTGTCACATCCATTTGCAGATAGACCAATCCACAATGGTACTTGTGAGAACTTTGTATGTTCTAAGCATACAAAGTCACCTTTACATGGTATGGCAAGATACATTATGTAGGAAATGGAGTTTGACCTGTAAGATTACTGAACTATGAAACAAAATATAACAGGTTGATTACTTGATGGATAGCATGGACTTACTTCAGCCCACTACTGTACATCTACAATAGGGATGAAGCCAGCCATGAATACAGTACTATCCAACTTTATTATTTTTCCTTTACTCCACTGTATTTAAGTCCTCCAAGCTATTAAACTAACAGAGCTATCCCACTGAAAATTAGATGTTCCATATTAATTGGGCTTTCATATGCAAACATTTCTACTAGTATAATAAAGTAATTTTTGCTGTCAGAACCTGAGTAATTTCTCTTATTCAAATTCTAGCAGAATAGAATTCCCAGGATTTTCAAAAAATATTGGCTAATTCTATGGATATCTATTGGCAGTGGAATGGTGGAATTCCACAATGTAATATAATACAAGGTGGCTTGCTAATTAAAGACCAAACCCTTTTGTCAGGGGGCACCGAGCCAATATGGCAGTGGTGGTTGGTTAGCAACTTGGGAGAGGAGAGGGGGAGGCTAGATTAAGGAAGGGAATTCTGGGAATGGCTGCTCAAAGGGAGAGAGGATGATGGATATCAGGGGAGGAGCCAGGTAAGGAGAAACAGGATTGGATGGAAGAGGAGGAAAGGGAGCAGGAAAAATTAGAGGATTGGTGGGTATAAAAGTGTGTGCACAGGTTTAATCCCTCTTCATTTTACTGCTAGAGAGCCATTTTGCTGTTTTGTGGTTATTTAGCACAATCAGTTGGCAGGTATTTGCACCTGCAGAATGAAAACTCATTTAAATGGCAGCACATGAGGGCAACAGTGGAGCAGGGACAAGCAGAGGTGATGCAGCAGACAATGGAGGTCATGCACAAGCTGGAGGTGATGATAGATACTGCCAGCAGGTAGAGGAGATGCACAGGATGAACCGGGGAAGAGAGAGGGCCAAGGAGAGGCCCGCAGAGAAGAGGAGCACCCAGGGAAACATGGCAGTGGCAGCAAGAGTAAAGGAAAGGGACCTAAGAATACGGTCATGGACATTGCCAGTGTGGCAAACCTAAGGAGTTCATTGATAGAGTTCCTGAGGAGCTGCGTGATGGGGGAATGGAAAGGTTGGAGCAGGCACTGAAACAGATTAAGGGCATTGAGATGGAGGACCAAGGGGATGGGGGCACAGGGAAATGAGACCTGATCATGCAAAATGGGACACCTGGGGTCACATAAGGGGACCATATTCCCCAGTCTTTAAAAGACAAAATTTGGAAGAAGGAATATGTGTATATTTTTGCACTGGTGGATAATTTATTTTATTTATTAGCTTTTGGTAACTGGGTAAATGCACTAGGCAACAATCCTGCCTATTTTCAGGCACAACCCGGGAGAGTACAATACAGAACAGACAACAGTACAGTTCAAAACAACAACTTAGGTGCAGTCATCACACACTGGGTTGAGATACCTCAGTGTGTAGGGCAAGCAGACAGTTATGCAGTCAATAATAAGGTAAAACAATAAGTAACAAATCAGAAGTAGAATTGACATGAGGAGGAGCTCTCTCAATCAGTCATTTAGCCAAGCTTGGTGGAAAAGAAAAACACATAAAAGGATACAGCAAAGTAACTGATACGTTAATACTAAATTACTTGGTGCCTTACGTGGTGGCTCCTGGTTAAGAGCAGCAGCAGTTACCTAGGGCAAATAGGTGGGAGAACAGAGACCGCTTAAAAGAAAGGTTTGAAAGGAGTTTTTAACCTGGGGGAGTTCTAGAACCTGGGCGAAATAGGAGAAATTCTGTTCACCCATTTTGGTGGTGCAGGGCCGTACTGTGAGCTTTGGGATGGATGAGGACCTAAGTGAGCAAGAGTGGGAGGCTGGGGTAAGCATGTGTCCCAGAGAGGCCGGACTAGGTGTTCTAGTAAAGGAGTCAACAAGACACCATAGAATGTATGACCGGAGGTCTTTGGGAGACAACCAGTTTAGGCCAGAGTAGAGTAGGTAGTGATGAGTTAGGCAAGGAGCTGATAAAGCAAACCTGCAGATATTATTATAGGAAGTGTCCCACTTGCCAAGCACACTGGCATTGGCATGGTAGAGAACAGGGAGGGCACAAAGGAATTGAGGCAGTAGTACACCTCTAGCTACCCATTCCCTCACTGTCGGGGTGAGTGAGTGGTGCACTCGATAGGCCGCCCCTATTTTAGCATTGACAGACCGACAAACCTCATTGACATGTACCAAAAAATCCAGAGCCAGGTCAAGTGTAACCCTGAGGCATTTGAAAATAGAGGTGTTAGTGACATTAGTCCCATCCCTGCAGTGGACAAGGAATTTAGGGAACACAGAGGGCACTTTTTTAGAAGACCCAAAAAGCGTGGTCTGAGTCTTGCCTATATTTAGTAATTTGATGGTTAGTAGAGAGCCAGGTTTGAAGGGATTGAAAGTCATGTGATAGGTTTAGGTTAATGTCAGCGATAGACTTGGATTAATAATAAAGCACAAGATCATCAGCGTACATGAGTAGGCTGCTGTGAAGAGAAGGACTGGAGAGATCACTTAGGAAGAGAGAAAAGAGTAAAGGACCAAGTATAGAACCCTGTGGAACACCGTGGGTGATGGCGATAGGGGTGGAGAGAACCTTACATAAGGAAACAGCCTGAGATTGGTTATCCAGATAGCTATCAAACCAGGATAGGGTAGAGTCAGAGGCACTTAGGGCATGAAGCCTAGTCAGTAGAAGTGGGTGAGGGACCATATTGAATGCTTTCAAGAGGTCAATAAACACGGCTGGTGAGCTGGGTCAGAGCAGCAGTAGTGCTGTTCCCAGCCCTAAAGTCATGTTGAGTAGGGGATAGAAGATTAAACTTAAGAAGGTACTCAGAGACCTGATGATGGACTATTTTCTCAAGTAGCTTAATGAGTGTGGGGAGAAGTGAGATGGGGCGATAGTAGGACAGGAGTTTAGCATCCCCTTTCTTAAATACAGGTATAGTTCTAGCCATTTTCCAGACCGAGGGGATGGAGGAAGACAAGATAGAGAGGTTAAAAGGCCTAGTTATGGGTGCTGCAAGCCAGGCCGCAAACTGCCTAAGAATCCCTGGATGGATACCATCAGGGCCCATGCTACCACTAGCCGGAACAGTTTTGAGTAGGTTAAGTACTTCAAAGTAGGTGACTGGAGCCAACTCCAGAGTAGAAGGAGAGGAGAGATGTGAAGATGAGAGATTCTCAGCATTGGGGAGCGAGGAGGGGGTAGGGGTAGGTAGGGTGGAAAAGAAGGAGTTGAAGGCATTAGCAATGGTGAGTGGGTGGAAACAGTGGGCATCATTGATGTACATATCATTCGGTGTCATAGGCTTATTGTTCCCAAGAATCTCCTTGATGTGTGACCAATACCACTTGGGGTTGGAGGCAGAAGAACCAAGGAGATTCCTGAAATAAGAACTTTTAGCTAGGTGAATCTCCTTTTTGCAGGTGTTCTGTAAGGCTCTGTAGGCTTCAAAGTCAGTAAGTAGATGTGAGGTCTTCCTAGCTGACCATAGTTTATCCCTGAGTTTCAGAAGATGTAACAGGGGACGCTTGAGCCATTTGGTGACTTTCTCTCATACCCTTCTTGTGGTGACCAGGATGTGATTATTTTGTAGTGAGAGTAGCGAAGAGGTGAACTAGCCCACAGTGATGTTTATATCATCATTGAAGTAGAAGGGAGACCAGTCAGCCAGGTTAAGATCATGAATGAAGGCTTCCGATAAGGACACCATTAAGAAATATTAAGAGCAAGAATGAATAAGCAAGACTGAGAAGGCAGCAGTCTTGATGCTGTTGGTGAAAGTACCTGAGAAGAAGTCATACAAGGACAAGACAATGGAGGCCTGGATTACAGGTTTTAATTATTTTAGTTCTATTGCTTTGCAGAAGCAGCCAGAGTTGGCCATAGTCCTGCTGGCTTACTCCTAGAGAGTACGCACAACACATAGGATGTGCGTGGGGGGGTGTATGGATGGCTCTTGTATGATGAAGATTTGGCAGAGAATGGCCTCCAATGGGGGCATCAGGTGAGACACCAGGCACCCAGACATATGGTTTGGGACCATGATAGTGCAGACCAAATTTGAGGGGGAATGCAGGAATTTGTAAGGTAACATTCAGGCGGGGGTATGCAGAAATTGTGTTGGAGCTACAACAAAGTTCAATGCACATGTCGGGGTGCAAAGTTCAGGATGGCTGTTCAGAATGCAGGGGTAACCACCAACTGGTCAAATGCAGGAGTGGGAGGGAAAAGTTTAGGGGACAGAATTTGGGGGACATCCCTTTTGGGGGGTTTGTGGGGAACAGGGCATGGGATGTGGGACACAGAGTGGGCAACAAGGGTTTTGGGAGGGGTAGGGGTTTCAGGACAGGGCACATGGGGCGGTAAAGCGGGGGAGGACAGGAAAGAGAGACCAGGAGACTTAAGCTACTGTTAAGTCCCCTTGTCTACTGCTGTTTGCAAAATATGTATCTGCTCTTAATACCATTGTCTTCTGCTGGTGTGTGTTGTAAAAGGGATTTAATTGCAAATGAGCATGCTCAATGGATTTTATTCCTTCACAATAAAGTGAACCGAGCTGAATTGAAGCTAGCCTCAGAGAAGGGGAGTAGGGTTTTCAATCTGGCTCAGATGCTGGTAAAGGTAGAGGTCCTCCTAGCATGGCTGGAGGGATACCCTGATGAAAATGTGAGGGAAACATTGAAGGAGGGCTTTACATTGGGGTTTAGCCTACAATATGAAGGGCAGAGAAAAGCAATGAGGGCTAAGAATCTATGGTCAGTGAGAGGGAAGGTGGACACAGTAGCTAGGAAAATACTGAAGGAGGTAGCAGCAGGAAGTGTAGATGGGGCCATTCGATTAATCCCCTTTGAGAAGCAGCAGGTATTACTACTGGGAATTGTCTCCAAAAAGCAGAAAGGGGAATACTGGCTTATTCACCATCTCTCCTATCCAGATGGAGAATCAGTTAATGATTTCATAAGGAAGGAGGAGAAGTCTGTATCATATGCCATGTTCGACAATGCCATGGATCTGATTAAGGCTGTAGATGGAGCATGGCTGGTAAAGGCAGATACTGAGGTTGCATTTTGATTGCTACTGGTATGGGCAGAGGATTGGGAATTGTTAGGTTTTCCATTCCAAGGCCAGTATTACTTTTACAAAGCAATGCCCTTGGATTGTTCTTTAGCATGCGTGGCATTTGAGACATTTAGTATATGATTGCAATAGGTATTTAGGGCACAGTATGGGCATACGGCAGTAGTACATTACCTGGATGACTTTTTACTGATAGGAATGGGAAAAGAGTGCACAACAAGGGTATTCTGGGACTTCCAGGAGATGTGCAATAAGTTGGGGGTTCCATTGGCAGGGGAAAAGATGGATGGGCTGGGTTAGAAGCTGGAGTTCTTATGGATAGAATTGGACATATATGTGGGTACCTTTAGGTTACCAAAGGATAAGGTGGACAGACTGAGGGAACTGGTAGGCACAAAGAAGGGAAGGTGCAGAATACCATTGGGGATAGTGCAGCAATTGCTAGGACATTTGAATTTTGCCTGGTGAGCATTGACAGTTAGGTGAGCATTCACCAGGAGGCTGGCCATGGCTATGAAAGGGGCAAGGCTGCCTCACCAGTGGGTGAATATAACAAAAGAGGTTCAGCAGGATTTGGAGGTGGGGGACCAATTCTTGAAGAGGTATAATCATGTCACATTTTGGCAAGATTAGATGTTTATTACAGATTTAGAAGTATACACACATGTGGCAGGAGCCTGGAGTATTGGAATCATTCTTTAAAGAGGAGTTGATATCAAAAGCATGGCTGAGGGAATGGATGGAGGTGGGAATGGTATGGGACATTACCCTTTTGGAAATTTTCCCTATATGGGTAGTGGAGAAGATTTGGGAGGACAGGTTTAGGAATAAGAAAGTCACATTTTGTTGCGATAACAAGGGGTTGTAGAAGTATTAAATAGGCAGCCAGCAATGATGGTGCCAGTAATGAGGGTACTGCGACAGCTGGTATTGGAGGGTTTACAACTGAATCTGTCCTTTAAGGCTAGGCACATAGAGGGATCAGGAATGTGGTGGCTGACAGCCTCTCCCATCTTCAGTTGGATAGGTTCAGGCATCTGGCTCTAAGCACAGCCAACAAGAGGATGGAGATTACACCCCAGTTATGGAGTACTGGATGGGAAGAGTCCAAATGTTGTATGGGAACTTGTAAGTGCCAAGGATGCTGAAGGCATATGTAGGGTCTTGGAAGTTGTTCCAAGATATTCAAGCAGGGGCGGAATGGAGATAAGTGGGCCAGCCACCAAAGATCAGGTAATGCAGTTCATGGTGAGAAACTGGTATGAGGGGGTTCTCGCTCTCAACTATGGGGTTGCACTTAGTGGGAATAGGGTAAGTATGCCGTCAATAAGGCTGGGGAGAACTGTGCATGGCTTAGGTCATCAGGAAGATGCTGTAAGGGAGGCAAAGATTAAAAGGGAGGGCCACAGATAACAGACAGCTCGTGTCGGCAGAATTGCTGAGCAAGTTGATTATGGCCTTAGGGAACATCTGTAATACACATTATGATGCAAAACTGTTTGCCACAGTCTTTTCAGTCATGTTTAAGGAGGCTTTCTGGGTGAGAGAGGCAGTGGCATGGAGCAACATGGATAGAGCGAGGGGGGTTAAGATGGGAACACATGAGCTGGGGTAAGGACAAGACTGAGATTTGGCTAAGCCACTCAAAGACTGACCAAGCCACTCAGGGCACTTGAGTAAGAAAAGAGAAAGGAGGTGTTGGGGGCTATGTGCAGTATGGGCCATGTGAAAGTGCAGGGAGGTCAAGGGATCAAATGGAGAGGGTTTGTCTGTTCATGGCAATATGGAACTTGCATCAACTTTGCAAGTATCATCAGTATTGAAGAAGGGCTTGAGATTCTTTGGAGAAGATCTGGAAAGGTTCTCTTCACACTCTTTTTCGATTGGTGTTGCCTCAGAGGAAGCTGCAAAGGGGTGGTTGGTGGAGGACATCAAGAGAATGGACAGATGGAAACCTGATTTGGTATAAAAAATATGTAAGAGACCTGTTAAACTAACATTGTTGTGTTTCCTTCCTTTAGAACCTGGCAGGAGAGGATTGGTATGGATTATGGACCATTCCTTTATTTATTGGGCAGAAAGAGCAGCACTCAGGCCCATGGAGAGTCAGTTATGAATAGATGAGAGCACAACAACAGTACATTGGAAAGGCATGAGGGGGATAAGATGGGCAAAATTGCTGCCACTTTTGGAGGTAATGAAGCAGAAACTCCTCAAACCAGACTTGCTGATAATACATTTGGGGGTAAATGATCTGGGTATGAAACCACGGTTTGAGCTGTGGAAGGAAACCTGAGTGGATCTGAGGAAAATTAGGGCAGTGTGGCAGGACGTGGTGTTGGCTTGGTCAGAGATGATCTCAAAAAGAGTTTGGCAATATGCAAGGGACATCAAAGCCATAGAAGAGGTCATGAAGAAGATAAACAGCAAGGGGGCAGGCTGGTAGAAGAGATGGGGGGGTCAGCATTAGGCATAGGGACATTTCACGCAAAGAGGCTGGTACATACAGGCAGGATGGGATATACCTTAGTGACGCAGGCTGTGGCACATTATATAAGGGGTATTAGAGGAGTGGAAGGCCAAGGGGACACCTATTGGGGGGAAACCCATTATCCAGCAAAATAGCTGGAGATGGGCTAGTGAAAGGAAGGGAAGAAAGGGAGAGTGAGGGCTGGGGATGAATAGGAGGCACAAGAACAGGATAGTGGGGGCCCAGGGGGTACTAGGCAAGGAAATAAGGACATGGGCTGGATCTTCAACCAGGCATGCCTGCGAGCCTCATTGGGTTTGACACCTCAGAGTGCAGAAGAAGGGGTGTCGGGTTGTTCACCCGAGTCTGTGTTATCATCCAAGCCCAAAAAGGGAGGAGAAAGAGAGGAAAAAGTGTGGACTGGACTGTTGAGAATAGTCAATGGGGCAAAATGGAGGGATATGTGATATGTGGAAGTATATATATGTAATATATGATCTATGTATATATAAACTGATGAATATTAATTTGCAATACCAAAGGATGATTTTAAAAAAACAAAAAGGCAACTGAGCACCCAATGACAGTGCGGTGTGAGTTGTTTTAGAGGTGATCCTATAACAAGGTGGCTTGCTAATTAAAGAGTAAGTCCTATTGTCAGGGGTCACCCAGCCAAAATGGTAGTGGTGGTTGGTTGGCAACTAGGGGAAGGGGAAGGTGAAGGCTAGGATAAGGAATGGAATTCTGAGCAGGGCTGCTTGAAGGGAGAAAGGATGATGGACAACAGGGGAGGAGCTAGGTAAGGAGAAACAGGATTGGCTGGAAGACTAGAAAAGGGTACATTGAAATGAGAGTGATTGGTGGATATAAAAGTGTGTGCACAGATTGAATTCCCTCTTCTTTTTCTGCTAGAGAGCCATTTTGTCCACCCACTTTACAGGGGAAGGAGTGAGGGTAGGGGTAGGGGTGGCTACTGTGGGTAGCCAGCAGCAGGCCTGAGTTTGCAAGGATTGATTGGAATATGGGCAGCAATCCTGAGGAAGGGGCTGCTAATAGGGGTAGGAGGTTCCCTTGAAGAGTGGGGCCACAAGGGTTGGCAAAAGAACAACAGGCTATTGGTTCAGAGTGTGGGCAGTGGGACAGACAATGAGCAAAGCAAGGCATCAAAAGGGACTGCTGAATAGGCAGCAGTAAGGTGGCTAGAAGGGGGGTAAAGTCCAAGGCAGTACAAAGGAAAAATAAGGTATTTAGGAAGAAAGGGAAGAAAAGGGAGAATGGGGGGCAAGGGGGGGATAGGAGGCACAGAAACAGGATAGTGGGAGCCCAGGGGGTGCTGGACCAGGAAATCAGGACACGGGCTGGGTCTTCACCCAGGCATGCCTGCAAACCTCATGGCGTTTGACACCTCAGAGGGCAGAACAGGGGGTGTTGGGTTGTTCACCCAAGCCTGGGTGTCTGATTATCACCTAAGCCCTGAAAGGGAGGAGAAAGAGAGTAGAAAGTGTGGCTTGGACTGGTGGAAATAGGCAATGAGACAAAATGGAGGGATATGTGGATGTATATATGTAATATAAGATACATGTATACATGAACTGATGAATATTAATATGCAGTACCAAAGGGTGATTTTAATAAATGAAAAGCCAACTGAGAACCCAATGACACTGTGGTTTGAGTTATTTTTTTTTTTGGGGGGGCCATGACAAGGTGTCTTTCTAATTAAAGATCAAACCCTATTGTTAGGGGGCACACAGTCAAAATGGTAGGAGTGATTAATTGGCAACTTGGGAGGAGGGAAAGGTGGGAGAGGAAGGCTAGGATAAGGAAGGGAATTCTGGGAAGGGCTGCTCAAAGGGTAAGAGAAAGATGGCCAGCAGGGGAGGAGCTAGGTAAGGAGAAACAGGATTGGCTGAAAGAGGAGAAACAGGGGCAGGGAAAGGGGGGATAGGTGGATATAAAAGTGTGTGCACAGACTGAATCCCACTTCTTTTTCTGCTAGAGAGACATCATTATTATTATTACGTTGTCCACCCACCCACCTACCTAATAAGGGAAGCAGTGAGGGTAAGTGGAGGTGCGGCTACAGTGGGCAGTAACAGCAGGGCCTGAGTGGGCAAGGCGGGAGCCACTGGGATTGATTGGATTGTGGGCAGCAATCCTGGGGCTGGGGCTGCTAATAGGGACAGCAGGTGTTCTTGAAGAGTGGGGCCAGTAGGGCTGGCAAAAAGGACAACAGAATATTGGTTCATGGGCACTGGGACAGACAATAAGCAAAGCAAGGAGACATAAGGGACTGCTGAATGGGCAGCAGTAAGTTGGCTGGGGGTAAGGTTCAAAGGAGTACAAGGGGAGACAAAAGGGGGTATAGGAAGTAAGGGAAGAAAGGGGGAGCAGGGGGGCTAGCTGGGGGGAATAGGAGGTACAGGAATAGGATAGTAGGGGCCAAAGAGGTACTGGAACAGGAAATAAGGTCATGGGCTGGGTCTTCAGCCAGGCATGCCTGCAAACCTCATAGGATTTGACACCTCAGAGGGCAGAAGAGGGGGTGTTGGGTTGTTCAACCAAGCCTGGGTGTCAGGTTATCACCTAAGCCAAGAAAGGGAGGAGAAAGTGTGGATTGGACTGGTGGGACTAGGCAAGCGGCCCGATTCCAGGTAGCGTTACGCCTGGCGTAAGGTGATTTATTCCAAACCCTATGGCCAAATCGCACCTTGAGCCATGCATTATGCAAGCTGCTATTACAAGATGCGGCTTGCACCATGCCATATGCGGGTTGCACCAAAGGTGGGATACACCACCCACTACACCCACAACCCCCTGCGGCATGGCACAAAGGTGGGTTATGGCAGCACCTGCACCCTACTCTGAAAGGGCAGCTGCCATAACCTGCCTATGCCATTCCAGGTCTGGGTATGGCACTGCGGGGTTATACCAGCATTTAGCTGGTCTAAGGGGCATCTGTCCTGGCAAAATGACGGATGCCCCCACACAGCACTGCATATGGCACATTACCCTGCAACATGTACCCCCAGCACAGTGATGCCTCCACCCTCGAATTTCAGGGAGTCCCTAGCTCCATTTTATGCCATGCCCCCCCATGCACTTGTGCCACCTAGCCAGCCCCCCCAGGCCACCAGGGGATTGCAGGAGTGTTACGGGGTGAGAGGGCTTTGGGGGAGAAGTTAAATGCGGGCTGTGACTTGCAGCACCCAGGTCCATTGCGCCATTCCTGTCTCGCAAGCCTGCAGCTGCCGAAAGTCATGGGGCGTAGTTGCTGGTGACCCTACTTTTCTTGGAATAGGGCGCAGGGTCCCTGGCATAGTGATGAATGGCACAACTCACATATGCCCGTGAGTTGCGCCATGCGACTTGGAAATAGGCCCAATGAGTCAAACTGGAGGCATATGTGATATGTAGATCTATTTATTTATTTATTTATTTATTTCAAGATTCAGACATTACCTTTGAACAAAAGCTCTTTTACAAAGGTTCCACATCAGGTACAACAAAGTGTGAACAATTGAGAACAAGAAAACAAAGAAGGGTGGAGCCCCAGTGTAAGTAAATTACAATGATGAAACATTACTAACAGAGACATAAGCTATCTGGTAAGTGCAAAGAAACATGACAAGGCCAAACATTGTCAGGTACACAGGTATAATTTACAACAGCCAAAGGCTAGGCACAAAGGTATGATCTTCAGTAGCCAGGGAGCTAGATCCATCTATGTAGTGGAACTGATGTAGAGAGTTGGGGTGTGAGATACGGGATGTGAGCAGTGGCCCTTTGGGGGCTTTATATGTAATATTTGATATATTTACAATAAATATGAACCGATGAGTATTAATATGCAATACCAAAGAGTAATTTTAGCAAATGAAATGCTAGCTGAACACACAATGACAGTGTGGTTGAGTTATTGGGGGGGGGGGTGGAATCCCATGGTAATATAAATATTGAAATTCTATAGTTTTGCCCCAAATTCTGTGGTGCTGTGTTGTTTTTGACAGAACATGTTGCCTTGATCATTAAATACAAATTCCACTGAATCAAGTGGGTGAATTTAATCAGAAATGTACCACCTTCTTCCTGATTGCACTTAGACACCTTCTTGTAGGGTTCCTTGTGATGTTTTGATAGTCAGCTGTCTGTTTACAAGCTTTCTTTGAATTCCACAGTATACATTGACTAAATGTAAAGTGATGAAAATAATTCCTCGATTAAATATCACTTGCAGAAAACAAATCTCTCGTTTAGATTAAAAAAAAGCACAGTATGCCTTTGGAACTCTGTGGAATGTATCACAAAATTCCCCAAAAGTTTTGGAAGTGGAACTGATATGCTACCAGATTTCCAACAGTGGAATTCTATATATACAGTTCTATTTATTATTCAGCCAGAGCTGTTTGACTATCACAGAGCAACAGATATGAATCAATTAATCAATCAAGTTTCATTTTAAGACACGCTATCCATAACATGCTCCGGCTTCTGTACAAATCATGGAGAAGAAAACATAATAGGCCCTATTCACCAATGGGAGGAATCATGCGCTGGAGGCACGTATCCCACCTGCATAGGTCTGCACCTGTGGACAAGTGCGTGCCAGCAGAATTCAACACCAGTTGCCACCTGTCCATGGCCCCTCCCCTCCCAGCGTGCAGCACTCTGCAGAGCGGACAGGGGTGGGGGCACGGACCCAGTCAGGCATCCAACTGGATTCCTGGACCATATCACTCAGTGGATCCCCTATGCAGTGGGGAACACATTGGCAATGCACCTCATGGATGTCTGATGACCAGCAGCTGTGGCAGTGAGAGACGGGCACTGCTGCTGGCCCTCCCATGAAGTGGCACCAGAGCAGTGCACAGGGACGGGGTGGTGTGTCTCTTGGAGGTGCTGTGGGAAGCATTGTACCTCACCATATGCCAAGAGGTGCCAGTGGTAGGGGGAGGACTGGTGGTGCCATTCAGGGGCGAGGTGGGCAGTATCCTTGAGCTGGTGCCCCAGTGTGGGGTCTGTGTTGGGTGGGGAGGCACATGGTAATGGCCGTGAACCGATTTGTACTGGAGTGGGTGGTTCCAGGCAGTCATAGGGGGTACAGCTGCAGTGATCCCAGTGGGTGAGTGGGCTAGCCACCCTGCCTCAGTGGAGATCCGATGTGTGCATGGGGCACATTAGGGGCTTACAGCAGGGTTCTCCCTGGTGTACCCTGTGCCCCTTCCACACCCCTGCAGCCAACACTATGCACCTTTGTGCATGGCACATAGTGCTGGCATGTCCCCAGCCCACCCTGGCTTGGTGCAGTCCACAGACCAAGGGATCAGGTGAGTTGGGGCAGTTCACACCTTATTATTGCATCGTGCATGGGGGGTGCATTGGGTGCAGAGTGGCTATGCACCCCAGATACATGGTGCATAGCCACTCTGCCCATTGGTGAATAGGGATCAATATAATTATTCAAGGTTCAAGTTTATTGATCGATTTATCATGTCATTACAAAGTAATATAATTATTAGAAAATTAAATTTATAAGCTAAAAGACATACTATTCAAAAAGGTTAAAAATCAAAATGTTATGATAGGCTGTACAAAAACTATTTGTTACAATTGATTTACCCTGTATATCCCAAATGAGATGTTGTATTTCAGTTTTAGTAGGGTGCGGATTCCCTCCAGTTTTATCACTCGAGGGACTACAGTGCAAGAAATCAAGACTCTCAATTACAGTTACATAATTAGATATTGAAATTAACTGTAAACTCTTACATCACTTACCCATTTGCTATTCCTAATAACTATATAACAATTAAGTTGGAGCAGACGCCAGAAAGGTTCTGACAACAATTAAAAAGGACCTAGAACACGTAGGGCGGATTAGTTCTGATTACTCATCAGCATCTGCATTAAGTGCTAAAAATGCAAATAAGAGGTCAAATATCTGCAGTATAGAAAATGAGTGGGGAAAAGAAATACTTTAAATCAATATTGCATTAAAAATAAAGCTTATTAAATGTAGGGACTTCGAGCTTTGTATACCTCTTCCTCACTCTAAACATAGACAAAATTATTGGTGTCAACTAGATACAGCTACAATACTCTGGGCTGGTACAGAGATGGCAACAAAAATGATTCAGGAATTGCTGGCCATATAACTTTTTTCTCCCCCTTGCCTGAAGTCAGTATGGCTTATCACACTGGTAACCTGCTTGATTGATTATGTCCTTGTTCTCAAATCCCTCTCCGTGCACCTCTCAACTGTCACAGATTACAAAGGATACCCATCATTTTGTCCCTCAGGATTGTTGTCTCATTGGTCCCACAAGAAAAATGTGTTGCCTAACTTCACCTAACTTCGCCTGTAATGGTGGCAAAATTAGGTGAAGTTGAGTGAAGTTCGGTGAAGCTGGGTGAATTTAAGTCAATTTGCCTACAAAAAGGGCAACTTTGCCTTGCAAAAACTTCACGAAGTTGGCACTTTGAAAATATTGCCAACTTTGCTAATTAATTCACAGAGTGGATTTTATCCACTTCGCTTACCTCTATTTAAGAGAAAAGGTACAATTTAAAAATAGAACTACTCTGTTGTGAATAGGCGGGGACCTATAGACACCAGAACCAAAAACATAATGCTGTGAAATCCAGACACTAATTCCAGTTTGAAAAGCTGTCACCTCCACTTATCCCTAAATCAACTTTTGCTATACCTATGAATTTTAAAGTGGCTGCTGAACCATGTCCAGCCATGAGATAGTGTTTAGCCATAGCATATTTCAAGTAATTGTTGCTAATCACAGCTTTATGTTCTCTGACTGTTAGTTTCAGTGCCCTTTTGGTGTGTCCTACATATCCCAATCCACTCAGATGGTTAAAAGGAAATATATCACTATTGTAGTACTGCAGTTCATAAATTTCTGAATTTCAAATCTTTTTCCTGAACATGGGTGGTTAAAAGTATGTATGATTAGTGTGTTTGAGCAATGCACACAGTGGCCACACCAAAAGTTGCTTTTGTAGGGGATTTGGGAACCAGGTATTAGGATTTTGCACAGGTGAAAGTACTGTGTATACAAAAATGTCCCTTAGGTTTTTTCTCTCCAACAGGTGATTCTAGGTGTCTGTCTGGCTATACATTACAATTTTGGGTCTGATTCCATCAAATTCCAGTGTTTTTTTATGATTTGTCTAATTTGTGGTGGTACAGGATTGTATTGGGTCACAAAAATCTGAACACTTGTTTTTGATAGTAACTCGGCATTGCAACAGTGTCTCTCTATTCAAATACTGTGCGAATGAAGTTGCATCTGTGATGAGGGATCATGAATATCTTTTCTTGGAAAACCATTTTGTCAGATCATTTGAGGCTTCGTTATAACCATTATTCATCAAGTACACCCATCCACTGCTTATAAATTGTCCTTTTGGGATGTTTTTCCTTTTTTTTTTTTAAACTTAATAAACTTTATTAAAGAGAGAGTATAAGATAATAGCAGAAAACATAAAACAAAATATATGCAGGTAACACGCATGAGGTCTATAGATCACCTCCATGCATAGCTTCTTGCCTGAGGCTGCAAAGAGTTGCACCTGAAGTGACTCTAACTCCCCATTATTACTCCTGATGAACCCATCTTCCACCATCACAGTGCCATCCCTGACATAGAGGGCTACTCCTCCCTTTCTACCTTTTCTATTATCCCTCCTGAACATGGAGTACTCAAGGGTAATCAGGTACCAGTCATTGTTTTCTAAAGTCCTCATTCTGTGGTGACCACAAGGTCCTCCTCTGTGTCGGCCAAGTACTACCAACCCACTATGGTCCCACTGGTACAACCAATCCACTTCCCAGGCAGTGCAAGCAACAGGTTACTTATAACTCAAAACATAGCACACTACAAATAATATACTCACAACACATAATGTGAGCAAAAAAACACAGATTAATTAGGGGTTCAGGATCAGGCTCTGGAAAAGGTTAGGTCAAGGTAAATAATATGAGCAAAATAATGAAAACAGTGGTGGGCTTCAAGCATGCATGGGATGGCCACAAGTAGGATCTACAGTGACAGGATAGGATAGGCAGGAAAAATAGGCAAACTGGGTGGGCTAAGTTGTCCTTATCTGCCATTAAATTCTAGGTTTCTATATTTCTATTTAAGTATACAAAGCAGTAATGGCTATTGTCTAACTAACCCATGTCTCCTCAGCCGACACAACCCCTGCCTGACTGTACAGTTGAGCACTACTCCACTTCCTCAATAGTTCCAACTACAGTATACTGCTACTATTTCTCAAGCAGCTCCTGATGAATCAAATGTAACCAGGTGAGGAATTGTCACAGGATCAATGGTTGCATTGCATGTGGTTAACTGACATGGTGGTGGCCATGTTCCTGACAGGCCCTCAGTAAAAATCCTGCACTAATGATGGCTTGTGCCCATGAAATACACTTTTCTCACCGTGGTGGGCCTGTACATTGCACTATCATCCACTCAGGTTGACCTGTCAATATGGAATAATCCCTAATTCTGATGAGCATTGTTGTGCTTCTCAAATAGCAATGAAAGCCACATGGCTATGCAGCAGTAGAGCCATAGTTTCATGGCATAGTCAGACTTGAAGTACTCATTTTCACTGTCTTCTCTGGTCCCCTTAACAGCAGTCCAGTACTCAGGACCAGAGGAGAGAAGCAGGCAGCAAGATGTTTACTCTGTGGAGCCAAAGGTAAGCCCCAAAAATGGCAGGGGCTTCACATGCTTTTTAGTTAACATCCAATCTAATAAGAAAAATCAGTACCAGAGATTAATAACTAACTCTGTATGGAGTGCAGGTGGGCACAAAAAGCGTGTTAGTGTCACCCTACCAGAGCAAGCTAGGAAATCACCTCTAAATTATAACCCTGGACTGTGAATTCTATCTAAACATTTCTCTGTCCTGGATCTCTAAATAATACAAGACAAATGTCTACAAAAAAAAAAAAGACAGAGAAAGTATTCCCTATCTCTGTCTCTCTCTAGCTGAGCTGGCAGTAAGGATGATACACTGATGAGATATGTAGTCCCGGCAGTCTGGGAGCAAGGAACATGTGGGAACAGCACCATTTTTAAACTTGTTTTTTTTTTTTTAAGTGACTCCAGCTGGGACATGTAGACTGATATAGGAAATTTTAATTCAATGTACTGGCAGGTTTGATCATGGTATTTGAGCATTGCTAGCGTCTGGGTTCAAGGATCAGGTGGCCATATTAAACTAAAGCTCTGTGCGAGCGGTGGTGAGCACAGAGCAGAACAGAGGCTGACACGGACAGAGGCCTCTGTCAGTCAGGAGAGACCAAGGGTCAGGACGAACTGCCAGTGTGAGTTGAGCTTTTATTCTATGTGTTTAATAATATATTTATTACAATTTTATTGTTATTATCTTAACAATATTTAACACTTTCATAGATTACAAAAATTGTAGATTCTCAGTGGAGCGATATCATTCAGATGCAGAAAATGTGTAATGTACTCTGTATATAATATATATCTGTAGGTTCTATGTGATTTTGGTGAAAAAAAAGGGTGAGGAGCATATCAGTGAAAACAAAACGGACAACACAAAAAGAGTGCAGACCAAATTCGGTGACCATGAGAACTGAACCCCCACCTCCAGCAGTATACGAAATGCAGAGGACTTTACCCCATGCCCCCTAAACTTTTTATTACTAAATCTGAGACTGCACAATGCAAGCAGAGAATTGACAGTGGAGAGAGTTCTGGAAGAATTCAGAAAGCTGAAGGTGGATATGGACATGGGGATAGAAGGCATCCACCCGAGGATATTAAAGGAGCTGTGAAGGGAGCTAGCAGTGCCTCTGGTGGCCCTGTTCACATAGTCACTCAACACTGGTGTCATTTCAGAGGACTGGAGGATGGAACATGTAGTCCTACTATACAAAAGCGGCAATAGGGAAGAGGCGGGGAACTACAGGCCAGTCAGCCTCACCTCAGTGGTGGGAGAGATTATGGAGACACTGCTGAAAGAAAGGATAGTGGCACATATGGAATCCAACAGTGTGCAGGATCTGAGGCAACACAGATTCGCAGCAGGAAGATCATGTCAAATGAATCTAATAGATTTTTTTGATTGGGTGACTAGGGAAGTAAATAAGGAAGGGGTGGTAGACGTCGCCTACCTAGATTTCAGCAAAGCCTTCAACACCATCCCACATAGAAAGCTGATTAACAAGATGGGTATTTTGGGCATGGGTGACAAAGTGAAAAATTGGGTTAAGAACTGGTTAACAGACAGGAGACAGAGGATGGTGGTAAATGGGGTACAATCTGGGGAGAGGGGTAACCAGTGGGGTACCCCAGGGATCAGTACTATGACCAGTCCTTTTCAATGTCTTCATTAGTGACATTGCAGAGGGTCTGGAAGGAAATGTCTGCCTGTCTGCAGATGACACCAAGATCTGCAAAAGGGTGAATACTCCAGAAGATGTGCAGAAAATGAAGAGGGACCTGGAGAAGCCTGAAAGATGGTCAGAGATGTGGCAACTAAGGTTCAATGCAAAGAAGTGCAAAATAGTGCACCTGGGTAGAAGAAACCCTAGGAGAGCTACAGGTTGGGGGGGAGCTGACTGTCACCAAAGAGGAAAGGGCCCTAGAGGTTATCATCTCTGATGATCTTAAGGTATCAAAGTAGTGCATAAAGGCAGCAGGGAGAACCAGTGGCATGCTGGGGTGCATAGGCAGAAATATCACTAGTAGGAGGTGGGAGGTGGTGATGCCATTGTATAAAACATTGGTAAGGCCTCACCTGTAGTACTGCATGCAGTTCTGGAGGCCACACCTGTGCAAGTACATAGAAAAGGTGGAGACTATTAAGAGAAGGGCAACAAAGATGATGCCGGGCTTGCACCACAAAACATTTGAGAAGAGACTAAGGGACCTCAATAGCTACTCACTGGAGGAGAGGAGAGGAGACAGCAGGGGGGACATGATTGAAACTTTCAAGTACCTCATGGGCATAAACAAGGTACAGATGGGGGACATTTTCCAATTTAGAAAAAGTACTTGAACAAGGGGGCACAATATGAAATTGGAAGGGGGTATGTTAAGAGGTAGAGTGAGGAAGTTTTTCTACACAGAAAGGGTAGTCAATGCTTGGAATAGTCTGCCACAGGAGGTAGTGGGGGTAAGCACAGTGGAGGGGTTTAAGCATGCCTGGGACAGGCACAGGGGACGCTTGAGAGGGGAGGGAGGGAGTGATGAAAAGCCATTGATCACATAGGGTCAGTGGCCACATACAATATACCGGGCCTAAGGACAGACTGAATGGGCCTAGCTGCCCTTATCTGTCAACAATTTTTATGTTTCTATGGGGAGGATCATGGTCCTGACTCATGCTCATTTTGCACTGTCACCTTTTTTTGCAGGTGCTCAAATTGAGTCACTCTTATTGAGTAGCTCAATTTGAATCACCATATCATGGGATACCGTATCTGTATATACGGAGACACGAGAATCAGTAAGGAAGGATGAATGATGCTCACAGTGCATGAAGGTTCAGGCATTAGAAGATGAAATAAGCTCATTAAAACTTGAACTCAACAATATAAAAGAAATACATTTTGAAACTTTTCTTGATGATATGATAAGGGACCTCCAACAAGTGAGTTCTAATGAAATCATGGAGATGGTGGACCCTAACCCAGCAAACAATAATAATAATGGAATGACAAAATAAAATAGGGAGGAAGAAAGTGAGGGAGAGGAGGAAGACTGGGCATAATGCAACTGAGGATGGGGCAAAGAGAGGGAGGTGAGCAGAAATTCATAAATCAGTGGAAGGGATATGTATTGAATGTAGAAATAGCTTTGAAGTACTACCAGCACTGGAAGGAAACAATGTGGAAAACAGAAATAATGATGTGGATGAGAGTATGTACATAGCCGGGGACTAACTGGTCAGATTCACTGATAGAGTGGTGTGCAAAAATAATAAACTAAAGACAACAGTGACATGCTTATCAGGGGCAGGGGTTAAGGATATTACATAAAACAGAATCTTAAAAGGAGAAAAAGGGTAAATAGTAAAGTACTCATCCATGAGGATGTTAATGACATAAAAAGGAAAAACATATACAAAATAAAATAAGAATTTACAAACCTGGGGGCAAAAATTAAAGCAATGGGAAAGATTCCTTCATTCTCAAAAATATTGGCGGTGCAAAAGGCATCCTGGAAGAACCTTCAAGAAACAAGTAAACTGAGTAAATGGCTTAAATGATTTGACCTACATGAAAACTTACACATTACTCAAGAATTGGAATCTATTATCAAATGATAAAGCATGCTATGCAAAGGGTGGCATGCATTTAAACTCTAAGGGTGGCAGCATACTAAGGGAATGGTTCATTAACTGTGTGGAAAGGCATCTAAACTAAAATGTGTGGGTAAAGGGACAGAACTGGGGCCAATGCAAGAAGGAAAAGAAAAAGATAAGTAGCCTAAAAATCATATCTATGAACACCAAAAGCTTGGTCACTACATCTGCTAATTTAAAGTTACTTTTACAGGAGAAAAAAAAAACAGACATAATTACAGTTCCAGAGAAATGGTGGGAACTGTAGGATAACTGGGAATAGCACATTGTAGGCTATAATTTGAGTCATAAGGACAAAAGTGTAAGGGGGTGATGTGGCTACATATATAAATAACACGGGAACCATCAAAAATATAACATCTAACAATAATAATGTTGCATCTGTATGGGCAATAATAGAAAATCCAAAGCAGAACAAACTAACCATTGGAAATTGTTACATATAACATTAGAAAGGTAAGCATTACTACCTGAGAGGGTGGGTGGTATTTGGAAATACTGAACTGTCCAGGGGCATAATGAGGCCTGACACTGAAGGTAGAGGGCTTTATACCCACTGGAAGGTCCAGTATTGCCCAATACACCCAGGAGGGTATTATTGCACTTAGAAAATGAGATGCATGTGGCATTTTTTATATAAGAAACACAAATTGCCAACAAAATACAAAGGAGTTCATACAAATGATGATAGGGTTTTTGGGAATAAAATAGTCCCTCTACTGGCATTTGCCAATAGAGGGTATTGCAGTTGATAAAAGACTGATTTTGTCCAAAACGCATCGGGCGGGAGGTCTGGTGCTTTTTAACAATAAATATGCTATTATAATGATATTTTAGCGGTGTTCCTTTTTTTGAGGTTCACTGGTGCTCAAAACTTTTTGCAGGGCATTGCAGTCTTTCAGACTTTCTTCAATGCAGAGACTTTTCCTTCATCCCCAATAGTAACACATTCCTCCCAGTTGCTTCTGTGAAGAGTGCCCCAGACATATTTACCACACAAACACACATATACATACACACAGAGCTCCATTTTTCCATAGTGCCACACTTACGGTCACTCCCAGTTACTTCTGTGGAGAATCCCACCTTCCACCCCCCACACACATAGTGCTCCATTTGTATGTTGGCTCATGCTTTCACAGCCAACATATTGCATTAGTAGCAGATTTGGAGGTGCAGTCACTGTGGCAAAGGCAGAGCACACATAAGTAGGTGCGTCCCTTATTCTCCAATAAGGCAGCTGTAGGTGTTGACACCAGCAACACGTAAACTGGCCGCTGAATCAAAGAAAAGGTCCGATGCAATGAGACAAGAGCCAAGCTTCTCATGCAGCAGCGTGCCTTTCCTTGTCAACCAGTTTACAAAACATGGAGGCATGCAGCCGCAGAGTTCCCCAACCCACTTCATTTGCTGATGGGGGAGCCCACTCCCCATTGGCATAATGCAACCCCCACTCCCATTTAAAGTGTGTGCAGGGGTGCCGTCCCCCTTGGCATAATGTTCCCCTTCCCATTTAATTTGCTGATGTGGTAGCCCACCCCCATCAGCTTAATGTCCCCCATTTGTTAAAGCTGACAGGGGTGCCCAACCCCTGTTGACTACAGACCCCAAAAACACTCAGGTGGCATGGTGAGAGCCCACCCAGTGTGCCAAATGCCCTGTAAAAGAAAAACCATCTAATGTTTTTCTATTTTTTAAACCTGTAAAGCAGAAAACAGTCCTCGTCAACTCTGGTTGCCCCGCCCCCAACCCATACCCACCCTCTGTGCACCCTGCCTCCCCACCCCCACCCCCATACTTACCTCTGAGCATGGTGTGATGATCTTCGTGGACCGGCCAACATGTCTGCACTCTTCAAAGCCGACCACAAACTGAAGAAATGCCAGCAAGCTGTATAATGGCATAAATAGGGCTGTTTTCAACTTTGGTGCATATCTCAGGCATTTTGGGGAATTTTGGCACCACATTTTCAACATGGGGTTATTGGGACCCCTCCTCATGAATTCAGTCACTGTCATGGCATTATTCTGTCACGAAATATGATTTCACAGTAACTCTGTGGATTCACCTTTCGGGATTGATTAACAAAATGACAGTGCCACTGTTCATGAGCGGGGCCCTCAAAAAGCCAATGTTGCAAATTTGGTGAGAAAATCCACATAATGGCTGTTTTATGAGTGTGCATTGCGCAGTTTCCATGCATGCTCATAACTTCATGAATTTGTAATATTTTCACTCCAGATTTTTAAAATTGATATTTTTCTGCACCTCCTTATGAATGGTACAGCTGTAATTTTACATATCCTGGCAAAAATGTGTTTTCACATGTCCGGCGGAGAATAGCACAGTTGCTGTGAAAAATCAGTTTTCAGGACAGTTTGAGAAAATGACGGTAACACTGTTCATGAGCAGAGGTCCTAAAATGCCTATGTTGAAAATTTGGTGATGAAAGTCCATAAAATGATTGTGTGTTACAAGCCTGCATTGCACAGTTTCCACATACTCTTGTAACTTCTCAAATCTGCAATATTTTCATGCCAGATTTTCAACACTGGCATTTTTTACATCCTGCCCAAAATGTGCTTTTGAACCTGTGGCGCACAATGGCATGGTCGCTGTAGGAAATCAACTTTTGGGATGGATTAACAAAATCATAGTGCCACTGTTCATCAGGGGATGTCCCAAAATGCCTATGTTGAAAATGTGGTTAAAAAAATCCCCAAGATAATTGGGTTATGGATGTGTCTTATGCAGTTTCCATGCCTGCTAATGACTTCACCAATTTTTCATATTTTCACTCCAGATTTTCAGCGTTGTCATTTTTTTACACCTCCTCATGAACAATAAAGTTGTCATTTTTCACATCCTGCCCAAAATGTGTTTTCATGCCTGTGTCCCCAAATGGCATAGTCTCTGTGCAAAATCTCCTTTCAGCTAACAAACTGATAGTGCCACTCTTCATGAGCTGGGGTCACAAAAAGCCCATGTTGAAAATTTGGAGTGAAAATACCATCAAACGCCTATGGCATTAGGGTTTCCAATTGTAACATCTCACCCTGTAGAGACTGACAGGTGTCAGGGGTGTGACTTGAGATCATTGGCTGTAATGCTCATGCCATTACACCCCAACCCCCACACTGCAGTCACTGACAGGCACTGAGGTGTGCCTTGGAGTGTTCAGCCCTAAAGTTCACCCCATTCTTCTATACTGCCCCATCTCAGAGTATTTTCTTATGGAATGGGGTAAGTATAAGGCCCAAAGACCGCAAAGCACACCACAACACTTGTCAGTGTCTACAGGGTAGGGTGAGGTAAAATGGCATGAGTGTTATAGCTGATGACCCAAAGGCATTCCCCAATGCCTGTCAGTCTCTGCAGGGAGGATGTGGGGTTGGCATCAGTTCAATACTTCATTGCCATTCCTATTATGCATTGCTAACTCCTGCACTACCAATGCCAGTGCCAGCAAGACAACATTCAGCATTGACAAATGCTTGTTCCATAGTGGAGGTCACTGCAGCCCAGTCAGTATCACAGTTGGAATGGCATGTTGGGTGACAGTGACCATTATGGTTTACAGCACAGAAGTGGAAACATTTGAAAGAAAGTCAGTGTGAATTGGAAAGCATCATGCAAGACTAGCACTGAAATGAAATGGCCAGCCATGTCTATGCTAGCAGTTTAAACAAAAACAAAAATAAAAGCAAAAAAATATGTCTATATTTTTTAAGGTGTTATCACCTTCTAATCTGTGATTAGTGGGGCACTTAAGCACTTTGGGTCAAGTTACAGTGTCAGGTGAATGGGGCAGGTGAGGGGGGGAGCATTGCTATAACAGATTCGAGAAGCATGATTGTTAGGAATGGCCATGTCTATGTTGGTGGCTTTGTTTAAAACAAAAATCTGTGTTTGTTTGTTTCTCTCATAAATGATTGAAGTAATGGGGCGTGATAGGAGCTCATGACAGTTGTATTTGAGTGGGGTGGGGTGCCCTTGCTTACTAAGTGAAGGAAAAAAAAATAGCTACCAGGTACCAAAACACAAAAGTAAGCCTGAAAGAAAGATTTATTTCTTTATCTGTGGTGAGTAGGAAGACAGGGAGCCCAGGAGGCATTATCTGGGCATCACAGTTTATGACATTTATGGACAGAGTGCTGGAGGGCTGATTACTTGTTAAGTGAGCATGAAACAAACGGTGACTGGCCACTTTGAAAAGTCAGGGTGGCCCAAGGATACCATCTGTAATAGGGCGCCTTAAAGTTGCACTTGTTATTTAGCAGGCATTGTTGCAAAATAAATGCACGCCTGGATGGGGCTTTCAGCCAATCAGGATACGTTATTTTTCAAGCCCATTTTCTAAAAACAAGTTGTTAGAAACATAGAAGTTGAGAGCAGATAAGGACCACCAGGCCCATCCAGTCTGCCCATTTACCCTACCTATATTAGCAGCTGCAGGCAATTATTGAATACATTTGTGAAATTAATGAACATGCTGCTAGAGGACAGATGCTAATGTGTGGGGATTTCAATCAACTGGATATAAACTGGGACAATATGGAATTCACAGGGGAGAAAACAAAATATCTTTCTGGATACAGTGATGAAAAATGTATTGGAGAAAATTATTAAAACGCTGACAAAAGGAAATAATGCTACAGTAGATTTGGCAATTACTAACTCAAATAGTAATATCAAGTATGAAGTAAATGAACCCTTGGCCTGTAGTGACCATGTAATGATAACGATGTATCTGGAGACCGTAGTATCACACAACAAGGGAGATACAATAATGTATAACTATAAGTAGGCAAACTATAAGAGTATCAAAGATAATGGAAATAATTGGAAATGGAAAAATTAATTTATGGGAAATGAGCTCAACAAGTGCTGGCAAAAACTACAGAATAAATTAATGGGACAAAGGGATCTGTACATTCCATGCAAAAGAGCATACAATGACCATGGTAAAAGACAACCATGGTGCTAAAATAAATTAGACAAAATGATTAAAAAGAAAGAAATAATATGTAAGAGCAATAAACAAATCTATGTCTTAGGAACAAGAGGCACCTGAAAATCATAACAAAATCATTAAAGAAAGAAATCAGAATGGCCATATATAGGTATTAAATAAAAATATTAGAAAATAGGCAAAATGTGATGGCATTCAATGGATGCATCAAGTAAAAAAAAGTCAATAACAGGATAGGTCCTATTAGGATGGAAGTCAAACTTATAATAAATTATATAGAAACAGCAGAAGAATTTAATAAGTATTTTTGCTTGGTATATTAACCAAAATGTGATCCAGGAGAAAATAATAATTTTTTTACCATATCAAGGGAGGAAATACTAGATAACCTAAAGAAGATCGAACCAGACAAAGCAGAAAGACCAGATGGTGTAAGTTCAAGATTAATAAGAGAATTAGCAGGACTAATACCTGTACTGCATTTCTTATTCAGTAGCTAAATTAACACTGGCAAAGTACCAGATGCTTGGAAGATAGCTGAGGTTGTTCCAATTTAAAACATGGGAAATAGGGAAATACTTAGCTACAGAACAATCAGCCACACTTCAGTGTTGGAGAAGGTAATGGAAACATCTATAAAAGGAATACTAGAAAGGGAAAGTGTAAGGCTGAATATCACAGGCAAATTACAATATGGTTTTAAACAAGGAAGGTCCTGTGTTAACAACTTCCTCACATTTTACAAGAACATTATTAAGAACTTGGATAATGATAACTCTGTGGAAAAAAAACAAAACAAAATAGTAATATTAAATGCACATTGAAAATAGAAAATAGAGTTAAAATTGACATTTGGACCATAGGTCTTCTTCAAGAATGATCTAAAACAGAATAAAGCAAAGTTAGTGAAGAGGTAAGGGGAAACAAGGGATATATATTTGGGGAAAGAAAGAAGGGGGATGGTCTAGGAGGAAAAGTGATAATAGGCAAGGTAAGAAAAGAATCTGGAAAACAAAAAGGTGATGATGGATATGACAAGGTATTGTAGGAGTGAATGAATTGAGGAGTCCTCAAGTGAGGAATAGTTAACAGGGCCCAGTAAAAAGGCTGAAAGATGGTAAATGTTTGGGAAGAAGACAGGGATAGAAACCTCTGTGGAAAATGAAAATAGATGTTCACACGTAGCTGGAATGCCCATGTGAATATGCCCCCCCCAATACACACAGGATGGTAGTGTGTGCAGGCATACCCACAAATGCAAATGCACAATACACACAAGCAAGCAAAGATATGCCAGGGGTGTGGTTAAAAATGATAGACTGTCAGTGGATATATATTTTACTTACACTGTAGCAAGTTAATTGATATAGTGTCCCACCCACAGTCACTCAAAAAACGTAAAATCCTGTGGTTTAATAAAAAGTAATTATATGGATATATAACTGGCATAAAAAGGACCCAAAGAGTTAAAATAAAGGGGAACTTTTCAAAGGAGGGTATAGTGATTAGTGGTGTCCATCAAGGATTGCTTTATGGGACTTGCCTTATTTGGTTTGTTCCTAGCAGACTTGGACAAGAACACACAAAGCTCATGTAGCAAATTTGACAATGATATCAAAATAGGAGGGACTGTAAATAATGATGAGGAGGTAATTAGAATCCAAGAGGACCTAGACACCATCATGGATTGGGCAAATAAATGGGGAATTAAATTTAATAGTAGAACATGTGTGGTCTTGCATTTGGGAACAATAACTCACAAAAACAATGCTACATGGATGGACCTGCATTAAAAACAATCACATGCTAAAATGACCTAGGCTAGTAGATAACCAATGAACTATGAAAAAAAAAGTAAATAACCTTTATGCTAAAACTATTCATCTACTGAACACAATACAAAGACACTTCACGCATTGGTCAGAGAAGTATTACTTCCATTATACAGATCCTATGTTAGACCAATAACAGATTATAGTTTACAATTTTGGGGAGGATTAAACATTTGTGATAATATTAAGATTGAACAGATCCAGCACTGGGCAACAAAAAATGATAAAGGGAGTAGAGCACATTCCATATAAGGAGAGGTTGGAACACTTGGGTTTGCACAGACTAACAAAAAGAAGAACACAAAGGGATCCTTTATTATTGTATAATATCTATAATGACCATGATTTGATACTTATTAAATTTGATAGGCGGCCGGGAAACATATGCTCTTTGGAACTACAACAAATACCTGAAGCCATCCCACTTTAAAAAGTACATAAGGAAAATGTACTAAACACAATTTATTTATTTTTTTATTTATTTCAGTTTTGGAATTACAACCTTTGAGCCAAACTGACTCTTTTACAAAGGCTCCAAGTCAGTAGAAGAACAGACAAAACAGTACAATTTACATCATATCAGGAGAACATACAATAGCTAAGTGACAGGACTATTTTACAAGCAAGATAAATGTGGAGTATAACTTCAAATACAAATACTTTTATTGCAGAAATATCTCTAGTCTATAGATCTAGTTACTAAGCACAGCTTACGTGTAGCTAGCAGTCAAAATTGGCTTTGTCAAAGAAAAGGGGAGCAGGGAGGGAAGAGGTATGGAGAGTACTGGCATGGGTACAGAGGAAGCATAATGTATAATGTTATTAGGGGATAGAAGAAGGGGGTATGGTGATGAAGGAGAACAAGCTGAAAAGTTTTGCATGCATGGAGCAGTCTAAGGGAAGTGTAAACCAAGGGGACAGAAGAGGTGAGGACTCGTGGGGCGAGAGGGGTAAGAAGGTGGGGGGTAAGGGTTGGAATGATTGGTACATGTTTGGAATAATTTACCATATTGGATCATTAATAGTATAAATGCAAATACCTTTAAAAAGAAATAGACATGGTTGCGGGGGGGCAAGCACAAGTCTTATATAATATGAATGTAGGGATGGACTTGAGTAGTCATTACTGTTGTTTTCCCTCTCACAAACCACAATATTAACCATGGTATTAATAATGGAAGTGATATAAAAAAAGGAAAAACATTGAAGCCCTCCAAAACTTTTGAGAATTAAGGAACATTTGCAAAAAGGAATAAGAACTGGCCATATCATCTTACTTCAAAGCAAATAATTAATCAATATATGAGATCTAAAAGCCTTCTGGAATTCCTTGAAAGATTTTCATAATTATAACTATGATCAATTAGAGATTGATGGTAAATTTCACTTGCGGAAAAAGCTGAAAATACTATTTTTGGTTTTTTACAAACATTTCAAGATACAGATCTCTGGATGTTTTCAAGTATACTGTGCAGAGCAAACTATTAATTATACATCTGAATGAAAGCCAACTTACGAAGCTCCTATTAATTTTTCTAAGTTATTGAAAGAAGTGGTTTACACACAAAAGGACATTGCACTGATGGACATCATCCAAAAATAAGAAAATTGGCTAGTCAACCAGCAACATGCTACAGAGAAATGAAAGTAGTGGATACTGTACTGTAGTTATTGATTATAATGCAATGGTACAGTACTCTGGAATTAGTGAATATAGTGAAAGCTTATGTCCAGAGGAACGTACAGCACCACTGCAGGGTCTGTCACGATCCACAGATTTTGTGCTGAGGTTTTAGAGAAGCCATATGCTACCTGATTCTGGAATTATAGCAAACATGGCTTATCTCAACCTACTGGATAGCACTATCTTCCCTTTTTTTTCCCCCTCTGCCAGGCACCATTCTGCAACGAGAAATGCTGCATTGCCTATGACATTTCACCCTGGAAGTCAAGGTCAGAAACCTGTTAGACATTTATCTTGTACAATTGGCAAATGAAGTACGTAATTGTAACAAAGTGTTTAATTGCAGTACTTTTTAATATGTATGTAACAATTTTATACAAAATAGTCATTCACACTCAGATATTAGAATCAGAAAGCTGCTGTCCATTTGGAGACAAATTTTACAATAATGAAATAAAGGGCAGTAAGTATGTATGTATGTATGTAGCTGGTCAATACTGATCAACATTCTGAGAAACAGAGAAGCATAGAAATATAGACCTTGATGGCAGATAAGGACCACTTGGCCCACCTGGTCTGCCCATTTCCCTGCCTACTGGATAAGCTGCAGATCCTAGTTAACCAACAGCCTATTTCTCTCTACCCCCCCACAAAAATTGTCTTGTGTCTGTCCCATGCATTCTTGAATTCTCCCACAGTTTTAGATCCCACAACCTTCTCAAGAAGGCTGTTCCACGTGACCACCACCCTCTCTGTGATAAAATACTTCCTCACATTGCTTATGAGCCATCCCTCCTCTATCTTCAAATTGTGTCCCCTTGTTCTTGCACATCTCTTTTTCTGAAAGATGCTACCCTCTTGGACTTTGTTGATTCCACTGAGGTACTTAAAAGTTTCTATCATGTCCCCCCTCCCTCTTTTCCTCAAGGGTATACATATTAAGCTGCTTTAGTCTCTCCTTGTATGGCTTCTCTTGCAGACCCAGTACCATTTTAGTTGCCCTCCTCTGGACTGCCTCCATCCTGTCTATGTCCTTGCGGAGATGGGGTCTCCAGAACTGGATGCAGTACTCCAGATGGGGTCTCACCAACTGTCTGTACAGAGGGATAACAACGTCCTGTTTTCTGCTGGCGATGCATCTCCCCATACATCCCAGTAACCCCCCAGTCCTCCCTGAGATCAGAGTTTTAGTAAGATGATGTTATGATACTGTGCTGCACATTCAGTTAAAGCATGACCTTAAGTGTTCTGACCCCACACAGGCATTGAACAACTAGGGTAGCCAAAGTGCATGGTGCAGTACATACAGTACTGTACTTCATGGGTGAAGGAGAACCAGCAGCTCAACCACACCTTCCAAAACCCTTCACCATGAGATACTACAGTATTGGTTACTGTTGGGTTTCCAGCAATAGCACCCCCAGCACTTAATGAGCATTGGTCTATACTGTTACTTTAAAAAAAATGTTAAAAATGTTAGGATATTTTCATAAAAAATTTACATTTAACTGACTCCTTTACCCTTCAACATCATCTCTTGACAAAGCTTATGACATCCCAACTTACAGAAGTGTCATGGAAAACATGCATCTGTCACAGGCAGAACATTATGATGAATTCCAAGGGGCACAGAGTATGTTTTCATGCAAATATTTAACTGACATTCTCACCCTCTTACAGCATTTATGTGCTGCTCTGGAGGATGGTTCACCCTCCTTCAGTTATTGGACCTGCAGGGTAATGAGGAGTCCTACTGGGATGTGCCATATGTCCACACATGTTTCATTCTTTATTTTTAATTTTTTGTCTCAACTCTTGATACAGTACCAGTATATACAGTATTGGTGTTTTAAATAGTGATGTACCTTGTTCAGCATATGGTTAGGCTCTACATGTACATTACCTGATGCTAACTAGAGATTAATATAAGGCAGCTAAACTGTATACAGTCAGGAAGCTGCATTTATTCAAACTTTTCTTTGACAATTTACTATGTGTATGATATCTGGACTCTCAGCCTCCAGGAAGAACAGTATATCATATTTTTGTTATAATAAATTCTGTGTATATTTCCCTGTAGTTTTGTAATACACATCCCCTTACTGACACCCTTCCGAATAAATACATAAAAAAATAGTCTTCATTGGTGACAGGAAAACATCAGACACCAGCCCTTTTTAAGCATATAGTGGTAGCCAGTGACATTTATTTATTTATTTAGCTTTTGTTGACCGGGTAAGTGCACTAGACAAATCCTGCCTATTTTCAGGCACGACCCGGGGGGAGGGGGATACAGATGAATGCCAACTGACCTTGAACCAGATTAAGCTGTTGGTGGTATTTTTAGTGAATGAGGGAAATTTGGCCAGGACACCGGGGAAATTCCCCTACTCTTTTCAATAAGTGCCATGGGATCTTTAACATCCACCTGAACTACCACCAATCCAGGCAGATGGGACCTCTGTTTAACGTCTCATCCGAAAGACGGACATCCGAAAGACGGACATCTCATCCGAAAGACATGTTGTAGAATATCCAGACATATAATGATATGAAGTTCTGAGAGTGGAAAAAGTGTAGTACTGTACCTGGCCTACACTAACACCATATTTTGTTGCCTTGGAGATCTGAATAAAAGGAAATAACAAAGCACCTAACCTACACTGAAAATATATTTTAATTGAAGTGGCAGTGGAGCTTCTTCATTCATTCACTTGTTATTTCAAGGATGGGGCACAGCAGGACAAGGTGCAGCAGTAGCCGCAGTAATAGCCGTTTTCAGTTCTGGGTTCCAGAAAGTTTTAGAGCATGTTGGCATTTTGGTGATTATTGCTTTTTTCAATTCATCGATTTACTGGTTTTATTAGTCATACCTCAGTAATATTTCTCCCCTGACTGCAAGGATCTGCTGAATGTTGCTGCACATTGCTGAACTTCAATTGCGGGCCCTGTTGCAACTGTGAGGTTGTATGGTTGTTGGGCATCTTTTTGTCCCTATTACAATAGACCTACTTACTAGAATGGCTCTCGAGGTTGTCTGAACTGGCTGGATTAGCTGGAGGAAGAAAGGGAATCTATGGACATAAAGGGAAATTAAAAGGAGGTTAAATGCTGTTAAAGATTGCAACAACAGGAAGGAACATTAAGGGTTGTGTTGATAAATACTTCAGAACACCACAGAATAAAACCAGAACAAGTTTATGGACATTTAATACTGGATATCAGATATTGACATTGAATTTGAAAAGTGACTCTCTAAAAGACCTAAGGCAATTATAGGATAAAGAGTTCAAGTGAAGACAATCGGAGTCAAGTGGAGTCAAGTGAAGTCAAGTGGGGTCAATTGTGGGTTTTGAATACTGCATTCTAGAGCCGGTAATAGGGAGTGAGTGACTAAATACTAGCAAGGTTTTTTTTTTATTGTTCTTCTTAATTGTCCTAATTAAGGAGGCAGTATAGCGCAGTGGTTTAAGGCTCTGAGCTGCAAATCTGGTGACATCCAGCAGACCAGACCGGGGTTTGAATCCCACAGCCCCCATTTGCATACTGCGTGACCTTGAGCAAGTCACTTAACTTTGTGCCCCAGGTCGCACCTGGAAATAAGCTTTGGCTTAGTGTGCTTTTCCTGGTTAAACAATTTCCCCTTTCCCCTTTCCCTAATACAGGTTTAGGGAACTGGGTCAAGTATTAAATAATGCCCATGGAAACAAGAAGCAGGAAATTTCCTGCTTATGGAACTAAATTAAATAAGGAGATAAAGCAACCCACAATGCAAGAAAATTCTCTAAAATTGAGAATAAACCTAGTAAAGGTAATAAAAAAAACAAAACAAAAAAAAAACCTACAGGTAAGGTAAACTTGAAAGGAAAAAAAAAGAGATGGATGATAGAGAGAAATTGGATGAACTTGAAATTGGAAAAAGGAGAACTATGTTGCAACCTTTAATTAGTGATTTATGAAAAAAAAATCAAAATCAAAAGCAACAGAATGAGGAACAGGATGATGAACAAAATAGGGACATTTTATGCCCAGAAATTCTGGGAATGAATAGTCCTATTAGTCAAAGTCCAAATCTGATTGAGTTGGTAAACAACAAAGTAAGCAAAACAGTTGAACATATAAGTGAAAGAATTACAATTAACAGTAGGATTGAATGGAAAATAAGTGACATTAAAAAATTCAAACTTAAATTAAATTTGGATGAATCGTATAACCCTGGTACAATTAATAATAATCAAAAGTCCATCTTAGATTATAATAGGAAGAAGGAGTTTAAACATAGTAAGGACAACACTATGAATAACAGCATGGATAACAGCACACAGTTGGGAGCAGAGACTGGAGTGGAGAATGTGACACTGTATATGAGTCCAGAGGAGGAATGTATCCCTGATATGGAGATATTGACCAGGGATTTCATTATTGCACTACAAAATCCTTTGACAGCTAATGTAATGATTTACCAACAACTGATCTTGTCAAAACAAGAACTATTATGTATCAAGGGAATTTGTATTGAAAATAAAAAAAAAGGATTGATCTCATGTGCTAGTATGTGAGTCCCTCTGCATAAGGGGAGAGAGAGGGAGGGAGGAAGTGGGAAGTTTCAGGCCCATGAGCTTGACATCAGTGGTAGGCAAGCTCATGGAAAAGCTAGTAAAAGGCAGGATCACCAGCTACCTGGAAACAAACGGCCTGATGAATCCAAGACAACATGGTTTTACTAGGGGCAGATCCTGTCAAGCAAATTTGATAGAGTTTTTTGATGGGTCACCAAGGAAATAGATCAAGGTAGAGTGGTAGATGTAGCATATTTGGATTTCAGAAAGGTGTTTGACTCAGTGTCTCATGGGGGGCTGCTGTGTAAAATGGCAGGACTGGGGATGGGGCGGGGGCAGTCAAATGGGTGGGAAACTGGCTAGAGAAAAGGAGGTAGAGGGTCATAATTAATGGGGTGGCATCTGAGGAAGGCAAGGTCATGAGCAGGGTCCCACAGGGATCAGTGCTGGGGCCTCTATTGTTAAATATATTCATAGGAGACATCATGGAGGGCCTTGAGGGGGGTGTGAGTATGTTTGTGGATGATATCAAAATCTACAATAGGGTGGACACGGAGGAAAAGGTGAAACAAATGCAGAGAGATTTGGGAAGACTTGAGGCATGGTCAAAAAGTTGGCAGCTTGAATTCAGTGCAGAAAAATTTAAAATCATGCATCTGGGCTACAGAAATCAGAAGGCAGGATACCGTCTGGGGGGCAGAGAGCTGGAGGAGATGGAGCTAGAAAGGGACCTGGGCATCATTATATCTGGGGACCTAAAGGTAGAAGGACAGTGCAGGACAGCAGTGGCCAGGGGAAGTGGAATGCTGGGATGCACAGGAAGGGGGATCACCAGTAGGAATAGGGAGGTCATAGTACCCTTGTACACCCATTTGGTTAGACCACACTTGGAGTACGGAGTCCAGTTCTAGAGACCATACCTCAGGAAGGATGCGGGGAGGACAGAGAGGGTTCAGAGGAGAGCGACAAAAGTGGTAAAAGAGTTAAGCCACCTATCCTATGAAGAAAGGTTAAGAGATTTGAACATGTACTCCCTGGAGCAGAGGAGGGGGGGAGACATGATCGAGACCTTCAAGTACCTTAAGAGTATAAACAGGGTGCCGGGGGGAGCATTTTCAAGATGAAAGGAAGTCAGAGGACGAGGGGGCATGGCCTGCAGGTGGAGGGAGGAGAGTTCAGGGGTAACATTAGAAAATACTATTACTCAGAGAGAGAGAGTCGTAGAAAAGTGGAACAGACTCCCAGAAGCAGTAGTTGGAGAGGAAACAGTGGAGGGATTCAAAAGGTCATGGGACAACAACATGGGAGTGTTAAAGGGGGAGGCACAGGTCCAAGCAGATAGCTGGGCAAATGGGTAGACTTGGTGGGCCCAGTTTGGTCCTTTTCTGCCGTCACACTTCTATGAATCTATGAATCTATGAATGTATGAATGTATGAGAAACTTAATTGGGAAACTATGCCTTTAGTAAATAATGAGAAGAAACAAGAAAATTATTTTAAAATTAATATGGGACTATCAGTGGAAGTCTGTGACTCATCCCTGCATTTTGAGAATACAAACTCAAGCATGGGTGACATGCCACATTCCACTCTTAGTATAGATGAAGATACTTTAGAATTAGAATCAGAATCAGAATCAGAATTAATTATGATACCAGAAGGTTATGAAGACCCAGATAGCATAATGGAAGAAATGAAGGCAGGTAATTCTGAATTATAGGAAAAGGGGATAGTACAAGCAAATGAGAGGAAAGATCATGATTGGGATTGCCCGGAAAATTCAGGTATAGAGCAAAGTAACATAATCAGAGAAATTAATATGGACAACAAATTAAAGGAAAAGAAGGGGGAAACAAAGTAAGTTAAGAAAAGACATAAACAAACCGAATAAGAAAAAGTTAATTAAAAAATGTGGGGTTAAAACCCTGAAAAACAAAATGAAAAGCAAAGTAAAAACTAAGAAGAAGGTAAATAAAAATAAAGAAGAGGAAAATAAAGTTCAAAATAGTGACATGGAGCCAAATGGTTGTACCATATCTGATGATACAAAGGATAAAGCAAGTATGAGACAGACATTAGAGGTCAGAAACAGCATAAGGGAAACTATTGAAGAAAAGCTTAGACTGAAAGATTTTCTGGATAGAACACTAGAAACTGACTTCATACCACCAATATATAAAGCCTCAATAATGCCAGATGAAACTGAGTTTAAACTCAATACACAGCTGAAGAAACTACCTGAGGCAGTTTTACAAGGGAATGGAAGGTATGGGGATGTACAGTGGTAACGCCGAATTTGTCACGCAATTTTGTGAGTTTCCCTATTTATCCTTCACAAAATTTAGGGGAAAAATCCTCTAAAATTCTTTTTGTTATACCAACAGAAAGAAGCCAGTTCCTATTACAGTACTTAAGTGCCATCTGGTAGATTTTTAACTACACTATCAGATGAGACAACCCTCTCTGGGTAGCAGTGAATACACTAGCAAACAAAACAAAATCCCTAACTAAAAGTTTCACAGTTCTCAATAGGGATTTTTAAAAATCCTTAAAAATCTTTTGACTAATTCAGTGCTACTACTGTAATAAACAAAATCAGTGCCATCAGACCCCTACCAGGCACTGAATTGTTTTTTCTTCTCTCTGATCAATATTATGTACTTAAAGCAATAGAAAATCAAAAGAAGAAGGTGAAAGATTTAGGTTTTGAAATAGATGGTGTGGTGATTATGAAGTCTATGTTTCCTGAGTATTTTGCAGAAAATAAAGTACTGATGAAGAAGGAATATCCAATCTTAATTTTTGGGATTGGTAATTGCATAAATAAAACTGCATGCAATTTGCAACTTTAAATCGTAGATCTATTACACAAGGGCCTGGATATTCAAAAGGGTTGCGCCATGCGCAAGTCCAAAATTGTGCCATTTTGCGATATTCAGAAGGAGGCAGTTGCGCCACTGAAAACATGCTGAGCAACAGCGCAATGAAAATGAAGGCATGTGCAACCGAAGGGGGTGGATCCATGCATAAAGAGCGCAATGCGATATTCAAAGACTTTGCAATGCGCAATAGCGTGCACGCCGGAAATTGCGTGATAGCGAAATGAGCCAAATAAAGGCTCAAGGAAGCGGTGCAAGAACACCAAAGGCTGCCAAGTGGGGAGAGAGAGAGAGAGAGAGAGAGAGAGACACAGACAGACAGACAGACAACAGACAGGCTAGGCAGGCAAGGAAAGCGTGGGCTATAGGCTGTAGAGGCCATGGGGTGCTGTGCAGTGGAAGTGGCAGTGAGGACAGCGGGGGTAACACAGCAACAGCAGCCGGGGGTCAGAAGCCAGTGAGATGGACAGTGCCAGCTTCCACATGGAAGCTGTAATGAGGGGGGTGAGAATGCATGCTGCAGGGGGACATGGCCGTGGAAGGGCCCGTCGGCAGTACGCCCCCAACAGGCAGTACCGTGCCTGCATCAGCTTTGAGCTGTACACAGATGTAGAGATCGTGGGCCGGTACCGCCTGAACAGGGCAATACTGAGACGGCTCTGTGAGCTGTGCAGTGATGTGATGCAGGCACCCACGACGGAGTCACGCTCTGTCGGTGGAGACCAAGGTGACAGCCTGCATGTGCCTGCTCACCATGGGCACCTTCCAGAGGCCGACAGGGGACACCACAGGCATCACACAGTTGGCCATCACGCATCCTCACCCAATCCTCAGCGCACTGCTGCCACATGCTCGGAGTACATCCATTTCCCCAGCACCGCTGCAGAGCATACAGCAAACATGCAGGAGTTCCACAGGGTAGCACATATGCCTGGCATGCTAGGGCCATAGACTGCACCCATGTGGCCATTCGCATGCCACCTGGCCGATGGGCTGCATCATAGGAACAGAAAGGATTCTCCAGTGTCAACTGCCAGGTGGTGTGTGATGCCACTGGGCGATAATCAATGTCTGTGCCACACACCCTGGCAGAGCACATGATGCCTTCATATGGTATCAGTCCACACTGTGCCATCGATTCGAGAGTGGGACATCCCACAGGACATCTAGTGGGTGAGTACACATGTATGGAATGCAAACTCAGGCAGGGTGGAGATGCCACAGGTGCCATGGTAGTGGCACACAGGGATATGGGCAATATGGACCTGAACATGAGACTGATCTCCACTATCTCCACACAGGTGACAGCGGATACCCACTCTGTCCCTGGCTGCTCACACCGTACTGGCACCCCATGACCCCATCGCAGCAACGCTATAATGAGGCACATGTTTCCACATGCAACATCATAGAGCTGGTGTTTGGGATGCTCAAGGCATGCTTCCAATGCCTAGACACCTCCAGCGGTGCCCTACAGTACAGCCCCCAAAAGGCCTGTGGGATATTCCTGGCCTGTTGCATCCTGCACAACATGGCCAAAGACTATGGGATAGCCATACAGGTTGAAGAGGGGGACAGCGATGGGGACACCAGTGGCGCCGGTGTTGAGGGTGATGAGCAGCCCCCTCTAGGACGGCAGGACCCCCGACTGATCCGGCAGGCCCAGCTGCACCGGGACACCATCACAGAGGAGCACTATGCAGAACACAGGTAAGTCAAGGGGACATGTGCAACCAACACTGTCCATGCGCAAACCACAGGCACAGGGTAACACACCAGGGTGCATGATGGCCAGGGTGGAAGGGTCCAGGCATACAAACACACCATCAGGGAGGGGTGAGCACTCATATGGACACACACACACCAGGCACAGAGCATACATGGGCACATGCACAGCACAGCAGAACTGACATTGCTAACACACAGCACCACCGACCACCCCTACCACCTGTACTGTCCAAGTACGTGTGTCAGATGCTGGGCACCCTTACACCTTAGTGTACAGTACAATGCAGGCATCATCATGCACACGCACCTGTGGACAGCAGTTGGGAGGGTGTGCAGGTGGTCCGTGTGTCAGCGTGGTGAGCAGAGCACCCAGCAGTGCACTGCCCACCATGACACACATTGCACACATGGCAGCACCAGACAAGGCCCGCACTGGGAGACAGCTCAGTCATGTAGCACTGTCCCACGGCCACCGCGGATGCGTGGGCAGCCCCACCGTGACCCAACAGCACTGGCAGGCTGAGCAGGGGCCACATGGGGTGGCACTGTTGCACCACCAGGGGTCCCACTGCACGAACACGACCTTGCCCGCACAGGGGTCTGCAGCATGCCGAACAAACCTGCACCAGGGGTGCTCGGGATGGCCACAGCAGAACCCGGCACTGACAGGCCTGGTGTCGCACGACACCGGGAATGGGGAGTGGAGAGTGAACTGTGTGGGGTGTGCAGAACAGGGGCACCTGACTGTGTGCCCAATGCGCCCACAACAGAGACCACTGCCTGGGTCAGCCTGTCAATGGCAGCGGTCACATCCGTCTGCATATGCACCAGCTCTGCACGGTCCAGAGCACACTCCCTGCTGTGCCACTCCACAGCCACAGACAGTGCCTCAACAGACATTGCAACCCACCTCTACAGCTGTACTGATTCCCGCAGCAGGTGGGTGTGCTCGTCCAATGGGTACTGTGTCCCAACGGCATCCTGTCCCCCAGGGTGTGGAAGGTCCTGATGCACAACACCCCTTGAGGGTGGGCGCTGTTCACCAGGACCAGGAATGGGTGGATAAAAGGGCGGCAGACATGTGCCACCGCTTGTCACTGTACCCCCAGACCTGGTGGGTGACTGCTGCTGCTGCCCCTCCAACTGCTGTGCCCCAGGGTCCACTTGTTCCACCGCTGTGCTAGCAACAGTGCCAGACACCTGCACAGCCACCAGTGCTGCCCCACCGGTGCTGACAGGCACAGCCTGAGACTGTGCCAGCATGCTGGTACACAAGTTGGAACCAGAAAGGCCCAGGGGCATGTGCTGGCCTGCTGTGTGTCCGTCATGGGACACACACCTATCACTGCCCATTGCAGTCCTTGCATCATCAATGGTGCAGGTACATGCTACAGCCATAGTCACAGCGTGCTGGCACCCGAATCACCGACACCAGAGTTGGCGGCCCAGCGTGCATGCTGCTGCAGTGCCTGCTGGCTGGTGATAGAGGTGGATGGACCCTCCTCCATGTCCAGCAGGTCATCATCACTGCCTGGACCCACCACCACCGTCTCCTGAAGATGAACAGGATCTGTAACAGAAAGAGAGTACATGTGAGTGCATGTGAACAACCTTCCCCCCAACCCCCCCAACACCACCACCATGTCATACCATGCAGTGATGGGCTTCCATCTGTCTGAATCCACCTCCTGGTATGCCCTCAATAGCGCTCTGCTGCATTGATGCAACCAGTGTCTCCTCAGCCGGGTCAGCTCAACACCACTGGCGGCCCCGCCCAGTGTCAGCTGCCGCCTGAAGGCTGCCACCTTCTCCTTCAACCTCCTGCGGTCTGTCCCCATCTTCTTCTTGCATTCCTGCACAGAACACTGGTGGCTTCGTGCAGGTTCACGGCCCGACTACCCCCCCATGTCAGCCGCCGCGGGACTGAGGGGTGCCCTCCGTCCACTCAGTACTGGCTCCTCATCCAGGTAGGCCTGGAAGAGGCATCTGTCTCTGCTGGGGTAAGTTGGGCCTCCTCACGCCCACCGTCCTCACCCTCACCTTGGCTCTGCTCGGTCATGGCGATCTGTATGGGGGCAAGTGGACACCTGTCACTGTGCAGTCTACAGCATTTTCCCATGACCATTGTCCAGAACATCACACAGCATGCAACTCACCTCTCACCTGCAGTAACCGATCTGGCCAGCGCAGCCCAGTATCGCACATTTATAGCGCAATGCATGCAAATTAGGAGTGAGCAACTATAATGACATGCAAATCGCGCCACTGCGCCTTTGAATGGCTGATCAGATGATTTGCATGTGTCAGCTGAATATCGTGAATTTGCGCTTTGCGCAATATGGTTGAGTCGGCTGAGCCAATGGTGCAGATCTGTGACTGTGTGGTACACTGCATTGCGCATGCCCAGATAGCTTACGCAGGCATCTGACACACTGCTGACATGCTGTACATGATCAGCAATTCAGACCATGGCCACCATTGTGCCAGTGGCGCTACAGCACTGGGCACTATATGGCACTGTGGCACTACCGCACAATAGTCCACTGTGGCACTGGTACGCAGCTGGTCGGTCGCGGAGGATGCGTATACATCAGATGGCACTGTGCGTGGCCTTGCGTCATTGCCCATGACCTTGTGTCTGACCTTTGCCCCCTGGCCCTGTTCAGCTGCCATGTGTACGGCCCTATTGCGCTGTCTGGTGACAGCGCTATGTGAAGTGACAGTGCTGTTCGAACAGTGCAATTGGAACCTGTGGTGGTCTATTGCGCAACATCTCCATGTGGGGTTACGGCGCAGTGGGGTGCCATATTGCCTGCTGTAAAGTTGGTACCATGGCTCACAGAAGAGCAGATCAGTGGAGCCCAGTCGAACTGGCCAACTTGGTGGCCCTAGTGGAGCCCCACTATGGGGCACTTTATGGTGATGCGCCCCTCACCATTGCCAGGACGCAGGTGTGGCAGCAAGTGGCCACTGACCTGACGGTGCCGGTCAGCTGAGCAGTGCCGGCACCGCTACGGTGACCTCCGCCGGAGGGATCCAGAGCTTCTTGATTGGCTGCGGTCATGTGCCAGGCGGGGCATGGTACCTAGGCCAGGTGGGTGTACCATCTATGCACCTGTATTCTCTGTAGGGGTGTGAGTGTGTTTTGGTGGCTGTGCATAGGTGATGGTTCTGCCATGGTTGGCTGTGTCAGTGTGTGCAGGTGCGAGATGCATGGGTCTGGCTGTGTGGGCAGGCACTCTCACTGGGGCAGGGGGCAGTCTGCTTTGGAGTCACACTGATGTTTGTCTCAACATATGTCTCCCACAGGCCGGGATGTGAGGATGCAGGCATGGGGTGAGGAGGGCCGTGCCAGGGCCCGGGTGCCAGTGCGTGTTGCACCCCAGCAGCAGCAGCAGCAGCAGCAGCAGCATCAGTGCCAGACCCAGCTGCTTGAGGAGTGTGAGTATCATTACTTCATGGATGCTATTGCATGCTGGGGGGGGCAAGACCACCAGCCATGCACAACACAACCATGCAGGAAAGGGGAGGTCATAATTCCACTATACAAGACACTAGTGAGGCCCCAGCTGTAGTACAGTGTACAGTTCTGGAGACCATACCTACGTAAGGACATAGACTGGGTAGAGAAGGTTCAGAGGAGGGCAACAAAGATGGTGCATGGATTGCATCACAAGTCTGATGAAGACAGTTGAAGGAACTGAACATGTACTCCCTGGAGGAGAGGAGGGAGGGAGAGAGGGGATATGATAGAGACATACAAGTATCTTACAGGGAGGAACAGGGTGCAGGAAAACACTATTTTTAAGTGAAAAAGATGTTCCAGGACTAGAGGGCATGGGATGAAGTTGGAGGTAGGACGATTCAGAGGAAACATGAGAAAGAATTTCTTCACAGAATGGGTGGTGGACAAGTGGAACACCCTGCCAGAGGAAGTGGTGGGCTGAAACAATCACGGATTTCAGAATGCACGGGATAGACATAAAGGAATTCTGGAGGTCAGGGTAGGTGCAACAGACTTATAGGAAAACAAAGTGAACTTACAAGCTCATATGGCCAGACTGGGTGGGCCATAGGCCCTTATCTGCCGACACTGTCTATGTATCTATGTATGTATGCACGACACAGGTGACATGCATCACTGTCCAGTATCACAGCACGTCTGTGTATGCGTCACTGGTGGTCCATGCATGCACTGGGTACATAGCTGTGTAACTGGCATCGCACCACATTGCCACGTCACTTGACAGCCTTGTTTGTGCTGTGATGGACATGGGCAGTGTGTGTGTGCAGTGGTGCACATAGCTGGTGCTGCCTGTTTGTGATGGCCATGTGCATGTTCACTGTGGGTGGGTGCATGCCATCACAGGTGCGGGACATTGGGCTATATGGCTTGCAGGTTGGGTGGTGTTCAGGGTTGTGGTCAGTCACAGCCATTGACTGTGTTCCCATTTTCCTAGGTCTTGAAGTTCTCCGGAGGATAGATCGAGACATTCGGGGCCTGACACAGGTGTCCCTTGAAAACCAGGCCATCCTGGTGTCCATTAGGCAACATGGCCTTCGGAGGAGGTGTCACAGGGGAGAGCAGAACCAGGCGCAGGATAACCAGCCAGCTGGGCCTTAGGACACAATACCCTTCCCACTTCTCCCATCCCTACCCTGCCTTCCCTCTCCAAGTTGTTCATCCCTACCCTTGAACACCCCTACCTTGTACCCGCCTTTGTAAATAGTTGTTGTTTATTGTTTTGTTATTTACTATTTGAAATTTTAAAAATACATTTATATTTTGATATGAATACTGTGTTGGTCTCTGATTTGCAGCTGGCTATGGGTGCTCAGTTGCAGTGGTGTACATGCCATCTGGGGTGGTATGGTCCTGGGTGTGTGTGTGTGTGTGTGTGTGTGCATGTGTGTGCATGGGGAGGTATTTCTGGCATGGCAGTGACTTTCTGTTGGTCTTGCCGTCTGCTGCCACCCACTGCTGGGTGCACAGGGTGTGTCTGGCTTGTATGCTTCTGTGCTGCACGGGGTTGACATGTGCTGGGGGGATGCATGGTTTCCTGCAGTGCCAGTCACTGCACATGGGTGGCATCCTGGGGTCACAGTGCAGGGTGTGCTGTGCATACGGGGGGCTGATGTGCACTGCGGTTGTCAACCCCCTGTGTGTGGCACTCTCAGCCTGCCAGTGGTTGTGCTGGGGTGTCATGGCTCTGCTGTGCTTTGTTGGCTTGTCCCCATGGGCCAGTAGATCATCTGTCACACCCCCAGTGATGCTGTGCTTGGGGTATGCAGGTGTCTTGTTGGTTCTGCAGTGTATTCCTGTGCCCATGTGTGGCATGGCTGGCGGTGGGCCCCAGCCTGCCTCCCTGGATGTGCAGTTCCATTGCTCGAGGGGGTGCTCTGCTTGCGCTATGGCACCTCTGGACTGCTCAGCTGGGCTGCCCTGGTTGCGCTATAGCGCAACATTTCTGCTCAGCTTCTCCTTCCTGGTTGCGCTATGGCGCAGTTAGTGCGATATTCAGATGTTGGCTGCTTGCGCAATTTGTTCTGCTCCATGTTTGAATATCGCACCTGTTGCGATTGCGCAATTGGTTTGTGCTTGCTCCTGCTGTTGCGCACATTTTGGGCGCAGTTTGAATATCCGGGCCAAGGTGTTAAAAGACAGCAAACTTCATAAAACAATATTTAAAGCAAAATGTTGGGAAAATCAAGGGCAATTAACAATCTGGGTAAAGAGTGATCAAGATTATAAATCTCTCCTAACTCAGAAAGGCTAGATAAGCTAGATATACAGTAAACCTAAAAGGAGAGAGTGAGTTATTATACAATAACAGTTAAAGAAGAGATAACACTCAGTGGTTAAATATAATTAAGATGGCAAATAGGTTTCAGATTTTACAAGATATAGATTATGACTGTTAATCAGAAAAAAATGATGTCAATCTTATGATAGATACAGATTTTAATATTCTTTTGTGAAATGTCACCTGGTTAGGGGAAAGGTTGGCAGATCCAACATTTGTAAATTATCTGAAGAAATTTAACATTTGTTTGCAAGAAATTTGGATAAATAAGGAAATACACATTGATGGTTACAAGATGTTCAATAAAGGGGCAAGCAGTATAAGTAAATTTGGCAGATTATCAGGAGGCCTCGTAGTGTGGGGAAAAATTGCAAATCAGATTGAGTATGATAAACTTCTAGTGAATTCTACTCACATATTAGCAGTTGTTATTGCAATAAAAAATAAGAGGACCCTTATTATCAATGTGTATTTCCCTCTGCCTGGATCTAAATATGAAAATAAGAACAATGTTGATATGCTTATTTCTGTAATGGAACAATGGAAATTACATGAGATGGAAACTAGCATCATACTTGTGGGGGATTTTAATGCCAGGGTGGGACACTGTCTGGAGTCCACCAGACACATCTGGGAGGCCTGTGCAGCCCTGGGATCACTAAATCTAAAAATGAGAAGGGTGATAAAAGATAAGAAAAGGTGTGAAAGCGGGAAAAAAGCTGGTTACAGAACTGGAGGATAACAACATGCTTTTGCATAATGGACGATCCAATTGAGATTGCTCTGGAGAATTCACATATTTGAGGGGTAAGGGGTGCTTCCATAATTGATCTTTGCTGGATAACTTTAGATTTAGTAAAAAGTTTTGTTGACCTCTCTGTAGGTGAACGTTTAGAGAGTGAACATAACCCACTAGAGATTAAATTTCAAATTAAACAAGGGAATAATGCCTTCACTAAACAAAATGAAGGCATTCAAAGGGTTAGGACAGGGATAACAGGGGATTTAATTAAGAATTATAAATCAATAGAATTGTTGGAAGACAATGGGATAAGGAATGATATCATGGACATGCTACAGTGCACGTCCTATGAGCAATTCCTTGAATTATACATAAAGGTTATGGAACAAATCTCTAAGATCATTATTAAAACCTTAATACTTAAGGAAAAAAGAGGAAGTAAATGGTACAATGAGGAATGTAAATGTCAAAAAAGGAAGGTGAATAACCATGCAAGATATACTTTTAAACATCCTAGCAAAACCAATAAACATACTTTAAATAGGTTAAGGAAAAAGTATAAAAAATTATTGGCAAAAAAGAAACTTTACAGAAAAAAAATATTGGAGCAATTTGAAAAGGCTGCTTGGGCAAAAGATAGTAGAAATATTGGCACATGGTAACTAATGGATGGGACAATACATCCTATACAATAGAGAATCACATTGAACCAACTATGTGGTATAGTTACTATGAAAGCCTCTTTCATATCCCAGAAATAATAAACAAGATTTCATTTGAAGAAAATTGGAGACCAATGAAAGATAAAATATCAGAAGAAAAAATTATTAGTGCTATTAATCTGGCTAAAAGACATAAGCCCCAGGACCTGATGGAGTTTCTGTTGATATTATAAAAGATGATTTAGGTCTCTGGGTTCCAGTTCCCAAGAGACTATTTTTATTTTTATTTTATTTTATTTATTTATTTATTTTAATTTTAGTTAAATTAACTTAAATTAACATTTAATCTTATAAATGAATCTAGAAGGATACCTCCAACATGGCAAGAAAACATCATTGTCCCAATTAATAAAAAAGGTGAAAAATCTAATCCAAGCAATTACAGGCCCATAAGCCTATTAGATACAATGCAAAAATTATTCACCAAAATAATTCATAGTAGAAAAATGATTTGGCTGATAGAAAAGGGGATATTGAATGAAGGCCAAGCAGGTTTTCAACCTGAACACTCAACTACAGATCAATGTTTTGTACTGTCTCATTTGGTTTATAAATATATTCATATCAAAAACAGAATTTTTTTTGTGTTTGTTGATCTTAAATCAGCTTTTGACAGAGTTAATAGGGAAAAACTTTAGGAAATTCTGGGAAAGTATGAGCTAGATGATTTGATTATTTTTTTGCTCAAATTGGTTTATAGGGATAATCATACAGTCATAAGATATAATAAGGAAGGTGATACTACCTCTAGTTTACCATTGAATATTGGGTTGAGACAGGGTTGTGTTTTGTCACCGACACTCTTTAATCTTTTTTTAAATAATGTATTGGAAGATTTGGATGATCCAGGGCTGCACATGCCTAGGTTGGGCTCTAGGCGGTGTCCCTACCTGGCATATACTGATGATGTTGTATTGATGGCAACCAGCTTTTGGGGCATCAAAGAAGCATGATGAAATTTTATGAAAAATGTGTTGAAGTTGACATCAATCAACTTTGAAAAAACAAAATTTATGATATTTAATACAAATCATTTAAGATTGAATAATATACCAAATTTATTCTGTGTAAACAATAAGATTGAATATGTTGAAAGATTTTGCTATTTGGGTATAGTGTTTAAATATAATCTAGGGTGGCAAGAACATACAGTATGTCTACTTTGGTACAAAAAATTAAATGTCTGACCCCATCAATTGAGTCTTTCTCTGATAAATATGGTGGTCAGTCTATTAAAGGTTCTTTAATAGTGTTTAATGCAAAGATTAAATCACAAGTACTTTATGGATCGGAAATATGGGGATAGTATAACATGAATGGACTCAAATATGGCATAAATAAATTCTATAAAAAATTACTAGGATTACCAAACAGTGCAGCATCTGTATTAGCAAGACTTGCAATTGTACAGTTACCAATCAGAAAAGATATTGAACAAACACTATGTACTTATTGGTTAAAATATATAATATGCCTAGTAAAAGGTTACCTAGAATGTGCTTGGAGGAGGTATTGTATTATAATTATCTAGGATGTAAGTGTCCTGGTTTATATGCACTCCAGGGGCTTATTAAACCATATGGACTCCTACAAAGCATAACTGATAGTTTAATAAAACAAACCTTAGAAATTAAGCAAGAAATTAAAATTAGAGTTAGAGATATTCATGCTCAGAGACATGGACTTAGGTAAGAATTGTAAACTAAGTACCTGGTTATCGATCAATAACTCAAGAGTGCATGGGATAAAAAAATATTTGTTCTTAATTCAAAATCCCAATTTAAGAAACGTATTTGTCAAACTTAGATTTGGCTATATTGATAGCCAGACTTTGAGGTGTCTTTATGGGACATCAGATTAGGAATTGTGTGCTTGTCATAAAAGTAAAGACCATTTAGCCCATTTACTTTTATACTATCCCCTATACAATAAAGAGAGGATACAAATCCTAGGGGACATTCTTGCCACCCTAGATATGGACCCACTGTATCAACGTAATTATTTGTTGAACTCAGAGGAAAAAGTTATACTGCATAAAGTTGCAAGATTCGGCAGATGTTTGGAATGTATAAAGAGACACATTCCTAAGAGATAATAGGGTATGTCATTGTGCAATACACGGTAAAGTATGTTTTCTGAATGCTATTTAAATGTATTTATATTCTTAAACGTATTTATATCACTAGTGTGAAAACTTTTGGACATTGTACATGTTTTTGTTTTTCTATTTTGTTAAATTGTATTTTTTAATTGTATTGACAAATTCATTTGTCAACAATAAACTTGAATTGAATTAAAAAAGTGGCAGTGTGGGTGGGTAGGTAAGTGCTTTTCAGTCATTGTTTTGGGGCAGTCCTTTTATGTCTATAACCTTTAGAATACAGTGTGGACAAATAAGCTGGTGGAGAATATTGCAGCCTCTTGATGGTCAAGTAGTTATGACCTACTGTATGAAACAGACCTGTGATTGTTGGAGAAAATAAATCAGGCATACAGGAGACAAGAGATTTATGGGGCTAGTTTGCTGGTAGCCTAATGCTAGGAGACCTGAATTAGAAGAGAGAACAAGGCACTTTACCTAGCCTACATAAGAAAAGTATTTTATATAATAATAATTCATTTAAATATCTGGGGTCACTCTTGACCCATCTCTGAGTTTCGACCTCCACATTCAATCTACCTGTAAGCAGGTCAACTCTAATCTTGGGATCACCTACTGAACATGTTATGCGCCCACTCCTTCAGCCAGACTTGCTATTGCCCGTGGGATATTACTTCCCTCTCTCACTTACGGGGTTGCTACATATGTTTCCACCTGCAACTCAAGTCTTCATAAGCGGTATGTTACCTACAATAACATCTGTTGCTTTGCATCCTGCCCCACCCGACTGAAACATCACTGCCTTCTCTACTCAGATCTAGGATGGCTTCCACAACAAGAAGTAAGGTCTTACATGCTTGGGTCCATTACTGATAACATTATCAGATCCCATATTCTTAAACCACTGGCCTGTCTCCTTCCTTATCAGAAAACCAACTCTGCATTACAGTCTGCGGATAACGTCCCTGTCCTTATCCCGAGACATCGTACTAATAAAGTTGGTCGTGCATTTGCCTGTCATGCGCCCTATTAGTGGAACTCATTCCCTCTAACCCTACGCCAATCTGCATCCCACATCTCCTCTAAGAAAGAACTTCAACACTATCTCTTCTTCTCCTACATATGCTCCTGCTTCAAACCACCCTAGTCCTTACACCCTGACTTCACCCTCCTCTCAGTTGTCACCTGGGAGCCAGGAGTCCACTCAACATGTAACACTTTTTCTCAATTTCACTTCCTTATTTCTTACATCTCATCTTCCATTTTCCTTTTCTGTCTTCCAGGTTATCCTATTTTCTTTCTCCACCCTCTCTCTAGCTCCTCCCTTAATCTATCTCTGCTTGGTAGCTATCGCACTCACAGCACTTTACCCTTTATTTGTTTGCACAGTGTCTGGTCACTTTAATTTGACATGATTGTACTCTCTTATGTAAATTGTAATGTTGTATGTGGTCTCACTATCTCAATTCTTAACTTGACCTGATTGTATTTGTCTTATGTAAACTTGTATGCTTAATTTGATCTTAGTACTACAATTCTTTGTCACATTGCTGCTATTATGTTCAAACATCTACATGTAACTTGTACTATGTATCATGATGTCTCTTTGAAGTTTGTCTCTGTACTCTCCTGGGTCGTGCGTGAAAATAGTCTTTCAGGCTAGTGCATCTAACCGATAAACAAAAACTAAATAAATAAAATAATTAATGTGGCAGTGTGGGTTGGAAGGTAGACACAGAAATAAAGAAACAGAATGTTGGCAGAAAATGATGACTTGGCCCACCTGGTCTGCCCAGATGTTCCCTGTCTAATCTCTTTGTAGACCCTTACTGGTCACCAGTGACCCTCACTCCTCTCAATCTATTGTCTAGTATACTCCTGTGTCTCTCCAATGCATGTTTGAAGCCCACCCCACACACACTGATTCTGCATCCACAACTTCTGCTAGCAGTTTGTTCCTTGTTTCCACCAACCTTTAAGTGAAGAAATATTTCCATGCATCTCTCTTAAACTTACTTCATAGCTTCATAGCATGCCACCTGGTCCTGGTGCTCTTTCTCATTTGAAACAGACTCCCCTCCTGCACCCTGTTCACCCATGTGAGGTACATACAGGTCTGACAGAGTAAAGGTTTATGGTACATTCATAACATAGAAAAAATGGGCAGACTGGATGGTCCTTGCGGTCCTTATTTGCCATCATTTTCTATGTTTCTATGTCTCTATCTTGTCACATCTGTCTCTTCTCTCTTCCATGGTGCACATGTTGGGATCCCTCAGCATCTCCTCATAGGGCTTCTTGTATATCTCCTGCACCACTTAAGTTGCCCTCCTCTGGAATGCCTTCACCCTGTCCACCCTATGTCCTTTCTGAGAAGCTGCCTCCAAAACTGGGCACAGTTCTCCATGTGGGGGTCTTCCTGTTTAGTTACTGTCAGTACCCCCCCATCCTTTAGCAGCTCATGGGTTCTTATGCCCTAGGTGCATGAGATGCACATTTTGGCATTGAACCCAGACTGCCATGGTCTTGAATACTCCTTGAGTTTAATCAAATCCTTGTGCATTCTCTCCACTCCCCCACTTCTGAGTGTTCACTTTATTGCATATTTTGGGGCCATCTGCAAAAAAAACATCTCTTGCCTTCAAGTTCTTCTGCAATGTCTCTAATAAAGACATTAAAGAGAACCGGTCCCAGTACTGAACCCTGTGGCATCTCACTTGTCACTCTCCAATCATTAGATTGAGAACCACTAACTACCAATTCCTGTCTATTATCTGTCATCAAGTTTATAACCCAGTTCACTACTTTGAATTCCAATCCTAGGAAGCACATTTTTTTTTTCAGTTATCCTTTGAAAAAGTGCCAGGGGGCATGAAACATGTCAGGAGATGCAGATGTTGTGATTTTCTGCTGGAGAAGGGGGAGGAGCTGTTTTCAGGAGTGTCTGACTGCTTGCTGTAATTTTGTTTGTTATTGCACTTTTGCACTTTGAAATAAAGAAGAAGCACCTCTTGGGACTCAAGCAGGTCTGTATGCCTTTTTCATGCTGCTCCTATATTCATTGCGGTCAGTGATAAGTATCAGGCTTACACTGAAAATACTGTGACTGTTGACAGGTGCCAATAATTTCTCTGTATGCCTCATCTCCCATGCAGCCCAGTGCCAAAGACAATGCTATGTTCAGATAAGCCACATCCACTGTCCTTCCTTGATCTATTTCTTTGGTCAACTCATCAAAGAAATCATATTTGTTTTACGTGACCCCTTCCATACATTCATGAAGCCAGTGGGTTTATCGGTTTCAAGATATTATACTTGGTTACTTATACTCGGTAACAAATAGCAAATAAATAAATACCAGTTTAGATTGTTAGCTTTTTCTTGGTCCTTTTCTGTGCAGTCTCCGCCCTTCTAATCTTCACCATCACACCTTTTGCTTTCCTCTTCTCACTTATGTACCTGATGAGAACCGTATCCCCTTTAATGACCCCTTTGGCTTTTCTTTCATCTGTCTGTGCCTTTGGTTCACTTACCGCCTTTTCTGTTGCCCTCTGTAATAGTTGGTATACCTCCCTGTCCTCCTTCATGTTTCCCTATACCTTCTGAATACCACTCATTATGATAAGCGCTTTTCAGTGTTCTGATTCTGTGATTATTTTTTTCTGGTAGTTGAGAGGAGCATGAAGAAAATGGAGTCAAAGTAGGAAATGTCTTTAGTAGGGTTTCTGTTTATTTCCTCACTGCTGATGACTTAATGGCAGTGTTGTGTGAAATTGAAAAATTCCACCCATGCAAAATATTTTGTGGAATTCATGCATTTCGCAAAATATTTCAATGCACGAAATGCAAAATTTTGCCAGCCAACTGGCAAAATTCATTGGTCACAGGTGAACTTTCACCACCCGCTGGTGAAATTCTGTAATTTCGCCACTACATCATCTTTCTTCCCTGGTGCCTAGTGGTCCCCCCAGCCGCTCACCGGCCCACATTTAAAAAAAAATATTATCCCTGGTGTCTAGAGGTCCCCCTCCTGGTCAATCATGGCCGAAATTGACTAAAGCCCCCCAGTTACCCTGCATCAGCTCATCTGACATAAGCTACTAACTGACTAAACACCAAGTGCTGAAATGCCAAAATAATGGCATTCTGGTACCCCTCATCACAATGCCAACTACTCCATGACACATTAAAAGTTAACAAACAACAAATGAACCTGGGAGCAAATGTTAATGTAGATAGCAGGCATTTCATAAATCAAACACATGAAGCTAATAACATGGAACATACACTCATAAGCAACCAGTTTAAGGAATAATTTACCTCTTCACACAGTTTCCATCTCCTTTAATAAAGAAAGAAAAGACTATAACAGTCCTGGCTGGGTAGTAGATGCGAGTTACAATAAAGCTACTTCATAAAACTGGAAATACTTTACAGTACTATTTAACTGGGTCACTTATCTTGCATTTTATTTATTTTTTTAAAGATAGAAGTGCACTACAGAAAATGGAGCTCTGTGTTCAGCAGGACTAGTAGCTCACTCTTCCACCGTTTCCATCTTGTGATGAAAAATGGGGCTCCTGATATCACGCACAATTCCATTTCAATTGCTCAGGGAACTGCAAATACAATGTTTTGTGAATTCTATCACCCTCACTTATGTTAGCCAGAGGAAAATGGCTATGACAATATTACTAGCCCCCTGAGCACTTGTGTGAAAATGGAAAACGGAAGGTACACAGAATCTTTGCTTTTCCAAAGCATTCTGCATCCATTAAGTGATTGTGACAGAGATTAATTTGGTGACCATGACAACTAAAGTGTTAATTACTGTCAGTCAGTGTCAGTCTTACCCTTCCCCCATATCTGTCACCACCTTAACTCACAACATCAAAGAGCACATTGTCCTTTTTCTGACTCCTGATTCTGACCTTGTTTAAAATATTTTCAACTCCTTGGTATCTGGTGGAACTTCATTTTGGCAGCTTACTCTTACCTCATTTCCCCCAGTTCTTGATTAGTTACTGGCGGCAGCCTTTCCACTTCACCTCCATGAGTCGGTAGTCCAACTGAGTATTTCAATGAATGAGCTGCATGCTTGTACAAGCACATGCTCATTCATTGAAGTACTCAGTTGTGCTGCTGGCCATGGAGGTAAGTGAGGGGCTCAGCTGTGGCCTGATTGGGGTACTCGAGGGGAGTGGTGGTGCTATCTGATGCTGGGGTGGGGGGGTCCACTATATACCAGGGAGTTGGGTATTTAAGGTTGTTTTTTTTAACACAAGGTTGGATTCAGGAGGGACAATGTCACATGAGTTCACTCATTGTAATTCAGGGGGGATTTTATTCAATTTTGGCCATGATCGGGCTGGGGGTACCACTAGACACCAGGGATACTAATTTTGTTTTAAATTTGGGCCGGTCAGCGGCCAGGGGGGTCACTATGGACACCACAGGGAGATGCCCATTTGCAGTGGGTGAAACTGGGGTGAAATTTCACAATTTCATCACAATTTTGTGAAAAATTTCAGGGGGCAAAATTGCTGATTTCACAGCAATTTTAATGGCAAAATTTTATTTTGCAAAATCTCTGCTTAACGGCCTGTAGTTGCTAGCTTCCTTCCTGCTGACGAACATATGTAGCGTGATAGTGCCAGCCCTGCTCCAGTCCTCTGGAACCATGCCTGTTTACTGTGAACTGTGGAACAAGGCTTTCAGTGGGGCAGCCAATACTTCCCTGAGTTATTTTAGTACCTATGGGATGTCCCCATAACCTTGTCCACATATATAGCTGCATGTCCATTTCAGACTCTTTCCTCTGAAAATGGACCTATGTCCACACACACCCTGTTCCTACTGCTCCTTGGTGGTTAATCACCCCTTCCTTCACTGTGAAGACTTAGAAGAATGTACCTGTTTAGGTTGTTATCTTTTTCTTGGTCCTTTTCTGTGCAGTCTCTTCCTTATGCCCTTCTAATCTTCACTATCACACCTCTTGCCTTCCTCTTCTCACTTATGTACCTGCAGAGAACCTTATCCCCTTTAATGACCCATTTGGCTTTTCTTTCATCTGTCTGTGCCTTTGGTCTCTTACTGCCTTTTCTGTTACCCTCTGTCATAGTTGGTATACCTCCCTGTCCTCCTTCATGTTTCTCTATACCTTTTGAATACCACTCATTATGATAAGCACTTTTCAGTGTTCTGATTCTGTGATTATTTTTTTCTGGTAGTTGAGAGGAACATGAAGAAAATGGAGTCAAAGTAGGAAATGTCTTCTATAGGTGCACAGTGGCAGGAAATGAGGGGGAGTACCTCTAAACTGTGAGGCACTAGGATGTATACAGTATAAGGCACTTCCCATAAGCTTTAATGAGTCATATGTTAGTGCTGTTGTACCACTTAGTGCAACTGGGACTTAAAAGAAGTGGGACTTGACAAGAAAGGGATGGGGGCAGGGGTCAGGGAACTGTGTTCGGTAGAGTTGCATCTAATGTATATGAAATGCTGTCCCATAGCAAGTAGAGGTAAGATTCACTTGTTCTGCAGCAGGTTTCTGTTCTTTGCTTGTGTCACGTCAAGGACATTTTTAAGGGCTGGTAGGGCTAAATCTGATAAGCACTATAGTCCTGAGGTGTCCCTTTGTGGGATCACAAAAAACAAATTCAGAGGGGCTTCAATTTTGTGTGAGTTGTGCAAACAAGGATACAGTCAGAGCAACACATTGCTAAAGCACCATGCACATGCATGCACATGTAGGGTTGCTTCTTGGCAGGGGAGCCTTCAGTGGTTGTGGAGGATCTGTTTTCCATATGGTGCTCTGGATGAATGGCTGCTGCCCTAAATGTGGGAGACTGGGGGCACTGGTGTCAGAGCTGACTTTGTCACAGGCTGAAATATGCCTGTTGAGGACTCACTCTGTGTGGACAGTACAGGCACCTCCCAACCCACTCCAATAATGGATGCCTAAGATTCAGAAAAGGTTGGGAGAAGAAGAATAGGGGGCAGACAAAGAGTTGGGATGGGGCAGTTCACATGTGGAAACCAGGAACTACTTCAAGCACTTGGCCATGACAAATCTCACCAGTCCCCCAAGGGAGGACTGAATAACTAGTTCTGCTGATATGAGGCTTATAGTCAATATGGATGGGAGGGTTCCTAGTAGTAGGAGTTGTCGGATAAGGGATGTTGTAATTGGGGTCTCTATTCTTAAAGGGATAGGAAAGGTGGCATGCACTATTTATTCTGAAGCAAGGACTGTGCACTACTGCCCTAGAGTTACAGCAAGCTGTATAATTCCATGGATAAGGGAGCTTACCAGGGATTGTACAAGGAAGCCAGACATGACTGTATACCAAGCAACCAGTATTCTTCACCACTACAGCATAGATGGCATCAATTAAAGTTTCTGGTTCTGAAGCAGTAAGCTTAAGGAAGTTGTAGAATGGGTAACCTTTTCTGAGGTCCTATAAGTGCCAAGTGAGTGAAGAGTGAGCTGACAGTTAAAAATTCACCTTTTCAATGCTTGGCTAAAAAGCTGGTGCAGAGAGAAAGGCTTTCATTTTCTGGAGGATTGTTAGTAGTGAGAAGTATATGGGCTCATCAAAAGGGATGGTCTGCATCCCAACAGAGTCAGAGGCAGTGTGTTTGCACAGATTATAGACATCTTTATTGATAGGCATTTAAACTAGAGGGGAGGAGGATAGTAACAGGACAAATTACACTGATACATTGAAGAGTTGACTGTCATGCCCTTCCACATCCTGAAACAGTATGCAGAGGGTCGAGTGAAGAAAATGAGGGATATCAGAGAAGACATTTTTAACAGTGGCAGTACAGGGGACAGTAAACATAAATTAACTTGGAGGGAATTCTGCAAGAATGCTAGAAGCCTAGCCAACACGATGGAGGAGTTGCAGACATTAGCAGATAGGAATGAGTAGGAAAAAAGACGTGATCTTTCCACTGTGTGGGTCCCTGGTGATGCTGCACCTGGAATACTGAATGCAAATCTGGACACACATGTAATGAAGAACTGGGACAGGTTGGAAACAGTCAAAAGGAAGATGACTAAAATGTTACAAGGCCAGCAAGGAGACTCAAATGAGAAAAAAGGGTGCAAAACCTGAACATGTGTTCTATGAAGGCCAGAAGGGAATGAGGGATATGATAGAAACCTTCAAATTTCTTCATGCTGTCAACAGGTTTGACCTCCCTTAACTGTTCTTGTGATATTATAGCTTGTAAACCAAGGGCCAAAACAGCAAGTTTCTTGGTGGCATTTTCAGGAGGGATGTGAGGAAGTACTTCTTTACTGAGTGGGTGGTGACCAAATGGAATGATTTGCACAGCAGTGTGGTCAATACTAAAAATGCAGCCAGCTTCAAAGCCAGATGGGATAGATTCAAGGGGCAGGTAGAAGTGGCAGGAGGCAGGAATGGAAAAGAAACACAATGGGGGCATCCTAAGGCTGCATCGCCTAAATGGGCATATCATTCCTGTTAGCAAGGGTCTTCAGGCAGATAGGATGGATGGCAAATCTTTTTCTGCTTGTAAATGTCTATATTTGTAGCATCTGCCCTCCCCCCCATTTATTTCAAGTAGATTTATGTGATATTTCATGATACATCCAGACGCATAGGCTATCTCGTCACTTGCTACCAGTGTTTGCAGTATTTTTGGTTTTAAAGAAATTTTCAGCTGCTCATTGATTCCACCTTTATACTTCATTGCTGATTTGGCATAGTTTCAAAATGCCTGCCAACCAGCTGCAATGGCCAGCTGCCAGTCAATGAGCACATACTTTATTATACAGTATGCTTCACCGACAGGTAGAGATGCAGGGAATTTAAATTCCGCTGGCGAAGTGAACATGAAGTGGGCACTTCGCGTTGCCAATCCACTACGCGGAGTGGGCAATGCAAAGTGCTCACTCTGCCTTGTTATTACCAATTCACATTAAGGCAGAATGGCAATGCGAAGTAAGGCAAGGTCTTTGTTTTTAATGGACTTCACCTTCCTCATTATGATTCTAAGTGATCCACTTGGTGTTTCAGATTTGGCAGCCCCCCCACACATCACATGGCTTGTAGTACTGTAAGTCACATTCTCTTTAACTAGGCAGGAAGAAAGTGAGTCATACAAGCAGAAAGTTTTACTTTCTCCTGTGCAGACGGAGAGAGAGTAGTGTGTTTTGTGACTGCTGATACTTTGAGATCAGAGCGAGGAGGAGATTTGAACTTTGATTTAGACCCAACAGCTTTTTAAAAAGCTACATTTGTTTGTCTTTTCTGTACTCTTTTTTACTTAATTTGTTCTTTCTGTAAATTTAATTTTTCTTACCTTTATAAGTAGTTAGTTGTTTGTCTGTGTGACTGTGTGTGTGTGTTGTGTGCCAGTGTGAGCAGTAATTGCTCACACTGAGGGAGCTCAGTAGGAGAGATGAACCAGGGTGAGGGAATATATGGGGCAGGGGCAGCTCTGGGAGAGCGTGGTAGTGGTAAGCATCGTACTGTGTGCATGTGTGGAGGGCATGGGCACCCATTCCTGTTGGACCACTTGATACTTGTGAGTGTCCCCCCTGAAGCAGGACTAGCACCGCCTCCTGTCCCAACTCTGAGGCAGTTGAACCACACCACCACCACCAAGTCCAGGTTCTCTGGAGCAGGATGTGCCTATTCCCCCGGGCCTAGGTGTGGATCACATCCCTGTTCAGCACTGTGACCAGCCGGCTGCCAGTTCATCTGGCCATCCCCTGCCTGTGCCTGGTCCTCCCCGCACCTCCATTGTTTGACAGGTTTTTTACTGTGTGGGGGGACAGCAGTGTGGTCAAGTGCCACCTATGTGAGGTGGAGGTGAGCCATGGCCCCCGGGGAACTCACCTGGGGAATGAGGGCCAGTGCACCCATATGCTCAATCACCAGCAGTTGGAGTGGCAGGCTGCCACAGAACAGACCATGCCTGCACCTGCTGGCCATTCTGTAGCAGAGAGTGCAGCTGTGCATTGCGGCATCCCTAAGAAGATGAAGGCCACAGCAGCACCTGCTGCTCCACCAGCACCCCCCCCCACCACCACCACCACCAGCAGGTCAGCCTGTAGAATGTGTGGACTCCAGAGAACTGCATGTAACACAGTCTGACTTGGCAGTTCTCTGGAGTGCTGTTGAGGATAACAATGAGAAGGTGAGTGCTGTGGAGCAGCAGCTGGATCACATAGAGGAACATAATTTGCAAATTATGCCCATGCTGGAACTGCTGCTGGATCACCATGGGATCCCACATTATTTTTTTTTCCTCACACCATGTGCCCCCCCACATCTTCTTTGCTGTGTTATAAAATATATTCCTCCACCATCCCCTAACCTTATATGTGATTATGCCCTTTTCTGTTGTCTTCCATATGCATGACACTTTTTATTCTGAGCAGTGCAAGTATACGGTACTAAACTGCATGTGTGCATTCAGTCCTCTTTCCAGTCTGTGTATGTACTGCAGACACTGTCCAACTCCCTGACTTAAAAACAAACATTAATGAGTACAATGGTGGGGTGGTGAATCATGGCGAGATACTACAAAACAGGCTTATAATATATCCAAGTAACTATTAAAAAAAAATAACGTTGTGATTCGTGACGTGATCGTGAATTGTGATTTGTTACTGCATTTGTGACCGTGATGATGAATAAACGTGAATGTCTACTGCCTACGGCTGTACTTCCCCCATGAGCTGTAGCTTAAAACTCCCAGACTTAAAAACACATATTAATGAGTATGATGGTGGAGTGGTGAAGCCTGGAGAGATACTACAAAACAGGCTTACAATACATCCAAGTAACTAGAAAATTTGTATCACGACTGAATCATGATGATGGTCCTGACTTAAAAATGCATATTAGTGATTACAATGTTCATGCAGAATTAAGCACCACACCTGCCCAGTACTCTTAAGGGAAGTCAAAGAAACAACTGTGACTTAAGTTACAGATAGAGATTGGGCCCTAAAGAGATGCAAATGCACAGACAGATTAAGATTGCACTGTGCGCTGAAGAGAGATGCAAACACAAAGGCACAACACCTAACCAGTGTTCACCATCAGAAATTCAAATCTGGAAAAGAATACCTTTGCCAGTTGGGGTGAGCCACGGAGGGGCAGTGTAATGCACTGCTGCAGTAACAGTCACTAGTACTAGTACCAATAAAGATACCACAAAGAAGTACAAAAATCACACAGCTGCAGTGGATAGCAGCTTCACATTGCTGAAATTATTATGCGGCACAATAAAAGGTGTCTGATTTGATGACACGTGTCACACACATACTCCCACACACACTAAGTAATGCATGCAAATTGAAAACTTCAGTAATATAATCACATATTTTAAATAAACTAAAATTATGCACTGCTGCACCACAACAATCAGCAAAAAAATGGCAAGAAATATTGAAAATATTACTGTGTGTACATTAACACAGTTATACAAGAAAAATATCACCAAAGCAGAAAGCACTGTCTATTTTTTCAAGTTAATCTACCTACACCACAGATACACCCCTCCAACGAAGCGCACTTCCACTGTCTCTCAGCACACAGACTGAATGTTGTACATTAACATTCAAAATCCATACACAAACAATAAACGCTCGATGATATGAGCACAGGAGGGTTTCCTATAATCGATGAACTGAAGTTTCAGCAAAAAAAATGACTGAAGAAGGCTTTTTTAACAGCTTTTTGAATGTTTGAATTGCAGAGAGCTCTCAGAGCAGATTGTCTCCTGCAGCTTCCTACACACACTACCCCAAACTAAGGCTGTGCAGAACAATCTAGAGCCCATGTGACCTGAAATCCCATGAAACACTGCAAAATTCACCTTTGGAGCTTAAAACAAGGCAAAAGTACATTGTTTTCAATGATGTAAGAAATTGTGGAGTAGTGGTTTGGGAAGGGAAATGTATAGAAGTCATCGTTTTCAAGACCTCGCATTACTCATTAATAACGCGAAGTACTCCGCTTTGTGTTGTGGAGCACTCTGCGAATTTGCCTTCACTCCGTGAATCACTCCACGGAGTGAATTGGGGCCACTTCGCCCATCACTACTGACACATCAGTTAGCAGCCAGCCATAGTGGTGAGAGGAGGTCTGTGCTGGTTGCCGGCTCAGGGTATAGGATGGGGGTGGTAGGCACTATCTGCCAGGGTGGGGGATGGGGTCCACTAGACCACCAAACATGGGGGTTATATATTATGTACAGTGATGGGCAGTTTCCAGGCTTAGGCAGGGGGGCACTAAACCACTAGGCATGGAGAAATTATCTATATATTTAAATACACGGGAGATCATGAATCTGGGAGGGGGCCACTAGACCATTAGGAATGGGGGAATTTATATATATTTATATATTGGTGAGATCAGGGATCGGGAAGGGGGACAACTAGGGATGGGAGATTGATATACATAATTAATCACAGGCATGATTGGGGAGTGGGGGCCACTAGCCCACCAGGGACTAAAGTGGTGCACAGCCACCCTGCAGCTTGTGGCTAATTCTCCCAGTGTGCCCTCTGTTTGGTGCACCAACACAGTTGCTACAAGCCATGGGACTTTGCCACCAGGACCCTACCCTAAAGAAAATCAGGTGCAGGGTCTCTGGTGCTTGGGGCTTCAGAGCAAGCTGCTGTTTGCAGCAGCTTGTGCCAGTCAAAGTCTTCTTTGAGAATGGAGCCTTCAGGTACCCCTCTTGTGGGAAGGAAGAGTGGGGAGAGCGAGCCTGCAGCCTTTACCTGTTGCTTCCATCCTGATAGGGTGCTAGTGAACCATCTAAGTGGTTATGCCACAGCAATTTAGTTTGTCAAGGAGTAAAACATGGTCAGCTGTGTCAAACGCTTTATTAAGATCCAGAAATACAGTACCTGAGATCTGTTTTTTGTCAGTGGCAAGGAGCCAATCATTTGAAACCATGGCAAAGGCAGTAGTTGTGCTGTGAGCTGGCCTGAAGCCAGATTGCAACAGATTATTTAATTTGACCTATTGAGGTAGCCTCTTATCTGGGCATTTACTAGCTTTTCTAAAAGTTTTGAGAGTAGGGGTTGAAGGGAAATTGGTTAGTAATTGTTGAGATCCACTGGGTCACCAGATTTGAATAAAGGAAATACATGTGTTATTTTCCAGTCCTCAGGCACAACCCAGGAGGTGACTGACAAACTGAACAAGTGCAAAATGGGAGCAGTTAAGTAATGAAACCTGGATCTGAGGAAAAAAGGACCTATTCCATCAGCACCAGCACCATTATTTGTGTCTAGGTGCAGTAATAGGTCTTCTACTTGCTTATACTGAAACAGGAAGAATGTAAAATATTGTCAGTTGATGGGGGGGTTGGTTGAGGTAAATTTGATTTTACTGCAGTGGCTTTTAAGGCATCAAAGGCTAGGCCTGCAGTGGAAAAATAAACATTAAATTTATCTAGAATTTCTGACTTTTCAGTTAAGGTCTGGGTAATTTTGTCAGGTAACATAGAAGGTGGTTTATGTCCCTCTGCTGTCTTTATAACTCCCCCAAAACTTTAGCAGAATTCCCTTTTGCCGATTCGAAGGCATTATGTAGTTGTTTACTTTAGTGGATCTAACCAGTTTGGGGCATATGCTCTGACTAGTTTTAAAAGCTGCCCAGTGTGAATGGTGTTTGGTCCACCTTGCAGTGGCCCACAGTTGGTCCCTTTTGTTTAGTGCAATTTTTAGATCAGCATTGAACCATGGGTGGGTAAGAGAGCTTCCTGGTTCTGCATTTTTTCATAGGGGCGCATTTATCGATCATACTACTTAAGGTGTCAATAAAGATAGAGGCCGCTTCACAGACATTTGTGGCCAAGTAGAATTTCACTCTGTTTATAGCTTTCAGACCAGCTAGATAATGGGCAAGGCTAAATTTGTGGTAGCTCCTTTTCCAAATAAATCTGCCAGGGGTATTAAATGCTGTCAAGCCTCTAATGCATCCCACTGTGCAGTGGTCACTAAAATCATTATGAAAAATTACTGAATGAGAGAATTTGTGTGGTCTGTTAGTAAGGATTAGGCCAAATAATGAGCTATTTGTGTTGTTCCTAAGGTTGGGGCGAGTAATTTCTGATATTATTTGGGAGAAGCCTGATTTATTGCAGAAGTCTCTCAGTTGTTTACATTTAGTGTTGACACTATGCCAGTCAGTGTTTAGGTCACCAAGAATGATGGTCTTGTTCTGTTTAGAATTGATGAAGTTAAGCAATTGATGCAAGAGATTCATACCCCCTGTCGGTGGTCTATAGCAAGCTATCACATTTATGGACTCTACTGGAAAGAGTACTAAGTTTAATACCAAGTATTCAAATTCCTTCAGGAAAGACACAGTAGTAATTACTACAGCTGTGAACTTATCTTTGACATATATGACAATGCCCCTCCCCTAGTTTGCCTATCAATAAGGAAAATATTACAGGATGGGACTGAAATCAGATTATCTGGGATTGTGCTTTTCAGCCAGGTCTCTGTCAACACAAAGATAACTGGGTTTCTTTGTTACACCCCAGGTTTGTATAAAGTCTATCTTCTATAGTAGGCTACACACATTTAGGTGCATACATTTCATACCTTTGGTGGCCACAAACTCAGAAGGCGAGGCTACAGCTATAGGAGGGCCAAGGTTTAGTTCAATGTTTCCAGCACAGAACAGGAATAGAAAGGTCAAAATCTTGATCCATCTACTTAGTAATTTGAATTTTGAGAAGTGAAGAATTCTGCGTGTGGGGTATGAGCAAGGCACCCTATTACTGAAAATGGAGAGATAGGATGAATACATCATGTAGAATAGCAGTGTTGGCCAAAACCATATAGGACATGGAGAAGTCAAGTATACAGCAAGGTTTGCAGCAGATGAATCCCAAAGGGGGGTACATTGAGAAGATAGTAGTGAGGTTGGGAGAATGTACATGTGGGTAAGTTAGTGCCTGTGACTCGGAAGTAGCTGATAAAATGGAGCAGAATCAATGGTTGGAAGGGAATGGAAGATGGGTACTTAAGGACAACATGACAAAGAGGAAAGGAAACATTGTAATAGTTTGAGACAGGATGCTGGGAGAATGCAAAGCTGAGGCTCCCTCTACAGGTTGAGCAGTATAACCTGCTAAGGGTAAAACGGGGAGTTGAACTACAATTTCCAAGTACTTTTTATTTAAAAAAAAATGCTAGATCAAAAAAAAAATCAGTAAACCAGCAGGCCCAGATGAAAATTTTTCTCTTATACTCAACAATGTGGCAAAAGTACTAGTGAATCCTTTAAGTAGAATATTAAGTGAGTCCCTTATTATAGGCATAATAATCTCTGACTTGAAGGATGCAATGGTCACAGCTATATATAAACAAATTCTGGTCAGAGCTACAGTGGCTGCTAATACATTCATTTGATTATTGTGTTTCATGGGCTTAAATGCAAAGATGAACTGCCATAGCCAGCTCCATGTATAAATTTCATTTTTGGTAAAGGTAGATCATTTATTGGGATGCTTCTGTGTTTCCCATGTGTTTAAAATGCGAGTAGTGAATGTGTTTTTTACTATATGTGGAAGGAGAGGGAGTGCCACACCAATACCTTCAAGTAATGGTAGAAGGAATGGTGCAGGGAGGAGAGGTATATCTACATTGGGGACTGTGGGCCAACCTGGAGAACCTATATTAATGTGATCACCTGCTTTCATCCAGGAGGCAACCACAGTCCTCAGTGGATGAGTCAAATGTTACTTCAATGGACATTTAAAGTTGGCAAGCAGGGGTGATGGAAGAAATAGGTGAGGCAGAAAGTGTAACATCCCAGGTTGAGATAGAGAGTAGGGAGATCCCAAGGGTAGAGAGTTCCACCAGGATGCAAGTTATTCAAGGACGCAGGGGGTTAGCAAAGGAAGAAGGAGGGAAAAGGAGCAGTCAAAGGAGAAAGGTGTGAAAGGGGAAAAAATCTTTTTTTTGTTTGTTTGTTTTTGTTTACCGGGTAAGTGCACTAGACAAATCCTGCCTATTTTAAGGCATGACTCGGGGGAGGGGGATACAGATGAATGCCAACTGACCTTGAACCAAATTAAGCTGTTGGTGGTATTTTTAGTGAATGAGGGAAATTTTGGCTGGGACACAGAGGAAATTCCCCTACTCTTTCAGCAGGAGGATTGACTTCCTGAGAGCAGAGTGGAGGAGCACAGTTTGGAGACGGACAGCAGAGGAGGAGGAGGAGGTCCTGATGTGGCAGGGGAGAGGGCCTCCTCCCCTTTCTTGTATACCACTAGAGGCATGAAAATGAGTTCCGACACTTTTATGGATGAAGAAGATCGAAGTGAGGAGCTGGAAAGAAAAAAGAAGGAATTAAGAGAGAAAACTTCTTCCATGGAGATGGAGGGAGGAGATGTTGCAAGCATGAGTAAAAAAAAATGTTTGGGAAAATAATCAGCAAAAGAGTAAAGAAACAGGAGGTCTTATAGAGCCAGATATTTCTGTTGTGGAAAGCAAAGAAAATAAGCCAGATTCCTATCAGGCTAAATTGAGAAACAATGATGTGGCAGTATCAAAGCAAGCTGCACCTGCTGAGAAGGGGGAAAAAAACATGTGAAAGTGTCAGCACAGAAAGGAAAGGTAAAAGTAAGTCAGGAATGGCTTGGCCTGAAAAGGACTGTAGAAAGCAAGACAGAAAGTAAAGAAAGAGCTAAAACAAATAAAGAATACATAGATTTGGAAGATATTGAGGAAGACACAGAAAAAAAGGGCCCATTAGGAAACAGTAAAGGAGAAAAAAAGGAGGTTTTCAGATTCAGAAGAGAGAACTTTTAGAGACTTTGCAGACACACCTGAATGGGTAACAGAAGCCTTATTACAAGCAAGTTGGAAAAGAAAGGATGATGGGTCTGGGTGGCATCCAAACTGGCCCAGTACATCAGGAATTAGTAAAAAACAAAAAGAAGAAACAAGGGATGTAGAAAGTAAATTTGGGGAAAAAGTGGATGAAGCCGAAAAACAAAAAGGTGTAACATCAGAGGCAGATAAAATAAAAGAGATAATTTTTGATGGACTTGATAGCAATAATGAAGAGTCATCTATGGAACTTGAGCAGAAAATGATATTAACAGATAAAGAAATGCAGGAGGAAGGGGAAGGCCAGAAGGAGAAACCCTGGGGTGGGAATACTAAAGAAATATGATTTCCTAAAGATACAAAACACAAGAAGCTAAAAGAAGTAATGCAGTACGCCTGAAATTTAGAGGGCCCTCTGAGGATGTGCTCAACAGAAATTTTATTGGGAAAGAACTCTTAATGAATAAAATGAAGTTTTATCCATATGAAATATATGCCCTTATTCATGTACCAGGAAGTGCAGAATTTGACATAAGTTTTAAACATGGAGGAGGGTTGGACCGCTTTTGGAAATTATATTAGCAAATGAAATATACAGACTTATGGAAGGATTTCTCAGTTATTCCCTTATAAAAACCTGCTTTTAAGATGGTGACTGTGTTATTTCGAAATGAAAGCATCAATGTGGTCGACATTAATTTCTGGATCAAGCAGAGGGGTCTAATGCATGGGCTGCCGGAACTGATATTGGATGAAAATGGTCTGTGGACAGGTCAATGGAAATATAAACTAACTCTTAAACAAGTAGATGGGGAAATTCAACATTTGCTGAACTGTTTCTTTCTAGACCAAGACAGAGGCATCGTTTTTTATGCAGGCCAAGTGTGAGCCTGCTACAAATGTGGAGAGTGAGATCACTTAAGTAATGTCTGTGGTAAAGTCAAGCCTGGCCTATGTGGGGCTGTTGGGAATTTTGGGGCAGAATGCACAAGCCAAATTAAATGTAGTTTGTTTGAAGAGGAAGGGCACACCTTAGCAAAATGTCCCCGGGCTTCCCATAACAGCCCATAAACTGGAGAAAGAGCAGAGCAAGATGTCTACCTGGCTGTGGCGTAGAAAGAGAAAGAGAAGCAAGATAAGGTAATAAGGGAAGCTATTATCAGAGAGGACATGGAAAAAGGAATAAAGGTACAACCTCGGACTAAAGGGTTGGTAATACCAGAACAAAAAAAAAAAAAAAAACAGGGACTTTTAAAATGGAAGGGAAGACAAAAAAAGGAACTGGATTTACTATGGTTACAAGATCTAAAAACAAAAAGAAGAGTACAGCAAAACAGATAATTTCACTGGAAAAAGATCATGAAGGTGTAGAGTTAACAAATAAATATACCTTATTACAAGACAAGGAATGGTCCATTATGGAGGAGGGCTCTGATCGGTCCAACACGGATCTTTCTGAAGATGCAGGAGAGGAAGATGGAGACACAACAGACATGCAGGTGTCAAAGAAAAGGAAAAAAATCTAAAGAGGCAGTGGAAAAGTGAGGGGAAAACAAAATGGGAAGTTTAAAATGCCTCACTCATAATACAAATAGTATTAAAAATAGAAGGACGAGGCTGGTAAATTTTAAAATAGTATATGACTTGAAAAGTGGCTTATATGTATTCCAAGACACATGGTTACACACTATAAATGAAATTCAACAAACTCATAAAGACTGGACAGGGGGAACCATCCTTTTGGTCCTTTGTGATAGATAGGTGTACAGGGGTCGGGGTAGCTTTCTCTTCTCATGATGTTCAAATTTTAAAAGTAATAGATTTGGTACCTGGAAGAGCTATGATTATTGATATTATCTTAACAGAGAATTCTGTGAGAATTATTGTAATTTATAATCCACAAAGGAAAAAAGAAACCAATATGCTAATAGATCAAATAGAGGCTTATTTGCATACTTCAAAACTTGTGGTGTGGGGGGTAGACTTTAACTGTGGGTTATCTAGAGCAGACTGGGAAGGGTAACATCAAACATCTTTTGTGATATGACTCACTTTAAAAGAATGTTAGATAAAGCTGGGATGGAGGATGGATATAAGTTAAAAGGGAAAAAAGGAGAACACACATATTTCAAGGGTTCCTGTTCTACTTGCATAGATTTCTGGATGGTACAAAAAAAGTGGAGGTAGTTGATATTAGGAGTATACTGACTGAGACATCAGATCATATGGCAGTAGAAGTTGAAATTAACTTGGGGAATAGGATGAGAATGGGCACAGGCTATTGGAGGATGAATACAGCTAAGCTACAAGAAGATACATGTATAGAAAAAAATAAAATAATACTGAAAGATAAGTTAACAGTTATGGAATTATATGATAGTGGAACAGAATGGTGGGAAGATACTAAAAATGAAATCAAACAATATATGATCGAAGGACAGAAAGTAGAGGAAACAAATTATGGGAAGTATTTAAAATGAAGGGCTAGATTCTATAAACTTATGACAAGGCAGGTTAAAGATAAGGAGGATGAATCTAAACAAATTGAAGAAATGAAGGTTAAAATGAAAGAATACAAATATAATAGGGTCATATCTTTAATTATGGAACAAAAAAGTGGTACCAAGGGAACAAAATATCATACAAATCCTTATGACAGTAGTAAAGAAAGAATAGAAAATCGAGTTATGTACAAATTACAGGATGGAAAAGGGAGGATACATACAGATATAGAAAATATTAAATGTACAGTACAAGAGTTTTTGAAGGAAAAATACCAGCAACAAAGAAGTAGGAAAAGTGAGGATTTTTTTCTAACAATTGAGATGCCTGAGTTGGAGGAAGATGAGGCAGAGGTGATAAAGGGGGAAATTAAAGAAGAAGAAGTGAAAGAGGCAATACAATCTTTGTCAAATAACACAGCACCTGGGGTGGATGGGATTCCGAATATGTTCTATAAAATTTTGGAAAAATAAATAGCTCCCATTTTAACAAGAGTATACAATGGTATAATGAATGGAGACATTTTGGCAGAAAGTATGAAAAAAGGAATAATGATTTTTTTGCATAAAAAAGGAGAAAAAACACAACTTAAAAATTGGAAGCCCATTAGTTTATTGACGTCAGATTACAAAGTTTTAGCCAAGGTAATAAATAAAAGGTTAAGGACTTTTTTAGAGAAATTGATAATGCAGTCTCAAACGTGTGCTATTCCTGGATGGAGCATACAACAAAATTTAATTTATATTAGATAAGTCATAAATAAAGGACAGGAGGATTCTTTGCAAGGGTATTTGTATGCCTAGGATCAAGAAATGGCATTTGATGTTGTAAAGCATCAGTAGCTGTGGGATACCTTAGAAAAGTTTAACATTCCAACAGAATTAATTAGTTTAATAAAAGCAATATATAAGGAAGCCCAAATTTGTCCTATGGTTAATGAGCATATAGGGACTTCAATGTATATAAGGAATGGGGTTCAGCAAGGGTGCCCATTAAGTCCCCTACTATATGTATTTTGTCTAGACCCACTTCTGAGGAGAATAGAGGTGGAGAAAGAGATTAAAAGTATTGTATGGCAAAATAGGGAACTGAATAAAACAAGTGCTTTTGCAGATGATTGCTTAGTTTTAGTAAAAGATCAGAGTTCAGGGGATAAGTTAATAGAGTCAGTAGAGAAGTATAGCCAATATACAGGGATTATGATAAATAAAGGGAAAAGTAGAATTTATCCTTTGGGGCAGTGGAGAAAAGGAAAAGAGGAGATTTGGAGACAGCAGAAAGAAGCATTAAGGTGTTGGGAATAAGATTTGGAGGGGATGATGCAATACAACAAAACTGGGAAGAAAAGTATCAAATAGCCCAAATAAAAGTACATAAATGGAAACAATGGAGTATGACACGAGAGAAAATAATTTATTTATTAAAAACATTCATTGTCCCAACATTTTTTTTTTAGCATACATTTTTCCAGTACCATTTCAAATGCAATCCAAAATTCAAAGTCTTTTTTTTTCCAAGTTATTCTGGAGTAGCAAGTTACAGCCTATTAAAAGGGGGATAACATATAGAACCATAAAAGATGGGGGTTTAAACATGATAAATCCAATTGTTTTTTTATATTACTATCTTTGTGTTTTCAAATATTGTACCATTAGTAAAAGGTGAGAACAAAGCTTGGTTTTGGTTAACACAGCAATGGAATGTACCTTTCATTAAATGTATTGGGAAGAAAGGGAATATAGTAGGAGGTAAAGTGTGGCCAATATATATGGAAATTGAAGAAGTATTTTAACCCAGTGGGGGGTAACAGTGGATGCTCTAATCTAGGGTAGCAGAAAACAGATGTATAAAGAAATTATGGAGGAATTTCTGGGAAAAACAAGTTTTTAAGGTAGAAAAAGGAATAAAAGAGCAGGAAATGTTAGCTGTTACATTAGAAAAAAGAATTCTGGGAAAAATGAAAGATGTAGTATGGATGTGTCATGGGAAGTTAAACATGAAAGGTAACCATAAACATAAAAGAATGGAGGAAAGAATATATGGAGAAAGAGATTGTGGGACAAAAGAGGAAAGCATGCAGCATTTATTTTTTGATTGTGATTTTATTAAACCTCTTTGGGGTATGGTAGCCATTTATTGGAGGATGCAAGCTTTTAAAAATATGACATACGAGATTTTGATCTATGGTCAGTTAACAAAAGAATGGGAAAAAGTTAATAAAAATACAGTCTATGTTATTTTGGCAGTTTTTAAATGGTCTATATGGCAAAACAGATGCTCAAGATTTTTGCAGAATAAGGATTTGACTGTACAGGATGTTTTTTTTCAAGTTTTAAGATGAAGTAGATAAAATTTTTCAAGGTGAATATAAATTATGAGGAGAAGAGAAAGCAAGAGAGTGGTGGAAAAATGTTACTGGAATTGGGTAGATAATATGGATATCATAATGACTGTGTGATTTGTTTTTGTTTTGGAAAAAAAGTGTGTTTTTGTTTTAATAAAAACTTCCCCTACTCTTTTCTATAAGTGCCATGGGATCTTTAACATCCACCTGAACTACCACCAATCCAGGCAGATGGGACCTCGGTTTAACGTCTCATCCGAAAGACGGCACCTCAGAAGTGCAGCATCCCTCTCATGCTGCACTACAGTGTCTGTACTGGGATATTAACCCAAGTGCCAGATGTGGGAACTGAAACCACAGCCCTCTGATATCCCAGCCTCAGACGTGAGTGAGCTATCTACTGAACCACTGACACTGATAGAAAAATGGTGGAAGCAGCAAGAAGACAGGTAAGAGTTGTCAAAATGGTGCAAGGTCTGCATCAGAAGCCCTATGCGGAGAGACTGAAGAGTTCAGTATGTATACTCTGGAGGAGAGGCGGGAGAGTGGGGATATTATGTAGACATTCAAATACCTCTTTGGTATTCATAAGGTACAGGAGGGAGATATGTGTCAGAGAAAAAGTTGCTGTAGAACAAGGGGCCATGCATGACATGAGACTGGAAGGAGATAGATTCAGGAGAGATGTGAGGAAGCAGTTTTTCACAGAATGGGTGGTGGATTCATGGAACAAAATTCAATGAGAGACAGTGGGGATGAAACCAGTGGTAGGTTTCCATTATGCCTGGGACAAGTACAAAGGAATCCAAGGAGGAAGGAAGGGGTGGAAGAGACAGTGCTGTAGAGCAAGTTGGGTCTGCAGCAAAAGTGACCATAATTAAAAATGGGAAGACTAGATGGGCCCAGTGGTCATTATCTGGGATCAATTTCTATGTTCATGTAATACCCCCCTTTGGGGAATTACTAGTTTATTCACCCCGTCTTGGATTTTGTGGCCTGATTCAGACCAATAGAGAAAAGGGATAATTCTTCTCAGCACTTGGGTGGAGTCTCCTGTGAGTCGGGAGTTTACCACAGGTGCATGAGGGGATAAAGCCCAGCAGTTTAGGTGGGAGAGGGAGTTCCAGTCAGAGGAGTGAGCTGCAAGGGAGTGAGAGTGAGAGTGATTCGGGGCCAGGTGTGGGCGATTGCCCACTCCAGCCCCTGACCGGTGGCACTCGGGGGGACACAGAGGAAGAAGTGGGATCCAGTAGCTGCAAGTCACACAGTATCCTGGAAGGCAGCTAATGTCAAGAGGGGAGCCAGCAGCTACAAGTCACAGAGTGCCTTGGCAGTCTGCACCAATTCATGTAGGGATCCATTGACCTAATACCTCATCCGAATGCAGCACAGGCTTTAATGCTGAAGAATTGCCATCCACCATCAGATGTATGTGAACTTCACTTCTTGGGTTCCATGCTTGCTTACAGTGGGGGGATGGGAGGCTGGTGGCAAGGGGAAAGCTAGGGGAAAGAGAGATCACTTGAGATGCTGGATGCAGCCCAGCCCAGCCCCCCACCATCAGATAAGGCCATTCAGTACAAACAAAATTAATAAAAAACAGCACACTTACCTCACTTCTTTTATGATAAAGCCAGGCTGGTTATTAATTCATATTATTACATCAGTCTCCTCAGGGAGTTATCTGATTGGATGTTGCCCATCACTTGACAGTGCGATAATCCACCATAGTGGGGATCAAGGGGCAGACCGGTCCATGTTTCTAACAGCATGTCATAAAAGGAGAAAGCAGCCATTTGCAAAATGGGCTTAGCAATAGAGAATTGTGGCTGCAGTCTCCTTTAGTGTCTCAGGAGCCCCATGTAAAAACTCATGTTGATGTGGATAAGAAACCCTTCTGTTGGCCTCAATGGTCGGCAAAAGGGATTAAGACAGTGGGAGAGCTTGTTCCTCCCTGACCATGCAACATTTATGTCCTTTGAGCAGTTAAAGGAATGTTTTGACTTGGCACCCCAGGACTTCTGGAGGTACCTCCAAATAATAAGTGTGGTTCGTCCCCTCTTGTCTCAGTGGACGAATGACAGTGGGTGGAGTTGCCTGGCAAAACTTCATAAGCCAAGGCAGGGACAGGGTCATGCAGGTGTTCTCTATAGAGTGCTGAGAGACTCACAGACAGACACTACCCAAAAATGCAGATTGACATGGGAGTCTGAGCTCCAACACCCCCTATCCAGTGAGCAATAGTTGGCATGTTTAAGAGCCACTCATGGGATGTACTGATATGCTAAGTGTCAGCTGATCCAACTGAAGATTCTTCTCAGATGGTAGAGAACCCCAGCTGTGCTGTTTCAGCTCCAAGCATTGGACCATGATATATGTTGGAGGTGCCAAGAATCTCCAGCTCATCTGCTTCATGTCCTGTGGACATGCCCAAGTCTCAAACATTTCTGGAAAGCAGTACTGGATGATTGCTCAAAGATCATGGGCAAAAGGATCCTGCATACTCATAACCATCTCCTGCTGGGGAATGCCATAGTTCTGGACCTGATGGCCACACCCCATAAAGCCTGGATCTTTGCTGCTATCATGGAAGCCAAGAGGGCAGTCTTAATGAGGTGGATGCAACCTCAACCCCTCCATCCCCTCATGGCATGAGGCCCTGGCCAGGCTAGCCATCTTTGAGTGGATCACCTTAGCTGGGCGAAGACAGCTCCCTATGTTCCACAAGAAGTGGGATGCTTATCGCCATTAACAAATTTGCTCAGTCCCCCCAACCCCATCTAGGAACCCACCTGTGGGTTAAGCCTCCCCTTTTGTCTTACATTTGGGTAATGATAGCCTCAAACCCCCTCCCTCACATTTCGCATTTCTTGATTTCTGACTTTCTGCCTTCCCTTCCTGTCACACTGCTGGTCTCCTGAAGGATGTCTATGGAGAGTAGATGGATGTAAGTCATATCTTGCCCTGTTGCTTACTCTGTTGGCATCTAAGCTTGCTTGACCATATAATGATGGCTTAGCTGCAGTTCTGTGACTGTTAGTTCGTGGTTCCTGCACATTGTATGGTTTTGGTTTGGTAGACAGTTAAGGGCCCTTCGAGGCCATATTGTGTGCATGTTGCCATATTATGGTCAGGCATCTGTATTTGTCTCAGATGATGTTATGATCCTGGCTGTAATTGAAAACATAAACTCAATAAAATTTTAAATGATAAAAAAAAAAAAACATGTTGATGTGGTAGCATTACCCACAGAATTGCTATCCTTGCACACCATTGACACCATGGTAAATGTCCCCACAGTAGTACATACCACTTGCCCCATGCTTGTGTTGGCTTCCCCACCCACATGCCCCACGGATCACTGGCTACTGCACAGTGACTGTGGAGAGGGAGTGCAGGGAGCACCAGCGAGTGACAGAACGAGAGACACACAGACACAAAGTGTTGAATCAAACCTGATGGACTATGCTCTGTGTGTGTGTGTGTGTGTGTGTGTGTGTGTGTGTGTGTGTGTCTGTGTCTGTCTGTTGCAGCCGACAGACAGTGTTGCAGTAGTGACAGTGATGAGTGCGTACAAGTGCTACAGTGTCCTGTGTCTGTCTGTCTTGGTGTGGATGCTGGTGGGGTATCCCCATAAAATGCTGCCCCCCCAATGATGTCTGCTGTCTGTGTTGCCCTTGCCATGCCTCATGTTTCTGATGCCTGCTGTTTTTTGTCAGTGCGGTCCTCTTGCTCTTTCTATATTGCGATGTTCTGCTTGGTGGAGAGAGAGAGAGAGGCAGCAGCAGGCAGGAAAACACACTACACACGCTGACACTGTAGTGTAGGAAAGAGAAACAGCAGGTGCCTGTCACCCTGTTGCTGTGAACGGTGAACTGTCTGTCTGTTATCCAAAGTTAGTGCCCTTAGATGGTGCCCCCCCATGTCCAGTTACCATGGGCACAGCATCTTACAGTGCCAAGTGGGGTCTACCCACCCACCGTCCCAGCAAACAGTGGTCCACGAGTAGGCTGAACACACCCTACTGATATGTGCATAGTATATATAGGTAGTTATGTCACTTCATGGTCAAAGGTGGAGGAGGGGAGACACAGAAGCACATTACAGTGCAGTGACAGCATGTCAGGAATGGGGATTGCTCTTGTTCCATCTCTCTGTCCCTGTGGTGACCTGCTGCTGTGTCGCTTGTGCCCTCTCTGTGTGTCTCTCCTCCCACAGGGACACAGAAGTACAGTACAGCCCACTGCAGACAGGACCGGTGACCACGCTTGCTTCCTGTAAGTTTTACTGCCCTGCTGTTAGACATTTCTCAGATCCATGTGGCATTCAAATAAAGTATTTCCAAGCCACTTCCTCTCCCAAGCACACCAAGAGGTTCACAAATGGAATGTACATTGATGCACTACCACCTAGATCCCCAAATAAAGACCCTGACTGAGGATTAAGCCCTGAGCCACAAGACGAAGGTATGCAGAGGCCGATTAAGCAGCTAATATTGTAGGGTATTATCTATGGAGTTTGTGGTACCAAGGAACAACTGTCCCATTCAAGAAGACAAGAGAATTCCCTAGACAACACAGTGTTTTATCGAACGTGGGATAATGTGGCAGGGAAGGTCACAGGGCAGGGTTGGAATCTGAGACTGGCTGAGAAAATGACCGCATGCATCACATATGGAACAGGATGGCACTGGGGTATAGTGAAGAGCAATAGCATACCTGTCCTGAAAATGTATAGACAGATAGAAGTGCAGTAACTAAGCCCCTTACATGCTGTATGTGTAAGTACAGTCCAGAAAGAACACAGCTACATGGCAAATACAGAGAAGCCAAAATACAAGTATCCAAATCTTTTATATCAAAATTAACTCTCAGCTACACTACCAGAGGTCAGATGAAGGAAAACACCACAAGTTAGCGTACTATAATTGCAAATATTTGTTGAGTAAAAAAGTAGTAGCACCCCCCATTAATGGAATGGCATCTACGTATGTTTCACGTCGCACTTGACACTTTATCTTGATAAAGCATCAAGTGCAATGCAAAATGTACATAGATGCCATTCATGGGGGGTGCTATCACTTTTTTTACTCACCAAATATTTGTCATTATAGTACACTAGCTCGTGGTGTTTTCTTTCATCTGGTCTCTGGTAGTGTAGCCGAGAGTTTGTTTTGATATAAGAAAATGCTGTATGTGTGTGTGTGTCTGTCTGCACACAGAATGGCAGTGCTCTCTCTCCCCACACAAACTCACTCTCTCTGCAAAGCACCAGGGCAGCAGGGCAAGACAGAGGACAGAGCAGAACAGATACAGAAAGTACAGTGCAGGACAGTAAAAGACCTAGAAAATTGCAATGTGTTTTGCAGCACGGCGGTAGAGAAACAACAGCCCCCAATGGGAATGGCAGGGACAATTTTGTGCAGCAGCAGTTCTTCGCTCCCTCTTAATGAATACCCCGGGTGATTTCTACAGTGCAGTATGGCTGAATACACACAGTGAGACACAGTAACATTTCCCCACTTTCATTCTGTCTCTACCTCCGGTGTGGGTCTTGCTGTCAGAAATCATTGGGGGAGGGGGCGACAGGCTGCAGACTGTTTGGACTACTAGCACATGGTGTGGCAACATTAACACAAAATTTAAAGCATCATGTGTCATCACCACTGTGTGGTGCTTTTTGTAACTACTGTGGATGACAAGATGGAAGACATCACCCTGTAGTACAGGGATTCAGATTGCTGGGCTGCAGGAGTCAGTGACAGTGGAGATTGAGCCAGTGGGCTTCTGCCACAGAGGCTGCATTCACCAACTGAAGAGATAGAGAGAGACAGCCAGGAATTAACAGGAACTGCATGGCACAGGAAGAAGAGAACCAGTGACTGTTTATGTGCTACAGGGGCAAAATGTCCATCGGGGACAAGACAAACAGTGGACTCACCCTTGCATTTGCCCAACTTCTCGATACTGTCTGTACAGCATACAGACATACTGGAACACACTGTGTGGTTCCAGTGATGCTTACTAGTAGCATGACACTGACCACAAAGACATGGACAATGAGAAGTTTGAAGCAACAGTGTCACATCAGCCTTGGTACTTCTCCCAATCGCACTGTCACTGCATCTGTGGTGTGAGTGCTTCACTCTGCTGTCTCACGTTCCATTGAACACCCACTCCTGCTTAAGGTGTCTGGCCACACACACTCACCTTCCCAATCCCACTATCACTGAATGTATCTTCCTCTTTAGTAGTCTGAGCAAAGTGTTTCTCCATGCTGTCTCTCACTATGTCTCAACCGCTCCTTCTGTGCCTGCTACTCCCCTTCAGTGTCTCTCTCTGTCTCTCTCTCTCTCTCTCTCTCCCCCTGCCACTGTGTCATACATTATTGATTACTTACATGGGGTTGTTATTCCATGGAGCTGTCTCCATGCCTGTATGTCACTGAAGTACACAGCAGGGATCCACAGAGATAGAGAGAGAGAGTGAGAGAGAGAGAGAGAGAGAGAGAGAGAGAGAGACAGAGAGACTACAGCATCTACAGACACAGCATGTGGAGGGGAGGGTAAATGACATGTTGTAGGCATGGTAGCAGAGGTTGTTATCCACATAAAATGTCACAGATCATATCATTACTGTATCTGTGACATTTATATGTATGTAACTGCAAGAAAATGTGGGTTTTTTTGGGACTTTTTTGCAAGGTGGCATGATACAGTACCTTTCCTGCTGTTTAAACAGCAAAAAACACCTTTTTTTGAATTTTTGTTGTGTTTAAACATACCCCAAGTAATAAGTGCATTAAGCACTCCAGTGTGTACTGTTAATGGGGAATAATGCACACCCCAGATGCTGTGAGGTCACTTGGCCTGTGGCCTTGTGCCTCACAATGCACCCAAGGTGTGCATTAATCCCCATTAACAGCACACCCTGTTGTGTGTTAATGCTTACTTGTTTTGTTGGCACCGACCATCTAACTCTCTCTGTCCCAGACAAGACGCAACTCACAATTTGTGAGAATTAATCCCTCACAGGCCTACATAACAAAACTAGTCAGCTGCTCCTCGCTCGCACACTGCATAATACCAGCAGCACTTCCAGTCACACAGGTACAGCTAGCCACTTGTTGGGTTAGAGGATTTCTGCAGGACATTACCCAGATTGCAGATCTATCCTTCACATGAACAAAATGTACCAACTTCAAGAAGAGAACAAGTTATCACTGCCAGGTTATTAAGTTACTAATCCTTCATGTAGAAGAGATTTAAACATACACTAATACTTTGCTACAATAAATAAGTCCACTGTACTGCTCTCTACTGTAAACATACATAGTAAAAGCTGGACCCCACTGAAAATGAGAAATTGCCTCTTACTTGGGATATCCTGGGTAAATGCATTATAAAAGTGGTAAAATGAGGATCCCACTGAAAGAAAAGATGTTGCATCTCCTCTGTACTATCCTGGGTAAATACAGTGTAAAAACTGGACCAGACAAAACCCCACTGCAAACAAGATATCACAACTCATCTGGGCTATCTTGTATAAATATATTGTAAAACTGTAAAAGCAGAACCCTACAGCACAACCCCATTGAAAAGCAGATGTTGCATATATGCTGATCTGTCCTGGAAAAATACATTGCACAAGCATCCAGATCACCCATCTAGTAGCTGTCATGCATATTTCTGGTGGTCTAGTGGTCCCCCCATAAGGGCATTTGACCCCCTCGTGACTCACCGTCTCAGGCACCCCCCCAGCCCTGGTCACATAATGCAAGCTACAGCAATAGTGATGACTAGCACAGACCTCTCCTCATCACCGCAACTGGTTTCCATCTGATGGTCTCTGAGCAATCACACGTATTGTACAAACATTGGTTTCTACTATACTCATGGTTGCTCATTGACAATCAGGCGGTGGCTGCTCAAGGTGGTGAGCAGAGGGCTGTACAGGTCACCGTAACTATTGCTGTACTTTGGCTTAGGTGACCTGAGTGGAGGGGAGGGTTGTGGGGAGGAGGGTCCTGAGCAGGTAGGTTGAAAGAGGACCTGATACCCTTATGGGGGGGGACTAGACTTCCAGGAATATTCAAGACAGCTGCAGGATGGTCAATTGAAGGTGCAGGAACCACTACACCACCAGGCATATTCGAGACAGCTACAGAAGAGGTGATCAGGGAGTGGGGGACCACTAGACTACCAGGAATATTCAAGACAGCTACAGGACAGTCAGTTAAGGGGTACAGGAATCACTACACCATTGGAATATTTGAGAGTGCTACAGGACAGGTGACTAGGGTGGTGGGGGGGACCAAGGCCACAAGGAATATGTAAGACAGCTATAGAATGGGTGGGGGGGAGAATGCACACATATTAATGCACCCATAGTGGGTGTACAAATGGACCATAGCGCCATCCATGCCCAAAGGGGTCATTAGCATGTTAGGGCTAAATATGGTACACAAGAGCCCAGCCACTATCCCATTTGATCTGCTCCACCTCCATTATGCTCGTGTCAGCCATATTCAGTCTTGATCTGTGTCAGGATAGCACATAGTCACTACACAGTGTACTGACATGTCCCCGTATTTAGACAGTTTGCATGCTCCAGTTGCAGTGAGCTAAATGTCTGAATATTGCCCACCAGGCAGGCTGTGCACAAACTGCCACAGACCACATGTGGCCAACTCTGAATATGGGGGCCTAAATACTCTTTAACTGAGTAGAACCCAAAGTCCATGAAACAATGGCTCATGGGGGTAAGAATTACCTTTCTGTAGCCTCAAGATACTGTTGTTCTAACTTGTAACAGCATGAAAGCAAACATCTTTGGCACTGACTTATGCTTGTTTCTTTGGGAGGAAAAACATACATAGCATTACCATGTCAGACAAATAGAGATGCAGCAAAGTTAAAGTCTGCCTATGAAGTGGACACAAAGTAGCCCACTTCGCGTTACCATTCTGCTACACGAAGTGCCCATTTTAAGCCCTCAGTTCACCACTTTGTATTGTAATTATGACTGCATTGTTCTCTCCACCTTACTTCACTTTAAGGTGGAATGAGAATTCACAGGCAGCCCACACACATCACATGGCTTACACAGTGTAGGTCACATGCTTCAGGCAGGCAGGCAGGAAGGGACTCATGTTTGAAAGAGAGTTTCACTTTTGCCTTGAAGTAGGAGAAAGAGGTTGTGTGTAGAGATACAGTGAAGTTAAAGTCCACCAGCAAAGTAGACGCAAAGTACACCACTTCACGTTACTTTATGACTAAGCAAAGTGCCCATTGAAAGCATTACTTCACCACTTCGTCTTTTGATGAAGGTGATAATGACTTTGCATTGATTGCTCACTCCACCTTTAAGGGCAGAGTTAGAATTCCCAGGCAGCCCACACACATCACATGGCTTACACAGTCTAGGTCACATGCTTCAGGAACGCAGGAAGTGAATCATGCTTGAAAGAGAGTTTCACTGCAGCAGCAGCCCCTAGCTCCAACAACACCTGGACCCTCCCACCTGTGCCTGGTCCTCTCTGCACCTCATTAGTGTGGGAGTTCTTCACTACACTGCTTGGGGACAGCAGTGTAGTGAAATGTAATCTATGTGGTGTGTAGGTGCGCCGTAGCCCCAAAGGAACTTACCTTGGCACTGGTGGTCAGCACACCCACCTGTACAACCACCACCATGTACAGTGGCAGGCCAAGGTTGCAGAACAGGGCAGTAGGTCACGTGATGGCAGCCTAAGAGAACAGAAGCAGCCTCCATTAGCTCCGTACCTAACTCGCTAAAACCAACTAAATTGACAGCTCATCAAACCTGATACGGAGGATTCAAGCTTAAAACTACTATAGAGAGACTCCATAAAACAACAGAAAGTGCTGAAAATGGAAGTTTTTATGCGGAAAGCACCACTGTGACACTCACCACCGCCATCCCCTGAGAAAGACAAGGCCCCAAAGCGGCCTAAAGCTCAAGTGTCGAAAACCCCTGCAAATTTATTGCCGTTAACAGTTCTTAGAAATCATGAAGCCCATGCAGGAATCGATCGATAGTATAGTAGAAGAAATCCACCAAATCAAAACAGCTACCGACTCCTTAAATACTCGTATGACAGACTTGGAAGCCCGCCTCACCTCGGCAGAGAAAAAACTGGATACGGTTGTTATTGATCAGACTTTAACTAACCGAAGAATTAAAAAACTAGAAGATAAATTAACAGACCTTGAAGGGAGGAGCCATAGAAACAATCTACTAATAATGGGCATACCAGAAAAGGAGGAAGGTGCAAACCCCATACTTTTTGTCCAGAAGTTCTGTGAGAGAATTGCAGGGCCTTCCCCTAATGGCTCGACCTATGTTGTGGAGAGAGCACACAGGGCACATTGGCCACTCCAACCCCCTGGCTCGGCACCCAGGCCTATCATCTTTAAACTACTTAATTTTCAAGACAAACAATACATAACGGCAAAGGTTAAAGCACTACAAGAAGTCCTTTGGGAAGGGAGAAAGGTCAGAGTAACCCAAGATCTGCCTCATCCGGTCCGTGTTAAAAGACAAGAGCTTCATCCACTTGTTACAAAACTAATAGCCGCAAGCAAGCCTTTCCGAGTTAAGTACCCAGCGATACTACAAGTAAAACTTGGTGACCAATGTCCGTCTTTTGAATCTCTGGAGCAAGCAAAGAGTGAATTAAAAGCAGCACTTCCAGATCTATTCAAGTGAAATGGAGCCACTAGTGCATGGCATTTAAGTTTATATGTAGCGGCAGCTTTCTGTGCCTATGCTACTAAAGCCACAGTTGATGTACAACACCTTATAACTCAACACTGGATCACTTAATAACAGGAGAAGCTGGAACCTACCTGTAATGACAGTCCTTTCATGCCAGCGATACTCGAGCAAAGACCTAATACATAAGTAGACAACATGGGTCCACTCGTAGCGGCAGCTTTTTCGTGCCAAGGCTACTGAGGCCACAGCTCGCGGAACTTGTGGATGACCCCTAACAATTCTACTCCCAGTCAATTGACACTCAGAAAAGTCTGATTCTACTCGCACTGACATTTCTCTTGTGGCACCGCTACCTAAAGCATGACTTTGTGCATAAATAGACTGCTACTGCTTCCTGGCACAGTGATATTATAATCACTCCTATAAACAATGAGCGATCATTTAGAATCCAACCTGGAGGAAGTGCGAGTTTTCTGATTCTGATATAACATAAGAGAAAAATATAATCTCACCCCTACAAAATGGAAGACCCCTAATTGGTCATTTAAAATACACTCGGCATGAAGGGAATGTCATGAACTACAATTTGAGAATCCGTTTGTATAATTAAGTTTGCATGAGTTGAATGTTTGGACCTTACCCTAAATAGTGGAAAAGATATACTGATCATGATGGGATTTAATTTACAGCTTGCTAATAGCCTATTCTTGGACATTAGTCCTTTATTACTGGCATTTATGTAGCCAAGTTTTGTGGTTTTTTGACAAACCTGAAGGTTTTCACCTTGCTTCCTTTTTTTGACCCAGCTTTCCTTCAAATGAACCCACAAACCTTTTCTTTTGTTACCTTTAAAAATAAACAGCCAAAGGTTTTGCTGTAGTTAAAATGCCAGAATAATCTAGCGAGTTGGGGTGGAGGCTTTTGGGGGGGTAATGGTCTCTAGGTTGTTTGATGGTTTTACATCACCTGACATAACAGATGGTAGTTAGTTCATTGGAACTGAGAGTAGTTTTAGGGTTTGCGTGGGATAATGTGGGGGGGGGAACGTTTGAACAGATCATCTCCTCTCTACCTATTTATACTAGGTGTTAATAAAAACATTAAGCACTTCCACCAAAATTCTGATATGCCCCAGGGTAGTTGGAAACCTAATATTATTGTCTAACAATGACAGGTCCTTACACAATCCTTAGTTGGAATATAAAAGGCGACAGAGGCAGAACTAAGCGGCAAGTAATATTAAGACATCCGAAATCTCTCAGAGCTGATATTATCTGCCTACAAGAAATGCATCTCAAGAGGGAAGACGTTTCTTTATGGTGTAAAGGATGGGTAGGGCAGTCCTACGGGGCAGGTACTTTCACAAATAGAGGTGGTGTCACTATTCTTTTCCATAAAAATGTCCCTTTCAGGCTAGAAAATGAGGTATGGGATAGCCAGGGGCGATATATAATATTACATGGAACCCTGGGCACACATCAATTGATGATAGGATCGATTTATGGACCAAATGGGGACTCTCCAACCTTTTTCGTCAAACTAATGGGAATCGTGCCCACTATGCCCCCTAGAACTATAGTTCTGGGAGGAGATTGGAATATTACACCCCGATCATCATTAGACAAATCGGACCCTAAAAAAAACTGGCTTTTCCCCAGCTCAGAGAGCCTTGCAAGACCTAATGAATGGATTGGGCATCCTGGACATTTGGAGGATATTAAACCCCACTGAGCAACAATATACCTTTTTTTCTCATTCCCATCATACTTGCTCACACATAGATTATATCTTGGCCAGTTCCCACATCTTACCCAAAGTTATGGAAGCTTTAATCCACCCACGAGTAATATCAGACCATTCCCCAGTTTCATTAGTTGGAGCATTCGGACATGGGATCAAAAGAGAGTTCATGTGGAGAATGAACACGCAACTACTCCAGATCCCCTATATGCAGGCCCATCTTAAAAATTTTATTATTTCCTTTTTGAACACTAATATGGGGACCGTCTCTAAAATTGACATTGTCTGGTCAGCCCTGAAGTGTCCCCTGCGTGGGGAATGCATACGATTAACATCGGTCAAAAAGAAAAAAACACAACATGCAAACTGAATCTCTACTCCAAGAGATAAAAATGTTAGAATCTAGTATTAGTAAACAATCCTCAGATTCTGAATGGACTAAACTCCATATGTTACATGCCCAATTTTCAGATCTGGTTTACCAAAAAGCGGAACTATCTTTAAAACGTGTCCAAATAAAATACCTAGAATTGGGTGAACGAGCCAGCAAGCTACTAGCATACCGACTTAAACAAGCGGAGGCAGCTCGCTTCATACCAGGGTTATACTCAAGTAAAGAGGGCCTTCTTATTACAGATCCGAGGGAGATTGTGTCCATTTTTGCAAAATACTATAGAGATCTATATCATTGCAGAAATGAAGAAATCCCAAATGAGCAGGTACAAGCTTACTTTGATCAGTTAGCGCTCCCAGTATTGCCCGAAGATAAACATTCGTCTCTAAACTCCCTCATTATGGAATGGGAAGTAGTACTAGCAATTAAGCAGCTCACATCAGATAAATCACCCGGACCGTATGGCCTTCCTACCAATCTGTATAAATTATACACTGCAGAACTTGCCCCCTTGCTAACCAGAGTTTTTAACTCATGGTACGAATCAGGTCTATCAGAATGCGCATATCTTGAAGCCCTGATTACTATTATCCCCAAGCCAGGTCGGGACCCACACTATGTGGAAAATTACTGCTCTATTTCGCTCCTTAATACTGACGTTAAAATACTAGCAAAAATACTAGCCAATCGATTGAGACCCTTTATGGGCACACTAATTAGCAGTGAACAAGTGGTATTCATGCCGGGAAGGTCTTCAAGTGATCATACGCGTCGATTATTGCACCTCATTCTCATAGCTAGTGAGCTATCCATACCTGCGGCCCTAATAGCCTTAGATGCAGAAAAGGCCTTTGACCGGGTCTCCTGGCATTTTTTGTTTACTGCACTCTCCCAGTATGGTATCCCACAAATATTTATTAACTGGGTCAAATTGCTTTACTCATCCCCTACAGCCCAGATTTGGTGCAATGGTCACCTCTCAGAACCATTCCCATTAAGTCGTGGCACTAGGCAAGGATGCCCCCTCTCACCACTCCTTTTTAATTTTTATTTAGATCCTTTTATCCATAAATTACTTGCAACTCAGGGTCTACAAAGCATTCTTGTAGGAAACAGACAACACCTCCTATCTGCCTATGCAGATGATCTTTTAATACACATAATGAATCCAAGTGTAAGTGTTCCTGCCCTACTGCAAGAAATTGAAACCTTTTCAATGATTTCCTACTACAAACTAAACCTGACTAAATCCACTGTTTTCCCCTTAAACCACAAATTATTTAAAAGTGATATAAAGCAGTACGGATTGCAATGGGAAAACAAAAGCATAACCTATCTGGGTATTAAAATTTTCAAATCATTCTCTACCATTGTTAAAGAGAATCTCACTAAGTTAATAAAAGTAATCAAAATGGACCTGGAAAAATGGAATACCCTGCAGATTTCATTATGGGAAAGAATCAACATCATTAAGATGAATATTCTCCCTAGAATCTTCTACCCTCTCAATATGTTAGCCCCCTATCTTCCTAAAATATGGTTCACTAAACTAAGGAATACAATTAATACATTTATTTGGAAAGGTAAACCAGTAAGACGGGCATACCATAAGTTGACAGCACCAAAGTCCCAGGGAGGACTTTCCCTTCCATCATTTTTTGATTATTATGGAGCAGTCCACATTACAAAGCTAGCTTTCTGGATGTACGGCCCACACAAGAGAGAATCAGGGTCTTATACCCCAGCATGGCTAAATATAGAAGAGACCCTCGTGTCTTCTACTTCATGCTCATTACAATCGCTACTATATTCATCCTTGAAACATATCCCCATTCATATCAAAAAATACCCAATAGGATGGTCATTGAGGGCTCTGAATCAACTGCAGAACCTCCTGAAAATAAACTGGCATGTGGATGGAGAACAACCACTCTTAAATAACCCTCATTTCATGATCCAACATAAACCTATCCCATTAAACTTCTGGCCTGCACTAAAGGATGCCAGACTTAAAGATGTCATAGACAATGGTAATATGTTACCATATACTCAACTTCTCGGAACCTCCCTGAACTAAGTGGTCACCCTTTTAAATACTGGCAAATTATGCATGTAATCTCTTCTTTTATAAATAGGGGTCGACCCCTTGAGCCCCCTAGGACTGCCTTATCCTACCTATTAAACACTGCTACCCACCCACATTCAGTATCCGCAGTGTACAAAGAACTGCAGTCCCTCGATACCCAATTACCATTAGGTATAAGTCAGTACTGGGTTAAGACCCTATCTCTCTCACCCGCACCTGACTTTTGGCAACAATTCTGGAATAACCTATATAGGTTTATTAAGCAAGATCATTTGCAACTTATACAATTTAATGTGATGCATGATATATATTATACACCCCAAAGGCTTCACAAGATGGGCAAGATACCTACTCTCTGTTGTTCCCAATGCTCCTATAAGAACGGGGATCTTTACCATATGTTATGGGCGTGTCCCAAAGTTCAATTATTTTGGAAAGATATACAAAACTCGCTGAGCCCAATCCTGGCTCTAAACTCGCTGTTTTCCCCAGAGAAGTGCCTACTCAATTCTTTCCCAACAGGAACTTTGAAACAAAAGAAATATTACATGGCCCTTATTTCTGCAGTGGCCAAACTTGTACTCATGAGACATTGGACTCTGAACACTCTGCCTACTACACTAGAATGACATAGAGAAATATTACTTGCCCTACAGCTGGAAAAACATATTGCAAGCATGAATAACCGGCTCCGAAATTATCTTGACAAATGGGGTGCCCTGGATGCATTATTAGCTACATGGAACCCTGAAAGTAAACAACTTGATGATCATTGACCTTCACCTAGTAACAGGTTTTGATCTGGGGAAAAAATATCCCTAACCATAGTAGAAGAAAATGATCAGTTCTTAATGTTGCTTTAATGGAGAGAGGAGTGAACAATGATGGAGATAGACTATTTTAGGTTGGGGGTACCCTCCTTTTTTTAAATTATTTCTTTCTTATACACCTTCTTGATTTTACCCTTTCTCTTCTACCCAAAGGTCAAACATGACACACCAGCAAGACTACAATACACTGTTGTGTTAAATTATATTCAACTACCAGAACATATGTTAACGTGCTATAATTTACCTATGTAGAGATATTTGACCCAAGACATGGTGACTAAGGTAAATACATATTTAATGTATATTATGTAACTAATTTTGGTTCCTTTATTTTTTTTTTCATTCTTATTTGCTTTTGTATTTTAATGTATTAAAAATCAATAAAGCTTGCTGAATAAAAAAAAAGAACAGGGCAGTAATGCACTTGCTGGCCCTGCTGGGGAAGTGGGGTCAGCATGGCATTCATCTGCGCACAGTGGTGTGAAACATGGAAGGGGAATGGACCAAGCATCTGGCTGTTCCACCACCACAACCTACAGGAGGTGATGGTGGCAGCCCTGTCCAACTACCTGCCACACAGGTCAATTTGGCCCCGATGTGGAGTGAATTGGAGGCTGTTAACCACAGTCTTGACAATGTTGAGCAGCAGTTGGAGTGAACTGAGGGGCACCAGTTACAAATTATGGGGATGCTGCAAATGCTGCTGTCCCCATCAGAACATTGATCATTATTTTTATTTTGTCCTTGAACCCACCACCCTCTGTGTGAAAAAATAGATCCTAACTTTTCCCCGATCTGTCCCCCTTCTATCTTCAAATTTTGGGCCCTTCCTCATGCACATCTCTTTTTCTGGATGATGCTACCCTCTTGTATGTTGTTGATTTGCTTTTGGTACTTGATATTTTCTATCATGCCCCCCTCTCTGAGTCATCATCATCTTCAACAGGAACTGCTACATCACAACCTTTTTGAGGAGGGAGGGATTTCATGTCAAGAGACCCAGACACAGTTACCTTAACTTTTTTTTTCTCTGGTTCCCAATCAGTGTATCATCAGAACTGAAAAAAATATATGTAACTGCTGTGATTTGTAAAGAGCACGATTTGTCTTGTGCTGATCGACTGGTGTGACATGACTAATGAACTGTACAAAAATACCTACAACTGTACTTCCTTGACCTGTACCACCCCAAACACCCTGACTTGAAAACACATATTAATGAGTACAATGGTCAAGCCAAGATACTGCAACACAGTTTATATGCAACTTACAACCCCAAAACATAAAGTTTTGTAATTAGTGACTCATCATGACCATGAAGATGAAGAATGCAATTTGTATTGTGAATGACTCATGATTGCCCTGACTTAAAAATGCACATTAATGAGTACAATGTTCAAGCCAAGATATGCACCACAAGGTACTCTGAAGGGAAGTCAAATAAAAAACTGCGACTTAAGTTACAGATGGTGATTAGGCCCTAAAGAGATGCAAATGCACAGATTAAGACTGCGCTGTGTACTCAAGAGATGCAGACACAAAGGCACAATGACACCTTAACCAGTGCTCACAAGTCACAAATCCAAATCTGGAAAGAATACCTTTTGCTGGTTGGTGGGAAGGGGGCAGTGAACTGCAGTAACAGTCCACTACCAACATACCACAAAGCAGATGTGGTGGATAGCAGATTCACACTGCTGCAATTACTTTGTGGCACAATAAAATTTGTCTGATTTGATGACACACATCGCACATACACTCACACACACACACACTACAAGTAATGCACAGTAAATTGAAAACTTCAGTAATATAACCAAATCTTTTAAACAAACTGAAATTATGCACTGCTGCACAACAATCAACAAAAAATGTCAAGAATTATTGAAAATATTACTGTGTGTACATTAACACAATTATACAAGAAAAATATAACCAGTTAATCTACCTGCACCTCAGATACGCCCCTCCCCAAAGCACACTTCAAGTGTCTGTCAGCACACAGACTGAATGTTCTAAATTAACATTTAAAATCCACACACAAACAATATACACTCGATGATATGAGTACAGGAGGGTTTCCTACAATTGATGTACTAAGTTTTGAGAAACGAAATGGCTCAAAAAGGCTTTCTTAACAGATTTTAGAGGGTTTCAATTGCAGAGCTCTGAGAGCAAACTGTCTCCAGCTACCACTACACACACACACACTACACAGAACTAAGACTGTGCAGAACAATCTACAGCCCATGTGACCTGCAGTCCAATGAATCACTGCAAAATTCACATTGGAGTTCACAAACAAGGCGAAGTGATGCGAAGTAAATAGATTTCTATGTTCTATCACCTTACAATTGGTGCAGAAGTGGCTGGGGAAGGCGGAGTAATGTGAAGTCATTGTTTTCAATGGACTTCACATTCCTCATTATAATGTGAAGTACTCTACTTGGCATTGTGGATTACTTCTCGGATTCCGAGTTACTCCATGAATTGCTTCATGGAGCGAATTTTGGCCACTTCACCAGCCTCTACAGACAAATGCTTCATTTAATACAAATATAAAAATCTTACACATACAGATGTGTAGGAAACAATATGACAAGTCAAAGCAGAGCAGTGAATTCAACTCCAGGGTCTGTGCTATCACAAGTGCATAATTAGGCACAGTCACAGGGCAGGTATCATCTAAGTGTAATCTCAGTTTAATGTCATAGTTACTCCATCTTACTGTTAACATGTTTGATTATAGTAATAAATAGGGGTGACTGTAGCTAAAAGAAGAACACTGAACTGAAGCCTCACCCCCAGCTCCTCACCCATCTTCACCATTGGAGCTTACAGTACCTTGTAAGTCCCAGAGAGAAGATAGCCATTAGACAGAGGCACCAATAAAACTGTCACTTTATTATCAATCAAGCATTATTTACAAATAAACTCCTTACAAATGCAAATAAAGAGTAATCACCCAGATTTTTCCCCAGGATTGTCAATACAAAAACTGGACAGAAGATAACATGATCTTTACTTACCTTAGTAGGGAAAGTAACTTTAACTTAGCAAACAGATTTACCAAAAAAAAAAATGAGACTACCTGTTTTACTCAATTGGAGGATCATCACAATACCTTTCTGCCTGTCCCAGCCCAGTGACTTCACTGCCACAAGCCGAAACCTGATCTTAAATCACCTTGTGCTCCAATAAAATCTGTGAAGCAATTCAGCAGAGAAGCTATTAAAAAAAGTTCCCTGAAAGCTGTGCTTCAAAGACTGCTCAGTTGCTGATTTAAGACTGCTGCCTGGATAATTATATAAAAGTAAAACATCATTGTAGACTTTGGAAAAGTTTGGGAGCACTAAACCCCTGCCAGTAGGGCATTGTTTAGATAAAAAATGTGTGAAAACAGGATTTAAGTGACCTTTAAGAATAAAACAAGGTGCATTTGCTGTTTACACTGAGTGTACCCACTGATTGCAATTTGAGCTGGCATGAGAATGTTATATGTAGTTAAGGACCTCCCCCCCAGCATAGCAATTTCAGGTAGTGGAAGGATTGTGGTTCAACTCCGAAATGTGCTTTGGTGGGAGTCTAAAGTGCACGATGAACTTCCTGCTATGAGTGACTTTTGAGGGGTGTGACACTTCCTGTCCAATGCAGAGTGCTGTGCAAGGGGGCTCAACAGTAGCACACCAATCATCAGTCAGGCTGATTGTGATGCTGTTTTGCCTGAAGTGGTCTACACTTGAAAAGAAAAAGCCACACCAACCATGTCACAGCTTTTTCCTTTCATCTACAGGACTCTACCCAACAAACAGCTGTTCTGGGTCCTGATCAGCCTGGCTGATTGACATAATCCCCCTCAGCACCTGGTGGAGTCATGCATTGGCACACACATGCATGCCACCCCCTTTGATGTGCAGGGCGCATGTCCTGTAATTAGCCGCAAATGCTTTCCTGCTTTCCTTGAAAATGAAGCTGGTATGTCTTGTAATCTTCCTCCACATAATTCAAATCAAAGATAAGCAAAAGACACTTTAACGAGATGAAGACACATACCAGTTCACTGACATGCTGTAAAAGTAGTACCCTACTAACAGGGGTAGGCGACGGTGATAGTCAGTCTTGGCTTCATCTGACAGAGCCCAAAATTTATGGTGCAGTGGATACATGAATTGGTCCAGCACTCCACTCATGAATGTTTTACATGCACACAATATGGACACTGGAGGCTGGACCAATCCTTATCGATTCTGGTCTCAGGAATGTTTTATTTTGTAATTCCTGCTGGCATGCTAGCAGTTGTCCCTAGGTGTATAAGATTGCTCAGGAACTGCTCCAGTCCATAGTAGCTGCTGTTTAAACCCCTGTTCCACTGCATGTGAAGTGCTGCATTTGATGCATTTCTATGACTGCCTATCTGCACCAAGTCCTGTTGCCTAGCTGCCAGATCATCAAGAGTGCTGCAACAAGTGTGGGCAAGTTGAACAATTCAGTCCCACTCTGTTCTTTAAAGGTTCAGTCTGCTGAGTCACGTGCCCGACTGTGTCCGCTCTCTTGTTTTTAATTTTGTGTTGTTTTTCTCTAACTAAAATTTGCTTTGTGCACCTTAGGGCTAAAAAAACCTTGTTTGCTGAAGCACAAGTGGGCCAGCAGTGCACAGAACCAAACTTGTCGGCATGCCACTCATTTTCTGCAGCCAGGTAATGAATAGTGAGCCTGTGTCCTCCAGCTCATCCAGCACAATTTAAATCCCAAATAAATGATCTGACAACGTGACTCTTGTGGGAATACTAGCATCACTGGTTATTTTACTTGTTTGTTTTTGTTGTAGCTGTATTCATTTATTTGTGATTTTAAATGCAAACAAAGGAATACAGCTTCAGCAGTAACAAACCAGTAAAATAATCTTGCACATCTGGCCAGCACCATTCTAGGGGAATCATTAAGTTTCCAAGGGTTTCCTGAAGGAACCCAACAGAAGCAAAGTTGTTACACAATAGGTTGCAAATGTAACAGTATACAGGTATGTATAGTTATCTAAAAGTTTCCTATCTTGAGGTACCTCATGGTACCACTAAAGTACCACTGAGCACTCAATTTACAATTTGCATTGACTGTAATGTGATCCTGCTTCATTCTGCCTCAGTATACCCAGGTATACCTCAGTACTGAGAACTTTCCTATGACTACCACTGTGTGGTTACATAACCTGTAGATTGTACATAACATTTTATTAAATGCTTGATCATTACCTGTATAGTGTAAGTTACACTATACAGTTACAGAACACACATTTAATAAAATGTGATCTACAATTTACATGTGTGACCATTGTATGGTAGTAATAGGTAGCTAAAAAAGAAGGGTTGCATGAGGAAGGATTGGTAGCTGGGATAAGTAAGGTAGAGGTTAGAGGGGGACAGAGAAGGGGAGACAGATAGGATGCAAAAGTGTGGAGAGGTTCAAGTGATGAGGTGAGGATTGATTCATGACAAAAGCATTGTTTCTTGATATGGGAGAATACATGGCCCATTTGATTGACGGTCAGCAGATCTCTCGATTTGCATTGTCAGGCATACAAGTATCCCTCATTATGAGGGGCATCAATCATTTTATGCCTCAAAATTTTTGAGGAGTAAAATGAGGTATGTCTCTCATAATGAGAGACACTTGAATTTGCTGTGTCCCTCATTCACCCTTCATAGAAAAGGTGCTGCACACCCGGAGAATGTGCTGTAAATTAGGACTTTTAAGCAGAAATTAATACTATTCTAAGATGATAAATAAAATAGCAACTTTGTACAAATAAAGGTAATGGTTTTCACAGTTTCTGAGCTAGTAACTCCATGTTTGCAGATGTTCCCCCCTTAATTATGAGAGTCAGTGCCCCTCATCCCTCATTTTGAGTGTCAGTGTCCCTCATTTCAGTGACAAAAGGTTAAGAGGTATGTTGTCAGGATATGAGTCACAGCTAACTTGGGCAGCACCAGCAGCAAATGCTTTTCTACATATGTGTTTTAAAGGTTCTGGGGATATGCAGTATATGTTTGACCTGTGACATAAACTTGTGAATTAGCACATAAATTAGGCCTTGTTACTGTATAAATGTTTAAAGTTTCTAGTCTGACTACCTTTGCAACCCCCTTACTCAAAGTTTTAGTGAGGGGGCTGCAAATTAGGTAGTCAGACTAGAAACATTAAACATTTGTACAGTAACAAAACCTTATTGAGTCTGCAGTGAGTGTCCAGGGATAGTAGTCAAATGTTTGAATACAGATGGCAATGGTGAATGCTGCTGTCACAGCTAGGCAAACCTGCATGTCCTGTTGATTTTCTGCTGGGATGTATGCTTTGCTGCTCTGTGTGCTTTTACATATTCCAAGGCTGGGAAGAGATAGTTTCCTCTTGGAGATAACTTCCTCATGGGAGGAGATAACTTCCTCATGGGAGGAGATAACTGCCTCTTGTGAAAGCCCAGGCAGCCACGGTGTCAGAATAGCCAGCCAAGTTTCTGAAGAGATCTCTAAACTGCACATACATTTCTTTTGAGACTGTCACCTCCCCTTTTTCATCTCTATGCCCCCTTGCCAAGGGAGCATATTGATGGAGAAGGGGAGATGACAGTCTCAGAAGAAATGTAGTGTGTGTGCACCTTAGAGCTCTCTTCAGAAACTGGTGAACAAGATGTAAAATGTAGCATTATTGGCCACAATATTGCCCCTTTTCTTGTTTTTCTCACATCCACTGGAGACTCAGTTCTAGGGCCAAATGCATTCTTCACAGACCTTCCAGCTGTGCAGTTACTTTGGCATAGTAGTATACAGTCATATAGCAAGAGAGACAGTCCTTCCTCCCTGGATGAGAACAGAATCCTCAGTGTTACTTGATCTCCCTCCCACCACTATATAATGGTGATTTGACTCAAATCTCATTTGCTGGCATAGCAAGCAGCACTTTTATTTATTTTTTAATTAGTCTTTGTTAACCAGGTAAGGCTCACTAGGCATAAGTGCCTGTTTTCAGAGGTGACCTGTGAACTTGACACTATTACACCACTGAGAAGGCCCAAGAGAGGAGATGCATTGAATGGATGCTTAGTCCTCTCTCTCCAGCCTACCAGAGCTGTCTCCTGAATGCCGATTGTTAGTGTGGCATGAGTTAGCATTACTGATGCACCGCCAGGCACGGTCATATGTGTTAATTTTTAAGCAGCAGTCCCTATAGTAGCAGGCTTCACCACCTAGCTACAAGTATTCATGGTGACTTGGCCTCAGTGGTATTGTGACTCCTGAATGTAACTCTATCAATGAGGAAAAGTGACAACCCTTATACAGTGTTAAAGAAAGTCTCACCAATATTGCTTTATTTCCCACGTATCCTGTGAATGTCAGAAATGCAAAGCAATATGCCAGCTCTTACTCAGGTGTAAGTAAAAATGCTAATGCAGCTGATGAGCTGGCAGGTCCCTTGGCATTGCTGACAATCTGTAATTTCAACCAATATGCACAGCCCTTATTAGTGGCTCTCTAGTTCATGCTGCTTTGTGATAGAAAAGGAACTAGAAGATTTTTGTAGGTGGGGTAGTCAACACTTTGCTCCTGAAACTGGGCCTAAAATGCACAAAAATGCACCATTGCACACCTTACATTTTCAAAATTTTCTGGGGGTGCATGCCCCCAGAACCCCCCAGAGGTGTTCGGTTTTCATAGCTAAATGTCGCTCCCCTTCTGTCAATTCCTGGATCTGCCACTGGAACTGCTGAGTGTGAGTGGCATACCTCTCAAGAGATCAGGCTTGCCAAGTTAGCTTGTATCACTGCCCCACATTGTTCTGCAGCTTTCCTGCTACTCGCTGTCATGCTCTCTGTCCCTGCCACAGATGCTGGATGGCATATGCAGCATATGCTACTGTGTACAAAAAGTTCTGGCATAGGGCATCTTTTTGTGAACCACTGCCAGTGCCATTTTATTTTGATTTCCCAAGGGCTTTTCCAATCCTGATCACGCTGCTTTCCCTGACTGCTTATCTGTTGTTTCTGATCCTTAAGGTTTAGCATACAAAATACCTGGATACCTATATGGGGGGACAAGGTCCCACTGCAGGTGAGAGGTTCCATAGTACCAGTAGCTGATTGGGTGCTGTGATGGCCAAGACGTGTGCTCAGGAGATAGATGCTTTCCCATTGGTCCGTGGAGGGAGTGGGAGAAGGAACGGTCATACAGCAGGCCTTCTAAATGCATATCCTCCTTTGAGGATTTTCTCCTGGCTTCCCCATCGTGGCAGTTTGTTTGGTGACCTGGCAGTTACCGTGATGCAGCACACTGCAGTCAGAAGTATTGGTGACCTACTTGAGGAGAGGGTAGGCACACGGTCACAAAGCAAGTAGTTTGAGCCTGCCCTGCATTGGAGACTGGAGTGGACCCCATATCATCAATCTAAGGGCTCTTTTACAATCGATTGCATTTTATAATTTCCTGTTCTAGTTAACTTGCAGATACAAGTGGTGTCCTGTAAGTACACTTTAAATCAGAGCAATCTGTATATTATGGGCAGCAGGAGGGGACTAGAGGCATGGCCGTTCAGTGAACTGAATAGAAATGCCATAATGCTATATGAGGGGGGCATGCTGATCACTATTTCGGGTGGGGAGATTGTGCATTCTGGTCACTATTGAGGTAAACTTGTTTATTTAAGTTTTTCAATCCATTTTAATTATTACAATTAAATGAATTCCTTGAGTCATTTGTCCCTTTTTTTTATAATTTGCACTTAAGGGGTTGACATTTAAATTGAGTTTTGCAGTCCCTAGGGAGCTGGGCTAGTGGCTGGGAAAATCTGCTGACACCGCAGATATCCCACAGATCCAACTGGTGCACATATTGAAATGTTACTTTCTGCAGTTCAGGCTAGCAGGGATACTTAGAGGAAACATTAACTGGCATGAAGCAAAATACTATAAAATAGAGAGAAGAGGGAAAAGGGAAGGGAAAAGGAAGGAAAGTCCACAGGCAATGAACCGTTATTATGAAGAATTTTTTATTCTTTTTCCAAGCAGCCTATGCTGATGTATTAATAAATGAAGATGGTTTCTCTGTCTCAGAGCAAAAAGCTGGTAAGGCGCTGAAGAAACATGAATGCAGACAAGATTATCCAGTTTCGATAGTTCTTCTCTTTATTGTGTAAAAATGGCAGTGAACTCAACGTTTCACCTACTGTGCAGGCTTTCTCAAGAGTTGCCTTTAAAATGTGGTTTTTCAGTATTCAAAAACTATCTTTCATCAATAACTTATCCTTCTGTGAATACATTTTTCAAAAATCCTTGGAGATATAAGCTTGTCTTAATTTCACAAGATTGTTTCAATGCTATCTGTTTGTTTCAATAATTTTCCTGTTCCTTTGGACTCTTTGCCTATGTCTCTGGTTTACTTTTGATGCATAAGACGCCGACTGAATATGCTCATGTAAGCTGCAAGCATACATGAGCATACTCAGCTGGTGTCTAATGCATCAATAGTAAACCAGAGACATAGGCAAAGAGTCCAAAGGAACAGGAAATTTATTGAAACAAACAGATAGCATTGAAACAATCTTGTGAAATTAAGACAAGCTTATATCTCTGAGGAATTTTGAAAAATTTATTGACAGAAGGATAAGTTATTGATGAAAGATAGTTTTTGAATATGGAAAAACCACATTTTAAAGGCAACTCTTGAGAAAGCCTATGCAGTAGGTGAAACATTGAGTTCACTGCCATTTTTACACAATAAAGAGAAGAACTATCGAAACTGGATAATCTTGTCTGCATTCATGTTTCTTCAGCGCCTTACCAGCTTTTTGCTCTGAGACATAGAAACCATCTTCATGAAGCAAATTAGAGCAGCCTTAAGTTTTAACCCCTATAGTTGAAGTTACATTTACTGCAACTTTGGACCATTTTGATTACTGTGCATTGCTTATATATGTGGGTGACAAATAGATATTGCTGGAAACTTATTATTCAGTGAGTTTTAGACAGGTTTTCTATCCACTGAAGACCTGATAAAGTAGCCTTTATGGTTTCAGAAGTGTGTGCTTCTTCAAGACATTTTGTATGTTAGTCACTGTTAACAGTATTGTATCCTGTAACTGCTGCTGCTTCTACTTTTTAATAAATAATAAATTAATAGCAAGATTCGATTGGCCTCAAAGGACACAGTCAGCACAAAGGACACCACACTTACAGTAAGTGTGAGGCTGGTCCCAGTTCTTACTTTGTGGGCAAACACATTGTGGTTTACTTATTGTTTACTATAGTATATTAGATTATGGTAGACTAATTTTGCTTAATTGCAGGCTGACATCTTCTTTTACTATTTTATTTATTTATTTTTATTTATTTATTAATTGAAAGAATTGGAATTACAACCTTTTAGTCAAGGACTCCTTTGTCAAAAATGAAATAACACAGCAGGGTACAAGAAAGATAAGAACAGAGCAATATTACAATGTTGAAAAGAGGACAAGTAACAAAATTCAAGAGAGGAGAGATCCAGCCAAAGTCAGACAGTGAGCAGTAAATGACAATAGTTACAGTATTAAAAGACAGTGATCAATAAACTATAGTCTGGTTACAATTTATGCAGGGTCAAGAGGAAGGGGCAGACCCCAGATCAAAGGGAAAGTAAGGGAGAGTGGTGGGTGACTTATGTCTGCATTGCAGATAGGGACTAGGTGCAGCCACAGCAGGAATGGAAGAGAATTCCTGAGCAGAGTCAGGATTTAAATGGGCCTAGACACAGTTCCAGAGAGAGACAGCAGGAGGTAGTTCATTAAACCAGAGGGAAGCCCTGTGGAATAAGAAGCGTTGGCCCAGGGAAGTCCTGCAATGGGGTACTAAGAGAGAGGCAGACAGAGAGCTTTGAGTTGTCCAGTTTTTGGTGTAGTGCTGCACAAGATGACGAAGTCCTGAGGGGAGAAGCAAAGTGAGGGCTTTCTATCAAGGAGACAGGTTTGGTATCTGAGCCGCCTGTTGAAGTTAAGCCAGTTGGAGTGACAGTAGAGCTCACAGGTGTGAGTCCACTAGTCACATCCGGTGACAAGTCTGCAGGCTTTATTTAGGGAGACCTTAATACAGCATTGGGTGGTAGGGTAAGCGGAGCCATAGACGACAATCCCATAGTCAATAAGTGAGAGCACTGAAGATGTCACAGCAAGGTTTAGGGCATTTAGGGGCAGGCAACCCCTATGCCTATACAAGAGCCCTATTCTAGTATTGACAGCGGAGCAGAGGAGATTGATGTGTTCAAGGAATGTGAGAGAGGAGTCATGGGTGATGTCTAGGTATTTAAAGATGGGTACCAGGTCAAGTGGGGAACGCTTGGAGTTGAGGATGGTAAGGGGAAAGTTTTTATGTTTGTTTTGTCTGTGGGTGAAGAGCATGGCATTGGTCTTTTTGTAGTTCATGACAAGGCGATGATCCATTAACCAGGCTTAAGCCTCAGTGAAGGAGTGCTGCAGAGAGGCTTGAAGAGAAAGGGATCCTGATTCTAAGTCTGGTTATGCATGTTACAAGGCAACTTGCACCAAACCCAATGGTGCAAGTCACACCATGCGACATGTGTTACGCCGATTGGGATTCCAAGAAGTGGCCTGTGTCATGGCACGGGTGGCCTGTGCCCAAGGGAACATCCACAGCCACAGTCCCTACAGCACAGTGGAAGGGGGGTTATGGCAGCAACTGCACCCTATTCTGAGAGGGCTGCTGCCGTAACTTAGTTATGCAATTCCAAGACCCACTGCGGCACTATGGGGTTAGACCTTCTGTCCTGGCAAAATGGTGGTTGCCCCCCACAGTGCCACAACTCACACACAGCCATGCCCCACAGCCACCTCATTACAGAGCAACCCCCCCAATGCTGGGGTGCCACCCGCTGGCTCCCAGGTCCTCATTTTGCCAGTTCCACCCTTGAGCCTGTGCCACACTGCCAACACCCCATGGCCCACAAGAGCTTGCGGGCTTGTTTCAGGGCTGGGGGAGGCTTGGGGGGCTGCACTCAGCCATTTGAAGCTTGTAGCACTCAGGTCTGTTGTGCTTTTCCTGTGGTGCAACCCTGTGGCTGCCACAGGTCTCAGGGCATACATGCCAGGGACCCTGACTGTTCTGGAATGGAGCACAGGGTCCTCGGCATAGTGGTGAATGTTGCAACTTGTACAGCCGTGAGTTGTGACATTCATCTTGGAATCAGGCCCAGGAGGTCAGGGTGACTGTCGAATATGACTGCATCATCGGCATTGAGAAGCAGCTGACACAAACAGGCCTTGGGAAGAGTGTTCAAGAACATGCTGCACAGGAGAGAGACTAATATAGAGCCTTGGGGGACTCCAGAGAGAACTGGTTTACTGGGCAAGAGTATGGTTTTTAACTTGACCCTCTGGGTTCTATTGCTCTGATAGCTTTTAAACCAGTTGGTGGCTTTCAGAGATAGGTATAGCACATTGGGTGAACAGGACAAGTTTGAGGTCCAGTGAGTAACTACTAAAGCACAATTTGCTCAGGGCTTTGGTAAGGTAAGGTCTTGCCTCATGTGGGTAGAGTATATGGAGCCTGAAGGGGGGGTAGTTGTTGGATGGGGGAGGGGGTTTGGGGGCACCTCAGGGGCTGGGTCAAAAAAATTTGGGGGAAGGACACTGCTGAGGTCAGACAAGGCAGAGTTAAGGGTATCCACAATTAGAAAGGGGTCTTAGGACAGGGAGCCATTTACCAGCAGTTGGGCCAGGAGGGGATGGTTTTTCCAATAAGTTCTTTAATTCTATTCCAGAACTTATGCCCTGAGCCCCAGGTGGAGGAGAGTGACTCCTGGTTGTGGGCAACTTTGGCTTTCCGAATTTCCCAGGTGCATTTGTTCTTGAGTTCCCTGTATAATTGCCGGTCATGTGGTTTGCCTGATTCATTAGCTAAGTGCCACTGGTTGTCCCCCTGCTTCATGAGGTCAAGTAGGGCATGGGAGAGCCAGGGGGTATCATAATTTTTAATCAGTTGGTTGGAGACTGGGGCATAGCGGTCACAGGCTGTGTTAAACATAGACATAAAGTGGCCAAGGGAGAGCTCTATGGTGGGTGCAGAGTTGATGGGGGAACAATCATAATGGAGCAGGTACTGCTTAAACTTGGGGAGGAAACCGTTTTTTAAGCGATGGTGAGAGGTAAATTTTGGTGGCCATTTTGAAGATGTTTTTGATGTCCATTTGCAGAGAACTGGTGGGTGGTCACTCAAAGCATCCAGGAGTACTGAAACCTTGGAAAGGTGAGTGGGCCTGTGTGAAAGGATGCAGTCAATGAGAGTGGGGGGTGCCTGTTTTAAGACTGAGTCTTGTGGGGGACTGGACAACTTGTTTGAGGTCAAGGGCAACAATGGAATCCTTGAAGGGGGTGGAGGAGGCGGCAAGCCAATTGACATTTAATTTGCCCAAGGCAATGATTTCACTGGAGGAGGGCAGCTGGGCAAGGCAGTTCAATACCGAGTTGAATGCAAGCTTTTGGTTCCGGGGGGATACATACCGTAATTATGTGGAGAGCTTTTCCTGAGGCATCAGGTTGCAGCCTGACAGTGAAGGCATGGGCCCCATGGGGGTTGGGGGAGTCAGAGACTAGAGAGGCTTGAAGAGGTTAATAGCAGTATAAGATACAACCCCCTCCCCTTTTGACATGTCTGTCAATTCTGAGGATAGAGTATCCCAGTATAAGGACGGCAGAGTCTGGTGTGTCAGGATCAAGCCAGGTCTTAGTTACCTCTAGTATATCAGGGGAGATAAGTGCCCTCCAGCCTTGTAGGGCATCATGCTTTTTCTGGAAGCTACAAATATTAATGGTGGCTATGAGTAACCCACCAGACAGCCCGTTGGGGGAACTGAGAGATGGGAGTGGGCCAGGGCTTGGGTGCGCGTTGCCAGATATTAAGAGGTGGAGGAGAGCATGGCGAAGGAGAGCAAGTCTGAGCAATTCATTTATAAGCTTGGGATTCTGGGACCTAGAGTTGGGGAGCTAGTGGATACAGGTATAGGGAGGGTGGATATGTGAGCATCCACCCACCGGGCTGGGAATGTAAGTGGGACCGGATTCCGGTGCTCCAGGCAATGGGGAATTATATGTACAGCAGGTTGGGCATAGTTGGCTGTCCCACACCTGTGGGCATAAAGTAGGGTTCCTGCAGGACTATCAGGCAAGTCATTTGATGGAGGGGGGGATGGAATGCAAGTAAAAACAGCACTCCAAAGAACAGGGAGAAGGACATAGAGAGACACAGAGATGAACTAAGGTGAAGTAACCACAAGACAGCAGTATGGCCTTCAGGCCACAGGAACTCAAGAATAGCAGTGTGCCTTCCTGAGTGATCCTTGTCAGATGGAGTAGTGGTAGGGTTGCTGCTTTGAATGCAAAGAGTACAGGGTTCAAGGCTGGAGAATGGAAAGCAAGAGGAAAGAAGGAAGGAAGGAAGGGTCAGAGACGTAATAACTGAACAGGAGAAGGATGGCAGATGATAAAAGTAAAGGGTGGGTGCTGGGAGGTAGGGAGCAAATTAGAAGACAGCTAGGGGTGGGGAGCACAGTACTGACCCCTGGTGGCCATCTATGATTAACTGCTAAAGAGGAAATGGACTCTTAGCAAATGGAAAAAAATCACATGACCTAATGACAGGATAAATTGAGGGTCGGCCTTGGATGGGGTTGGGGAGTTGATGCAAAGCATTGATTGGTAAGCACCCTTCCAGTGGTATCTCTGCAGGTAGGAGAGCAGTTATTACCTTCAGAGCCTGCCCAGCCTTCCACTCCTGATGATGGTTGTGTGTGTAATGGAGGGTCCCTCAAGACTATTGTGGGGAGGGCCTATAGTGAGTTCAATAACCTGACTGTTGATGTCCTTCCTGCTTACAGAAGCTTTGAACCAGGTTCAGATCCCACCCTAGCCACTCACTATCCCTGACTAAGTTACTTAATAATCTTGGACTGCTGCCTCTACCCCCTCCCAACTGCAACAATGGGTAAATGCACAATCCCACTGATAGCTGTAGTAGTAAAGCTTTTTTATTTTATACAGGAAAAGACATGCCAAAGCCTATTTATAATTCTGTTCATTGCAGCTAGGTTATCAAGAATACATTATACACAACCAATTGACAGAATTTGCACATGGGAGGTGCTGTTATGAGCCTGACTGTGATTATTAATGCCACTCTGTCTCTGTGGCAGGAGCAAATACCAGCATAGGGAGGAGGGTTTGTAATAGGACAACATGTTTGGTATTCTTCAAGAAGCATGTTGCATGGCATGCAAGCAATCAAGCCAGATGAATGGCTAAGCAACCATGTGCTCCGGCATTTTGTGATGTTTGTAGAGGGAGAGCGAAGGGGTGCTGTCCATTCACTTGGATGGAGCCTCTTTTTGCAAGTTGATTTTCTGATATATCAGGTTTTGGCACAAACCAATGCAGGTTTTAACTAGTACATCTCTTGCTACTGGAACTCTGGCATTTATCTGTGTCAAAACCTGATTTAAAATCAGGAATTCAACTTGAAGAAAGATGCTCCATTCAAAGGGGGGTTAGCTGGCTATGAGGAAGTAGAAAGGGATCATGCAGTGAGCCCTCAAGGACAAATTATGATCCCTTCCATTCCTTTAGTAGGTACATTTAAAAAAAATTGATTCAGTACCTCATGGAGCTCCCATTCAGGTAAAGGAGTTCCCTGTATAGATTTGAATGCACCAAGCAGATATCGCAAATGGCATAAGTATGTGTGTTACATATTTTCACTTTAAATTTTGAGTGTATGTCACAGATTAGATGCTGTGGTGTCACCGGGTGGGTGGGTGGGGTAGCAGTTTGGCAGCTCTGTGTACAAATTTGAAATTCCTGGCTAGGCCCCTGATCCCTTCTGCTTGATCCTCTGCCCCCTTCCCTCCTGGCTTTCCATATTTGTGACTCTGTCACCCACTGCTGCACTCTCTGTGTATGCACTTGCGTACACAATTTTCAGATGGGGGTAGAATTTTGTAAATTTCCCACCAACCTGGCCTCTTTCTTTTGTGTTTGGATTGTCCCTGCCAATGTGGACTGAATCAGTAATGGGCTATTTCTAGGCTGTGAGAGGGACTAGGCTGGCTATGTGACTAGCAACTTCTTCAAACCGATTGGCGATGAGCCTAGCCCAGCATCACTTGTAATGCTGCAATTGGCTGAGGTGAGTGGATGCGGATCCGTGGCCTCTTTAAACCACCAGCATAAAAAGTCAGATTTTTTGTGCCTCTGTTCCCGTAGTTGGTTTTGGAGAGGACTGGCAATGATTCAGCATCGGTGGCTGCAGCATCTCTCTGTTCCCTGTTGGACTGACATGGCCAGATACCTGAAAATCTCCAGGTGGGCCCCCTTCACTGCATGTGCACTCGCACAGCAGTCCCAGTCCTAGGCCAGCAGTGAACAGTCTTCAAGAAGCAGATTGTTAGATCTGGTGCCTGCCACCACACCACTGCTGTTACTTCCAGGGCTTCTTTTACTGTCGATCGGAGTTTCAGAGGAGTGCTTGCACTGCACAGGCTCAGGTTGGCTAGGGAGGAACTACTTTACTCTAGTCATTGATTTGTCGACCAGATGTAGTTTGGTAAGGGGACCAGTTGGAAGGGAAAGGATCGTGGCCTCATGTGAGTCATACAGCCTGGGAGAAGGGACTAGAGTGACTCTGTGGACTACTGGGCCAGGTTAGGCCTTGGCGGTGGCAAGAGACGAATGGTTCTCTATTGGAGGTAGGAGTCGGAACAGAAAGAAATTGGTGGTGGTGGTTCGGAGGTGACTGAGCAGCCCAGCAGCCCAGGATCACTTAAAAAAAAATCAGCAGCAGTGCCAGCAGACCCAGCTGGGCCTGGAGGAGAGGGGACATTTTTCTGGTTTGATCACTGCTGTACCATGTGTGTGTGTATGTGTGTGTGCAATACCCTGGGCCATCCCCAGGTAAGCAGCAAGTGTTTTTTCAGGCTCAGCTGAGCTGACAGAGAGAGGAGAGGCTCTGCTCAAGGTGATACATTTTTTTCCAGGGCCAGACCATTATGAATAGACCCAGACCCACCCTACCCTTATTACCAGGGTAATATGCCTTCTGACCTGTGTGTAGTGGTGTGTTTGTGGTGGATGGTTGGACCATCATCACTCACCAATGTGGGAGTGTGTGGACCAGCTGGGAGGGGGACTCAAGTAGAGCTAGGCTTAGGTAGGAGAGTCAGAGGTCCTGCACACAGCCCCCCCACACACACACAAAGACACACATTGTAACTTACAGGACCCACATGGCTACATGGAAGCCTCACACAGAGAAACAGATTTGGTATTACCTTATTTTTTAGACTAAAAACAGTTGTACTCAGATAAGCACTGGGGCAAAAGTTAAAGCATTCTCACATCAAGGATCCTAATGTTGAGCATACCTCTCAGCCTCCTACATTGCAAAGTGGGGCAGTCTCAGGGTTAAAAAATAAAAACATGGACAAATAAGCACACCTCTCTAGCTGCTATCAATCTGGTATAGCGCTTTGATATTTACCCTTCCTCCCCAAAGGTTAATGTTACAGCTATTTCCAGAAACACAAACTATTAACTTGCTGAACTTATTTCATAGAAACATTCCTTAACACTTAATATATGGGCTCACTATTTGTAGACATTATTCTGTAACATAAGAAACTGCTGCACATTCTGGTTCATACTTCTCAACCGACTCTGATTTTGCCTCAGAATTTTCCTCTGCCCTCATAAAATTGTTTTTGAGTCTGGGAGGCATATACAACTGCAATATCAACAGCGAACTTCCGGCATTGACAAATGTCTGTTTCCCAAGTGATAGCAAGATGTCTGCAGGGGTCCTCTCCCTTCAGCTGTAAAAAGGGAGTAAGACATCATTACAAAATTATTGCTCAATTAGTTTGATATCTTTTCTCGGGAAAATACAAAATTATTTTATTTAATAAAGAATTGAAGTACATTTAACATCAAACTTGTTAACTGATAGTAAACAACATGGGGGTTGTACACTACAAATCTTATGATGTTGTCTGAACAAGTCAGTCAATCGTTAGATAACCATTTTCAATTGATGTTAGCAGTTTATGCATAAGGAAAACCTTCAGTCTTTTACCATATGACCACTTAATGGAAAGCATGATCAACTTAAATTTGAAAAAAACAGTTATTAACTGGGTCAGAAACTGTCCACTAAATGGAAGACATGGTCAGTGTGAAAGGTTTTGTTTCTAGGGAGGAAAAAACTGAGCAGTGGTAGTAATAGACGTGGTCAGATATTTCATGAAATTTCTGTGATATCTCTGGAGAAATGTCCTGCCTGCTTGCAGTATCATAGTGATGTGCAAAGTTGGAAAATTTAGCTTCATGGATTAATTCACAAATTCTCCTCATTTCATGAAGTTTATCTGAATTGTGGAGTCTAACTTCCTGGTAAACTGATAACTCTGTGAAATGCAAAGTTGGCAACTTCACCAGGAAGTTTGGAACAGAGGTGAAGCTTGCAATGTAATATGGGATTAAAGGTCACATGTTGCTGAAACAAGCTGTATGTCAAGAGGAAGCTGTCTTCATTGCAGTCTTCTGAAGACAGAGTAGGAGAGAAGTCTGTGTGTGCTTGTCTGAAAAAAACTAACAGCACTCTATGTGTGATTGCAATTGCAGGCATTAGCTGCTTGTGTGTTTTTACTGCTTGCTACATCATTTTAGAACAATAGATACAGTATTTGCTCTTTGGGGGCTGTCTGTGCAGACCATCTGCTTGATCAAACAGCAGGGGCTGGGATTTGTAGTTCTTCTGACTAAAGAGAACTACAAGATGGGACAACAGTTCCTTACTCCCTGAACAGGGAACATGAAGCCTGATTTCCTTTTAACTGCACTTTATACTCCATAGTTTGCTCAACATAATTTTGCACAATACAATATAGCAAAGGGTTATTTGTACATTTCTTCATTTTAATTGTTTGTGGATCGAATTAGAGTGGTCACTTGACTGCACTCCACTTCCTGGAGGAGACTGATAAATTGAAGCTCACACAATGATCAGGGCAAGCTCAGGTGGGGTGAACACATGGTGACATGCATGGAAACACGCACAGAGACATGTGTGCATGTCTTCATGTGTCTGCTGTGTCAGCCAGATAGATGGGACTTAGGACAAGGTATGCTGTGTAGAGTTTTGTTTGAAGAGCAGTAATTTCATATTGTTTGAACTGTTGTCTGTGAACTGTTACAGTCTACAGTCCCACCTTGTAGCCAATGTGCTAGCAGTGCCTTAGTAGCATAGTGCATCTGTGGTATCAAGAGGGACAACTAACTCTTTTTTTCTCATATAAACAATTAATGACTGATACAATGAATATTAACAAAGGTTTTGTAACCCTAAGGACAGATGAGGTGGCCATGACCTGCATTATTTGCATTAACTTTAGCATAGAACACAATGCTAGATTTGACGGGTTAAAGTGTAACCAATGTAGAGAAACAGAGGTCCTCAAAAAGAAGAAATTTGAGCCTGAGGCTATGTTCAGATCACAGGTTGATAATATAAGGAACAAAACAAGAGATATGTCAGTGCAGACAATAAACATTCTTCAAGTTGGTTTACAACCAAATAGCCCTTGTGATATCTCACTAAAGAGAAGTAGGGAAGTACTGTAAATAGTGAGGATGACTCTGACTGGCCCCCTGTTAAATCAAAGAGTTCACATAAAAAAGACCACAGAGCCATAAACTTTACAATACCTCAGCATAACAGCTTTGATGCCCTTAGTAATATTGTCCCAGAATCCAATCTACTACCAGTCCCAAATAATTATACTGTTCCAAATAACCAGGAAGTAAGAGTAGAAATGGAGATCCAGGCCTCCACAACTAAGTCCAAACCTGATATCATCACCAACGAGGATATGGACGTGAGTAATATAGCAAGAGTGGCATCTAATACATTTATTACAGGGGACAAAGAAGCTAACGACCTAGACAGTCCCCCTTCCTCCCCTGAACCAAGGCAAATCTTAGTCCTAGGGGATTCAATACTGACGTATACAGATGGATATATATGCAATGTAGACTAGGCCAACCAAACTGGCTTTAGTTTCAAGGGAGCAGAAATCAGGGACACTGAACAAATGTCCACAAATATCCTCAAAAATGCAGGAACCAACCATCTAGTGGTGATCCATGTGGGAACAAATGACATCAACAATTCCAGTTTTGAAGAAATGAAAAAGGATTTCACTTCTCTAGTTAAAACTTTAAAACAGCGCAGCTGTGAGGTATGCCTATCTGAAATTCTACCAATCCCCAGTCAAGCAGGGTTAAAACAGCAAAAATAAAGACTGTGAATGAATGGTTGAGAAAGTGAGACAATCCATTGCCTGCTAAACACATTAGGAACAGTGTGCTGACAACCACAGTTTGTACTGCTGGGACAGCTACATCTGCATAAAAGGGGGCATGCCATACTGGGAAAATCAATTGTCAGTTTTATTTAAAATCATTTAAACTATCTAACAGGGGCAACTGGGTCCTATTTTTCCCACATTCCAGCATGGCACAATCAGCAGGGGACTTATGGTCTTGAGTACAAATGCCCAAAGTCTTAACCCAATCAGTGAACTTCAAGCCTTAATAAACCAACAAGAGATTGATATTGTAGCCATCAGTGGAACATGGTGGGATGAGTTATTGGATTGGTGTAACAGTATCCCAGGTTTTATATTATATTTTAAGAATTAGTTAAATAAAAGAGGAGGAGGTGTTTGCATCAATGTAAAATACTCCATAGAGTCCTCAGAGTATTCTCTGAGCACGGACAGGGAAGGTGTTTTTGTTCAAATAAAATCCCCCAGTGGAAAAAAACCTCTTAATTAATAATTTCTATAGGCCTCCTTCATCGGATCTGGAATATGATCACGAATTATGCTCAATAATATAAAAAATATCAGAACTATCAGATCTTGTTATCATGGGTGATTTAAATTTTCCTGGTATACAATGGTACTGTCTTAAAGCAGTCTCCCATGATGAATCCCTAATACTAATTCCACCATAGAGGCAGGGCTAGAGCAAATGGTCATGGATCCAACAAGAGATAATAACATGCTTGACGTTGTTCTTATTAACATAGTTAGTGAAATATCTAACTTATCTATCATAGCGCCACTAGCTAACAGTGACCATACTGGTATCATAGTTTTTATTAATAGACAGAACTTTGCTCCCACTGCTTCCAGTTTTCAAGTTAATTACAAAAAGGGAATTACAGGAGCATAAAAAGAGCATTACAATTATGTGATTGAAATCAAGTTATGGGTAAAAACTCGGCCAAGGAATGTTTGGATATTTTGAAATCCATTATTAAAAACTGGGAACAATGTTTATTCCCATAGGGCAAGTCAGGAACTCTAGGGGGAAAATTCCACCATGGTTAACAAGTAAATTTAAAAAACTAAATAAAAAAAGGAAATGGCATTTAAGAAACTAAAAAGTAACCCCAGCAAACATAATATGGATACATTCAGGAATGAACTAAAGCGATCTAAAAATATCATTAAAGAGGAGAGGAATAAAATAGAATTTAAACTCTCTGTTGCTAAAGATAATCAGAACGCATTCTTTGCCCATATAAACAGTAGCAAAATCACTACTAACAGTCTGGGGCCTATATTGGAAAACGATACAGAACTTAGGGAACCGTTACATATTGCTAATGCCTTTATTAGATTCCTTGATTCCTTCTCAACTGCTAACCCAATCTCCACTCCAATCCAACATTCCGATGTATGGTATGGCTCTGTAATGGAGGAAGAGGTAAAAAAAGTCCTTATTGCATTGAAAGACAAAACGTCCCCTGGGCCAGACAAAATTAACATCAAATTCATCAAAGAAATGGTGGACGAATTGACCACCCCCTTGACAATTTTGTTTAAGAAATCATTCCATTCTGACCAGGTTCCCAATGATTGGAAAAGGGCCACAGTGGTAAAATTTATAAAAAAGGTAACATGAGCAAAGCAAGTAATTACAGACCCATTAGTCTCATTTCGGTGGTGTGCAAAAGCATGACAAAATTGTTAAGGAACAGACTAGATCAGGAAATTTCAGCAAAAGGGCTTAGGGACAAGACTCAGCATGGATTTGTCAGTGGCAGATCATGCTCTAGTAATCTAATATCCTGCTATGAGACAGTTAGTAACAGTATCAATAAAGGTATCCACATAGATGTAATACTGCTGGACTTCAGGAAAGAATGTGATGCTGCCCCCCAAGATGTTATAATTAATAAAAGGCTAAGAATGGGACTAAATCCCTTTACCATAAAATGGATGTAACAATAGTTAACCGACAGAGTGCAACAAGTTTGTGTCTCTGAGGTCTTGTCAGAAGAAATTAAGGTTGTAAGTGAGGTGCCTCAGGGCTTTGTCCTGTACCCCATTCTGTTTGGTATCTTCATCTGTGGTCTCCAGGAAGGAATGTAGTGTAAAATTATGAAATTCGCTGATGATACCAAACTCTGCTTCATGGTTTACTCTGTCTCAAAAATGGATTCCTTTAGGCTAGACATTCAACAAACTGAACTCTGGACAAATGCCAACAAAATGGAATTTAACTTGGATAAATGTTCAGTCATTCATTTCGGAAAAAGAAACACCACTTCCAACTATCAGCTGAATGGTGGTATAATCAAAGCAGTGGATTCTGAATTCGACCTGGGTATTATAATTGACAATGAGCTAAGTCAAGGAGGTCAACGCAGAAAGGTTACACTTATGGCTAATAGAATTATAAGATCTGTAAGGAAAGCATTTGTTAATTTAAAACAGTCCTGTATCTTACTGTTGTATAATGCATATATTAGATCACACTTAGATTGTGCAACATCCTTTTGGGCCCCTTATCTGGAAAAGGATATAAAGATTGTGGAGTCAGTCCAGAGGAGGGCAACATAACTTATTACAAGAGTTTGCAATCTTCTCTATAATGACAGACTATCAGCCCTCAACCTATATGATTTAAACCTATATAGGATAAGAGATAATCTTCTATTGATTTTTAATATACTACAAGACTCCAAACTGTCTAGAGAATGTAACCTAACTGGGCATCTAAACCAACCAGCCTAGGATGCCTTAATAGGAAACTCAGTATTCCAAGGGTAATCACTGATAAAAGGAATAGTTATTTTATCATCAGGACAAGTAAACTGTGGAACTCCATACCCCCAATACCTTGTAGACATTAATAACTTTGATCAGTTCAAACTGGAATTGAATAAACTTCTTCTGGGTAATGGAGCTGAATTCCCCCTGCAGGTGTGGGGAAGATGGTCTTGATGGGTCAGTGGTCTGCTTATACATATATCAACCGAGTAATTCCTAGTAAAATACATCTCAAAACTAAGCTTTTTGAATCTGAATTGCTCACAAATTGTTCTAAAGGGCCTTGCTCTGTTAGATTTATGTTTTGTTTCTTTTTTTCTGGATATATACTGTAAAGAAATTATTTCTGTTCTGTCAGTCTAAGTAATGGTGTGGGGGAGGGTAGGTGTACTGTAAAGCAAGGTGGACCAGAAATACACAAAGCTTTTTGCCTAACCAGGCGATCCGTATTATATTTTGGTTTTCTCTCTCTTTCTTGTTCATCATTTTTGATCTGTAGTGAGTAATTTCTCATTTTTATTTCTGTGTTTAATTTGGTGTGTTTACATAAAGTATTTTGTCAGTGTCTTTCTGTAGCAGTTTTAGTTATTTTTTTAGTTATATTTTTCTTAAAGTGACAGTGTTCTGTCACTTTTTGTTAAACTATATATTAAATTATCCCTGTGACTATTACCCTGGTCATTTTAATCCATGTTCTGTTGAAAAAAAAACTTTTAGAGTTGTTTTTAGTTGCAGTTTTTCAGATTACACTGCTGATCCCTGATTCCCCAGGAGGAGGTGCTGTCTGTTCCTGGTACTTATTCATACTGTTGTGTTAGTTTGTTAATCCCTGTGTTGTGTTTAAAAAAATATTTTTTTTTGTTTTGCTACATACTATTAGCATTGTATTTTTTTCAGATCATACTGCTGATCCCTGATTTTCTAGGGGGAAGTGTTGTCTGCTGCTGCTAGTTAATAACTTGGCTAACCCTGTTACCCCTGTTGTGTGTGTCATGTTAATCTCTGTGGTGTTATATTTTTTAAAATCACACTGCTGATCCCTGATTCCCTAGGGGAGAGATGTTGTCTGTTCCTGGTACTTATTTCTACTGTAGGCTTTTTTTTTTTTACTTTTTTAATTTTTCATCCCAAATCAAGTTACAATTAGCATATAAGAATGACTGAAAACAGAGATGTTCTACTAAAGGGAGAGGTGCTGGAGAGGCAGCAATGATGTGTTCAAAATCTGTGGGGCAAAACAGAGCTGCAGTTAAAAAATATATGTCTGTGACAAAGAGTTATATGGGTTACTGAGCTGGAATTAGCAAAGGAATGGTTGGTGGTGGTGGCATTAGTGTAGCCAAATTTTTCTCTGTCACATCTGTGGCATCCATAATAGTGGGGTATATGGAAGGTGACTAGAAAACAGCAGTAAACAATGAGGGACATGTTAATTGCATAAGTTGCAAGTGACCACACTAACCGTATCCCTAACCCTGGTGTAACATAGGATAACATACTGCAACTTCAACAAGCCATAACTCCACCTGTCTTTGGAGTTAAGGGACACTCTATACATCCAAACAAGGGTCTCAATGTGTACTACAATAGTAACGCATAGGACCCCCTGGAGAAACTCATGGTGTGTGTACAACACCCTAAAATCAACTTCCAACTTGACCATGGTGCCAAATCCATAATGTAAGTCTAATAATCATCTGGAATGCAATAAGTATGAATGTTCTCTTAGACTACAGCCATGCCAAGTTTCAGACAAATTTGATAAACTGTGACTGACTTATGCCTTAAAAAAACCCAGAGGGGTAGATGGTGGAAGTCATTTTGACCCAGCTTCACCTTTGTGTACCCCAAGGAGAAGTTACAGGTGAAGTTGGAAGGTGAAGTTACCAATGGCGAATTTCCTATTAAATAGAAAATCTTTGTGAAATGATCTGCAGAGGTAAATTTGGTAATCTTCTTAACTTTGCCTGTGAATTAAAACTTTGTAACATCTCTACAGTACCTCTGGGCCACCACAGAGAATCTCTTTAGCTATATTGTGAAATATCTGTAAATATCTGACCACATCACGGCTGTGACTGCACATCTCAGGGATTTTTCCTGGGCCCAGTACTTTCCATTTATATTAGTTCTTCATATTAAAACATGAGTTTTGTGTGTGCAAAATTTGCATATGACACTAAGACAGTAGGCAAGGTTCAGTTGGATGAACAGATTATCAAACTAAAAAAAGACTTAAAAATGGCTTTGTGGGTGAAACACTGCAGAATGAATTTCAATGAGGAATAAATGTGTAGACATGCCTGTTGAGAAAGAGAATAACTTACATAATTATACTGAGAAAAGATACCAGTGAAGAGGATAAGAGGATAATTATAACCAATTATTTTAAAGTAAATGCACATTGTATGTTGGAAATCAGTAAAACTACTATGGTGTTATCAATTGAGAGGCATTTTATAAGCAGATGTGTAGGGTACTTATGCCACTGTACACATTTCTGTTTAGACCCCACTTGACTACTGTTTGCAATACTGGAGTTCATATTTTAGGGGTGATATAAATAGGGTTGACTGGATGGAGATGAAAGCTACCAAGAAGGTCCTAAACCAGTGGCACTTACAACATTAACAGTGCCTTGTAAAGGTTATATGGTCTTGAACACTGTAGAGTAAACGTTGATTTACTACTGCTTAATAATTATAGTGGCACAGTACTGCCACTATAGTTAGGATTCAGTAGGCTGTTTAATGTTAAACCCCTAGTTTCACATATTAATAGTTTCACCCCCATTCAATCGATTTGCACAACAGTTTATATATGTGGTCTCGGAGTAAGGTCTTGCTCCAGAGGGAGCAATCTTAGACCTGGTACTCTCAAATGGGGACAGAGAAAGGATCTCAGATCTAGAAGTGGGTAGCCATCTGGGAACAAGTGACCACCAAACAGTGTGGTTCATGATACACACAGCCACAGAATCAAGCAATACAAAAGTGAAGGTACTGGACTTTAGGAGGGCTGACTTTGTCAAAATAGCAGAGTGCCTCAGAAAAACACTAGCAAACAGGCAATAAGCAGGGGTGGAGGAACAACAGGGAAACATCAAAACTGCCATCACAGAAGCAACAAGCCTTTGTGTGAAGCAAATAAACAAATCAAAATGAAAGAAAAAAACACTATGGCTGGGATATTCAAAGCGGTTGTGCATGACGCAACAGTCTTGCACCATGCGCAACCCACTGATATGCCCCATGCAATATTCAAAAGAGGATGTTGTGCTGTGCAAATCAAGATGCACCAGTGCACCAATATTGTAATACTTTCTGCACAAGTGCGAGGGCATGCCCATGCATGTCGGCAAATCCCGATATTCAGCCCGGGATGTGCGGTGCATATGTAGGCACACCAGCCTTGTGCCACACAAGGAGGTGCAATGATCTGCCCCCCAAAAAATAGAAGCAAGGACTGGCCAACCACAGGTGAGTTGCCATAATGCAGGGTGCAACACGGCAGCCACCTGCTGTTGATAGCCACCCGACACCCCCCAGACACAGACTGGGCATCGCCCACCCCACATGCCCGATCGTGGGCATCATAAACTAAAGACATTCCCTGGTAGTCCACTGGACCCTATCCCCTCGCCTGATCATGGGCTTATTTCAACAGATTCAGTCCCTGGTGGTCCAGTGCAATGCTCCCAGCCCAATCGCAGGCTTATTAAAAATAAATTTCTCCCTGTGGTCCAGTGGACCTGCTCCCCTGCTTGATCACGGGCTTATTAAAAATACATTTCTCCCTGGTGGTCCAGTGGACCTGCTCCCCAGCCTGATCACAGGAATAATTAAAATAACAGTATCCCTGGTGATCCAGTGGAGCTGCTCCCCAGCCCAATTGTGGGCATAGTTAAAATAATAGTATCCCTGGTGGTCCAGTGGACTGAATTCAGCCTGATCACATGCTTTGTGAAGTAAAATGTATTCCTGGTTGTCCAGTGGACCTGCTGCCAGGCCCAATCATGGGCATTGTAGAAGAGAAAACCCTGGTGGTCCAGCAGTACCCCCCTCTTGACCCACCCACTCAGACCTGCCCCACCGCTCCCCCCGGTCAGCAGCGGGTGGCAGCTCCCCACTCACTAGCCACCTAGCTGCAGCTGACTGATAGTGTACAGTACAGCTGTATGCCCATTTGTCCACAGTGTGGGCCAATGGGCATGCAGACCGTACTGTACTACTCAGTCCTGATATGTGAATGCAGATGACACAAATTTCTGCAACAGGGTTGATACACAAGGGGGGGTGGAAAGGATGAGAAGTGACTTGGTAAGGTTGGAGGAATGGTCAAAAGTATGGCAGCTTAGATTCAATGCAAAGAAGTGCAAAGTAATGCACTTGGGAAACAAAAACCCAGGGGAAGAGTACACAATTTGGGGGGAGGTATTAACAACAACAAAAATGAAAAGTGACCTGAGGGTAGTCATATCAGATGACCTAAAGGTCAACAAGCAATGTAAGAAGGCAGTAGGGAGTGGTGGGGGGATACTGGGATGTATAGGGAGAAGCATCATGAGTAGAAAACAGGAAGTTGTTATTCCTCTGTACAGCCAGTTGGTGAGACCCCATCTGGAGTACTGCATGCAATTCTGGAGACCCCATCTCCACAAAGACATAGACCGGATGGAGGCAGTCCAAAGGAGGGCAACTAAAATGGTGCAGGGTGTGCAATAGAAGCCATAAAAAGAGAGACTAAAGGAGCTTAATACGTATATCCTTTAGAAAAGGGGGGGGCATGATAGAAACTTTCAAGTACCTCAAGGGAATCAACAAAGTCCAAGAGGGTAGCATCTTTCAGAAAAAGAGATGTGCAAGAACAAGGGGACACAATTTGAAGATGGGGTGATGGCTCAAGGGTGATGTGAGGAAATATTTTTTCACAGAGAGGGTGGTGGATGCATGGAACAGCCTTCCTGAGGAGGTGGTGGGGTCAAAAACAGTGGAGAAATTCAAGAATGCATGGGGAAGACATAAATCAGTTTTGGTGGGGGTTAGGATGAAGTAGGCTGTTGGTTAACTGGGATCTGCAGCTTATCCAATAGGTAGGGAAATGGGCAGACTAGGTGGGCCAAGTGGTCCTTATGTGCCATAAAAGTCTATGTTTCTATGTTTCTTGATGTGCCAAGTTTTGTTGCAGTAGAATGTGCAGATTCTGAAATCTGTATTGTGAAAAAAGCAAAATAAAATCAGGGATTTTTTATTTATTTTTGTCATCACCTAACACCCAGTTGGTTAGGATTTTGGTCTGAAATTTTCAGGGTAGAAATAACTTTCCCCAGAATGGACCATTTCATTGGTTTGGTGAGAAAATATTAATCTATTCCAGAGTTATAAGAATTAGAATTTTCAGTTCTGAGCATGATCAGTACAGTCTTCTGGATAGCTATTTCATACAAAACAAGAATTTGGCCAAACAAAACAAGATTCTGTTTCATATGGGGTGTAATCTTTTTTCATGAGAAAAAAAATCTTGTTTGGTATGGTGGTAATTTTGTTTGTGTTATTTTTAAACATTTTTGAAAAGCCATACAAATTGCATCTTGCAGGGACACCAACACATTTTCTCGTTAAACAGCACCCCATTAGTTGTATTCTGCAGTTAGTTTTTGCAAAAAGGACCCAGAAATGTGTGTTTCAGACATTTTAAAAATCTTGTTACATTATAATTTTTCTTGTTTCGTATGACCTCAAAATACAAGAATAGGGCCATATGAAACAAGATTAGGTTTATATGAAAAAAATATAAATGTGGCTGATAGCATACTATCAACGAGTAACACATTGGACAGTCATGATCAGTACATTGTAGGCAATGAAGAAATGGGGATGGCCTATAGTATACTGTAGTCATTTCCAACTAATGAATTTATACCCAGAGCAAATCATTACAAATAGACTGATCGCATTTGCAGTCTATGCTAATTGACTCTTGTATGAATTAAGGGGTATGGTTCATGGCATGAGGGAGGATGAAAGAATCATAGTAGAAAATTTAAAAGAAAAGGATGAGCTATTGTTTATGTCCTAGAACATAAATGGTTTTGAAAACAGAGATGCAGATGCAGAGTGGGCACAGTTTGTATCTAAGGTCAATATAATATGTGCCAAGAGACATGGCATACCAAAGAAGATAAATATTTCATTGAATGGCTATGAGATCTATCAGTGTCCTGGCATTAAAGTAAATAAGTCTGAAAGATGCTCAGAAGGATTGGCTCTATCTTTTAAAATTGGTTCACTTAAACAGGCTCAGCTCTTGTCTGCAACTAGTAATTTTATCACTGTGTTGATGGAAATGCAAAGCCACAAAATAGTCCTTATGCATTGCTATGTCCCTCTAAGAGGTTCAAACTATTGTACATCTGGAGTTTGGAATATGCTTAGAACCATGTTGCAAGATATTACATTTAATTACTGGGAGAGAGATAGTTTGATGATGGGTGATTTAAATGCAAGAATTGGTCTCCATTATGGTTTCATAGATAATGCTGTGATTGAATTGCACAATACGCTACACACAATGCCTCCTAGACAAACCAAAGAGATGAAAAATAGTAAATCAGGTCTGGAACTAATTTCTATATTAACAGAGAATGATATATGCCCTTTTAATGGAAGTTTAGATGGTGATCAGGAAGGAAGTATTACTTACTTAAACTCACATGGCACATTAAAATTAGACTTAACCTTATGGTTGGGTCATATTAAGGTCTGGTCCAGTTTAATATACCCCCAAGAACAGAAAGTGATAATTTCCCAGTACTTCTGAAAGGTATAACTTACCTGAAGTCATTGGAGAGTGTCTTTCCAACGGCATTAATAGAGGTCAAAGGAAGGAGGAAAATGGCTTGGGACACAGAGAGTGAGAAACAAATCAATAACATAATAAGAGATTTACTGACAGCCATGGAGTTAGAAATAACAGAATTAGGGGCACTTTATATTTGGGGGAAAATAATATGCCTTTTTGAAAAAATCCAGGACATATTGTATAGAGACATAAAAATGTACACAACATCTCGGTACTCTCAGGGTTGGTTTGACGAAGAGTGCAGAAAATACAATGCTCAGTTATGGTCAATAATTAGTGCAGCAAATACTGTCAAAGACAAAGTGAGATAGAAGCCTGTAGACTAAGAAAGAAAGTGGTATAATAACTTGTTTTTAAAAAACAAGAATATTTCTATAGACAATGGCAATTAATGCTAAAAGCAGTAACTGAAAAGGATGAAAAAAAATTCTGGAAATATATAGCAAAGGGAACCACAAAATAACAATAATATGATTGACTCCTATATCCCAGAACCCAGGTGGGTGGAATACTTTACTAGTTTCTATTTTAATTCAGCAGTAAACAAGTTCATTAATTGGTAGGATTATTCAATAAACAAATCACCAAAGATACATAAAAAGGACATTTATATTGCATTCAGGACTCTAAAGTGAAATAAGGCACCAGGACTGGATATGATGCCAGTAGAGGTGTATACAGCTAAAGTGCAGTTGTGGTGTAATGTTCTTGGGGCTTTTTATAACAGGTGCATCATGTCGAATTTTCCCACCTTCCTGGAAATGTGCAGAAATAGTGGTGATCCATAAAAAAGGAAATACATCAAATCCCACCATGTACAGGCCGGTTAGCTTGCTAGATATCATTCTCAAAATATTCTCCAAAATTACACTGAAAAGACTAAAATCTCCTATAATACAAAATAGAGAGTCACATAAACAGCAAGTGGGCTTTAGAGAAAATTACTCCACAACTGACAATTGTTTATTCTAAAGTCATCTGATAGTAAAATATCTTCACATAAGACAGCAGAAGCTATATGTTGTATTTGTAGATTTTTCAAATGAATTTGATTCTATATACAGAGAATTACTTTGGTCAATTATGCTAAACCGTGATATAGATCCGTCACTGGTGTATAAAATTCATAACCTCTATTCCAATACATGGGTAAGAATCAGAATGGGAACTAATGGGCAACTATCCAGAACCAAAACAACCAATAAAGGAGTATGGCAAGGATGTATATTAGCCCCTAACTTATTCTGCCTATATACAGATCAGTTACCAAAAGACTTCAGTGTTTTAAACTCTGATTCACCGAAAATTCAAGATCTCAGCTGTGCTGCCTGGCATATGCTGATGATTTGAATCTAAATTCACTTTCTACAAAAGGTCTCCAGACCTCCTAGCTAAAATACAGCTATATTAAAGTTAAAAATTGACTTGGCAAAAGCACAAGTTCTGATTTCTGGATAAAGAGGCAAAAAGGAATTTTGGCCCATTGAAAATCAAAGGCTCGAAGAAGTAGTAGAGAACTATACACACTTAGGGGTCACTTATACAGTCAATGACATTTGATCTAAACATACTGCTAGAATAATTTTAAATTGCAAAAAAGTGATATATGGTTTAGGTAAATTTAATTCATCTTATGATGGGACAACATGAAAGCCACTGATTACTGCCCTTAATGCAAAACATTGCTCACAAATACTGTACAGCTCTGAGATATGGAACTGTACTAATAGAGATAATCTAACAGTACCCATGTACAAACTACTAAGAAAAACATTTGGAATTGGACCTACTTGTCCAGCAGTATATATTCAATGCAAATTAAGAATAATAAATATAAGGGCAATTATAGATTAGAGAAAATATTGTTACTGGTTAAAATTGTCCAGGTTACAACAAGACAGGCTTCCATATCTATGCCCGGCCAAAAAAAAGGAATTGTTTGTCAATGGGTATCAAAAAATCAACATGGTATAAAGGAATACTATGCAATTTAAACACATATGATTTAATAAACTTACTGAGATACCCTGATTAAAACATTAGATTAAGTCTAAAATATGAAAATTATATGAAAAATAGAATTTACAATAAATGGATGGAACAGGAGTTAGATTATATTGCTAAAACCAAATTCTCTTCTTGGAATGCAGCCAACAATAATTTATTTGGATACAAATATTACCTCAGTGTACTTCTTGACCCACTGATTAGGGCAACATTTGTGCAATACAGATTTGAAAGATCTGAAAATAACATGCCAAAAGCTAGGTACAATAAAAAGGCCCATCTTGACCAAAAATGTTCCTGCAAGATGGGGTTTAGGGAAGACCTGAAGCATGTCCTATGGGAATGCCCATGGTATAATCAAGCTAGAGCATACTGGTTAGCATCTTTTCCCTAAAATGAACAGGCGATGGACAGAACTCTGCTGACTGAAATTATTATGCATACCAATGATGAATGGACAATCAGATAAATGGCCAGTTACTTTCTGATTATAAGTAAAATAAAGAAACAAAATACATGTAATTCTGATTAGAATTACATCTTGCTGGAGCCTGTTTTTGTACTGTATGCACTTTTCATATATTATTGGCCTCTATTATTTAGAGGTCATAAATCAATCTTACTTTATTCTGGCTGGAATTTGAATGGGGTAGGTACGTCTAGATAATATAATCCAAGTAATGGATAGCTAGTTTCCTTATGTAGTAGATAGTGCCAAAGCAAGATTTGATGATTATGTACTGTGTTTGATTATATACAGTATTTTTAAGAAGGTAATTGTAATGACCTTGTTAGGTCGATCAATAACATTTGTACAGTAAAGGTTCATGTGAAACAAAAATTTGGACTTCATTTTTTTACTACATTCTTGTTTTGTATGAGCCAGTCCTGTTTCATGAAAATCACACAATCCCATGGAACAAGATTCGGTCGTACGAAACAAGAATTTGAACTTTATTATTTCACATTCCTATTTCATATGAATCAAACCAGTTTCACAAGAATGACACAATCTCACAAAACCAGACTGGTTCATATGAAACAAGAATTATGACTTAGTTTTTTTTCAGATTCTTACTTCATATGAACCAGTCCTGTTTTGTGAGAACAACACAGTCTCAAGAAACAGACTGATTCATAAGAAACAAGAATTTGGACTTAGTTTTGTTAAGCACAATTGAACATTAAAAAGCCATAACTCTTCCAATATTTGGAGCTCAGGGATAATCTATATATCAAAAAGGATGGTATCATTGAGTTCTACAAGTCTAAGACATAATAACCTCCCAAACATTGTGACAATATCAAAAACATTAAATTATACAAATTAAAATTCCCATAGGATTGCAATGCAATTTTAATAAGCCATAACTCCACCAGCCTTTAGAGTTAAGAGTCAACTTATGTATATTAAAAGAGATCTCAATGAGTACTACAACACTAACACATAATACCTCCGCCCCCCCCCCAAAAAAAATTAGGGGCCATATAAAAAAAAAACATTTTTAAAATGAAAATTCCAGTAGGATAACACTGGAACTTTAACAAGGTGTAACTCCATCCGTCTTTTGAGTTGAGGGGAGAAGCTATTTATCAAAATAAAGACTTCAATGAGTACTGTAAGACTAAGTCCCTAAGGAATACTAACTGAAAATCCATATATACAAATTACAAAATGAAAATTCCTATAGGATAATATTGCTACTTAACAAGCTATAACTCTGTCAATAATTGGAGTTAAAGGACAATGTACAATGTGTATCAAAAAAGGTCCCAGTAAGTAATACAGCATTAACACATGATAACATCCAAAAATTCAGGGGCCATATAAAAATATAAACATTTAAAAAAAATTATAAATGGCATAGGATAACATTGCAACTTTAACAAGCAGTAATTTTATCACTCTTAGAAGTTAAGGGATAATTTGTGTATCAAACAATAGGTGCCAATCAGTACTACAAGACTAAGTCCCTAAGAAATACAAACTGGAAAAAAAATACAGAAAAAAAAAGAAAATTCTCATAGGAAAACATTGCAACTTCAACAAGCCACAAGTCGGTCAATAATTGGGGTTAAGGGACAATGTATATATATAAAAAAGGTGTCAATGACAACTACAACACTAATACATAATCCCCCTAAACTTTCATGGAATACTCACTGCACCCCCAAATTACCTCTAATCTTCACCATGGTGTCAAATCCACAATGAATATCTTATCATCATCAAAAATGCAGCAAATGTGTATCACATCTTCCACTACAACTATAGCAAATTTCAGAGAAACCAACAAGATTTACTGAACTATGAGTAAAACAAAAACAACAAACACATTTTCACCTACATAAAATTAACTGCCGGCAGTTAAGAGGCACACTCTGTATATATTTTTCCTCTGAAGCGAGCCCCTCAAAAACAACTACAACCAAGCACATAAATTGTACTTTTGGAGCCATGGAAGCACAGGGCCTGGAGGGCCCTGCACTTCCACAGCCAGATGGATGTGTGCATCTATAAAGGGATGGAAGCACAGTGCCCTTTGAGCCCTGCACCTCCTTAGCAAGATGGATGTGTTTATGTGACTGAGGATACAATTCTACTATCTCAAAAATTAAGACAATTCTTTGAACACCCTGTGTTAATTCCCATGTTAGGATTCAGATTAAAGTGATAAAAGTAGGGAAACATGTTGGGACTGCCAACTATAAATTTCCACACACAAAGCAGGAAAATGAAAACAAATACAGTTTTTACTGTCCTGACTGTTTGTGAATTAGCAGTAGGGTCTTCCTTGAGGTTCTCACCCCTAATGCCCACCCCATACCATGACCAAATAAGGTGAGGTGTGATGTATTTTCTTCTGGCAGGACCAACAGATTGTTGGCAACATATGGGGAGACACAGTGTTGTGCATTTGACATCTATATCACAATGGCGTGAGCATTAGGGTTGAGAACTCGAAGGAAGACCTCACCCCTGGTTCATCAACAGTCAGGACAGTGAAAACAGTAATTATATTTTCCTTTTCCTGCTTTAGCGGTGGGAGTCTGGAGTTGGGAATGGAAACCCTATCACAACATTTCCCTACTTTTCTCATTTTGATCTGAACCCTATCTGGTACATTAACACAGGTTTTTTTTGCAAAGAATATTCTTATGGATAATGTGTTACCAAAACCTTTGGATTTGGGCATTTTAAGTAAGATTCCAGAACTAGAGCTCATCAACTTAAAATTAGATGAAAACATTTATGTCAGAAAGCAGAAATTCAGCATGTGGTGGTGATATGTAACACAGTTCACCATACCTTGTTGGGGTGGATTCTAATTGTTTTGTGTTTAATAACAGTCTGGATAAATTGATTGGAACATGAATATCAAACAGATATTGTCACTAAAATAATTAAGGGACAGTTCCAATGGGCTTAGTGCTTTCATCTCTTTACCCATAGAAGAAGAATCAGCATTTATATAGCGCTTTTCATGCACAGTATCCCAAAGCACTTTACAAGCAATGCTAGACTGGTAGTGAAGTGACTGAATGTGTGGTGGCAGCCATATTGTACATCATCACCCACAGCCTGGATAATTACATGAACTGGTTTATGGGAAGGGGAATGCTGGCCAGGACAGCAGGAATGTTCCCAGCTCTTTGCGAAGAGTGCCCTGGGTTCTTTTACTTCCACCTGGACACCCACCAGGTCAACACCAGGATGGGCAGAAGGGACCTCAGTTTAATATCTCATCCAAAGGATGGCACACCCCAGCAGTACAGCACCCCTCAATACTGCACTCGGATGCCAGTGATTTTTAGGTGCAATTCCCATCCTGGTGTGGGACCAGAACCCACGATCTTCTGGTCCTGAGGCCAATGTGCTACCAACTGAGCCACGCTGATCACCATAGTATGGTCCATAGTAATATGAACTCCAGTCTATTTAGCCTTTAAGGTATTCTTGAAATCAAACCTCAGTTGATGGTACGGGGTCATGTTGTCGCATACAAAAACAGCATGACACTATACCACTCTGTCAAAACAGTGACTAAAAATAAAAACACTGAAACACTTGTTTTCTGCAGGGTGTTCCGACATTTGCACCCCCATTATGGGAGGCTGGGTCCCCGAATCCCCTCCCATTAAAATCTGCTCCAAGGGGACAATTCAGGGACAGGGTGAAACTCTGGCAAACTGCACAAAAGAGAAGAAAATAATTAACTAATGTAATCTGAGACAGGGAATAGAACCCTGGTCTACAGCCACTCCATTCTCCTCCAGCTCTGATGGCTCTACTTCCTGTGCTATAACAGCTGCTTAGTGGACCCCTTCAAGCAGACCTCTTACCCTCTGCAACAGAGCTTTCCAGAAACAGCTACAGGGTCAGCGCTACCACTCCACACCATTTGTGTCATGTGGCATTGTGTACCCTAAAGCTGTTCTTCCCTGCACTTTTACTGTTGCATGGTTTTGCCCTGCAGCATTCTCCATACAACATATTGACCTGGTACAATAGCAGAGAAGTCTCCAGTCCTCAGCTAGTATTCATCTAACAGTTCCCAGAGTTAACGTTACCTCTAGCTGATATTATTTTGCTTTCTCAGCTTCTGGTCTATGGAAAAAATCTTCCTCTTGAGGGTCATAACTGTTCCCCTGTCTTGACCTTTAAAATCTCCCTCCAGGTTCATAATCTCAATTCTTGCCTCTGTAATTGTTATCAATGAGAATGTTCAACCAATGTGCTATTTTCATGATTATCAACTTTGCACAGGTCTTTCAATATGAATTAATGTATTGTATTGTACTGTATTGCTATGTACTGCACTTGCAATGTCACTTTGTTACCTTCATTGTATGTATGACAGTATGAGCGTATGATATGTTTTCTGTCTTCTGTAAATAACTCTGTTATTCCTGAAAAATAGACTTTTAACTGGATTTTCAAAGGAGACTTAGACCAAAGCAAGGCATGTCAAACATCCACCTTGCATCAAATCCAAGTGCACTAAATACTGTGCACTGTATTTTGCAAGAAAATTGTTCTCTAATGGCAAAGTCCCCCCAAATAATGTAAATGCATTAAAAATATGACACAAGCGGCAAAAATGACTAAATCTGCATCAAAAATATGATGTACAGGACAAGAGTGATGGAAGCTGAGTCAAAAATACAATGCATGGGGTGAGAAGGATGGAAAAGGAGTAAAATAATATGGCTGATGGAATAGCCTAGACAATGGCATTTCAATAACCCAAAATGCTCTAAACTAGTCCAGCAGAGGAATATTGGCTCTGTAACCAATCCTCTACATAATTTATTCTCTACATTCCAATCATAGCACTCATATGGCAGTACTGACTGGTACTATATGGTCTTGTCTCGGGAAACAATATTTTTCAAGCTATGACACATGAGACAGTATTATGATATCTACAGTGCAGGACTCTTGCAGCAGAATGCCATTCATAGTAACACAGTCTGGTTTGCCTATCTGCTGGGGGCCTCTTTATATGATCTTTTGTCAGTTATACCAGCTCTGGCTGGTCTAATCATTAACAGGACCATCATGCTTTGAAAATCCAAAAATAAGGGGATGGTGCACCATTTTTTGGATGCAGGCCTCATTTCCAACATAACACAGTCATTGTGTTGACAAAAGCATGGTGCGAGCTAGCCTGGTGAATGCAGACTGGTTTTTGACACAAGCACCATTATAAAATTGGATTTGATGCATGTTTTAATGCAGCTTGCTCCTTGAGTCATTTTTTTTTATGCAGACACTATGCATCATTTTATGACCTTTGAAAAAATCTGTCCCCTTGTCTCACTGGGCTTACCCATTTTTCAAATTTAACTAACTAAATTAATAAATATAATAGTTGTATAATATAAGATGGCCTAACTTAAAATGTGCAGTTTATTTTGAGGTATGAGGGGGCAGCACCATAACTCATAGGTTTTTGAACCATGAGTGAGCTATAAATTTCCTGCCCCATTACAAATGAAGATAAATCACCCCTGAAAAAGGGACCTCCGGGGACCAGTGGGCCTACCCGGTCATCAAAATTCAATAAATAAATAAATAAATAAATTGCATATTTGAGTCTGGCCATGTGTATTTGTTTAATACAACAGCAGTTTATCAGTTATAACTTTTAGACCTTGGGTGTGAAGATTTAACTGATTCTCCTTGATTTAATATTTCTGCATTAATGTAGCACATGACTATTGTGAAAGCTGCTCTATCATTGGTCTATTGTTCCATTTTGATGTACCAATCTTCAACATAGTGACTGTGATATACTCAACTTGTAGGATGGAATGTTATTGCCTTCCAACACTTTTGCAGGCAAAAACTGTGAAAACAAGAAAAACTAAGTACTGCTAAATTTGAGACTGGAATGTTTGCAATGCAATTAAGGTCATAAGATATAAGAAAATTATGTCATAAACTAAACATTTACTAAGTAATGTATATTATTACCAGAATTCAGAAAAAGTTGAAAATATATTCTTTTACTAAAATTTGTTTATAAAACCTTCAAGTAATCTTTAATGTTGGTACAAAAATCATTTTGACGTGCTGTATTTTTAATTTTAGGCTGTATTGCAATTTATTAAAAAAGTCTTAGCAACATTGCAAAACAGCTGTTTCAGATAGTGTCAACCTATTTACAATATTATCGGCACAGAAAATTAGTATCAATGGAACTAATTCTTAATAGCTGAACTCCAAGCTTCCATTAAAAATAAAAGTCTAGCCCCAGTGGTTCCAAGGTTAGACATTTCTAAAGACAATTTCATTAAAACTGGCTAACTTTACTAGAAACTTATTTTGTTTTTAAACGAAGCATGGAACCAGCTAAGTTAATGCATTAATATAAGATACAGCTACAGCTACCATATATTGATAGATAAACACATAAAATGGTTATCTTTATTTTTTAAGTCTTGTGGCAAATTTTCAAAAGGATCTGTCAAGATGCAACTGCCCTTATTTTTAAAGACAAAATGCATCCAAATCTGCTAGGCCATCTATTAGAAGGCCTAATAGCACTGCAATTTTGCACCCTAAAATAGACACAAATGCATTCAAACTGAGCATAACTCACACTTTTCTGTCACAAATTGTGAATTATGTTGTAAATGGATGCAAGGTCCAAAAACACTGGAAGGGCATCCTGGATGCAAGTGGGTAGATGCAGATGCAAATGTAGCATGCATTTGTATTCATGTCCAACCCTTATGACCCCCACCCATTATTTTTAACAGCATGCCATAGCCATAAGTACAGATGTAGCAACACATGAGAAATGTAGTATTAGGATCTGTTCATTTTTGTCAGACTCAGGGCTTTCATTTGAAAACAGAAAAGCAAATGTCTGCACCTAACAGTTTAAATGTTACAGCTTTTGACATATAATTCCAAGCATTATTAAATATTATAAAACATTAGTTTTGTAAATTGGAAGATATAACTGTTTTTTTCTGTCAAAGAATAAACACATTATTTCCTAGTTTTGCATATTAGGTGGAAAATAGCACTAGTACCTTGTGCCATCTATGTGAAAGATGTAATAATATCAGAGCAGAAGGATACATCTAGATGGGAAGGTATAGAAATTCTCTGGGTATCAATCTCTCCAGCTTACAATACAAATATTGAACTAGGACTGGTTTATTTAAATCCATCTATAACAACAGAGGAGGACCTCATCATGTTAGATTTTGCTAATAATTTATCAGAATTGAAGAATGTGGTCCTAATGGGTGATTTCAATTTACCAGGTATAGATTGGGTAAATTTGGTTACTAAAACTAATGAAGAAAATGATTACTTAAACACATTTAGCTTGGCCGGTATGGAACAGTATGTAAGGGAAAACACTCATGATAAGCATATTCTTGATTTAGTTTTAAGTAATATGGGGATAGGATACATAACTGCCAGGTTCTGACACCCATGGGCTCTAGTGACCACTTAATGGTTAAATTTGATTATATTGGGACAATAAGCCAGAATTGGGGAGCTACTATAGTGTATAATTATAATAGGGCCAATACAAAGGGCATGCAGAGAGAATTGTCAAACTGGAACTGGGTAGCAGAATTTAAGGGCGCATCATTATTAAAGATGTGGAATATCCTTAAAAACAAAATTAAACGAAAATAAAACAAAATTAAATGAAAATAAAACGAAATAAAATGAAAGAAAAAGCCACTATGGTTCTCAAGAGAGGTGGCTGTGAAAGTCAGGAAGAAAAAGATAGCATTCCGGAAGTATAAGGAAAGACAGAAGGAGCAGGACAGAGAGCTGTACCAGTTAAGGCAGAAAGAAGCAGGGAGGGAAGTCAGAATAGCAAAGGCCCAAACTGAGGAAAAGATAGCCAACTCAGTTAAGAAGGGGGATAAAACCTTTATAGGTACATCAGCGAGAGAAAGACAAAGAGAGGGATAGTGAGGCTGAATAGAATGAACGGTGGTGGGCAGAGGGGACAGTGAAAAAGCAGGGATACTGACTGAATATTTCTGCTCAGTATTCACAAAAGAGGAGTGGGAAGTGCCTAATCCAATTAACAGAAGCACTCTTGATAGGGGGGTTGATCCCAGTCCTTTCACAGAAGAAAGGGTTCTGCAAGAACTCCTAAAACTGAAGGTGAACAATGCAATGGGTCCTGATGGAATTCATCCCAGAATTCTAAAAGAATTAAGGAAGGAACTAGTGAAACCACTGGCTACTCTTTTTAATAAATCATGGAGGATGGTGGTACCCGAGGACTGGAGGAAGGCGGATGTGATTCCCCTTCACAAAGTGGGACCAAGACAGAGGCAGAAACTACAGACCTGTCAGTCTGACCTCTGTGGTAGGGAAAGTGGTGGAGTCACTTCTGAAGGAAAGAATAGTTGAGTACCTAGAGGTCAGTGGAGCACAGGATTCAAGGCAGCATGGGGTTCACAACAGGAAGGTCATGTCAGACAAATCTAATAGATTTCTTTGACTGGGTGACCAAAGTAGTAGACCAGAGAGGGCTGTGGACATGGCCTACCTAGACTCTTTAGCAAGGCATTTGACACAGTCCCACACAAAGATTATTAGTCAAATTAACCAGCCTGGGAGTGGGTCCCAGGGTGGTAGCCTGGTAAAACATTGGCTGGACAACAGGACACAGAAGGTAATTGTAAATGGAGTCCACTCTGAAGAAAGGGCGGTTACTAGTGGAGTACCGCAGAGTTCAGTATTGGTCCAGTCCTTTTAATGTCTTCATCAGAGACATTGCAGAGGGACTGAAGGAAAAGTATGCTTTTCACAGATGACACAAAGATCTGCAACAGGGTTGATACACAAGGAGGCGGAAAGGATGAAAAGGGACTTGGCAAGGTTGGAGGAATGGTCAGACATATGGCAGCTAGGATTCAATGCAAAAAGTGCAAAATAATGCACCTGTGAAACAAGAACCCAGGGAAGAATACACAATGGGTGGGGAGGTAGTAACAACAACAAAACAGGAAAGGGACCTTTGGTAATCATATCAGATGACCTTAAGGTTAGCAAGCAATGTGAGAAGGCAGTAGGAGGGCGGGGTATACTGGGATGTATAGGGAGGTATCAGCAGCAGAAAACAGGAAGTTGTTATCCTCTGTACAGACAGTTGGTGAGACCCCATCTGAATACTGTGTCCAGTTCTGGAGACCCCATCTCCGCAAGGACATAGACAGGATAGAGGCAGTCCAGAGGAGGGCAACTAAAATGGTGCAGGGTCTGCAAGAGAAGCCGAGCATGAGGAGACTAAAGGAGCTTAATATGTATACCCTTGAGGAAAGAAGGGGAGGGGGACATGATAGAAACTTTCAAGCTACCTCAAGGGAATCAACAAAGTCCAAGAGGGTAGCATCTTTCAGAAAAGAGACTTGCAAGAACAAGGGGACACAATTTAAAGATAGAAGGAGGCTGTCTAGGGGCAATGTGAGGAAGTATTATTTCACAGAGAGGGTAGTGAATGCATGGAACAGCCTTCCTGAGGAAGTTGTGGGGTCTAAAACTGTGGGAGAAATCAAGAATGCATGGGACAGACATAAGTCAATTCTTGTGGGGGGCAGGAAGATATAGGCTGTGGGTTAACTAGGATCTGCGGCCTATCCTGTAGGTAGGGAAATGGGCAGACTAGATGGGCCTAGTGGTCCTTATCTGCTGTCAAAGTCTATGTTTCTGTGTTTCTATGTTTCTATTGATCTGATCCATAAGTTTGTACCAATGAATAATAAATATAAATCAGCTAAAAACACCATCCCCCTGGATGACAAGAGTAATTAAGAAACAAATAAAGGAAAAAAATAAAGCTTTCAAGAATGCTAAATAAATAGGAGATGTTGGCAGTTGGGCAAATTACAAAAGGAGTTTAAAAACCACCAAAAAAGTATTAAGGAAGCAAAAAGCAAATTTGAAGTTACACTGGCTACAAGGGTAAAGGACAATTATAAATCCTTTTATCATTACATTAATAATAAGAAGGGAGAATCAAAAATGATAGGCCCTATGATATATTCCGAGGGGAAATTAGTTGCTGATAATTTTGGTATGGCGGAAATAAGTATTTCACTTCCATTTTTAATAAGGGACAACCATTATCAGGGATTAATTGTGGAATACAAAATGGTGACCAGGGAATAATGATAGACAGGCAGGAAGTTTTATTACGACTTCAAAAACTAGACCAAAATAAGGGGCAGGGCCCAGATAGGACACATCCAAGAGTGCTTAAGGATGTGGCTGAACAACTAGCAGACCCAGTAACTATAATATTTCAGAAATCATTAAGAGATGGGGAGGTCCCGGAGGATTGGAAACAGGCAGATGTGATACCTATCCACAAGAAAGGTTCCAAGCAGGAAGTTAAAAATTATAGGTCTGTGAGCTTGACCTTGATCCTGGGAAAAATGCTTGATGGATTCATCAAAGACTTCATTTTGGAGCACCAATATAAAACTGGGAAGGTTGATAATACACAACATGGATTTGTTAAGGGGCGGTCTTGTCAGACTAACCTGTTGGAATTCTATGGTAAAGTAAGTCAGGCAATGGACAGGGGTGATTCCGTGGACGTGGTCTTCTTGGACTTTGCCAAGGCATTCGACAAGGTACCTCATGTCAAAATATTAGAAACTCTAGTGAACATCGGAGTCAAACAAAATGTTGTTTGTTGGATAAAATCTTGGTTAATGGATAGGACACAGAGAGTATGTATAAAAGGAGAATTCTCCAACTGGCAAAGGGTGACTAGTGGAGTGCTGCAGGGTTCCGTGTTGGCTCCCTGCCTGTTCAATGCCTATATAGGGATGATGAGATCCTCCATGGATATCTGGTTTTCAAAATTCGCAGATGATACCAGAATAGGGAGGGTGGTTAACTTGATAAAAGATGTGGATTTATTACAAGCAGCCCTAAGCTAATTAGAAATTTGGGCAGACAGTCATGGTTCTTTTTTTAATGTGGATAAGTGCGGAGTGATGCATTTGGGAAAGAATAATATAATACACGATTATAAAATGGGAGGTAGAACTCTTAAAGATACCTCTGAGGAATGCGACTTGGGAGTAAAAATTGGTAATAACCTAAACTTCACACCCCATTACAGTCAAATTATTAAAAAAGCAGGTAGTATACAATACTGTATCAGCAAACATATAAATAATAGAGGTAAAGGTGTTCTGTTGCCGCTGTATACATCCTTGGTACATCCTCATTTGGAATATTGTTCTCAGTTGTGGTCACCATTTAAGAAAGGGGACATAGCATCGATTGAGAGGGTCCAGAGACGAGCTACCAGTAGAATGAAGGAGGTTCAGGGGATGGACTATGATCAAAGGCTTGGGTCACTGGGTTTGTACTCATTGGAGTTTAGAAAATTGAGAGGGGACATGTGTTTGATATATAGGGCCCTAAATTACCCGATATTAAGGGAACAGCTTGCTCTAGATATCATGGTTCATAATCATAAAACTAGGGCACACACGTTACAGATAAAAATGGAGAGATTCAAATCAAATAAAAGAAAGTACTGGCTAACAGTTAGAGCACCAAGGGTGTGGAACAGACTACCAGTAGAAATAATTGATAGTGGGGACATGGACATTTTTAAGAGTAAACTGGACAGTTACTTAGTAAACAATGGAATAATGGGATATTCTTAATTACAAGGTGATCATATGGACATTGTCTTATAAAGCTCTGAAAACCTATGAAACCTATGAAACCTATGAATTTATTTTTATACCTGTTATATATGTAAGCAATTGACCACATAATAGTTCTGGCAAGTGCTGTAATAACCCACTCTGTGGGTGCATTTGAGCCACAATGTGGCCAATTGGCTTAAATCACCCATGGAGTGGGTAATTAGAGCCTCAATCCACAACCTCTAGAGTGGTCTATTGCACTTATATTGCGCTTATAAAATAGATCATCAGTCGGTAGCATTTTCGTGTGTGAAAGAAACATCTTTATTTGTTATAATGGCTACATTGTGCTGTAAGAAAAAATATGTCTAATTAATTATTCATGATAAAAAAAGCATACTCTGATTGGCTCCTGTACAGGGTGTTAATCCCATTGAAATACCAGACAGAAATACCAGATACAAATCAGAGCAGCATGAAATTTGTAAAAAAAATGTATTTCCCTGTTTATACTGTGATTAGACTTATAATCGCAATAATAAGGTGGGGTTGGCCCTAAGCTGTGCCTCAGGCCACCCTTCCCCCTGGCCAGTCATTAATTGCCAGAAAATAACTGGCTGTGCAGGCTCTATTTCTTGAATATTTCCTGTAGAATAAAACAGCATAACCAACCTCTGTGATGTACTGCTGAGCATTTAATAACTGCTAAATGTGTTGCTACTGGATCTCTGATAAAAGTATACATTTTGCAAAACAGTTTTGTTGAGTTGCAATGACAGAGTATATATATCCCCTACACCTGTTGCATTCAAGGAACTCTCTATAGGCTCTGTAAGATCAATCAGAGGCTATAGTTACTCATGCAGATTGTTGAGTTCACACCCATCTACTGTATGCTGCTGCAGCTTTATACAAAGGAGCTGGATTCACTCTCAAAGGTGAAAGTGAAAGACAGAGACAGAAAGAGACAGAAATTAGTCAGTGTGTGAGAGACAGGAAAAGAGAGTTGAATATACAAAAGTCAGGCTGACCCATGTCCCTCAAGGGTGCTTGATTCTCACATACAGTAGTGAGAGTGACTTCCAAATAACTGCACCATGAATAATAAGCACATGAGAACTACACCATCACTACCAGATATTTATTGATGGTCACTGGGTTCTCAACAGACTGTACAGAATGTAGCATACCAGTCACACCAGAGAATGGAAAAATAACTATCAGCCATAACAGAGAGTTCTCATAGAAGATTTCCTTTGTCTATATGACTAGCGAAAGAGATTTGATTTTAGGGAACATAAAAAGATTATGGACCACATCACATAAATAACCTCTATGATTAGAACCCAGTGGCCAGCAATAAATATCTGGTAATGATTGAGTAGGCCTCCTGAGCTTATTATAGCTTATTATTTTGGAAGAAATAGTTGTCTACTAAAGGCTAGAAGTTCTAACTGGTATACTAAAAGAAACTGGTGTTGAAAAAGAAACGCAGCTTCACATTCAATAATACTTATATAGAAAAATAGGTAACATACTGTAGGTGTGTGCAGAGCTTAGCAGACTGTTGTCCAAAAAACTCGCCACAATTTAATGTCTTTACCTAGGTTTAATGTTGTACCCCACTATATTATGTAAGATACAGTATTCATCCAGCTCTTTAGGAAATGGGTTCCACAGTGCTACCACTCTCAATTATAACAGGTTTGATTTATATGTTTTACCTTTCAACTGTAGGGCTGAGCTCTTGTGCTATATACTTGGTGTTTCATTATATGGCCCAAACACTCCCATAGATCATTGATGGTAAGTGTCCTGAAAAGAAAGCACATATGACCCCTAAGCCTGCAATATTCTAAAGAGGATATACCCAAACTGTTCATCCTGATCTGATAATCCAATCCCTTTAAATTCCATATCATTCTGGAGGCTCTCCTCTGTACCTTCTCCAAGGCCCTAATTTATGTTTTTTCCCAGGGGCCCAAAACTGTGAGCAGTACTCAAGATGTGGCCTCATCAGTGAAGTATACACTGTGATCAGCACCTCTCTCCTCCAATTTAGTTTTTATACAGTATGTGTCAGCTATGGATCTGGCATAGTGATTTTGTTTGTGTCCCGAGTTTTGGCTGTCAGATTAGGGTCCCTAAATGCACTTTAGCGTAGTTACCTGCTCTCTTATCGCACTGTAATTTTGGTACAAGTTTACAAATCAAGCTGTGGTATTTTTAGGACCAGTATTATAATGATAATTGTTGTCCCCATACCCATCATTACACTATGAATGATCAACTGGGTGGTGTCCCCCTTTGAATATTGGTGACTCTGTTATACCTCCCTATTTGGACATACATGTATGCTTTCACCTGACACTCCCTCTCCCCAACTCAGCAGTCTCTTTTAACGGCCATCAACTATAGCTACCTGCTTAGGTCTACACTGATAAGGAATTTGCATATAACCAGGTGTAAAAGGAAAGTAAGTTAAGTAGCCTTCTCCAAAAGGTTACCTCTTACCTGGAAAAACCTCCCCTGGACCTTGCCAGACCTTCCAGTTTCTAAAATGTCAAGTCCAAGTTGAAGGGTTATACTTCTCCTCCTTGTTCCTGCCCTCAGTGTTACATATTTGCCTTATCTTATTGTATGTCTCTCCTTCTTCTACTTACACATATATTCAATTCTTTCATTGTTCTGATATATTCTCTTTCTTCCCTGCTCATTTTTACTGCAGTGTTGTGAATCATTGTGTACCATTACTTAACTTGTAATCAGTATTAGTGTTTCACTGATTTTTTTTTGTAATGTTTTTCTTTATTGTTCGACACCCCTCCCTCTTCCTCATCTATTTACTTGTAATCCTCTTCCCCAGGTCACTGTATAAACATGCCGACTAACAACAGTATTGTGAATGCACAAAATGAAACTGGGTTAATGATGTTAAGAAACAAGACAGTAGCTGAACTCTTATTGAAGACCCATCAGATTAATGATTTTTATTTAGAATTTATTCACACGGGTGACAGGGTAGCCTAGCTAAGATTAAACATTTCATTTTCAGTGGGGCATGGATTCCACTCAATTTTACAGCTCAGAGCATATATGTTAAGTAACTTATCCAAGGTCATAAAATGAACCAGTGGCTTTGCTGAGAACTGAACAGGATATCCTACTGCATAGTTCTACATACTAGCTACTGAGCAATACAATGTTCTGTTTACTGAGATAATTATTCCTAAGATTGTTAGTGCATATCTGACATTAATCTGACATGACATATGAAAAAGAAGACTTCTGTGACATGACCTGTGGGAATGAAACTCTGGTCCATTGCATTTTGTGCCCTAATTTCTTCACCTCAACAAAAAAAATCTAATCACTTTGGCAACTCACCAAATCTTTAAAGCCAATTCATTCTACAGCATATGACAACATATTCAAAATTAATTTGCAGTTTTCCTATTTTAAGCAACACATTTTATTCATATCTATGTAAAATTATTTCCTTATTCCCTACTTTAGATCTTAACATTGTCCTAATTAATGTGAACCTGAACAAAACTGAACCGAATTGAATTGGGAAATAATCACAACAATGTGTTCAATCAGAATCAGCATCATATTTGAGATGAAGGTATAGCTTTCTGTCACTACCTGCTTGCACTATTTAGACATGACAACTAAAACTCTGCTAAAGCAAGTACAATTTGCCTTGTTTTGTTGAGGCTTTTCTCATAATGTATGATTAATGAGGAAACATGTTTGTCAAGCTGTGGTGCAGTCCCCATGGGAAAAGCATACGTCTCTTATGAAGTATGAGCTGCAGACATCTAGCAACTCTTGAATTTACAGTGTGAATCTTTCCAAAACAGCCTTGTCAATTTGAATAAAAGTATTTTCTGGGATCTGAAACTATTACATTTGCTGCAAAGGGGACATTAGGGAGTGTAATTCATATTAGAACTACACTTCATTAGTAAATGAACAATAAAAATGATAAAATGGGCAGTAAAAGGATCCCCAAATTATGCTTTTGCATATTGGGCATTCATTAAATGAGCTTGCCATGAAATTGCTTCAGCATTTTTACACTGCAGCTTGAACAGTACTGCAGATCTTTGATTTTTATGATATGAATGTAAATATTATGGTTTATAATGGAAACATTCTTTACATCTACCCTATTATGGATAATAGTGCAACATTATAAATCTGCATACCAGCAGCCCAAAGGTCTTATCTTCTGCCTATTATCTTGCTATTTGTAAAATGATTCCCAAGAGAATGTATACACTTAAACAGTCACTTCTACCTCTTCATTACATTTAATAACAACAGTTTGCTTCCTGAACAATGCAAATGTTACCTTCCTAGTCTATATTATTTACATGAAATTTGGTAGCAACTGAGGGAGTGTGGCCGAACAGGCAAAGATGACAGATGTCTTCTGAGAAAACTCCAGCTCAGTACTGCATGTAAACAGTCCATCTAGCATGTGGCTATAAAACTGTAATGGTTCAAAGTCAGGGACTGCTAGCTTTACTCTCATGATAGCCACCAAATCACAAAAAAGGAAAATTACTCTTAATTTTGAGCCAGCAGCATCATCCACAGAGAGGCAGACATTCCATGAGGTTCACACACACTCACAGCCACTGCAACAGAAGGCCAAAACATGAGCGAGCTGGAAAAGTCACTCACCCAGATGCCTGCCACGCTCACCAACATCCAGAGCAAGATGAAAATAGGATTTACAAATATTGCAGTTCAAGTTACACACCTACTGTCCATCGTGTCCAGCCTCATGGAAACTACCACAGCACATGGCAACAAATTAGATTAGGCAAAATGAAGAATTAATGAGCTTGAGGACCTCATGATGCATCTGGAATGAGAGTGGAACTCATTAAAAATGATTCTGGAAGAGCGAAACAAAAATCTGATGATCAGGGAAACTGACCCTGCAGGTTCAACCTATGGATTATGGGCTGGTGGAGAGGATGGAGAAAGGAAACCTGGTGACTGAGATGCACCAGTGGCTTGTCCAGAAACTGAATCTGGGGCCAGAAGCACTCCAGTATAAAATGAAAAGAGCACATGGATTTTGACCCAAACCGAAACACAATGAATAGCCAAGGCTTTTTTGAATTAAATATTTAGGATACAGTATATGGATAAGGAAAATGTGCTTAAAGCAGACAAAGTTATCAGACCTATACAGTACAAGGGCAGCAAGGGGTCCATCTTTCATTATTTCAGCTTGGATCTACAAGCCCATAGGCAACAATTTAATGGAGTGATGAAGAAGCTCCGTAATCATGGCTGGGACTTTGCACATCTTTATCCTTCATGGCTGATGATCACATGCCCAGGACATCCAGCTTGATTGTTTGTAGACCCCGGGGATGCAGAGCAGTTCATAAAGGAGGAGGATGTCTCTGTGGAGGGCAGCAGTCAGACCCACAATACAGCCCCAATGCACTTGCAGCCTGTGATCTGCTGAAATATACCTGATCACTCACTTTTGAGATGTCTAGAGTTCAGCTACCCAGCACCAGGTTTGCATCACTTCTCCTCCCTTCAGCCCCCTTCCCAAGAGCAAGGCCCACAACCACTACATAAATTACTGAGGGGTGGGGGTCAGTTTGAACCACAAGGCAGGCAGTGTGGGATTGGCAAGTATCCTGAAGGGGGAGCCTGTGAAGGAAGGCATTTGTACTTTGCCTTATCATTTGTGAAGACTCACTTTAGTGTTCCTACATTCATTAATGTTAAGGGAAAGGAAATTGTTTAACCAGAAAAGGCACACTAAGCCAGAGCTTGTTTCCAGGTGTGACCTGGGAGAACAAGGAAGTTAAGTGACTTGCTTGGGGTCATACAGTATACAAGTGGGAACTGATGGAATTCAAACCCATGTCTCAAGGTTTATAGCTCAGTGCCCTTTTTTTATCAATAATAATTTTTATTGTAGTAAAGATAGCCAATACAAATTGTCAAATACAGTAAAATATAAACAGTCTATTTCTTATCCATATCTTATTCAATTACCGCTAATAACTTGTAATATAATTTTAATGAATAATCATACCTAATAATATATGCACTATCTGAACCATCCCTTTTTTCCACATTTCATATGTTAGTCGTTATATTTTTGTTTCTTACCAATAGACTAAGAGTGAAATTAAAACACTACTGAGAACAAGAAAACACAGAGAAGAAATAGAAAAATAGAAAGAAGAAAAGCAGCTGCTATATTATACAATAAAAGCATCAAACCCAACCACCCATTATTTGCCAGAAGAGTCCTTTATTGATTTAATATGTTATTCTACTGCAGAAAATCTACTTGTAAATTTGTGAGCGAAACCATTTAGAGCCAGTGCTAGTTTATCTGTTCTAAGATTCTCTATAAACTGAGATAATCATTCCCTAAATGATGGGGTGGTTTCTTCAACCCAATATTTTAAGAGAGAATTTCTAACTGAACCTCCAATTAATAAAATTGAATATTTTTGTTCCTGAGACCAACCTTTTCCCATCTCAAAGTGTCCTAAAATGCAAGTTTATAAACTCAGTTTACTTTCTAGACTAGGAATCTTTTCAAAATATTCTATTATTTGTTACCATATGCTTTGCACTTCAGGACATGTCCAGAACATATGAATCAAAGTTCTTTTTTCTTTCTTACATTTATGACAAATAACATCTTTTCTCAGTCCCATTCTATGCATATGTACTAGCATGAAGTAAAGATTATGCAACGTCTTGAAGTGTATGTCTTAGATTCAAATGTTTAAATACCTTACCTGCAAAATTCCAGATATTAGTCCAATCCCATTCTTTTCCCACATTGTCGAATTCTTGAGACCACCATTGAATCGCATCTGTCAAAACCCCTCTAGAGATTTCTAGAAGAGAATTATACACCAATGAGATGGAGGGAGAGTAATGCATAACTGCTATGAAGGACCTAGTTTCTTGTGATTGTGTATTATTAAAATCTATTAAAGTATGTAGTTTTTGGGTTAATTCTTCATGAAATTCCCTACCCATATCTGATATTTTATATTTTCTGACTGGAGCATCATATGAAAAAATAGAATTTCCAACCAGTACATCTTGTATTTTGTTTATTCCTGTTCTAGTCCATTCCTTTCTCACTAATAAACGAGGACTGAATTGTAAATTGACATTTCCCCATAAGGGTTGCAATTTTGAGATTGAGAGGTTAAGTTTAAAAGAACCCAAGACGTATCTTAATATTCTGAGGGAGCCAGCCATAATTTTGTTAGAAGGAAATGAAATTTTCTTAGCAAAAAACACTGAGTGTAGATTGACTCCCTTTTCAGCACAAATTTTTTGTTCTATCTGTACCCATTCAGGAATATATTCTACCCTATCTGTATTCGAAAACCATTTAGAGAGTTGGGTTAACATAGTTGCCAAATAGTAAAGAAAAATATCTCTCAACTTTAATCCACCTCTGTTCTTGGTATGCGTAAGTTTAGAGTAAGCCAATCTTATCTTTTTATACCACCAAATGAACTTAGAAAACTCCGAATTCATGCTCTCTGATCATTTCTTATTCATGGCACAAGGGAGCATGATAAAAATATATAGTATTTTGGGTAAAAGCATCATCTTAATTGCCTCAATCCTTCCCCAGGTACCCAAAGGAAGTTTATTCCATCTTGCTAAAGAGGTTTTAATGGTCTCCTCAATAATAGCTAAGTTTTTAAACATTGTTTGAGATAAATTTTTATATAATTTGATACCTAAGTAATCAATATATTCTGCCACCCATGACAAACCTAAATTAACAACCAGTCCTTTATCACAGTTATTATTAAGAGGCAGAAAATTAGTTTTAGAGAAATTTAACTTATGCCCTGATATCTCTCCAAACTCCTGTATGATCTTTAATACTCTAGGCATAGACATTTTTATATCTGTTAGAGCAACCATGAGATCATCTGCATAGACAGAGGTGCATAAGTCAACCCTTGATACATGCATTCCAGTAATTTCTTTGTCCAAATTAATTTTCCTTATTAAAGGATCTATTGTCAAATTAAATAGTAAAGGGGATAGCGGGCAATGTTGCCTAGTACCCTTAGCAACTTCAAAGTCAGGGGTCACCATACCATTGGTGACAACTGCAGAAGTCAGATTATTATACAGTATCTTAATGAGCTTAATAAATTTGTCTTAAAAACCATATTTTGGAAGAACATATAAAATGTCTGGCCACAAAATTCTATCAAAGGCTTCTTCAGAGTCTATGACAAGGAGACTGCATGATTTATTTAACTTACTCGCAATCCCAAATATATGAAAAATCTTCCTTATATTATCCACTGAAATTCCACCTTTCATAAAGCCTGTTTGTTGTGTTGAAATTAGGAAGGGAGTAACCAGTCCTAACCTACTATCCAGTGTATTTACTAGAATATTCATATCTGTTTTGATCAAAGAAATGGGCCTGTAACTATTACAATCAACTGGATCTTTCCCTTGTTTTAAGATTAAAGTTATTGAGCACCTTGTTTGGTCACTAGAAAGTGTACCATCCACTAATGCCTCTATGTATATCTTTTGAAGCAAAGGGATTAATTCGTTAGCCAAAATATGATAAAAATTAGCTGAAAACCCATCTGGCCCAGGGGTCTTATTTTTCTTAAGCGATTTGATAGTGTTCAGAATTTCCTCAGGAGAAATATCTGCTTTCAGTTCCTTAACCTGAGCCTCAGATAATTTAGCATCTGGCAAATCTCTAAAGAAAGTCAAGTGATTCCTATTAGTATTCATATTATCAGATTAATAAATATTTGTATAGAATTCATAAAATTCTGTGTTCATTTTTTTATAGCCAGTACATATTTCCTTATTACCTGTCAGAGAACGAATAGCTGTAATGGCCATTGAGCTAGCATTTTGCTTTAATCTAATAGTCAGTAACTTTGAGGCACAAGATCCTGTATCTAAATAGGTAAGTTTAGCTTTTCTAACAGCAAATTCAGCTTCTAAATTAATTAGATCATTATATTCAATTTTAAGTTTTGCCCATTGTTCCCATAGTTCTTTTGTATCTGCTTGTTCTAGTTTTATTTCTAAACTTTTAAGTTTTCCAAGAATATCAGCCTGTTTTTTCTCTCTCTGTTTTTCATGAAATGAACATTTGCTTATCAGTGTACCCCTTAAATAACACTTGAGAGCATCCCACACTAACCCCCTTTTTAATCCTTTCTGAATCATTCAACTGCAACAATTCAGAAATATCTAGCTTTATGTCTCTTACTAAATCAATAATGTTAAATATCCCATTATTAATAGTCCATCTTTTAGATTTATGAGCGTTTTGTAAACCTGAGATGTTTAATAATACCGGGGTATGATCAGAAATAACCATAGGTTCAATAGTTGAATAATTCACCCTTCCCACCAAGGATTTCTCAATCAAAAAGTAATCTATCCTTGAGCCCAAACCATAACATGTTGACCAGAATGTAAATTCTTTTGTATTCTGATGCAACACTCTCCAGTTGTCGATTAGCGCATGGGTCATGATTAAATCAGCTAAATCATGGTCTGCTTTACACCGACCTGCTCTAAATCTGGTTCTGTCAAGATTTGGGTCAAGAATAACATTCATGTCTCCTACTATAATGATATTTGTGGGTAAATTGCTCGTCAGTCTATCCTGAATGATGTTACAAACATAATGGTTAGCTGCTGTCAGTCCATAAATATTAACTAAAGTAAAACTTTCCCCCTTAATAAGGCCCTATATAATCAGAAAATGTCCCTTGACATCCACAATTTGTGTTAATACTTTAAAATCTACAATCCTATTGACCAGAATCAGAATGTCTGCTTTTTTAGAACTATTTCCTTCCCCAAATACTTGTGGTGGGACTCTCTCTCCTCATTAAATTATAATGAGCTGTCTTTAAATGAGTCTCTTGTAAAAAAGTAAATGAAATATTTAACTTTTTAAGATGTCTAATGACTGAACATCTTTTAAGCTTATGGTTCAATCCCTTAACATTCTATGTGGCCAATGTGTATGAATTAGTGATAGCCATAGCTGACAATGTACAACCTATGTTGTACATTCCCAGAAACAAACTGTAGAATGTGCACTAAGCCTTCCCTTCTAATCATAAAAGAAGTCACCCTGAGTAGATTTAGTTTGATGCCTGAGTCTGCAGAAAAGAGGAGAGGCAGAGAAGTAGCAAGAGAAAAAAAAAACAAAGGTGATATTATCAGTAAAAACATGTAGACAGATGTCCTAAAACAAAACACATCATGAATTGCTTTAGATAAAATCACATGAGATAGTCGTTCACCTTCTATATCAGTTTGTTGATCCTTGTGTAATACATCCCCTTCCGTAGACATTCTCAAACACTGTAGAGTGGAGTTTTATCTAAAGCTCATTTACCTCCCCAAAGCCAAAACCCAACCAGAAAACGTTCTTTGTGATACTGAAACCTAAGCAAAAGAAATATATGAAACGGGAATATCCCTTCATCCCTTCTTAATTATTAATACTTTAAACCCTTTTAATATTTGGATTAACATTTCTATCTATTCATCAAATGGTACATGTGTTATAAGCCTGCACCAGGGTTAGCCTACCTAAATACTACTTAATAACTAATTAAACAGATCCTTTTGTAATACATGTTCCATTGTTAAAATGCAGTATAAACATAAACTGTAATTATGTCTTAGTAATGTCAAGTGCAGGACATGTATATAACATCCTAAATACCTCCACATTTGTTACCAGAATCACTGTGGGAGAATTTTATTCATTCAGCATACCAAATGCAGTGATCTATACCCTACCCGGATCAAAATTCCACGTACAATTGATGCTCTTTAGCCTGCAGGTATCCCCATTTCCTCTTACTACGTGACACCCTTACCATGTTATGACCAACAAAATGTTTTCCAGCATGTTATCTAGTCTTTAATATGCAAAAATGTCCCAATATTTAATCCTACCATTTCCTGTAATGCTGTAAACAAGGAATCTTCCACATATAACTTGAGTGCACCTCTGTTTTGTCCACAAGCTACCAACCAGTCTCCTCGAACGTAGTGCATACTCCTACAGCCACACATGAGAAGCAACATCTTGCTCAGGATCAGACCTTCGCTTCCTCAGTGCGCAATCCAGAATCTGCAGGAGAAAGTTGTTAATTTAAAAACGAGTGAGTAAACAACCTTTTTTTTCAATATGGTTGAAAATGAAAAATTCTGGGCATTTCAGCTCCAGACCTAAATCACGGATCAGGAGAAAACATCTGACAGTCAATACCAGGGCCTAGATTCCTGCAACCTGAGAAAAAAAATATCATAGTATTTATTTCCCCGCCACCATATGTACCCAATCCTCCAACACTAGTCAACCAAAAGCTTCTTTTTCAGCTTATTATTATTCGAATGAGAGGCTCCAAGTTTCTCACTACAAAATGTGCACCACTTTTATGTATTTATTTATTTTGAAGTCTTTGACTCTGAGGGCCATAAAATTATCCCTTCCGACATAGGTAACTTTAAACAGGTTACCCCGACATAACCTAATTGTCGGACCTGTGACCCTTATTTGTGTATTAAATATTTAAAAGCTGTGACTGAAGCGTTGTCTACTAAAGTGACTTCTCAATTTAAGGAGACCCCTTTTCCTAGATGGTGACTCCCCTGTCACAAATCGCTTAACACACAATAAAATAGTACACATTTAGCAATCATTTTTACCTCTATTTTTGTAACTGATTTCAACTGTTAACCACTAGATGGAGACTTGGGTACATACGGATCAACAAACTATGTTATAAAACAATTGTTTTCAACCTTCATCCATCTACAGCCCTATTTATCCTGTCCCTGTCTTCTCCCCACCCCCATCCCATCACAGAGCCAAATACCAGAATTCTTATACCACTACAGTCAAATGATAGTATAAGTGCTTTATTGTTGGAAGTCAAAATTTCTGAAAAGTGCAAGAAAGTCTCTTCTAAGTCCTTGCTTTGCCACTTCCATCCCATTATATTTTCTGGTTCCTTCTGATGGCCGAATTTTAAGTTTAGTGGGGTATAACAGTCCATAGTTAAGACCAGCCTCTCTCAAATTTTTTTTAATTGGTTAAAAAGCATCCCTCCTGCGAATTACTTCTGAGGGGAGGTCATTGAATATTTTGATATTATATCCTTCAAAATAAATCGAGACTGAATTTCTCAGAGCTCTCTGTATGAAAACCTTTTGTTGAAAATTAAGCAGTTGAAGCACAAGTGACCATGGTCTCTCAGTTTTGCTGGGTTTGGGTTCTAAAGACCTGTGAGCTCTTTCTATGAAAAATCTTGCAGAAACCTGGGGGGGGTCTGCAATTGAGATCAGCATTCTCTTAATGTACTTAATGGGATCAGATCCCTCTACCCCTTCCTTAAGCCCAAATACTCTTAAATTATTTCTTCTGCTCCTGCTTTCAAGATCCTCCACTTTGGCCAACAAATCAGCTATTTGACGGTTGTTTGTCACTTTAGTGGTTTGGTCTTTGTTAGCTCTATCTTCTAGACTACTCACATGAGCTTCTACATCCAATATTCTGACTTTTTGTATTGACAAATCATTTTTTACAGTTTTAATATCTTCTGATATATTATTTAAAGTCAGGGATATATTATTAATTTCCTGCATAAGCAAATCAAAATGTAGAACAGTCAGGGGCTGATCTGTGTTAGTTTTTTTTTTTTTTTGCTTCTGGTGCTTGTGAACCTCCTGGAACACTATCATCCTTTTCTAGTGACCTCTTTTTGATGGTTTATTTTCACAGTCTGTTTCTAACCCTTCTGACATAATCACCAGGTTTTCAGCCATTGTTTAATATGAAGATTTATTGGCAAGCAGTGGTTATATTTAGAAATATGCGAGAGTCCTGTCAGCTGACCAGATCAGAAGAAAACAATAAGGTAAATAAAGTTGTATAAAACACTGTTCTATATAACTGGAGCCTTTGCATCGAAAATTGTCACCAGTTCTCTTTAAGAAAACAGGTTACCAGGGAAATCCTCAACTAAGATACGCCTGAAGCTAGACCTTAGTTACCCGACGTCACCTATCTGTGCAGTGGTGATGCTTGAACCACGATATCCATCTTTCTTCCACTTGACTAAAGTATTTCACAACTTATTGCGGTCCTACCGATTACAGTATCTGATTTTTTAAACATTGATTTTTACTGCAAAGAACAAGAATTTTGAGGCGGCTAATTAGAAATTCATTCCAGTTGAGTTTCAGCCCTTGAGAGGTAGGCCCAGCTGGAGCTCAAACTCACATGTCCACTCTGCACAACAGCATTCGATCGAATCCCAGCTCAGTGCCCTTAACTACTATGCTATACTGCCTCCTTTAACACTGGTTGTTGTGCTTACAGTGTTGGTCAAATGCTGTTCAACCTACCATGATCCCTATTTGTGATATTACAAGCCATAGGTCCATAGGGGGATAGGCTATAATAGTTGTGGAAGTCACAGTAGGATAAACTTGGCAAAATACAGAATGGGATGTGCTATGGCAACTTGGGCTGATATTTCATTCTGCTTAACATGGCTAATCAGCTGACATTCAGGTGTCCTGTTGAGACCAGCATGGCACTGATGCAGCTCAACTACATCTAGAGATGGAGGTTCTAGTGAGCTAGACAGAAATCTCAGTTCCTGCTCAAGGGTTTCTTCTGTGATGGTGCAGCTGTGCATTCTTGTGCACACCAGAGAGCTGACACTATCAGGTACTGTGAAATGATGACCATGTGTAGTGTAGTGGAGCTCTCATGAGCAATTTGTTTAACTGACTGTTGTTGTCTACAGACATACATAGAAACTTATAAAATGGCAAGAAAAAAATCTAGAAATCTCATTGGCCAAGACAGATCAGCTGACCGTACATTAATTCTCTGTATACGCACAGTCATCCTGGTCCTAAACCACATTACACAATGAGCAGATCAGTCCTCCTACAACCAGAACTATCTTCCATCAGTCTCCCTACAACCAGAACTGATCTTCCACCACAAACATGGCCGCTACTTTTACACTGTAGAAACCTTCAACTGGGCCCTAAAATTAAAATGATCTTAAATATCAAATAAAACAAATGAATGAAATGTTGTTTATCAGATTGTCACATTCTCCTTACATACATAAACAAATTAGAAACATTAAGTATTGTTTATAGTTTTAATTACAACTGTTTGTTTGTAACAGTGAAAAAAACCCCTTCTATCTTTACCTGCTCATCAGGGAAATCTCTTCTGCTTTCCCTGACAAGTGAGATAATTGAGTCTCTGGCTCTAAAACAGGCCTTTGTTGTCTGTGTGCACAGTATGTTGGTAGAGGAACATTCTGCTAGTAGAACTGAGCAGAATTTTGAATCCCTGTATTCCATGGTAAACATTCCATGATAAACATTTCATTTCTTGAATGTGGGGAAACACAGAGGGAAAAAAAACAGGATGAAGAAAGTAAGCAATAATACTATATAAACAAAGAGAAAAGGTGGTAAATGACTCACCCTGCTGTTTATCTTTTAGGACAGAGCAAACAGTTCATGATGCTGTCAGTGAGTGTTGCAGTTTTGAACCACGCTCATGCTTGCAGCACTGGGGAACTGAGAAGCCTCTGTAATGGCTTCCTTTTAGTTTTGTCTGCAGAGTGAGGAGAATGAAATAAAATAAGGGGGCTATGTGTCATACTTAGAATGAGAAAAACAGCATTTGTGAATTGTTGTGGCTGGCAGGGGAATATGAAGCTTAAGTGGGAAGGGAAGCACACACTGCATAACACTACTTTAATCTAGCACCAATAGGAGGAAGGACTATTTTATGTTAAAAGCACAGGTTCAATTACATTTTTACCTATTTAAAAATGTGTTTAAAATTAAAAAAAAAGCTGCTTCTAAAAATAAAGGAACGTTATATAAGTGCAATAAAACACTCCGGGGTTGTGCATTACAGTGTGATAACCGCACTCCTAGGGATGACTGGCACTCGGCCTTCAGCCTCGTGCCTAACTATGCCCCTAGGAGTGCGGTTATCACACTGTAATGCACACCCATCATGTCTTGTTGCTTACATATAAAGAAAAACATAAAAATTTGATGGCAGTTAAGGACCGCTTGGCCCATTTCCCTATCTAGTGGATAAGCTGCAGATCCTAGTTAACCAACAGCCTGCTTTCTCCTACCCCCCACTAGAATTGCCTTCTGTCTGTCCCATGCATTTTTGGATTCTCCCACTGTTTTTGACTCTACGACCTCCTCAGGAAGGCCATTCCATGCATCTACAGCACTCTTTGTGAAGAACTACTTCCTCACATTACCTCTGAGCCATCCCCCCATCTTCAAATTGTGCCCCCTTGCTCTTGCAAATCTCTTTTTCCAAAAGATGCTACCCTCTTGGACTTTGTTGATTACCTTGAGGTATTTGAAAGTTTCTATTATGTCCCCCTTCTCCCTCCTTTCCTCGAGGCTATACATCTTAAGCTCCTTTAGTCTTTCTTTATATGTCTTCTGGTGCAGACCCTTCACCATTTTGGTTGCCCTCCTCTGGACAGCCTCCACCCTATCTATGTCTTTGCAGAGATGGGGTTTCCAGAACTGTACACAGTACTCCAGATGTTGTCTTACCAACTGTCTGTACAAAGGGCCAACTTCTTGTTTTCTACTGATGATGCCTCTCCCTACAGTATGTATCCCAGTATCCCCTCAGCCCTCCTTACTGCCTTCTCACATTGCTGGCCCACCTTTAGGTCATCTGATATGACTATCCCCAGGTCCCTTTCTATTTTTGTTGTTGTCAATATCTCAACCCCATTGTGTACTCTTCCCTTGGGTTTTTGTTTCCCAGGTGAATTACTTTGTTCTTTTTTGCGTTGAATCTAAGCTGCCATACATATAACCATTCCTCCAACCTTGCCAAGTCCCTTTTCATCATTTCCACCCCACATTGTGTATCAAACCTGTTGCAGATCTTTGTGTCATCTGCAAAGAGATATACTTTCCCTTCCAGTCCCTCTGCACTGTCACTTATAAATACATTAAAAAGGACTGGCCCCAGTACTGAACACTGGGGTTCCCCACTAGTAACCCCTTTTTCTTCACTGTGGACTCCATTTACTATTACCCACTGTGTCCTATTGTCCAGACAGTGTTTTACCCAGGCTACCACCCAGGTACCCACTCACAGACTAGCTAATTTGTTTATTAATCTTTTGTGCAGGACTGTGTCAAACGCCTTGCTAAAGTCTAAGTAGGCCATTTCCACAGTCCCTCCCTGGTCTTCTACTTTGGTCACCCAGTCAAAGAAATCAATTAGATTTGTCTGACATGACCTTCCTGCTGTGAATCCATGCTGCCTTGAGTCTTGTGTCCCACTGGCCTCTAGGTACTCAACAATTCTTTCCTTCAGAAGTGATTCCATCATTTTCCCTACCACTGAGGTCAAACTGACAGGTCTGTAGTTTACTGCCTCTGTCTTGCTCCCACTTCTGTGAAGGTGAATCACATCCACCCTCCTCCAGTCCTCAGGTATCACACCATCCTTCCATGATTTATTAAAAAGGGTAGTCAGTGGTGTTACTAGTTCTTCCCTTAGTTCTTTTAGAATTCTGTGGTGAATCCCATCACGTCCCTTTGCTTTATCCACCTTCAGTTTTAAGAGTTCTTTTAGAACCCTTTCTTCTGTGAAAGGACTAATATCAGCCCCCCTTTCCAGAGTGCTTCTATTGACTGGATTAGGTATCTGCCCCTGCTTTTCCATTATGAATACTGAGCAGAAGAATTCATTCAGTATCCCTGCCTTTTCACTGTCAATCTCTGCCCAACCACCTTCATCTTTATTCAGCCTCAGTATCCCTGCCTTAGTCTTTCTTTGCTCCCTAATTACCTATAAAATGTTTTATCCCCCTTCTTAACTGAGTTGGCTATCTTTTCCTCAGTTTGGGCCACTGCTATTCTGACTGCCTTCCCCACTTCCTTCTGCTTTAACTGATACAGTTCTCTGTCCTGCTCCTTCTGTGTTTCCTTATACTTCCTGTATGCTACCTTATTCTCCCTTACATTCCCCGCCGCTTCTTTTGAGAACCATTGTGTTTTTTTCTTTCATTTTGATTTGTTTATTTGCTTCATGCAAAGGCTTGTTGCCTCTGTGATGGCAGTTTTGATGTTTTCCAGTTGTTGCTCCAGCCCACCTTCTTGCCTGTTTGCTAGTGCTTTTCTGAGGCACTCTCCCATTTTGACAAAATCAGCCATCCTGAAGTCCAGTACCTTCACTTTTGTATGGCTTGACTCTACAGCTAAGTTTATCGTGAACCACACTGTGGTGGTGCTTGTTCCCAGATGGCTACCCACTTCAAGATCAGAGATCCTCTCTCCATCCCCATTTGAGAGTACCAGGTCTAAGATTGCTCCCTCCTGAATGGGTTCCAAAACTAGCTGTCTGAGGCATGTCCCCTGTAGGGCACCGAGAATGGCCCTGCTCTTGGGTGTGGCTGCAGCAAAGGTGCTTCCTTTAACATCTGGCATATTCTGGTCCCCCACCAGCAATATCGTCCCTTTCTCTGCCATCCCAAGGATGCCTTCTATCATTTCCTTTTCCATTTCCTCCTGCTGAGACGGGAGTCTGTATAACATAGAAATATAGAAACACAGAAACATAGAATTTGACAGCAGACAAGGACTGCTTGGCCCACAAAGTCCCTTCTCATCCTTTCTACCCCACCTTGTGTATCAACACTGTTGCAGATCTTTGTGTCGTCTGCAAAGAGACATACTTTTCCTTCCAATTCCTTTGCAATGTTGCTTATAAAGACATTAAAGAGGACTGGTCCTAGTATTGAAACCTGCTGTACCCTACCAGTAACCCCCCTTTCTTCAGAGTGGACTCCATTTACCATTGCCCCATGTGTCCTATTCTTCAGCCAGTTCTTTACCCAGACCCACTCCCAGGCTGGACAGTTTGTATATTAATATTTTGTGTGGGATTGTGTCAGATGCCTTGCTAAAGTCTATGTAGGCCATGTCCACAGCCCCTCCTTGATTGCTTATTTTGGTCAACCAGTCAAAGAAATCTATTAGATTCATCTGATATGACCTTCCCACTGTGAATACATGCTGCCTTGGGTCCTGTGCCCCCTGACCTCTAGGTACTTTCTTTTACTCCCTATCCTTCTATGCCACTCCTTTGAGAACCATAGGAGTTTCTTAAATCATTTTGTTTTGTTCATTTGCTTCACGCAAAGTCTTGTTGGCTCTGTGATGGCAGTTTTGATTATTCCCCATTATTCTTCCACACCTCCTTCCTGCTCACTTGCTAGTGCATTCCTTAGGCACTCACCCATTCTGGCAAAGTCAGCCCTCCTGAAGTCCAGTACCTTTGCCTTTGTATGGCTTGACTGTACTGCTGTGTTTATCGTGAACCATACTGTTCAATGGTCACTAGTTCCCAGATGGCTACCCTCTTCTAACTCTGTGATCCTATCGCCATCTCCATTTGAGAGTACTAGGTATAAGATTGCTCCCTCTCGAGTGGGTTCCAATGCTAGTTGTCTAAGGCATGCCCCCTGTAGGGCATTTAGAATGACCCCACTCTTGGAAGTGGCTGCTGCAAATGCACTCCAGTTAACATCTGGCATATTCAGATCCCCCATCAACAATATCTCCTCTTTTTATGCCATTCTAAGGATATTTTATATAATTTCCTTGTCCATGTCCTCCCCCTGAGATGGGGGTCTGTATACAACTCCTGTGCAGATTGTGGTGCCATTGCCTCTCTCCAAATTGACCCACAGTGCTTCTTCTCCTCCCTGTTTACCCTTTTGTTCTGTTGCTTTGACTCCTTTCCTTATGTAGAGATCTACTGCTCCTCCTCTTTTACCCTCCCTGTCCCTCCTGAAGATAGTGTATCCTGGTATGTTTAGGTCACAGTCATGGTTCTGTGTCTACCATGTTTCTGTGACTGCCATAATATCCAGATGTTCCTCCTCCATCAAGGCCACTAATTTAGGAAGCTTGTTACCCAGACTACAGGCATTAGTACTCATTGCTCTCCATTTTTTGATGGCTTTACCTCTTGTACCACCATCCCTGTCCTTATTGACTTTGCTTTCTTCATTCACCCCTGTCTTGCTCCCTACTGACCTTTCTGCCTTGGTCTTTACCTTATTTAGTACCCTATTTTGTAGGGGGAGGCTGGGAGTTCCTTGGTGCTTATCAGTGCCTCCCCCCTTGACTAGTTTAAAAGCTTGTCAATGAAGTATTTAAACTGACTGCCCAAAAGACTTGTTCCCTTCCTGGACAGATGCAGACCATCCTACCAGTATAGGCTGGTATCCCTCCAGGTGGAACCCCAGTCCCCAATGAAGCCAAACCCCTGTGTTCTGCACCATTTCTTCAACTGTCCATTGAATCACATGGTGTGAAGTACCCTCACCTCACCCTTGCCATAGACAGGCAGCACCTCTGAGAAAGATACTGTGTGTGTGCTACTTGACTTAGGCTCCTCCCCAACTCCACAAACTCCTCCTGCACTGCTCTAATCTCATATTGAGCCAAGTCATTCATTTCTAGGACAATGATGTCCAGCTCAGTCTCCCGTGTAGCTGTTCTTGTGATCCTGAGGATGCACTTCCTGTCCATCCAAGCCATGGCACCAGGCAGGCACATTACTTCAGTTATCCCTGCCCTCCCCAGTTCTAACCCCCTAATGTTTGAGTCCCCTACCAGGAGCTGCTTCCTTTCCCTGTGGTGTCCTCTGCCTCCTTCTTGTCGGTCTCCCTAGTTGTCCTCAACCTCCTTAGTCTCCACTGTGGTTGCAACAATAGGGGAACTAGGCTCCATCAGAATGGTGTATGGATTGTGGAGTGGTATAACTGACTTGGTGTGCCTCTGTTCCATAACCTTCACCCTCCCTGAGCATACTGTGGTCCATCTGCAGCACTTTCTTCACAATCTCTGAGGTAGTGGTGGTGGCTCTGGTTCTCACTGGGTGGGGGATGTTCCCTTACTACTGTCCAGTGTGGCCTGAAGATGGCAACCTCCTCCAGCAGGGCAGAGAGCTGCCTGGAAATTGGGCAGCATCTCAGCCTCCAGAAAGGCTCCCAAAAGACTTATGCCCCACAGCCAGTACATTGCATTACTCCCCACACATCTGTCTACCTTCCTGTTTTTCCTGTGTGTTTTTTTCAGTGATTGTTTTGCTCTCTCACTCTCTCTCTCTCTCTCTCTCTCTCTCTCTCTATATATATATATATATATCATATAATGTGTATGCTTATATCATCGGTGCAGTGTGCAAGAAAGGATAAGACAGTGATAGGCACCTTGGTCTCTTGAGGAAATGATGTCAGAACTCCTAGTATAAAGGAAATGGTATCAGGGGTAGGTAGGGTGAGGGGAAGTGGGGTTTTGGGCCAAAACTGTGCCCTCACAAAACAATCAGCTAAAAGCTCTGCCCCACCACTATGATGAGTGTTAACCTTCCTGTCAGCAAAATGACCTACACAACAATTTAACAGAGAAAATACCCTGCTAATCAAACCGAGAAAAAAAAATGAACAGCTGAGTCAGACACAGGTAAACCTCCCCAGCCCCAATACAGCCTGGAAATTTGTGCTCTGAAAGCAATCAGCCCCAAAACAAGTCAGCTGTGCACAAGGACAGACACAGTAAACAGTAGTTCAATCCCTCTGGGTTTAAACTCCCAATCTCCAAAGCAGTATTGCAAGCCCCTTCACTGAAAAGAATAACAATTGTAATATATAAAGTAAGGTAGTCCCTCTGCTGTGAGCAAGACTGACTTTCCTGATACTTCTAAGTTCAGTATTTTACCTTTCAGTTAGAAGTAGCCTCCACCTGAAGAATATTAGCTTTTCTGTTGAATCTGCTACAAACCAAAGTACAATAACAATTGTAAAATGTAAACTAAGGTACACCTCCCTCTGCTGTGAGCAAGACTGTCTTTCTTGCAGATTCTAAGTTCAGTATTTTAGTTTTCAGCCAGAGGTAGCTTCCACCTGTGTGGATTGTGGTGCTATTTGCAGTCTCCAGGGTGACCCACAGTGCCTCCTCTCCTCCCTGTTTACCCTTTAGTTCTGTTGCTTTGATCCCTTCACTTACATAGAAAGCTACTAATCCTCCTCCTCCTCTTCTACGCTCCCTGTCCAACCTGTAGATTGTGTACTCTGGTATGTTGACATCCCAGTCATGGTTCTCTGTGTACCATGTTTCTGTGACTGCCACAATATCTAGGCATCCTTCTTCCATCAAGGCCACCATTTTGGGGAGCTTTTTACCTATACTACAGGCCTTGGTAATCATTACCCTCCATTTTTTATGGCATTATTTCTTTTTGCCCCATCCCTGTCCTTACTGCCTTTGTCTTTTTCTCCATTTACCCTTGTCCTTCTCCCTATTGACTGCTCTATCTTGATGTTTTCCTCACTAACTACCCTGATTTTTTTTGGGGGGGCTAAGATTTCCCTTCTCCTTTTCAGTGTCTCCCCCCTCGGCTAGCTTAAATGCTTACCAATGAAGCATTTAAACCTATCACCAAGGATCCTGGTTCCCCTCCTGTATAGATGCAGACCATTGCACCTGTATAGGCCTGCATCCCTCCAGGTGGAGCCACAGTCCCCAGTGAAGCCAAATCGCTGAGCTATGAACCAGTTTTCAACCAATCATTGAATTCCATGGTGCTGAGTACCCTAGCCTCATCCATGCCATAGACAGGTAGCACTTTTGAGAATGTTACCATGTGTACTACTAGTCTAAGGCACCTCCCCAGCTCCACAAACTCCTGTTGCACTGCTCTGATCCTATTCTCAGCCAGGTCATTTGTCCCTAGGTGGATAATGACATTCAGCTCACTCCACCTTGCAGCTGCTCCCATGATCCTGAGGCTTCATTTCCTGTCCCTCCAAGCCATGGTGCCAGGCAGGCACTTTACCTTCCTTTCCCCTCCCTCCCCCAGTTCTACCCCCTAACAATTGAGTCCCCCACCAGGAGTTGTTTCCTTCCCCTGTGGGGTCTTGTGCCACACTCCTGTGGGTCTCCATTGTGGAGGTTCCCAGCATTCTTCTTGGTCTCCACTGTGGGTGCCTCCATAGAGGAACTATGCTCTGCCAGAGTGTCAAATGAATTGTGGAGAGGTACGACTGGAGGGATGAACCTCTTTTCCACCACCCTCACCCTCCCTGAGCCCACCGTACATTATTTTATTTATTTATTTCAAATGTTTCACCAGGAAAGACATACTGGGCTGCCATCAGCTCGCTTCCAGATGCATCATGGGGGAGAAAGGAAATGGAGAAGACTCAAGAAGTGGAAAAAAGTAAACAGTAATAACAATACATAATTACAAAAATATGAGTCATATGTAGTAACACTTATCACTGAAAAAGGGACTACATGGTCTCAGTGGACTTCCCCAGTTATGAAAATTCTAATAAATAAATAAATAAATAAATAAATAACACACTATATCAAAGGAGCATAATCATAAATAATTAAAGGCAAATCAGTACAACAAATACACGTAGTAGATAAAACTGAGATATATTAAGCAGGGAGAAACTACTCATTACAGGTATGTAACAGCATGGCCAGGACAAAACTAGATGGGAGAAGGAAGACAAGAGGAAAAGGGTCATGGGCAGTTGCAGGTTGGAGAAGGAAAGTCATGAAAAAGAGACTTCAGTGTGGAACCAGAAGAGAGAGAGTGGATTGACAGGGGAAGGGAGGACCAACGTTTAGGAAAGCAATATGGGAAAGCAGCTTGACCAACAATACATTTTCTTGAAGGAATAGAGAGTGAATAGGAATTATTGCTGCAGATAGGGAAGGAGGAAGAAGAGGGAGAAGACAGTAAGGATTTCAAGCAGGAGGGAAGGGTACCAAACCAGAATTTGGATATAAAGGAGTCACAAAGGGAAAGGTGCCTGGCATCATGGGACGGGAGAGAAAGGGTAGAGTAAAGTGAGCAGTGGTGTGTACGAAGGGGACAGCCTAAAGTAAAATGTCAAAAAGTGTAAAATAGAGGGTCCAGTCTGGCAAGGGGAGATTTCGAAACTACACTATAGACTATGTCACCAAAGTCAAAAACAGAGAATATCATCTTTAAAGCAATCACTGGGCAGGCAGGAAGCAGCATACAAGCTTTATTCCTGTACAGTGCAACAAACTTGGGGTGAAACTTATGCTGTATGGTATCAATGTTCACTGAGAAATCAAGATGTCAGTCAAGCCAGACCCTGAGGTACTTAAAAGAGGATACATCCTCAATCATGGCTCCATCAAGGGTGCAAAATAAAGAGAGAGTTATGAGTTTGACAAGCCTCTGTTGGGTGCCAAAAGTCATGGAAACTGTGTTTTTTTTATTTTGGATGGGGTTGGCATTGAAGGACAGTTGGTTAGACTGGAACCAATGCTGAATGTTGTCAAATTCCATCTGGAAGCTGGCTTCATGGTGCCAAGTGAAGAGGTTCACTCAGCATGCTGGTGACCCAAGTTCGTGCCCTGAGCACAGGTGTCAGGAGTGGAGACCAGCAGGGAGGGATTACAGAATGTCCATTGGATGCTTCCCTCCCAGGGGTGGGTGGGCAGGGCCTTGGCACCTGGAGGTTGATTGGTGAACATGCTAGGTGGCATGCAGTCTTAACATGCCTCCGCATGTCCGTGACTCAAGTCACCATTCATTCTGCCCAATCAGGGTGGGTTGTGGGAGGGTAGAAAAAAGAGAATATCATCACCCCGGCTGGCTGGATGACAGTGGCCCACCTCCTCTCACTGTGAAAGCAGGAAGCCCCCAAGCTTCTCCTGCATGTGGTGTAGATGCTTGGAAGTGCCTTTGGGCACTTCGATTCCCCCCCATTTGCCCCCATGGGTAGGGCCCTCCCTATGAAGGTATACATTGGGTCAGTCAGGATGGTAGGAGGCAGCAGACAGCAGAACAGGAAAGCAGTGGAGGTAAGGGATGGCTGCCTAAAGGAGTGGGCAGCTGGGATGGCAGGTGTAAAAAGAGCATGCAAAAAACAAACTCAAGCTTTAGCTGGAAGGTACAGTAAGGTCATGGGAAGAACAGTCAGATGTAAAAAGAACTGTACCATCTGCTTTCATATGAATGGACACAGAGGAACAGAATATGGAAAGGAGATTAGGGAACAGGGCAGGCCCTTGGGGGACATCTGAGCACGTGAATAGTGCTCATGAAATGAAGCTTTCTATTCAGACAGCTTGTGACATTCCCTCAAGATAAGAATTAAACCATCCTACTGAAGGATCAGAGAGGCCAGCTGCTTTTAGCTTGTCTAATAGGAGGGGTTGTGCTGTAGTGTCAAAAGCTTTAGCAAGATCAGCAAATATGGCTAATGTGATCGGTCCCTGACCCATACTTTAGAGGACTGAGTCAGTGAGAGGGGAAAGGGAGGTAGAGGTGTATGGGGATTTCCTAAAACCAGATTGGAAGCAGATGAAGAAGAGGAGTCTAGAAAGGAAGAGAGTTTAGATAGTGAAAGGTGTTCCTGTAACTTACACAAGTAGGGCAGGACAGAGATAGGACAGAAGTTATCAGAAGAGGGATCACCACCTTTATGGAGACTTTGTGTGTTTTGTACCCAAACTTGTTCTAAAATTCTAAAAGTGACAATAATGTACATTCTAGTTCAGAGGTGGTGCCCTCTCCTGCTCTTCCTGCCTGAACCACAGGCTGGGGTCAGCAGGGGAGAGTGCCAGGGCTGTTGAACCTGCAGAGGGACACTTTTATTTACATGAACACTATGAAATGTAGCCCTGGTCTCTGAACATTGTCTATTTCTCTCTGCCTTAATTCTACTGTTACTGATATGAAGGGGTGGACATGTGAAGGATTGGATAACCACAGCCCCCTCATTAGCACTCGAGCCACATTTGGTTGTTTCTCTTTTACTATAAATACTATGACTGTTCAATGGTTAAGATCCTGAACCTGCTCAAATATTTGATATACCAGTGCATGACATACAATCATTAATTTCAGGGTTCATGGCTTGGAGCATTTACCCAGCAGAGATATGGGGGGTGAGGAGGAACCATTACTGTTGCTCATACTGTTGATACTAATGTTTGCATTATGTTGTAAGACTGTTTCTTGTTGAAGTGGAGGGTTTGGGAAGAGTGGAGGAGAGGGAGTAGCAGTTGGCATCAGAGTTAAAAACAAGAATCACCCAGGGTTACATGGGAAAGGACTGTTGTTTAGGGTATCTTAACTGCTCTGGGGTTGATGGCCTTTGGGGAAGGGTAGGTGGGAAGGGGGTTGGGAGGTAATGAAAGAGTTAAAATGGAAGTTTCACAGAGTTAGATGCAAGTGGTTATGACTTACAAATAACAAGACATAGCCTTAGTCTGGTTGCCTGGGGCCCAGTGGGCTATGAGTGTTACAATCCAGTGAACAATCTGCATGGGTCAGCAAATAAATGTCACTACCTGGAACATAAACAGCCTGACAAAAAATGTTGTTCAATAAAAAAAGGCTATAGGACAGACTCAGAAAGCTAAAAACTAGCATTGATTTATTTCAGGAAACTCATATGGGAACCAATGAATTTGAGAGGGAAGATATGCACTGGTGCAGTTGAAGCTATACGGGGTAGATATAATTTTGGTGGCTTCTGTTTATGTTTTAAATATCAAGGATCCAAGTTTCTATCAAAAGCTAGAGGTGGACATGGTTTAGTTTCATGGGCCCTGGATCCTTGGCATGGGCTTTAACTACATCACTGACACTGTTTTAGACAGGTCCAACATGGCACCAGCTCCAATTTCTCATAATGCCAGGACCATGAAAGAGATGGAAGTTACATACTCCCTAATAGATATCTGGAGGCACAGTTATTCATCTGCCAGGGAATATACCTTATTTTGCAGATACCAAAACCAAAATAAGTCACACTCTCAATGATAACAGATACTCAAACTTTATGCAAACTAACAAAGTATTTTATTGGTACAGTAAAATAGCAATTAAATCCATGGCTCATACAGAATAACTGGAATCACCAAACCCCTGTGCTTCGACCCTATTGGTCTTCTTGAGGGGGCTAAAATCTGATTGACACTGCCTTACTTAAGTACCCCTAATTATTCATGACATCATTCATCTCATGTTTATACATTTAAGTCAAGTGACTTAAAATCTTAATATTTCCAGCTATGCCAGTATAAAATATATTTCTAAGTTTTACAATACAGACGTGTTTACAACATCAAAAAACATCTTAAATCAATTATCATATTATACCTTATATTGGAGGATACAGTTATATTGTTAATTAATGCACCTCCTACTATTATAAATAAGTGAAAAGGGGGAGTTAATAGGGGAAGGAGGTTTAATGAAAATGGTTTTTAAATCAAAGATTTTCTACAAAAAAAAAACGTGGCAAAAGCGTGAAAGGGAGCTAATTCTTGTGTTGGTATTACCCATTCACATGAAAGCAGACCGTTTCTTTCCTGCACTCACCCACCATATACTTAAGGCACCTGTAACAGTAAAAGACAAATAATCAAGACTGCATGATATATCCCGGGCTCAAATCTTTACCTTTAATTTATCCTTTATACAAATATGGTTTGATATCCAGTTCATTATTTAATACTAATGGGTTTAGACTTTTAAGGAAAAAATCTAGAAATCTCTTTGTAACAACCTACCTTGTCTGTTTCCTCCTCTTATACTACAGTGTACTTGTTCTATACTCATGAACTGAAAATCTGTTACATCACAGTCATGATGGCTCATAAAATGATCCGTTACTGGATTTGACACATCTCTGTTGAGAATATCCCTAAGATATTCCTGAATCCTAACTTTTAATTTATGAGTGGTACATATAATATGTAGTTTGGTAGATGAACACCATATTACATATACAACACATTAGTAATACAGGTGATGAACTGCCTCAAAGATAGTGTGTAAGCACTGTAAACAAGGGAATGAGTTTAACCTAGGAAATGAGACAAGGACATTGTCTATAAGACAGTTCATTTCCTGTATTACTAATTTTGTGGATAAAGAAATGGCCTGCTTTCATGTGAATGTATAATACCCAACACAGAAATGGGCTCCCTTTCACACTTTAGCCATGTGTTTTTTTTTGTAGAAAATCTTTGATTTAAAAAAAAAAGTTTTCATTAAATCTCCTCCCTTATTTACTCCACCCCCCTTTTCACTTCTTTTTTTCACTTATTTATAATAGTAGAAAGTTGCACTAAAGATATAACTGTATCCCCCAGTATAGGGTATAATATGATAACTGATTTAAAACCCTTAGAAGACTGTGGACGTATATATACATCCAGAATCTATATACGTTCACACATATTCAGTTCTCAAAGGGTTTGTTTTCTGATGTTGCAAATAAGTCTGTATTGTAAAATATTGAAATATATTTTACACTGGCCTAGCTGGAAATCTTAAGATTTTAAAAGTCATTTGACTTAAATATGTAAACATGTGATGAATGATGTCATGAATAATTAGGGGTACTTAAGTAAGGCAATGGCCAGATTTTAACCCCTTCAGGAAGACTGATAGGATTGAGGTGTAGGGGTATGGCAGTTCCTGTTATTCTGTATGTATGAGCCATGGATTTAACTGCTATTTTACCAATAAAATACTTTGTGATTTTGCATAAAACTTAAGTATCTGTTATCAGTGGGAGTGTGACTTCATTTGGTTTTGCTATCTGCATAAGGGCTGGCATCCTGCCTGCACACCACCTGTTATTCAGTCAAGCACGAGCTAAAACTGTTGGTAATATAGTTTCTTTCCCCATTGTCATCAGTCAGACACCCAACTAGACAGCCTGCTGATAGCATCCTCCTGAGCAGACTGCTGATGGCATCCTCCCGAACCCTAAAAGTGCATAGGATTGAATATGCCCTGATATTGGTTTCCAACCATTCTCTCCTCACCATGGCCTTAGCTGTGAATTCAGAACATCCTCCATCTCACCTCTGGAACCTCAACCCCACCCTACTGAAAGATGTGGCCGGTAAGCAGCACACAGCATCAGCCACAGAGAAGTTTCTAAGTACATAATAGTAAAATGACACATCCCCCTCAGCTAGGTGGGAGGCCTTCAGGGTGTCCATTTTGGGACAGACAATCTCTACAAGAGGAAGGCTGAAGGCACAGAGATCAGAAAACTGAAGAACAAAAATACAGGCATATGAATGGGCACACATGGTGAAGTCCACCCTTGTTTTTTATCATACACTTCAAAAGCTCAAATGGAAGCTTAATGCCCTGAGTAGCAGACAGCTGGAAAGGGCTATTCTGTTGGAACAGACATGCACTTACTTTGATGGGGATATAGGTTGCAAGCTCTTAGCATGGCAACAAATAAACAAAAAGGAAGAGGAAAGAACAATCTCGTAGGTAAGGAGTCATGGAGGGGATCTGGAAACTGACAGACAGGGAACAGGGAAAGCTTTTAACTCCTTCTACACAAGATTGCATGCCACAGAGGTATCCCCCACCACATAACAGCTGCAGTCCTTTTCTTAAAAGGCAGGAATCTCACCATTCTCTATTGAGGCATCCAGGTGACTTGATCAACTGTTGAACTGGGGGAACTTCTAAGGGCAATAGGTAGTCTGTGGGGGGGAGGATGGTAAGGCACCTGGGCCAAATGAGCTCCCTTGTAATTATGTTAAGGCCTTTGTTCCATTACTGATCAACCCTATTGCTGAATACGACTGAGGAAATTCTGTGAAATGGTGAGCTGCCCCCTCCACATGGTTTGCCATTACCATGGTACTACTGAAGCAGGGAAAGCACCCCACTCTCTGTGCTTCACACTATCCTATTTTTCTGTTGACTGAAAACTATAAAATTACAGCCAGAATAATTGCTGCCCAGCTGGAGGCCTGCTTGCCCCAGTGTATACATCAGGACCATTGGGGCTTTGTGCAGGAAAGACAATGGAAGCACAATATCTGAAGAACCCTAAATATTATTTATAACTGGGCACAGAACCCTAAATCACACAGAGTGGTGGTCCTTGCCCTGGATGCAGAGAAGGCTTTTAACCACGTGGAGTGGGGATACAGTTTTCCCACGTTGTGGGAGTCTGACCTAGGAGACCAGCTTATTAGGTAGATCAGAACTCTATACAGTTCAGTTAAGTTCAAATTTTATGTATTCGACTTTTTAAGTCATTACAAAGTTTTACATATAAAATATCCAATAAAACTTCAGTACAACAATTTTAGCATACTATTGATATTTAAAACCATAAGAGTATATTTTTCTATCCATATCTATGAATAGAAGTGACATTTCATTATTCTTTTCTATTATCCCTTTAAAGATTATAAAGAGTGCAAAACTCTTCTAGGCACTTCTGAATTTTTGGAATACAGCCACCTAAGTAAAAATTATCTCTGGTCACTTGATACTGCTGTTGTCCTTGTACTCTAATATACTCTAATATATTTTACTCTGATATCTGTATCAATCTTCCCCAACAGAGAAGTCATCCTGTCCCACAGAAATTACACAAAAAAAATGCCCAATATACAGTAGAGGAGACCCAATAAACACATATCCGTTACCGTGCCTCCATTAGCCATCCATTACTTTTCTGAGGCTTATCTTGTTTAAAAACACTTAGTGTAATGCCTTAGTTCCCTTTATATGGGAGCTCAAGTATGCTTAAATGGTAGCTCTCTGGTGCGTTTAAGTCCCCAGTTTAGGCAGACCAATTGACCCCCTAATTAGTCCCTCCTGGGCAGGCTTCCTGGAGAGGCTTCAGTTTTGGGTCTTTTTATGGTCCTAAGCCACCAACCTTTAGAAATTCAGACATTGAGTAACCCAAGCAACTTGGGCATACGGCACCTTTGTGTCTAGTCCCAGTCTGCACAATTCACTCCATTAACATTGTTTGGCCCCAAAATTTCTAGATTTAACCTATCATGGTCAGCAACCTTTAGTGTCCATCATAGTTGCCTCACCTGCCCTAGGCAAAGATAAAGCACAACCTGAGTACACTTAAACTAGCCCCAAGAGAGTATTCTTTATTGCAACCAATCAGAGTGACTAAGCAACTTACTTAATGAGAGCATATAAAATTATAATCACTCTTCTCCAGGCTAATATCCGCTTCAACGTTTTTGGCTTCATTTCAAACTCCTGGGCTACCCAATTGAAATTAGAAAAATATACAAACAATTTGGCTTTAATCAGTAAAACATAGATACAAACAGATATTATCAAATGTTATCTTCCTTTCCGAGAGATGCGCTACTAGCAAAAAAAAAAAAAAGAAATAATAAAAAACAAGTCTTAAAAGCACTCAAAAAAAGTTTGGCCTCATTTTATCAAGAGTGGGGACAGCCTTTATAAGATCCTTCTCAGAAGTTCTTAGGATCATACCTGGTAACATTTTATGAATTAGCTGCATTACAGGTAGTCTTTTAATAAAGATCTGTTTTTAACATATATCAGCTGGTCTTTAAATTTCCTTTAATTAGACAAGTTCTTCAAGTGAAGTCAACGTATGAAATGTGTTTCGGTATTCGAGCTCCCTAGCAGTTCAGGCTCCATTAAACAACACTTACAGATTGTCATTCAGCACACTTCCTGCGTTAGTTGATGGAGTTTCACTATTTTCTCCTTACCCAGAGTCTTTTAAACATGGAACAATATGAATGCGAACAGAAGTGACTCTCAGATTAATGACAGTTACCTCTCAATAAATTGATGTGTTCTCCGTACTCTGAGAGTCTATTACATCCTCCAAGCTTTTTCCAAACATTTTTAATTCATGTTTCCATGCTCTGGAACTCTACTCCAGTAGTCTCCTCTCTCCTGTCTCCAATTCCAGTCCCAAACACCTGTAAAGACAAATCAGAAAAAGCACTCGACTAAGTGTAGTAACTACTGGGATAGTAACTAAGAATACCACCAAACCCAATCCCAAGGCAATGCTACCATATCTTTCAGAAGGCTTTACAGGCTTATCAGCACTATCAGTACCATTGTAAACCCAGTCTTTTTCCCTTCTCCTTCCCTCTCAACAGTTATCCTTTCTCCAGATCCTCTCTAAAGTGGGTCCAGTGGCTCGTGAACACCAGGTAAAAGCTTGCGGTCAAGCCACATATCTATCAAGACTGATGCTCAAAAACAATTGCTGGTCTAACTATTAGATGCCCAATGCCAAAATACAATAAGTTTTGTTCATAAAATCCATTCAAAAGGCTAAAAACCAAGCCTAAAAGCTTGACATCTACATACACAAAAGCACTTGTTAGCATGGTGTAGAGCGGAGCAGCAGTGCAGCCATCTTGCTTCTCCACCCCCCAACTCTATACACTTCTCCAACTGTGCTGATCTCAATTAATGGTTCACTGACTCCTTCCTTTGCAATTAGTAGAGGGACCAGATTTGACTGTCTATTCCCCCGTTGTACACTCTGACATTAGAACCCCTTGTGGCTGCAAGTCAGAACCATCCAGGAACTGACTGGTTTAAGTGAGGAGGGGAGTACAGAATAGAGCTAGACAAAAGTTTTGAATACTACTTTCAAGGAAGTTTCATAAAATGTCTAAACTTTTGTGGAATTTTCTGCCTTTTTGCCTGTGGCAAAATTCCGAACTTGCAAACACTTACTATGATTTTCACCTTGCACTGTGGTAGTTATTCACTAATGGCAGAACTATAGCCATGGACTGTAGACTTAAAGTTTCTTGCCATTTATTTCACTAGATCATTTATGTATCTGCAGTTTTCAATATAATTCTGCATTTTATTTTTCTGACAGCAATTATGGCCATGTTTGTTTTTCTCTAGATGGTATTGGAAATGTTAAAATCACATAGTGAATTATACCACCTGACCTGTACAGCACCATTATTGTATGTTAGCAATTCAACCTTGTTTTTGGTTTTAATTTTTTTTATATTTTTCTGCTGTTCCTGGTTTTATTTTGAGTTTCTTCTTTTGAATTCCACAGAACCTAAGGATTGCCTAGTTTGTCTTCCTTTTTCTTTCCACTGTAGTGAGCTAACTTCTATAGTTCAGCACAGTAATTCTGCAGAAAGCTCAAATTACTCCACATCCAGCTTGGTTCAACCATGTTGAGGTGACAAAAAAAGTGACTGTCATGAGGGCACCAACACAATGCTAATGGTGAACATCATGCTCAGCCACTGTGCCACCAACTCCCATTGCACCAAATACCCCGGGCATGTTCTGGTTGTATTTCAGTGCTGAGGCAAGCATATTGCTGCAGTTTTTGTTTAATATCTTGAGACTATCGTATATTAGACTGGTTTTCTCTGTTCTGTAGTACTGTGTTGTTTTTTATTGTGGTATTTAGCAAGGAAAACACATCACATCATGGTGGGCAAGAGGAAAGCATGGAGGACATGGAAAAAGTCCTGCTGGTGGATCTTTCAAAATGGTGTCACATGGAGGTACAGATGATGCTAAGGAAGATGCTAGTGGGTGCAGCACAATCAGTGCCACTTGGACTTCCCGGGGCAGTGCAGTTCCAGCAGTGGCCCTTTATGTGCATCTGTCAGCTGGAGTTGGCATCAAACCTTCTAGTTTCTTTAGTTTGCTGCATAGTAGCCCCACCGCAGATTTTCCTCAGCATGCAAAACTGGCAAGTAAAATTGCTGTGGGTGTTGTTGCACTACTCTGTTAGTCCCAGGAGACTCAGGAGGAGGAGGAACAGCCACAGTCACAGGAATATCATCTTTGAGTACTGTTCCATATTAGATTTCCATAATTTTCTCGACATCCTGTCCCATCCTGGACCTCTTAGCATTAATTTTTAAGCTTTATGTTTTTCAGTAACACACTTTTGGATTAATCACATTCATTTTGGAGTATTATTATTTATTTACTCTGAATGATGTACATTATAGTATGTATTGCAAGCTGCCCACCTGTGAGGTGTTTCAGTCTCCTTCTCACATTGAAGGTGCTAATTGCTTTTCCTCCCACAGCTCTTCCAAAGGATTAGGTGTGTATGTGGGGGTGGAGCTGGCAAACTGTCAGTAATTTCCAACAGAAAGAAGGGTTAAAAAGTCAGGTTAGTTGATATCTTGTAGGTAGAAGACTTGGTTTGTAGGCCAAGGCACCTAGCTTCACCTGAGCTCTTTCCTTCTAAGACTGCTTGAAAGGCAGAGTAGAGAAACTTGCCAGAGCAAGGGAGAAGGATTAAAACTTAGTTTGGCTAAACAGATTTACTGTGTGGTGGTGTTTTTATATTTTTACTCACAGGGATTGCTACTGTTTGTTGCTAACATTTCATTGCTTTATTTTTTCTCTGATTCAAATTGTTGTTGCTGGTATACCTTCTTCTGCATTATTACAAGGTGTGCCTACAGGTGTGTGCTAACAGATTACTGCTGTAATCTTCTGATTCAAATTGTCTTTTGCAAGGTATATCTTTATGTTACTGCTTTATTTTTCTCTGGAGCAAAGTGTTTCTTACAGGGTATATCTTCTCTGAAATTATTACAGGTGGTGCTTTACAGGTTTTACAGTTTTATCTAACATTAGGATAAGCTTTCAGGGTTACTGCATTTATTGTTGACTGATTGTTTCTGCTCTTACCTCCTTGTTCTTTCGTCCAGTGGTTCTTCTTTTAGGCAGGGAAGGGCCCAGCCACCCACCCATCCCCAACCACCCACTGCACTCCTTTTATAGGGTACCACAGTTGTGACATTTCCTGTGGCAGACAGGAAGGGAGGATCAGTGGGGCCTCCACAAGGTGATCTCATTTACAGGGCACTAGTAATTTAACTTGTTATAACAAGTTAAAAAAGCACAATTAAACAATTACTTGCATTTTTCCTTCTTTTTTCCTTCTAATTACTCTGACTAGGTTACAAACCCAGCAACTTATTTGGAATGGATTTCATTAACTGCAGGTACTGTGGAACAATTTTCAGAAGGACAGACTTACAGGATTTAGGACACTGTCCTACATGCTGAGCCTTTGGAGATCTTAGGTCTCAGCTCCGGGCAGCATGGGCAGAGATTGCCGCCTCAAATTTCATATTGAAGAGGAAATACATTATAAGAACCACCCGCCATTTCCCCAGCATCCAACAGAAAACCTCGACCCGCAGAGGGTAGTTGGTCCAGGAGGTTGGCAGGTGGTTGGGAGGAACAAATCAGGTGCCCCATCACTCTCTGCTCTCCAACACGTTACCTCCAAAACCATATAAACACTACAAACAGGTATCTGCCTCTATCTCTGAAATCATATAAAGAGGCAGAAGACACTGCAGAGCAGGACACTGCGGCACAAGATAGCACAACAATACTCACCCAAATCAGGAACCAAAACTAAACAAGAACAAAGAAATCCAAAAACTTCTGATCATAGGAGACTCCATGATTCGGGAGTTGATACCATCTCCAGCCAGGGGTGATGGTCAGATGTCTCCAGGTACATCAGTATGGAGACACTGACCGCATTGCTAAAATTGTTCACAAAGCAGGAGAAAACATTGATGTCCTAGTACACATAAGGACTAATTATCTTGCCAGCGGTCAGTTGTGGAGACCAAGAACACCTGACTAGGCTGGGTGACTAACTATCATCTATTTAGTCCGGCATCTCCTTCTCTGAGATCCTGCCAGTCTGGGAGAGGAGCAGATGGACGGAAGGTCAGAAAGAGGAGATAGGGAGCTAAACACGTGGCTCAAGGACTGGTGCCAGGAAAAGGACACAGATTTGTAGGGAACTGGCAACAGTTCTAGAGGCAAAGTTCTTTAAATTTGATGGACTGCATCTGACTAAAGAGAGTCAGTGCATTGGGGCAAGTTTGACGTCTTTGCAGAATATTTAAACTAGCAAATGGGGAGAGATTTGTAGCACCCCGCTCGTCAAATGGGAAGCTCTCACCCCTCAGCTGGTGGTCAAACAGGAATTCAGCGTGTTGCCGTTCATTTCATCACCAGGTAAGAAAAAGGTTTGTCTCCCCATATGATGCACAGGGTAATGCCAAACTTCACCCAACAACTAACACACCAAAATCGGCCAATGGAAAATCATGTACACAAATGCTCACAGCCTGGGAAATAAGATCCCAGACCTGCAGGCAATAATGTCAGAGGCTAAACTGGACATAGTAGCAATTAGTGAGACGTGGTTTACCAGTAACCACACTTGGGAGACTTCAGTACCTGGCTATGTATTGTTCAGAAGAGACGAGGTGCAAAAAGGGGAGGTGGCCCTGTATGTTAATGAAAATATCAAAGCTACAGAAATTCAGAATACACATAAGGAGTCAGAAGAACTGTGGGTCACCCTGGAAACAGGAAATGGGACAGCCATAAGAACTGGGGTTGTCTACAGGCCCCAGACCAGGGGAGGACATAGACACATTACTGTTAGAAGATATACAAAACATGACAGCTAAAGGGAGGTTCTGATAATGGGAGACTTCAACATGCCAGATACAGATTGGTCAATACCAGCAGGAACATCTGCCAGAACTAGACTCATAGTGGATTCCCTGCAGGAGGGCCTCAAACAACTGGTACAGCAACCCACAAGAGACAGAGCTATCCTAGATCTAGTACTGACTAACAAAGAAGGGATCACAGATCTCCAGGTAGAAGGTCACCTGGGGCCAGTGACCATCACATGGTATGGTTCAATTTGGCTACTACATCTAAATCATCCCATTCAAAGGCAAAAATATGGGACTTCAGAGGCTGACTTTGATAAGATGGCCAACAAGAGTTAAGCTAGCCCTGGCAAAAAGAAACACAGGTGAGGAGGTACAGACAAAGTGGGCAAGCATTAAGGATGCAATACTTGAAGCAACATCCCATTGTGTTAGACAGAAAAGAAGTGCAAAGAAGAAGGAAACCACTTTGGTTCTCAAATACAGTAGCAGAAAGGTCAGAGCCAAAGGCTGGCCTTCAGGAAATATAAGGGAACACAGCGGGATGAAGATAGGGAGGCATACCAAACTGCCTAAGGGAAGCAGGTAAGGTAGAGGCAGGCAAAGTCCCAAACTGAGGAAACACTAGCACGAACAGTAAAAGAAGGTGACAAGACTTTCTATAGATACATTAGTGAAAGGAGAAAGTCCAGAGGGATTGCTAAGCTTAATGGAGAAAAGGAGCAAGTGAGGAGGAGGACCCTATAAAGGCATCTATCCTAAATAGATACTTTTGCTCAGTATTTACTGAGAGAAGGTGAGGGCAGGGCCCACAGCTCAGCATCATGGACATAGGGAGGAGGTGAGCTACTCCCTTCACAAAAGAAGGGTCCTACAAGAGCTTGCTAAGCTCCAGGGTGGATAAGGCAATGGGACCTGATGGCATACATCCCAGGGTACTTAAGGAGCTAAAGGAGGAACTAGCAGAGCCATTATCAGAATTGTTTAGTGAGTCTCTGAGCACAGGAGAGGTCCCAGAAGACTGGAGAAGGGCTCATGTGATCCCGCTCCACAAGAGTGGTAGCAGGAGGAGGCGGGAACTACAGACGGTCAGTCTTACCTCAGTAGTGGGCAAGATTATGGGCACTCCTTAAGGAAAGGATAGTGCAACACCTGGAATCCATAGGGGCACAGGATCCAAGACAGCATGGGTTTACAAAGGAAGGTCCTGTCAAACTAATCTCATAGATTTCTTTGACTGGGTAACCAGAGTGGTGGACCAAGGGGAGCAGTTGATGTCCCTACCTTGACTTCAGCAAAGCTTTTGACACTGTTCCACATAGAAGATTGATAAATAAACTAGGTAGGCTCGGGGTGGGTCAGAAGTTGGTCAACTGGGTGGCAAATTGGTTGACTGGCAGAAAACAGAGAGTGGTGGTAAATGGTATACAGTCAGAAGAGATGCAAGTCACAAGTGGGGTACCTCAGGGATCAGTCCTGGGGCCAGTCCTATTCAACATCTTCATTAGTGATCTCCAGATGGACTAGAGGGTAAGGCTTGTCTGTTTGCAGATGACACCAAGATCTGCAACAAGTAGATGATCCAGATGGGGTGGGCAGAATGAGAAGAGATCTGGATAAACTAGCAGAATGGTCAGAAGAGTGGCAACTGGGATTTAATGCAAGAAGTGCAAATCATGCACATAGGGAAGAGAAACCCTGAAGCCACTTATAGGCTGGGAGGAGTTACTAGCAGTCACAAAGGAAGAAAAGAGACTTGGGCATCATCATCACTGATGACCTGAAATCATCAAGCAGACCTCTAAAGCAGTAGGTAAGGCTAGGGGGTGTTGGGGTGTATTAGTAGGTATCACAAGTCGTAAGAGGAGGTAATAATCCCTCTGTACAAGACATTGTTAGGCCCCATCTGGGTACTTGTACAGTATTGAGGCCACACCTTCAAAAGGACATTAACCAAATTGAGGCAGTCCAGAGAAGGGCAACCAAATGGTGCAGGGACTGCATCAGAAGACATATGAGGACAGAGTAACGGAGCTCAATATGTATACCCTTGAGCAAAGGAGGGAGAGAGGTGATATGATCGAGGCATTCAAACACCTTAACGGCATAAACAAGGTGAAAGAGTCTAACATGTTTAAATATAAGAAAAATAGCAGGACAAGAGGACACAGCATGAGATTAGAGGGAGGTCGATTAAGGGGGAATGTGAGGAATTCTTTTTCACAGAAAGGGTGGTAGATGCATGGAATGGCTTACCACAAGAAGTGGTGGCTATGAATATAGTGCAGAGCTTCAAACAGGCATGGGATAGGCATAAGGGAGCAATACAAATGACTATGAATCGATAGGTCACTGACAGAGCAAAGGCCAATGGCACATTTATAAGGTAGAAAAAGAAATGGGCAGACTGGATGGGCCTTGCGGTCCTTATCTGCCGTCAACTTCTATGTTTCTATGTTTCTATGTCTTTGTAGTATTTCTCTAGTATTGGGTGGTTTGACTATTTTTTTTAAGGTTGTAAGTTTGAGTATTTTAGTATGAACTTAATTGACTGTATGTATATTGACATTCTATATAGCTTGCACTCAATTTTGTATACTTACTGGTGTGGTTATCTCACTTTTTTGAAAACTATTAATAAAGGGGTTATTATAAAAAAAGTCTTGAGAATCTCAGGATTTGTCTCAGGAGCAGCTACGGACTAGAAGCAATGAGGGTGTGTGTTCAGTGACAATCAGTATCAGAAAGGATGATTGGAGATGCAACAAAGTTTTAATTTGCAGGTGAAGTCCAGGCTAAGTAGCCAATTCACCTCAGCAAAAAGTTTTGTGAAGTTCCCTACTTTCCCTACTTTCTGTTCCCTACTTTGTCTTGTAACCTCGCTTTCCATTTGTCTAGGCAAAGTTATCAAAAAAAGGCTCAGTCAAATGTTTCACTTTCTGCAGGTCACATGGGACATGCCAATCAGGCAGGAAGTGACTCTCCTGATTTCCTTTTCTCTGTAGTGGAGAGGTTATCTGACTGAACAGCAGCAGCTAGTAGTGTGCAGTGTGAGAGAACATAAATAGTTCTACTTGCAGAAGTTGCAGAAATAATTTACTTCTAAAATGCTTCAGTTTATTTTGCTAACCTTATCTGTTCTAACTTCTGTTTGCTGTGGTAGAGATTTTTTCTCTTTTTTCTAATTTTGGATTGTTTGTCTTTCTGTCTCTCTCGCTTTCTCTTTCTCTTGTGTGTGTTGCTTTTCTGTTGGTGAAATTATTAATTTGGACCCATTGAGCCACATGGTACAAGTACAAGTAGGAATGTGAGTGCAGTCATTCACCTAAACAGGTGAATGTTTGGTAGTGAGAGTCAGGCAGTCCCCTAATGTGCAGCAGTACCAGCCAAGGAGGGGAGGAGTGGTCAACATCAGCAGCCTGAGCAGTCAGATTAGCAGTAGCAGCAGCAGTCTGTGGTCCATGCACTCCAGCCTTGGTCCACCACTACCATCATCAGCTCCTACCACCCTGCAGAGCACCCCCACAACATTGGAGGCCACTGTAGCTGCCAAGAACCTCAGTTGTATGGTTCTTTATTATTAGTCACAATGATGACAAGAGTGTCCTGACATGTAAGTTATGCAGAAAAACCATAAGGCACGGTAAGAAAGGAATCCACTTGGGTACCGGTGGACAATAGACATAGCGTCCAACATGCCCACCTGAAAAACAGCACCCATTGCAATGGTAGCAACACCAGACCAATGCCAGAGTTGTTGGCGAGATCTCCCTTTGCAAGTTAAATGTAACTAAGAGCAGTTCAATACAGCAGGAGGAGGGAGGGCAGAGTTGGTCGGTGGAGGAGAAGGAAGAGCAATACTTTGGTCTGTTGAGTAGTGGGCATAGGAGTGGAGGCACCACTCCCAGTCCCTTGACTCAGAAAAGTACACCACCACACCCAAAATCAACCAAAATAACTGATTTAATGTGGTCAAGGTCACACAGCCCCAAGTGTCAACTGTTACCCCTAAAAGAGCAACACTGGTGTGATAAGTAGAGTGTTGTGGTCGAACAGCTGCAAAGATGTAGCCCACTCTGAAGAACATTCCTGAGCAGCACACAAAGTACCCCCCAATCTTGCTCCTGCACATGAGTTAAATGCTGCCTCCACTAATATGCTGGCTATTGATCTATTGCCATTCTCGTTTGTGGAGAATGCTGGGTTCTGCAGGGTGATGGCCCGTGCCTGTCCCAAATGACAGGTTCCATCGCAAACCCATTTCTCTAAACGTGCCATGCCAGAGCTGTACAGTACAGTTGCTGATTCCTTAAATCATGCAATTAAGCATAGTGCATCAGAATATATCCATCTTAGCATGCCTTTTGTTGACCGGTGGACACACAGCAGCAAGCTTGTATCTATGCAGAATGGCACACTGGGCACAGGTACCTAGGGTGGTAGTTGATTTTGGGCCTGGCAAAACCTGCCTGAAGCAAATTGTCATGGTAACAACACCCCTGGAATTTGGCAGCATGAAAACCTGAGTATGTGAAGTGTTAGTGGTTCTCACACAGGTGTGAAAATGCTTAATGTTCTGCTGGACAAGACTGATGAGTGGCTACACACATAGTCACTTACAGCAGGATTCATCGCAAGTGATAATGGCTCCAATGAAGTGAAGAGCATTAGCAGTGGGCACCCTGCCTGGCACACTGCCTTAATCTTGTTGTGCAGCAATTTCCAAACTATGCAGACATTAACTCATTATATCCTCTGTGGTCATTTTGTGTCAAGTAAACAATGGATAGTTCAGACTTCTGAAGAAGCTATTGGATGTAATAAGTTAAGGAAACAATGACTGTCTCCTGTCACATCGGTGTACACTTTACCAATTCTGCAAAGGCCAGTGACCATCAGCTTGAGTTACAGTGCAATAACCATCTGCCTCAGCACTGTATGAAGCTTGATGTTGTGACCAGTTGGAACTCCATGCTGTACATGATTGACCAGCTGTATGAACAGTATAAGGCTGCTTCAGAATACCTGATGGTGCACACCACCTGTGCAAAGTGCTGGAATGTCCATCACTCTAACAACAGAGCAGTGGTGCCAAATGGATGGGCTAATATGCATTCTTCATTCATTTGAGCATTCTAGACAGCTGGTGAGTGGGGACACTGCTTGTATAAGTCAATCCATAGTCATCACACGTGTGCTGAGGCAGACACTGGTTAATGTCAGATACCAGATGGAGGCATGTGGAGATCATAGCAGTTGTGATCTAATGGATCATATGCTCCACGTGCTGGACATGGATACCCATATATCCGGTACAGTCAGATGAGTTTGCAATGGCTACCATGCTTGATCCACCTAAAAACATGGCCTGCCTTCTATAATTGAAGGAGGACATCAGCGAGTGCAAAAGTTGACAGAGAACCTCATTAGACAGGTACCTGCTGCACAGATGAAACAGGCACATAAGCCACTGCACAGAAAATTGGTGTTGCTACCATCACCAGCAGCTCCCAGGCAACCCAATCTGTGAAAATTGGCAAGGTATAGCAGAAAATGGCAAGCAATCCCACTTGGGATGTTCACTATCAGGTGGGAGTGGAAGATATGGAAGAAAAGGAGGAGGAGACAGATGAGGCAGCTGGTCTCAGGGCAGTAGAACGAATGGTGGAGGCCTACATGGGGGACACAAAGTGCCTGCCATTACTGATGAGCCATTGCAGTACTGGAGCAGCAAAGTGGCAGATAGGTCACCACTAACATTAGTTGCTGAGAAATATCGGAGCTGCCCACCATCCAATGTCAGTGTGGAATGAGTGTTTAGTTCGGCTGCGGCCATTCTGCATGACCGTAGGACTGATTTGTCACCCAAGAATGTGTCCACACTAACATTCATCAAAATGAATGAAAGGCACAATCCACATAACACAATGATGTCAATGGTGTTGCCATATGAACTGTGTCTCGGAGATCAGGATGATGACAATCCCTCTACTAAGGCATCTGCCAGCAGCAAGGTGGATGAAGCAGCAATGATGATAGAATTTCCACCTGGTGACAACTCCAGTCTTGAAGACTGTGAGGGTTGCTTCTTGGAAGATGTGGAAGTGGAACAAGGCTGAAGTTACTTGAAGCCCCCCCCCCCAGCACCTAACAAACTTCAGCTGGGTATAATGTTATAAATTATTGTGCTCTATCATTGGATTTTTTCATGGTTGTGTTATCTGCTGCAGTGTTATTCAGTGTCATTTGGTTACCCTTGCCCTAAACTGTTGTTTGGTCCCCACCCTATATAAAGTAGCAACAGTCAAATTTCCATGACCCATAAACATTTTGCATGATTATATATAGGATAATGTATGGGGTGGAGTGTATAATGAGAATTTAATGACCACCCAAGGTGTGGGATGCTACAGAAACCCCGAGGGCAAAGCCCAAGAGGTTGATTAAAGCATCCCACACCGAGGGTGGTCATTAAATTCTCGGTTATGCAATTTACCCCATATATTGTTTTATGTAATGGCTTGCTGACATTTTTTTAGTAATTAGAAATAAAGATTTTGTGCAGGTACTGGATTTATCAACATATTTATTTAATTTGAGACAAGTTTACATTTTTAAATAAGAAACAATGAAAATCAAGGCAATATATAGCACAACTTTTTTATGTTTTTTGAAGTTTTCTTTAACTGGTTTTGGTGAAACAAGTTGTAGCATGCAGAAGGAAGAAGATTTATGCATTTACAGTTTGTTTGCTTTTTTAGTTCAGCTTGTTGGAAATAGACAGTCTTTGAAAGAACATGTGACTTTTTTTACTTATCTAAGGAATTTTTCTGTGGTTTTCTTCTTTGTTGAAGTTTGTAAATTGTTTTCCACTTCTGTTTATTCTATCTGGTTGTCCGTTTTCTCAGAGCATGCAAATGAGGGTTGTGACCTCTCAGGGACATCTCATTTCTATGGGAATGAGAGAAAAAAAAAATCAGTGTGCTAGGGAGTGTGTGGAAAGTGCTATGGTACGAGTGGCTTTTTTACTCACAGTCAAGGTCCAATTCTGAAGATGATAGCTGTCTGACTCTGCAATACTTCTTTGGAGGGGGCCCATGGTACACATTTACAGTTACTCCTTTATTGAAGATGCAGTTTGAACCAAAGATAGTTTGCATTACCGAGGTGGTTGCTGTTTCTGAGATGCAGACTGTCGAAGGGTTTTCTTGCTGTGCAGGTGGATTCTCGATGTAGAGGGTTGAGGAGTGCTAGCAATTCTGGTGAGCAGGTTACTAATTTCTCTTTGGCAAGACTCTGAGAGGACAGAATAAGTGTTTATGGATTGGACATTTTTATGGCCTGAGATTTGTTGAACTTCTGTGGGCAGGACGTGGGCATCTATCAATTTCTGGATGCTCGTTCTCCTCGTGGAATGGTTGGTGATAGGTTTGTTTTCGGGAAGGCCATATTGCATTTTCATGATCTTCATTAGAGACTGTAACTTGTTCATTACGATAGTCATATTGTGAAACCATAGCCCATTTTCCTTGTGATTTATATTTGATACTATGTAGCATGGGGTTTCACTTAACAGCATCTGTTGAGGCCTGTGGGATTTATTCATATGGTAGGCACGTATGGTGTCTCTTTCTGGATTTTGTTTGTTTTCATAAATTCTGGGTTTTATAGGTCTTACATCTCTGGGGTTGTCTTCGGGGCGAGTTTTCATTTGCCTCTCTGTGTATTCTATATATTTATTTCCTTTTGAATCTGTGCCTTCTTCAATGTCTCCCCATCACAGTTCATAGTGTTCTTTAGTGCAAAGGGCATAGTAGATTCCAATGTTGGAAAAAAGGAAATTTAGAAGTGCTGTGGGGTTGTCTGTTCCTAGTGTGCCAGTACTGTACATTATGTCTGTTTCTTCTTCTGTGAGAGCTTCAGCTTTTCTAGCTTTTTTAATTGCTTCTGTTTTGCAACCAACATTCTTTTTGTCTCCATAAAATTGGTTTGAGGCGCCTTAAATATAGAATGTGGGTATTTTTTTTTGAACAAGGTATCTCTCTATGCTGCCTATGATACCTCAAACTGTTCTCAGCTCATAGTCTGTCCTGTCCTGCCATATTAAACAAAAAATAAAGCTAGCTATTATATTGTCCAGTTCTTTCATGTCTAAATGTGTAAATTCTGTAGTTGTACCTGTTTCTGTGAGGAAGGTTGTGAAAAGTTTGAGGTCACTTTGTGTTTTCAGGTAAGTATTTCAGCTTTTCTGCTCGCTGACAAACTGTTCTCTTTCTTTTAGGTTTGAGACTTGGAAATGGGTTGTCATTTTGCCGTTTATTCTATGAGTGAAGACTTCAGAAGTAAGTGTTTGTTTTTGATTTATTTGGTGTCTGAATCTTTTAGCGAGTTTTGTTTTCTCGGTGCTGGGTGTGAAACTGCCTATGCGACTACTGTTAGTGAAGCACACAGCTGTATCATATGCTTTGGGAAGGAGCAAATGGTGCATGTTTGCCATTATAACTCACAGGTTATAATGGCAAATTATGCCCTGCTCAATCCATAGAAAAAAACATAAGCCAGTTATTACACGGTTATAATATTTTGCTTCCAAAAATATCAAGATGCATATTTTACTTTTCATTTTGACTAACCCCATCATACAGAAAGATATGTTGTCTAGACACCTTTAAAAGTGTCCATGCTGGAACCTGGCACATGTCACACCCGGTCCTACCCTCCTGCTGGCCCACCTGACATGCCCATGCACTCCATGCAAAAAATAAATATTTTCAGCTGCTTACTATCCACGACATGTTGAAGAACCCTCCTAGTACAAGTAGAGTATGAATGTAACATGCTCATTCAACCATTAACACCTGTTGAACAGATTTTGCAAAGTGGTGAATGGCGTCCATCTTTAAAGATGCAAGTCATTAATTAAAAAATCAACATTGTAAAAAAGGCTTAACAACATACAATTCCCCCCAAAAGTTTAATTATAAGTAATACAATAGTACTTGTAGAGAAACTGTTATGGTCCCTACTGGGGGAGGTGTTTGCTGCCCACTGTTTGGCTTCTAAATTTCCTTAAGTACTGCAGCTCTGCCACCTCCAACGATTAGATAAGACATTAGCCCCCTCCACCTAATTACGAAACACCATCTCCACCACCTATTTCCACATATACTTTCTTCCTGGATGTGCCGTTTACTCATTAATGAAACCAGTGGCCTACATCGCAGTTCATGCAACCCGCTCTGTCTTTCACACATCAGGTCCTGCAGGGTCTGGATGTAGTCATCATCACACAGGGCACTGGGTCAGAACAGTGCAGACAGTAACAGGCCATATGGAAAAAATAGTGCCAACTTTGTTTTTGCAGGGGTCTCCACCCACCACACCCCCCGTTGCAGGAGGCACTGCCTACTGCACCCCCAGGATTGAAGGATCCTCACTCTGGGAGGAACAGATCACAAGGAAAGTTAAAATTCATGGGGCCATGGAATACTGTTTCCATGGCCCCTGTAAAAAATACTAATTCCCGAGTGCTCAAAAAAGTTGGAAACCAGGATTAGAACCCCGGTCTCCAATGCCGCTGGCCGAGCTGCCTGATGACCCAGCCCTCCATGCCACAGGAGCAGCTCGGCCAGCCTCCTGGGTCCTAGTGCCCTTGTGTCCTGAAAGCAGACAGTGACCAGAGGAGTGCTCACTGAAAGAGCTGTAAATCCCCTCTTGCTGTATGTGTTAGCACTACAGGGAATAGCACTCTCTTGACTGACGCTGTTCCTGTAGCACTATTCTAACCAGGTACCAACACACACACACGGAATGAAAGTCACCAGAGGAAAATGACAGAAGCAGGAACATTGACACAAAGCACAATGAATACTTATCCATCTGCATAATATCTGGTATTAGCAAGCAAATTAGAAGCAGAGAAAAAAAAAATATATTCTTACTATAACCTGTGAATGTAATTAAACTGTGGAAATTGCTCCTAGGCCCAGAAGGAACCTGCGGGGCACATGAAGCACAGCAGCAGGCATCCAGATTCTATATTCCACTTCCCCTAACAGTACTCCATACCTGGAAATAAGACAAAAAGAAGAACACATTTTGAGGATTGTTTTTTTAAAAGTCCCCCCACCACTCCTACCAAAGATGAAAAAAACTGAAGAAATACTTACCTCAGGGAATCTCTGTGAAACCAGAATAATTGCACAGGTAAATGGATTGCCCATGTCTTGAGCAGCAGCAGCAGGAGCGGGAGGTACAGCACTGGAATTCCTGAATGTTGACAAAAGCAAAAAGAACACAATTACTATCAAACTCAGACATCCGGACTACAGTAACTTACCCAAGTAATGAAAAAATAAATACTTACCTTCTGTGTTGAGAAATGTGGTGCATTCCAGCATCCCAGATCCAAATCCTTCCCGGCCTGGCAATAATGATGTAATGCTCAGCAAACTAAAAAATAATATAAAAGCAGTACAAGCATATTAAAACTGAAGATGCCACAATATCAACCCACCAACACCCTTCTCTGGAACAAAAAAAATAAATAAAGACAGATATATATGTGTGTAGCAGCAGCAGTATGGAATCTGTGATAGCTGTGGTGGTTGTGAGGGCCCTCAGTTGCTTCGCCTCCCCCCTAGCTGGACCCCTGCAGACTCATCTCCCCGCAGGGCAAAAAGGAACAGCTGTGGTGGTCGTGAGGGCCCTCGGTTGCTTCGCCCTCCCCCCTAGCCGGACCCCTGCAGACTCATCTCCCCGCAGGGCAAAAAGGAACAGCTGTGGTGGTCGTGAGGGCCCTCGGTTGCTTCGCCCTCCCCCCTAGCCGGACCCCTGCAGACTCATCTCCCCACAGGGAAAAAAGGAACAGCTGTGGTGGTCATGAGGGCCCTCGGTTGCTTCACCCTCCCCCCTAGCCGGACCCCTGCAGACTTGTCTCCCCGCAGGAAAAAAGGAACAGATACGCACACAAGGAGCTCAGCTGCACCTACCTACTTCAGTGGACTGCTGCCAGTGGAGGACAAAGGCTCCTGTTCTTTTGGTGCCAGTTTCAAAACAGACCTGCTATACTTTGTCGCCAGAGTAGTGAAGATAGTTTTTTTAACACTAAAAATCTGCTAAGCTTATACAGACATCTCTCTGATTGCACAGGAACCTTAAGTGTAATTTTAACTTCAGACTATAGAATCTTCTGGCTGCCTCTGGTGCCTTAATTTTAAACTGCACAGCATAAGAAATTGTAGTTAACCACCTAACTAAGCTGCAAAAGTCTCCATTGTGCCCCAGGTGCTTGTAATTAATTTGCACAGGAATCTCAGCCAGTAAAACCTTCCAGTGGCTTCTGCTGCCTTAATTTTAAACTGCACAGCATAAGAAATTGTAGTTAACTGCCTTACTAAGCTGCAAAAGTCTCCATTGTGCTCCAGGTGCTTGTAATTAATTTGCACAGGAATTTCAGACTGCCCCTCCCTCTGCTTACCTGCGTATAAATACAGTGCCTTTTTCTCTTTCTTCCTTAGCTGTGGTGGTCGTGAGGGCCCTCAGTTGCTTCACCCTCCCCCCTAGCTGGACCCCTGCAGACTCATCTCCCCGCAGGGAAAAAAGGAATAGGTATGCATACAAGGAGCTCAGCTGCGCCTACCTACTTTAGTGGATTGCTGCCAGTGGAGGCCCTGCCGGCACTGCTCGCAGGCTACCCACCACTGCCCTTGGTGAGCATCGACTTACATAGCTGAGATCACGTGAGCTGCAGAATCAGCTCACTTTACAATTTGCAGGTTCTCAGTTTCCTCCACTAGTGGGCGCATCTCACATCTCTTGTTCACTCTAACTCACATCAGCTGACTAAATAGGCAGGTCATTTTGTCCCTTTACATTTCTGGCTGCAGTTTTTGTCGTGCTGGAGCAGGTGATAAGAAAAGCTTGCAAAACAACTCTTGAAAACAAGCATAGCTAATTGCAGCCCTGCCCTGTCTAGATTGGGGACTCGTGGCAACAAACTGCTTTGAACCTAAATCCTACTGTGCTCAGCCTGCTTCACTCTCCTCTGAACCCCCAGAGGTGGCCAAACAATATTGAATACACTTAGCCTCATTCTTAACCTGATCCCTGCCTGTAGCCTCCCAGCACATTATCCGACCAAATCAACTACAGCTAAATTTGCTGGGTGATTCTCACTTAGCACACTTACTTCCTAACCTAGCTGACTGGTGCTGAGGTTACTGCCTGAAACCTACTTCCAACCCCCTCATATACATAACTCATCATGCTTCCCCCACAGTGGGAAGAGGTAAAGAGTCTAAAGATTGCCCACCTCAATATATGAAGCATCCTTGCCAATCACTCAGATCTAACGGCATGGGTCACCTACTACAAACCTAACATCCTTGGGTCTCCGAAACCTGGCTCAAACCTGCGCACCCCGACTCTGTCTGTGCTCTCCCTGGCTACCTTGCAATTAGACAGGACAGGGCGGGCAAAAAGCGTGGTGGTGGGTTGGCGCTCTATTACAAACCTCATCTAAAAGTGACTGACATGCCTCACCATCCTTCACCCTCCTGTGAGTTTATACATGCCCTCCTCCTATTACGTAACACTAAGAAGCTTCACCTCACCTGTGTATACAATCCCCCAAAAGGTGGTGCTCGTGGGCTCTCCTGCCTACTTGACTGCTTTAGCCCCAAGGTGAGTACTAGTGAACTCCTAATGTCTGGGGACTTCAACCTTAACTGGCTGAGTGGAAATGCAAAAATCTATTAACCCCTTTTATCTGGTCTTGCCCTCAGCCAACTTATCACCAAACCCACCAGACCCTCCTCCTTCGGGGAAAATGGCTCTCTGCTTGACTGGATGCTGTGTAATAGGCCTGACTGAATTACCACCTAAGGCCTCCTCCCCAATTCGATCTCGGACCATTGCCCTACATACTGCATCTGGAAGGTTCAAAATTCCAAGGTTCCACCAAAAGTCTTACAGATGAGAGATTACTCAAACTTTGACCTAAACAACTTCCATACTGACCTCAGCCTGACAGACTAGTCCCTGGTATATGCAGACCCGGACCCCTCGGTTGCTCTAGACAGCTTCCCGACCATATTCACCTCACTACAAGACAGACATGCTCCACTCATTAAAAGAAGAGTGAGGGGCACAGTCACTAAATGGTTACAAGGGGAACTGTTTGCCCTGATGATGCTCAGTGACAAATGTTGGCTAACATACAAAGCCTCTGGGAACAGATCAGACTTCAAGGTCTACAGGGAGCTTAGAAATTCATGCAAATGGGCAATCCGCATGGCAAAGAGTGATTTCTGCAAAGCATCCCTCGAAGTGTCCGCCAAGAACCCGAGGAGTTTCTGGCACACTATAAAGCACATGGTAAATGGTCCAGCCTGCCAGCAGGTCCCTGACCTGCAAATAAATGGAGTCAGTTGCAATAATCCCCAAACGATAGCTAATGCATTCAATGACCTGTTCTCAGACCTATCTGATTATACCTCTATGCCTTCAATTTCTAAGGATATGGGTCCTGCTCCTGGTGCTCCACCCAATCCTCCATGCCCTCCCTTTTACTTTAAGTCTGTTTCCTTCAAAGAAACCCAGAAGCTTCTAGTAGGTCTCTCCCCTTACTCCAGTGCGGGGCACGACAACCTAGTGCCCAAACTGCTAAAACCTTGGGGCCCCCTTCTTGGCCCACCCGATCTCCCATATTCTAAACTCCTCACTCACAACATGGTCTGTCCCTCCCATTTGGAAAATGGCCCGTGTGACCCCTGTCCTCAAGCATGGCAATCCCAAATTACTTAAGAGCTATCGACCCATAGCGATTCTATCCGCAGTCAACAAACTGCTCGAGAAAGTAGTGGCCTCCCAGATTGCTCTCTTCCTCCAAACCTATGGCCTTTTCTCTCCTGAGAAGCATGGGTTCCAAAAAGGACATAGCACCTCCACTGCCCTAGCACAGGTCACCTCCAACATTAGAACTGAGACTGATCAAGGCAAACTCACGGCAGCTGTCTTCATAGACCTGTCCAAGGCCTTCAGCTTGGTCAATCACACCCTCCTGGGCTCTGCTCTCCAGTCTTTTGGTCTCTCCACTCCCGTCCTAGCCTGGTCCTCTACCTATCTCTCAGGTAGAAAACAGTACACGAGGTTCCAAAATGCCATATCCATCCTATCACCAGTAGCCTGTGGGGTACCTCAGGGGTCTGTCCTTGGTTCCCTCCTGTTATCCCTCTTTATAAACCAGTTGCCCTCAATCACAACCTTTGGACAAGTTACTCTACATGCTGATGATATGATGCTCCTTGCCAGTTCGCAAAGTATTGATGACATTAACTATGGACTCAACTTGGATTTCGGTCGCATCCCATCCTGGCTCAAGGCAAGTAAGCTGGTCATCAACCTTCAGAAGATGCAGGCAATGTTATTCTGCTCCCTTCCCAAGGTGATATCATGCCCGGCCGTGCTCAGAGTCGATGGCACTGATGGCACCTCTTTGAAGGTGGTGGAATCATTCAAGTACTTGGGGGTGACTCTTGACCCACAAATGGATCTCACCCTGCACATACTTAACTCCTGTAAGGCAACCATCTGCAAACTAGGACTTGTGTACAGAGCAAAAGGTTGCCTCACCCCAGCTGCCAGACTTGCCCTGGCAAAAGGGGTCTTCCTCCCCTCACTTTGTTATGGCCTTACCTCTTTCACGAGTGCCCCCAAAGCCTGGCTCTCCAAATGGGACACCTCGTATAACAACATATGTCGGTTCACCCTATCAGCACCTCATCTCACCCATCAGTGTCTACTTTACTCTAGACTAGGTTGGCTTTCCCCAAGCAACCATCGCTCATTCGTTATGGGCAACTTTACAGATAACATCATCCCATCATCTACTCCTCCAGCACTTGCTGACCTCCTCCAGCCTGTCCCCTCTGGCTATCAGTTGAGGTCCACTGAATCCCAGGCACTGATGGTTAGAAAGACTCACTCCCTTGTGGGAGATTGACCATTTGCAGCTTTTGTCCCAAAAACCAGGAACCTCCTAACTCCTCACGTAAGAACTGCCCCCACCCACAGTTGTTTCAGGCCTTCCCTTTGGGATTACCTAAAAAAAGCCTCAAGCTGCCTCTGTCACTTGTAATCCCTCCCTCTGTGAAGTGCCTGAAATAAAGAAAAAAAAATTCCTGGCTGCGGGCGTGCACTTATTCCAAAAATAAAGAACAAATAAGCAATATTCACAAATATTGTTGCTGCTGACACTGGCCCTCATTTTTCCTGGCTGCCCTCCCTGGGTTGCTCTGCCTCCTACTGAACTGCACTAAAATTGTTCTCTGCCTGTTACCTGACTGTAGATGATTACTTATACCTGTCTGTACCTTGTCTGACAGTTGGACCCAAGCCTTTGTACTTTGTTTCGGCTGGTCCTTCTTGCTTGTATTCTGACTGTACCTTTGTGTAACTTGGTGCTAGCCTCTGTATTGTTATTGCTTGTATCTCTGTAACTCTTCTGGGTTGCACCTGAAAATAGGCACATGACTGTCTAGTGTACTTACCTGGTAAACAAAAGCTAAATAAACAAATAATGATCCAGACTATCAACCAGCCAAAACATTACTTCAATCTCATGGCAAGTTGGCAACTAGTCAGAGCAGCTGTCAACAAGCTACAGCAGCACCTAAAAAATGTAATTTCCTCCACACCGTACAAGTTACAACCACAGAGTCAACATAGCCCAATTAGACAGCAGCATTGGGAAATGATATTTCAACATTTTTTCTCAATCAACTGAGAAACCAGCAGCAGGAGGAAGCAAGTGCAGGAAGCAGCACCACTTTGAAGGAGGAATTAATTTTCTCAGTGTGGAACCCCTTTTGGCTAGTTCATAATTCCCACAATAATTGTATCTCCCTTCTCTCATAATTTTACCATGAGGTTTTTCTGCACTTATTGAATAAGGCCTGTTCTGCACACCACAGCGGCCTGTGACAACAAGATTCAGCCTGAAATCCTTTGAAAACAGTGGTCAAAGCAGCATTTTAAGTTCGGGTGGTGGCAGGGCAGTATATAACATCATGACTGAGAGCAGATTTCTGTCTGAAGTTTATGGACCATTTTTCTTGTAACATTCCTGGAGATGTATGGCCTGTTCTGCACTAGCAGCAACAAGATTCAGCCTGAAATCCTTAGTAAACAGTTGCCCAAACACCATTTTGTGGTCTGGGAGGTGGGTGGGCACCATATAACATCATGACTGAGACCAGATTTCTGTCTGAATTTTATCAAACACTTTTTATGTAGTATTTCTGGACTTGTAGGCCCATTCTGCACTAGCATCAACAAGATTCAGCCTAAAATCCAGATGTTGGCTGGTCACTGTATAACATCATGACTGAGAGCAGATTCATGTCTCATAGTCATCCTACTTTTTTCTGGTCATATTTATCATCTTATTATGCCTCCTCTGCACAGTGTGGCAGCAAGAAGCTTTGTTAAACTGTGGCCCAAGTGCACATTTTGGACCAGGTGGTGAAGTGGTGGTGGTGGTGCTGTGTGACAGTATAAAACATCATCATGACTGGAGGGAAGGGACACCAAGCTAACATTTGTGGCAAGCCCAGGGGACATGTTTTGTTAAGCACAAAAAACATATTTAAATTATGTTTAACTTCACAATAAAAGTGCTTATGTTTCTGTGATTGTTGTCTACATATTCAGACTGATCCTGCACACAGCAAAAACAACTGCCACAACATCACATAGCTTTGGGAAAAAATGTTGTTCATAGGAACAAATTACAATACTTGACATTTGAAGATAGGAGGAGGAAATACTGTATATACAGAAGGTCTTACAGAAAACAAGAAGAAAGGTACAGTGTTTATGAGTATAGACTAAAACTGATTGACAGTAACACAGGGTGGGGGGGCATGCAGGGTCAGGGCAAGGGTATTCATATGAAAGGGGAAAGGGAGGGATCATAAACATTACATAACACACAAAACGCTGGACAAGAAAAAGAAACAAGAGAAAGAGGACAAAATATATATATTTTTTTTTTACTTTTTAATTTTTTGGTTTTTGTTATTTTAAGGGGGTGTGGATGAGGGAAGACTGACGGTAAGAAAGGAAGGACAGGAAAAAGAAAATAAAAAAATGGTGTTTTCTGGAAGTCTATAACACTGGCTTTATTTTGCCTGTATTTGAAACTTGACAACAGTACTTCTCTAATATATGAGAAATCAGGGATGTCGCTTGTAAACCTGTGTACTACAACAATCTTATGATTTATACATTTTTTCACATATTGCTGTATTTCATTTGCAAGGGACACTATCAACCCTCTTAGGCCTCAGAATGGCCCTAGTTTAAAAAAAAACAAACACCTGACTGGTCAAATTCTGTAGAGATTGTTTATTTAAGTAGTAGTTTGAGACTGATTTCTTTTTTCTTTTAAAAAGTGAAAAACAGACTGCCTGCCATATTGGTGTTACCACACAAAAACGTATTTGTTTACATTCCCTTGATGAACTCCAGCTGCATCTTTCTTGGACTTGTGAACAGGCACAGCATAGTTTAGCCACTCATGATGCAGTGGGAGGAGAAAAGCCTATTGAGTCATGAGTGGCTGCACTGTTTGGGGATTTTTCTAATGTTTTGGAAATATATTATTAGAGTAGATCAAGAATTTTAAACAAAACTAGGCTGGGTATAATTACACCATTAACATGCACTTCAGTTCTACTATGAAAGTAAGCAGATAAAACAACCAGCAGCATCATTGAATTTTAAAGAACATAATCATAAAATGTGGGGTTGTGCCTAGAAATTACATGATGCAAAATAGGTTGACAGTGCCCCTTTTAAAGTCTCTTGCCCCCTACAGGCAGGCCAGTCTATTCTTTCTTAGTGATTCATGCTAAAGCCCTTGTTTTAATACAGTGTTGTCAATATTGCAACTATATTTTTTGTAAATTTGAATGGGGGGATAAAGGAGTCTGTATTGTTACCTCTGATTGATGCTATCGATTAATTGATAAAGTAATAATCACATTTTGCAACTAATCATGTTTTTTACATGAAAAATGTAATGAGATGTTAATCGTCCATGATATAAAAAACGTCTAATAGGAGGCAGGATTTCACTCTTTATAAAGTGCTAGGTGTGAAATGTCAAATCCTTTTGCAGTGCTACCTGTAGTTGTACCTCTTTAATATTTAAATGTATGCAGTAGTATTGTGTGAAATTAAAAACATTAGCCCAGTTAAATATTTTGCATAATCCCAGCATTACGCAAAATATTTTGCAGGTGTGAAATGCGAAATCCCCACAGCGAAATGTGGAATTTTGCCTGCGAAATGTTAATTTCACCACCTGCAGCAAAATTCAGCATTTCAGTCCCCTGCTTATGTAGCAGAAGGATGTGTACCACCCTCCAGTCCTTCACAACTATTCCCATCCATAGTGAGCCATCCATCCATAGTGAGCTGTTGAATAATCCTACCAGAGGTTCACCCAGTTCCACTGCCAATTCCCTGAATATCCACAGATGCAGCCCACCGGTTCCAGGACGTTATCTACCTTTAGGGCAACCATTCCTTTCTAGACCTTGTCTTTTGTAAATATTGGCTGCCACATCTCCAGGTCCCACTTATTGGCTGCTTTGATGCCACTCTCAGATAAGGGCCCACGTTCCTCGGGCAGTGTTATGTAATGCCAGGTCCATTAAAAACAAGACTGCCATAATAGCAGATCTTGTTGGGTCATCAGACCTGGCTTGCATCACTGAGACCTTGCTGGATGAGAGTGCTGGCCCAGTTTTGGCATCAGCAATTCCATCTGGGTACTCGGCGATACACCGCCTGAGGATGGATCACAGGGGCAGGGGAGTTGCCATCTGTTTTAGATCAGAACTGAACCTGGTGGAGGTACCAGTGGTGACCACCAACTCCTTTGAATGTATCATGGGTGAGGGTATGGGGTGCAGGATTCTTCTCATTTACTGTCCACCAGGAGATGGAAAAGCTTTCCTGCAGGAAGTAGCAGACTTCTTTGTTGACCTGTTATTGGGATCCCCCAGATGGCTAATCCTGGGCGATTTCAATACCTGAGTCAATGAGAAATGCTCACAATTTAGTCAAGACTTCCTCCAGCTAATGGATTCGCTGGGCTTCACACAGGTTATTGCCTCCTCAACCCATATCGGTGGTCATTCATTGGACTTGGTGTTCCTCTTGGGGATGGAGATATCCAACTTGGTGGTGGAACCAGTTGGGTGGTCTGACCATCACACCATTGGGTTCAGCTTCATAGCCCCCCCAGTAGGCCGGCCCCAATGGAGATGGTCCGGTACAGCTCTTTGAGGGGTGTTTCCCTAGATTGTCTAATGGCAGTGCTGGACCTATCAGGTTTACCAAGTGATCACATGGATCCTGGGGATCTGGTACTTGCCTATAATAAGGCAGTAGTAGCGGCCCTGGATTCCATTGCTCCTATTCATGTTCATCCCCTCATTCTCTCCCCAAGGTCTCTTTGCTTTGATGAGTCCTTGAGGGAGTTGAGGAGAGTGTGATGAAGGCTAGAGAGGAGATGGTGGAAGTTGGGCCTGGAATGGGGTACTACAGGGTTCAGTACTGGGGCCGGTCCTTTTTAATGTCTTTATAAGTGACATTTCAGAAGGACTGGAGGGGAAGGTATCTCTCTGCAGATGACACAAAGATCTGCAACATGGTTTATATGCAAGGTGGGGTGGAAAGGATGAAAAGGAACTTGGCAAGGTTGGAGGAATGGCCAAATGTATGGCAGCTTAGATTCAATGCAAAGAAGTGCAAAGTAATGCACCTGGGAAACAAAAACCCAAGGCAGGAGTACACAATGTGGGGTGAGATACTGACAACAACAAAAATTGAAAGGGACCTGGGTGTAATCATATCAGATGACCTAAAGGTGTGTCAGCAATGTGAGAAGGCAGTAAGGAGGGCTGGAGGGCTACTGGGATGCATAGGGAGAGGCACCACCAGTAGAAAACAGAAAGTTGTTTGCCCTTGGTCCAGACAGTTGGTAAGACCACATCTGGAGTACTGTGTACAGTCCTGGAGACCCTATCTCTGCAAAGACATAGACAGGGTGGAGGCTGTACAGAGGAGGGCAACCAAAATGGTGCAGGGTCTGCACCAGATGACATATGAAGAAAGACTAAAGGAGCTTAAGATGTATAGCCTCGAGGAAAGGAGGGAGAGGGGGGACATGATAGAAACTTTCAAATACCTCAAGGGAATCAACAAAGTCCAAGAGGGTAGCATCTTTCAAAAAAGAGATGTGCAAGAACAAAGGGGCACAATTTGAAGATAGAGGGGGGACTGCTCAGAGGTAATGTGAGGAAGAATTTCTTCACAGAGAGAGTTGTAGATGCATGGAACAGCCTTCCTGAGGAGGTCATAGAGTCAAAAAAAGTGGGGGAATTCAAGAATGCATGGGACAGACATAAGGCAATTCTAGTGGGAAGTAGGAGGAAGTAGGCTGTTGGTTACCTAGGATCTGCAGCTTATCCATTAAGTAGGGAAATGGGCAGACTAGGTGGACTGAGCATAGAAACAAAGAAACATAGAAGTTGATGGCAGATAAGGACCGCAAGGCCCATCCAGTCTGCCCATTTCTTTTTCTACCTTATAAATGTGCCATCGGCCTTTGCTCTGTCAGTGACCTATCTATTCATACTCATTTGTATTGCTCCCTTATGCCTATCCCATGCCTGTTTGAAGCCCTGCACTGTATTCATAGCCACCACTTCTTGAGGTAGGCCATTCCATGCATCCACCACCCTTTTGTGAAAAGAATTTCCTCACTTCCCCTTAATCGGCCCCTAATCTCATGCTGTGTCCTCTTGTCCTGCTATTTTTCTTATATTTAAACATGTTAGACTCTTTCACCTTGTTTATGCCTTAAAGGTGTTTGAATGCCTCAATCATATCACCTCTCTCCTCCTTTGCTCAAGGTATACATATTGAGCTCCGTTAATCTGTCCTCATATGTCTTCTGATGAGTCCCTGCACCATTTTGGTTGCCCTTCTCTGGACTGCCTCAATTTAGTTAATGTCCTTGTGAAGGTGTGGCCTCTAGTACTGCAGGTACTCCAGATGAGGCCTAACCAGTTGCCACTCTTCTGACCATTTTGCTAGTTTATCCAGATCTCTTCTCATTCTGCCCACCCCATCTGGATCATCTACTCTGTTGCAGATCTTGGTGTCATCTGCAAACAGACAAGCCTTACCCTCTAGTCCATCTGCAAGGTCACTAATGAAGATGTTGAAGAGGACTGGTCGCAGGACTGATCCCTGAGGTACCCCACTTGTGACTTGCATCTCTTCTGACTGTATACCATTTACCACCACTCTCTGTTTTCTGCCCGTCAACCAGTTTGCCACCCAGTTGACCAACTTCTGACCCACCCCAAGCCTACCCAGCTTATTTGTCAATCTTCTGTGTGGAACAGTGTCAAAGGTTTTGCTGAAGTCAAGGTAGGTGACATCAACTGCTCCCCCTTGGTCCACCACTCTGGTTACCCAGTCAAAGAAATCTATGAGATTAGTTTGACAGGACCTTCCTTTTGTAAACCCATGCTGTCTTGGATCCTGTGCCCCTATGGATTCTAGGTGTTGCACTATCCTTTCCTTAAGGAGTGCCTCCATAATCTTGCCCACTACTGAGGTAAGACTGACTGGTCTGTAGTTCTCTGACTCCTCTCTGCTACCATACTTGTGGAGCGGGATCATATGAGCCCTTCTCCAGTCTTCTGGGACCTCTCCTGTGCTCAGAGACTCACTAAACAGTTCTGCTAATGGCTCTGCTAGTTCCACCTTTAGCTCCTTAAGTACCCTTGGATGTTTGCCATCAGGTCCCATTGCCTTATCCATCCTGAGCTTAGCAAGCTCTTGTAGGACCCTTTCTTTTGTGCAGGGAGTAGTGCTCACCTCCCTCCCCCCTGTGTCCATGGTGCTGAGCTGTGGGCCCTGCCCTACCTTCTCTTCTGTAAATACTGAGCAAAAGTATCTATTTAGGATAGATGCTTTTACATGGTCCTCCTCCTCACATGCTCCCTTTTCTCCATTTTGCTTAGCAATACCCCCTCTGGACTTTCTGCTTTCACTAATGTATCTATAGAAAGTCTTGTCACCTTCTTTTACTGTTCGTGCTAGTGTTTCCTCAGTTTGGGACTTTGCCTGCCTTACTGCCTTCCCTGCTTCCCTTAGGGAAGTTTGGTATGCCTCCTTATCTTCATCCCGCTGTGTTCCCTTATATTTCCTGAAGGTCAGCCTTTTGGCTCTGACTTTTTCTGCTACTGTATTTGAGAACCAAAGTGGTTTCCTTCTTCTTTTGCACTTCCTTTTCTGTCTAACACAATGGGATGTTGCTTCAAGTATTGCATCCTTAATGCTTGCCCACTTTGCCTGTACCCCTCACCTGTGTTTCTTTTTGCCAGGGCTAGCTTAACTCTGTTGGCCATCTTATCAAAGTCAGCTCCTCTGAAGTCCAATATTTTTGCCTTGGAATGGGATGATTTAGATGTAGTAGCCAAATTGAACCATACCATGTGATGGTCACTGGCCCCCAGGTGACCTTCTACCTGGAGATCTGTGATCCCTTCCCTGTTAGTCAGTACTAGATCTAGGATAGCCCTGTCTCTTGTGGGTTGTTGTACCAGTTGTTTGAGGCCCTCCGCTGCAGGGAATCCACTATGTGCCTAGTTCTGGCAGATGTTCCTGCTGGTATTGACCAATCTGTATCCGGCATGTTGAAGTCTCCCATTATCAGAACCTCCCCTTTAGTTGTCATGTTTTGTATATCTTCTAACAGTAATGTGTCTATGTCCTCCCCCTGGTCTGGGGGCCTGTAGACAACCCCAGTTCTTATGGCTGTCCCATTTCCTGTTTCCAGGGTGATCCACAGTTCTTCTGGCTCCTTATGTGTATTCTGAATTTCTGTCCTTATCTGCCATCAAATTCTATGTTTCTATGTTTCAATGGATGTGACAGACTTAAATTAATGCACCTTTATGGGCACTATCAATCAACAATTACCCATTAGAAGGCAGAATTCCTATTGAGGGAAATTGCTGCTGCACAGAATCGGCCAGCCCAGCTCTTCCAGACTTTGGGCATATTGTGTAATCCAATCTGTCTCTAGGTTGGGAGTGCTTTTTCACGAGAACACTGTGAGGAGTTTGCTCTATTTTCCTAGATAAGGGTGCCACAATCAGGTGCAGTCTCAGTTTGACTCCCTCTAAAGGGAGTTGTGGTGGTCAGCAGGAGATGTCGGTTTCCCAGTTTGCATGGAGTGACTTTTGCCTGCCCACAATCAATGACATTGTGATGGTCATCCAGTCATTGCGACCAGCCAACTGTACTTTGGATCCAGGCCTTACATGTCTCCTATTAGGTTGTGTGGATAAAATCAGGCTGGTCCTCACCTAGATAGTCTCGAGGTCTTTGGAGAGGGGGATTTTCTCAAATTCCTTGAATGTCGCCATGGTTCGGCCCCTTCTTAAAAAGCCCTTCTTGGACCTGGGCTGTTTGGCAAACTACAGACCTGTCTCTAACTTACCCTTTGTGGGGAAGGTTATTGAGAAGGTGGTTGCATCGCAGCTGGATGATCATTTGACCAGCCACAATGTCTATGATTCTCTCCAGTTGGGATTTAGAAAGAGACATAGTACCAAGACAGCCCATGTCCAGATACTAAATGACCTCCTAATGATGAAAGATTGAAAGTCCCACTCCATCTTTGTCTTTCTAGATCTCTCTGTGGCATTTGACACTATGGACCATGTTGTACTGTTGGAGCACCTGTGGTTTATCTGTGGACTGTCTGGTATGGTCCTCAGATGATTTCAATCATTCCTTGAGGGCAGGACCTAGAGAGTGGTGTCTGGGATTTTTCCCCTCAGCACCGCTTCCCCTATCCTGCAGGGTGCCACAGGGCTTCATCTTCTCACCCATGTTGTTTGCAGTGTACCTGCTGCCATTAGGAGTGATTATTGGGTGGTACAGCTTGAGTTTTAACTCCTATGCAGATGATACTCAGCTGTGCATGTCTTTTGTGCCCGGTCAGGATGATTCTGTCTTGGTTTTTAACAACTGTCTGGCCAAGATCCAGGATTGGATGAGTGTGACTTGGCAGCAGTTAAACCTGAAAAAAACTGAGGTGTTGGTTGTGGACCCAGCTCATCGGAAGGCGGGTTTGTTGGCAGAACTACCCTCTGTACTATGGGTTAGCGGTGTTCAGCTAATTACCACAGACCGGGTGCAGAACCTGGGCATAATTTTTGATGACTGCCTAACCCTTAAATCTCAGGTGTCAGCAGTTGCCCAAACCTCTTTCTACCACCTGAGGAATATCACTCAGGTGAAACATCTGGTTCCTCCCGATGATCTTCCAAAACTGGTCTTTGCCTTCATTACCTCCTGCCTAGACTAGTGCTGTTGTCTAAACACTCTTCGTGTGTAGGATAAACAACAAAAATAATAATAATATAGATTCTTGTGTCTCGGAGGCTGCCAAGAAACATTTGTAAACAAGCAAGGAGTACTAATAAAGTTTATTATGCTACTTACGCCAAGCATGTGACAGAGAAAATCACAAGGGAGATGGGTTTCTCACCATTCCTGAAGAATGTACATAATCTCCAGAACTGTAGATTTTAGGTTCTCTAAGATCTTGTTCTATTGCTCCCCGCGCTCCAGCTCTCTCTGCCCTTCTAGGGAAGTTACAGTAGTGTCTCGAGCATGCTACAATGGGTTGCAGACGCTAAATACTGCAGATAACAGCATAGCAATGGAGATTACAACATAGTTACAGATATGAGAAATCATATATATTGGTCCTAAATCATTCTCCATTGCAGAATGACTTAGGAGACAGAATTACTAATGAGTATCATATGGGACAGAATATGCTTCCATTAGCATTATACTTAGACAAAAGAAATGCTGACAGTCCAAACTGCATTTCTTGCTTATGTACAATATAAAACATAGAGACATAACAAAGCTGTCTCTCTGTGTCAGCTGGCTTAGACAAAGAGAACTGCTGACAGGCATATCTGCCTGAGTGTAAAATACACATTACATATAATTATATGAGAATATGAGTATACAATAATCACCAGTGATCCCTCTGAGTCATTTTATCAGTGATTAGATAGATTATATATGGAATATATCTAAAAGACAAACATAATCTAGATAAATGTATTATAATGAGGTATAATGAACCATGCATGACAATATTAGCACATCTTAGCAGCAAAGCACATTCCTAGCACTCATATCCATATATAAGTGCAAAATAGCAGTATTACAGTACAGTAGACCAGGAATACAGTGTGAGATGTATGTGAGGTATATGTCAGACAATAGGGCATAACCCAAGTGTAACAGTTCAATATCCTTTGCCTAGGGCTACTAGAGGTTGATATCCACCACTTGTAGCTCGTGCAGAACGTGGCAGCTATGCCATTGACTGGTACCTCTATGACCAGTCATATAATGCCTGTGCTCCACAGACAGCATTGGCTACCAGTACAGTGGTGGATCACCTTCAAGGTCAGTTTACTGTCCTTTAAGGCCCTATATGATCAGGGACCCAGTTACCTGCAAAACCTCCTTTATCCCTACAGTCCCCCCCGCTCTCTCTGATCCACCAAGGAGGGATTGCTAGAGATTCCCAGGGTCCATTTGAAGACATCTGGGGCTCAGTCATTTAGTTTTATGACTCTGACCCTGTGGAATTCTCTACCTCATCGGGGGAGAGATTGCCTGACTGTCCAAAGTTTCAAATCTGCACTTAAAACCTATTTATTTAGCCTAGCTTATTCTGGTTTTTAAGCTGCTGTTGTATTTATTGAATTTTAAATTGTTGTATTTGCTGTTATTTATATGTTTTAATTATTTATTGTATTGTACATGCACCCTGGTTGTTAGAAAGGCACTTTTTACAACTAAAGTTAGCTTTCTTGCTCATGAAATTGATCAAAAATATTCCTTAAGAATGACAGCCTTTTTCCTGTTCTCTTCTATCATCCTACTCCTACCTGATAGGCTCATGGTTCACCCTCTATCTTTCTTTTTCACAAATATATAGAAAGAAATGTTTTTCTCTGCCTTTGACCCCTTTTGCAATAACAACTCCGGTGTCTGCTTGTGCCACCTCAACCACCAGTTTTACCTCCTTATTTCTCAGTACATATCTTCCCCATTCTTTATCCCCCTGCTTTTTGTTGTACTGTAGAAGGCCTTTATTTTAACCCACACTGCTTCCCTGACTTTTGTGGAGAATGTAATGGACTCTTCAAACTTATTCCTTTTGGATACTATTCTCATGCATATCTTAGATGCCTCGAGGATGGCCTGTTTATTACCCCATATCTCTCTTCCACCCCACCCAAAATGTCTACCCAGACTATCTTTTCCCTGACCAATTCTATCAGCTTGCCAAAGTCTGCCCTCCTAAATAAAGGACTTCAGTATTTGACTGCAGTCTTCCAGTCCCTTGTGTCAGTTCAAACTAAATGGAGTTATGGTCATTGTTTCTTAATGGTTTCCCTACTCTCAGTGCCTTTACCACCTCCGAGCCGGTAAGCAGTACATCAAGGATGGCTGACTGCCAGGTAGGTTCCTTAACTAGCAGTACCAGGATACAGTCCTGGAGTGCATTCAGCAAGACCAAACTTCTTGTGCTCCTGGCCACCATAGCATCCCAATTGATGTCCAGAAGTTTCAGATCACCCATTACTTCTACTTCTCCCTTTACCTCCACCATTACAAGTTCTTCTGCAAGCTCTCTATCCCTCTCTTCCCATTATCCAAGAGGTCTGTAGACCACACCCAAGCACAGTTTCTTGCCTGAGGCTGCCATGAGTTTCACCCACTGCAACTCTGACTCTCCATAATTACTCCTGATGAACCCATTCTCTATCATCTCAAGGTCATAGCTGACACAGAGGGTTACTTCTCCCTCTCTGCCTTTTCCCATCCCTACTGAACAGTAAGTACCCTGGAACTATCAGGTCCCAGCAGTTATTTTCTGTAACCCCAATTTCTGGGATGGCTACAAGGTCCACCTCAGTGTCTGCCATCAATGTCTGAAGCTCATTGATTCTATTATCCAGACTCCTGGCATGATTCCAGAATGCACTTTGCTTTTCCTCAATCTATGACCTTGGTGTTTCCTATTTTCTCTTATCCTCTTGTTTTTCTTGGTGTTTGCACACTTTGTGCTCTGCAACTCTATTGCCCCCTCCCTTGGGCCACATTGTACCTCATCTCTCTTTATACCCCTTGAGCTTTTACTAGCCCCAAGATGTGGGACAGTATAAGTTAGGATACCCTTCTTCCCACCTGTCACTGTTGTTTGCCTAACTGCAGTCTCACATATAGTCATTTTAAACATGCGATACAAACATCAAACTTCTGCCCCTGCTCACAGGCCCCTTCTTTTGCCAGGTGGGGTTCATCACAGAGCCTTCTGTCCCAGAAGTCCCCCCAGTCCCCCACAAATTGGTGCTCATTCTCCTGACACCATCTCTTTAGCCACCTATGAAATTCCTCTGTATCAGCTCTGCTAATTCTGTCCTACTTACCCTCTCTGCCTTATATGATGAATACCCCAGAAGAAGCCGGAGAGGCCAAGTGTGCTGCCAATCGATGTCCTGTTAATGTTATGGTGGTGTAATAGCGTGGTACAATTCTGCATGGACAACACCATGAAAAAGTACTGGATAAGAGCACAACACATTATAGCGCTATCCAGGTAGTTGCTGTCACACAAGTGGAATAGGAGAAGAGCCAGAATGTGTGCCTGCTGACCAAGCTGCCACCATAGCATAGCAGCTATGGTCACAGGCTATGGTGCAGCTGACCCAGGTTCAGTTCCTTCCTGTTTCTTTTTTTTTTATATTCCATGTGTCAGGATGGCTTTGTTGCTGTTGCCCCCCTGTCTTTCTTGCCCCCATATTGCTGATCTTGGAGCTGGCTATATTTTGTTTGTGGGTGCAGAGGTGAAGCACCTCACATGGGAGGTGTGAGAGAATAGCACCAGCAGAAGCTTGTCAAGCAGTGTTCTTCCTGGGGTAAGTTTTCCATTAACCCCCCCGACTTGACTTCCCTGCAGAGTTTGTCTGCAACTGTATGGATGCATGGAGGTGAGTGGTGCCATTTTGTTTCATGGTTCTTTGCCACACTGTTTTGCCAACACTAATTTGACCTAGAACCATGCCAGCCTGTCCCCCAGTCTATGAAAGTCCCACTTCACCTTCTCCATTGAGCAGTTTGCCAGATCATTGATACTCAGGTGTACCAGCATCCCCATCTCCCCCACTCCCGCTATGCCATTATCCCTATCCTGTCTGAGTCCTGAATTGTTGACACACCAGGTAGGCACTTGACCATCACCCTGTCTTCCAACCCCCCCACCACCTCCTCTACACTCCTAATTACAGAGTCCACAATCACCAAACACCAAGACCCTCTTAATAGACTTTCTTCTGGTCCTCCCCTTGGGTGCCACTGTGTTAACCTCGCCTGTGTCACTGACACAGAATCCCCTGCAGCAGAGTCAGGTACCAGAGTCTCTTCTAGTGGTGCAAAAGAATTTGCCATCTGGAGGATGCTGGGCTGGACAACCTCATTTTTGCTAACACTGCCTCCCTTCTCCACCCTCCTATCCAACACTCCCCATTCCCCAGGCCTATTGGCCTCTGGAAAAGTGGAGGTATAGGGGTGGCATGGTCATCAGTTGAACTGATGATGCAGGTGGGATAGTTCTACCCTTGCTGCCATCAGATGAGCATGGAACTCTGCCATTCTCATGCAGATGGGGCAATGCCCCTTTCTCCAGAGCACATCCTAAGAGAAGAGCACCCCATAGCCACAACAAATGACTGTCTCCCATCTGTCCTCCGTACCCATACTTCAGGCAACAACTTTAGTATTGCATAGACTTTAGTTCTAAAACTTTAGCTTTGAAATCTTTGTACTGAAACAGAGGTCTAACTACTTGCTGAGTTCACCATGACTGGGTGTAGCAATAAGCTTTATCTTTAGTCAACTTTAGAACAAACTTCTAAAATAATAAATCAGTAGTAGCAGCAAGTTCCATGACAAAACAGACTACTAATTTAACTATTAATGCTCACCCCAGCTAGGGAAAAGCCTGTAAGCATCAAGTTTATCACAGTAGTAGTAGTACTAAGCAGCACTTCAGCACATACTAGTTGTGAAACCCTAATAGGGTATTTCTATGATCTAGCAAAAATATGTTCAAACAAGGAGGTACCTATAATTTCATATACAGCTTTACCACTATTTGACATGCTCAGAGTTCCTGGCTGTTGGCCTTCTCTCCTGGCAGATTCACAATAATGTCTTTCATGGTGTGGGCTGTAGCGGGGAGGCCCACTAGAGGTAGGGAGGTTTAAGATTGTTGGGGGATACACTGATTAGCTCTTGTAGGATCCCAAAAGGAGACCCCAGGAGCCCAAAAGGAGATCCCATTTGGTGGGGCCAAAGTCTGATAGAAGCCATCAGTTGAGCCACTGGATGGAATGCTGGGGCAAGTTGATGAAGAGAAGGTTGCTGCTTAGGACTAATAAGTGAATTATTTATTTATGTATTTATTTGTTAAATTGGGAATCACACCTTTGCGCACAAGTGCTCTTTTACAAAGGTTCCTCATCATAGGTAGTTTACATCAGTATTTCATATGATAAAATAGTTTACATGACCATAGAGGCAATTACATGGCAGCAAATATGAGGCTTTGTCAAAATTAAAGATGTCAGTCATAGTACAGAGTAATACAAAGAGCAGGGGAGCAGTAACAGTAACAATTGGCAAAGGAGGTAAGTTTTTTTCTAAAGCTGGGCAATTTTGGGGAGACTCATCAGGGATTCAGCCATTGCATTCAGCTATTGCAGAGCCCTGATTGCAAAGGATCACATAACCAGGCTTGTACTGTGAAATGGCACAGTAAGAGCATTCCTTGACAACACATAATAGACAGGACACAGATGGTTTTGCAATGCAGGAGGTGTGAAGCCCAGTAGACTTTTTTGCTAAGCAGGCAGGCACAGTTCTATCCTGCAAGGGGGAGTCAGCTTATCTGGAAGTAGAGGGAACATGTGTCTGTGTGAGCCTGTCAGCACTCAAACAAAAGAGACTGGCCTTGTTCAGGACCAATTTGACCCTACTGAATACATTTTCAGTGGCTGCCCCATATATTGAAATACCATAGTCAATGATGGGGAGGATACAGCTGATCACAGCCACATGCTTGGCTTCAGGGGTGAGGTTATGCCTTTGTCTGAACAGGGCACCTATTTTTTTATTGACAGAAATGAGACTTTTGTTAACATGGGGCACAAAGGAAAACACATCATCAATGGTGACATCTAGGTATTTAAAGGTGCTGACCTGTTCCACAGTGGCATCATTCTCATTTAAAATAGTGAGTCGACTGGCCTCTTTTCTCAGCTGTGGCCCTGCAAATAGTATTGTTTTAGTCTTCGTGTACTTCAAGACTAATGTATTTCAGGTGAACCAGTCCTCAAGTGACCCAAAACTACATTGTAGATTACTGGTGAGAGTTTCCTGGCATGAGCCACTCAGATAGATGGAGGCATCATCCATATACAGCAAAACACTTGAGTCATGGTAGGTTTTTGGGAGGTTATTAATAAAAAGGCCAAAGAGGAAGGGACCCAGTATAGAGCTTTGTGGCACCCCAATTGAAACACTTTTGGTATCAGCTAGCACACCATTGATTTTACTGTAACTCATTGTGTTCTGCTTGTAAGATAGCTGCTGAACCAGAATACAGTGTCTGTGGAGAGGCCAAGAAAGTGGAGTTTGGCAAGCAGAACGGAGTGGTTGACCAGATCAAAGGCTTTAATTAGATTAATGTAAATGGATCCCATGAGGTGGCCATTATCAAATGCATCATGTAGGAAGTTTGTGTACTGGATCAGGGCAGGTTTGGTACTGTGAAGCTTCTGAAATCAATGCTGCAGTTGATATTGGATGTTATATTTACATCGGTAGGAGACTAGTTGATCTGAAACTATTCTTTTCAGTGCCTTAGATAGAGGGGAAAGAACTGATATGGGCCTAAAGTTGGTAACAATGGAATTGTCCCCATTTTTGTGTACAGGCATGACATGAACTGTTTTCCAAATGCTCAGGAAATGGGAGTACCACAAAGACAAGTTCAAGAGTTTGGTGAGGGGGAGCATAATCTCATCTAGGGACACAGCAAATAGTTTCATGTCCAGGGCATAATTTCCCATTCTGGTTTGCCAAGAACCTGCTTGACATAACCAATAGTGTCAGCCATTGGTATGGCTTTAAAATAGAACTTGGGGTGGTTAGTGCTGCTGGTGTGGTCGGGGGGATCTATTAAGGTTCAGTTGGACAGTGGAGTCAGACTCTATGTCAGGGAGAAATGCTGCATTAAGATCAGTGAAAGCATTGTTAAACATGTTTACAATCTCTTCTGGGGCAATGATGATTGAGCCGATATCACTGAGCATAGTAGCAGGTGCTTTGTCATCTCTCCCTATGAGTTCCTTTAAGGAATGTCAAAATGTTTTCACATTGCCCCAGTTGATAGCCTGCTTTTCCTTGTAGTAGGAGACCTTAGCCTGCTAATATCTCTACTGCACTTATTGCAGGCAGCCTTATATTTATGTAGGTCAACAGGAGAACCTGAGGCCTGGCTCAAAGCCATGAATTATCTCTGGCCCACATCTGGGCAAGGACTGATGCAATCTTCTGTCTCAACATCTATTTTTTTTGTTTGGGGCAAAATTGTCACAGGTAGTGCTAAATTCTGTGATGAAGAAGTCAAGAGTTGAGTCGATGTCTGTGATGGAATGGAAGTATAGTAACTCCAGTCTAAATTGGCTATGTACTATTTTAATGCACTAATAAGCCCTCTGTGGAGTACCCTGCTGTTGAATACCAGCCCTCTGTGTCCATAGATTTGGCTGCCACTGCTGCCACCACTGCTTAAAGATCATTCAGATCTGTGCTGCAGTTTAAATCCCACAGGAATGACTCATTCCTCCCCTGCTGCTTTAAACACTTGTTGATTGGCTCTTGCAGGAGCTCAGAAGGAGCCGCTGATGTCTGGGTCAAGTCTGTGGTGCAGACATTGGATGGAGTGCTGGGATGAGACAAGGTAGGGAAGGCTACTGCTTGGGACCAACAAGTGAATTTCAGCCCTCTATGTCTGTAGATTTGGATGTTACTGCTGCTGCCACATGAAGGGCCATTTGACTTGTGCACAGAGTATAGTGCAGTTATTTTTCTTGACATGTAAATACAAAAGAAACTAGAAATGAGTGTATTTGTTCTTTAATAAACATACCCTAATATCCTCCAACATACCATATCATATTTTACTAAATGTGTAAATGTGGTTACAATTCCAATGTTATATAACACATTTGTGTTTGGACACCATTGTTTAAAAAAAAGTTTGCTTAAAAAACAGGCTGAACATTTCCATAAAATAAATTTGATTTTATTATTAAAAAAGACACAACTTTTCATATATAGCATCACACAAACATCTACACAACAGTTCAATAAAAATTAAAAAAAATAAAAATTGAATTTATAAAATGAACATATTTACATATGCACAAGTTATATCTCGAAGGAAATATCCAAATAATATTTTTGAAATCACTGTAGTGACAAGTAAAAAATAATTAAGGACATTACAATCACTGTGTTACATAGTATACACTTGTCACTGTTGCAGTTCAACAGACATTTTGGCATGCCTTCACACCCAATACATATTTATACCATATGTTATGTCTATATCAGAATGAAAAAAATTACTCATATCAGTAATATGCCTCTTACTCTTTATTTTTCAGATGACAACATCCTTAGTCAACCCATTTCATTTGCGACTTTTGTATTTCACTTCACGTGGCATTGAGAAACTTCCCTCTATAAAAATAGATGGTTTAAATTGTTGCATCTACTAAGTGCTACATATAATAGCCCAGGTGGTGTTTTACCACCAATGCAGCAATCAAGAACTGAACATAACAAAGTTTACTTTGAAATTTATGGACAGTGCACCCATATGCCACAGGCAATGGAATCTGCTTCCTAAAACCTGTGTTCCCTAAATGTCTGTAGTTTCATTTTACTGGTTCAGTTTCATACATAACACTATTATGATCAAATTTCACTAAAATATGGTGTAGGTATGACACGGTGACCATGTTATTTTCTGGTGTTGCTTTGAAAAAAATTCTGTGTATTACTCTAAGAGCCCCCTTCACAAGACCATTTTCAATGCTAAGGTTGGTTCGCAACATCACACATTCTCCTAATGCCATTTTAATCAATGTAGGTCAACCATCTGCTTTTGCTTTTTCATGCAGTGCAGTGCTGGAGACTTCTGCACATATGTCATGTTTAACAGTGTGAATGCTTTCTAGCATACTTTTATTGTGAGAGTCAATGGCTCATCAGGTAGCACACTCACCTCTGAGGCTGAGAGATCAGAAGGCTGTGGGTTCTATCCCTACACCAGTCACATGGGTTAAAGCCCAATACTGACACTGCAATGCAGCATGAGGGGGGTGCTGCACTTCTGAGGTGCTATCTTTCAGATGAGTTGTTAAACCAAGGTCCCATCTGCCTGTTCTGGTGGTAGTTCAGGCAGATGTTAATGATCCCATTGCACTTCTCAAAAAGAGTAGGGGAATTTTTTTATAGAAGTAACATCACAACATACATATGGAACATATTAGAAATACAACTTAAACAATAAAAGGAAAAAGTTACCTAGAAAATGTGAAAACAAGAGATTCATAAAAGGAAAATTGTAGTAATAACAGTACAATAGCCATATGATTTGAACACTAGTCCTTAAAAAATGTAACTTATTTTCCATCATGTCATTTTTTCCATAAAAGCATTACTGTATAATGCATTAACTATCCATCTATCCACTAATTATTTATACTTAATAAATATAAACAATCCTTTCCACCATTTCTGTACTTTTTCCTGAAGAATGGTGAGATACTGTATGTCCATAATGTCAACTGAGGTCATTACTTGTTCTACCAGAATACTAAAATTGTCATAAAGCATACGTTTCTGATGAAGAATCTACTGGCATTTAGCCTGCCATAAATAGAATTTTAGGCAACAAAACAAAACTGTTAAACTACATAAGTCATATCTGCTTAAAGTTGTGGACAATGTCCTAGAATCGACAAATCATAGGTTAATTTATTCACCCACTCTAGGTTCCATTTTTATTCCAACATATGCCCATAATTGTTTAACGTATGAGCAAGAAAAGTGCTCCATAGATTCTTCCATGGCCTGACCAGTGTTATGGGGCAGTTTCTTTCTTCCTGGGCATTATGTTTTAGGTAACCCCTAATATTTAGTCTACCATATACTGAAAGCCACAATATTTCCCACATAGGAACTGGAATCTTTCACTATTTAGTTGTTTCAATACCACAGTCATAAATGAAGGCAGTTTTTGAATTCAAGTTAAGTCGGATAGAGTAGGGACATAAAGTGGCTATGTAGGAGAGGCCAAGAATGTTGGCATATTTAGATTTTTGTCAGTTTCCATTTGTATATTGTTTGTAGAGCTGGTCTGATAAACTCTGTAACTATACTGTGGGGAAAGAGTTTTGGTGGGTCATTACTGCTCCATGACTGGCAATAAAGGGATAAAATATTGTTACACCATAGATACTGTAATGTGTTATCTGGTAATAGCCCTATTTTTATAGTTTGAGGAATAAAAAGGGCAAAAAGGAAAGTTAAGGGATCTACCATTCCCAGCCCTCCTTAGGCTTTTGATAGGTAGGTATAGAACTGTTTTATAGGGTTTAGCCTATTCCCCCAATCCATTTGGAAAAAAACAGGCATATAATCTTGTCTCCAGTTTAGGGGAAGGGGGAAAGATCATATTGACATATAATGAACAGGGGTAATAACTCTTTTAATGATGTGTACCCTCTTTATTTTTGATAGTTTCCAGCCTTTCCATCATTGGACTTTGTTTTCCACCTTTTGTAAAACTATTTTCCAGTTGTGTAATGGGAAATTCTGGGGTCCAGTTAGAATCCCAAGGAATTTTAGGGTATATGTAGTAATTAAAATCTCACTTTTCCTTCCTGCTTCTTTGACTGGAGATAGAATAGAAAGTCCTCTACATTTCAACACATTCAACTTTGAATTTTCCACCTTGGAATAATCTGCTACCTGTTCTGGAATGATAGAGAGTTGAGAAGCATCTGATAGAAAGACACAACTGCCTTCAGCATAAGCCTAAATTTTAAGCTCATCTTGACCTGAGGGTCCTGACAAACCATGCCAGTTTAATGAATTACTTAGTTTCCTTAGTAAGGGATCACGGGAAAAGATATATAGGAGGGGACTCAATGGACAGCCTTGTCTTAATCCTGTTTCTGTCAGTATGCTTCTAGAAATATTCCCTTTAATAAGTGGTTGGACAGTTGCCGATGAGTATAATAATTGTATCCATTCTATAAATTCCTTCGGGATACCATAGTGCTGGAGAGTCAAAAAAGGAAGGGGTGATGTACCCTGTCAAATGCTTTGCATTGATCTAGGAAGATGATATAACCATTTTTTTTTTGTTTAGAAAATAATGTCCAATGATGTCTCTTATTACCATTAAGGTGTGTTGCATCTTCCTATCTTGTAAGCCACAGAATGGTGTGAAATGCATGAGTTTGTTTGCAATACCCCTTAATTTAACATTTAATAATTGTGATAACATTTTGAAGTCCAAATTTAATATGGTAATAGGTTCCAATTTGACATATTCTTTCTGTCTCCTGATTTGAAAAGAAATATGAGAAGTCCTGATGTAAAAAGAGAAGGAACACATTCTGTACTGAAGAAGTATGTATAAACTGCCAGAAGACATAAAGCCAGTTCTGATGCAAAGATTTTGCAAAATTCATAAGGTAACCTGTCAGGTTCCTATTTTCAAATTATTTATTACTGCTTCAATTTCTGCAGCCTCAGTAGGTAAATTAAAGTCTTGGAGCTCTTTTACTGGAGCTTGAATCACTATACCTTTAAGGTATTGCTGTATGGTTTTAGCCTGATGTGGGTCTGTCATGGTATGAGAACATATTATTGGTATTATTTCCTGCTGTAATCTTTCTTCAGAAGAAATAACATTTTAATTTTCATCTAGTAGGCACTGGAGGGCCATAGTATCTTTCTTACATTTGCAAGCCTCAATAGGGTCTCCTATGGGGGTTTTATAGGTTCCATTTTGTAGTTCTGCCCTCATATTTTTTCACTCTATCATACTGGAAGGATTTAATTTCCTGTTTGATTTTGTCAATTTGTGAGTCATAATTTTGCCTAGAAGTGGCATCCATAGTATAGAGGTACTGTAATTGATTCCTTAGTTTTTAGATGCTGAAAGAATTTCTCTTTCTCCCTGTTTTTCCCCAAATTTTGAAACACGCAGCTATATATTTCTTAATATCAGCCCACCATTCTCCTAGATCCTCATACAGGTCACTCACTGAAGCCCTTGCCCATAAAAAGGATGAGATTGTTTTTCTTTATGTGAGAGTCAGTTAAGCTGGAAGTATTTAATCTCCATCTACTATTTTTTTTTTACTTAAAGGGGAAGGGGACTGAAAGGAACCTATAATCAAGTGATCTGAAAATTAAATGGACTGTATTTTAAAGTGGAGAACAGGTAGATTGTTTGAAATAAAAATATGATCTATGATTGAGGTTAATTTCCCTCTCTTATATGTATAAGATGGCCCTTGATGCAAAAACTGGGAGCCATTTATTAAATCAGCCTGATTGATGCATTCCTTAAGTGCATTTGCATCACAATAATTTTTCTTCTCTTCCAGGGCCTTCCCCAATTTAGGAAAAGAGAAGGGGAATTTCCCCAGTACCCTGGCCAAATTTTTCCCCATTCACTAAAAATACCACCAACATCTTAATCTGGTTCAAGGTCAGTTTGCATTCATCTGTATCCCCTTCCCCCTGGGTCATGGCTGAAAACAGGCAGAATTTTACCAGTGCACTTTCCCATTCAACAAAAACTAAATAAATCAATCAATATTCTTTGTTTGTTTTAAACATCCATACACAGTCTCTAGGAAGTTGATCCATCTGTACAACTCTACTATAAATATGGTCAATATCATCATTAGTACATTCCCCAACTTGCAGTTGATTGAAAAGGTTAAGAAATGAGCTGTCTTCTCTTTATTGCATTGAAGCTTTGAGTTCCATAACTCTGAAAAGGTCTTTCCAAATGTGTTCCTATGTGTTGTGTATCTGAGTAAATAGGGTGACCCACGAGTGGCTGCAGTTGGAAAAATTCTTCAAACAGCATATGCCTGTTGCCAAAAACGATGCTCTATGTCCAGCCATGAAAATGTCTTGCAATCTTTCATGAATAATTTATAACATTTTTAGCAACACCAATAGAAATTTCATCCAGGGCAACAAACTTCACATTGCAGATAACTTTTTTTAGTTCTGTAAGTTTTACACATGACAATGATTCTTTGTAGATATATGTTGCTGTACTTATGGGAATTCATAGTTAAGGAATGGATAGTGACCCCATGTATCGCAAAAGCAGCTGCTCCTTATTTGTCTGTCCCTACCACAACTGTAACAAACAACTGCATGATGTCTGATACAATCCGTTGCTTGATTTTGTCACATGTCCTCACTACTGCTTCATGAACTTGAAGCTGATCACGATACAGTGATGCTGTCATCTGAGTGTAGACCTCATCAGTTAAGAAGTAGTTATGGTACTCAGGTACCTCTTTCTCCTCTGTAAACTGAGTAACTGTATCAATATTCATTAAGACATCATCAGAGTCCTCTGTGGTTGGTCTTGTGTCCTGGTGCTGTACTGCATCATTATTCACATGTTTTGTCTCTGTAACCCATGTTAAAGCAGTATCTACTTCAGTATGATATTTCTCATGAACTTGCACATTGTTCATTATCATTTGTTAATTCTTGCTATACAGTATTGTTACATATACAGTATATGCAGCAATTTTGGCTGTTCACACCACTAGCAATACAACATCAATATGGAAAACATCTACTTTAATTCATCCACCTGCCTACTGATCTGTAGGTCTGCTCAACAGCATGAGATTATTTACATTTTACAGTATCACCATTCTGTAGCTTCACTGTGTTATGACCTGGTAGAGATACATAGGAAAGACTTGCAGAATCAGCAAGACACAAATATTCATTTTCTTCTATTCTTACCTCTTAATGATTTATTATGTTCTTCACAAAAATGCTGTTTCATCCACTCTAAGTGACTGCAACTCTTCTGTATTCTTTAGAAACATTAATCTATTTTCAGGAGGCAATGAAGATACAAAAATCACCTTTGTACTCAGAAAATGGAGAAGTACTTTGTATTATGCATGTTGCTTCTTACGCTGACATTTCTTGTTTGTTCAGAAACACATTTCCACACTTTCTGAGTAAAGATGTATAATTACCCATTTCATGTAGTATGGATATGAATGTTTCACTCTTTTCATCTTTGCTGACATATTTGCCAACTTACATTGCAGCCTCATGCATATTAATAACTTATTGTATACCCCTGTTAGCACACCAAGCTTACAGCATTGTTGGGTTATATGGGTTAATGTTAACTTCATCTTCAGTACATTTCAGTATTAAGAACATTTTTATCCTTTTTTACCTGTGTTGCTCTCGCCCTGATTTTCAATTCCTTGTTCAATTAATTTTTTTGCTTACAGAAATGTCCTTAGGAAACTGAAATGTACAGTTGTCTTCACAAACAATTCAGTGTGTCCTTTGGAATGCAGTGCAGTGTACATGCTTCTGCAACTGCACTAATGCTGCAACTTCAGCATCATGACATTGTATGCTACAAGTGACATACTTATCAATGTATTTAACAACATTTGAAAATCAGCTCCACTAATCACCGTGGAGCATTCTTACACAACAGCATGTGAACATGTGGTGACCCTTACTGCTAGAATTCTTGTTTATGAAAGTATTGTTCTATGCTTCCTAATGCTCCATCACATTTTTCATTCACACACAGTACATGCTTTCAAAATTCATCAAAACATTTCTTAAAATAATGACCAGCAACACTATCAAATATCTGCAGTAATTCATGCTTTTCCATGTAATCAGGTTAGCTAATGGTACCTGAGTCATCAGTGCAATGCAACCACTGCATCCCATGAGTATTTTTAGAAGCTCCATCTACCTCAGCATGGCAGCACTCAGTGTCACAAACCATGTTGGCTTCCCATGGCTTTTCATGAACTCAATTAGATCATTACTGAAATCCTTCCAATAGGCTGGAGTTCCTCTTATTGTCTTCATCCATTGAAACATATCTGCCAAGTTTTGCATTAGATCCTGTTCAGAGCAAGTAGATGATCATTGCTGACAGACTAGTTCTTTTGAATACTTTCCTTGTTGCTATCTTTACACTGGAAATAACATCATAGTATTCATGTAAAATCAAAACATAACATAAGTAGTCTATGTTAGATGAGAAAGGACTTGTCTCATTCATGAGTTGTACATCAAAATATGTGTGTATGCTAACTTTCTCTTGCTGCTCTGTTCTATAACTGCCTCATCCTTATGGAAATACATTTGGAAAAACAAGCATTTCAGCTGGTTTGTCTTGCAGGTGTGATATTGGCAACATGTCTTCTGTAGGTGCCAGGGAGAATATCCACACATTTAATACGGTTAGTATCCACTGTCACTAACACTGTGTCCAACTGATCACCATGTAATCATTCATGAATGTCTCTGCTGATAACTTGATTTTCTTCCAGGTCACTATGTTCAGAGTCTATTCACAAAGGGGCAGATTGCCTATGTGCCACATGTCTGAAGTGTGTTGGCAACCCTAAGTTAGAATGTCATGTAGCAGTGGGTCCGGTAGGTCCCTGGTGGCACTCACAGCAGGAGAACAAGGCCTTGCACACATGATCCCCTGACTGATCCCATAGCTAGGTGCCATGGGCCATCCAGGGGCTTGTCAAGTATGTGTTGGCACTCCACACCAATCACTAGGGCACTGACTGCTGGGGTAAGGGGGCGCAAGTTATGCTACTGGAGACACTGCTGTAACTGTTAAATGCCCTCACTGATATCACCCACCAGCACAGGCTGGACATGGATGCCCACCACCGTGCTGCGCTTCTCTACCTAGCTGTATGGTAATGCTGGGGACAACCATTCGTACACTCACCCATAGATAAAACAATCTTGATACCCACACTGGCCCAGAATTCACTGCTTTCACATAGCAGAGGATCCACTATGTGACCCAGGATAGGCATTCCCACTGGATGCCCACCCATGTCCCACAATCTACCCCTGCGCAGCTGCATGTCAGTGGGTGGGATTACAGATGGGTACCTTGCAGCTACTTGTGGAAGTGAATTCTATGCACCCTGCACCTGTCCAGGGCTGTGTAGCCCCGCAAGTGCAATACATGCATTTTATGAATATAACTTGCACCATTAGTGAATAGGGCCCTTCATGACCAGTTGTACAATTTTCCATTGAATGTTGTAACATCTATGTATATCTACATGGTTGTTGTGATAAAGTGGGCTGATTTACTTTAAGAAATCAAGGGCCTGTTTAATGTGATCTTTGATATGGAGTCATAGTATGCATGGCCTTTATACTTCGGTCTTTTTTTAACTATAGCAGTACTACATCCCTTTCCTCAAATAAACATGGAAGTGTATTACTGTGTTAACATTCACACAAACATTAACACAGTTGACAAAACACTGCATGCTGCTACTGTTTGGGTAATGGGATAATTGTTTGATATTCATATCATCGACTAATCAGTCTCCGTTCAATGGATTGAAACAAAGCAGCTCCTGCAGAACAGGATTAACCTGTAAATTGTTTTTCTCACACAGTCATGGGAACACATTCTTTAAAATGTGCTACTTGCATGTGTGACATATCCAGTTAGTATTTCCAGAAAGCCACCCACCACCTCTTGTCATGACATCATCAGTACATGTTTTTACTGAGCTTCTCCACATTAATTGTCTACAACATGAACACAATATTCAGGACTATTTTGAATATTTTTAAAGGCCATTATCAGACTAGCCTCCACACTGTGCAAACCATCTTCATTTTCCATACCATTATGAGACCCAGACAGCAGAATCTATGTCAATAGACATCACATTTTGTTGCCAGCAAGCTGTGAATGTGCTTGGAGCATCATTGTCATACATATCTTCTTCACAGTTTGTATCACAAATAGAAGGTATTATAGCTAGCCTTTTCTTTTTCATGTATTCCCTGGCCCTCAATTTATGAATGGCAAGCTCATCTTCTGACAAACACTGTCTACAGTATTTTCATGACTGTGTTTGGCAACAGTCTTTTTTATTTAGGATGCCCCACTCTTTTTGGAGTGCTTATCTAAGAAAAAAACATAGAAACTTTTTTTTGCAATGTCACTCTCCCTTTACTTTCCTCATATCATACATAGACAAACACGTTCGGTTTCAAAAATACATAGTGCTACAATAACCATAAACAACAGTCCTTCAAACATTGTTACAAGTGTTGTTTAATTAAAAAGAACACAAAAGTATTGTTCTTCATTTTCAATGGCTCTGAATTTATATGATAGTTCTACTTACTAGCACTACTGAATAAATGTAAAAGGTGTATAAACTTGTATAAACATATAAAGTGCAATACTGGGCCTGCATATGGTTTGGTACTAAAGAAATAACTGTGTTTGTTCTTTAATGAACAGGCACTAGTATCTTCCAACATACTATATCATATATTGCTAATTGCTTAGATGTGGTTACACGTCCTGTGTTACTACAATACATTTTTGTTTGGACACCACTGTTTTAAAAAATAGTTTGTTTAACAAACAAGCTAAACATTTCCTTACAATAAATTTGATTTTATCATTAAAAATCCCAGATGCAACAGTTCATATATGACATGATATACAACTACACAACAGCTCAATAAAAAATAAAAACAAATGAAATATTTAAATGTGTAAAAATGAAGATATTTACATATGTACAAGTTATATCTTGTAGGAAATATCCAAATATTTTTTCCTTTCGCTGTAGTGACAGTGACAGGTGAAAAATAATTTATTTATGTACTTATTTGGTTATTTAGTTTTTGTTGACCAAGTAAGTGCACTAGACAAATCCTGCCTATTTTCAGGCATGACCCAGGGGCAGGGGGATACAGATAAATGCCAACTGACCTTGAACCAGATTAAGCAGTTGGTGGTATTTTTAGTGAATGAGGGAAATTTGGCCAGGACACCAGGGAAATTCCCCTACTCTGCTGGCGCTCTGTGGCCAGTAGGGGGGTTTGCTTCTGTTGGAAGGATGGCTACTGTGGCTAGGACTGCGGAGGAGCAGGTTGTGTCGACTACTGACATGGAGATGAAGCTGGGACGGCACTCAGTGGCGAGCAGGGTCGCTGGTGTGGAGGTGGATACTAACGAATGGTTTCATGATGCAGTTTCCACTATGGAGGTGATGGAGTGAGATGTTTCAATGAGTGGAGCAGGGAGTTCCTCGCGGGCTGGAAATGCGGAGGCTCCGTTTACAAAGTTTAAGCTATTGGAGCATGCTGTGCCTTTAAAACTGGCTTGCGAAGCTGCGCTGGATACAATGAATGCGAAAGTGCGTTCGGGCTGGAAAGAGGTTGCCTGTTTAGCAGTGCTATCTTTGGCTGCACTGAAGTTGCAAGAGGAATACCAATCTGGAAACCTAGCGTTATGGCTGAACAGGGTAGCAGCGGAGGCGGTGGAAAGAGGACATTTAGCGATCCAACGGCATTTGGTGCAAAAAGAGACTGGGACCGTTTCGGCTAAGGATTTGTCATCCAGCCAAGAGGTCGTGAGTACCGTATTGCCTAAAAAGGGCTTCCCCACATTTCAAATCAACAGAGACTGGTTGTGTTTCAACCCACTAAAGTGGGTGTGGTGGGAGTTGGAAGAAAGGCCCCAGTGACTTATCAAGCTAAGGTTGATGTGCAAGATGGGGTGATGGAATTCAGCTTTAAAAATCTGAACAGCAGGGACAAAGAGTATCGAACTTGTCTGAGGAGGTTCATACGTTTTCCCCTGTAAATCCTAAGGGATATCCTGTCTCTTCCATTCACCCCTTAGTTCATGATGTAAATTGGTCCCCTCAAGCGGCTTTAGTGGCAGCAGGATGGAAAAAATTAGGGCAGGGGATTTGGACGCCGGAGTTAGCATGGGATTCATCTTTAGAGTTTGACAAATCATCTCCAGGATGGCAACCTGGTGGGGGGATGGTTACAGAGAAACCTAGGGAAAGCAGAGAAGAGATGGAGAATAAAAAGGGAGGAAATGTGGATAGTTCAGTTAAACAGGGTGAACTTCCAGCATTACAAAAACTGGGTACTGGGAACAGAAATGATGTGTCAGGGCCTACTCCTGAGAAACCCCTCATGTCTAGTTTATTTGCACAGAGTAAGAGGGAAGCTGCACCCCGGAGGAATGCAGTGCGTATTAGATATAAAGGAGGTTTAAAGGAAAAGCCTAATAGGTATTTTGTAGGTAAAACTTTAATCAAAGAGTCTTTGTCGTTTTCCCCTCGGGATGTTTTTGCTTTTATAAACATCTCGGGAGAGGATAACTTTGATATCAGTTTTCGTTCCCCTGCCTTGTTGGAGCTTTTTTGGGAGAGGTATAATCAGGTGAAGTTCTCTCCTTTATGGGCCCCCTTTCTGGTTATCCCTTTCTCAAAGCCTTTAATTAAGTACGTGACGGTGATGTTCAGAAATGAGGCGGTACATGTAGAAGATATTGTATATTGGCTCTCCCAGAAATGTGAAGTTCAGAGTGACCCAGAGCCGATTTTGGATTCTGAGCAGTTTTGGACGGGAGGGTGGACATTTAAAGTCAAATTCTGACAAACGGCCTTAGGGGTTGAACATATCCCTAACTCCTTCTTGTTAGGAAGGGATGGGGGGGTCTGTTTTTACAGTGGGCAGCCCAGAGCATGCTATAAATGTGGAGCTCGGACGCACTTATCCAGTACATGTGACCAGCCCCGTTGCGATAATTGTGGGGAAGTGGGTCATGTCACCATGTTCTGTGTAAACCCAATAAAATGCGATCTTTGTGAAGAACATAACTATGCTTTTAGGGATTGTCCATGGGCGGCACAGAATAAGGCCAGCAGTGGGAATTCGGATTTAATCATCCAAAAAGCACAAGATGCCAGAGAAAGTCAGCAGGGGTTAGGGGATATTGCAAAGGCCCCTTCTGTACCTCAGAGCACTGTAGAAACTCAGGTAAAGGTAGGGATTGTAGGTCTACTACTGTTCTTCCTAAAGTGCTGAAAAGGAATTGATGGAAGAAGTTTCTGACCTATTGCAGCGGTGTGTTATACGCCCAAATGAGGATTTAGCGGTTTATTTGGTTCCACCTTTGCAACCGCTATTGCCCCTAGAAGGTCGAGCAGGACTTCTAAGTCTCATTGCCTCAGAAACCAGAGCCCATTGAATCTAAAACTCCTCACAGCTTTTATTTTGGGGATTCAGAGATGGACATTGGGGATACAGATTCCCAATTGTCGCTATAAGATTCCTTGGCACCTCCTAGGGAGGAGTATAAGGAAAAAAAAAAAGAAAAAACATAAACAGAAGTTGGGGTTTTGAGTCTTCTGGTTACTTGTAATGGATTTTTATGGGCTACATTAAACACCCATTGTCTTTTTAAAGGTGCAGAAGAGACAGGCGGTGTTCCAGTTAATCCATGATCTGCAAATCTCTGTTTGTTTCTACAAAAACATGGATGTTTTCCAAAGACCACATTGCTGCTTTTACTAAAGATTGGCCATGGGACCGTCCTTTTGGTCTTCGGGAAGACAGGGCTGATGGGGTGAGTTCTTTTCAATTCTTATAATTTTGTCTTGCATAAATTAATTGATTTATGCCTGGCAGGGTGCTGATTTTGGAAGGTAAATGGTATACTGATACTCTCTGATTGATTAACATTTATATCCCCAAACAAAGTTAGGGAGGTAACTTGTTTGAAAGGATCCAACCTTTTTTGGTGACGACTATCCCCATCCTTTGGGGTGGGGATTTCAACTGTAGCATGGGAGGGCCAGGAAGGGGGGTTGGGAATAAAAAAATATATTGTGATGCACATTGTTTAAGGGAGATCATTAAAACAGCTGAGTTAGTGTCCTGTAATGATAACAGGACTACTGGTCCTAGGGGTACCTTCTTTAAAGGTGGGAAAGGCTTTACAATTGACTACCTATTTATTTCTAAAACAATTCCAACATCTAGTCCACAGATTATTCCTGTTGAATTCTCGGATCATGTTCTTTTGCAGGTAAAGGTAGGAGAAATGGTGGGACATGGTAGACAGCGGACTAGATGGAAGTTGAACACCTCCATCCTACAAGAAAAACTAGTATTGAATTCTATTAGACTGATTTTACAAGCCAGATTATCGGTGTTTTTTTTGTATCTAGATTTGGGGAAATGGCGGCAGGAAACAAAGGATGATTGCATTTCATGGTTTAAAAAATACGGGAAACGGCATCAGAATACTGAGTTTTTTGCCTATTTGAAATTAAGGACTTAATTACAACAGGTACTTACATTGGCAATTTCCTCATGTGAGGATTTTTCTATACAAATTGCAGCTATTAAAGCACAAATGAGGGTGTTACAATATGATCGTACAAAAACCCTACAAGCTGTGATTTCAAATCATATGACAAAATCTGTGGTTGGAGACCTTTGAGCTCTGTAAATCTCTAAAGGATCATGCCTCTTTGGATTTCTTAAATCGAGGAATGGGAGAGTGTTTACAGTTCAGGCTATAGGGGATAAGATTACTGAGCATTTTGGACTGGGTTCCCATCAGGCTCCACGTCCACGACAGGTTAGAGCGGTTTTAGGCCTCTCCTGTAGCGACAGAAGTGGATCCAGAGATTCTTAAAATCGTTAAACAACTCTTTTCTCATTCTGAGATTAATGAGGTAATAAACACTCTAAATTCCAATGTATCCCCAGGTTTAGATGGATTATTTAATTTATTTTATAAAACTTTTCAGTCAGAATTGATGTATTGTTTGGTTTTGGTCTTTAATTATTTTTTGGAGGGTGCTGTGATTCCAAGGTTTTTTTTCAGATGGTTTACAGATATATATCTTTAAGTCAGGGGATAAGGGGGAGTTTCAGAATTGGAGGCCAATTACATTACTGAACTCTGACTATAAAATTCTTACTACTTTGATCAACAATAGACTGAAAGTTATGTCTGAGGCTATGTTTACTCCTATTCAGCATTGTGGACTACCTAATAGAAGAATTCAGTCAGTTCTGTGTCTTATTAGGGATATAATTGAGCAGGTAAATGACTTAGGGGAGATAGGGTATATATTGTCGTTGGATTTAGAAAAGGCTTTTGATAGAGTTAGTCATTTTTTTTTATTTTCTACTTTAGAATTTTTTAAGGTCCCGGGGGGGTTGTTGAATTTAATTAAAGGATTATATGCCTCTGCTCAGGTGTACCCACTTATCAAAGGGAAATTGGGGATAGGTTTCAATATGAAATGTGGAGTACGACAGGGTTGCCCTTTAAGCCCCCTTCTTTATAATTTCTCTTTAGAACCTCTGCTTAGAGCAGTGAGCTTGCCCCCTTTGTGGTCAGGTGTGCGTATTCCTGGTACAAAGTCAGTTATCACCATTCAGGCATACGCTGACGATGTGTGCCTTTTTTTTACAGAATATTCACAAATAGGTTTTTTTTTTTCAGTATTTGATATATATGCACGTTTATCGAATGCAAAGATTAATTTATCCAAGTCTAAATGTTTGTTATTGGGTAGTTTCTATCAGGACCCAGTACATTTTAATTCTATATTGCTTACTACTGATCCTTTGACAATTTTGGGGGTGCTTTTTGGGCCCCAAAACCGCCCAGAGGATAATTGGAAATTGGTTTTGGATAAAATAGAATCTAAAGTAAATAGATGGAAAAGGTTTAAATTTACTAAAATCAAATGAATTCAAGTTTTAAAGCAATTTATTTTACCATGTCTGCAGTACTTGGCAGTTATTTACCTCCTGCCTTTTCAGTATGAGACTAGACTCTATAGTATGTGTTTCCAGTTATTATGGGATAATAGAGTGAACCCCTTTAAAAGAGGGTTTACTTATTTGGATAGGAAATGGGGAGGTTTGGGAATGGTGGATCCAGTAGTCTTTTGTTTTTCGCTGTTTTTTTCCTTTTCATTAAAATTCGGTTTAGGCCCTTCAGGGTTTCAGGACATGTCTTTTTTTAAAAGTGTAATGAATCGTTATCTAACAGCTTGGTTGCATTGTGCACCCAAATTGTCCCCACACTTAGCTTTGCCGGAATATTTTAAGCCTGCGGCACAGAAATTATATAAATGGAAAGTAACCAAAAATCAAATTATAAGGGGTTCTCCAAGGAAATTATACAACGACTTTATGACCTTGATTTATCCTTCTGAGCCAAGCTTCAAAAATTTCCCTATAGGGCGAAATTCTGATGTATTGGAACAACTGAATAATCCCAGGTTGCCAGGTTATATGTGGGAGGCTCAATGGCTCATGATGTATGGGAGATTAAATGTTAGGGGAACTGCGAAATATAAAGCTAAGGAAGAGAGGTCTTGTCCTTATTTGGAATGTATAAACCAAGAGGAAACAATGGAACATTTTTTTCTACAGTGCTCTGTTCCGATTAAATTGTGGGAATATTTGGCAAAATATGGGAACTACCTTGGTTGGCCAAGTTAAATTATGATATTTTGGTGATTGGGGTTTTTCCCCTGTCCTTGCAAAGGTATGAGAAGGGTACTTTGCAAATATTTTTGGCATGTTTAAGGTATTGTCTGTGGCAAGTAAGATGCCAATGGGTATTATATCAAAGGAATACCACCTCAGAAGGATTTAGATGTTATGTGACGAATGTTTTGAGTAAAGTCTTTTTATCAGATATCTAATTGTATAATGTGGATAAAGTTAGGACATGGGGGAAGGGTTTTTCACATATTATTAAATATAAATAGTAGGTAGGGAGACTGGTTCTCCCATTTCTTCCAACCCCCTTCCTTTTTTGTTTTCTCTCTTCTGACGTTTCAATCGAATTTGGTGGTGTTGGGATGTGGGTTGGTAATTATTTACAGAGTCTGGGGGAAAGAGGGATTTGTTTAAGATTTTTTTTGTATAAAGGGAGTTATCTTTGAGTTCCTTTTCTCTTGTTTCTACCCCATTGGGGCTTTCATTGTAAAATATGTTTTTGGGACAACTATTATGGGACCTTTAGTGGACAATGTGTGGGGTCTATGAATAGTGAGCATTTGTTTCCATAGGTTTGGTTTACTTTATTTCTGTATTCTGTTTAAAACCAATGTTTTTTGTGGAAATGTATTTATGCATCTATTACAATAAAAATTGCCCCTACTCTGTAGATGGGTGGCGCTATGTCTACTGGGAATCCTTCAGTCAGACAGAGGAGGACAGTGGAGGAGGACATGCTGTGGCTGGTGAGCTTTCAAGGTTCAGCGGGGAACATGGTATGGCTGGAATGCACCCTCAGGGTGGCCAGCATATTGTACCTCAGCCCCTGCTGCATGCTGTGGTAGAAACAGGCAGAGGATCTGCCGAAAATTGAGTTTTTTTGAAACCCTCTACTGCGGTGACACTAGGTGTTATGGGAAGTCCCGGAACAGGCCTTTTGCCAGTGGAGGGTGATGAGGATATCAATGCTGTGGTCTGAATGAAACAGGATTTCTTATTACAGGCAGAGGCTGATTATAGACCAGCTATGCTGCATGCTGAAGAAAAGAAAAGGAAATGCCCGATTCGTGGTTCGCCGTCATCTTATACGGTGTCTACAGCAAAGGTTTTTGCAGCAGGCCCTCTGGTAGAGGATAATACATCTTTGGAAGCACCATGGAAAGACTCAGGACTAGAGGATTACTCACAGCATGATTCTGCATGGTCCCCAGAATGGGTGCTGGAACGAGTAGGCTGGATCCAAATGGAGACAGGTCAGTGGGTTGCGGATCTCGATATTCCACTTCCAGGTTCGGGGGGTTTCACGGAGGTACTGGAGGACACTGTGGATGGTATCCTCCACAATATGCATAGGCCTGATACAGCTCTGTCTACTACAACACATGAGCTAGCCTTAGACCCTGTTTCAAGGCACACTTTACCACCTCCTACTAATACCCAAGCAGAGATGGGTTATGATGTATTTGCCTATTTCACAATCAGATTCTATTTCCTTTTCCCCTATGCTGTCTCCCACACAGCAGGGGCATTTGGAAAATATTATTGTGGCTAATGAGTCCCTCCAGTTGGAAGAAGCATTGGGATCTCTTCCTGCAGTATCTCCTGACAATGAGTCAGTACCCCCAGCCCTGACTGCCCCCACTTTTGCCAGTTTATTTCAAAAACCTGTCTCTTTAGCTAAGCCCTGAAATGCAGTTCAGCTGTGGTTTTAAGGGCCAGCAGATAATATGCCAGACCGCTTCCATGTGGGGAAAGTTTTACTGAAGCAGACGTTGGGATTTTCTCCCTCTGAAGTGTATGCTTTGATTCATACACTGGTAGAATCTACATATGACATTAGTTTCCACTCCACTGACATCCTTAATCGTTTCTGGATGAAGTATGCCCTGTTTAAGATGAATCTAGCTTGGGCTCACTTTCAAGCCATACCTTTAACAAAGCAAACTTTTAAAGTCATCGCTGTCTTATTTAGGAATGAAGGGTGAATATTATGGACATTTCTCATTGGCTTGAGAAACGATGTAAAATACAAGGGAATCCAGATCCAATTTTAGATTCTGAAGGTTTTTGGAATGGAGGAAGGAGGTATAAGGTGACTTTACCACAAACGGAGGATGGACATCAACATCTACCAAGTTGTTTTTATTTGGGTCATGATAAGGGCTTTTGCTATAAAAGTGGTTCCACTAGACATTTGAGTAGAACTTGTGATATGCTGAAATGTGCTCAATGTGGGGAACTAGGGCATGTTATGACTGACTGTCATCATCCTCCTAAGTGTAGTCTTTGTGAGGAACAGCATTCCTTTATGGACTGTCCTTGGGTAGCTCATAATACTGCGGACAAAGATTATACAACTGAAGATTTTTATTTGAACAAAGCGTTAAAAATGGCTTTGAAACAATATGGCCCTCCCCCACCTAAGAGGGCACCTCCTGAAAGGTCTATTGATCCCCCTTCTGATGTTTTATCTATAATGATCTCTGTTTCTCACATACCTCCATCTGAGGCAGAGCCTTTAGTACTAGAGGTATCTAGTAATGTAGGTTCTATGCCTCCCCCCCACTAGAAGGTGCCTTCACTGTAGTTAATAAGCGGAGAAAGAGTTTGCGGAAGAAGCTGAGGCTTCTGCTTCAGAAATCTTCCAACTCCCAGTGCAAAACACCTTTCCACCTTGCAGGTTGAAGATCCTGATGTAGGTATAGAATGAGACTCAGTCTCTGTTCACTCCTCCCAAGCTGATGGAGGATCGGACACTGTACGTTCTAAAGAAGATTTGACCGCCCCTCCAAAAAATAAATCCAGGATGGGTTCCCGTAAATGGGTTAGGAAAAAATTCTGATGTTTATCAATCTCTCTCAGGGTTTAATTATATCTCCTTATGTAAGATCTTAATGGTGTTTTTTTGTTTCCAAACACAATGGATAAGTTATTTAGTATTACTGTGGCCTCCTTAAATACTAACAGTATTCAGTCTGATAGAAAGCAACTCTTGGGTTATGCTTTATTTGATTCCATTTTTTATGATGTGGTATTTTTTCAAGATACTACACTACATAGTAGACAAGAGCTGGATAGAGCCTCTTTGGGGTGGAAATGGGGTGTGACCCATTGGTCTATTGGAGAAGATCTTTGTTGTGGAGTTGGAATTTGCTTGAATTCCCATTTGGCACAATCTACACAGGCAGTGGACATAGTCCCAGGCCATGCTTTGTTATTGGATGTGACATTAAATGATTTACACTGTCGGTTTATTAATGTATATGCTCCACAAACGAAGACGGCTAGAATTGAGCTTTTCCACACTATACAGCCATATTTGTTTACCTCTCATTATGTTTTTTTGGCAGGAGATTTTAACTGCTGGTTGTATTTAAAGGATAGGGGTCCTCAAACCCAAAAACTATTGTGACACCAATTGCCTGGCTGCTTTGATTTCCCAAACTGGTTTAGTTGATGCTTATGGGGTTTTTGGATGGCCAGATAAGACCTATTTCAGAGGTAACCTAGCTACTAGGATTGATTTTTGGTTTATATCTCCTGCCTTTGAGATTATAAATACCAGGACCCTTCCTGTTGCTCCATCTGATCATGACATCATAGAACTGATGGTCTCCAATTGTGATGGTATGCAGCAAGGGCCTGGGTATTGGAGGTTGAACTTGGAACTGTTGTCTCTTCCAACTGTTAAGGATGGTTTTATCTCCTTATTAGAAGCATGTAAATCGGTTAAAATTTTTTATGACACTTCACAGGAATGGTGGGAGGATACAAAGACAGATATTAAAATATATTTTGAACACATTTGTAGATTAAATGGGAAATTTAAAAGGGACCAATATTGTGTTTACAAGACACAGTTCCAGAATTTAGTGTTTCAAGCCTCCCAAGGACATGAAACAATTCTTGCAGAGTTAGCAGAAACCAAGAGAAAAATGAATGATCTACAATATAATAGACTTAAGTCTTTAGAACAGGAACAGAAATTTGGAACCCAGGGATCACAGGATTTTATAAATCCATGTAAATTTTGTGCTCAACAACAATACCAAAAGCAGATGTTTTTAATTCAGGATGCTAAGGGTTTTCTTTGTACCAATAGTCGTGATATTATGGCAGCTTTAGAGGAGCATGTGCAGTCTCTGTTTAGTCATCAGGAATCCTCACTTGTTGGTCATAAGGTTTGGTTGGAGAAATGTGTTTTACCACAAGCTTTGTCATCAGATCAACGGGTATTGATGTCACCACTTACCCAATCTGAAATATTGGCCACTTTTGCAATGGTGAAAAAGAATTCCGCACCAGGAACAGATGGGATTCCATATGAATTGTACAGTCTGATTCTGCAATTTTTGTTACCTGAATTCCTAGAATTGTTTCAGGACATGATTTCTTCAGGGAAATTGCCTGATTCAATGGGTAATGGGTTGGTTGCTTTTATGTACAAATCTGGGGACAGGACTGATCTTTCAAACTGGCACCCCATCACATTATTAAATACTGATTTTAAATTGTATACTAAATGTTAAATAACAGGTTGTTGCTTTGCGCACCTACACTGATACATCCTTCCTAGACTTGTGCTATCCCTGATCAGAGTATAATGGATGGATTAATTTGATTAAGAGAAATTTTGTCCCAAGGGGAGACTGGAGAATTGACTGGGTTCATTCATAGTTTAGATCAGGCTAAAGCCTTTGACAGAGTAAACCATAAATATCTTTGGGACTGTTTGGCTAGTTACAGGATTCCAGGTGCTTTTATTTTCTGGATAAAATCTTGTTATTCTAATACTAAAGCCCTAACATATTGTAATGGATGGATTGGGAGGGCATGCAAGGTCACCTGGGGAGTTTGACAGGGATGTCCCTTGAGTACCCTTCTGTACCTTTTTACACTTGATCCTTTAATTTGTCAGGTTAATGATAATATTGCTATCCGGGGGGTTTCCTTTTCTAGTACCTCAGAAGAAATTAAAAGTATTGCATATGATATCTGCTTTCTTGTAGGGGATTTACCATTGACATATTGAGTGGGACAAACACTTTCAGAATTTACAGAATCCACATGAGCCAGAGTTAATTATATAAAAAGTAAATGCCTTCCTTTTGGCATAGAACATTTTTTAGAATCCATGGTAATTGGCATCCCTGTTGTGACAGGGACCTGCACAATACTTGGACTTTTTTTTGGTCCCGGGATTTGGCCTTCTCACATTGGTTCTCCAAATTGGACATTGCATATGGAAAAATTTTACAGTGGAATAAGTGGAGATTGTCCAAACTAAAATGGGTATACATGATTAAGACCTTCTTATTCCCATTTTTGTTGTATTTAGCTGCAGTTTTCAGTCTGCCCCCTAAGCTGTAGACCCAAATGTATGTTGTTTTTTTTCCCGGGCATTTGGGGTAGCAGACTGAATCCAGTTAAGAGGTGTTTACTGTTTAGAGAGAAAAAACTGGGGGTATTAAAATGATTAATCCTATTTTTTTTTTCCTACAATCTTTGCTAATGTAAACTTGAAACCTTTACTGTTAAAGTCTAAGGGTATTTGGATCCCATGGGTTTTGGACTCATTGGCAGGGATACTCCACTTTTGTCTTCCTCATTCGTGCATTCCAAAACAACATTCTTTGTATAATATTCACAAAACTTTAAGGATATGTTTTGGGAAAATAAAACTTTGGGGTTTAGTACCAGAACATTTTTCTCAACAGTACTGGAAAACACTATATGCCCATCTTCTATCTACTTTTTTTCATGATACAGCCTGTTTTGACTCTAAACCCATTTTTGACAAAACATTGATTGGGAAAATGTTGACATCTACCCATATACCGGCTTATACAGTATGTGGGATGTTATGTGGCTTTCCCTACATGGGAAGCTCGGTGTCAAAGGAAACTTAAAGCATAAAAGTCTAGAACATAGTTACTGCCCTAGGGAGACTTGATTTGAGGTGGTAGAATCTATGGACCATTTGTTTTTATTTTGTCCCTTTATACAACGATTTTTGAACTTTCTATGGGGGAAATGGCCTACATCACCCTTTTATGATTTAACCCCTGAGATTCTACATTTGGGCATTCTTCCATTTAAATGGACTAAACATGATAGGGTTACACTCTGGTTATTTTTGGTGTGTTTTAAATTCTACATATGGCATGTGCGGTGTAGGCTTACACTGCAACAATTAGTATATACAGACGAGCAATTATCTCATATGATCACTACTGCAATTCTTAGCCATAAAAATACAGAAAGGAAGTCAGTGCCATCTGAAATCTTCCAGTCTTGGTGGCACAGTATAGATTGGCTATGAGTTGGTAGGGCATATTTTGAGTTACAGTTTAATAACTGCATAATTCCACTATTATTTATGGATAGCAAAAGTGGTGAGTTGGTAGTATATAGAACTGAGTGTTTTTTTTTATATAATTCCACTATTATTTCTTTTTGGGTCTTACTTTGTGAGAAGTGAATGTTTCTGGTGGAAAATATGGTTCAAGGTGAGACGTTTTGGTTTTGAGTATGTTTTAAATTAATTAAAAGAATAGGAACATGAAGAATCTGATATTATGGATTTTGTATGCTGTTGATACTAGTTAAATTTATATGGGTTTCTCTAGGTATTTTTTTTTGGCTTACTATGCATAATATGCATGAGGTAATACTATGTTTATGTTTTCATCTTATTTCACATTTTTCTCTTATAGGTTTGCAAGGGACAAATGTATGCTGTATACTTATTTTACTTTTTCTTTTGATTTGTACGTTGGAATACAATTTTGTTTATTTTGTTTTGAAGTATTCAATGAAATATTCCCCGTCTCCTGTAAGCAGGGAGGGGAAGGATATTTAGCATTCACTACTCGGTTTCCAGGACTCTAATGACATAGATTTTTGTGTTACTTGTCTGCTGAAATACTTATTTATGTTTATTATTTGTTTTTGCATTATAATTTAGTGTGCAGTAGCACTATTATATGTTTTGCTTTTAACTTTTTGATACAAATTTCCCCTTTTTTTAAGTTTGGGGGAGTTTTAGCATTTATTTATTCTTTTTTTGGGGACTCTAAAAACATTGATATTTATTTTTGACTGGATGCTGTAATACTTATTTATGTTTATCTTTATTTTTGCATTATGATTTTGTGTGCTGTAACACTTTTGTGTATATGGTTTACGTTCCAGTCTTAATAAAAAATTCCCCTACTCTTTTCGATAAGTGCCATGGGATCTTTAACATCCACCTGAACTACCACCAATTTCAAGCAGATGGGACCTCGGTTTAACATCTCATCTGAAAGATGGCACCTCAGAAGTGCAGCACCCCTCTCATGTTACACTACAGTGTCAGTACTGGGATATTAACCCAAGTGCCAGATGTGGGAACTGAACCCACAGCCCTCTGATCTCCCGGCCTCAGAGGTGAGTGTGCTACCTACTGAGCCACGGACATTTTCCATCACTATATTACAGAGTATAGACTTGTCACTGTTGCAGTTAAACAGATACACTGACGTTTTCACACCCAGTGCATGTTGACAACTTGCAAGCTCTGGCCATTAGACTGGTTTTAGGGGCACACAATAGAGTGCTCACTTTGCTCTCAGTATATATTCCCCCAAACTAACCAAGACCGGTGTCAGTAACCTGCTGGACTACATTAGTACTTTGAGTCTAAACACAGAAATAGTTTTGCTAGGTGACTTTTATATAAAATGGTTCTCTTCTACCTCCACCTCTATCAAGGACACCCTATCTGCTATCCATTTCTCCCAAACGGTGGAGACTCTAACATGAGTCAACTAAAAGGCTGGCACCACTACACTGCTGGACTGGGTGCTCACCAACCATCCTGCTCATATCTCCAATCTCACCATTCTCCCCGACTCTTTGAGTGACCACTCCCCTGTCAAATGCAACTGGAATAACAACTACTGCAAACCCCCCACCAGAACCATAAAAAACAGACTTATACTATAAGGTCACCTCCCACAGCTAAAGTCAGACCTAAAACTCCTTGACTGGATGGACCTCCATAAAACCAATGATGTGGACACCGCACTTTACCTCTTTGTGTCAAAATGTAATGCTGTCTGTGACAAACATGCACCAGTTACTACAAGAAAACCCCATGGGACTTTTAACCCCGGATTACCCCTGAACTCCTGAAGCAACGTGTGTTAAGAGATCATATCTGGCAAATAGCACGCACACAGGGGACTACAGCAAACATTCAATGATATAAAAAGGTCCACAATGATGGTACAAAGGCGATCTGCCATGCTAAAAGTACATATTACAAAGAAGCCCTCTAACTCATGGAATAGTAGCAAGTTTTTCTGGGCCAACCTTAAAGACATCACAGGGAAACACCCCCAAACTCCCCCTGCTATGCTTACTGTTGAGGGGGTTCCAACTTTGGACCCTCTGCTTATTGCCTTCACTGACCTCAGTAGTGTGCTTCCCAGGGACCTTTTCAATAACCCCAACCCTAGTGACAACATGAGGTCACCTGCACTACCACCTAACCAGCCACTATTCCACTTCAAAATGGTCTCTGAAGCAGATGCTAGGATATACCTTGAAAAGTTCCTCAGAAAATCTAGGCACAGTGGGGACTCTTTGGATCTCAAATTTGTTCACTTAGCACTGGATGAAATACTTGGACCACTATCCAGAATATTTAACCTATCCCTCTTCCAATCCCAATTTTCCCAAAGATGGAAGTCGGCTACAGTAACGCCTGTACACAAAAGTGGGGACAGATCCTTAAATAATAACTACAGACTGATTTCCATTCTCCCACCACTCTTCAAGGCTCTTGAGCTGATTGTGGCTGACCAAATGGTGAAATACATTAATCAATACCAACTCCTATGCCCAGAGCAACATGGGTTCCAGGGTGGCCACAGTACCATCACAGCCTACTTGAATTTACCAAATACATCCATAACACCTTAGACCAAGGCCACCTTGTAGGAGCAGCCTTCATTGACTTATCAAATAAATCTGATATGGTTCATCATGTGCTCCTCCTCAAGCACCAATCTGACATTGAACTCTTACCTGAAACTGTGAACTGGTTTAGGAGTTACTTGAGCTTCCTCTCCCAGCAAGTCAGGATTGGGAAAGTGCTCTCAGACGGCCAACCTCTCTTATCTGGTGTACCACAAGGGTCCATTCTGGGACTGTTGCTGTTCAGTGTCTTCTTAAATAATCTTCCAGCCTCCTGCCATTGCTGCATGCACCTATATGCTGATGACGCAGTGGTTTTTACCAGCAACCTGCACCCTGAACTCCTTGAAACTGATCTCCAAAATGGCTTTGCTTTGACAGAAAACTGGTTTAAAGAGCAAAGACTGGTCATGCACTATAACAAAAACAAAGACCATGCTCTATTTGACAGCCCAAACCAAGCAAAAAACTACCCCCTGGCTATAAGGAATGACAACAGTTATACACTGGAGCTTGTCTCACATTTCAAATACCTGGGGGTTACAATTCACTCCTCCCTGTCCTTCTCCCAGCATATCAATATCACTGCAAGAGCTATTAATACCAGAATCAAAATCCTCTACCACCACAGGCATTGTCTAACCCATGAAGCTTTAATCCTGGTAATCAGCAGCTCAGTTGTCTCCTCATAGACTATGGGCAGGCCATATACAGTTCTGCTACCAACATGGTGCTCCAACGGAACTCAGTTGCCTTAAACAAAGCCTGCCACCTACTCTCAAATGCACCAAGACTCCCACACACCTGTGAATTTTATGTTCAGGCTGGCTGGGTTAAACTTAATGACAGACTCAGGTATCAAACCTGCCTTCTTGCCAAAAATGTTACATTAAATCTGCTTCCAACAGGGGTACAGAACCTGCTAACACTGCCTATGAATACCAGACAAACCAAAAGATCTGCCACTCAAACTTTTGAAGTGCCCAGATGCTGCACCACCATGGCACAGTGTGCATTCTCACACTGTGCACCCCTCTGGATAAATGCACTGCCCTCTGACATCTCTGGCTCTTCAATGACTGGCTTTTTTAAACGTGGACTGTGCCAGCACCTCATTGATATGAGTAGCTGCATGTGCCCCTGCTAAGGCTCAGCATGCACCATCTCTGCCTCTAGCACTTATCTTTGCCACTGTCATGATAGGATAGTCAAACCACAGCACTTCACTCACCTCCCTACCCCCCAGCTCTACCCCTTGCCCCTGGACTTCTCCCAACCCCCTCCCTCCCTGTCTTATGTGCTCTGCTCACCTAGCTCTCCCACTCCCATTGTATCCTTCCCTATCCTTGTCTGCTTATCTTCTTGACACAAGCATACATTGTACAATGCCTCAGTATAGATAGTGCTTTGTGTTTGTTTTCTGTAACCTCCATGAATTTTTTTCTCAGTATTTGTATATTTGTGCACAGTATTGTACCTTTTTTGTCTAATGTATCTGATGTGGAACCTTTCAATGAGCATCCGGTCAGAGGTATTTCCCAAGAACTCAATAAGTAAATAAAAATAAAAATTATACCATATGATATGCCTTTATCAGAATGAATAAAGATTACTCAAGTCAGTAATATGCCCCTTACTCTTTATTCTTTAGATGGATGGGGGATTGCAGAGGAAAGTACAGTGCAAATGGCTGTTCTTGTCCCATTATTTCAATATCAGGCCCAAAGTATGGCTTGGCACTAAAGCAGTGAGTGTGTTTGTTCTTTAACACACAGACATTAGTATCTGGTCTTGGGCAGTGCTATCCCCTGTGGGCCATATGCAGTTCAAGTCCATGTTGGGGCAGTAAATCTAAGTGTGGTGTGGACATGGACTGATTTTCTGTCAGATAGTGCCTTTCATCAGTAGTGTTATGTGAAACTGCAGAATTTCAATCCACTAAATATTTTGCGAAATTCATGCATTTCACAAAACATTTTCGCAGGTGCGAAATGCATAATTCTGCTTGCGAAATTCAAAATTTCAAGGGTGAAATGCAAAACTTTGCCCACAAAATGCTGAATTTTGACAGTCATAGGTGAAATTCTGCCACTCAAGGGAGAAATTACTCATTTTGCCAGTGGAATTTTGCATTTTGCACCTTTTAAATATTTTGCAGTATATGCAGAATTTTGAAAAATATTTTGTTCAGCAAAATTCATGATTTCACTGGAATTTCACTGGCAAAATAAAATATTGCTGCATCACTACTTGTCAGTGAGCACTATATATGAATATTGCAATGGATTGGGGACCATTGGAGAAAGCACAACATGAACAGCTGCACTTGTCCCATTATTTCAATACTGGCCCCAAAGTATGGCTTGGTATGAAAGATCCTCTGAGTGAACTAAGACTTGCCTGGCATCTGCAATACTACAAGGACAAAAGATCAAAACCCCACTACAAAGTTGTCATCCTGGAGAAGTTTCCACCCTGCTGAAAGAGCTACAGTATCTGCTACCTCATCTGGATGCTACTGGGTCTTCTTGCTCTTGATGTTTATATTTTGTCCTTATGACTGACCTTATGCTTGTCTTGTCTGATTCAGGCTGATAGGTAACCCTTTTTATTGTAATATAAGTAACTTTTTTATAGTAATCCTGTTACCCAAGCCTTGCTCTCCCTCTGATTAACCTCTGTCACTTCCAGTCATATTTACATTAAGTATCATTCAAACTCTGTTATCCTTTTTAATACAATTTCACCTGAGAGGCATTGTTTTTTTTTTTGTTTTGGGGGAGTTGAATTGTGAAGACAGAGTGCTCACCTCTTTTCTTAATTGGTATGATATAGTGGAATCCTCTCTCTCTTTATTGCCTACTTACCAAAACACCCTAAGGTTGTTTGAGGCTGATAAAGGTTTCTTACATTCAGTGGGTTTCATTTTCCTGCGTTTTTCCTTTCCCAGCAGTTCCTGTACCACTGATTCTGTGAACTGTTTTTTTATTAGGACCCTGCCCACCACTAGAATGTTGATCTATATGTGTTTTATCTACTAGTGAAACTAAATCATGTTGACCATCTTCTCAGCCACTGTGATTCTGATCTGTTTGCCCTCTCACCCCATGTTGAGACTTTAATTTAGTGGATCCCTGCTTGCAGCTGGGACTTGGATCTGTAGGCCCTCTACTTGCCACTGGTACTCTAACCTGCTGGCCCATCTGCTTGCCACTAAAACTTACTTCTCTGGGTCCCTCCTGCCACTCACCAGGACGCATAGAAACTCAGTTCCTGCCTGCTTCTAGCACTCAGTTCTGTGGAATAATAATGAACAAGACACTGACTCGACACTGGAATGCCAGTCGCTACCCTCATCCCCTACCAAAATCCATCAGCAGGTTCTGTCCTGCCTGAAACCAAGACTGAGCTACAGGTGCCATCTTACCTGTCTCTAGCACTCTGCCCGGAGGGCCACTTGCATGAAGATACACATCTGAAAGAGTCTCCCACCCACCAGCTGGACTGTGATCAACAGCCCCTTCTCAAGGACTCAGCTACTTCTTCTCCCACCACTGCTTACAACCAAGGTCTCCAAGTCTCCAGCTTTGTCTACTAATACTAGATAAGTTCTTTCTTACTGATCGATTGGCACAGAAGTTGCACACTTGTATTATCTGCCTGTCTAGCTTTGGTACTCCAATAATTAATTCTCTGTATAACTTTATCTTCTGTCCTGGGATGCTTGGGTGCATAGAGAGGAGAATCACCAGTAGAAATAGAGAGGTGATGTTGCCACTATAGCAATCATTGTTTGAGACTCTATCTGGAGTACTGTGTCCAGTTCTGGAGACCACATCTCAGGAAGTACATAGACAGGGTGGAGGCTGTCCACAGAAGGGCAACTAAAATGGTGTAGGAATTGCATTAAAAGCCCTAAGAGGAGAGACTAAGTGATTTTAATATACACACCCTGGAAGAGAGAAGGTAGAGGAGGGACATAGCAGAGACCTATACGTACCTCACTGGAATGAACAAGGTACAGGAGGAGAGTATTTTTCAGAAGAGGAGGTGCACCTGGACAAGAGGGCATTCAATGATGCTGGGGGAGATTAGGAGGGATGGTAGAAGTACTTCTTCACTGATGGAGTGCCAGATGCTTGAAACAGTCTACCAGTAGAAGTGATGAGAATGAAAACAGTGGTGAGCTTTAAGCATGCATGGGATAGGCACTAAGAAATCTTAGTAGGAAAGTAGGGAGGAGGAAGTAGCTGGAGATCAGGTAGGTTCTGCAGTGACAGAATAAGCAGGGACAAACTGAGCAGACTAGGTGGACCAAGTGGTCCTTATCTGCTGACAAATTCTGTTTCTATGTACCTGCCATATTTGATCTTTTTAGCCTGTTAATTTAATTGTGATCTCCTATACTCACTGTTTTTGCTTTGTTATACAATCTGGACTGCTTGGTTGAATTGGATTCCCTGGCATTGCCTTTGCTTGGTGGTTAGCATATCTGAGTCTTCCTAGTTTAATTGAATTACCCATGAAATGTAATTGTTTAAATACAATAGCCCTTTCTAGCATGTTTAATATAATTGTATTTCACAATCCCCTGCTCTGTTTTAGTTTAGTAAGTTGGCAGTTGCCTATTTTCATCTTCACAGCATTCTCCTCATGTGCAGCTGGGAGGTTTCAGTGAACACCTCTGTTTCCACTCATTTACTCCCTCCAACATTAAAACTACTGTATCTCTTTCCTAAAACCATTTTTGTCTTTTACATCATGATACTCTTCATGTTTACTGTACTTCTGCAGTTGTAGTCAAAGACATAGTCAGATATTTCTTGACATTTCTGTGATATCTCTGGGGCATTTTCCTGCCTAACTGCAGTTCCACAATATGGCCACCAGACAAAATATCTTTAGAAATATCACAAAAGCCATTTTCTGGGTGAATCCCAGATAGTCCAAAGGAAATAAACCATCCAGTTTCTTATCTATGCTGCCACCCAAATGTGAAATGTAGCAACCAAGTCTCTGTTCAAGAGTTGCGGTGGAGGTGCAATGAATCAATGTAGACAGCACTTGCATGAAAAATCAAGATTGCACATTATTTTCTTTCACCGCTTAACTCTCGCCGTTTCACCTACACAATAGGCTTCATCAGGTTATGCCTTTTAACACCTATAAATAAACATACAAAAATCTGAATGCTGTCCACAAAAGTTCTTTTCTTTGAAAAGCCTCCCAAAAATTTAAATTACTGAAAAATATCGCCACTCACATAATATCTATTTATTTAGTTAGTTTTTGTTTACCAGGTAAGTGCACTAGCCAACATTATGACTATTTTCAGGCATGACCCGGGAGAGTACAGAACAAATTGAGCAAACACAAGTACATTTCAAATAAGGTAATAAACAAACAATACAGTTTTCAAGGTGGAGGGCAATGTAATAGATGCAAGAACAGTGTGGGGGGTACATAACTAATGGGGAGGGCTGCAATAACAAATTCCCTAGTAGAGAAACAATTTTACAGATGGGAAACAGTATAAGGAACTAGTGCAATATAGTGCACACTATCAATTCTCATGTCTTAAATCTTTTTTATATGAGTTCATCCTTCCTATAACTAATAAAAATCACCTAAATTAGGTTTGTTAAACATTACTCAAAAGCATATATATACCATATAATTCCTCCACCACATTCTCCCCCAAAGTGCCAAACTGCCTATTTTCAGTGCATTATGAAACTTGTTGTTACATATTAGCATATTATTAACCATTATAAAATAACTCCAAATGTGCCATGGTCACACAAGCTGCCAACAAACAAAAGTCACAGTGCAACAGCCCTCAAATATCATCTGGTATTTTTAAACAGTTTTTGGGCAGGATTCTCAAAGAAAGCCAAAATTCCTGCAGCTACAGGAAAAAGGCTTGCTGCAGTGCAGAAACACAGCTGTGCTGTAATCTCAAAGAAAACCAGAACAGTTGTGGATTTCCATAAAATGTGCCACAGGTGCAGCAATTTAGCTGCTGCAGGACTTGCGCAAGTGCTGCGACTCTGCAGCTGCGGAGGCTATGAAGGCACAGCAATAGGGAACCACTAGCTGAAGCATCAGACTGTAACAGTGCTGCTATAATATGAGGCTGACAGCACACACACAGAGACCAGCAACCAGTCCCCAACTGGAACCACAGCTGCACCGCAGGTACCTGTGAAACCCTGGCACCACAGTGGCTGACTGTCCCTGCTGGTCATCCCTCCCTGGGGTGTTCCTGTAGCCTTGGGGGGTAGCACTTGCTGCTGGCTGGTCAGACTCTACGGCTTGTGGGGCTCTGTCATGGGCTGCACTGGGTCTAGTGGTTGATGCCTGTTGCTATAGCATGGCAATGTGTGCTTTCAGTGCTGTAACATCAGCCACTGCTATACTGTCTGAGATGCTATTACCTGTGGTACACCTCCACCTTAATTGATTCCAATTGCTAGGGCACTACTGCAGTGTGCTGAGAGAGAGTTACACCTCTTTCCACTGTGTGTAACATTTTTTCCTCAGCTGTGGTAAAAACCTGGCTGTGAATAGCCTTTCAGGAGCTGTGCTCCACTGATCTCACACCTTTTTGTCCTGAGGGACTTCCACAACTGCACTTTTTTCCACAGTCCATAGTGTTTTTTTCCTGCAGCTGCAGGGGGTTTTGTGAATAGCACTTGGAGCAAACTCCCCTTTTTTTCCATAGCTGAGGGAGTTTTGGGGACTTAGGGAAGGTTTTGCACCTTCTGAGAGCTTTGAGAATCCAGCCCCTTGTTTGGACTTCTTTTTTAAATGTAGTTATATATTCGTTACTTGAAAGATGCCATAAATGTAAGTTCTAAAATGTAAGTGGTTTTGCTGTGTAAATTCACATCCTTTCAGAGTTTAAATGCTCAATGAACGGTTGCTTTTAGTTGTTGAGAAATATCAAAAAAACATGCATACTGTATGTAAGCATATTCATTACATCCTTCAAACTATTGTTAAGATAATTTTTTTTCTAAATGCTCCAACACTGTGTGAAGCAATATAACTAATGTGAACTTCGCATTACAGATCCAGTACTGTATATGCCACTTGCATTTAATTACAGCTTTATCTAGTTTGAAACCCCACTATAAAACATTCTTATTGTATAAAGCCCAAGGAGCGTATTTCTAAAAATCTCACATTTTAATATATGCTGTGCTGAAATATAAATTGCACACCACAATGATGTAAAAAGTAAATTCCCTCTACTTCAGGGACATCATAATCTCAAGTCATTACATGTCTCCACTAAAGAAAATATTTATTTCATACCCTTAGTGCTGTAAAAGCATTTAATTATATTACCAAAAAGTCAGGTTCTCTTATCATGTATGTAATCTGACTAAGAACAGCAAGTGTAACTGCCCTAATCTTTTCAAAATTGACTGTGTTTTATTCCCTTGCTGGGTCCTTACTTTCCATGTCATACACATGGCATGCTATGTGCATGTCTAGTTACCATGGAGATGAAGTTTCCGTATATTTACGATTTGTAATGCTGTGTGTGTTTCACAACTTTAACTGAAAATTAGGAAATAAATAAGTATTCAGGCTAGTACAAAAAGAAATTTCTCAAATATGCACAGTGCTATTGTCTGTTGCTGGCTTTCCTGCAGCAGCGTTGGGACCCGTAACATTTAGGGATTTAAAATCTTATTGTTCCCTAAAACAGATTTAAAGGAACTACAGTCCCCCAAAAAAGCAGTAATGTAACATGCAGACATGATTTTTCTCTTAAGTGGTTTGATGACTACCTAATAGATATTTCTTCTTTTACAGCAGGTGCTTCCTATTTAACTTTTCTGTTTTTAGGAACATATTTAAAGAAGATGCCATTCCTCCATAACAATTTTAACCCATTTTGAACTGCTGCATCTTCATTTCTTAGCTGGCATAATTTGAGGTACAGTAATCATATACTTCTTCATAAACCTTTAGTCATTGTTACTTTCCATTACAAACACCAAAATATTACCAAATACCAGAAAATAGTTTATGTGCTTACCTAACAAATGCCAATATATTGAATGGGGAGAAGGGGGTTGTCTACCCTGATAATTCTAAATACATTTATATGTGTTATAATAATTACACAATTTACCGTCACTAATTTCAAGTAGAATTTTTCAATTATTCCATAAACATATTTAGATCGTCACACACAATATTGTGTGATTACAGTTAAATAATGTAAAAAACTATTTCCCAAACTGGTGGAATTGAAAGGTCAGCACACATGACATATACTCTGAGATAGACATACAAAAAACATTGATGCTTCTAAATTCACAAGAGGTTGTGGGATATCCTGGCAAGAGGGCATATTGACACAGATCTGATTTTTCTGGGCAATTTTGCTATTTTGTTATTGATGCAATAACAGAGCATATTAAATTATTTTAACAGATATGTCACATACAGTAGATCCGACCAACAGTAAAAGTCTAAACTCTCCACTCACCTACATATCAATACAGAATTAACATACAGTCATCATAAACAACATCTTGATTAATTCTATTTTTTTCAACTACTCCAGTTTATGTCTCTATTTAGTCCCACATTTGAATTCAGTACATCGATTTCAAAAATCCACCTCGTTTGCACACTCTCAACAATCTTAAGGAAATCTTCTCCTCTATCAGGGGGTTGAACTGCCTCAAGGCCCCCGAACCTCAATGATGCTCCTGTGTGGCCCACTGATACAAAATGTTCTGCCACTGGAGTGGACACTATGTTTCTTATATTGGATTTATGTTCCTGTATCCATTACTTAAGTGAATGTGTTGTCATCCCAATATACATCTTATCGCAGGAACACTGCAATACATAAACTACCCCTATTGTGTCACAAGTTATAAACTGTTTAATCAGATACTCCTTGTTGGTATGAGGGTGTCTGCATATACTATACCTTTCTTACTAGTGTGACTACAAACTGAGCAGTGCCCACACAGTACCATCCCTGGATTCAGAGGTCCCAACAAAGGTTGTCTACTTTCTGGTTGCCTACCCTGTGGGTGATCTGTGTGCACTAACCTGTCCTTAAGAGTGGGTACTTTCTAAACTGCTACCAGCAGTGGTTGTTGAAATACATTGTTACTCATGGAATAATCTTGCAAAATAGACCAATTCCTTTTAATGTTCCTCATTTTAGGATTATGTTTAATAATAAACACTGTTCTTGATTCTGTTTCTGTTCTTATGATACCTCTCAATGTCTCTGACTGAGGGGTACCTTGAATACAGTTTTTGGCCCCTAACAAGGTCTTTTTGCTGTATCCCCTTCATTGAAATCTGTGTGCTGCATTGTCTATTTCTTCTTGAAAATCCAGCTCAGTGTTACAATTTCTGCATATGTGTAGGAAATGAGAGTTTCGCATTCTGTTGATAAGATTCTCAGAGTGAAAACTTTGTGCATGAAGGATAGTATTTCTTGATGAGTTCTTCCTGAACAATGTTGTTATTAGGTCATCACTTCCAAATTTCACTAATACATCCAGGTATGTTATAGATTCGCTACTGGAATTAAGTGGGAATTTTAAATGCTGTGTGCATGAATTCAAGTATTCATGGAATTGTGTTAGCTCTTCATAAGTGCCCGTGCAAAGAATGAACAAATCATCTATATATCTTTTATAGACCTATATATGTTCATAAAAAGAATTATGGTCTGCATCCAGTATGTATTCGCTCTTGAATTCATGTATATAAGCATTGGCATAGCCTAGAGCCATGGTGGACCCATGGCAGTCTCCCAGCTTTGCTAAAAAAAAAATTTTCAAATCAGAAATAGTTTTTAGTCAAAATGAATTCTGCCACTGTCTCTAAAGTTCTTGTTTTGGGAAGGGTATGTAATTCCCTAGTGTCCAGCAGGCTTCCCATTGTGCCACTCTGTCACTAAGAGGTATTGAAGTATAAAGATCAGCAACATCTAATGTGAACAGCAACATATTTACCCTTGTCATGTGGAGTGCCACAGAGTTCGATCTTGTCACCAGTGCTGTTCGCAGTTTACATGCTTCCCCTGGGTGAGATAATTTGGCAATACAGAGTGGAGTTTCACTGTTATGCAGATGACACCCAGCTGTATTTGTCATTTGCACTCGGAACATCCAGTGCTGCCAATGTGCTTAACATCTGTCTGGCTAAAATCAATGACTGGATGGCTTCCTGCTGGCTGAGAGTTAATCAGGATAAGACGGAGGTGCTAGTGATTGAGCTGGGTCATGGGTGTGATGGGTTGCAACCTGGAGAGGACACAGGTCTTTTCCTGGGGTCTGCTCCATTGCTGACTTCCCTGAGGGTGTGTAATCTAGGTGTGATCCTGGACAACAGGCTGACTTCTGATGATTAGGTCTCATCTATAGTAAAGAGTGTTTTTTACCACTTGCAGAACATAGCCAGGATCAAGCCCGTCATTCCACCCAAGGATCTGCTGATACTGGTAGGTGCCTTTGTCACCGCTAGGCTTGACTACTGTAATGCTCTCTACTTTGGGGTCACAGGAGGGACCTTCTATGGGCTGCAGCTGGTGCAGAACATGGTGACCCTGTTGCTGATGGGCCTGTCTAAGTCCTGTCATGTGACCCCAGTTCTGTGTGCACTGCACTGGTTGCCAGTTAGGTGATGTGTCTCTAATATATGTTGGTATCTTCTCAATCAGGGATTGTAAATAATAGTTAATATAATTAGACACATGTTCAAATAAGCTGCCAATACCTGAAACTATCAGGCATCCTGGTGGATCTCATGCATTTCTGTGTATCTTAGGAATTGAGTAAAATACCGGTGTTAACGGATGTTGTTGAATTAGGAAATCTCCCTCCCATTCTTTCAAATTATATGAGAGTACCAACTCCTCCACAGTCTCATTAAGGGCCCTTTTGAGTTACTCTGTAGGATCAGAAGCAAGCTTAACATTATTCAAGGGGTTTTCTTACAATTTAAGACACATATTCCTATAGTGCGGGTAGTCCAAAACAACTGTCCCCCCACCCTTATCAGCTGGTTTTATGATAATGGTTTGGTCACCCTTAAGTTGATTCAGCACTTTTCTTTCTGATTTGCTAAGATTATCTCTCATTGTTTTTTTTTTTTCTTGTCTTTATCAGTTTTAAACAGCCTCTGAATTTCCTTTCTTACTGTTTCAAGATAAGTTTCAAATGCTGGATTGACTCCAATGTGGGGACTGTAAGAAGATTTTTTATGTAAGGTATGTGTCAAGCCACACATGTAACTGTCACCTTGCTGTTGGTCACCAAATTATTCCCTCAACCTCAGGGTCCTAAAAAATGTTTGTAAATCACATTCTAATTTGAACATATTGACTGTGGTTGTGGGTGCAAATGAAAGGTCTCTGGACAATATGCTTAATTCTAGTTCTGTAAGGCATCTTTGGCTCAAATTAAATATTGGGATTATCTCTGGTATGGCCTCTGCTTGGGTTGAGTGTCTCCCCTCCCTCTGCCTGGTTCTAACCCTCCTCCTCCCATTGCCAGCTCTGCATCCTCAATGAGTGTGCCTCTGACCCTGGTGAAAAATAGAGGTTCTCTGTGTTCTGTCCTGTTTCCCATTCTGCATGGACCTGGGGATTCCCTGTTCTCTGCTTCCTGCCTGAAAAAAGGTTCCCTATTAGGCTCTTGTTCCTGTCTGTGTGTGCTCTGTGGCTTGCTACTAGCTCTACCATAACTACTATCACTGTCTGAGCCACTCTCAACTTGTCAATAAGGCTGGTTTCCATTCTACTTGGGGGTATATTTTGCATGCATATATACCTTATTATCTCTATAGTCGTTAGTGTCTCTATTGAACTTTATTTCTGTTGTTTTAAATTTATTTCATATTCACATAGCTTTTTCTTGATCTGTGCTAATGTTTTATTAAACTTTTTAAGTTGCACCTTCAGTTTAAGAGCTTCCTGTTCCTAATTAAGTGTCTCATCAATTTTGCCCCTTTCTACTATGATCTCCTCTATCAAGGCATACATAAAATCAACAGAGCACTGGGTCCTGATCCCATCCCATTTGTGATCTAATTTGGTTGATTTAATCCCAATATTGTGTTCTATATATACCCTAAGACCTCTGGTTATTTTATTATGTGCTACATATTGTCCCAGGTGATGGCATGCCACTTGAATCTGAAGTCCCTAAACTGGTGGTTCTCCACTTTTTGGGCCATTTGCTTTGTATTATGCAAGAGGGTTGTGGTGAGATCCCTGTCTCCTCTGATCTGCCCCAATAACTGTTCCTTTTCTGCATCTGTAAAAGTTCCAAAATGGTATTTCTTACTTACACTGGCTCCTATCTCACTAAAAGCAGCCATGCTGAATAAATCTAAATACCAGCACTAAAAAGTATTTGTGCACCACACCTAAATGAGATAGCAAATGAATCAGAAATAATTTCTTTGAGAGCTACTGACGTCTCAAAAAAAAAACTTTGAAAAACATAATAAATAGGTAAAATTCTGCTTGTATTCTATATATATTCTGAATTTCACTTCCCTATTCTTTATCACTGAGAAATGTGTACGGATACATGATTTTACCCCTTGCAGTTACTTTTAAGTTAATCTGCCTCTATAGCTTATTCCCTACTTCAAGTCATAATGCTTTGTTGTGACATCACAACTTGTTGCTGCGAAAGTAACTGTGAAGTCACAAGCAGTGCATTATGACCTCAGGTAGGGACACAGCAACAGAAATAGATGAACTCTTCAGGAGCAAAAAGCTTGTTTTCATGCAAAGGATTTCATCAATAAATAATGAGGAGGAGGAATAAAAAATTAATGTGAAATACAAGCTGAACTTTATCTAAATATAATGTTTTGTTAAAGTTATTTTGAATGTGTCAGCTGACAAATTTAATTACTAAAGATTTAAGACATGAGAATTGATAGTGTGCACTATATTATGTGAGTAGCAATATTTTTCAGGAATTAAAAAACAAAACATTGGGCCTTTTAAAGAAAAGAACATTAGTGAACAGTATTCTGATTTTTGTATGTTTATTAATAGGTGTTAAAAGGCACCTCCTGATGAATCCTACTGTGTAAGTGAAATGCTGAGATTTAAGCTGTGAAAGAAAATAAAGTGCAATCTTGATTTTCTGCACAAGTGCTGTCTACATTGATTTATTTTGCCCCACCACCCCCACTCTTGAACAGAGACTTGGCTGCTAAATATCACAAAACTCAGAAAATGTCTGGCCATGTTTTGGGCTGCAACTGTACTCCTCCCCATTATGTTACTCTCATCTTTATTACCTCAAATTCTCCACAGTCCTACATACCTACATACCCACTCTCCCAGTCCTGCCTTATCATTTACCCTCCATTCCCCTATCCTCTCCTGTCCTCTAACTTAAAAATGTCCTCTCTTCCCATGCTCCCAACACTGAATTCATGTGGAGAACTATTTCTATTTCCCTCACTTGTCCTCTCTTTCATTTTAACCCTTCTCCATTTGAAAACCTCCCATTCACTGACACTTCCTTTCACATTTCTGCTATTGCTGCCAGTTCATGTAGTGTCTTATTTTCCACCCTCTACCTTTCTTCCCCTCTCCATCCCTGATTGTCTGACCATTATTCACATTAACATGCAGAGCATTTACTTTAAGCTGGATTATCTTAAACTATTGACCCAGCTGTACAACCGTGACATTCTAATCTTCCCTGAATCCTGCCTCACTGATAGGAACAGAGATCTTGGTATATCTATCTCTGGTCATGCTACACACAGGCAGAACTGTGGTATTCCAAGTTGTATTCTACTTCTCATTTTTGCAATAAAGCAAACTGCATTGGCAGTACACTGCAAGTTTCCTCATTGAGTGCAGCAGTTTTCTTTTCTGGTTTACATCTGGTTCATGGCTGTTAAGTAATTCAACCAGTCTGCTCTGCTAGATGGTCTTAGGGCCACTGAATGCCCCCTTCTGTGGTCACTGACATACAGTAAATGCTGTTGTCTCTTTGATTAGTATTAAATTCTCTTGCAGCTGAGACAAACATATCTTCACAGTAGGTCACATGTACTGTATGTGACTTCCATCTTCCCTGGCTATTTGCAGACATAATAGCTTTTATGAAAGTTCACAAGTCTACATGGTACCAGCACCATTTGGAAAAATGTGAGGTATGGTGGATGATAGAAGTGAGGACATATACTGGACCATGATGAATGAATAAAGAGGTGAACTGGCAGGCATGTTGGTAGTTTCATAGCCTTAATACATGACACAAATTAAATATCTCCTTCCAAGATTCTTGGTATATGCCAATCCCCCTCCCCTTCTTCTCTCCACTGTTCTCCATTTTGTAGTTCATCCATTTGCCATTTTCTAACATTCCCCAGAATCACCCCTTCACCCAATCTTTAATTGTTTACAAAATGTCTTTAACACCAAATGCAATTAGTGGTGTAATTTGCCATTCCTGCCATTCCTGTAGCTCAGCAACTTTCTTAGCAGATGAACTGTCTCCCCTATGGTCACAAATGTTACAAATTGCCTGATACACATTATGGATTGGTCCCTAAGTGTGGGGCTATGACCACGGTATAAGATTTTATCAGCATGTAAATATATGAATTAGTTAGCAACATATACCGGTGTCCCAAAAAGGATCAGTACTTGGCCCAGTCCTATTTTCTGTCTTCTTAAATTACCTACCTGCTGTCTTCTCATCAGCAGCCATACATATGTTTGTGGATGACCCCATCTTTTACACCTCAAGTACTTCCTAATCTGAGGTGGCAGAAAGACTTCAGCTTGATTTCAACAAGCTGCAGCATTGGTCCTAGTCAACCCAGATATTTCTAAACACCAAAAAGAATGTCTCCATGACATTCGGCACAAGGCAGAGACTTTCTAGACCCCATCTCTCCACTATCTTCCACACCATGGTTAGGACGTCTTTAGAAAAAGTCACCTCCTTCAGGTACCTTGTGGTCTGACTAGGTCAGCACCTGGACTTTTCTGTGTATGTGGCCGCATTGTTTCTCCCTAATCCTACCTAAGCTAAACCCTAATTTTACCCTCACCACACCAATACCAGCTCTACCTCACTGCTATATTCCTGGAACACCCCACTGAAATTGCTCTGCACTGGGGCAGCACCAACTGCAAGGTACTTTGTACCTTATGATCTTTGATATTTTTGTGTTGTCATCTATGGTAATAGTATGCTTATTATTGACTTACGATTCATGTACTCTATGCATTATTGATAATCTAGTGCTGTATCTATTGTTTGTATATGAACTGTTCATCCCTTTATTTATTGTTATTGTTCAACAAATTTTCACCTTCTACTCACCCCCAAGGACGCATCTGGAAACAAGTAATCATGCTCAGTATGCCTTCCTGGTGAAACTCGGAAATAACTAATTAAATAAATAAATATACATTAATGTAAAAGATTGTTTATATCTGGTAATAGCTAAAGAATTGTGTGCCTCGCTCACTACCCACAGCAAAACAAACAGCTTTTTATGGAGGTGGTTGCTTAGCAGTGATGTACCTTTGCATCTGGTGATGTCATGCACATCTATCATGCCTCTACTTGCTACAGGTACAAAAGGGGTTACTGCACAGTGGCTTAGTTCTGCTGGTTTCAGGAGATAAGCACATTTGACAGCACTACATGCTGAGTACTCATTACAGGTTTCAGCATATCATTCAGACTGTTAAAACATGTGTACTGTACATAATTGTTGTGCTGAAAACTTATAAGAAAGTGTCAGAAACTAGTGAGTGACACATTAAAACAAGTAATCCATATAAGAATTATTAATGAGATGTTATGAACAACAGGACAATGCTAAGTTTGCCAGTAAGAGTAGTGTCAACGAAGGTCACCCGGTGGAAAGTTTATGGCACGATAGATGCATAGAGACTTTTACAAAAGAGACACTAAGGCTGTCCTTCCATTTAGAGTAGCAGCTTGCTTAGTTAACAGTTTATAGCACTTCAGAGCTTAAAAGTTTGAAAACAAACAGCAACTGTCCAATGGTTTACTTTATAGTAAAATACAGAGGTGCTAAAGAATAGTACATTATCATAGCATTGTAAACTCACAGTTAATAACGTTTTTATTTTTGGTGAACTGGTGAGTAAATGTTTTGTGATGGTTGGGTTGTATTCACAAAGATGCACATTGCCTGCCCTCAGTCACATTGCACCAGTGCATTAGAAATAAAGGATTATAAGGAAGTATAAATGACTTTTGATATCACTCTGATGCATTTAATCATTTTGGAATATTCAGTGATTATTTATTGGATCTGTATTATTTCTTTTCATGATAGTGGAAATTACAGGTAACATTTACATGTTGTTAAGATTCTCATAAAATTAGAATATGCACAGAAGTGCCTCGACGGCTGGCTATTGTACACATTAACATCTTATAGTTTTTATGATGTTTGTGATATGTTTTATAGCCATGCATTAAGCAATTTGACATAAAGATATCAGCTCCCTTTTATACCATTTTACATACTATGCGAAATTAAATAATTGTTCAATGAAAATGCTTTTATATATATTAAGAGTTTTTGAGAACATTTAATTTGGCTTTTTGTGCATTAAATGGTGGTACTCACAAAGTTTCAGGCAGATGCAGCTGATGAGGCTGGAAAAAAATGTGACTGTAACATGTATTTGCACACTACAGACTGGTACGTGGTAGCACTTGATATATTTCTTTCTGGTTGCAAAATCTATAAACTGCAAAATACTAAAATAAATGTTTCCTGCTTTTCACTTCTAGCTTTTTTGTTACATAGCTTTTATGGAAGAATTAAGACTATGTATAGGCATGCTGCAATCAAATTCATGCATATGAGCACTATCTGTTGATTAATCTTGTTTCATCTTCTTTAAATTATTATGTTGTTTGTATTGAAATTACATATTTCCCTGGGAAGAAGCCATTAGAGTTATGGTGAAATGTTGAGGTTGTTAAATAAAAGAAGATTTTTAAACAATAATTTTTTTTTTTAGGAAATCAGAATTACAACACTTTGAGTCATAGACTAGTTTTCAAAGGCTCCACGTCAGAATAAAACAGACATTCACACAGTACGTACATAGAATAAATGTGGGTGAGCAATCATACAGAGTATAAACACAGTGAGCATGGGTTAATGCCTACACATTTGGTGGCTAAAACAGGGCAGAGCTATCAACATATTTGCCTAATGAGCGGTTAAGACATAAACAATTGGTAGCTAAAGCAATGCATGATATGAGTTGGTAGTGAGCCACCTCAGGGAGGCCTTGTTTTATACATAATACAATGCATTCATAGTCTAGTGCAACTATATGGTAACCGACGGAGGTAAGAAGCCTGTAGGCTAGAAATTGTGAGGGCTCTCCACTGCCTGGCCAAGGGTGGGTGTGTGGCCTAGAGGTGTGGTGCAGGATCCACAGGTTACCGGTTACACTGGCTAGCTTGTGTTGTAGAATTTCATTGTGCCCAAGAGTGGTCTACCACTCCAAGTTTGCCATTCAGCTACTCTGTACAGACCAGCTCTGCAACAACAACATCTTTAACTAGTTGGTGATTTTTCACCAGAACTCTTGCTTGTTTTGGTACCAATATAAGACCACTGGCTCCCCAGGGGGCATACTGTGGTACACACAGCTCCACGAGTCCAACTACTATATTTCACTACTAACATTCTGAGTAATTTGAAGTCCCCACCTTGGGCTGTGAAATTAACTAATTACATTTTTGTGGAATTTTCATGAAATTTCATGAAATTTCTTGACATTTTCTAAAATCTTTTGAAATGTTTTAATTGGTCATAATAAGGTCTGTCTTATAGCTAGAGATCTGATGTTTGGTGTGCAGGTTTCTTGATAGGGTTGTCAAAAGGATGCAATGTTTCTTGACATTTGGATGGGGTGGGGAAGTTACAGAGGCTATAAATCTACAATTTATTATTCATGAGAACATGTATGACAATATTTCTATGCCTACAATTTAGTCAACTTTGGAACTAGATCATTGAAACTGAATACGCATACTTTCTTGAAATATCATAAAAACTGCAAAATAGAGAGGTAATTGGTTGTGTAAATTTTAATTTTCAGGAGTTCAAAATTTCACAATTTACTTGTTAAATGTGTGAAAATTTTCAAAATATCTGGATGTTTATACTTCTACTACTAATGCAGGTATACACTCAAGATGTAGCATGCATATTGTAGTAAGTACAGTATTACAGTAATCTTATTAAGCAGGATAAATTTGGTGTAGTAGGTAAAAATTTATTTTGGATATTTTAAAAATTACTAATTGACAAAACTGGCATGAAAATTTATGGACGCATAATAGGTAATGCCACTAGAATTCCACTTGTGGAATGTAACTTTCACAAAGTACTTATCACCACTAAATCACCTTATCTACACTAGCATCATGGCCCATAAATACCTCTCCAACACTCCTGTGACAGTAATGGCCAGCATCATGCTCCACCATCTTGTCCTTTCCCTAATTTTTGTGCCAGGACTCACCACTATCTGTCCTGTGTTAACTTACTGCCCCAGTAATTGATGTTCTTACCCTTCCCCTGGCCTTCTTTCATTCTTACCTCTTATATATTATTTTCTACACATAGTGCAGATCATGCATATATACTGTGTATTCTTTATGTATTTTCTTATATATTACTTCTGACTATTTTGCAATTTTGATCTGTCTGTATAGTGTATTTATTTATGAAATCGAAATTACAACCCTTTGAGTCATAGACTCGTTTCCAAACGCTCCACGTCAGAATAAAACATAGACATTCATACAGTACATAGATAGAATAAATGTGGACGAGCAATCATACAGAGTATAAGTACAATGAGCAGTGGTTAATGCTTATCATTTGGTAGCTATCACTGTGCATAATTACTGTGCACTAGCCAGAATTCTTGCAATATACTCAATAATCACTAGCACTCACTGAGTTAATGGCTTTTGGAAGCACATACACATGCAACATTTTTTCTGTTCAATGCCACCTGCTGACTCTTTAACAACCCTGTAGATAAAAATGTATATTTTTACTATTTGAAAACAATGCCACCAAGTGACACCAAGCCTCAAACCTTATAACTAGTTGTGACTTGTGCTATTGTGTTTGAAGTATCTGGGTATGTTCATGATTATTCTTCATGGTTTGTCACTCAAGATAGTGACCTGACAGTTAACACCACTATACTTCAATCATGTAGCATTTGCTGCCTTATTGCCATTTTACCCAGCTGCATGTGTATGTGCTTCCAAAAGTCATTAACTCAGTGAGTTCTTGAGGTTATTGAGTATAATGCAAGAATTCTGGCTAATGCACAGTGATGTTCATGATTATTGTTCATGGTTTGTCACTCAAGATAGTGAACTGACAATTGGCACCACTATACTTCTATCATGTAACATTTGCTACCTTATTGCCATTTTACCCAGCCTTTACCTTCCTCCGCAATGTAAACTCAAATGAATGGCTGGGCAAAATGTATGGACATGGCTTTCACAAAAGTATCACAACATTCCACAATTTCACAAAAGTTCATGAAATTCAACTTTAATTACTGATGCTATTTTGGAGTATTTGTCTGCTTATAACTTGTCCAGCCTTTGATCAAAAGATTAGAGATTTATCCCACACATCCTCTTTTTTTTCATATTTGTTTCTCCCTAGGCTGGCAGCTCATCTCTTGTGGATATACCTGTTTTTTATTTAAAATGTGTTAATCAGGTAACCCCAAGAGCATCAGATGTCCATTGTCATGGGGGACCCAAGTGATAACAAGAAAGATATAAATTCACAGGAATATACCCTGATCAGGCTGAACCCAGCCATCATTCAGTTGGCTACTGAGTTTTTCTCCAACATTATTTACTCTCCCATCTCCCATGGTGAGGGAAGTGCTTTTGGTATCCTTGCACAGCTGCAGCTTCCCCTGTGGCAGGAGCAAGCTCCCTAGCCTAGCTGCAGAGGTCACTGTATTGTTGGAACTCACCGCCAACCCTCCCAATTAAGATGAACTGCTGAACGGCAGCTCTCTCAGCCATGGGCTGCTTCCGAATGTGACTTCCCAGACTCACTTCTGAACCCAGATCATCAGCATGATAGAGTGACACTCTGTTTCTGAGCCTTGGGGGTGGCCTCGAAGCCTAACATTTAGGGTCAATGAGCCTAACAAAATTAGTGGTATTCAGTTCCCTAATTTTAAAGTTATATGGGCTTTAAATTATGGAGCTTACATAATTGTGAACTGTAATTGTAACATTTTCAAAAGATTGAATGCTTATTACTCAGTCACCTTTAAAGATAGAGATCTGACACGTGGAACTCTTCTATACAGACTTTGGTAAAGCCATACAAAATGTGGTGCAATTTGGACAAATACTTTTAGTTTACATAACTGTGAAATGTAACTTTTAAATTTCTGAATGTTTTGAGGCTTATAACTCTGTCACCTTATAAACACAATGTTCTGAAACTTGGCACACATCTGGATGGACCTTGGCAAAGTTATACCAAATTTGGTGTGATCTGGAGAAATGCATTTTAGATCAGATGGAAATAATAGAACTCACAAATTTTGGTAAAAAATGTGTGAATTTTCAGAAACAATTTGAGAACTTTTATGGAAGCGAAATCATAATATTGCAAGAATTTCACTGGTGGAAGATATATTTTGCTCAGGCGTATCCCCATAGTATTTTTTTATGGCTGGTCACTATGGGTTTAATACTCTTACCCAGGTACCTGTCCCAACCCTTAAACCTGAGGGCTCACTAATTTCCAGCCCCCTTCTTGTTGCCTTTACCCTTGATCAATATTTTACCTCATGCACTCCCTCCCTTCTCCATTACTCTGTTCCATCTCTGAATCAGTTTCTTCAGCCCCATCCCTGTACCATCTCCATCTGCACCACTCACCTCTATTCCCCCTCTTCTGCCTGCCTCCATCCCTATCCTTAATCCATCCACACGTTTGACTTCTCCTGTATTACTGTGACTGCTGTACTCTTTGCTGTGCTTTCCATCAATGCCTGAAAGGATCATAGCCCAGATGGGCTTGACCCTGATCTCTTAACCTCTTGGTCAATACCATTGCCTTCCCAGTCTCCTCCATACTAAGCCTTTCCTTCTGCCTTGGAAGGTTTACTAATGTTTGGAATTGAGCAAAAAAATTTAACTTATCCCCTCTTTTCTCTTGTTCCATCTGTCTGCATTACTCCTGAGTCACCATTTTACAAGACTGCAACAGTTGAAGGTCTATGCTATACTAACTCTTTTATCCTTGTGGAGGAGGTGAAAAACCCTGAAAAACCCTCTGAGGGAATCCCATGAAAACTCACTCCCTGACCCCTAGTGTGGTAAACTTTATTGGGACAATGGGTTACCTGTACTAACCTGGCCATCCCTAACCCTGAATTTATGAGGGTGGGTTGAGTGGATGATCTAAAGAGGGAGGCTGAAGTGAGCAGGAGCTGCTAACTTCAGCTCTTTTTATTCCCTCAATCTCCACTCCTCCAGATGGTCACTACCCTGGAAGCAGTCCCAGTGGTTTCTCCCTTGGGCTGGTGGCAGGTCTTATTTACAGAGCCCAGGGATAGAACCCTACCTGCCTGACTACAGCTTGTGGGGGGAGGGGACACAGATAAGAGGACATGTGATGCAATACTTTGGCAAACTATGCATTGTCTTGACTTTCTCATCCCTCTGACATTTCAGTTCTTTTTAACCCCTCATTCTCCCCTCCTTCCAGATGGCCACTGTCCTATGAGCAGCTCCAGTTGTTCCTACTCTGTGGCTATGCCAGGTCTTATCCACCACACCCAGGGGCAGAACCCTACCTGCCTGACTGGAGGTTGCAGAGGAGGGGTTGTAGACAAGTGGACATCTGCTGCAATACTTCGGCAAACTTTGTGTTGTGTTGACTTTTTCCTCTGACATTTCCTTAGCTACATATGCCATTTTCCTCAATCTGCATCTTGTACCTTCTGCCCCAAACTACATTTTCCACCAAGATCCCACCTGTGATACCTTACCTAGTAGCAGTTCCTTCTTCTCCTCTAGCTAAAAGACTTTACCTTGCTTGATACATTTTTACCTTAATCAGCTTTATTATTACTGATCTGCTAATATTTGCATCTATTAAAACTAGTAATGTAGTTTTAATATATTGCATTAACTATTTGTACTTTGTATAGTGTTGTTATCCCATTGTTCCTATCTTAAATTGATATGTTCCAATGTCCTAAGTGCTTTTAGGAAACTGTACAGACAATACTTGTTGGTTGATGTAAAATGCAATTGTTTTTAAAGAAGTTTGTCATGTATGTGTACATGTTTTATGTCCTGGGTCGTGCTTGTAAAAGGAAAACTGATCCAGTGTGCTTACCTGGTTTACAAAATAAAATTGAATGTATGAAATATTTAGTGCTTGTAGTTTTTGTTGTACTTTTACCTTAGTCACCCCTTTCCACTTGAGAATGAGCCTTTTCTCTGTCCTTCTTTCATAGTCTTTCATTTGCAAGAATAACAATCTTTCATGCTGTGACCATCTCAGTTCTATCTCTCTGTTTCTTTCATCTGAATGTCCAGAAAGAAAAAAATATTTGTCCTAGTACAGAAGGCTATCTGGTCTTTTCCACACCAAATGGCTCCTGTCTAGAAGCAGTGCAGTCCTTCAAGCACCTCGGCCTGTGGCTGGATAGCAAGCTTGACTTCTCTGCCTACCTCAATGTCATCTATGTGAAACTTCTCCCTAAACTGGGTGCCTTGTAATACAATAAAAGCTGTCTATCTCTACTAGCTCACTAGGAGTTGGTCACCAAAATGGTGCTCCCAGTCTTTGACTATGCAGATGTGGTCTATAGTACCACCACCTGCACATCCCTAGCCAGCCAGGATACCCTCTACAATGCCTTTTGTCACTTTGCTGCAAATTCACCTCCTAGTACACACCACTGCTCCCTCTAGTCCTCATCATCCATTGTCCCCCTGCCCTCACTTCACCAGTTACACTTTATAAACTTCATTTCCAAATATTGGTGTGGTTGCCTTCCCTTCTTGCCTTTCTCTCTCCAGTTCCCCCAACTCCATTCTCCCTCGACTCCAGGGACCAATGAACCTTTTCCTCTTCTTACCGCTATTTCTCTGCAGGGCAATTTGCCTTCTTGTATTACCTTCCTGCATTGTACAACCTGCTACCCTCTTTCCTCTACCATTCTTCCTCCCCTGGCTCTTTCAGGCACCAGCTGAAACTCCTTCCACCCCCCTGCACCTATTTCCCCTGGGGGGCCCTTCCTGTGGACTTTGACAGAATAGGAATTTGGTTCTCCCAGACCTAACAGGTCTCTTGTGCACTACAATGACTCACCTTTGGTCGATTTCTGGCATATTACTCATTCACTTGCACATGTTTAGTAGTGACTTACTGTTTGGATTTCAGTACTTTAATTTCTGTACCAATGTTCTGAGCCTGCAATGAATTTTATTTTATATTATACTGTACTGTTTGCACTTTACTCTGTGTCATATAATGTGATCTATGCTATTTGCTGTATTCTTCTGTATCCCTCTCCCTCAGGTCACAGCTAGAAATGACCCTCAGATCAATGTGCCTCTCACAATCATCAATTTTCAAATAAACGAATAACTAAATTCATACATACATACTGAGGTGGAGCTTCCTGCCATCTGTTGACAACTTAGGCTCTGCCCATAAGTCTGAATCATCAGTTCCCCTCATTTCCATACAGGTGAGGGAATGAACATCTTAGTGGAGATACAGAACACAGGTGAGGGTTTGTACATCAATGGTACACATCAGTGATTGCAGGGATGCTGAAGTTACCTCAGTTAGGATTAGTATGAATTTAGGCAGCTAGAGATGTTGTGCCTTTTAAAATCTGTAGTGCATTATGACTGTTTCTCTATAGGAACAATACGGGACTGGAGATCTATGGCACACCTCTGTAATTGTAGGTACAGTGAAGTTGCCACAGTTAGCAGTTGCATGAGCTCAGCCAGGGAACATGTAGTAGACATAGCAGTTAGTGCATCCTAACTGTTTAGCCACAGCTGCATAGTGTTAGGTAGTGATGTGTGACATCTTGCTACAGTAATTACTGCATGTTGAGTGGAGAAGCACAGGAAAAGTAAGTGCATTGCTGACTTTTTAACACTGTTAGGAATTATGGGAAGTGTTACATGCAATGTGCCACATCGTAGCCTATGTTGTGGATACTGAGTGGACAGCATAGCAACAAAAAATAGTACATGGACACGTAGTTGTGGTACTATTTGTTGCAGTTGATTTGCATGCTTAATAGAAACAACAGTTACGCTCTAATGTCATTATGCTATTTTCAGTAAAGACTCAACACAGATGGTTATGTTTTAAAAAGATTTATTGCCAATTGGTGAAACTGAAAAAGGTCCAATTAAGATTGTATTTTCTTTACAAAATCAGTCTCACAATACAATCCTTGCATGTGTGTAATCATTGCTTAGAATATATCTAAATGTGTCACATTTTTAGCAACTAGGTTCAATGAATTGGAACAAGTATGTACATATTGTAATACAGCATAGAAAGAAGGTAGCATAAGAAGGTTATTTGGTCTAGTAAGTGTGATTGTGTTGCATGGTTCACATCTTTAGGTAAAGTGTTGACTATCCCTGCAGTGTTTTCCCATCTTCTGTTGCCATGGATGTTATCTTCCTTCTATGCATATACCTGATTCTTTAATAGTGGGTCTGTAGTAGAAGAGTGGGATTCAAACGTAGACACCAGTTGAAGTAGAAAAATAAATCAGCTTTTATTCTGCAAATCCAACAGAAATGGTTTTAAGCATACTGTACGACAAAGAAAATAAACTGGACTTGTGCATCCAAATAAACCCAAAGAATATAACTTCACAAAGTGCCATACAAAAGAAAATAACCACTGGAAGGAACCAGTGGGATACAGGGTACAGCTCCTTGCTGAGCCCTAGAGCGAACTAACTAGTCATAGTATTTTCCATTCATTTATAGTGCTATGGCATCATGTGATACAGGATTCTCCTCCCCTTCTTACATAATTACACCAAAAACTCTATAGCCACTATATTTTATTACATTCTTCTATTATTGAATATTAGGGAGAAACATATTCAAAACATTAGAGGTCCTAAAACCTATTATTGTTTGGGCTAACCAAATATCTGGTGAAAAGATGAACTGTCAGTCACCCCTAGACTCCTTCCCTTTAATTTCAAAATAAATTCAGTAGACATTCGGCCGGCTGGCTGTATAGTGCACCAGAGATGCACAGAGAGAGCTTAGGAATTGGGGGAATGAACGCCACAGCGTCAGCACAGCACAGCAAGCCTGCTGCAAAGGTACAGCTCCCTGCATTCTGCCTTCTCTGTCCCCAATAGCAATGCCAAAACAAAGTGTGTTTTACGTTTATCCAACTCTTTGGGCTGGGTTGAGACGCTGCAGAGAAAGAGAAGCTGTTCGCTAATTTCGACTTTGTAATTTTTCTTTTCGGTGCTCTGAGAGGAGTGGAGGGCATAGAAATAAGTTATAATTTGGGGGGAATAACAGTCACATTTCACTCCTATGGGACATTAGGCTAGGGCTAGCCTTACTTGAACTCAGCAATTTCATTAACCTGCATCAAGATAGGGAAAGGCAGCTCATTTCTGCAAGGGAACTGCAGTGACATGTATTCCTGAGTTAAGTCACATTTTTTAAAGGGGGTAACAATTAATTTAGCAGGATATAGCAGGACTACATTATTATGTCATATTTGCGGGCTCGCTACAGCATAAATCACACGTTCACGTAGGACGATGTGCTCATAGTCGTGTAGGCAAATGTGCGCATGATCGAGGAGCACATGTAACGGGAATTACAGTCATTCGGGGAACGATACCACAAAAAGGGACAGTAAGGACATTAGGTAGGTGGCCTTCCTGCCTAATGGGGAATGAAAAAGAGTAGAAAGGGACAGAAAAGCAGTGTTGTTGCAACAGACTTTGAAACAAAGGAAGGGGTCTCTTTCTAGTACTGTAATCCTGTTACATACTCCTCCCCACCTAAGAGAAAACCCAGAGTAAGGGTTTTAACATAAATTAAACACCTTAATTTCTTAAAGCAGGTGATATGTTAACCAGAACTCTCCAAGTAGAGATGGAGCTTCAGCCCTCCCACTCTCCGAAGCTCCACCTCTGAGTCCCTAATCAGAATCAATAAGAAGGAACTAACATGGCACCAAAGGTTATCCTCTGTTGCTGGTATAATCATTACCCCGAGGTCTGTTTAGGTTCATTCAACCCTACTCCAAATTGGGACATAAAATCTGTGTTCTTATTAGCATGACCAGATCTATGCTTAATGGTAAATTTATATGGCTGTAAAGCCAGGTACCAATATGTAATACGGGGATTCTTTTCTTTCATAGCCTGAAGCCAGCACAGAGGGTTATGGTCTGCCCAAACCTCGAACTCTACTCCCCACAGATAAAATTTTAATGCTTCAATAGCCCATTTAAGGGCTAAAAATTATTTCTCAATAGTAGAATACTTAGTTTCTCTACTGTGTAATTTTCTACTGATGTATATTACGGGATGTTCTTCTCCTTCAATTATTTGAGTTAGTACCGCTCCTATACCAATATTAGAGGCATCAGTTTTCAAGATGAAAGGAAGATTAAAATCAGGACTTTTTAATATGAGTGATGCACACAAGTATCCCTTTATGGTACAGAATGCCTTCTCGCAGTCTGGTGTCCACTTCACTGTAGAAGGGTGATTTTTCTTAGTTAAGTCTGTTAAGGGGCTGCTATGGTTGCAAAATCAGGTACGAATCTTCTATAATAGCCAGCAAGCCCTAAAAAGGATCTTACATGGCATTTTGTAAGAGGACGGGGACTATTTGCCACTGCATCCACTTTCCCAACGTTAGGTTTTATTTGACCATCTCCAATTCGGAAACTCAAATATTTGACTTCCCGCATGGCTAGAGCACATTTTCCAGGATTTATGGTCAATCCAGCCTGTGTGATAGCTGTCAGAACTTTGGAAAAATGCTGTAGGTGATCCTCCCAAGTCTGGCTGAACACCACGACATCATCCAAGTAAGCGGCACTATAGTTCATATGTGTCCTAAGCAGATTGTCCATAAATCTCTGAAAAGTAGCTGGTGCTCCGTGTAGCCCAAAAGGCATGGTGATGAAATGAAAATGACCCAAAGGAGTACTGAAAGTGTTTTTTTCTTTATCCTCACTATTCAGGGGAATTTGCCAGTACCCCTTTTTCAGATCAAGGGTACTGCTGTATTTAGCCTTCCCAAGGTGATCTACAATATCATCAATTCATGGCAAAGGATATGCATCAAATCTCAAGATAGCATTCAGGCAGTGGAAATCTAAACAAATCCTAATGCCACCTTCTTTTTTTCCCACAATCACCATAGGGGAACCCCATTCACTAGTAGAGGGTTCTATAACCCCTAAGGCCTGCATCTTTTCTACTTCTTTTATAACATCCCCTCTCACCTTTTCAGGTATTCGGTAAGGCTTTTGCCTTATGACCAACTGCTGGTTTAAATGTATCCGATGCTCCACCCCCCTTTGCTTTCCCTGGTTGATAGGAGAATGTTTTGGGAAAAGATTTTAACATTCTGTCTAATTCCAGTCTTTGTCCCTCCTCCAGGTCAGGATTTATAGTTATTAATTCAGAACCACCTGCTCCTTCTAATCTCTGGTAGGCTTGATCCATCTCACTATTAGATTGTTCAGGACTTACAAACAGGGTAGGGGTGGTCTCTGAAGTGTCTCTATCATGCCATCTTTTGAGTAGGTTAGCATGATATATTTGTAATCTCTTACACCTCTCAGGAATATCTATCTCATAATTGACAGGGCCAATTTGTCTCTGTATAATATAAGGTCCCTGCCATTTCATCGTTAGTTTACTTTCTGTGGATGGTAATAGCAATAACACTTTATCCCCAGGCTGAAACTTTTTGTAACCCACTCCTCGATCATAATGCTCCTTTTGATCTTTCTGTTTTATGAGGTCATTCTGATGTGCCAATGTTATGTAGTTCGATAGCCTTTGTCTTAATCGAGTTATATATTCCAGAGTTGTGGTTCTTTCCTGTTCCTTTTTGCTCTCCCATCTTTCCTTTATGATATCTAAAGGCCCCCTTGGATTTCTCCCATAAAGTAACTCGAATGGAGAAAACCTAGTGGAGGCCTGGGGTACCTCCCTATATGCAAACATTAAGTTGGGTAGGTTACGATCCCACACTTTCCCTTTGTCCTGAATGTCCTGAACATACTTCATAAGCATCCTTTTTAGAGTTCTGTTAAATCTTTCCACCAACCCATCAGTTTGGGGGTGGTATGGAGAGGTGTACAAGGCCCCAACACCCAAAGATTGATAGAGGCGTTCTAATAATGCAGAACAAAAAATAATGCCTCTATCTGTAAGGATTTCCCTAGGTACTCCCACCCTACTAAATATTTTTAAGAGCTCCTCGGCAATTCTGGGGGCTGTGACTGTCCGTAGGAGAATGTCTTCAGGGTAGCGGGTGGCATAGTCACACACTACAAGAATAAAATGATTGCCTTTATTACTCTTTGGTAGAGGTCCCACAATATCCATTGCTATGTGGTCAAAGAGGGTATCTACTAAGGGAAGGGGTTGTAGGGGTACCTTGTCCGACTTGGTTATAGTAGCCACTTTTTGACATTTCTGGCAGGTTTGACAATAAGTGGCTACCTGTTTGTGAATCCCTGGCCAAAAGTATCAGTATAACAACTGGCTTAGGGTTTTATCTCTCACTAAATGTCCTGCCATAGGGATGTCATGGGCTAAGGTTATTAGTTGCTGTCTGTAATGAGTAGGTACTACCAGTTGCTCTATGACATACCCTGTTTTTGGGTTCTTACATTCCCTATACAAAAGTTGGTCATGCATCACATATCTAGGATAGCCTGCCTGACTTTTTGCATCTACGACCTGTGAAAAACAAGGAATCAAATCATTATCATTAGTTTGTTCATCTTTAAATACTATCTTTATATCATAATTGTCCTTATTATTAGGAATGTCCTTTTTACAGTTCCACAGTATTCTTGCCCTTCTTCAGCTCGATTTTGATTTTCTGTCCTTTCCAGGAATATTGTATATATCCTCTTCAAAAGGGAACATCTGGGGAAATGTTAATGTTTGTTTGCTTTGAGTCATGGTGGTTATAGCAGTTAATTGAGAGTTCATACCCATTAGGGCATCAAACGCAGGGTAGTCATGTCTGATAACTACTGGTACAGGCAGGTTGGGTACTAGGCCAATGTCCATTTGATGATCTTGACCTTGAACCCTCAGGGTAATCTGCTGTACAGGATAGGCATGGAGATCTCCATGAATACATGTGACCTTGGTTGTGTTTGTGCTATTTCCCTCAGGCAACAAAGCTGCTTGAATCAAGGTCTGTTTACTCCCAGAGTCTAATAGGGCAGGGATCTCATTCCCATTTATTTGTACCAAAGTCAGATATTGACCCCAATTTACAAGAGCTAGATGTGACTGATCCTTCTTCTTACGTGGACAATATCTGGCAATGTGTCCTTTCCCTTGGCAATCATGGCAAATGATATCTGGATTAAGTCCTTTACCCATCTTAGTGGTTCCTAAAGTCCCTTCACTGCTTCCCCCAACAACAGGTGATACCCTGACATGAGTAGTATTAGAAATAGGGACAGATCTTACCATGGGCGAGGGTCCATGAGTCCCCAAGTGTCTCATTCTTGGCGGTCTTGCTGTTATATAATCCTTTGCAAGGTCAATGGCATTCTGTGCAGTCTCAGGACGATGTTCACTCACCCACATTTGCACATCTGGTGGAAGTATTTTTATAAATTGTTCTAAGGTGATAACTTCCATTACCTGTTCCATTGTCTTTGAATTGGGTTGCAACCATTTATTACTTAGGTCTCTCAACTGGGTGCATGCTTCCTGAGGGGAGGCAGCAGAATGATATTTAAAGGTTCTAAATCTTTGTCAATAAGTCTCAACACTAATGTCATATCTTTTAAGAATGACTTGGTGTACATAATCATAGTCGTTAATATGGGCACTGTCGACATGACTATAAGACAATTACACCTTTCCTGATAGATAGGGCGCAAGCCATACCACCCACTGTTCTTTTGGCCAAAGACAAACCTCTGCCACCCTTTCAAAAGTGGTGATATATGCTTTGATGTCATCTGAGTCAGTCAACTTAGAAATTTTAATGTCCTTTGGTCCTTCTTGTTCTCTTGGTGCTGGCAGTCTTGCTGCCCCTAACGTTTGGATGGCTCTAATAGTGTCAGCCCAATGGGCCTCATTTTGCAGATGGTCCACCTCCCGTTGTTTCTCTAGTTCCAACTGTCGTACACACAGCCACCTTAATAAATCAGGTACCTCTTTGGGGGGTCTTTCCTCAGGTTCCTTCCTCTCTGGAGCAGTGGCACCTCCTTCAGTCTCCTTTTCCTCTTTCTTTGTCTCTTTCCATCGTACATCTGGTAATCCAGTCAGTAGAGGCATTTGAGATAATTCGGTCATTCTGCAAGTCTGGATCCCTCCTGGATGAGGTTGACTGGTAACTGGATGGCTGAGAGCTGATGACTCCAACATTGTGTAATATGAATACCAGGTCTGGTATTCCACCCTCAAGACAGCATCTTAAAGGTATCCCACTTCTAACACCAGTGTAGTAGAAGAGTGGGATTCAAATGTAGACACCAGTTGAAGTACAAAAATAAATCAGCTTTTATTCTGCAAATCCAACAGAAATGGTTTTAAGCATACTGTATGCCAAAGAAAATAAACTGGACTTATGCAACCAAATAAACACAAAGAATATAACTTCACAAAGTGCCATACAAAAGAAAATAACTACTGGAAGGAACCAGTGGGATACAGGGTACAGCTCCTTGCTGAGCCCTAGAGTGAACTAACTAGTCATAGTATTTTCCATTCATTTATAGTGCTATGGCATCATGTGGTACAGGATTCTCCTCCCCTTCTTACATAATTACACCAAAAACTCTATAGTCACTATATTTTATTACATTCTTCTATTATTAAATATTAGGGAGAAACATATTCAAAACATTAGAGGTCCTAAAACCTATTATTGTCTCGGCTAAACAAATATCTGGTGAAAAGATGAACGGTCAGTCACCCCCAGACTCCTCCCCTTTAATTCCAAAATAAATTCAGTAGACATTCGGCTGACCGGCTGTATAGTACACCAGAGATACACAAAGAGAGCTTAGGAATTGGGGGAATGAATGCCACAGCATCAGCACAGCACAGCAAGCCTGCTGCAAAGGTACAGCTCCCTGTATTCTGCCTTCTCTGTCCCCAATAGCAATGCCAAAACGAAGTGTGTTTTATGTTTATCCGACTCTTTGGGCTGGGTTGAGATGTTACAGAGAAAGAGAAGCTGTTCGCTAATTTTGGCTTTGTAATTTTTCTTTTCAGTGCTCTGAGAAGAGGGGGTGTAGAAATAAGCTATAATTTGGGGGAATAACATTCACATTTTGCTCCTACGGGACATTAGCCTAGGGCTAGCCTTACTTGAACTCAGCAATTTCATTAACCTGCATCAAGATAGGGAAAGGCAGCTCATTTCTGCAAGGGAACTGCAGTGACATGTATTCCTGAGTTAAGTCACATTTTTCAAAGGGGCTAACAATTAATTTAGCAGGATTTAGCAGGACTACATTATTATGTCTTATTTGCGGGCTCACTACAGCATAAATCGCACATTTGCGTAGGACGATGTATGCATAGTCGTGTAGGCGAACGTGCGCATGATCGAGGAGCGCATGTAACGGGAATTACAGTCGTTCGGGGAAAGAGACCACAAAAAGGGACAGTAAGGATATTAGGTAGGTGGCCTTCCTGCCTAATGGGGAACAAAAAAGAGTAGAAATGGACAGAAAAACAGTGCTGTTGCAACAGACTTTGAAACAAAGGAAGGGGTCTCTTTCTAGTACTGTAATCCTGTTACAGGGTCACTGTCTTTAATGAGGTGACCTTTTTTATCACTGAACTTTAAGTGTTCACTACTGTTTGTGGGAAGAAGTGCTTTCTGACATTCCTGTTGAACTTGTGACACTCAAGCTGAATTTGTGGCTGTTCATTATATTTTTGCTACTGAGGTTGAAGAGATTTTGGTTATCAATATTATTTATCTGTATTAAGTTGACGACTTTTCAAATTATGTGTCATGCATTAGTTGTGTCCTATATTAATAAAGGTATGTCAGGAGATTCTAAGTAGTGATTACACACATGAGACAGTAATGTTCAGTTGTTATTGTGTGAATAATAATGTGTATGTTCCTGGGGTGGGTGAAAAATCATATGCTAAGTGTCCAAGTAATAGAATGTAAAAGAAATCTGATTTCAGTGACATTAGATAACTGGTATGTTCAGTTAAATATTTAATGATATGTCACTGACTAGGCGCATATGGAAAATTCCCACCCGACCCCTCAATAGAGGCGATCATAAATATTGTCAGGAACAGGTATGAAGTGTGTTGTGATCAATAACAGTGTCTGATTTACAATTGTTAGTATTTTACCATAGGTTAGAATTATTGTAAGACAAGCACAAAAACAATTCATATTATTACAGGTACAAAAAACATTTCTTTCAATTGTTACATTGGTTTCTATGTTAGCTCTGAACTAGTAAGTAAAAAAATGTGCATTGTATGCTGTTTTTATCAAAGATATGGTTCATTGAACTTAATCAGTATAGTATTGTATTATATGTTAAGCATTCATTAGTACTTAACTCATAGTAATACTTTTACTAGAACAATAAAAGTAGTTAGGTAAGGTCTAATAAGAATGTAAATATTATTTACATGTAATTACAAAGGCATGTCAAAGTCAGTTAATAACAAGATGCAGTCATTCAGTATTTACACTTGCTTCATTTAACTTGTTGCATTATGACTAAAGACTGTTATTTTTACATATGCACAGTATCAGTATAACAAATAAAGCAGGCATAGTTCAACACTGTTGCATGGTGAACGATTGATGTTGTTGCCTACATGTCAACAACTAATTGACAAAAACAAATGGTGATAGACAACTTGTGACAGACTGTACCGTTCGGTGAATGAGACATGTGTTGCATAGTTATTTACGAGGGTAACTGAGAACTTTTGCTTCTCCGCAGGGAGAAAAAGTTAGAAACTGGCAGCAACTTCTTGTTATGTATGGGTATGATACAGCTACAAGAAAAGATATGTACAGAACAGGAGAGGCAGTAAGGCCTCTGTTTTGAGATGTACAATCTCTGATAGACATGCAAGCATGATTTCTCTAGTGACTGTGAATACTGTTGGCACCGATTGAAGCCACTACAACAATTTCCATGTTGTTACTGATACACACAAAATCTTAGATGTCATAGTGCAAGAAATGTGTCTGCCAGTATAGCATTTTGTTGATATATTATGGTTTCTTGAGAGTCGTAGATTGGAAACAATTGTACTGACCTACAACTGTTTCTGTCACAAAGTAGTCATTTTAAAAATGCAACATGTTCTGTCCTATTCTTCTGAAATATGAAGGTCATCATAATTCTTCAATATTAGAAGATATGCATTTTTTAAGTGTCTTGGCAGTCTCTGTTTAAAACTGCTTGTAGAGTCATTACATTTTAACCATCCACTTCTGTACCTTAGTAAACCGGTGTAATGGCCAGAATGCATGGATTGACCATGGTGATAGATTATACTGTGAGTGTCAAACACTGATTGGTTAAAATATTTTCTACCAGCTGTGTAATCTGTGAAAGGAGTGTCAACTCTGAGACTGTTGGAGTCAAACCTGTGCAACATAAGCAACAGATACTGAGATGAACTCCTGAGACGTATGGACTAAGTGCATCTGCCTCCACACCTTTTACAGGAGTGACCACATTGAGCATTGGTGAATAGCTGTTGAAATTTGACACTTTTGGCTTGAGGCACAAAAAGAGTAATCCACAGCATGTTGTCTGTGGTTTCACGCTGTGAATGCCCACATGAAACACATACATATTTGGTTACATATGACACTGTGAAGTAGTGTTGCATTGGGGTGCCATTTTCATCCAAGTTGTTTATGATAGCCATCATAAACTCTCTAGTGTCTTGCTGTATGTCAGCAGCAAATGTACTACATCCGTCATATGTACCTAATGCCTGTTGTAGTGGTGTTAGTGACTGTACATTGTTAGACTGGTCAGAAGTCATGTTGACAATCTGCTTCAAGGTGTTTGATAGGGGATTGTCTTGTGAAGCAGATATTGCCTGCACAAAGTGTGGCATATGAAGAAAAACTTGCATAGCTGAGTAGCATAGCAGTTCACTCTAGTGCTGTTGTCAAAGACTGGTACAGCAGTTACACCAACTGATTTCTGATGAATTGCTGGATTTGAATGTTTAGTTGAAGTTGTCACCTTTGTTGAGCTCTTTTGAGTTGAATCACTTCTGGAAGCTTGTGGCTGTTTGGTGACACCTGTAGATTTGACTGAATGATGTGAGACAGCCAGATATGTAGGCAGTGATAGTAAAGACTTTTGTGGCTGATGCAGAGTACGTAACCTGTTGTACTCAAGAATGCATCGCTTGTCAGCTCGTATCTTCTGAGGTGCTAGAGTTATAATGTGCAACCCAGAAAGACTGCGGACACGTGAAAGTGCCACATAGCTCATGCCATCCTTGAAAATGTCTGTAGCTATGTCCACCATTGTTGAATCCAAGCTCAAGCCCTGAGATTTGTGAATTGAAACAGCATATGCAACACATAATGGAAACTGCTTCCTGTTTACATAGATATCCTTAAATACCTGGAATTTTACGCAGGTGCGTTCTATGTGTACAGGCTGTTCCATGTTGTCAAAGTGAACTACAAGTGTCTCAATGTATGTCTTCTGGACAATGTAGACAAAGTCAATTATGTTTCCCATTGCACCGTTTACCATGCCTCATTCGACATCTAGATTATATCGGAGCATGATACGTGCATTCCTACAAAGTGCAAGAACAGCTTCTAGGCCAGCTGTGCGTGAAACATCTGACTTGAGTTCACTGAGTCATTCAGTCATCTTTGCTACTAGGTTGCGACTAAGAATGACACCATCAGCTGTGTCAACAGCATGGAGAGTTACAGTTTCTTGGCTTTCTCTCTGCAGCATAACATTGTTGAATTCAGTGCATTTCTTTAGTCATTGCATAAGGCACACTATGTGTCTTCCTGTAGAGTATACATCACTGAAAACATTACATGGTGTTTCTATGGATGCAGTATCTACTGTGATTCTCCGATCGTTTAACATAGCAACCTGTTCTGGTGATAGAGAACCTGTACGAGCTTCATCTAAAAGTGATTTGTAAGCCAGATCACCACTTTGTCCCATGTTCTCATACAACTCAACATAGGTAAATAACTCCCAAATGTTATACTCTGCAATGCAACCAAGAATATTCTTAGCTTGCTTGGCAGTTAGAGTTTTAAACACATGCTCTGCATTTACTGGTGCAAGCTGTAAAAGGTCTCCCAAAACAACTATACTTTTGCCACCAAATGGTACTCCATCGTCAGTACTTAAGATCTCCTGCAGACATAGATGAATACAGGCAAGCATGACATTGGAGACCATGCTGATTTCATCAGTGATGAGTAACTTCATCTTTGTGAACATGGAACAGCTGAGATGCAACCTTAAATGACAGTTTACTATATTCTGCAGTTTTGCCATATTCCACTGGCAACATAAAGAGTCGGTGTAATGTAACTCCACCAATGTTGTATGCAGCTAGTCCTGTGGGAGCAGTAACAGCAACAGACATTGATGACCCTGTCAGGCTGTATATTTCAGCAGTGATGGCTTCAATAAGAAAATTCTTTCCTGTGCCAGCTGAACCACTAACAAAGATTAGTAGTGGTTTACAGTCATGACAGTGACGTATTTTTGTTTCATGTAGCAGGCTATGATGAACAGTGTCAACTACTTGAGAGTGAACTGCATTCTGCTGCTGATTTAGTCTTTCTCTCAAGTCAGTTGGGTTGACAGTGGAGTGTGTTCCATGTTGCATGGCTGTCTCAATTTATGAGACTAAGACTTCTGGGGCATTTAAAGGCAGAGGTTCACCTAGAACAGCTTGTCCTTCTGGATCAAGGTTGTCTTGTGCACTAACAGGAGTGTCTTCCTGAAGCTGCTTCTCTGCCTTCTCAAGCTGTTCTTTCTCAGCCTCTAGACTCTGTATGTATGTCTCCGAGTATTCTGTTTTGAAAGTCTCATAACTGAGATTGAATTCTCCCTCAAATGTATCACAGTCACCTTTTAATTCAGACTCACTCCTCCAGGGTCTAAGTAGGCATAGGAGAGCAAAGTAGTAATGTTCTTTGCTCTCCGATGTGCCTAGATGCAATTTACAGTGGTCTATGAGCCATGGCTTGTGTCTATTTATGATACAGCCATCCACTCCATTCACTTTGTAAATCTGGCGTGTTGAGTCAGGTGATATATCTGCCTTGTAGTCATACCACTTAGCCACTTGAAAGAGACACATGTCAGCCATGTTGTCATGTCTATGGTGGTAGTATGTGTCTATCAGGTTATTCTTCAAGATATATTTTGAAGCAGGTCTATTGGCAGCGAGCTCCTCAATTTCAGCATGGAGAATCAGTACACATTTGGGTTTCTCTTTGTAGTTTACACTGAGAAACCGGACAGTGTCAGACTTCCCGTACAGATGTGTCCCATTAAACGGTCACTGGCTTCATAAGCTCCACATTCTCTGTGTGAAAAAGTCTTCTAGCCCAATGACCAGAGCTGAGATGTCAGGCTTCTGCTTGAACTGGCAATATCTTCCCAAAGATCTTGCAAGCTAGTATGCTCATGTTTGGTTATGTACAAAGTGACGTACCGCACCAGGGCCAATGAGTTATCAGCCGCAAACTGAACATCTATGTTTGCTTGCCACATTAGGAGAAGAGTTGGGTTGTAGTCATTGATGTACACCTCTTTCTCATCTCTGGGTAACTCGTACACCCTCTTCATTGATTTTGCCTTCAAGTGGTGTTGCATTGCTGAGAAAAGGTCATTCATAGAACCATCCTGCCAAACTCGTCTAGGAAATCTGAAGCGACATCATGTGTACCAATTAGATTTGTTCTTTACTACTCACCCGGCAGCATTTTGCACAAATATGTAGCTGGAACTTTTGAACCAACTTCCATAGTGTAGGACTGTCATACTTGTCTGGAATGTGACAAGTGATATATTTCTTGATGAATGATAGCACTTGTGTTGCTTCATGTTCATCTATGCGTGGTACATCCTTTATCCACAACAGCATATGGATGTGAGCGGCACCCCGTGCTTGATACTCCATCCTCCAAAAGTAATGCTCCACAATACCAAGAGGTGGATTGTCCTTTGACAATATGAAAGTCAGAATGTCATGGAACCACTTGTAAAAATTGTCTTGTGATAGACAGAGGATCAAGTGAACACATTTCTCTGACAGTCATTGATGAGATGGCATCGACATCAGAATTTGCCCACTTCAACAGTTCAATGAGCTCATCCAAGGCATATTCAGCACAACTAAGTGTGACAAACCATGTGGCTGCACCATACTCTCACAGCATTGTCATCACTTCAGAGTGTCTGCGATACCAATATTCTTTGGCGCCTCGAAGACTTGAAAGAATGGAAGACATTCACTTGCACATTTTCATGTTTCTGCTTTAATTTCTCTAAAAATTGAGCAGCTGTTATTCCATCTAGTGGAGTTGTGAGACTAATAGTATGTGCAATAGATGCAGACAGAACGCTAAGTTCATTCTCCCAGAGGAGATGAAACAGGTACTGTATGTTTCATCTGAATTTGCCATCTTTACTGAGTACACGGCTAGTTCAGTACTCAGCACCCTGTACTCCGCACTTCTATTTCATCTAGGTGTCCACCTGACCCTTTTGGGAATAGGTCTGGGAAACAACGTGCTTCTAGTGTTGCCTCCCAAATGCTGACAGGCTCACCTTCCACCTGTTTCATTTGATAGAGATCAATGTTGACTCCTACTGGATCTCTGCCATGTAGTGGGTGAATTGTGTACTGTTCATACATTGTCACTTGTCTGTCCACTGACCTTCTTAATCATTGGTTTAGTTTTTTCTAAGAGGTCATGTTGTACAGAGAGATTAGTCATGTGATCTATGTCAAGGTCTGTATAAAAGGGATTGTTTCTCTTTAGATAAGTAAGAGCAAGCTTTACCTTCTGTACATTGACAACATCTTGCCAGATGACCTTGGACTTTGTTGGAACACTATTTACAAGAATCACCAAACTATTTTCCATAGAGATTGCTTCCATATTTTCCTGTAGAGGAAGTGGGAGATACATCATGGAACCCTTTAGAGATCTAACAAGTTCTTTCGGTGGAATGTTCCGTGTCTTTGTGTTCAGATGTAAAATGGTTTGGAATGGTTTCATTGCCTGAATTAGAATGCGTTCAAACATATTCATCATTGAAATCTCACTTGGTGTAACATGTGCCTCCATATTATTCAGCAGTGACCTTTGTGGCAAAATGTTAGACTTCATAGGTTCATAGGTTCATAGGTAGTATACAAAGTCGAGGGACATGCCCATTATGACTTCGCCACCCATTAACTTGGGTGGTAGTAATATTTATTATCACCCATGTAATTGTCCAAGTTTTTTTTAAACATATTGAAGTTAGGACTATTTACAACATTCTGTGGCAAAGAATTCCATACTGGAATTACTCTTTGAGTTATAAAACTTTTCCTTTTATTGGTTTTCACATTAAATGTCTTGAAGTTAATATTATGTGATTGTGTAGAACCAAAACTATTTCCCCACTCTAAGCATAGAGTTTCAAACAAAGACTCATTTTTTAGTGCACGAAAAATTAAGCATAAGTCACCTCTCATAGACCTATATTCCAATGAGTAAAGTTTGAGATTTTTCAGTCTTTCCTGGTAGGGAAAATGTTTAAGATTCTTAATATTTTTAGTAAATCTACGTTGTACTCGTCCTCTACTTATTTTATCCTTTATAAGTGTAGGTGCACAAAAGGAAGAACAATAATCAATTTTAGACCGTATCAAACTACTATATAAAGGAATAAGTACCTCTGAATCTCTACTCTTTAAATTTTTAAAAATACAATTTATTAAGCGATGGCATTTTTTGACTATTAAATTATTATGATCTGTAAATTTTAGATTATTACTTATAACAACACCCAGATCTATTTCTGATGAAACTTTAGTCAGTGGTACATTATTTAACATATAATGTGACATTTGGTTATTTTTGCCAAGATGCATAACTTTACATTTGGCTATGTTTAATGATAAATTGTTTTTAGTAGCGCAGTTTAATATATTGTTTAAATTTATCTGAAGATTTTGTACAGAATTAGAGTAATTTACAATGCAGCCCAATTTGACATCATCTGCATATTTATTTAGCCATACCCCATTTGATGTAGACATACTAGAAATAACAATATTAAACAAAATTGGTCCCAGCACAGAACCCTGAGGCACTTCACTAGTCACCCTACTCCACGCAGAGTTATAACCTCTAATACTAACTTGTTGTTGTCTTTCTAATAACCATGATGTAATCCATTTAATTATGTTTTTACATATTTGCAGTTTTATTAGACAGTCAATTATTACCCTATGTGAGACGGTATCAAAAGCCTTTTCATAGTCCAGGAAAATAATGTCCACTGGAAGGCCTGTATCCGGTGCTAAGCTTACTGGTTCAAAAAAAAAATTATCAAGTTTTCTTGACAAGATCTACCTTTTCTAAATCCATACTGAAAGATGTCAATATCCCCATTTGTTTGGATATGTTTCTCAATCTTTTGTAGTAGAAGTTTTTCCATAATCTTTCCAATACTTGATGTTAAACTAATAGGTCTATATTGTCTAGTATAGAATTTAGACCCATTTTTATGAATTGGTATCACTTGGGCAAATTTCCATTCCTTGGGTACTATGCCTTGTTGTAAAGATTTATTAAATAAAAAGGTCAAAACATCAATCAACTCAGGTGCCAATTCTTTAAGAAATACAAAAGGAATGTTATCGATACCAACAGAGGATGAGGTTTTAAAAGACATCAAGGCTGAAAAAACTTCTGTGGATGTAAAAATTATATTTCGATTTATATTATAATCAAAAGGAAGATCTAGTTTTTCTTGCTTGTTAAAGACACTAGAAAATTGTTTATTAAAAGCATTTGCCATATCTAGTTCATCTGATATTAATAAATCATCAATAAGCAAAGGTCCAACCTGAGTTTGAGAATTTTTTAAGGAGCCAATATCATTAAAAAAAATGTTTTATTATCCTTTTGATTAACCACCTTTTTTTCAAAATTCTTTTTAGCAGTACGTATCTTTAACTTTGTATCCTTTGATTTTAATTTAAATCTCTGCCAATTTATATCTGTTTTATTTTTCTTATATTTATTAAAGGCCCTTTTCTTTCTTAATATGGATTTTTTTATAGCGTTATTAAACCATACTCGATTGTGTCTTTTGTTAATATATTTCTTTCTTTCAGGCACCCAGTTATTTATACAAAAATAAAGTTGAGTTTTTATGTTCTCCCAACTTGTCTCCACAGATAAATGATCTAGATCCTTCTTCCAGTTCCATTTGGATAGATAGTTTTTTATTTTCACAAAGTTTGCATTATTATAATTTTTCATCTTTGTGGTACCTCTATTTTCCAAAACAGAGACGAATATTTCCCAGTAAAGTATATTATGATCCGATAATCCAAGAGGTTCAAGAATTAATGGATTTTTATAATACTGTTTAATGTTTGTAAAAATTAGATCAAGAACATTATTTTGTCTGGTAGGTTCTGTAACAATTTGATCTAATCCTAATATAAAAATTGTTTCTAAGAAACATTTTTCATTATGAGTTGAGCCACAAAGAGAATTCCAATTAATCTCTGGGAAATTAAAATCTCCCATTAATACAATGTTGTTTGGTAATTTAATACTTTGAAAATAATGTAAGAAAGAATCGGTTTTATTATTGTCCAAAGATGGGGGTCTATAACATATTCCAAAAGAGAATGGTTCAATTTTTGAATTTATTGTAACCCACAGTATTTCAACTCCTGTGGGGTCAGGAAGATCAAATTTTAATTCCAAACAATCATAACCTTCTTTTATATAAAAAGCAACACCTCCTCCTCTGGAGAATTCTCTATTTTTTTTAAAGAGACGATAACCAGGAATTTCAAGACCCCATTGTTCATCAGAGAACCATGTCTCTGTGATGCCACAAATATCAATATTTTTAGTTTGCAATTGAATTTGTAACTCGCAGATCTTATTTAAAAGACTTCTAGCATTCAGTAATAACACATTGAGAGTCAAATTTTCTTTATTTAATATAGTTTCCTGAGAAGTTAGAACATTTTTTGTGTTTAATAATACATGTTTAGTGCACAAAAAATCAATTGGACCCCCCCTTTTAATAGTTTAAACAGTCCGTGATTGCTGTATTAAATATATTACCTAACATTTTAGTTCCTTTTTTATTCAAATGAAGGCCATCAAATGCAAAAAAATCTTTGTGTTGTGAGAAAAGTTCCCAATTTGTAAGACACTTTATATTTTGTTTTAGACACCGTTGTCTCAACCTATTGTTAATGTGTTTGATTTTATTAATAATAACATTGCTGATTCCAAAAACAGGTAGTATTTCAGAAAAAAATATCTTTGCCCCTAATTCTATTAATAGATTAGTTAATCCCACATAAGCTTCTTTAATTTGTTGTACATTCTGACATTTGATATTATTTGTACCCAAATGTATAATCACCAGTGGATCAACACCACATTTGTGAAGTATATTTTTGGTCATTTTAGTAACATCCTGAATTTTTGCAGCTCTAAAACTAGAGAGGGTACGGGTAGATTTATTGATGTCACATACTTTGCAGAATATTTAAACTAGCAAATGGGGAGAGGGGTGCAGCACCCCATACGTCGAATGGGAAGAACACCCCTCCCCCCTCAGTTAGTGGTCAAACAGGGATTCAGCATGTTTGCAGTTCATTTGCATCACCAGGTAAGAAAAAAGGTTTGTCTCCCCATATGACACACAGGGGTAATGCCAAACCTCACCCCACAACTAACACACCAAAATCTGGCCAATGGAAAATCATGTACACAAATGCTCACAGCCTGGGAAATAAGATCCCAGACCTGCAGGCAATAATGTCAGAGGCTAAACTGGACATAGTAGCAATTAGTGAGACGTGGTTTACCAGTAACCACACTTGGGAGACTTCAGTACCTGGCTATGTATTGTTCGGAAGAGACCGAGGTGCAAAAGGGGGGAGGAGGCCCTGCATGTCAATGAAAATATCAAAGCTACAGAAATTCAGAATACACATAAGGAGCCAGAAGAACTGTGGGTCACCCTGAAACAGAAAATGGGACAGCCATAAGAACTGGGGTTGTCTACAGGCTCCCAGACCAGGGAGGACATAGACACATTACTGTTAGAAGATATACAAAACATGACAGCTAAAGGGAGGTTCTGATAATGGGAGACTTCAACATGCGGATACAGATTGGTCAATACCAGCAGGAACATCTGCCAGAACTAGACACATAGTGGATTCTTCTGCAGGGAGGGCCTCAAACAACTGGTACAGCAACCCACAAGAGACAGAGCTATCCTAGATCTAGTACTGACTAACAAGGAAGGGATCACAGATCTCCAGGTAGAAGGTCACCTGGGGCCAGTGACCATCACATGGTATGGTTCAATTTGGCTACTACATCTAATCATCCCATTCCAAGGCAAAAATATGGGACTTCAGAGGAGCTGACTTTGATAAGATGGCCAACAGAGTTAAGCTAGCCCTGGCAAAAGAAACACAGGTGAGGGGTACAGGCAAAGTGGGCAAGCATTAAGGATGCAATACTTGAAGCAACATCCCATTGTGTTAGACAGAAAAGGAAGTGCAAAGAAGAAGGAAACCACTTTGGTTCTCAAATACAGTAGCAGAAAAGGTCAGAGTCAAAAGGCTGGCCTTCAGGAAATATAAGGGAACACAGTGGGATGAAGATAGGAGGCATACCAAACTGCCCTAAGGGAAGCAGGGAAGGCAGTAAGGCAGGCAAAGTCCCAAACTGAGGAAACACTAGCACGAACAGTAAAAGAAGGTGGCAAGACTTTCTATAGCTATATTAGTGAAAGGAGAAAGTCCAGAGGAGGTACTGCTAAGCTTAATGGAGAAAAGGAAGCATGTGAGGAGGAGGACCCTGTAAAGGCATCTATCCTAAATAGATACTTTTGCTCAGTATTTACTGAAGAGAAGGTAGGGTAGGGCCCGCAGCTCATCATCATGGACACAGGGGGGAGGGAGGTGAGCACTACTCCCTTCACAAAAGAAAGGGCCCTACAAGAGCTTACTAAGCTCAGGGTGGATAAGGCAATGGGACCTGATGGCATACATCCCAGGGTACTTAAGGATCTAAAGGTGGAACTAGCAGAGCCATTAGCAGAACTGTTTAGTGAGTCTCTGAGCACAGGAGAGGTCCCAGAAGATTGGAGAAGGGCTCATGTGATCCCGCTCCACAAGAGTGGTAGCAGGGAGGAGGCGGGGAACTACAGACCAGTCAGTCTTACCTCAGTAGTGGGCAAGATTATGGAGGCACTCTTAAGGAAAGGATAGTGCAACACCTGGAATCCATAGGGCACAGGATCCAAGACAGCATGGGTTTACAAAGGAAGGTCCTGTCAAACTAATCTCATAGATTTCTTTGACTGGGTAACCAGAGTGGTGGACCAAGGGGAGCAGTTGATGTTGCCTACCTTGACTTCAGCAAAGCTTTGACACTGTTCCACATAGAAGATTGATAAATAAGCTGGGTAGGCTCGGTGGTCAGTAGTTGGTCAACTGGGTGGCAAACTGGCTGACGGCAGAACACAGAGAGTGGTGGTAAATGGTATACAGTCAGAAGAGATGCAAGTCACAAGTTGGGTACCTCAGGGATCAGTCCTGGGGCCAGTCCTCTTCAACATCTTCATTAGTGACCTTGCAGATGGACTAGAGGGTAAGGCTTGTCTGTTTGCAAATGACACCAAGATCTGCAACAGAGTAGATGATCCAGATGGGGTGGGCAGAATGAGAAGAGATCTGGATAAACTAGCAAAATGGTCGGAAGAGTGGCAACTGGGATTTAATGCAAAGAAGTGCAAGATCATGCACATAGGGAAGAGAAACCCTGAAGCCACCTATAGGCTGGGAGAGGAGTTGCTAGCAGTCACAAAGGAAGAAAGAGACTTGGGCATCATCATCACTGATGACCTGAAATCATCCAAGCAGACCTCTAAAGCAGTAGGTAAGGCTAGGGGGGGTGTTAGGGTGTATTAGTAGAGGTATCACAAGTCGTAAAAGGGAGGTAATAACCTCTCTTTACAAGACACTGGTTAGGCCCCATCTGGAGTACTGCATGCAGTATTGGAGGCCACACCTTCACAAGGACATTAACCAAATTGAGGCAGTCCAGAGAAGGGCAACCAAAATGGTGCAGGGACTGCATCAAAATACATATGAGGACAGATTAACAGAGCTCAATATGTATACCCTTGAGCAAAGGAGGGAGAGAGGTGATATGATCGAGACATTCAAACACCTTAAGGGCATTAACAAGGTGAAAGAGTCTAACATGTTTAAATATAAGAAAAATAGCAGGACAAGAGGACACAGCATGAGATTAGAGGGGGGCCGATTAAGGGGGAATGTGAGGAAATTCTTTTTCACAGAAAGGGTGGTGGATGCATGGAATGGCTTACCACAAGAAGTGGTGGCTATGAATACAGTGCAGGGCTTCAAACAGGCATGGGATAGGCATAAGGGAGCAATACAAATGACTATGAATAGATAGGCCACTGACAGAGCAAAGGCCGATGGCACATTTATAAGGTAGAAAAGAAATGGCAGACTGGATGGGCCTTGCGGTCCTTATCTGCCGTCAACTTCTATGTTTCTATGTTTCTGTGTTTCTATGTTTCTATGTTACTTGACGATCAAGATTTGATATAATTGAATCTCCCAAAACATATATTTGATTTTGATTTATAGAGGTATAATCCATCAAATTTTGCTCAGGATCAATGTTTATGTTCTGATTAAAAAGTAATAAGTCATTTTGACTACTGTCAGCGTCTGTTGAAATATTTGGGATCAAAACTGTTTTTTGTGGTAAAACAGTATTTATTTCATTTACCGGATGAGAAATAGATTCCATGTTTAATACCTCACTAAGATTTTGTGAGTCAGAAAGTAGAGTTAGAGGGTCAAAACTATTTAATAAGGGCAACAAAAACTCTCCTGCTTTTCTCCCCTTTCTTGTAATTTTAGACGCCTGAACAGTGAACCATTCATCTTCTTTATTCACTAAATCTGATTCATTACAAACTCTTTTTCTTTTGTTTGGTTCCTTAATGTCTTGAATTATTTCTTTGTTTAGCAAAGTGTCATTTATAACATTTGGCATTTGAAGCCTTTTCCTAGTTTCAGATTGGCTCATTTCTAATAATTTTAGGTGTTCATCAAACAGTTTAATTTCCTCTTCAAGTTCTTTATTCTTTATACATTTAAAACATTCAAACCTTTCATTTGGATTTAGGTCAAGTGAAAAACTATACATGAGGCATGTTTCACATTTATAACCAGTTTGTCCTTCCATTGTAAATATTAAGGAAGACATTTCCCTACTCTACTGGTACTAGTTCGAAAGGCCAATAGAAGAAAAGCAAATTACTAAATGCCAACAAAGATTACACACCCTTTAACTAGTCCTTACAGGAAAAATCCAGAACTCACAAAACACGCAAAACATGCACAGACGTGCGTGTCTTTGTGCGCGTCTTCGCGCGCGGCGATGCACACTAGTATGCGCTCACCCTGCTCACCGCAGGGCTTGTTTATATAATGTGTAAGTACCCGGAAGTAGCAGGAGATGACTTCCTGTACCTCGCTACCTTTTAAATTTCCTTTTAGCCCTAATTTGTGATAAAAATTCCCCCAGAGGCAAGAACGTTGTTTTAAAATAAAATTAAAAGCTGCCCAAGCATTCCAAGGCAGAAAGTTTAATTTAACAACCGAGCTGTAGTCCTGGATACTACACCAAAGAACTACTGTTCCTCCACCTAGAGTGCTGTCACTGCTAGGGCTCAAGAAACTAGCGTAGTAAGGTTTGAAAACACTCAAATTTCACAGAATGGTATATTTAAGAATTTCAAAGTGTAAAATAGTAACACAGTTTAGCATACAGCAGTTAAGACTGCAAACAGCTTTGCTGCTCACCGCAGGGCTTGTTTATGTAATGTGTAAGTACTCGGAAGTAGCGGGAGATGACTTCCTGTACCTCGCTACCTTTTAAATTTCTTTTAGCCCTAATTTGTGATAAAAATTCCCCCAGAGGCAAGAACATTGTTTTAAAATAAAATTAAAAGCTGCTCAAGCGTTCCAAGGCAGAAAGTTTAATTTAACAGCCAAGCTGTAGTCCTGGATACTACACCAAAGAACTACTGCTCCTCCACCTAGAGTGCTGTCACTACTAGGGCTCAAGAAACTAGCGTAGTAAGGTTTGAAAACACTCAAATTTCACAGAATGGTATATTTAAGAATTTCAAAGTGTAAAATAGTAACACAGTTTAGCATACAGCAGTTAAGACTGCAAACAGCTGTTTGGAGAAACAGTCCTTTCACAGCAGAATGGTGTTTTCTAACTGAAAGTCAGATTTCAGTATCAAAAATGCTGAGAGATGGAACCATATGTCATTGTATGGTGACAAGGTTTCCAGGTTGACTGTGACTGTTTGTTTACTGTAGCACAAACAGTCACATGACACACATACAGAGTCAAACTTCTGAGACTTTGCCAGCTCATATTTTGCTATTTCTTTGCCATACTGTCTCAGAATGTCAGTTTTTAACACTGAAACAGATGTTTCAGCAGAAGTTGTTGACTGAGAAATTGTTGTGTCTGGTACAGAAGTTACATGTTGCAGTTGTTTGAGAAATGTGATGGCACCCTGCATGTCACCTGACTGCAATAAGTCATTTAAACAAGTATACTGATTACAACTTGTCGTACTTCATATACTCTGTATACAAAGTTTTGTGTACCTGTTTGATGCACTCCAAGCATCTGCATGTTGTGAAAGACACTGTCACAAACACAACTATCGAGGCATGCTAGTGAGTGACCTATAAGTCCAGTATGTGGACGGATTTCACAATGGTCAATCTTGTTAAACAGTTTACATCTTTCTTTGCGATCTGTAATCACAAATAGCTTGACAAACTGTTCAACTTTTTTAAATGATGATTGCCTATGGTTGAAGGTGTCATCACATGCCCATGACAGACAATGCCATTTATGGGACTCAGTGGTCGCATCACAGTCATCATCTGTGTCCATTGCTGTGTCATCACAGATACTGAGGAGATTGACCAGCTTACCAGACTCATCAATGGTGAACTTGGTTTCCTTTTTCTGGGAATAATAAGATTCTTCCTAGAAATATGCTTCTGAGTGCTGTGTGTGCATCTAGTGACCTGTGAATACATCACAGAAATTGTGCACAGCCAAAGAAGGATACTGTTGTAGCCTTTTTTTGATGTCATACACAACTTTTCTGAATAGTTCAAGCACATGAGACATCTTACGCCACAAATGTTGCAGTATAAACACTGCTCTGTTAACAGAAGTGCGTGCTTTGAGACACAATTTCATCAAAGACAGATGACTCTTTGTCTTTTTGCACTCATGTCTCATCACAGCAGCAACAAGTCTGTCGATCGTAGCTTTACTTGCTAGTGATCGAAAATACTTTTGCTTTCTTGGATGAAAATCACCAGGCGTGAGTTTACGGCGTTGTTTAGGAGGTTTGTTGATGGTTGCTGTTGCAATACTTGTGTTTCATCTGAGAGATCTACACAACTGTTGCAGAGGTAAGCATTTTTTCCTTGCTGTTCAGGAAGTATGTGCTTTTGATGTGGAGTGAGTTGTTGTAGAGCTCAATGTTGCAGTAGAAGTCTGTTTTCTTTTATATTCTGAACTCACATAAGTGTTTTCTTTATCACCCTTAAGCAACAGTGAAGTACTATGATACCTGTCTCATTTCCCTATACATCTATGTCTGTATTTATTAGCCATTTTTTATATGATAGTTCACAGTGGCAGTCAGCAATCTTACAGAAGTATCAGGCACCTGTTTAAATGACAGAGAAAAAGACAAAATTAGTATATGACTGTGTTCATGCCTTCTAACATTGTACATTTAGACATATGATTCAAGTATTACATCTATTTAAAAAAAATATTCTAAATATTGGAATCCCATTAGTTATTAACATTGTAACAGTTTTATTTTATTTGTGTTACATTGTCTTGTATATCATTAACACTATAGCATATAGATTTTGTTTTGTATGATTTCACTGTTCAGTAATGAACAATTAGTATTATTCAGAATAGTTTTTTTTAGCTAATGCAGTCACACTGCTGGTTACATAACTTTATTAACAATCTTTCTGTTAATGAGTAACACATTAATAAGTCAACTTTACATACTTAGCTTAAGTTAGTGCATTTACAATATTTTCAAGTGACATTCTTACCATTGACATTTTACTAAAACTTTTTGAAAACTATACAGCTGTCATTTTTCACATCCTTGCTAATATGTATTTATGCAGTTACAGTGTCCAGTACTGCAGGCGGTGTGTTAAACCACTGTTCGGAGCACATTGTGATAATGATAGTGACACTGATCATGAGCAGAGGTATGGAAATGAGTGTGTATCAAATTTGGTGATACTACTCTGTTATATGACTGTTTTATGAGTGTGCATATGAACTTTACAACACACACTTGTAAGTTAGCGCATTTGCATTATTTTCATGTCAGGTTGTCAACATTGTATTTCAACAAATTTTCTTGTGAATCATACAGCTGTCATTTTTCATGAACAGAGATCCTAAAAGTACTATGTTAAAATTTTGGTGTCAATAGTCCATAAAATCACTGTTTAATGAGTGTGCATAGGGACTGTGCAATGCACACTCGTAAGTTAGCATATTCACAATATTTTAATGCCAGGTTCTCAACATTAACATTTTGCCACAGTTTGTTGCGAACTGTACAGGTGTGATGTTTCTTATCCTGCCCTAAATGTGTTTTTGCAATTCTGGCGCAGGATGGCAAGTTCTCTCTGTGAAAACAGTGTTCAGAGCAGAAAACTAAAATTATAGTTACACTGTTGTTGAGGAAAGGTCCTAAAATGACTGTGTTGAAAATCTGGTGACAATGCTGCATAAAATGACTGTTTTGTAAGGGTGACTAACAACTGCCAAACAATGCATTCCCACAAGTCTGTTGCACGGTGCTGTACTCACTGAAGAAAATCACCTTTTGTGGGTACATTTACAAAGTCACAACACTATGCATCTCCAGTTGTGACACTGCCAATGCAGTGTGACAATGTTCAGCATTGAAAAATTGGTTCTTTTTGCCATTAATCATCAAATTCTGTTAAACATAGAAAATCTGGGAAAAGTAGTGTCATATGCATGAAAGTGTCGCAAAAAGTAGTGTCGTGCATTTGACAGTGTCGCAAATGGTACTGTCATGCATTCAACAGTATTTCAAGAAATACTGTCAAACATTCAAAAGTGTTGCAAAAGTAATGTCGTGCATTTGACAGTGTCGCAAAAGTACTTTTGTGTGTTTGACAGTCGCAAAAGTAGTGTCGTGCGTGTGAAAGTGTCGCAAATTTTAAACTTGGGAGTGGAAAGTACATTCATTATCGAATCAGTTCTGATTGTATTTGAGTGACAGCTCATTCTACCAATGTTATGCCAGATTTGTCAGGCCATGTGAGACAACCAATCAGAGACCGACAACACTGAAGAAGAAGTCAACAGCAGCCATCTTAGTTGATACTGAGAGACAGCATTTTGAAAACTTTAAGTACAGTATATTTTATAAAGCATTTTCCTAGTATGATAAAAAGTGTTAGCAACATGTAAATAATATTAATCAAAACATTTTTTAGTGCTGTATTTGATTATGTTACTTGTTATAATCTAAGATGCTGTATTCTTTAGGTAAAACTGTTTAAAGTCAGATAGGAGTTTAGTACTAACTTGTACAGATACAGCTGCAAATAGAGGGAGATAGGAAGCTGCACGTCGACCCATAACAGAAGAGGGAACCAATCAGACATGTTTCTGCAGTTGTAATTGTTTTAAACTGCCTATGAAAAGGATGCATTTTCCCACCTCTCAATGTTTGCACATTTTAGCTGTAGCAGAAGTGTAGTAATAGTCAGTGCATAGCCTACATTGGTTAATGAAGGCAGAGTACTAGCCAATGATTTTTTTATTTGCATGTTATGAATCAGCCCAGTGAAGCTGGCTTGAAGTTAAGAGGGAAAATATCAGTTTTACTTTCACTACTGCCTAGCCACTGCAGGGTGAACACTGACTTTATTGGTAGCTTTCTGTCCACTTCTGAGTTTAAAATCTGAGAATGGCAGAAAATAGCAAAAGGACTTTGTGGATAGTCAGAAGCAGTATCGTGAGATGAGTGTCTGAGTATGCTCACAATAGTGATTTCGGGAGAAACCTGCAGCTCCCAAATTGCTCTGTAAAGTGGTTTGGTAGGGGTGGAATGAGGTGGGAGCACCTCACGCTAACCATGCACAGACTTTTGAGTACTCAGCCTCATCCTGACATATTGCTGATACATCTCGGAGGCAATGATTTGGGAACCAAACGCTGGGTAGATTTAGTAACAGAAGCAAAATTGGACCTTACTTCTATTATGAGTATGTTACCTGCCTGTAAAATCATTTTTTTGGATATTACAGAGGGTAGGGTCTGGCAAGCAGAACACCATATGTACCTGATTGACAGAGCCCGAAGAAAAGTCAACATGTAAATATTTATTTAATTTTTTATTTTATTTGTTATTTAGTTTTTGTTGACCGGATAAGTGCACTAGACAAATCCTGCCTATTTTCAGACATGACCCAGGGGAGGGGGATACAGATGAATGCCAACTGACCTTGAACCAGATTAAGTTGTTGGTGGTATTTTTAGTGAATGAGGGAAATTTGGCCAGGACACCGGGGAAATTCCCCTACTCTTTTCGATAACTGACATGGGATCTTTAACATCCACCTGAACTACCACCAATCCAGGCAGATAGGACCTCGGTATAACATCTCATCCAAAAGACGGCACCTCAGAAGTGCAGCACCCCTCTCATGCTGCACTACAGTCTCAGTACTGGAATATTAAACCAAGTGCCAAATGTGGGAACTGAACCCACAGCCCTCTGATCTCCTGGCCTCTGGGTGAGTGTGCTACCTACTGAGCCACTGACACTATATGACAAATATCTGCATTTCTACATATTTTATTTTATTTATTTATTTAAGAATCAGTTTACTACCTTTGAGCCAGAGGCTCGTTTCCAAAGGTACTTCGTCACATAAAGACATACATTGCATTTCGGTTACATAGCAAAGATTTGCAAAAAATCAATAGGCATTCACCAGAGGTGCCACGTCACATTGTGGTCAGACAAATACAATTGGGTACAGGGTACATGTAATTGATAACAGGTATTACACAAGTCGGTATCAAGTGAGCATTCTGGTAGATAAACATTGAAAACAGCTGGCACTGGCCAGGTTAAACCCTAGGCATGGTGTACAGGGAAGTGGTGGAGGGATGGTTGGGTGAGCTGCCTGGGGCATTGTCAAGAGAAAGAGGTGGAGGCTATGTTCAGAGACAGGAGCAGTTACGAGTGCTGAAGATGTGGTTCCGAAGTGAGGTTTTGAATGTGGAGATGGTGATGGCATTGGTGATGGTGGCAGGAAGAGAGTTAAACCAGGTTGGGGCTCTATAGCTGAAGGACCTCTGGCCACGGCTGGTTCTCATTCTGGGGACCTTTAGAGTGGTCTTGTAGGAAGACCGTGTTGCAATGGTGGGAGGGGTCTGGTGGATGGAGGCCGTTACCCCAGGGGGGGAGAGCCCGAGTAGGGTTTTTTTGGTGAGGAGACAGGTCTGGTATCGGAGCCGTTCATCCAGGGTAAGCAGGTTAGCATCGACATATAGCTGACAGGTGTGTGTGAGCCTGGGAGCACCAGTAATCAATCTGCACACTTTATTCAGGGTTAGGTGAATTTTGTTGAGTGCAGTGGTGTCGGCAGCACTGTATACTGGTAGACCATAGTCTACAAGGGACAGAACGGATGATGTAACAGCTAGCCGGAGAGCATTTGGGGGAAGGCAGGTTTTATGGCGGAATAGGATGCCAAGCTGTGTGTTGGTGGCGGATGTTAGAAGCGTCGATGTGGTTGTGAAATGTGAGGGCTGAATCAAGGTAACCCCAAGGTATTTGTAGGAGCAGACTTGTTCCAGTGGTTGGTTGGTGCTTGGAAGGATATAGAGTGGGTGGTTGCTAGCTTTGTTTTAGGGGTGTGAAAAGAGCATAGTTTTGGTTTTCTTAAGATTGATGACGAGTCTGCGCTCCTTAAACCAAGCCTCAGCACTGTTGAAAGACTGCTGTAGGGAGTCCTGTAGGGAGATGGGATTACGGTGGGTGGCAAAAAAGGACAGCGTCGTCTGCATACAGCAGAATTTTGCCAGAGCATGCACTGGGCAGGGTGTTCAGATACAGCGAGAAGAGAAGGGGGCCCAGGATGGAGCCTTGGGGGACCCCAGAGAGAATGGGACGGGTATCAGAGAGTGTGCTATTAATCTTGACACACTGGGATCGAGTGTCAAGATAGCTAACACACCATGCCAGGGGGCCAGCTGAGAGACCAGTGAGGCAGAGTGCATTCAGCAGCAGTGGATGGGAGACAGTGTCGAAAGCCTTTGAGAGGTCAATATGGCTCGAATGTACACCATACGACACCCAGAAATTAAGTATTGTTATGATTGGCTATACCTACCAGATGGTGTACACTTCTCGCATGCTGGCAATTGCCATTTCCTGGGAGATCTTCTAGGTGCAATCCTCAAAGTCCTCTAAGAATGTCAGACAGTTTGAACCAACTAAAATGCTGGTCAAAAAAATAGAAGAGCAGCATACATCACTCACACAGATGTAACACATGGATTGGGAATATTCAGATTGTGTAGGGTGTTGTCAGGGTGATATTTTATAGTGCTGTGGCATGGTCAGCAGTGTTAAATATTTCACTCTGACGCCCTGCATTGCGCATGTTATGCTGAGACTGCACCAGTGGAGGTGACCAGAGAGTAGTAAGGGGATACAGCACTGAAGCGCAGTGGTGGTAGGTACAACTACTACAAAATTTAGTACTGTATATGTAAATGGAGCCATAATGCACGCAAGGTGCTACTGCACCTATTTGGATATCATTATGGCCTCATTTTCATGTAGGTCTGCCGATCATTAGTAACTTGTCTGTGGTACTCTGTGATGCAATACTTCTAATTCATCTCAACACTTGTTCTTGGGTTTTCTATAAAAAAATACTGCTGGTAGTACAGTGGTCCCTAACCCTTCACATTATGACGTGTTAACTGTATCCCTCATGGCCCTGTTCACTCTACTTCCTTGCCTGGTTGGTCTGGGGTGCACCTGCACTACAGCACAAGGTTTATTTTTATACAGATAGCCCACAATTGGGTGAGTGGGATGGGGTGCAGTGGACCACCATGGTTATATTTTTTTTAGCAAAATCACAGTTGTTGAGGTAGGGCTGATGCCAACACAAAGTAGCCCTGTAGCTTGAGTGGCCACCCACAGCTGGTGGCTGCCATGTTGTACTGTGCAATAATGCAGCTCCACTGTGGTTGTCAGTTATTTTTATTTTATTTTTGGGGGGCCTCAACAGTGTGCAGTATGGGTTGTGGTTGCAGATGTTCATGGTATCATGGCATCAATATCAGGCTGTGTCAAGTGTGCAAATGAGTGTTAGTATACCACAATACAACCTCTGTAAAAAAAATGCTGAAATGTTATGTGGTACAGCAGTAGTTACTATTCATTGGATAGGTTATATAATGGTAGTATTTCTGTATGTGGAGCTTAATATTTGTAATAATAAGTACAGAATTGATAAGATACAGCTGTTTGTATTTTTCCTGTGAAACTTAACAGAAGAGAAACGTAAACATGTTACAGAACATGGCATTAATGTGGTATTATTTGTGTTCCTTTTTACAGGAAAATGAGGATCTGGAGTTTAAGAGAGGTGTGCATGCTGCTCGAGGCAGTCCAGGCTCGGGGGAGTGCCCATATTTTAATGTGTAGCACGAACCAGAAGTTGGACAGTATGTGGAGGCACATACATTCATACTTGCATATGATATTAAGAGTAAAGAATAAAACACCACTTCAGTGCAAGCGAAAGTGGAAGCTGTTGTGGCAGCATTTCTATCAGCTAAAACAGAGGTGGGAGATATCTGACCAAGACATGTGCTGGTACTACCTCGGCTATGAGCTTTTGGAGGCGGCTGGAAAGCTAAATGCTGGGGAGCGTGTCACACACCATAAGTAAAGTAATAATATTTTCCTAATGATACAAGTTTGATATTTAGTACTGTGTATGCAAATGGAGACATCGTGTATGCATGGTACAAATGGATGATTAACATACCTTTATGGTACCATGTGAATTTTCTTGTGAGAATTCTCAGTAAGCTGCAGCTGGTGCTGTGTCACATTGTGCATGTTACTCATTCATGACCACTGTTCTTTGGTAGCAAGGCGCCTGTACATCACATTGTGCACAGTCTAAGATTGGATGTTGTCATGGTGCACTATTTGATGTGTCCTACAATGGCAGCTTTCTTGAATGATATGAATCCCTTGTGTACAGTGTGTCATCAGCTGCAGACTGTTCGGGGTTTCTTAAGGTATATCCATATCTGGTGGTGCAGTATAGTCTGCCTCCCAGTCAATAACAGCCTGTGACACAGCTGTATGACTTGCAGGTAGTGAGCTCTACAGTGGTGCTAAGTAGGTGGTTAGTAGTTCTGTGGTAGCAGTCAGTTTGTGGGGTGTACCAACGGTGGAAAGGTACACTACTATGGTACAATATTTTTCTAATTGGGCATGATCGTGTTGCATGGAGGTGCTCAACTACCAGGGATAATGCTATGTTTACACTGCATGTGGCAGTGTAATAGGATGCTACAGTGTACCAGCAGATATGAATGTACAATTACAAATAGGAGAATTGGCTAGGCTTAAAGTCCATTGTGGTAGCAGGCATGGGGTGGCAGTTAGGGGAGTGGCATGACTGCTGCCTCCATGGTATATTGAAATGTATAGAAACGCAGTAAAGGAATTAGTGTGATCTGTGCTGTGGTGCTAAATACCACCAAGAAATAACTGGCAGCAATGTAGGAGTGACGTCTTCCCAGCATGATCCTGGAGCTCCAGTAGCCCAATAAGTACTGTCATCTGTAGTATGGTACTGGCACCCCCATCCACACCAGTACGATCCTTGACCTCCATAGCCACGCTACTTTTATTTTCTTCCTGGTGCTCTAGTGGTTCCCCCACCCCCCAAGCACAATCCTGTACCTCCATTAATGAGAGGATATCCCTGGTGTTCTACTGGTCTACCCACTCCTAAGCATGATGTAGTGGTTTTCCCACCCACCAAGTGCTATGTACAACCCCTGTAGCCACTTAGTAACATTATTTTCTTGGTTCTTTAGTGGTCTTCACACACCCCCAAGCATGATCCCAAATTCTTGGTGGTTGCATAATGACAGTAATACCTGGTGTTGTAGTGGTGCCTTCCTGCCTAGAACTGCACTGCCCATCTTCCTGTACACACACTAGGTACATTGCCGGAAACCAGCTCAGACCTATTCTCAGCAACACTGCTGCCTGATGACTGTGCTATGCATGAGCACTACTGCAGTCTCTGGCCAGCCGTGGTGTTGAGAGAAGGGCTGACTTGCTCACTGGTGCTGTGCCTACTCTGTGTATTGGAGGATGGACAGCACACTTCAAAGTGGTGGGTCCAGTACAACTCCAGGTATTGCTGTTATTTTGGGGCTACTGTGAGTCACAGATTGTGGTTGGGATGCTGCGGTGAGTACTAGAACACTAGGAAAAAAATATAATTTACATGAGTACAGGGGGGCGTTATGGTACTTGGGGGTTGGGGGGTACCACTAGAACACCATGGATTTTTGGACATTAATGTGTCAATGAAGGTCGAGCGTTGCATTTGTGGGGAGGGGGCCAGTACAACAGCAGGGATATTTGTCATTAATGTGAGTTGGGTGTCATGACTGGGAGGGTGGTGGACCACTACAAGACTGAGGAAATTATTACAGTAATGTGTGCATGAGGATTGGGGATTGCACTTCAGGGTTGGGGAGTGGAGGCACTACACTACCAGGGAAAAGAGAATGTTATATGGTAGAATGGGGGTGGGAGTCATGCTTTGGAGTGGCAGGCACACTACACTACCAGGGTGAGTTATCTGTATCAAGCACACATATGGGTGGATGGGTTGTATGCAGTCATACCTCCTGACTGTCAATACTATTCAGGGCAGTCCCTGATTTAGCCTCCAAATGTTATTGTGTCCATTACAGAATATGTGTTACAGTGACAGAACAGTGGGGATTAATCTCACACATTCATGTCATAATTGACTATTACATGCTACTGCTGTTCCTGAAACTGCCTCTTAACTCAAATGTCCTTATTGTATCAGCATCCTGAGTACATAATTATTAAACTGTGTCTGTGATTTTTGGTATTTGCCCTGATCCTTTGAAGTATTTTCTCTTCTGTTGTTGTTCAAATAACATTACAGTTCTCTCAGTTTACTATTTCTGAGTCTAGCAATCTCTATGTCTGATAGAGATTTTAACTTTGGTGCTATTTTGCTCCAATGACATTCAGTCTGTGTATCCTAATAAATAGTTTTCCTACACAATCATGTGGCCATGGTGCAGATTCATTAATAAGGTAAGGTTAAATTATTTGTGTTGCAGGGGGGAGTTAACTTCTCATGTCGATTCCCATACAGTATAAATGACAATATCTGCTGTAGAGGTAATAACCATGACGTAATCATCTCTAGTGGTTGCTAGGGTAACTGTAAACATCTTGAGCTGCACTGTTGAGGTTTACTGATGCCATAGCAACCACTCAAGGTGATGATACCTTGGTTATCACCTTTACGTCACTCATTACCCTATATATCTTCAAGTGTTGTGATATGAAAGTGTGTAATGAGTACACAGTAGCTATTTAATTCAAGAACAATGGTTATCATATAAGTAACACTGTTGAAGTGATAATAATTAAAATAATATTAATTACTTGTTTGCTTGTAATTTTCATAATAATACATTTGCCGCTTAACATGGCTGTAGTATAACTGCACAATACTTGATCAAGGAACATGTTAGGTTACAGATATATGTCAATAATTTATACAAAGTGGTCATAAATAACTGAGCATTCAAATGACACAGTTACAATTGTCTTTTTTATGTTAATTTTACAGATCGTCAGAGGCGGTCCCCACCAGTTGCCGAGGTAGTCCCAGCACAGGCAGAAGCTGTGGAAGCTGTGGACTCTGACTCAGAGAGTGTCATCTTTGTGGAGTCAGATGGTAAGAATTCACTTGTGTTGATAATGTTGATTGCTTGCTATCAGTACTATAACAACACAGCATACACACAGATGTTAGTGACGATGCTGTGTTCAACTGTTACACTGTTGTCTTTGCTACACTGCACAACAGGTAGTACAGTAGCAAGGTGGTAGTGGTGTGTCAGAACAGCACTGAGTATGGTGAGTAAGACACTTGTGATGACTGCAGAATACATACTGTCAGGATTATCATGAAGGTGTTTACTGACAGTGCACATTACTGTGATGTTGTTGTGTGACCCACATTTGGTACATGTCTGGAATGGCATGGTATCACTGTGAGATATACATGTACAACTTGTTGTGCTGTGATAGTTATACAGCTGTGGCAAGAGAGTATGTAATATCAGGAAGGTGCAGTTCTGTCACAGTATAAGAAATTGTAAGGCATATGAAGTGTGTGATGTATAGTAGGATTGTGTTCAAACCTGTTTTCTGTACAATATGGTAAGCCACACAGTCTACCCACAATATCCTCTGCTACCCCACAGTGGTGTATGTGTATGCTAGCGGGGTGTGAATGTGCACAGAATAGTGGTCTGCAGGTAACAGTATGACCTGTTTTTTAATAACATTTACTGCTTTATGAAGTAGAAATGGTAAGTATCAGTAATAAAGAGCATTTGTTTCATATAGAGTGGGGTATGAAAAGTGTGTTATGTTGTTGATTACAAGACATCACATGACTGTGATAAATGCTGCAGTATATGCAGTATTACATTGTGATTTCAGAATAAGAAGAGAATAACAAGTTACAGATTGAATTTGGGATGGGATATTCAAAAGTGGTGCATATGGTACAATACAGTGGCTACATGTGCAACTCTGTTATGTGTCCCAGTGCAATATTCAAAAGGGGGGATTATGCAGTTCACAAATTCTGATGTGCCATGGCACATCATTTATGTATGTGATGTAAGTTCAAGGTTATTGTGTCCATAGATACTATGCATATCTTGATATTCAGACTGGCATGTGGTAAGCATATTGAGGTGCAACTGCAAATTGTGTGAAACGCACTGGAGTGAAATGAAAAAAGGAACAATGGCTGCCCAAACACAGGTGAGGTGGTGTGTTGTACAGTACAAGGCAGGAGGTGCTAGCTGTGAATGCAATCTGATATATGGTGCTATTGTGTGTCAGCATGATACCATCCCCAACCCCCCACATTCTGAATACCAGGCTATGCACCGGTTCACAATCCCTGGTGGTCCAATTAACCTGCCCAAGCCAATTTTGGCTCTATTGATCTAAATATATCCCTAGTGGATGAGTGGCACTCCATCTTGCACAGTTCTGGTCTTTCAATGATATATATAACATGAGTCATACAGTGCAGCCTTGCCAGAAGCAAATCATGTGCTTCATGGATTAATGAGCACCCCTAGTGGCGTAGTAGTTACATCCAGCTCGATTGTTGGTAATATGATGAAACAGTACTGTGATGCATAGCAGTACCTGTGTACCTACCCAGAGAGTCACTGATGCCACTGTACTACAGCTCCCTGAGTGTTCGGTAGCAGTTACCTACCTACAAGCTGCCTGGTTGACCATGCACTGATAGCATACAATATAACTGTACATGCATTCATGTACAGTATAGGCCAATAGTCATGTTGAATGTACAGTAGTAGAGATTCCAATTGTGTTAATGCAACTATTGATTCACATATTAGTACTGTGTAGTATAGTACAGTGTGTACGATCATTGGTCCATATTGTGGAGCAATAAGAGTACAGCCATACTCTATGCTATCAGTCAGTGGGTGTGTAACTGCTTTTCAGGTGGGGAGCTGGTCTCTGCTGCTGACTGAGGGAGGGAGGAGAGTGTCATGACACAGTGTGAGGGTTGGTACGGGGTACCACTATTGACCAGTGTACTGGTTCATTGTATTTACTGGAATCGGACTGGATGCATCTACTGAGCCAACAGGCATCATGATTTATTCATTAAGGTCACAATTAGGCTGTGAAAAGGGTGCAGTGTACCTCCAGGGTTAAGTATATTATGGAAAGTCTGTGGTCTGGCATGAGGTGTGATCCACTGGAACATGACAGTTATATATATCATGAAAGCCCGTGAGCAGGTAATAGGTTATGGTTCACTGCACCACTACAGATATTTCTATACAGTAAGTCTGCAATTGGATGAGTAGTTGGTTGTACTTGACTAACAGGAATATTTTCATATAGTAATCCTCTGATCAGGTGAGAGTGTTGGCTGCAGTGTGGTATCAGGGATACTTTTCTTGTTGGAAGGCTGTGATTTGGCTAGGGGGTGCATTGCTGCTCAAGGGCATGGGTTGTCAGTATCCAGTGGCCACTGTATGGCAGCGCACCACCTACAATTCATTATGAATTGGCTTGCTTGCATACAAATGGGGACACAGTAACATAGAAATGGGCCGATTTCCACTTTCCATGGATTATGGCAACATGTGGATGTCCACCGCTGAATATTGTGGTTGATGTACATAGTAGAACAGCACTTGTGTTGTGTCATCTCTCTACTATTGTCTGTAGACTTCCACTGGCACAGTGCCACTGTGCCATGTATGATGCAGGTGGCGAAAGGGTCAAATTCTATTGTACTGAACCATGGCACAGCACTGTTGCATATTGCTGTGTCAACTTTATGGCACATCCCAGTACTCCTGCAGCAAGGCTTGTACCACTGTCTCATGCAGTGCGAATATTGCAGTCCTGCTATGTAATGCAGTTTGTATAATACTACTTTAAAGATGTTCTACACTGTGACATACAGAATTATAACATATAGTTGGATGCCCGGATACAGAATATGATCTGTATGTAATACAGTGAAAGTTTTGTTAGATATTGAAATATTTCAATTATAATAATTAAATAAAGTTCTGATATTTTTTATAGTGGCCACGAAAGCTGTGGTGATACCAGTGGTGCAGGTGAAGCAGGAGGAGAGTGCTACTGCAGAACATAAGTATTACATCAGAAGGATACAGTTGATATGTTATGATAAGGACATTGTTACAGTAAGTTATATCCTATTATACAATGGGTATATAAATGAAGCACAAATCCTTTAATCTCATTGGCTACCTGGCACACATCTCCTGTTCTAAAAGGTGCAATCATGCCACAGGAAGAGGTGCAAGGCATCCACATCTCTAAAACCCATCTGAACACTGAAATTGCCAACCAAAGCTGCCGTGTTGAACTATGCTAAACTGTTGTGTACCGCAGCTGGCTGCGAAATTCAAACTGACTTGAGTTTTAACATTTGACCGCTACACAAACTAAGATGTCATGCAGCCTCTCGAGCCATTACTGTCTGTAAATCACAGCGAGATATATGATCGGTCCACACGTCCTGACATCTTTGTCACTCGCTTACACTCCTGCTTCACAAAATAAAAACCGTCAGTCATTAAAAAACCAAAAACAAATGGATACCCCATTCACCTTAACAGATGAAATCATACAAACAGCAGACTCCCAAAAATCCATCACAAGAGAATTATGCCCTCAATGTACTGTCCATCACCTCTTCAGCATCTCAACTGGCTCCTCACTCAGAACCCGGCCCCCAAAAACACAGTGCAACTGAGCATCATAAAGCAAAAGTGCGCATGCTCAGTAGCAGGGTGGCTCCAGCAATAGGGGAGTATTTTTTTCCCACTGCAACAATAACCAGAGTTAAATTGGATAAAATAAGGAAAAAAAACATTTATTTGTTATTTTCTATGTGCACAAAAAAAGAGGACATTGTATAATTGCAATATGCCACCCGAGGATGATGGCGATGCCAGGATTTATCCACACCTGGTGTGTTTTGGGCACTCAGGTGTGCCTCGTAACCAAACAACACCACATGCCATGGGTAAATTCTGGCATTAGCAGCACACTCTCGTGGTATATTGCTTAACTATATGGTAATTGAATGTAAAATCATCGTAAGTTTTTGTATATTGTTCATGGACAGTATTATTTAAGGGTTAGATGGCAGTATCTGGTCTGTGATGTACAGCACAAACTGGTAACTGCATACTAAAATTGCCACTGCTCAAACTGTGCCTGATGGGTTGCTCATAGTAAAACGAGTGACATTTTGAGAGATACAGAGTTCGTATATAATTCTAACTAGTACTTAGAACATTTACTGTTGCTTTATGTTCCACTATGCTATGTTCTGAACAAAAACAAAACAATGTGTTTTATTGTATTTATTGTTTGGATATTATGTTGCTTAACAATATGTATACAGGTCATGTCTTATTGAAAGAGTTGGTGAAAGAACTGAGAAGTCTGATATTGAAAAACTAAACATTAGCTGTAAGATAACATGTTTAAGATCAGTAGAAGATGCTTCTTAAATTTTTGTTGAAAACAGGCACAGCACAAAAAGGGATTCTGACTCGTTGCTATGCAATAGAAATTATTCTAAAGAACATTAACTAATATGTACTGACTGACATTATAGTGTCAGGGTATGCAACACACATGTACTATGAAGATCTTGTGCAGAAAAACAGTATGTGTACATGTGGTAGTTGCACAGACATTAGAGGATAAAGCGCTTTCATTTGTTGTATACCTTAGTGTGTTATAGACACTTACCAACCATTGTATGAATCAAGAATGTGATACAGAAGGTTATATATAATATAAATGTAGCACATGCTCAATTACTGCAAACTCATGGAACTAATTTATTTAGCATACATCATATGTGAGTGATATGATATATAGACTAACAAGAGTCAATTTTAAGAATTGCCACTTTAATGTATATTCCTAACAGTACAGATCTATGTCTGCTTAAAATAAATACAGGAAAAAAACACAACATTATTAGATGAAACACAAAAAAGAAAGCTGAAAATTTACAAGTACATATTAGTGGATATTTTTGGTCTCTTTACAGAACAAGATCGTGAGGAGACCTGCACTGTTCACTGCTGCTGTGTGTGCAGGCTCGAACAAAAGATTGATGGTATTAAAGAAGAAACTGCTGCACTGAGGGAAGGGCAAGAGAAATTATTGTCCCTCTTCGCAGCGCAGTAGGCAACCATTAATATTATGCTCGAGCCTGTGGACACAGCAGCAGGTGGCAGTGTACCAACCAGCACCACTTCACCTGCACCACCAACAGCAAGCCTTCCTGAAACTGAATAACCAGCCTCCACAGCTTCATTGGTATCTCCCTCTCCCCATGCCGCAACAGCTTCTACTTTTGTTGCGCCTCCACATACTGTCCAACTTTTGGACTGGACTGCCTCGAGCAGTGGTCCACCTCTCTTTGTAATGGACAGTATCTGTCCTGTAAATAGTTTTATTATTTCAAAATAATAATTCAGTTTTGTTTTAAATGTTTACGGGGATGATTCTTTTTGGTTTCTTTTTTTTTTTTCGAGAATTGTACTGATCTTAAAATGTTAGTATTTCTTATTTTAGTTTTATAAGTATTATATATTTTTGTATGAAACAAAGATTTTTTATTTTGTATAATGTTTTATATTTTATATGATTTATTTTAAAAAATAATAATATACTATTTTCTTACCAAAAACATTGTTGTGTTTCATTTTTTGCTTTATGGGGAGCATCTATAAAAATGTATCATTACAAACTATTGCTTTTACGGATATGATAACAAGGGTGTTACAGATGATATTCTATAATTTAGTGAAAACTTGGTAACAGCCTTGTGCTAATCTCTTATTTCAGAAAGCTGCAGAGCTTAGCAATATGCTGTTCAATATTTTGCATTGTTTTCAAACATGTTTATATTATTATAACAATAAGGAAGTATGACAGATTATGTTGGTGAGTAAATAATTATGTTAGAAGATTTCACACTTGGGCATATGTTGTGGCATAATTCAACACTACAAGGTCATAAGGAGACTATGAACATAACTGTTGAACAACCGTTATTGTTGAATTAGCAAAGAATGACATTTGTTATGCAGTACAAGACAGGCGACACATCACAGTTCACCAAATGTAGACTGTGAAATACATACTATTTCTTATCACTTCTTTTCAAAAATGTATGTTAACATGTATACAGTTCTTTGAACACTTAAGAAATAAGGCTCTTCTAGGGGTTATGTTAATGGCCTGTTAATCACCCTATAGGAGAGTAATGTGGCACGAGGTGTAGCCGAGTGGTACATGCCCCTAGAGGGTGATTAACTGACCATTGACATAACCCTTGGGAGTGCCTTATTGCTATTATAATGAAAAATATGTTTTTTTTAAATAGCATTAAACTTTGTTCAGCATATGATTAGGCTGTACATGTATGTTAATCAAAGATTAAAATACCGCTGACAGAATGTTTACAACCAATCAGAAAGCTGTATTTTCAGACCCGCTTTATAATATCTTTAAGGCCAAGGTAGAGAGGTACAACATGAAAAATATGCAGATCTGTAAGTGTGTTTGAGACAAACATGGTGCCACACGCTGTGTTGTATCACAATAGCACCAGTTATTGAAAAATCAAAGAATGTGAAAGACCAGAAAAATATTGTTATGAGTGTGGTATTGCAATGCTAAGTAGATGGAAATGAAAAGCAGTACCAATTATGCTCATGTGGGCAGAATAACAAACTGACATGAATCAGATGGTATTAGAACAACTGTTCCACACTTCTAGCAGCAGCATGTGATTAGCTGTGTGGTATACCAATGGTGGGTGCAATACATACAACTGCGATAAGAGGTGTATACATTCTCATACAGTGTGAAATACAGGTGACTGAAATTTTTTTAGTGTGAGTTTTCTGCAAAAGTTGCAGCATCACAGAATTTTCTGTTGTAACATACAATAGTAGTTGTGATGTAATAGAAAGGGCACACAGCTATGGACACATTGGTATAGTGTCAGTACACATATCAATTTGATGGCAGATAAGGATTGCTTGGGCCAGCTACTCTGCCCATTCCTGTAGCTAATAGATACATTCCAGATGCTAGTTAAGCAACAGCCTACTTACTTGTATCCCCCACAAGAATTAACTTGTGGGTCCTACATGCATTATTGAATTCCTACACTCTTTTTCATACTATGACCTCCTCAGGAAGGCTGTTACATGCATGTACAAGACTCTCTGTAAACAAATAGTTAGTCACATTAGGTTGGAGCCTTCCTCCTATCTTGAAATGATACGCTCTTGTTCTTACCATCTTGTTTTCTGACAGATGCTACCCTCATGGACTTGGTTGATTGCCTTGAGGTATATATTACCTGTTGTCAGTAATACATCATTAAAACAACAGTGTCATCATATTATTCGTTCTGTGTCATTAAATCTTACCTGTTACACAAGTGAAAGCAGTAATACTAATGCATAACTTGATAGATACCCAACACAAAAATATTATGTGCTCATAGGACAATCCAAGTATTGATGGGTGTTACATTCCATCACTGGGTGTAAATGTTAGTTCTGGATTTTTTGTTACACTTACCATTGATATGTCATACATGAAATTATGTGGTGGGTTCAGAGCATGCCAAAGGTTTGCACTACCACTACAGTATGCATACTGCTAATTATTTGCTGGTAGTGTGGGGCGTAAAGCATGAGCTGTATGACCACTGTATTTATACACTAAATCATGTGGTGTGAGTGCAAGGTCAGAAGGGTTTGCAGTACAGCACTGCATCCATGCAGGTAATCATGTGGTGATAGTGTGGATCTTGAAGGGCTCATCTCCCTAGCACTTCATCCATATGCCAAATCACATGCTGACACTGCATGGCCTGGAGGACCCATACTTCAGCACAGTATCTATACACCAAATAATGTGATGAGAGCATGGCACCCAAAGGGGCTGTAGAACTAGCATTTCATTCATACAGCAAATGATGTGGTGGGATTGCGTGGCTGCACCACCACATTTACATTTACTAGGTATACTTCTTATTCTCAAAAGAAGGGGAACTCATGGCAAAAAACTCCATTTAATGCATCAGTTAGGGTTGTTCACAGCGACAAAAGCAAGGAAATTCAGTGTTAGGGTTGAAAACCCTAACTCCGCATTCACCCCCCCAGCACCACACACACAGACACACATGCAAGCGGGGGGAGGACCAAGGCAACACGACCAATCACAGACAACCAGCAGGAGGTTACAGAAATAAAAAACAACTGTCTAAATGTACTACAAGACATCCCCACCCACCTGACCAGGTACTGCACGCTCAGTGGAGATCAACAGCAAAACTGAGGCCATGTACACCAAATGTACACATCCCTGATTGCAGGTGCACACAACGTACCACACTTAGTAGTTGCATGGCCTTACCTAGCGATGCCCCACACCCCACTACACTTGGTACTGCACCCTGACTGGACATCAACGATGCAACTGTCTGACTGCAGCTGTACAAAGGTTTGTACAGTTATGAGTAAACAGAAATAAAAACAACTACATAAGTGTACTAAAAGACACAGCCATCATCAAGATACAAGAACTGTTGCATTTAAGTATGTAATTTACGCAGTAGTAAATTTAGTGCATCTGTCCACTCAAGATACACAGGCTGATCTCAAGGTATGGAAAACTATTGCCTGCATAAGGCTGTGCAACTCCTAATGTCACTAACAGATATACAGTTTCAGTGATATAGGTATACTGTTGATGTCCATGTACTTACCTTCACTGTGTTTGTATACTAAGAATGCAGTAACTGGTCTGTCTAACAAGGAGTGGAATTAGTTGGTTGAGGCCAAACAACTTCTAAATGTGTTAACATTACTGTAACTACAATCATGGAGGTGTATCACGGATGTCTTTAGGATCAATTTTGCTGTAGCTCTTTACTGAGGATGCACTACCTGGTAAAGACAATGGCATTGCCTCTTTGATGACAGAATTATCCAAATTGTGGTAGGTTGAGTATACTTGCAATGAGTGTCCTGCACTGCTTATGCCCACAGCCTCACTTTTTTGTATTTGGTCTACAGTCAGCTTGTAGTAGCTAGTCTTTGGGTTTAGCAGACCATTCTGTGGCTGACGCCAAGTAATTGATAACTATGTTAATTACAGTACACCAGCAATCAAGTAAGTGTACTGTAGATATAAACAGAATATCTTTTACTATAGCTTTTAGTCACAATGGGCCAAGTGTTGTAGTATGGGGGGGGGGTCATTCTCTACCATAGAGTGTGTGAGTCATAATTATACTAACCTTTGCAACGCTGTAATCATGAAGTAACAGTGTTGATCTTCATGGGTTGATTTTAACTGTAGTTCTCCAGTAAGTACGCCGTACCTCATCTGAGTGGGTGGGGCAGTGCCTTGTGAAGGTGCTCCAGTGCCTAACAGTGGGAGGTTGTGTACACATGAAATCAACCACACGTATTATACCTGTACAACTACTTAGTTTTGCTGTGGTCTGTAGCTGAGGTGCACTACCAGGTGTGGTGGGGTGTGGGGCATCACTAGGTAAGGCCATGCAACTACTAAGTGTGGTACGTTGTGTGCACCTGCAATCAGGGATGTGTACGTTTGATGTACATGGCCTCAGTTTTGCTGTTGATCTCCACTGAGCATGCAGTACCTGGTCAGGTGGGTGGGGATGTCTTGTAGTACATTTAGACAGTTGTTTTTTATTTCTGTAACCTGCTGCTGGTTGTCTGTGATTGGTCATGTTGCCTTGGTCCTCCCCCCTACTTGCATATGTGTGTGTGTGTGTGTGTGTGTGGTGCTGTGGGGGGAGGTGAATGTGGAGTTAGGGTTTTCAACCCTAACACTGAATTTCCATGCTTCTTTCACTGTGGAACAACCCTAACTGATGCATTAAACTGAGTTTTTTGCCATGAAAAAAATATATATATATATATATATATATATATATATATTAGAGTATAGTCACACCCCTATTGTTAGGGTTCTACAGTCACTTCTATATCAATCTCAAAATCTTGAACTTTAATAGCTTTGTAATCAGTCAGCCAATTTCCATGAAATTTTGTATTCACAATCAGATACTGAAGATCTTTTGATGATCCAAGCTTCGTGCCCATCAGATCCATTGATGTGGAGATACGGAGTGTGAAAAAACATTTTTTTTTATTTCTTTGTCATGCCACAGAACAAAAATGTCTTGGGATTTTGGTCTGAAATTTTACAGTAGAAAGGTTGTGGATCACAGATGTGCCTTTTGAAGTTGTGGTGAAAAAATGTGAATCCATTCTAAAGTTATTAAATTTTAAAGTTTTCCAATATTTTCAAAGGTAATTTTCCTCTCGAGTTAGATGTGAGCCTCACAAATGTATCCTTTTTCACAAATGGGTCATCCTGTGTCACAAATGGGAACTCTTTTTTCATGCTGCTGCTATTTCATTTTTCAGTAAGGGAGGGAAACAAATTTCAATAACTGAAAAAAGTTATCATATTAGTAGAATCTAAAAAATGTGTTCTGCATGTTTCACTTGATTCTGGTGTTATTTCTTTTTTTTCAAAAAATGACTTTAAAGTGTTTTTTATTGTACATTTTAAAATCTTCCTTCATGTCTTTTTTCATGCTCGGGGATCCTTCATGCATGAAAAAAGACAGGGAACGGGTCCTGATTTACAGAACACATCCCCTCTGATCACCATTCCCATGTTTGTCAATGTTTTCCTGGTGTCTAGTGGCACCCCCCCTCCATATTTAAACATGGCTCCCCCCATCCTCTGATTGCTGTCCCAGTTTTTGTTTTCCATTTCCCTGGTGTCTAGTTGCACCCCCGGCCTTCAATTGCTGTCCTCATTTGCCTGGTGTCTAGTGGCACCCCCACACTCTGATTGCTGTCCTTGTTGTTTTTGGTTATTTCCCTGGTCTGTAGTGGTACCCCCACACTCTGATTGCTGTCCTTGTTGTTTCTGGCTGTTTCCCTGGTGTGTAGTGGCACCCCTCACCCTATGATCATTGTCCCAGTAGTTTTCCTGCAGTCTAGTGACACACCCTGTCCTCCAATCATTGTTCCTCTTTTTGCCATGGTATCTAGTGGCATCCCCCACCATCTGATTTCTGTTACCATTGTTTCCCTGGTATCTAGTGGTACCCCCTACCAATCACAATTCCTGTTCTTTTGCTGGTGTCTAGTGGCACTTGTCACCCTCTGATCACTGTTTCCATTCTTTCCCTGGTGTCTACTTACACCCCCACCCTCTGATCACTGTTCCCATTCTTTTCCTGCTATCTAGTGGCATTCTCCACCCTCTAATCACTGTTCCTATTCTTTCTCTGGTGTCTAGTGGCACCTCCCACCTTCCAATTGCTATTTGTGTTCTTTCAGTGCTGTCTACTGGCATCCATCACCCTCTGATCGCTGTTCTCCTTCTTTCCCTTGTGTCTAGTGGCACCGCCCACCCTCCGATCACCATCCCTGTAAATTTCCAGTTTTTCCTGGTGTCTAGTAGTGCCCTCCACCCTTCAATCACTGTTCCCATTTAAAGTTTTACTTTCCCTGATGTTTAGTGGTACCCCCTCTATCCAATGGGTACCCAGCCTGTAATAAAGAAAACAGTTCCTCAGTGTATTTTTTTTAAATAAAACCTGTAGGAAAAAAGTTCATCAGCGATCCCACACACCCCCAGCACAACCTCCTACTCAGCACCCACCACCCTGCACCCCCTCACACCATCCACACTCCGTCATTCACCTGAACAGGTCACTGGGTGAAGATTCACTCTTCAATCAAAGACATGTTTTGCTGCTGGAACCACAGACTACAATATGAGAAACTACGTTAAGTGCAGTTCAATGTATTTCAATGGGGTTTTCAATTTTGATGCATAACTTTGCCATTTATGTACATTTTGAGCCCACATTTTCAATATGGCCTTTTTGGGACCCCACCTCATGAGCAATGTCTGTGGAATTATGCAAATCTGTCTGGAAAGGAGATTTCACAGTCGTATGGCAAAATCAACTTTGGGCAGCATTTCAAAATTTTCACTGCCCTTGTTCATGAGGTGGGGTCAAAAGAAGGGTATGTTTGAAATTTGGGGTCAAAATATGTACAAATGGCAGTTATGAACATCCACATAAATTTTCCTACAGTCGCTCATAACTCTGGTAATTTTAAATTTTTTTACCTTAAATTTTCAAGATAGCCATTTTTGTTACCCCAGCTCATGGATCTAACAGCTGCCATTGTTCAAATCCTGCCCAAAGCTGCATTTTCACATCTCTGGTGTGGAATGACATTGTGATGGTGGGAATCATGTTTTGGCCAGGATTTGGAAATATTCAGTACCGGACCCGTCCACCATGCACTTCCACAGCAACATAGATATACACATCTTTAAGGGATGGTAGCACAGGTCCAAAAGGTCCCTGTGCTCCCACATGCAAGTAAGGATACAATTACACTATCTGATAAATTATGGTTGTATGGGAGCACACAGCCCTCCGGGCACTGTACTCCCACAGGCAAACAAGGATACAATTATACTATCTCATAAAGTTCAAAAATGAATTGCAAAAAACTTCATTAATGCACTAGTTAGGGTTGAACTGGCAAAAGTAGGGAAATGTGACATTAGGGTTTCCAACCCTAACACCCCACCACCACTTTATAAGCAGTAACAGGCATTGGGTGTTCCTTGGGGTTGTCAACCCTAGCATTCACCCCATTCTCATCTACTGCACCCATCTCAGCTGATTTACTCATGGAATGGGGTGAGTGTTTGGGTTGACAACCCAAAGGCACACCTCACGCATGTCGCTGCCTGCAGGGTGGGGGTGGGGTGTTAGGGTTGGAAACTATAATGCCACATTTCCCTACTTTTGTCACTTCAATTCTAACTAGTGCATTAATGAAACTTTCTGCAGTGTATATATATAATAGTATAAGGTGTACTGTTGGGGCCTCTGCACCTCAACAGGAAGCAGTAGCATTTAATCATGAGGATGGCTTTTCCTGTACATGTGAGGAAGGCACTCCTGCAGATAATGCCAGGAGCTGGTGTAGCATACTATAGACTACTGACAAAACAAGCAAAGTAAAGAAGGTGGCAAGACAATGGGGTTTATCAGTTAAGTTGACTGGATCTGAGTATACAGGTTTATACTGGTTAATTTTTGTGGTTTTGGCAATATGTACTTTAAATGCTTAACCGAGGGGAGACAAGAAATGCAGCGTCCCTTGATAAGAGTGAAAACAAAATTGTAACCAATAGTAACAGCGACAGGAAAACCGCACAAGTTGTTTAGGCAACTCCCACCCCATGAGTTACACCCCCTGGAATTGTTTATCTAAAGAAAGGGGGTAAAGCCCCCAACAAAGGTGTGCAGAGGTGAAGCCCACCAAAAAAATGTTGTTGCTGTCATTGCACTCGCTATTGTCCCACTCCCATTTTACTGTCACTGTTGTTTGTTCACTCTTATCACATGGAACCAGAAATGCCCCACTAATGTACTGTGTTTAGAAAATAAAATGATAAAAAAAACAGAATTTGCAGGTCATAGGGAAAGTTTTGGTAGTAAGCTTGGTGGCCATGCATGGCCTCCCCCGCATGCCTGGTTTACAAGTCAGAGCCTTATTAATAGGTTTCTTTTCCTGTGGGGAGTAGTTTTGTCTTTGCTCACTGGAAAAATGCCCAGCAGTAATAAGACCACAACCACAAAGGCAGCAACAACTGTGGCCCTGGAGGCACAACTGTGAGAGATGTTTAAGAAGAATGGACACAGATGGCTCAAGGCTTACCTGGAGGGGACCAACACTCCTAAAGGGATCAGAGTATAGAAAAGCATAAACAGCCAGTAACAGAATGGTCAGCACCTCCAGTGAAGGTAGCCAAGAAAGCCCAAGAAAGTAAGACCAGGGCAGGAGGTTCCAAGCTATCAGATGAAGAGTTTAATTATATGGGGATACAAACTTTCAGTGGAGCTCCTCATGGGGTGCCTCCACCAGCCCAGCCCCTGAAAGTGCCCAAGACATCAGTCCATTCAGGCTCTGATTCAAACATCAAGGAGGTAGGCCCCCCTCCCCCATGCCAAAACTTACTCCAGTGGATCCAGCCACACCAGGCCCTTCCTCCAAACAACCAAGTAAAATGAAGGTTACCAGAACTCCTATCCAAAGAACATTCTGACACCAGAAGGTTTAGAAAATAAAGATTTTATTTGGATGCACAATCAGCTCACCCAGCACTTCAGGGTAGCCCTGCCACCTGATGAAGGCCCTACTGCCAGTTAATTTGACTGAATTTGCTGGAGATGAAGTTTGAGAGTGAATGCTATGTGAATAATTGCATGCCCATGGGCTGTTCAGTAGTCTGTGCAGTGTTCAAAGGTTTCAGCACCTTCCTTCATCAGGTAAGATACCAGAAGTTAAAGAACCAGAGGATCATTCACTACATGCCTGTTACTATCACCTTCTTACAATCTGGAACCTGATACCTGGATGATCACCTGGATGACTTCTTGTTCATGGGGCCAGAGCACTCTGCAGCCTGTGGGCACCCTATTTGGTCAGTGGGTTCCATGTCGGCAAACATTGGACACTTTAGTTGAAATGTGCAGCTTCTTGGGCATGCCCCTGGCCCCCAGAATTGTCATATTCCTGAGCTCGGTGATAACATTCCTGGGTATAGAGATCAATATAGGGTGGTAGGAGTATTGCTTGCCCTGTAACAAGATTGACACCTTGAGGGGACTTCCCAGTTGGGCCACTGCTGCCAAGAAGATTACCCTGCAGTAATTACAAAAGATAGTCAGCACCTCAGCTTCACCCACCAGATCATCCTAATGGGGAAACCCTTCTTCTGGCAGATTGCAAAGCTGGAGGAAGGTGCCTGGAAGCCTACTCACTGAACTCGGGTGACAGTGGATTTCTGGAGGGACCTGCAGGTTTGTCAGACATTTGTTACCCATTTCAGTGGCATATCGATATGGCCAGAAATAGTGGACAGACAGGAGTTGGACCTAGACACAGATGCTTTAGGAGGGCTAAGGTGTACGGAATGCATTGGAATAGCCTTCTGAGTGGGCAGTGGGTGAGGAGGCACCATAGGCAGATAACACTGGTGTAGTCCTTCCCATTTGTGTTCACCCTGTTTATATGGGGATCTAGGCTGAGAGACAAGAAGGTTATATTTTGATTCAACAACATAGGTGTGGTCCACTCTACAAATGGGCAGTTGGGGGCTAAGGGCCTGTTGGGAGCCTCTTGAGAATTTCTGTCATCAAATGCATGTTGCTGAACAGCCATTTTAAAGCTGAACATGTCCCTGGCATTGAGAATGGTATTGCTTACACTTTATCTCATTCACAATGGAAAAAATTCAGGGAGTTGGCTCCAGCAACAGAACAATATCCATGACTGGTTCTGTTGTTTCTGTGAAAGGTGGTGACCTTGAGACCCGAGAGTAGAGATGGGCAAAGTTGGCAAAATTCTGTGAATTAATCCACAATTTTAGAGCAATTCACGGAGTGGAAATTGATCCTCAAAGTGTGAAGTTCTGCTGTGAGGTTCAGAATTTCACCCACAGAATGTGGAATTTGACTTGTGAAGTGCAGAATTTCACATGAGAACAGTGAATTTGACTATTCATGGGTGAAATTTCACCATTTGCAAGGCAAAAACTTTGCAATTTTGGACAAAGTTGAAGTTTTTGAGGGGTGGGAAAACACTGAAGCTCCATGAATATGAATTTTGTCTGCTTCACGGCAACTTCACCCCACAAATGTAAACTTCACACCATCTCTACTCAGGAGTCCATAAGCAATGCAATTGCTCCCCAGAACAGAGAGGATTACCCCCTACACAGACAATGGTGCATCCAAGTGCAGGATCTCAGTCAGACTTATATAAAGACATGGCTATTGATATCATTAACTACCCAAGGATATACCCTCTAAGAACACAAACATGTAGCTGTGTGGATTCTGGTAACAGAGAAAAAGGATACTCTCAGCTAAAGCACAGTGTTCAAAAGAGACTAACATTGCACAGAACTTTCCATTTTTTATTACTGAAAGTATTCTCCTAACATGATAATTTCCACCTAGATGCTATTGGTTCACATTGTGCGCATTTGACATGAAGCCATAATCTGTTGTTAAGGATCTCACAACCTGGGTCCAGCCTGCTGGCTACAGATGGTGCAAAGTTTTAATTTACTGGCAAAGTTCTGGTGAAGTTACAAACTCCACTTCCACAGAGCAATCTGCAATGTTTTACCATTACCTTTAAAATTTGCAGTTCATCCTTTTATAACGTTGCCTGGTAACTTTGCTTGTTAACTTCACTTTTGGGGTATCAAAGGCAACAACTTTGAAAATGAGACTTCTGGAGTAGTAAACAGCTTGTTTCAAGGTCACATGTTTCAGTTTCTGCAATCGCATGGTATAGATGTATATAGTGACTCTGTTTACTTTCACTTTTGCGTTGTTAGTCAGTTAGAGATAGAAGGAGCCTGTGTTCAACAAAATGCTCTATTAGAGATTCAAAGAATTACAGTGCATTTGTTTATGTGTTTTCTTTCTTAGTTTATTTATTTCGTTCTTGTGAATAGTTTTGTTCTAGTTAAGCTTTATTTAGAATATGTTTTTTGTACTTTTTAAGCAATTTCATTTTGCACTTTTTTCTATAATTTTCCTGTCTTTCTCTTTCAATATCTTTTTTTTGTTTGGTGAGGTCACAGTACTAGTGATGGATATAGGATGGGTTCACACCCATGGTAATGATGCCATCCGGCTGCATTGCCCCCCAGAACCTTCTTAGCATTTCCTCCAGCAGCAGGAACAGCAGCAGTGTCCTCAGGGGAGTGTTGGTCAGCATGACCCTGACCAGCAACAGCAGCAGCAACACCAGCAACAGCAGCCCCAAGTTCACCATGAAGGTCAACAGCCAGACACTCTTAAGCCCCCTCATGAAACCACCACTGCCTCCATCTCCCCCCAAGCAGAGGAACCCTGCCCATTATCATCTGTTCCTCCACCACCAGCTTTTCATAGCCAGTGCCACTGCCCAGTCAGATCTTCCCTTGTGTGGTAGTTCTCTGAAAGTGATGACAGCATCATCACATGTAAATTATGCAAGGCCATGGTAAGGCAGGGGAGAAACTGGACAAGCTTGGGCACAGGTGACCAGAGAACCCACCAAAAATTTGTCATGCTGAACAGTAGGAAGCCTGACAGAAAAAAGGTGGTGAGTGGTGGTGGTGGGGGGGGTGATGGTCACTTCTCTGTGCCTGCAGAGATTCTGCACAGCCAGTGTCAGCAGCATGTGAGACATGTGCAGCAGGCACACCCATTATCAGGGTTGCACCAGATGTTCAGGCACTGGCAGACAACCAGAAATAGCACCCATGAGGACACCAGCCAGCATTAGCAGGAGCTGGGTAGTTTATGAGAGGGAATGGGGGGACCTCCAATGTAGAGTCATTGCTGTAGAGGAGATGATGGAAAGAATCCTGGCCAACCAACGGCAGTTTTTGGAAGGGATGGCGGAACTACACCAGGGCAGTGCAGGTGGTGGTTCTGGAACTTCTGGGGCTGGGGCCAGTGATGTTGCTTAAAAAGTTCATACCTTTCCTTTACTTATATACAAATTCTTCTACCCTTTTTGTGAGTCTGTGCTACACTGTCTTTATTTTTTTCTTATTAAAAAAATAAAAAATTTTGAAATAAATTTAATGTACATTTCTTTACTGTTCCACTTGTCTGTATTTTTTATAATGCCTGTGTTGGTTCTATCTTTCGTAAAGAAATGTTATCCCTATCTATATTTTCATTCAGGATGCTCTGTCTGCAATTTCCATATACCATATCTTTCCTTTCTTTCTATTTCTCACAATCTTTATGGAAATTTTTCTCAACTACCAGAATAAATAAGTCAGGTGGCCACAGGTTAGCAATACTTTCACTGACACATGGTAGTGTGCTGTGTGTCACTGCCCCCAGCACTGTTCTTAATACATTTTGTGTTTGTGCATTAATCACAGCACATTGCTTCTGTTCTCCCACGATTTGTCTCAAGCGTCCAAATCCCAAGCACTTTAGTACACACAATTGTCTAGCATAATATATACATTTCTCACTTCTGGAAATTCTCTCTCAAACCAAAAATCAATAATTTTGGTAATAAACTGCTGCTGTTGCCACTGCTACTATATTGTTTAAGTCACCCTCTCAGACAGTCTGTGTTGTTAAGTACTTTATTACACGTAACTGCCAAAAACAATTTATACATGCCTCACTTCTGAAAATTCTCTCCCAAACCAGAAATCAGTAACAGTGGTAATAAACTGCTGCTGCTGCTGCTACTATACTTTTTAAGTTTCCCTCTTGGACAGTCGGTGTTGTCAAGCACTTTAGTACACACAACTGCCAAGCACAATATATACATTTTTCACTTCTGGAAACTATCTCCTAAACCAGAAATCATTAATGCTGGTAATAAACTGCTGCTGCTGCCACAATGGTGTTTTAGTTGCCCTCTCAAACAGTATGTGTTATCAAGTACTTTAGTACACACAACTGCCAAGCACAATATATATGTTCTCACTTCTGAAAATGCTATCCCAAACCAGAAATCACTAATGCTGGTAATAAACTGCTGCTACTATGCCATTTAAGTAGCCCTCTTGGACAGGCTATGTTGTCAACCACATTAGTACACGCAACTGCCAAGCACAATATATTAATTTCTCACTTCTGGAAAGTCTTCAAAAGCCAAATAATAAAAATGAGCTCCTGAAGGAATTCTATCACTTCACTATACCCCTCTGGAATATTGTTTGTATGTGTTCATTGTCCCCTTCCTCATGAACGGCTCCATTTATGCCAAACTGATATACAAATTGGGAAGACAGTAACAGGCCATTCCAGTACTTTACATGGAAGAAGGTACAGTCTGTTGTTCTCTTCAATAGAACTACCAGCAAATGTAAGTATTTTATTATATTTCCCTTTTTGTGACGAGGGTGTAACCACTTTATTTCTAACCACAAAATTTCATTCACCTTCCTTATTAAATAGAAAAGTCTTGTGTTTAGCATATGCTGATGATATTATACTCCTGCCAGCATCCCATTTGGGATTACAAAGAAAAATGAATACATTTGCCATCTTATGTAAAAATTAAAATAGAATTAAAACTAAAATTAAAAAAATAAATAGGGAGAAGACCAAAATGGTGGTTTTCAGCAATAATAATATCAATAATATATTTTAGAAACTTTATCTTGACAATAATCCATTTGAAACCACCAAATATTACGATTATCTGGGAGTCCGTTTTTTAGCAAATTGCATCTGGAAACAGCATAGGAATATACTTTTGACTAAACTAAAAACTGCTTTTAATGCATTTAAGACTTTCAATTCAAAACTAGGCAAGGCTTTCATTCCACGTGTCCTTAGGGTACTAAACAAAAAACAAGGACATTTTATTGAAATGAGACTCCCTCTGTTCTGGATCCTGTAATTGAGTTCACTGTTGCTGAAACTTATTCCATCATTAATTCAGGTAGATCTTCCACATCTGTAGGACCTGATAACATCCCCTCAATATTCTTAAAAAATGTTTCATATGAGTTAGCTGGCATATTAACATTTCTTTTTAATGAATCAGTAGCAAAGGGCACTGTTGTAAAAGAATGGAGAGATGCTTTAGTCATCCCAATACATAACAATGGTTCAAAGCAAGAGTTAAAAAACTATAGACCTATAAGCTTAATGTCCTCTGTATATAAAATTATGGAAAAACTTATATCAAATAAGATTAATAAACATATCATAGATAAAGGTCAAACTGATATATTACAACACGGTTTTCAACCTGGCAGGTCATGTCATACTAATTTAATAAACTTTTTTGAGCCTGTGAGCAACGCCTTGGACATGGATCTTCCAGTGGATGTCATTTACTTGGATTTTGAAAAGGCTTTTGACTCTGTCTCATATAGTATATTATATGAATGTTTATTACAAATGGAGCTTAATAAATGTATTACTGCTTGGATTATACAAGGTTGACTGATAGAAGACAATGGGTGTCACTACGAGGATATACTTCTATGTGGACTGAAGTTACTAGCGGGGTCCCTCAGGGTTCTGTCCTGGGTCCTATATTGTTTAATATTCTTATAGCTAGTATGAACACGAAAGATGGTATATGGTTAACAAAGTATGCAGATGATGCTAAACTAGGCGGGGACTGTTAACAATATAAAATCCATATCAAATTTACAGAATAACCTGAATTTAATCTCAGACTGGGTTACCAATCATAAATTAAACTTTAATTATAATAAATGCAAAGTTATGCATTTTGGGCTTAATAACATGTGTGCTGATTATTATATTAACAGCCATGTGTTAAGTGTAATCACTTCCAAAAAGGATCTGGGTGTCACTATTACTAATAATTTAAAATTTACAGAACATTTGAATACTACTGTTAAAAAATGTACTCGATTGACTAATTGTATTTTCCAAAATATAAAAAGCAGAGAACCGGCTGTATTACTTCCACTATTTACTAGTACTATAAGATATAATTTTCACTACTGTTCCTCATTTAGTGCTCCAACATTAATTAGAGATAGATTATCTAGAGAGAAAATTCAAAGGAGATTCACCAAACATATTATTGGCATGGTTCTATTGACCTATGAAGAAAGATTAAAACAATTAGAACTTTATAGTATGGAATACAGGTCATTGAGAGGTGATCTTTGTTTGCTCTATAGGGCTACAAAGGATGAATTCTTGTTCGATACAATATATCTGACTTGGAAACCAACATCTGTACATACTCGAACACATAATTTGAAATTAACGGCATCCATAAATAAAACTACAAAGAGAAATAAATTCTTTACACAAAGGATAGTTCCAATATGGAATTCACTTCCAAATGATGTAGTGCACTGTGATAATTTGGCTCTATTTAAATTGAAGCTTGATTCTCACATGAATGACTCAAAATATGTAGTCCACCTGTCTTAGGTGGCGTGATCAAATTGGGCTTGTCCTTCGATCATGTACTATACCTATGAACCTATAAACACTAAGGTCATCTCAAATGTGTTATATGGGGCTGAAATCTTAGCCCAGTCTTCAATAGATTTACATTGCAGACTTTTGGAGCAACAAATGAACAAATTCTATCAGTATATTCTTATGGTATCACAATCTGTGCCAGCAGCAGTTCTGAGATCAGAACTGGGTCAAATGTCCATTCAGTTATTAATTTTGGAAAAGCAAATACATTTTTTATCATCATTATTTCTTCTTAAAGACTCTCGCTTACCAAGACTATGCCACAAGGAACAAATAAATTATTCTTTTAAAGCTTTTGCTTTTCCATATACAAAGATTATCAAAAATGTCATCTAACCATTGAATTTAAAACAGAGTCTGCAGGAAATATACCTAAGACCTAGAAAATACATTAATGAAACCATTAAAGGTAGATTAAGAAATCAATTAGACAGGTCAGACTTAGAATTTCTTTATTAAAACATTGGCACAAAATCTTAGAAAACAACCATCAACTTGAACCATATTTGCAGATTATATCTGATCTGGTCCAGAGGAAACTGCTGACTCAGTTTCATATGGAGCTCTATAAAGCGATTATATTTTATGTAATCAAGGAGGGCCTGGACATAGTTCCCCATACTGTAAATGCAATAACAATGCCCCTGATGATTTGAAACTTATAATATTATGTCCCCTTTATGAAACAAGGAGTACCAAATGGCTAGAATCCATCTTGGGGGATCTCGGCTTCCCCTCTGAACTCATTCTAAAATTGCTTTTTACATCAGAAAATCTCGCAATACTGTGTAAACTAAATGGTTTCTTGGCAACCATTCATTTTTGATTAGTGGAACTATTACTGCCATCACCTTGTAATGGTTTATCTGAAAAGTATGATATGCATAACAACTGTTTTAAACTTGTATGTCTAGCTTAGTTTTTTTAAAATTGTACAGACTTATAGTCACTCACTCAATAAAATGTTGTACTTTGTACTTATTTATAACCATTTTTTTCTTCCTGTTTTTCTGTTTTCAGGTATTATCACTATAGTGATGAAATCATGTTGCTGCATAGTTCCAGCCTGTTTGGCAATTATTTTCAACCACAGAGGATAAGTATTTTTGTGGGGAGATTTTTTTTTTTAATTCTGAAACATATTGTAGATGTAAGACTACCTGGGAGGTGTTAGCCTGAAATTGACGGACAGATTTGTAGTATTGAGGAATGGTACCTGAGTGGAAAAGTAAACACTGTATGTGGGTAATATTATAGAAACAGAGAAACAGAGAAAAAAAGATGGCAGAAGGGGAACAAGGGTCCATCTACTCTGCCCATGTGTTCCTTAGACCTTATCTAATCCCAGGACATAACCCCCTTCTGCTTAATGCCTCCTACTGTTCCTGTTGCTTTTGATCGTGCTTTTTAGCCTTGTCCCACCCCAGCTTGAATGATGCCATGGACTTTGCTTCCACTACTTCAGCTGGCAGTTTATTCCATGGCTCCATGACTCTTTCTGTAAAGCAGTGTTTCCTAATCTCCCTCTTGAAGCCCTCCCAACTTCCACTCATGCCCTCTAGTGTTAGAGTTGGACACTCTGTTAAACAGGTCAGAGAATGGCTCCTTATTCATACCTGTCAGGAACTTGCATGTTTCAATCATATCTTCCTTCTTTCTCCTTGTCTCCGGTGAGAACATATTTAGAGCTTCCATATGCTCCTTGTATAATTACCCTTGAAGGCCCGGGATCATTTTGGCTGCTCTTCTCTGAAAAGCCTCCAACCTATTTATATCCTTTTTCAGATGTGGACTCCAAAACTGGACACAGTAGGGCCTTAACAGGGAGCTGTAGAGTGGCAGTATTACTTCCTTACTCCAGCTGTCCAATCCCCTCCCTATGCACACCAACATTTTGTTTTTCTTGCTATAAGATTTGTTTCATTGGCTTGTCTGTTCAAGGGTGCTGCTTATCATGACTCTTAGGTCCTGTTCTTCCTGCATGGTGCTACTCTGGACTCCATTGAGGTGCTACTTTGTCCTTGGGTTCCTTTTACCCAAATGCATCACCTTACATTTTTTTGCATTGAACATCAACTGCCAGATGTTGGGTCATCTTTCCAGCCTCTGTAGGTCTTTTTTAGGTCCTTAATCACCTCCTTGCTGTCAACCCTTCCTCCTAGCTTGGTATCATCCATGAATAGGGCAATTTTGCCCTGAATACCTATGCCACTGATAAGGGTATTAAAAAGTACTGGCCCAACACTAAGCCTTGGGGCACACCACTAATGACCATGCCTTCATCAGACTTCAACCCATTGACCTATATTATCTGTTTTCTGTTCCTAAGCCAATTCCCTATCCAACTGACAATGCACTTGGCTTCTCCCAGTGCCTCCAATGTTTTCAGCAGGAAGTTGGGTGCCACTAAATCAAAGGCCTTACTGAAACTGACATAAAGGAAGTCCACTGGGTGGCCTTTGTCTAGTTCCCTAATGACCCGTTCAAAAAATGTGATTAGGTTCGTTTGGCACAACTTTGTCACCACAAACCCATGTTGCCTATCATCCTGCAGACCATTCTTATCTAGGTACTCTACCAGGTCTTGTTTTATTAAGGTTTCCATTAGTTTCCCCACTACCGATGTAAGGCTGACCCATTGGTAGTTGCCTACTTTCTCCCAGCTCCCTCCAGGCACTACCCCCATCTGTAGTGATCTGTTGAATAAATGTACTAAGAGACCTGCCAATTCACTTGCTAGCTCCTTTAGCACTCTCAGGTGTATTCCATCAGGCTGTTGTGACTTGCCTTCCCTGAGTTGTTCTAGGACCTCTTTAACCCTACTGTTGGTGACTAATGGTGCTTCCATTTGTGGAACACCTTTGTCAGCAGCCTTGAAACCACTATCTGGTACAGGGCCTTTGTGTTCCTTGGTGAACACTGAGCAAAAAAAGTTGTTCAGAACAGTGGCCTTCTGCCTATCCTCCTCCACTACTCTGTCACTGTCTTTGAGTCTAACTATTCATTTTCTTTCTTTTTCCTTGTATATATTGAAAAAGGTATTTGTTCCCTTCTTTAACCCCTTCTGTAAGCTGAAGCTCCATTGCAGCCTTAACTGATTTCACCATGCTTTTTGCTTCTTTGTTCTTCTGAACATAGGCTTCCCATGCACTGTCTTCCTGAGTTCTTTTATAGTTCCAATAGGCCTCTCTTTTGGCTCTGATTGCGGTCCTTACCTGGTTACTGAACTATACTGTTTTTTTGTTTTTGTTCTTTTTGGTTACTGTTCTTACACACATCCTGGTAGCCTTTAAAATGGCTAACTGAACCAGACCCCATATTTCTTCCACGTCTAAATGCTCCTAAATCCTTAAGAGCTTGCTTCTGACTACATCCCTCATTTTGTCAAAATTGGCTCCTCTAAAGATTAAAACCTCTGTCTTGGATTGCGATTTTTCTACTCCTAGGTCTAACTCAAATCACACAGAGTTGTGATCACTGTTGGCTAGTGGCTCCCCAACCCCTGTAGCCTTTAATACCTCCATGTTAGTGAGGACAACATCCAGGACGTTGTCCAGCCTAGTCAGAGCACTAACTAGCTGTGTAGGTAGGCAGTCTTATAAGGCATCAACCACCTTTTGGCTCCCAGTAGAACCTGCCACTGGGATGCTCAAATTAACATTGTGCATGTTCAGGTCTCCTACCACCACTGTATCCACTTTTTGTGCTATACCTCTGATCTCCTCTAGGACCTCTTCACCCCTGCCCTCAGTTTGCCCCAAAGGCTGGTATATCACACCTATATGGATTCTGTCCCCTGTTGCCAAGCTGAGTAGCATCCACAGGGATTTCACACCCTCCTTTTTGATGCTGTCTACAGAGATGGCATTTATCCTGTCCTTTACATACAATGCTACCCCCCACCATCCCTTGTATCATGTCTGAACAGGGAATAGCCTTGGACCAAAAGGTCACAGTTGTTTTTTTCCTAGGCCCTAATCTCCTTGGTGGCAACCAGTTCCACTTCGGAACCCACCATCATTGCTTACAGGTTGCTTATTTAGTCTCCCAGGCTTCTGGTACTGATGCATACCCCTTTCCATAGTCTGGTACCCCTGCTGCTATTCACTACTATTGGTTCTGCTCTTGGGCCTGTGGATGCGTGGCCCTGTGTTTGGTTCCCAATAGTTTCCAACCATTTTCTATGTGTTTTCTTAGGGCATGGAAGAGACATTCCTGCTTGTGGGGGAGTGATGACTAAGTTGGCATCAGAAGTGTATTTTCTGATAGGTTCCCTAGCATTAGACTCCCCCTCACCTAGTTTAAATAGTCAAAATAGATATCAGATTTCTGCCCACTTCCACTCACTCTTTCCTTTGTTAGGTGAAGTCCATCTAACCAAATAGCTTCCTCTCCCAGAAGCTCCCCCATAAGCCTATGACATGATATCCTTTTTCACGACACCATCCATGTAGCCATGCATTGAATTCCTTGATGTCCTTTTTATGATTTTATCTTTGCAATCCCCTTTGCCCCACACTGGGAAGATCTCCAAGAATGTCAGAGTGGTCTTTCTAGCTTCTAGTCATTCCCCAGTGTAATTAAATTTGGATTGGTTTCTCCCACTGTTCGATCAGACAGGTCATTCATACCGAGATGAATCAGAACATTTGTTCCTTTCTCAACTTTGTCTGTCAACTTCCTGAAGTGTTTGGTGTCATGCTGTGCTAAAGCTCCAGGGAGGCATTTAACTGTCACTTTAGGTTGCGTACCTTTACTCAGGTGGGACTCAACTCACCTGATCATTGAGCCCCCCAGAACAAGAAATTGCTTACTCCTGGATCCACCACATGTTTTCTTGCCACCTTTGGATGCTGTCTGTCCACTATGCCTGGTCCCCTTGATGAGCACAGGTCATCTCTAGCTGAGTCAGGATCCTTCATCTTCTTCTATGGTGAAACATGGTTCTTTGTTGGAATGGTATTGGTCTGAACAGATCCTGTGTGGTCCATCCTTGAAATCTTCCCCCTCCCCTGACCCATTACCCTCCAAACCCCAGAGCCAGTGAGTCACTGGGGGAGAAGATGTGGTTGGCTTGAACTCCAGATTAACTGCTGATGCATGCAGGCTGGCTACAGCCCTCCATGATGATTTCAGCTGAGCTCAAAGGTCATCCAGACTCCTACAAGTGGGACACTGACCCATCCTCCAGAGTAGAATCCTGAAGATGAGTGCCCTGCAGCCTCAGCAACTTACCACCTCCATCCTGAAAGTCAAAACAATTTGTTTTTGTTTGTTGTGTGTGTGTGTGTGTCTATGACAGTGATAGAGGATGTTCATGCTGTGGACTTTTACTCCTCTACTTCCTGTTCCTGCTGGGAAACTGCCTGCTATCAATCACTTTTATTGCCTATTAAAATAGGACTTCCTCCAGGTGGGTGTGTTGGAAGTGTTAGTACTGAGTGTGTGGCAGCTGTGCTGTGTGTTGTCACATAACAGGCTCTGACTCTCTCACTGTATCACCAGTAATTGATGGTCCCAATTTACCTTGCACACCCTACACTTCTAATAAAGTATCTGCTTACCTCTATACTAAAGTGGGGGATGGTGGGTGGAGGAGGCAGGAGAACAGGTGGAAGTACTCAATGAGTACTTTGCATCCATCTTCACTAGGGAGGATGCAAAGGAGCTTCAGAGCAAGGGGATGCAGGGGACAGAAAGGGTGGTGACCTTGCTTGATGAGGTACCTACTGTCACTCAGGCTACAGAGGGAGCTGCTCCAAGTGGAATGGGGCATGCTGGATCTGCAATGGGGGGAGGTAAGGATGCTGAAATCCTTGTTGACAGGGTGTGGCAAGCCCTCAAGTCCCTAAAAAAGGATAAAACTCTGGGTCCTGATGGTATTCATCCCAGGGTACTGTGGGAGTTAGCTGATATCCTGGTGACTCCACTGGCAGCCCTCTTTTAACATTTCTCTGCAGATGGGGAGGGTGCCCAGGGATTGGATGCAGGCACATATTGTGCCCATCCACAAAGGGGATTCAAGGGAAGAACTGGGGAACTATAGACCTGTCAGCCTGACGATGGTGGTGGGAAAGTTGATGGAGACCATCCTAAAGGAGAGACTGGTGTACTTGAAGGACAGGGATTCCTGGATGATCATCAGCATGGCATCATCCCAGGCAGCTCATGTCAGGCTAACCTTGTGGAGATCTATGAGGGGGTGACAGCGGGACTCAACCAGAGTAGACCAGTGGATGTCTTCTTTCTGGACTTCAGCAAGGCGTTTGATTCGGTCCCTCATATGGGTCTGCTGGAGAAGCTGGGTTGGATGGGGTGGGGACACTGATGGTCAGGTGGATTGGAAATTGGCTATCTGGACATACCCAGTGAGTGATGGCGGGGGGGTGGTCTCAACTTCCAAGGGAGTCATAAGTGGGGTCCCACAGGGATCAGTTCTTGGACCACTCCTATTTAATGCCTATATATCCAATATCAGGGAGGGTATCAGGTGCAAAATGAGCCTCTTTGTGGATGACTCTAAGCTGGGGGCCATGGTCAAAGGGGAAGAGGATAGGATGGCCCTGAAGGGGGACCTGGATACTCTGGAGAAGAGGTCATGCACCTGGAAACTGAAATGTAACTCCAGCAAATGCAGGGTGCTTCACCTAGGGTGTAGGAAGCCAGAACATGTGTACACCCTGGGAGGGAACATACTGCAGGCCTCAGCTGGGGAAAAATATCTGGGGGTTCTGGTGGATGTCAAGATGAATAATTCTAAGCAATGCAGGAAGGCTGTGGCCAGGACCAATAGAATGCTGGGCTGCATCACCAGGGGAATTACCTCAAGAAGCAGGGAGGTGATCCTTCTGCTGTACAACAGCCTGGTTAGACCACACATCAAGTACTGCATGCAATTTTGACATCTGCACCTAAGGAAGGGTATCCTGTTCCTGGAGCAGGTTCAGAGAAGGGCAACTAGGATGATTCTGGGTCTGGGGGATAGGACATATGAGGAACAACATTGGGGAGCACAGCCTTATCTTGCTAGAGAGGAGGGACAGAGGAGATATGATTCAGGTCTCCAGGTACCTTATGGGAGTAAATAAGGTAGGCCCAAATGGGATCCTTCAGAGGAAGGAGAGAGGAGTCACCAGGGGGCACAGTTGGAGGCTGGAGGCTAGAAGACTCAGGGGGAGAGGAGGAGGCACTACTTCACTGAGACAGTGGTGGTACCATGGAATGCACTGCCTGAGGAGGTGGTGGAGGTATCTGTGGTGGAAGAGTTCAAGAGGGACTGGGACAGGTATAGGTAGGAGGTGAAGCTGAGGAATGCTTGCCCCGGGGGGGATTTTGGGGGGAGGGTTAAGCATGGAAGTAACCAGAAAGACAGTCACGGTACCTGTGTGGGGTATTGACTCTCGAGCAGACTTGATAGACCATGAGGCCTACTCTACTTGCATTTTAGTATGTTAGTAAGTGTTCTAGTAGTAAAGTTCTAGGTCCTTATTCGGCTGCCTCCTTGGTCTTGCTCTGATAGCCAGATTGCCCTCTACCAAAAGTTAACTACTGGGTATCGTTAGGTTGTGAGAATGGGAGAGAGATACAGGAAGGAAGGAAGGAAGGAGGAAAATGTATTTTTAGTGGTAGTGGGTAAGGTCTAGAAATAAGGAGCAGCCATGATGGGAGTAGTGCAGTGCAGTGACTGTGGGGTGGCAGTTTTCAGGGAGACCTTCTGGAGACTGCAGTGTTGCCCCATCAGCAGCCATTTTTCTGGGTTGAGGGAGGAGGTTGCCAGACTCAAGGCTGAGATGGCTTTGGACAGGAGAATCTACTCCCCCACTCAGGAGCCACCAAGTCTGCCTCTGCTTCCTCAAAGGGTGCCATGAAACATAAGTGCATAGACAACAGTGGGCTTGGGGAGGGTTAGGGTGGTGGAGAATAGGCACATCCCTAATCCCACAATACTATGGAGCTCCTTTGCCACACTGACAGGGCAAGACTGTCCCACAGTGGCACCTGAATTACTGGCTGGGATGGATGTGGACATCCTCCATGGTGGAGACCCCAAGGGGAGGTAGCAGAGGATTCCAGAGAGGAGGACATGAATCCTGGTGGGGGACTAGATAGTAAGGGGGTACAGCTGGTGGGAGGTGGGGATGATGAGAGGGTGGTAAGGTGCCTTCAAAGTCCATGGCTTGTATGGATGAAAGGAGAATGGGCAGGGGGGAGGGAGGGAGAGCTGGATGTCATTGTACACTTGGAGATAAATGACCTAGCTTGGGAGATGCCAGAAACAGTCCAAGATGAGCTTAGGAAACTGGGGAGGGATCTTAGACAGGTGGCAAAATTGGTTCATTTCTTGGAGGTGCTTCCTGTCCATGTCAAGGGGGAGGACAGGAGGCTCCATACCAAGGACTTCAACTTGTGGTTGAGGAAATGGTGCGGAGAAGAGGGATTCAGATTAATTGGGGACTAGGGCTCCATCTGGAGGGATGGAGGCCTGTATAGGTGCGATGGCCTGCAACCCTCCAGGAGGGGAACTGAGATACTCAGTAAAAAATTTAAATGCTACATCAGTAACCATTTAAAGTAGCCAGGAGAAGGTGGAATAAGACAGGAAGAGATAGTCTGCCCCCTCCATATGCTTACAGGGTCAGCAGTGGATATCCTGAGGACAAGGAGTACCAATAGGAACAAACACAAAAAGGTAACCAAGAGAATGTAGGAAGGGATGAGAAGGAAGAAAAAAATTGGAGGAAACAGAGGAGGACAAAAGGGCAAGCCGAGGCAAGATGGAAGTAAAAATTGGAAAGGCATTTGTGCAAATGTTTGAAGCCTGGGCAACAAGATGGCAGACCTAGAGGCCACCATGGCAGCAGAAGACCTGTACATAATAGCAGTTACAGAGAAACATAGAAACATAGACTTTGATGGCAGATAAGGACCACTTGGCCCACCCAGTCTGCCCATTTCCCTACCTACTGGATAAGCTGCAGATTCTAGTTAACCAACAGCCTACTTCCTGCAACCCCCCACTATAATTGTCTTATGTCTGTCCCATGCATGTTTGAATTCCCCCACTGTTTTAGATCCAATGGCCTCCTCAGAAAGGCAGTTCCATGTATCCACCACTCTCTCCATGAAAAAAAAAATTCCTCACATTACCCCTGAACCATCCCCTCCGTCTTTAAATTGTGCCCCCTTGTTCTTACACATCTCTTTTTCTGAAAGATGCTACCCTCCTGGACTTTGTTGATTCCTTTGAGGTACTTGAAAGTTTCTATCATGTCCTCCCTGTCCCTCCTTTCATCAAGAGTATACATATTAAGCTCTCTCAGTCTCTCTTCATATGGTTTCTGCTGCAGACCCTGCACCATTTTAGTTGCCCTCCTCTGGACTGCTTCCATCCTGTCTATGTCCTTGCGTAGATGAGGTCTCCAAAACTACACACTGTACTCCAGATGGGGTCTTACCAACTGTCTGTATAGAGGGATAACCACTTGCCTTTTTCTACTTGTGATGCCCCTTCCTTTGCATCCCAGTATCCCCCGGCTCTCCTTACTGACTTTTCACATTGCTTACCCACATTTAGGTAATTTGATATGGCTACCCCCAGGTCATTTTCCATTTTTGTTGTTGTTAGTACCTCCCCTGCTATTGTGTACTCTTCTTCTGGTTTTTGTTTCCCAGGTGCATTACTTAGCACTTCTTTGCATTGAATCTAAGTTGCCATATGTCTGACCATTCCTCCAACCTTGCCAAGTCCCTTCTCATCTTTTCTACCCCCTTGTGTATCAACTCTGTTACAGATCTTTGTGTCATCTGCAAAGAGGCATACCTTTCCCTCCAGACCCTCTGCAATGTCACCTATAAAGATTTTAAAGAGGACTGGACCCAGTACTGAGCCCTGAGGTACTCCACTAGTAACCCCCCTTTCTTCAGAATGTGTTCCATTCACTATTACCTTCTGTGTCCTGTTGTGCAGCCAGTTTGCTACCCAGGCTACCACCCTGGGACCCACTCCCAGGCTGGATAACTTGATTATTAATCTTTTGTGTGGGACTGTGTCAAATGCCTTGCTAAAGTCTAGGTAGGCTATATCCACAGCCCCACCCTGGTCTATTACTTTGGTCACCCAGTCAAAGAAATCAATTAGATTCATCTGACATGACCTTCCTGCTGTAAATCCATGCTGCTTTGGGTCCTATGCCCCACTGGCCTCTAGGTACTCAATAATTCTTTCTTTCAGAAGTGATTCCATCATTTTCCCTACCACTAATGTCAAACGTGCAGGTCTGTAGTTTCCTGCTTCTGCCTTGCTCCCACTTTTGTGAAGGGGAATCACATCTGCCCTCCTCCAGTCCTCAGGTACCACCCCATCCTGCCATGATTTGTTAAAAAGCGTGGTGAGTGGTGTCACTAGGTCCTCCCTTAGTTCTTTTAGGATTCTGGGGTGAATCCCATCAGGCCCCATTGCTTTGTCCACCTTGAGTTTTAGGAGTTCTTTCAGGACTCTTTCTTCTGTGAATGGATTAGTGTCAACCCCCCTACCCAGAGTGCTTCTATTGTCTGGTTTAGGTAACTCCTCCTCATCTTCTTTTGTGAATACTGAGCAAAAATATTCATTCGGTATCTCTGCCTTTTCACTGTCTCCCTCTGCCCACCTCTCCTCTCCTTTATTAATCTTCACTATCCCTCCCTTAACCTTTCTATGCTCCCTAATGTACCTATAAAAAGGTTTTATCCCCCTTCTTAACTGAGTTGGCTATTTTTTCCTTGGTTTGGGCCTTTGCTATTCTGACTGCCTTCCCCACTTCTTTCTGCTTTAATTGATACAGTTCTCTGTCGTGGTCCTTCTGTGATTCCTTATACTTTTTGAATGCAGCCTTTTTCTCCTTAACCTTCCCTGCCACCTCTTTTGAGAACCAAATCAGGACTGGGATGTAGCCATTCCAGGGTATGTTCTATTCAGGAGGGATAGGTTAGGTAGGAAGAGAGGAGGGGTGGCTCTTTATGTGAGGGAGAACATAAAGGCCATAGAAGTAAAGGGGGGACAGACAAAAAGCAGAGATTCTGTGAGTTACCTTAAATACTGAGTGCGGAGCCACTATTCAAACAGAGATGATGTACTGACCCCAGCACAGGGAAGGAGAGAGATAAGTACATGATAGAAGAAATACAAAGGATGGCTAACAAGGGCAAGGTATTGCTGGTGGGGGACTTCAATATGCCAGATGTGGATTGGAGTCTCCCTGCTGCAGCAACAGGTAAGAGTAGGGTAATCCTAGACTCCCTGCAAGGGGCGTTTCTCAAGCAACTAGTTAAGGAACCCACTCAAGAGGGGGTAATACTAGACCTGGTGCTGTCAAGCTGGTGCAGTGTTGCTGACATCACAGTGGGAAGGCACCTAGGGACCAGTGATCACCTGACAGTGTGGTTCAACATTTGGACTGGGCCAGAATCTAACCACATTAAATGAGGGTCCAGGACTTCAGGAAGAATGATTTCAAGAAAATGGGAGGGTGCCTAAATGAAGCCCTAACAGGAATAGGGAAAATGGATGGGGTAGAGGAAAAGTGTACAAAAATAAGTAGGGCTTTTAAGAAGGTAACTAACCTCTGTGTCAGGCAGGTTAAAAGAGCAAGAGAAAAAAGAGACTGTTATGGTTCTCCAAAGAAGTAGCAGACAAAATATAGGAAAAAAAAGCAAGCATTCAAAAGGTCCAAGTTGACACAGAAGGAGGAGGATAGGGAAAGTTATCAGGAAAAACAAAGGCAGGCAGGGAAGGCAGTTAGGAGAGCAAAAGCACTTATGGAGGAAAACATAGCCAAATCAGCAAAACAAGGGGGATAAAACATTATGTCGGTGCATTAGCGAAAAGAAGAAAAGCAAGGCAGGGGAAGGGGGAGTGTAGAAGATGAACAGAAGAAAGCAGGCATATTGAACACGTACTTTTGTTCAGATTTCACAAAGGAAGGGATAGGAGATGGGCCACAGATTGGGGAAAATGGGCATTAAGGGAAGAGAATTGGACACAAGCCCTAATACAGAGGAAAGAGTCCTCATGGAACTAGCAAAACTAAAAGTAGACAAGGCAATGGGGCTTGATGGGTTCACCTCAGGGTACTGAAGGAACTTAAGGAAGAACTGTCTGTGCCTCTGATGGCCCTGTTCAATCTATCTCTGGAGACAGGGGAAGTTCTGGAGGACTGGAGGAGGACAGATGTGATCCCACTAAACAAAACTGTGAATATGGAGGAGGCAGGAAACTACAGATCTGTCAGCCTGACTTCTGTGGTGGGAAAGACTATGGAGATACTACTTAAGGAAAGAACTGTGGAATACCTTAAAACCAAAAGATTGCAGGATCTGAGGCAGCATGGGTTCACAAGGGAGAGATCCTGTCAAACAAACCTGACAGAGTTCTTTGACTCAGTTACCAGGGAGGTGGATCAGGAAGGAGTGGTGGGCATTGCCTACCTGGATTTCAGTAAGGCCTTTAACACCGTTCCACACAGAAGACGGGTAAGCACGCAGGGCAGCCTAGGAGTGGGTCCAAAGAGAGTGAAATATGTACAAAATTGTCTGAGTAACAGAATTAAGAGGGTGGTGGTAAATGGAGCTCACTTGGAAGATGGTAAGACAACCAGCGGGGTGCCTAAAGGTTAATACTGGCACCAGTCCTCTTCAATGTCTTTTTTTTTTTGTACTTTTTTTGTTTGTTTTTCCAATGTCATATCATTGAATATGCATATAGCAGACAGACCGCAATAACATGTTCATCTGGGAACAGGTCACTCAATACAAGGAAACGCATGCATTTGCTATATTGAGGTACCTCATTGAGGGTGTTGCTATAATTATTAAATCTGAAAGGTTAAACATCCTACACATTGCTGTGTAAATGAGTCCAAGAACAGCATGGCATGTACTAAAATTAGAAAATGCCCAGCATCAGTCCCAGTATAGGCCTTGCTCTAAATGAGCTTATGGCACCATGCATTATACCTAAATTAGCTTGAAAAAACGCTTTCAATTATATGTGGAGCAAGATGCCCTAAAAGAGCTTGTAATTAGTCCAACAAGTAGATTCCCAGAGTTCCTCCTTCTCCCACAGAAATACCCAACTTTAAAACATTTGGCATAACAGGTAAATTTTTAACAATTGAAAATACATTTTAGAGACAGTAACATGGTGGCTAGAATAACCTCATGGATTATATGTTGAAATATTAATCAGGTAATATTTTAATAGTAAAAGAAATGACAAGCATCAAATTTCTCCTTGATCATTTCAAGTGTCCAAATCAAGTTCTTAAGGGGTACTCACTGACTTCACAACAAACCTTGCTCACCATTTTCCAGGTTCCACAGGGTCTCCGAATAAGTAAACTTTCTCCTCATACATGATGCGGAAGCGAACATGAAATATGATGGTATGCACAATGCCTGCTTCTCTTAGGGTACGCCTAATCCCATTAAATTTCTTGTGTCGTTGCCTCATGGCAAAGCTTAAATATGGAAAAAGGTAGATTTGGCGGTCCTATACCATCAGCAGAGCTGCCCGACGAGCCAGTAACATAATTCTCTCTTCCCAATTCCTGATGTGACCAGCATTAATGCCTGAGGTTCCTCTGTCTGTTGGCGGCTGTGAGGAGTAACTCTGTATACTTTCTGTATGCCTGTTATTGGATTTTAACCCAAAACAACCAGATTTTCATTTAAAAGATCCTGTATTGCCAAAGTTGGATGGTCTCCTTCAAAACCCTTGGGTAAGTCCAATAAGTGGATATTCCTACTTCTGATTTGGTTCTCCATAGTTTCAAGCCTTGTATGAAAGTGTGCAATTCCTTAGTCATCAACATGGTAGCTCTGTTGGCTGAATTGGCCCTTCTAGTTACCTCCACAAAATGAGTCTTTAGACCCTCCACCGATGATTCCAACAGTACTACTTGGCTATTGAAGGAGTCCAATTTCTGGGAGAGATTAGCCACTGAGGTGATCAGTGTTTGTATTTTTGATCCCAGCATCGCAAGGGATTTGTCTGTACCTGAGGGAGTCACAGCTGAATCTTCTGTGCGTAACCACAAGGTCTGGGCCCCGCCAGCACCTTTTCCTCATTCTGCACCTCCCATCCCTTTATCACATCTAGGATTCCCCATTTTACCTAAACTGCTGATCAGAAATCCATTCCAAAGCTACAAATTAGCTGAAACAGCATCTAAAATGCAGCTCTTATTGTATTTAGGTGGAAAAATTGCAGAGCTATTATTTCTTTCTTCCAACTGGCTTGGGCTCCACTGCACCAGTCCCCCAATGTCTTTATTAGTGACATTGCAAAGGGATTGGTAGTCAAGGCATGCCTGTTCTTGGAGGACACAAAAATCTGCAACAGAGTAAACATACCTGGGTGTGAAAACGATGAGGGAAGATCTGAAAAAGCTGGAAGACTGGGCAAGAGTTTGTCAACTGGGCTGCAACACCAAAAAGTGCAAAATTATGCTGATAGGGCACAGAAAACCTAGGACAACATATCATTGGGGGGAGTTAGCAACCATAAAACAGGAAAGGGACCTGGGGTTCATCATATCTGATGACCTGAAGGTAGCAAAACAGTGTGATAAAGCAGTGGGAAAAGCTTGTAGAATGCTGGGTGGATTGGGAGGGGTATTACCAGTAGAAAGTTGAAGGTAGTGATACCCCTTATTGATCAATAGTGAGGCCCCACCTGGAATACTGTGTCCAGCTCTGGAGACCCCACCTCATGAAAGACATAGACTACGTGGAGGCAGTACAGAGGAGGGCAACCAGACTGGTGCATGGCCTGCACCAGAAGTCCTATGGGGAAAGACTCGGGAAGTTAAATATGTGCTGTCTAGAGGAATGGAGGGAAAGGAGAGTCATGATAGAAACATTCATATATCTCAAAGGTATGAATAAGGTACAGAAATGTGTCATTTTGCACACAAAGAGATACTTAACTACGAGGGGGGCAATAAGCTGGAAGGAGGAAGACTTAGTGGGGATGTGAGGAAATACTTCTTTACAGAAAGGGTAGTGGACATCTGGAACAGCCTACCAGCAGAGGTGGTGGGTACAGAAATGGTAACAGGGTTCAGATGTAGATGGGATAGACACAAGGCCCTTGGTAACATGGCTGGAGGGGAGGATGAAGGCCAGAGATCAATTAGGGTCTATGGTAGCACAGTAGATGGGGACCTTAGAGCAGACTAGGAGGGCCAGAGGTCATTTTCTGCCGACAGAGTCTATGTTTCCATGTTTCTGTTTTCTGTTACTGTTTCTCTAATTTCAGGTGATTTTCAGCAGGTGTCTTTTGCAATGTTGTACAGGTGGAGAAGATGATGATGACTTGATTGCTGGAGCATCAGAGAGCAGCACAGGAGACCTATGAAGACAAGAAAAAGATTATTTAGACTATACTCAGGTACTCACTGTGATGGTGGCCTCATGGTATAGCTGTTGCGAACTCTCCACCATACTATACTTGTCACCTGTGAAAAAAATGAGAAATTATTTAGCCTTCCTTTGTCCACACTGGCACACTATGTACCTGCGAAAAAGGAGAACAAAAAAAAAAAGAAAACAAAAGAAAATCATAATGATACTTATCGTTACATTAGTGCTGCTGGCCGTGCTGTTTACTGGATGGTGCATGCCACCTAGATGGTGAAGAAAGATGTCACTTAGCTCCTCTCTGTTTCTTGAGGGCTGCAGTAGAGTTGTGATGGCAGCATCCCCAGTATCGATTCTGCATTCTCTGCAGTGTTTTTAGCTGCTCCACATGTTGTGGATTGTTAATTCCAAATCCAGTAGATATTATCTCAGAGTGAACATTGTATTCATTTATATGAATTTTTAAGTTGGGGGAGGGGTTGTAACTTGTACCTTAGGATTAAGCCAAACAGTATTTCCTAGAGTTAGGACAATTTTTGCATCAATGTGGAGGTGGTGGTCCATGCTGTTTGTGGCTGTGTAGGACCCAAACAGGCCAGAGGAAGAGGAGGAGAAGGTGGTGGTGGTGCTGTGTCTTGTTGGCTAGAGCAGGCATTGTCTGCAGACATCACATTTAGGTGGTGGAGGCAGGTACTCAATTAGGCACAAGGAAACAGCTGCACATCAATTGGGAATGGAGAACAGTAAAAAGACTGAAAATAACAGAATTGTGAATCAATAAAGTAAAGAATTACACTGATGAGGGGAAAGGAGGTAAACAACACATCTTTCATTTATGCTTCAGCCTCATCAAGGAAGCAGCCCTCAATGTCTTTCAGACTGGATTTATCACCAGATGGGAAGTCTCTCCTTTACTGCTTCATCCACTTTACTGGTAGAAGACAATTTGCTATTTCTGACACCTTGCTCTTCATCATCATCACCACCACCACCACTGTCACCACGTCATGTGATAGGAACATGGACATGATTGTCTTGTGTGCAGTAGTGGATTAACAATGGCTCCAATGGCTCCATGGAGCCAGGCCCACACTTGGAAGGAGTCCTACTGGCCCAGTGATGGCTGTCACCTGCATGCCTTGTGGAAGTTGTGGATTGTTCTTCGGTGTGGCATTATTTATTTATTTATTGTACAATAAGTGCCCTGCCTGCCCTTGTGTGTGCTCATGCTGTGGCTAAATCGTCAGTGACATCATGTGACTTGAAGGAGCAGAGCATGCTAGTTGCGTGACACACACTTTCCCATTGCCACAGATAGGCTACAGCTCGGTCAGTGATGAGGTGAGCTCTAGCTTGGTGGCACCAAAAAGAATTTTGGTCTCCTTGGTTTCACTCTGATGCTTAGTGGATCTGGCTGCAAGCAAGCACATGACTGTTTAGGTTGCAGTTGGGAGTCAGGATGATTCAGTTCCAGGAGGAGGAGAGGACTCAAGGAGGAGATCGTAACTGGAAGAAAGATTGGTTAAGTCTGCTTGCTGGCTGTGGAGAAGATTTCTGTAAGTTTTGATATTGCTTTTTAAACTACAGGAGAGAAGGATTAGCTAATTCTACTTGCTGTTAAAGGAGTTAATATATAGAGAATTTTTGTAAGTTTTGATATTGTTTTATTTTCTTTTTAATTTAGCTTAAAGTAGAATTAGCTTAAAGGCTTCTGTGGCTGGAGTGACTGTAAAAGCCCTCCCACCCACTCCTTCCACCAGTCTTTCTTAAAATATTAAAATACCACTGGGAGTTGGGTTTGAAGGCTGTGAGAGAGGAGATTGGGGAGCTGCAAACTGATCTGAGCCCTCAGAAGAGGTCAGGAAGGAGGAAACAAGGAACAGCCATATGAGCTAAGTCTTAAGGAAATATAAATATATAAAATGTATGAGTAGATCTATAGATCTTATGAGTAGGATTGTGGTTTCCAGTTAGTACTGCAGTTGGCTGTCTTATGCTGCAAGTAAGGGCATTTTGGATAACAATTTCTGTTAAAGGCTGGGCTAGGATTAGTTATTTCTACTTGCTGTAGGGAGAGTGGTGTGGAGAGACTGTATAGGTAGTGTGGACCATGAGTAGGATTGTTGAGTGCAATGGTTGTGGGGCAGCAATGCAAATGAACGTACTGTGGAGGCTGGGAGGGTGCCCAATATGCCACAGGCTAAGGAGGCTTGAAGAAGAGGTTCTGTGGCTTGGCATGGAGCTGGGGAGGTTGAGGGAGGAGGGGAGGATTGCATCAGCAGGAGGGCTGACATCTGAGAGTATTGTGGGAGCACCGCAGAGAAGGAACAGTTGGACAAGGAAGAGGTTAGATGGAGGATGCACAGTAGACAGGAAGCCAGTTGATGAAGGATGGACTCTAGTAAGACCTAGAAAAAGAGGAGCAGCAGTAGGCAGTAGGAAGGAGGAAAAACATAATAAAGCAAAGGGAAGAGGGAACATGTTTGCTGTACTAGCAACACATGGGAAAGAGGACGCAGGAGGAGATTGTACAAGGGATAGTACTCACAAAGAGAAGGGAGAGAGGAGTATTACTAATGGAGAGACTGAGCATGGCATGGCAGGGGGAGGGATAATACTCAGAGAGGTGAGGAGGGATTGGAAGGTTGGAAGTCAACCAGGAGGAGGGTGGAGGAGTCTCAATTGAGAAGGGCAGGGGGAAGACACTGGGACACACTGTAAAAGCACCTTCTTGAGTGTCCCCAGAAAGGACAACCTGGGTGGGGTGGTGGTGATGGGCACAAGGAAAGAGGAGGGGAGGTTTACTAGTGTTGGGGGACTCCATACTCAAGAGAATCTTATGGGGCAGTAAGGAGGAGAGGCACAGTCAGATATGGGTGGAGTCCATACCAAGATTAAAGGCAGACAAGGCAGGACAGGCAATCCTAAGGTGCATAAGAAGGGGTAGGAGGAAACCACACATTGTGGTACATACGGGAAAAAATGACCTAGTGGGGGGAATGGTGGAGGTAACAAAGGAGAGGACTGAGGAAGTGGAAAGGTTGTGCGAAGAGACTGGGGAGTCTGTGGCATTCTCCGAAGTGCTCCCAGTACCCTGTGCAAGCACAGTGAGAAAGGAGGGGGGTTAGGGATTTGAACACATGGTTGGCAGAATGGTGTCAAACTAAGGAATATGGGGTTGTGGGTGTCTGGGGCAGTACCTGGGCTAATAACAATCTATTTGCAAGGGATAGGCTGCACCTGAGTGGGGAGGGGAAGGAGGTATTAAAGCAAAGACTGGGGAGGTATATTGCAACAAAGATGGATTTAAACTAGATAGGGGGTGGCAAGTGGACAGCAGGTAGGCAGGGATCCAATAGACTGGAGTCACAGCCTACCCCCAGGCTAGCAGGGAAGAACTTTGGGTGGCCAACAAAGGAGGGAGTAGAAGGAAAGAAATGAAGGCCAACGAAGGGAAGGGGGCAGGATTAAGGGTGGTCTTACTGAATGCAAGAAACTTAGGCAACAAATCTGCTGAGCTACAGGCACTTTTTGCAGTGTGGAGGGTGGATATTGCAGCTGTCACAGAAATGTGGGCAACTGAGCACCGGGACTGGGATCTGGTAATCCCAGAATACAAAGTATACAGGAAGGACCGTAAGGAAGGGAGGGGTGGTGGAGTGGAAGTCTATGTGAGGGAAGGGATCAAATGCACAAGGGACAAGGGTGAAGAAAGGAGAACAGAGGCAATCTGGGTCAGCTCCTAGACTTAAGGGTACGGAAACTGAGGTTTGAGGAGGTATACAGGCCACTGTCCCAGTCTAAGGAGCTTGACAGGGAATTAGCAGGACAAATCAGAAAGGTATGTAGAAAAGGGAATGTGATCATCTTGGGGGATTTCAACTTGCCGTGGGTTGACTGGAGCATTCTTGCCACCTCCAGTGCTAGGGAGCAAGTGCTCCTGGACACAATTCAGGAGGGCCTTCTGACACAGATGCTTAGTGTACCTACTAACCTAAAGAACACTTTAGATCTTGTGTTATTGAATGTGGAGGCAGTAAGGGAAATAAAGGTGGAGGACCGACTAGCTGACAGTGATCACCAAACAGTGTGGTTTAATATTACGATGTGCAGGGAGCCATAGAAATCAGTTACTCAGGTAGTAAACTTCAGGGGGGTAGACTTTGAGAGGATGCAGGATGTACTGAAAGGGAAACTAGAGGGCATAAGGCAGGAGATGAATGCAGAGCAGAAATGGGATATTATTAAATGGGGGATTACAGAGGCAACAGAAGCCTGCACCAAGGCACAGAATAAGAGGAGCAGAGCAAGAAAACCATGCTGGTTGAACAGCAAGGTAGAGGAGGTGGTGAGAGCAAAATGAGAGGCACACCAGAGGTATAGAAGGATGGGGAAGGAAGTGGATAGGGAGGAGTATGCAAGATGGTCCAGGGAGGTGACCAGAAATGTGAGAGAAGCCAAGGCCCAGAGGGAGCTGAGATTAGTGCAGGGAATTAACGGGGGGGGGACTTTTTTAGATACATCAGGGAGAAAAGGAAGTGCAAGAAGACAATAGTGAGGATAAAAAGGGGTGGGGAGTGGACAGAAAGGGTATGGAGCAGGCAGAAGCACTGAATGAATACTTCTGCTCAGTGTTCATGGAAGAAAAGGGGGACCACTACCATCATGGGCTGGGAGGGTGGGGACAGGGGGAGAGTAGGCAACAGATGGAAGAATTGAGTCAAGTAGAGTCCTAGAGGGACTGAGGGTACTGGAAGTAGACAAGGCACCAGGGCTGGATGGTATCCACCCCAGGATGCTGAGAGAGATGGTGGAGGGGTTGGCAGAGCTGCTGGTGGATCTGTACAACACCTCACTGGAGATGGGATGTGTGCTACTGGACTGGAGGATGGCACATGTAGTACCATTACACAAGAGTGGACCAAGGGATGAACCGGGTAATTATCACCCAGTAAGTCTCACCTCCATTGTATGCAAACTCATGGAGATAATACTAAAGGAAAGACTGGTATCGTACCTGGAGGACAATGGCCTCCAGGATGTGAGGCAGCATGGGTTTGTTTCAGAGAAGTCTTGTCAAACCAACCTGATACAATACTATGACTGGGTGACAGGTGAGCTGGATAAGGGTCGTGAGGTGGATGTTCTTTACTTGGACTTTAGCAAGGCCTTCAATTCTGTGCCTCATGGGCTTGGGGGAAGCTAACTGGTGTCGGGGTAGGGGCAAAAATGATGAACTGGATTACAAGCTGGCTGAGTGGGAGGCTGCAATGGGTGGTGATGAGAGGGGAGCTTTCAACTCCGAGGCCAGTGACAAGTGGGGTGCCACAGGGCTCAGTGTTGGGGCCGGAGCCAGTATTGTTTGAGCTCTTAATATCAGACATTGCACATGGGGTGGTGAGCAAGATAACTCTGTTTGCTGATGACACCAAAATCAGAGCAGTGGTGGATGGAGGGGAGGGATGGAAGCAGCTGCAGGGGGACCTAAGCAAGCTAGAGGAGTGGTCAGAGAGGTGGTAGCTGGGGTTAAATGCAAAGAAGTGTAAGGTTATGCACTTTGGGGTGAAGAACCCAAGGAGAGAATACTGGCTGGGAGGGGTTAAGCTGGAATCACTGAGGAGGAGAAGGCCCTATGGATAATGATAACAGGGACCATGGACAACACTGCCCAGTGCAGGAGAGTGGCTGCAAAAGTGAACAAAATGCTGGGATGCATAGAGAAGGGGTTTTCATCCAGGTGAAGAGAGGTGATCTTGCCCCTCTACATGTTGCTTGCAAGGCCACACTTAGAATATTGTGTGCAGTTTTTGGAGGCTGTACCTAAAGCGTGATATCAGGCTACTGGAGGGAGTGTGGAGGAGAGCAACAAAGGTGATATGTGGAATGGAAGGGACAAACTATAACAGCAGGCTGAGAGACCTGAATATGTATATCCTGGAGGACAGAAGGGACAGGGGGACATGATAGAGACATTCAAGTATCTGAGGGGAATCAATAAGGATGGGACAGATGGGGTCTTTAAGTTATGGAGGGGGAGGGTCACAAGGGGGCATGGGCTAAGAATAGAGGGGGGAAATTAGGAAGGAAATGAGGAGACACTATTTCACAGAGAGGGTGGTAGCAAAATGGAATGCCCTACCAGAATGGGTGGTATCATGTAAATCTGTGGACAACTTCAAAAGGGCATGGGACGGGGAACAAGGACAGTGAAGGTGGGGAGGTAGGGGGTGGCAGTGGGATGACAAATGGGAGGGGGGTTGGGGCAGCTGTAAACTAGGGGTGCTAGCTGCACACTTGAGCAGACTTAGTTAGACATGGTGGTCTGTTTCTGCTGGCACATTCGTATGTTCGTATGTCCGTATGGTGGGCTCACTGGGCTGGTGGCAGGTGGCAAGCCACAGGTTCCAGCTGGATGGCCGGTTAAGTAAGTTATCACAATTGCTCCCCATCCACACTTGTAGGTTATGTTTACTTGAATCTTATTATGTCATTCAGCACTGTGCACACATTTGAGCAGCCACCTGCCACCTCGAATGTGCAAGCTGATTCAGTACAGCAGACGTTCTGCTGTATTGAATCAGCTTGCACGTTCGAGAAGGCAGATGACTGCTTGAACGTGTGCACACCAGTCAGTGCACAGTGCCTGTGTGTGAATGTGTGAGGGTTCTAATTGGCACCTCATCCCCAGTGGTTTTTGCCCCATGCCTCCATTTTTCCCTATTGAAATTTGAAATGGCTCTCAGCCCTGGTTATCACAGCTCTGAGTATTTTGGTTTCACCCATGTAATGCTGATCCTAGCTAGGTAGGCATCTGAGAATTGCCCTTCCCCCTATGAAAATGGGGGCCCACAAAACATTTTGTTGCTAGGCCCACAAAAATTTAATCCAGTCCTGCTTGTGTGGAATGTGCCTCTCATTCATTTTAATAAATGTTAGCAAGCCAACATTTTTTGGTGAAGGATTGATGCACCTATCCTGCACAATGGCCCCAGCCAAACTGAATACACACTTCTTACTGACACTTGAGTGTGGACAGCTGAGGTATTTCATTTCAACCAAGGTCAATGATGGCCACTCAGTGAGCTTGCTGCTGCAGTATAGCAGGGGCACATCAATGATGTTAAGGTGCCTTGGGTCTGCCAAATATGTGTCAGCCATTTATTGTGCTTCCCGCAGCCCTGCTGCCTTATCAGTCTTTTCCTCTTCCCTTTCTTCCATGTCTTCAACACCCACCTGACATAAAACATCCCAAATGGGATTGAACATTTTCTCTTTTAACTTGTATGTATTCTCAGCCTGTTTCCCATGTCATGTGGTGGTAGCAACACCCAGTCTCTGGAGTTTCATGTTGTGCCTTAAATAAATGTGCCTTTAACATATGTGCCCTGTGTACCCTTCTTATTATAACTAAGGTCTGTAAACCTTGGACCTGCTAATGCCCACCTTGAATTATTGATGCCAGTCTGGCGTGGGTCCAGCACAGTGGCAATCCCAAAATCTTCAGACTGCAGAATGCCAGAAATAAGTGGATTGCAGTCTAAGATGTGGTGCATGTGTTCCATTACCACCTGCCACCAGTACTTGCTGCACATTCACCAGTGTCTACCTCAGCTCATGTAGTAGTTAGTTTTTGTTGACCAGGAAAGGAGGACTAGGCAATTCTGCCTATTGTTAGCCTTATTCTTGGGGAGAAGGGAAAGATACAGATGAAAACTGACATACAGAACTGCCAGAACAAAGGCTTATAATATCGCTTTTTATAATAATGCACTTGGATTCACCTTGGGTCTTACATAACAATTATTTCATAAAGTACCAAAAATAATAAATATTCACATGTGATATTATTCTATGCTCTCCAGATTCAAAAATGAGAGTGAAAAACACTGTTGCCACACTTTGGATTATATAAGAGATAAATATATTTTATTCACATATGTACAAGTCCTAAATAGTCATAACTAGCATACATATCAAGCATAATAAAAGCAATGTAAACATAAACTGTAATGTTAACAAAACAGGTTTTAGGAAATCAAGTAAATCAAGTAAAACAAGCAAATTTTAACAAATAAGCAATGTAAATGAGCAAGCACTAGTCAGCATAATACATGACAGTTTATACTATTTCTTTAGCATACTTATAAATAGCATGACCTTTTCTTTTTTTACTGAGAACTTGCAACTCATTACACTAGTGTTTCAGATTATCTTCGTATGATACTTGTTTAATCTTTATAGTATGAAAAAGGTATTTTCTTTAGATTTAAATTCAAGCTTAACCATGAACCCAAGGTTTGGAGCTAAAATGCACTAAGTTATCACTCCAGATAGCCAAATAAGTACTAAAAGTAGGATAAAGGAATACTTATGTTTTAGTTATCTGTAGATGTGGTCTTCTACTTTTTAGCTTTCAAAGTCTTGGTGAGAACTTTTGGTTTTGGATGACAAATGTCCTTGGTGGTGAGCTTGGCTTTAGTCTGCTGTCTTTTTCACTTGAACCTGGAACCGTAGAGTCTTTTGACATCAATGAAGAAATGCAGACTGGATCCTCCTTGCTTGATGTCACAAATCATCAAACGTCACTTTATGATTTAGTGAGAAAAATCAGACAACAAGATTTTAGAAGCTCAGCACAGTCTGTAGAAAGATTTCTCCCTGGCGACAGCAATGTTGTTTTGAGTAACTGGACTCTGACACTTTTCTGTTTCAGTTAATTTCTGCTTTTGGACCTGCAACTTTGGACTCACTGCTATTCAACAGCACTGCAGGCTTCCTGGCTGGTAAATTCCAAAGTCAGTCTCCTGTTCAGGCTTATAACAGAAATTCCAAAACATTACTTTTAGCCCAGATTCTCAGTATGCAAAACATAGGCCTTGCTTAATCCAATACTGGAAGAAAGTCCTTTCTGTAACAGTCAGTTGCAGCAGTTGGTTTAGCACCCCCTTGTGGTGGCAATATCAAAGCCCAAATAATGTTCCAAGCAGGTGTGGCTTCAGGCTTTTGGCCTAGTACAAGTCCAAACTCATCCAAAATTGCTAGAACATCCAACACAGGTCTTCACACACTGAAGAATTAAGCAGTTCTGGGCTGGCTTTGCCAGCATCCCGTTTATGTCCCACTTACTGGGCGACATCACCATCAAGTTAAGATTGGTCTGAGTACTCTATGAGGGTGTTACTGTTAGCCCCTCATAAGCCATTTTTTATCCATATGACCTCATCCTGAAAAACTATTTTTGATATAAAACAACTTTTCTTTTTTGCATCTATGTGCACCTTTGTACATAAATAAGACTCACATTTTTAGATGGAACTAAAGGAGAGGATTCATTTGAGACCAAACATGATGGTGTCAATTCTAATGTAAAATCCATAATTTATAAAAGCATTATAAAACTTTTTCCTTTATATGTAACCCCTCCCCGTTACCCAGGATTACTAGAATCCCAGTAAGACCTAGTGGTAGGCAGGGAAGGCAGCTTATGAAACTCCAGTTAAATGGATTTCACACTGTCTCACTCTGTTCTCAGTCTCAGCTGAGACCGAGGGATGACATCATTTAGAACTGTCGCAGCTGCATAAGCCATACTGGAATGTTGCAGTTGGAAGTTAGAGTAGAACATTGGATAATTTGAAGTCAGTCTGTGAGTTTAGTAGAGTCTGAGCAGTCAAGAGAAGAGGTGCTCTGCTGTAAGCAGGCCTTCAGAGCTCTAAGCTCTGTCAAAGAACTACTTTTGTTGTATAGATGTGTGTTCTCACCTGAAGAGGAACACAGGAAGAGCACATTGAAGTGGTGGAGACCGCTTTCAGTGGTTCAGGGCCCCATCCCTGTGGGGATGGGGAGAAGGAATCAGCCTGCTTCCAGTGGCAACCTCCCTGGTCCAGCTAGGGAAAAGAAGCTGCGTGATTTAAGTTCGTGCTGAGGCACCAGAAGCTCTGGATGAGGGTTCTTTTAGGAGAAAAATCCTGTGGGGCATCTGCAACCAAGGGGAGAGTTCACTCTGCTAAAAGGCCATGTGTTTTCACCTGAATCAAGATGAAAGTAAAGGGAATGTTACTGTGGGGTCAGGAAAAGACAGCCAAGTACAGTTTGGAAGATGTGGGGATTGGACTGCTTAACTCAGTGGGGGGTCTAGAGTAATGGACACAGCCTCTTATTAAGTATGTTCAAGTTCAGCATAAATGGGATGTAAAGACAGTAGATTTAATATGACTACATTTAAAAAAGAATCTACACAGCAAAGTGTTTTAAAGGATGAGGTGTTACAGTCCAGAGAAATGGCCGGGTATGAATTATGGGAGCGAGAGGTGGGAGACCCCCCCATCAGTAGTAACCAAATTCACCTCTTCGGATTTGCTCTGGGACACCTGTTGCTTTCTCTCAGGTACTTGGCCAGTGCCTGAGGAAAGTACCCAGAGATGGGATTGATGAGGAAGATTCCGTTATGGAGCAGAAGTGCTCATAGATGGTTTAGGGAGCCTCCAGTAAATGTTTCCATGCTATATGGAAAGTGTCCAAGTGACTGGCAAGGGAGCTGAGCCAGGGAAAACCCAGAGCAGCATACAAGTTCAGGCTGTGTGCCCAGTGGGTTTCAGAGCCTGAGGGCTAAAGTGATGAGGATGTGTTCTGGTCTCCTTAAATCTGCATTACCAGGAGTGTAGCCCTGTGGGGGTCCACCTATGCTTTGTTTATTCTGTTGGATGTGAATAAAAGCCACACTTTAGAATCTCACTTCTGGTGTTGGACATTGAAGTTATTGCTTCCTTTGTCTGGAGTTACTTGGGTGCCCCTGTTGCAGAGTAGCAAAACCTAGCCAATGTGCCGAGTGACATATTCTTCCCCGAACCCAGCCCACCAGGTAGAGCTGTCAGATAGAAATGGCATACCTGGGTGGGGTTTACAAAAATGGAGGTACTGCTGATGATCTGGGTTTGGAATTTAGGGATGAATGTAAGAAAGGTTGCTTGGACAATGGCTAGTGTTTTGGTTATCTGGCAGTGGGTAGCCCAAAACAGCTGAAGCAATGTTAACTAATGTGCCGCTGTGTGCTGTTATCCATGTGCTGCTATTAAAATGCTAACTGTTTACCAAGGAGCAGTAAAGCCTGAGAGTGCATGCCCTTGGCTTGCATCAAATTACAGCATTTGCCAGTTTTTGAAAGTGTTTGTGGCAAAGAAAAGTGTGGAAAACTGTGGGTAGCAAAAGGAAAATTGTGCCCTAGATGTTGGAAATGCTTTCTGTGTGAACTGAGAGACTTGAGCATAATGGCCATGAAAAATGGTTGAAATGGGCTCCTGCTGTGGAGTCAGTTGAAAAAAAAAAGTGTGGTTTTGCAGTTTAAATTTGCCTGCTCGACGATCACCGTGAGGAGAAGAGCACAAGAGGAAAGATGCTCATTTGCATGGCTTTGAGTGATTGCTGAGACTGCAATCAGTCCCGCCCCAACCCAGCTCTAGAGCGACTGCATAAGCATTCGAGAGGGATAGTGAGTGAAGTGTGTGAACTGGCTTACCAGGAGGAGCGTCGCGGTGACTGAAAGTGCTGTAAAAAGTTTAAAAACTGACTTTCCTGTTTGAATTCGGGCTCAACCCAAATCTCAATTGACTGGACTGTGAGTGTGTTGTTCAGAGGGATGATCGGCAGGACTGCCAACCCACTTCTTTCCAGAGGCCTCCAAGACTGGCTGCAGGCCGTTTTTCCATCACAGCAAACAGCTACTGATAACAGTGAGTACCAACAGAAATAATTGCTCAAACTGTGTGATTTCACCAAAAGCCAGCTGAATCTGTGTGCAGCAGTGTAATCACTTTGCAAAGAAGGACTGTGTTAAGATTTACCAGCAAAGGTAAGAATTCTAAGCAATCGACTGTGAGCATAATTATAGGTTCAGCTTCAGTATAATTTTCAAGGCCATGTGAGAGACTGTGAGTTGTATCAGATATGCAGCAAGAAATACAGGCAATCCTGTGCTATGAAATACTGAGGTGTTAAGGGACTGTAAGCTAGAGCAATGTCTTCAGAGAGTAAAAAGTCCATGGTAAATCATATGAATGTGCTAGGAAAAAGAACAGTGCAAGTTTGTGGAGTTTGAGCAAAGTTATCAGTAGAGTGTTTGAATCGGATGCACAGTGGCTTGACCCAATTACAGAATGTTGATGGGTAGGAGTGCAGCCACCGCCATTACAAGGTGGGGTAGTAATTTTAAACACAGCAGCAGAGGAGCCATTTTGAAAGAGAAAGAAAGTTTTCAATGATGTGGGACTTGAAATAACAGTGGGCGTTGTTTGTCTTTTCTCTGCAGTCATGGCTTCAGGACCAGCCCACTACCTGGATCATGCCTGGGGTTTGATAGCAGGAGAAGTTAACAAGTTAAGGGACATTGAGGGATGTTACTATGGGGAATGACTGCCTCCTCATGTGGCGATTCCTGGGTATCCAGTGCGAGTATGTGTAATGTGTTTAAATGCTGGAAGGGACATCTTCATGGTATTTCAGTGTTCTGGGTGCCTAGAGAAATATGGTTTATTTAAAGCACACAAGATTCGTTTGGCTCCCACATGGACACAAGTTCAAGAATCTGCAGTTGGCAGCACCACAGCACCAAGTGGAGCCTGTTAAAGAAGGCCCCTCAGAGTGTGGCACAAAGCAAGAGGGTGCAGATTTACAGACAGAACAATGAGCTGCTGTTTCAGAGTCTGACACAGACAGACATTTCAGGAAGAGCATCAGTAGGCCCTTGAAGAGAGGAGTCTATTCCAAGTCTCATAGGTGAAGATGAGATGAGGGAGACCTTTGAATGGGAGATTTTGACCTCCACACCCAGTGAAGAGTGGACAGTCTCAGGAGTGAGGATGACTGCTCACTCCTGGGCACAGATTCTCAGTAAGGAAGAAGAAGAAGAGGGGCAACCTATGTGGCCTTGTGAAAAAGGAACTGGTACACAACCTCAAGCTCTTGCCTCAGAGGAATGTGTGGAAAAAAGTGGTGATTCCACTGCCCTGGCTGTGCAAGAAGAAGCCAGGGATCCATTTTTTGTGTCATTAAGAATGTGTAGCTGGCAGAACCAGGACTGGCCACCCCCAAGCCAGGCCAGAGGTCTCAAGTTGACCAAAGCTAGTAAAAAGGAAAGACTGGTTGGTAGGGAAGTGAATGAAATCTACAGGATGTCCTTTCCTACCTTTCCTCGGAGAGTCTGGGAGGAGATTGAAAAAAGCAGAAAATCCTGGATTTGGGAAGAAGCAATGAAATATATGCATCCTGGTGCAAACAAGCATGTCAAGAACAGAATATTTCAAGAAAAATACAGCCAGAGGAAAAGAGCCATGGACTGCCCTCCCAGGCTCCCTCCGGCACGCCGTGGAAACACCCGGCCAATGTGCAGCCAGTGCCACCTCAGCCACCGCTCAGTTCCACAGCCCCAGACTCCTCATCCAGAAAAGCCATGCACCGCCCTCCTAGGCTCCCTCCAGCATAGCTGCAGGAACTCCCGGCCAGTGGGGGGCCGGCGCCACCTCAGCCACTGCTTAGTTCCACAGCCCCAGATTCCTTGGCCAGAAAAGGTATGGCAACTGCCGCAACCAATCAGAACACTAGCGCCTTTGCAGGCGGCGTCTGTATTGGTCCCTGGAAAAACCCATTTTTTGCTCTGAAATTGCTTCAAAATTAGACTGTAATTACTCAGTGTTTTATTGTTAAGGGTGTCTACTGCATATTTTGCCTGTTTGCTAAAGTCAAGACTGCAGGATTAAGTGTTACAGCTCTCTTGTTGACCCCTTGTACTGGCTCCAGACTTTGGGTGCCAAAAGAATACACATTGCCTTTGTGTAGCTTAACCGATCCCTCTGCTGCTTGTCTGCCCCTTTGCCCACAGCCCTATTTAATTCTGCTCTCCTGCCAGCCATGGACTGCCCTCCCAGGCTCCCTCCAGCATAGCCATAGAACTCCCGGCCAGCAGGCGGCTGGCGCCACCTCAGCCGCTGCTCAGTTCCACAGCCCCGGACTCCCCAGCCAGAAAAGGTACAACTGCTGCAACTTTTATGCCCATCCCCTCCCCCACCCACACCATTTATTAAATACGCTCGCTTCCCACCCATTTCACTAGGAATGCCCCTTCTTATCTGTGCTCCCCCAATCACACCATCCTGTGCCCATCATCAGCTCACCACATCTTAGTTTTCTATATTATAGGGTACTGTATCCCTAGTGCAGGAAAATCTCCATTAGGCACACCTGCCCATCCCCTTAGCCCTGTCCTTCTGACACTACCACTGCACTAGCAGCCCTTTTCCATGCTCCTACAGGCCACCAGAGCACAATATACTACCTCCAAGCCCCAAAATGTGGGGTCTCTTATGGCTTTGTATATGACCTCTCCTATTAGGAACTCCAGATGGTCTTTATATGCCCAATGGCCCAGCACCTTGTTTGGACTACACTCCTATTCTGTGCCTTATGATAAATGGCACCTTCTCGCCTGCTTGCCCCTGCAAGACCAAGGATATTAGACTGCACCCTTATAGTTGGTTAACCCACCCAAGTGGCACGTATTCGATACGGCGACCACGGAGTATGATCCCTATCTCGCAGTATACCTGTACTCCCAGGTATCACTCACTCAGAGTTCTACTAGCTGAAACCACAGGAGGTGTTTTCCTCAGTGGGAATAATGTATTGCCCAACACCAACAAGCATGAATTGCGGGAAAAGATCAGGTTTCCTAAACTGTCTTCTGCCACACTCAGAAAAATCCTTTTTCTCCTTCTTCTATGCTCAGGCAATGTAGAGCTAAATCCTGGCCCCCCCAGCACCAATCTCCTCACCCTCAGACCTGCCCTTGTTAAAAGGCTTGAGCTTTGTGCACATTAATGTATGTAGCCTACTAAAAAAATTCACCCTTATCCAAGCTTGGGTATCTCACATTTCTCCTGATATATTAGTGATTTCTGAATTGTGGCTTAAACCGCCAACTACTGACGCAGAAGTAAACATCCCCTACTATGCCTTATTCAGGGCAGATAGGCATACTAGAGGAGGTGGTGTGGCCATATATGTAAAAGATAAACTCTCAGCCTCCTGCACTAGTGCATCTTCTGTTGCTAATGAAAACGAATGTCTTACCCTCAAAGTGGAAATTACCCAGATGTGCGTCGTCCAGCTAATAGGATGTTATAGGCCCCCTCTGCCAGCCTAAAACTTCTATCTCATCTAAGTGATACTCTGGAATGAGGATCACTCGAAACCATCGTCCTTGGTGACATCAAACTTGACTGGCTGTCCAGAATCAGATGCTCCACTTGTTACCTTTTGTCATGCCCATGGATTGACCCAGCTTATCAATGATCCAACCCGCCCTAATAATAAAAATCCTGATAAAAGCACCATTCTGTATGTTCTACTAGTAAGCAAACCGCACCTCTTCTCCAACACTAACACCTTTTTTTCTGACATAAGAGACCATTGTTTTATCAGAGGAATAAGGTCATCCAACAAACCTTACGCTGCATATAAATTTTCCCTGAAGAGATCAAGACGTAACTTCAACATAGTTGCCTATATTAATGACCTAAAATTCTCCTTGCACTGGCAGGAGCTTTACTTAGCTAAAACAATCACTGCAGCCTATGACATCTTTCATGACATTCTATCAGGGGCCTTAAACAAATATGCCTCCTGACCAAAGTCCGCACAAAGAACAAAACCAACAAATAGCTCTCCCCCGAAGTCAGATCTCTGCTTTTTGAGAGAGATAAGCTCTGAAAAAGGGCTCATAAACTAAATACACACAATGACTGGAACCTTTTCAGAAAGGCACTTAACCCATGCACCAAAGCGATTAAAGAAACAAAGGCTTCCTTCTACCGTTCAGATCTTGATGATGCCTCAAAGAACCCCTGTAAGTTCTGGAGCACTATAAAGGACTTGATGGGACACTCTACAGGTAATTGCCTCCCGAACAAGATCTTTTATGGCAATACCATGCTTAACGAAAGGAGTGAGATCCTAGATTCCTTCAACAACCATTTCGCTACCGCAGGTCTAGCGTTCGATAACTCCCCAGCCTGCAAGATATGCTCCATGACTGATTACTCTCCTCAGATACCCGATGATACATCAACTCTATTTAAGCTTCTACCCGATTCCCTAAAAGAAGTTGAAGACCTCCTATTACACCTGTCTACCAGAAAAAGTGCAGGCGCGGATTCACTGGAACCCTACTTCCTCAAAATCGCATATCACGTCCTTGCCATCCCCATCACTCATCTATTCAATCTATCCCTCTCACAGGGCATCCTGCCGCCCATTTGGAAGACTGCCCATGTCATCCCACTCCTCAAATCAGGCGACCCAAGTGATCTCAACAATTACGGGCCCATATCCCTCCTGCCAGTGCTTTTCAAACTATTGGAAAAAATTGTGAATGTACAGCTAAGGTCCTTCCTTGAGTCAACAAATCAACTGAACCCTATGCAATCCAGATTCAGAGCACAACATAGCACTATCTCAGCTCTGGCTAAAGTCATGAATGACTCTCTGAAAACCCTTGACATAAAGAACTTTACATGTGTGGTCTTTTTAGACCTAAACAAAGCTTTTGACACCGTCAACCATACCCTACTCCTCTCCTTGCTACAAACCGTTGGAGAGTACTCCACCTCACTGCTCTGGCTCTCTGACTACCTCACAGGATGATTCCAACAAGTTAAAGCAGAAGGTGAGCTGTCCCCTCTCAAACCTCTCCTACGTGGAGTACCACAGGGATCTATCCTAGGTCCGCTTTTATTCGCAATCTACATAAATAGCATTGACCATCATATAAAAAACACCAATATCCACTTATTCGCAGATAACATGGTCCTTTACATTAGTTGGCCCATGCCAGAGGCAGCCTGCAATGACCTCCAAACTGAATTCGACCTCCTGCAGAGCCAGTTAATTCACAAAAAATTACTTCTGAACGCCAAAAAAAACAAAAGCTATGCTCTTCTCTCCACTTGACCACTCACCCAATCCAACAGCCTGTGGTTCTAGTCCTACAATTAGTACAATATTAGGTGAAGTGCTGGAATTCGTAACCAAATTCAAATGCCTGGGAGTTTGGATCGATAACAGACTCTCCTTCACTGAACATATCGAGGACTTACTGAAAAAACTACGACAAAGGCTTGGTCTATTCTTTAGGCTAAGATAATTCCTGACTACAGACGCCAAAGAAAGGCTGGTCCAAACCACCTTCCTATCCCTGGTGGATTATGTGGACTTTTTGTATAGCCATGGTCCCACCTACCAATTGGCTAAACTGGACACGCTGTATCACAGTGCAATTAGGTTTATGATGGGTCTCCCTAATTCTACCCACCACTGTGCCCTGTATGTGGTAGTGGGATGGTCCTCCTTTACACTCAGATGCCACAAAAATGCTGCTCTCTGGACCTACCATGCCCTTACAAGCAAATTACCCCCATACATCTCTGGCTGCCTACCTCTTAGTGTTACAGGAAAGTATGTGCTTTAAACTACTCCTATATCTCCCTCATAGTACCCAGAATTAGTTCCTGATTCGGTTAGGCAGCAATTAGCTTCATGTTGCCCACCCTGTGGAACAACCTGCAAAGGACACTTAAACTGAGCGTCCTTATCTCTTTACCTAACTTCAAGGCATTATACGCGCACGCGTGGTGAGTGAAGTCTGCAATTGTTTTGCCCGACAAATACCAGCTCCAAACTAATTCCTAGCTTGCCCCCAGGCTTGAATCCTGTTTGCAGCTGCTTCCAAGGCACGGGCGTAGTCTCACCTAATATCTAGAGTGAAGCGGATTTACCATTTAATGTATTAGTATTGCACTTAACACTCCACACCCCTCATATCGCTTCTTACTCCTATATGCTGTTGTACCCCTCTCCTGATATACAGTTATGACTCTACTTACTCACGGGGTCTGTAAACCATATTCTATATTATCCTTTGTCTGGGGTAAACTGTGTTTGTTTATTCGATTTACTGTCTTTGAATAACTTTCTCTGAGGGCAGTGCCCTATCTGTACAATGTATTAGCCTTGTGCTGAATGTGATATCTACTGTATGTATACATGTGAAAAACTGGTCTTCCTTGTAAATGAGTTCTGCTCAAAGGAGACTGCCTGTATAAATAAAGACTTTGATTGATTGATTGATTGAAGAGGCAGGACACTGTTTATGGACACTGTTCGAATAGTGGATGGAGCGGGACATGAAACCTTTCACAGTGTGAATTATGAGTGCCCAGATGGGTTAATAATTCAAGCACCTGAACCGTTGTGCTATTGTCCACAATGCAAAGATCTTCCTGCTAATATGCCCATGCCTACCAAATGGAAAGCAGAGCAGTGGAAGCCAGTGCAGCCACTCCAGTCATTGCTGTACCAATGTTGTTCCGCCAGTCTGGATGTCCAGGAACCAGGTGCCCTACATTCATCAGTTCTACAGTATACTGGCTTTCCAGAATCCATTGACTGGCCCACCAGATGACTTCAGATCCAGAGAGGACACCAGCCAAGCTGTATCCTGATTCATCGTCTGGGTGTCAGATGACTTCAGACCAGCTGTTTTCCTTTTTGTTCCTGTTCTAAGGTTCTATCTCCAGAGATGACATCAACCCAGCAGTTTCCAAATGTGCTGTAGTTTCCCAGAAGATGTCCACCCTGCTGTATCGGAAGAATGCTGCCAGGGAGAGTCTTCAGCTGAGGACCAGGTGTGGTACCATTTTCGTTCTACAAGGGACTGGTAAGTCCAGACTTTTCTATTCTTATGACATTGCAGTACACACACTACACTAGCAGACTCCAGATGTTTGAACTGTCCTCAAAGACTCTCCCCTTCGGGACGTTGGTCTGCTAGAACTGTGCTTCACGGGGCTCCAGCCCAGGAGAGCCTCTTTAATGGACTTGCCTTCGGGCACTGTGGTCACTAGTGGGACTTTTAGGGTACTCCATCCCCCAAATATTGTGTATTGTAAATAATGTTGTTGTTTTCTACTGTTTTCTAATGTTTATACTGTTTTTTCTACTTTCCTAAAAAAAATCTTTTTGGGATTCTCCAGTGTTTAGATGGTAGGGGTTTAGATAGACAGTGTATGTATATTAGGAGTGTGTGTTGTCTTTCTTCTTCTTGCAGGTGTTCCTGAAGAAGATAGAAGAGAAAACAAGATAAGGAGGAAGGACTCAGTGGAGTTCCTCAGTAGTACTTTAGAGGGTAGTGTTTAAAGTACTGTTGTTGTTGTTGTTACTGTGTGTAACTTTTTTCTTTCACAGGTATGGTTGTGGGGGAGTATGGGAGTAATGCATAGTGTATGGTATTAGCTACTGGTGTGTGGTTGCATGGTGCCCAGGGTCAGGGAGGTCCCCTGTTTGTTTTGTTTTGGGAATTCTAAGTTAGAGGCAGACAGATTTTCCCTAGAGGGCTAAGGGGAATAGACAGGCTGTGGCCCTGACCTGCAATAGGGGTTGCAGTACTGATCTATTAGGGCTATGCTCTGGACAATTCTACTGGAGGCACTAGGTATCCAGAGTCAGCGGGTGGAATAGAGGCTGATGTGTCAGCCAAAGGCCTCTAGGCTCTTAGTGTTGTCTGTCTGTGCTGGCATATGGTAGGGGAGAAGGTAGTGCTACCTCCCCATAGTCAACACATGGGGTGAGATGGCCTAAGTCGGGTGACTAATGACTGCGGACAGTCATTTTCCTGGCCCAGGTTGAGTGTAATCCCCTGTCACCTGGGGTTACTAGAATCCCAGTAAGACCTAGTGGTAGGCAGGGAAGGCAGCTTGTGAAATTACAGTTAAATGGATTTCACACTGTCTCACTCTGTTCTCAGTCTCAGCTGAGACTGAGGGATGACATCATTTAGAACTGTTGCAGCTGCATAAGCCACACTGGAATGTTGCAGTTGGAGGTTAGAGTAGAACGTTGGGGAATTTGAAGTCAGTCTGTGAGTTGAGTAGAGTCTGTGCAGTCAAGAGAAGAGGTGCTCTGCTGTAAGCAGGCCCTCAGAAATCTAAGCTCTGTCAAAGAGCTACTTTTGTTGTATAGGTGTGTGTTCTCACCTGAAGAGGAACACAGGAAGAGCACATTGAAGTGGTGGAGACTGCTTTCAGTAGTTCAGGGCCCCATCCCTGCGGGGACCAGGGGGGAAGGAATCAGCCTGCTTCCAGGGGCAACCCCCCTGGTCTGGCTAGGGAAAAGAAGCTGCATGATTTAAGTTTGTGCTGAGGCATCAGAAGCTCTGGACGAGAGTTCTTTTAGGAGAAAATGCCTGTGGGGCACCTGCAACCAAGGGGTGAGTTCACTCTGCTAAAGGGCAGTGTGTTTTCACCTGAATTAACAGGAAACTAAAGAGACTGTTACTGTGGGGTCAGGAAAAGACAGCCAAGTACAGTTTGGAAGATGTGGGGATTGGACTGCTTAACTCAGTGGGGGGTCTAGAGTAATGGACACAGCCTCTTATTAAGTATGTTCAAGTTCAGCACAAATGGGATGTAAAGACAGTAAACTGAATGTGAATACATTTAAAAAAGAATCTACACAACAAAGTGTTTTAAAGGATGAGGTGTTACAGTCCAGAGAAATGGCCGGGTATGAATTATGGGAGTGAGAGGTGGGAGACCCCCCCATCAGTAGTAACCAAAGTCACCTCCTCGGATTTGCTCTGGGACACCTGTTGCTTTCTCTCAGGTACTTGACCAGTGCCTGAGGAAAGTACCCAGACATGGGATTGTTGAGGAAGATTCCGTTATGGAGCAAAAGTGCTCATAGATGGTTTTGGGAGCCTCCAGTAAATGTTTCCATGCTATATGGAAAGTATCCAAGTAGTTGACAAGGGAGCCAAGCCATGGAAAACCCAAAGCAGTGTACAAGTTCAGGCTGTGTGCCCAGTGGGTTTCAGAGCCTGAGGGCTAAAGTGACGAGGATGTGTTCTGGTCTCCTTAAATCTGCATTACCAGGAGTGTAGCCCTGTGGGGGTCCATCTATCCTTTGTTTATTCTGTTGGATGTGAATAAAAGCCACACTTTAGAGTCTCACTTCTGGTATTGGACATTACAGTTATTGCTTCCTTTGTCTGGAGTTACTTGGGTGCCCCTGTTGCAGAGTAACCAAACCTAGCCAATGTGCCGAGTGACATATTCCTCCCCGAACCCAGCCCACCAGGTAGAGCTGTCAGATAGAAATGGCATACCTGGGTGGGGGTTACATACAGATCTGTAAAAAGTATTTACAAATTTCAGAAGGACATTTTATCTTGTTTAAAATTATGTTAGTTTGGCATAGCTGCTATCATTAGAACTGTGTAAATTTAATAAAACTTCTTTAAGACAGGGCTCTCCTTTGTTTAAAGTAAATGAACCGTGACCTCATGTTGCTATCCAGAGGCTTATAATCCACCTGACTAGTTGTTTCTATTAGATAAACACTTCAACTCTCATTCCATTGAAAAGGTGGCTAGGTCAGCTTACTTTAGACACCAAGCTTGTCAATATATTTTAAACAGTTTTGGGGCTACAGATTTTTGTAAATAGCTCACAATACACTTTGTTGATGGGTTTAAAACGTACGCACTGGGTAGGTACATGCATTTCCAATAATCTGTATAGTTTTGAAATGTATCAGAGTTTTTGTATATTTTCTATAAATAAAAGTCTTAGGACCAGATAGTCAAAACTTTGCCCTGGGGCTAAATTAACACAGCTCGGCGGGCAAACTTAGCCTGGAGCACAAAGCAAGCTATATTCAAAAGGAATAGCCTGGGGCAAACAGCTTCTGAACATAGCATGGAAATGAGGCCGAGCAAATTGGGCTGGGAGTGCAGGGAAAACAGCCCTGGAATAAAACAGCTCTGAATATAGTAACCAGGAAGTGCAAACCACAACAGCAACACAGTGCACAGTGACGTGAAGCTAGGTAGAGGTGAACGATGTGGCCAATGTGTGTGTGCCAGCAAATGTGTGGACCCAGTACAGCTGCAGGCAGCAGTGCATGTTAAGGTAGAGTGTTCAAAACTGTATAATATTTCCCAAACTGTCTACGCAGTGCTAACATGTTTGCGTGGGTTTAGCACAGGGCTAAACTGTTAGTCCAGTGCAAACACGTTTGCCCGGTGCTACACTTTGCCATATTCAAAAGTGATATGCAAATGAGCCTACTTAGGTAGTCTCTGGGCAAACATCTAGATTAGCATCTCATTATGCCCTGATCTGCATGCAGTTTGCACTGGGCTAATGGTTTTGCCCTGAGCTAAACCCGCACAAACGTGTTAGCGCTGCGCAAACAGTTCAGGGAATATTATACAGTTTTGAACACTGTACTTTCACATGCACTTTCACTGTGTATAGTGACAGGCCCAACATGCAGGCATTTACTGACAGTGGACATTACTGTTACACTGTTGTGTGACCCACAGATGCTGCACCACTGGCATGGGATGCTCACAGTGACATATACATGTCCTGCTTTGTGTGCTGTGGCAGTTGTACAGCTGTTTAGTATGTGGTCCGGGAGGGCATTTATTATCAGAAAGGCACACAGGTATTCCCAATACTGGCCCATGTGCACAGCATGATGTGTCCCAGCCTTGTGGCCATCTCTGATCTGTGGCACAGTCTGGCCACCCGTACACTCTCCCCTCAACTTCCTCCATGCCCACAGTGCTGCATGTTTATGCTGGCATCTGTTGGTGTCCACAGAAGAGTGGTCCGCAGGTGTGTGCTGTATGGCCACACTGCCATGCTGTCCACTGGTGGCAGGTTTACACCACTTACTGCCTGGCATGGCTGGGACTGGTGGCAGATGATGGCATCATTGTGATGCCATCAGTGAGCAGCATGTTTCCTCTATGTCTGTCTTTGTCTATGTGTCATATTTATTTGTTAGGGTGGCACAAAGCCACGCAAAAGCCATGCAAACACCGCGCAAAGCCATAATGTCACGCAAAGCAAATTGCCCAGGGTTAAGACTACCCTTTCCTGGGTGGTAATGTGCACCACACTAAGTGTCGCACTAAGTCACACAAAGCCACTTTGTGCAGCGCTAGTCTCTAAATATAGCATTGCTCCTGTATTCATGTACACACCCACTCAGTTTGCCCCTTGCATACATTATGCTTTTGTCTGGCGCTAATCCAGTTTCCATGTGCTATTTGGCCGTTTGAATATAGCAAACCCAAGCTAATCCCATGCTAAACCTGTGCAAATAGTTTTTGCCAGGCACAAAGTTTTGAATATCTGGCCTCTAATTTCTTAAAGCCAGTCTAAATCTATGCTAACCTCTGAGATGTGCTGGGGCTGGTACTGAAAAACAAGGTTGTAAATTATGTCAAGTTTCAAGCTCTTCTGCTACTAATTGGAAGAGGCCATTTAATTTAAACAGACTATCCTGGAAACATTTTTTTTTCTGAAGTTGACCATATATGCTGTATTCCTTTTTCATGGCATCATTCCTCCATTTCAAGACTCAAGCCTTAAGCACCATCGCCCTTGTTTTAAAGATTCATTTAGACTTTAATTTGACCAGAAACATTTATAGGACTTAGTAATTAAGGCAATATATGGATAGAGAATAACAATTAAGAATATAATAATATTATAATAAAATATTTAACTCAAATAAGTTCTGTTCCTACATTCCCCCCTTTTGAATTAAAATGCATCTCAAAAATGCATTTTTTAATTCAAAATGATAATTCTACTATATATGGGTGTATAGTTTTAAGCATTGCAGGGAAAATGAAACATAAAAGACAAAGTTGCATCATCCTGTGGTAACTTATGACATCATCAGCGCATTACATCATCCCATATGACATCACAGGATGTGACATCACTAGATTACATAATTGGAGATGTACTATTTTGCATAGATAGGTGTACAGTATTACATGAACTAACATGATTAAACATGATCACAACTGTGTACACTTTGCAAATACAATTTTTTACATTGTCGAACATTTCAATACAACAAATTCTCTTTGTTCATTAACTTTTAAAATCAGCATTACAATTGACATTTTAACTAGACTCTAATTCCTGATCACCAATCATAGATTCATGTAGAACATTTTCCCATGTTGTATTACATTCATGATATTGCCTCAACTGATTAATATGAACCCATTTAGGTACTACCTCTCCAGTGGTTTTATGCTTTAGTTCATTTGGTAGGCTACAGGTGAGATTTTGTCAGTGATCACAAAGGGTCCTTGCCAACTCGGAAGAAAATTTTTGATCTTGGCTTTATCTCTACTGTAGTTAAAGTAAAACACTTTATCACCAGTTTGATACTCTTTTGGACTAGTCTTCCTGTCATAATATGACTTAGAAGCTTCAACACTTTTCTCTGAGTTCTTCTGAGCAAATGCAAATGTTTCTCTCAAATGCTTTTTTAAATGGGTTACATATTCATGTGCTGTAGTGGCACATGCTGAATTTACATTTCCTGTGGTATACAGGAGATGTAAAGGTAACATCATCTGTCTTCCTATCATCATTTCAAAAGGAAGAACATCTGTACACTTATTAGGAGTAGCCCTTATGGCCATTAATACCAGTGGTAACTTTACATCCCAATCTTTTCCTGAAGAACCAATATATTTCTTCAGTATATACACAATTGTTTGATTAGTGCATTCCACCTGTCCAGATGACTGTGGATGGTGGTACACATACACAGTAGTTTTCTCTGTACTCCTAGAATTTTCCACACATTCTCTATTACCACTCCTGTGAAATGAGGACCTCTATCAGATTCTACTCTTAATGGTAATCCCCATCTCCCCATCGACTAAACACATGGTCTGTTAATAAGAAAGCAGTGGTTTTGGCAGTGATATTTGGAGCAGGTATACACTCGGCCCATTTTGTGAACAGACAAGTAACTGTCAAAAGGTATTGGTTATCCCTTGAAGATCTGGTAACAGGACCAATCCAGTCAATCTGGATGTCTGACCAAGGCATAGCGATGCCTTTTGACTGTAGTGGTGCTCTATGTCTGGGAGTGGCTGGTTGGAACTTGCAACAGGTTATACACCCCTGTATATACCCTGCAACATCATCATACATGTAGGGCCAGTAGGCTATCTCTTTCAAGATTTCATAAGTTCTTCTATCCCCCTATGTGTTCCTGTTGGTTCATCATGGGCATGTTGTAACATAATTCCCCTCTGGCCTAAAGTAACCACCCATTGGACCTCATGTAGGTTTTTACCAAATCTTACCAAGAGATTGTTTCTTAATTGGAAGTTGTCCTTCTGGTTACACATGGCTCTCAGGTCCTGGCTATCCTGTAGGTCATTGTCAGAAATCATGTTTTCAGTGGGATCCTTAATGAAATGATAAAATGCTCCTACCACTTTATCCTATTGTTGCATTTTCACAAAAGCAAAGTCAGGTTTTTCACTATACAGGTGTAGAACCTTATTTTACTGTTCCTGTGGCTTTTGTCTGCAGGTGACCACATCTATCTTAGCCTGGACAGAAGGGACAAAGTTCCATTCTTCTCCACTTAAAGCACCCTCCCTAGCCAGAGCATCTGCATGGTCATTTCCTGTTTTGTCTGGTCCCTGAACTTTGGAGTGTCCTTTCACCTTTTTCCAATAAACAACCAATTTATGCTCTTGAACCAACTGACATATTGCTAAGATAAGGTCTGCATGCATCACCTTACTGCCTTTTGAATTGATCATACCATTCACCTTCCACCCTGGTAAATGTGTAAGGAAATCCTGCCTAACATAATCAGAGTCAGTACAAATTACAATGCCATATAACTTATGTTGTACTGCAGTCTGTACTGCTATATAGGTGGCTGCCAGTTGTGCATATTGGTTAGACTTAGGACTGAGCTTGTACTTGATGGGAGTACACAGTACATTATACTGCCATACCACTTCTAAACCAGAACATCGATCTTCACCTTGTCAGAATGAACAGCCAACAACATAGGCTCTAGGCAAATTGTCACACTTATTTTCATCATAGTGATAATGCCTGTTATGTTGGTACACCATATCCAACTCAAGAGAAAAGTCAGGGTATTGCACTGGAAGTTCATCTACAGTACAATTATGCATCTCCAGATCTGCTAACCCTTGAGCTACTGTATTCCTTTTGTTCTTTGCATATCTAACCTCTAGGGGTAGGCCCTGGAGTGCTAAGGTCCAGGCCACAATTCTGCTACTAGACACATTACCATCCTTAAGCTTCTGGCTCCCGAGAAGGGCAAGGGATTGGTGGCCAGTCTCTACAATAACTTTTTTTTACCACAAACGTAAGTTTTGAACTGTTGTACTGCCCATACAGTGGAAAACAACGCCTTTTCACAATCTGAGAACTTTTTCTCAACATCACTCAAGGTTTTACTTGCATAAGCAATAACGCATTTGTTTGAATCATGTTTCTGATATAGTGCTGCCCTGATGCTGCTACTAGTATGACCTACCCCTAGATAAAAATCCTTATCCTTTGGGGGTAAGCAAGACATGGTACTTGGTTCAGACTATCTTTTAAATCATGTATGGCTGTATCTTGCTCTCCCCCACCACACCCAGAGTTCTGAATTTTTCAGCAGCCTGGTCAGAGGATAGGCAATTTCTGCAGAATCCTGGATAAACTGTCTTGAGTAGTTACAGATCCCTAGGAAACTGCGTAACTCTTTAAAGTTTTAGGTGAACCAATTTTTTGGATGGCCTCAATTTTGGCATGCTGAGGATGAAACCCATCAGGACCAACCTCATGCCCAAGATAGTTTACCCTACCTCTGAACTATTGCCCTTTTGGTAAGGACAACTTAGCACCAGTGCTTTGAGCTGATTTAATACATAGGTGACCTCAGCTAGGTGCTTCTCAAAAGTGTTGCTTTTGATTAGTACATCATCCACATAAACCAGATTTCCTCTGCTTTCTGCATCAGGCATGGCCTTGTGCAGAAAGATATTGAAATCTGGAGTGAATTTAAGTACCCAAAAGGACACCTACTCCACGTGTACTGTCTCCTTCCAAAGGTAAAAGCCAGTTTATATTGATCTTTTGGGTCTACTTTTAATGTCCAGAATCCATTTGCTTTATCTAGGGTAGTGAAAAATTTAGCACCTTGAACTTTGGCCAAACTTTGGTCCAAATATGTCGTGGGCCAGTGAGATAAAGGCACCTGTTGGATTAACTTCCTATATTCAGTAGTTAATCTCCACTTTCCTGTAGGTTTTAGTACAGGTCAAATGGGGGAATTATAAATAGAGTTTACCTGTCTTATAATTCCTCACTCCATTGAGGTATCCAGTATTTCTTGTATATGCTCATAAGATGCTAGTGTTATTCTGTACTGGCATATATAAACTGGACCTTTACAAGGGTCAGTAGGTACCCTGGTAACATGGAGGTCAGCTACCCCAAAATCATGAGCATCTTTTGCAAACATGTCCTTAAACCGAAGGAACATTTCACAAACTTTTTTTCTTTTTCTACTTCCATTTCACAATTACAATTTTGTATAGCTTGCTCGATTTGTTCTTTAAAATCTGGGAAAGGTAATTTTTTACCTATTTCTACCTCATCTTCAGTTAGCTCAGAAACATTTTCAGCATCAATTACATGAACCTCTTTAAATAGTTCTGTTTTATTAACCATAGTGGACAGTACAAGATAATATTTTTCAACTTTACATGCCTGTATTTCTTTCTTATCTACTGGACAAATCTCCTGTAAAGCAATTCAACCATTTGGTATGGACCTTATTTCTTCATCTGTCTCATCCTGAACAATGTCATCTGGTAACTCCCCAATAACTGGAGCAGTTAACTCCAAATCATAAAAGGATTCCCCTATCGCTACCCCTAACTCACAGTTAGCTGCTATAGTGATAGGCTCTATTGTTGGGTTATGTACCAAGAGATGCATTACTCTGCTGCTCATGTCCAAGGTATGGAGTGGATTGTTAAACCCATTTCACTAAGTTGCTTGTCAAGCACAAAGAGTGCAGTCTTGTCAGGCATTTCATGGCCTTTCTTTACATTGACCCTAAGAGAGAAATCCTTGACCTTACTCGGAATTCTTGTAGTGAACGAATTTACCACCTGGCACACTTGAGGAATAGTTTGTCCAGACCTCAAGGCCTGTGGTGTCACTTTTCTTGGGTAAGGGTCCTCCCTTATTCGTGACCAAAGAAGATCATAGGCTAGGTCAACATACTCACCCAGTCATACTAGGATGTCTAACCCCAGGTACATGGGAGATTTTAGGCCTTGTACTACCTTTACAGGGTTTTGTATTTTCTTTTGCCCTATTTGGAGGTTCAAAGCACAGATACCTATGCTTTTCACACTAGTGGTCTGATATGGGACATTTTCCAACCACTCCTGTTTCTTTACACATTTTAAACTAGGCCTCTAACTTTTTAACATCTTGTAAAACAGTTCGCTAATTAAACAGTGCTCATAACCTAAGCATAACACAGAATTCACTCTCTGCAAATTCTCTGCTTTGATGGGCACCTTTAACCTGCCTTCCTCTGACCTTATCTTGCAGAGTAAGGGCTTGGGACTTAGTGGCCGTGTTTCATTTCCACCATCCCCAGAGGGTGTTGGGTACTCTGAATTTAATGTCTCTCTGTCAACTGCAGGGCATGCTTCTGAGACAGCAAGGCCCACTTCTTTGGTGAAGAAAGTGAGGCCTCTTGCATTAATCTCAGACTTTACCACATCATGCTTTGACAGACAAACCACATGAGCTTTGCTTCTCCATGCAGCCAAATTTTCAAGATCACCTAGTACAGACACATCAGGTACATCAGAACGTACAAAATTTAATTTAATCATTGCATCCCTTTTCTCAAGGTAACATGATTCTGATTGTTTATCAACCATAAGACTCTTCTCAACTGGAATGGGCTGGTTTACCTGTGCCCACAGGTTTCCATGGAAACAGTCAATGATAGGCTGAAATATTTTTAGGAGGTCATTTCCAATCATGAAATCATCCCCAGTTCTACCAGCGATATACACCGGGTGGTTGACTTCCATCTTGCTAAACCTCAGTTTCAGCCACACTTTACCAAGGGTCTGTTGAGCCCCCCTCCATAACCTACTACTTGTAAGCCATCAGAGAGGGTTCTTAACACCTTAGAGTCACCTACTGCATCAACCAGTTTGTCATAAAAGCTTCTGGACATCAAGGTAACCTACACTCCAGATTCAACTAAAGCTTCATGACTTAGGCTGTTTTCAATGTTGATACCAAAGTAAAAGCTATCTGCCCCCCCCTTTAGGGATTAAGTTGCCCAGGCAGAGTTTGTTTTTCTTAACTCCTGGCAACATGGCAGGTTTACTGTGACACTCTATACTGCCTGCAACAGTAACTTGGGATACCTCTAGGGTAAGGTCAGGTTTTGCATTAACACTTTCATTTTCCAGTTTCATAGCAGTTTTATTACCATTGTCAACAATTGCAATTTTATTAACCTGGGCAGCACTAGGAAGGACAGAAGGTTCTAGTCACTGGCCATTATTATTGGTTCCATTGTCATTTGAGGTTGCAAGCAGGTTCTGCACAGGTGTAGGAAACCCAGAAGGCAGAGGGGAAGGGGGTACCAAATGCTGAAAGAGCAATTTTAAGTCTCCCATCTCCTCCTTTATTCTCTGTATTTCCTCCATGACTGGGGAACCATGTTGAGGTCTGTCTTGGAACCTGCAACCATCTTGCTCATAGTTATAGTTCTGACACCCCTATAGGCACCTCTACATCCCTATAGTCATTGTTGTATCCTCTATAGTATCCTCTCCCATACCCTTGGCCTCATCCTCTACCAGGATCATAACCTCAATAGGATGGTCCTTGGTTTTAATATGACTGAGGTTGTGGGAATTGCTCAGTGGTTCGATAGAACTGTGGCTCAGGGCCAGGTGATGGCACCACCACAGGCGAAGATTGGGCAAGGTTGGTATGTTGGGTTACTACTGCAAGGTCAGGCACAGCCTTAGGCTGCTCTACAGCCTTTCCTGGTTGAGTGTTTTTACCTTTTTTCTTCCTTTGTCTCCTGTTTTTGGGGGAAGATAGCTCACCCCCATCCATTGCCAAAGCATCTGAGGTAGTTACTTCAGACACTTGGACCTTGGGATTGGGGCCCCCTCCCTTTTTCTGTGGAGGACAGTCATCACCTCTTCCAGAGTCTCAGATGTGTTCTGCCTGTCTGGCAATCCAGTGAATGTCCCTGGACCTCTTGTTAAGCTCAAGTGCCAATTGTGTCCTGATAGAAGGGGGTAAACCTTGGTAATATGTATCTCGGAAGTCATCTAAATTACTGTCTGAGTAGAGATGCTGAAAATTTAAAATCCACCGGTGAAGTGAACATGAAGTGGCCACTTCACCTTGGCACTTCACTACGCAGAATGCCCCATAAGAAAGGCTCACTTTGCCTTGTTATTATTACTTTGCATTGTCATTCTGCCTTAAACATGAAGTAAGGTGGAGTGACAACAATATTGGCAACATCCCACCCACACAGTCACCAGAATGAATGTGCATCCCCAAAGTGCTACTGTCTTGTGCCCAGAAAACTCCCCAGTGCTGATGAAGTGAAATGAGAGTGTAACAAGAAATGTTAAGTCTTCCAAAACTAATGGCGCACTCAGTCATGTGCTCAGTGGTCGGGTCACACACAGAGTCACCAGAATTAATGTGAATCCCCAAAATGCTACTGTCTTGTGTCCAGAAAATTCCCCAGTGCTGACAAAGTGAAATGAGAGCGTAACAAGAACTACAATCTCCAAGAATTAATGGTGCCATGCAAATGCACAGACAGATTAAGATTGCTCTGCACACTCAAGGGATGCATATGAAAAGGCATAACAACACCTAACCAGTGCTTACAAGTCACAAATCCAAATCTGGAAACTAATACATTTTGCCACTTGGGGGATTAGTGCACAGCAGTAACAATCCTCTACCAGTAAAGATACCACAAAACAGTATAAAAAAATCCATGCAGGTGCAGTGGATAGCAGGTTCACGCTGCTGCAATTACTCTGTAACACAATAAAAGGTGTTTGATTTAATGGCACACGTTACACACACACTCACACGAACACTCAAGTAATGCATAGCAAATTGAAAACCTTTAGTAATTCAACCAAATGTTTTAAACAGACAGATTATACACTGCTGCACCACAACAAGCAGCGAAAAAAGTCAAGAATTACTGAAAATATTACTGTGTGTACATTAACATAGTTATATAAGAAAAATATAATCAAAACAGAAAGACTGCCTTTTTCTCCCAGTTAATCTACCTACACCACAAATACGCCCTTCCCTCAAAGCACACTTCACAGTACACAGACTGACTGTTCCAAATTAACATTCAAAATTCACACACAACAATAAATACTCGATAATATGAGCACAGAAGGGTTTCCTACAGTCGAGGTACTAAATTTTGAGCAAAAAATATTACTCAAAAAGGCATTTTAAACAGCTTTTAGAGGTTTTGAATTGCAGAGCTCTGAGAGCAAACTGTCTCCAGTTACTACTGCACACACACTACCCAGACCAGAACTGAGGTTGTGCCAAAAAATCTAGAGCCCATGTGACCTGCAATCCCATGAATAACTGCAGAATGTCATTTGGAGCTCAATTACAAGGCACAGTGTGGTGAATTACATTAATGTCAATGTACTTGACCTTAAAATTGGAGAATAAGTGGTTTGGGGAAGGCAGAATGATGCAAAGTCATTGTTTCAATGGACTTTGCATTCCTCATTGTGAAGCAAAGTACTCTACTTCACATATTGGAGTTCTCCGCGGATTCCAACTTACTCAGTGAATCACTTCCTAGAGCAAATTGGGGCCACTTTGCCCACCACTACTTACAGTACTGTAACTCACATGATGTACAGGAAGGAACACGAATGTCTATGGCTATACTTCCCCGATGGGCTGTAGCACAAAACTCCCAGACTTAAAAATGCTTATTAATGAGTACAATGGTGAAGTGGTGAAGCCTGGAGAGACACTACAAAACATGCTTACAATACATCCAAGTAACTAGTAAACAAATTAATGTTGTGATACATGTGATCATAAATCGTGATTTGTGACTGCATTTGTAACTGTGATGATGAAGAACGTGATTTGGTGTCAACGGTGTGAGATAACCAATATGAAAACTGTATTAGGCACAAACTCCCCGACTTAAAAATGCTCATTAATGAGTACAATGGTGGGGTGGTGAAGCCTGGAAAGATACTACAAAACATGCTTTCAATACATCCAAGTAACTAGTCAAAACATTAGTGTTGTGATTCATCACCTGATCATGAATCGTGATTTGTGACATGATTGTGAATAGTGATTTGTGACTGCATTTGTGACTGTGATGATGAAGAACGTGATTTTAATCACAAGTGACTCATGATGATGTTCCTGACTTAAAAACGCATATTAATGAGTACAATGTTCATGCAGAATTATACACCACACCGGTCCAGTACTCTGAAGGGAAGACAAAGAAACAACTGTGACTTAAGTTACAGATGGAGATTGGGCCATAAAGAGATGAAAATGCATAGACAGATTAAGATTGCACTGCTCACTGAAGAGATGCAGGTGCAAGGCACAACACCTAACCAGTGCTCACCATCAGAAAATCAAATCTGGAAAAGAATACCTTTGCCAGTTGAGGTGGGCTGGGGGGGGCAGTATACTGCACTGCTGCAATAACAGTCACTAGTACTAGTACCAGGAAAGATACCACAAAGAAGTACAAAAATCACACAGCTGCAGTGGATAGCAGGGTCACATTGCTGAAATCACTATGTAGCACAATAAAAGGTGTCTGATTTGATGACACTCATCACACACATACTCACACACACACACACTGAGTAATGCGTAGCAAAATGAAAACTTCAGTAATATAACTACATATTTTAAACAAACTAAAATTATGCACTGCTGCACCACAACAAATAGCAAAAAAATACCAAGAATTATTGAAAATATTACTGTGTGTACATTAACACAGTTGTACAACAAAAATATCCCCAAAACAGAAAGCACTGTCTTTTTCTTCAAGTTACTCTACATACACCACAGATCCAACCCTCCGCCAAAGCACACATCCACTGCCTTTTCAGTACATAGACTGAATGTTGTACATTAACATTCAAAATCCACACACAAACAATAAACGCTTGATGATACGAGCACAGGAGGGTTTCCTATAATCAATGAACTAAAGTTTCAGCAAAACAAATGACCCAAAAAGGCTTTTTTTAACAGCTTTTAGAAGGTTTGAATCACAGAGCGCTCTCAGAGCAGATTGTCTCCTACAGCTTCCTACACACACTACCCTAAACTAAGGCTATGCAGAACAATCTAGAGCCCAAGTGACCTGAAATTCCTTGAATCACTGCAAAATTCGCCTTTGGAGCATAAAAACAAGGCGAAGTGAGGAGAAGTACATTGTTTTCAATGTACTTCGCCTTAAGAATTGGTGGAGTAGTGGTTTGGGAAGGCAGAGTAATGCAAGTCATTGTTTTCAATAGACTTTGTGTTACCCGTTATTACACAAAGTACTCTGCTTCGCGTTGCGGAGCACTCGGCAAATTCGCCTTCACTCCTCGAATCACTTCGGGGAGCGAATTGGGGCCACTTTGCCCACCACTATGTCTGAGTGCTCTTCTGCTCCAAAGTACACATCCTTTAGCCTGCAATAATATTCCCTAGGACTTCGATCAGCCCCACACTGCATTTGGTAGGCTGCACGTCTGTCTGCCCCCTTAGTTCGATATTTACCAAACTCCTTTTTTAGGAATTTATACAATTTGTCAGGTTTGCTCCCACTTTCTCTAGACATCCTTGACCACTCTGCTCGAGGATCATCAACAGACCACCCAATCACAAAACTCTGTTCTCCCTCATCAGTTGTGCACACAGATTCAAAACACTCTTTTAGTTTTCAAATATGCTGCTCAATTCCCCCTTTCACAGATTTAGAATTATACCTCTCACCTACCAGTTTCAAAGCTTGTGTGACAGTTTTTGATTTGAAATACCCCTGTTCCTTTTCAGAAATCTTTTTATTTTTCCTTGACCCATCAGTTGAATCACTTTCCAAATCAGAGTTTGCTTTTTGCCGAATTTTATATTTCTTTTTATGCTTATCACATGGTTCCTCTTCTGAACAGGAATATTCCTTTTCAGGGGAGGAGTCATCTGGGCCAGATTCCTCAGATGCATTTTTTCTTACATGATTTTTACTTTTGCTTTTGGTATCACCATTTTGGGCATATCAATCTCTGACTTCTTTTCCTAGTTTACAGAGGTGTTGCTCCAAAAGGGTTCATCACTCTTTCCATTGGCTATCCTCCTTTTCTGTTTGTGCACTGGTCTCTCTGTCCTTCTGTATTTTCTCTTTTTGCACTATTTCTTGTTTTAACTCTTTTTCAACACTAGAATGAACAGGTGAATGTGGTTGGACAAGGACTGTTCCATTTGTGGGTCCTGCACAACAGAAATTCCCAAGAAGGACAAGCCTCTTGTTCATTACCATGTGGTAGATACTCTAGGGGTGAACAGCTTATGCTTCTTTGTTCTGAGGTTTCCTCTTTCCATTTGGCAAAGAGGTGTCTTTCCCTGTCTGCCCATTGTTTCTTATCACTTTCATATTGTCCCTTACATCATTATACCTTTGTACCATTTCATTTAGCTCCTTGGCAACCTGTTCATTAGCATGAACTAATTTTGCTTTTTCCCTTTTCAAAGTTGTGTCCCATTCTTTAAGCTTCTCATTAGTCTTTAATATTTTGGCCTTCTCTGCCTTAGCAGCTGAGCACTGCTCTTTTACCTGTTCATTTAAGTTTTTCAAGGCAGCAATGTCTGTCTTTAAGTTGATTAGGACACAGTCTTCATCAGATATTTTCAGATTACTTACATCTAACTGTGTTTTGAGCAATTGCATCTGGTCTGTAAGTCTACTACTTTCATGAGATCTCTCTTCTAGTTGTTGGTTTAACGGTTTTACATCATTACATAACCTTAATTTGTCAATACACAGCATCTCAATCATATCAACATACTCTTTATTCTGTTCATTTAATTCTATTTCTTCTTCGAGCCTTCAACTTGGATGCAGAGGTATCAATGGCTCCTCCTTGATGACAGGTATTGGAAACTCTAAAAGTGTTGCCCCTGCATCTGCATGAACCATACCTACAGTTGCAATAGCAGCTGCCATATCTCAAGTTCTTGTTACTAAACTTTAACAATTACCATGAAATGTCAATAACCTTATCTAACACAATTCAAACAAAGAACCAAATCTTTCCCTGAGATACTTCAAAAGTCCTTTTCCTTGCAGCTTTACTGCCAGATAATGATTTCTTTTGGTCTTTTTCTTGCTGTCTAGTGGTAATTCTATCTTTAAATCCTCGAGAAACAAGAGCAGAAAATATTACTTATTCCATTTAGTAACTTGCAAACAATAACTGTAATAATATTTATTTCTCATACAACCTAAGTGTGGGCTGTTATTTACTAACAATCATCTCGTGAACGAGAACCCCAAAGATGTTGGAACAAAGGTTTATAATATCACTTTTTATAATAATGCACTTGGATTCACCTCGGGTCTCAACCAACAATTATTTCATAAATTACCAAAAATAATAAATATTCACATGTAATATTATCCTGTGCACTCCAGATTCAAAAATGAGAGTGAAAAACACTGTTGCTACACTTTGGATTATATAAGAGATAAATATATTTTATTCACATATGTACAAGTCCTAAATATTCATAACTAGCATAAATATCAAGCATAATAAAAGTAATGTAAAATAAACTGTAATGTAAACTAAACAGGTTTTAGTAAATCAAGTAAATCAAGTAAAACAAACAAATTTTAACAAATAAGCAATGTAAATGAGTAAGCACTAGTCAGCATAATACATGACAGTTTGTACTATTTCTTTAGCATACTTATAAATAGCATGACCTTTTCTTTTTTTACTATAAGAACTTGCAACTCATTACACTAGTGTTTCAGATTATTTTGGTATGATACTTGTTTAATCTTTATAGTATGAAAAACGTATTTTCTTTAGATTTAAATGCAAGCTTAACCATAAACCCAAGGTTTGGAGCTAAAATGCACTAAGTTATCACCCCAGATAACCAAATAAGTACTAAAAGTAGAATGAAGGAATATTTATGTTTTAGTTATATATAGATGTGATCTTCTACTTTATAGCTTTCAAAGTCTTGGTGAGAACTTTTGGTTTTGGATGACAAATGTCCTTGGTGGTGAGCTTGGCTTTAGTCTGCTGTCTTTTTCACTTGAACCTGGAATTGTAGAGTCTTTTGACATCAATGAAGCAATGCAGGCTGGATCTTCTTGCTTGATATGACAAATCATCAAAAGACACTTTATGATTTAGTGGGAAAAATCAGACAACAAGATTTAAGAAGTTCAGCACAGTCTGTAGAAAGATTTCTCCCTGTGGACAGCAATGTTGTTTTGGGTAACTGGACTCTGTAACTCTTTTCTGTTTCAGTTCATTTCTGCTTTTAAACATGCAACTCTGGACTCACTGCTATTCAACAGCACTGCAGGCTTCCTGGCTGGTAAATTCCAAAGTCAGTCTCTTGTTCAAGCTTTTAACAGAAATTCCAAAACATTACTTTTAGTCCAAATTCTCAGTATGCAAAACATAGACCTTGCTTTATCCAATACTGGAAGAAAGTCCTTTCTGTAACAGTCAGTTGCAGCAGCTGGTTTAGCACTCCCTTGTGGTGGCAATGTCAAAGCCCAAATAATGTTCCAAGTAGGTGTGGCTTCAGGCTTTTGGCCTAGTACAAGTCCAAGCTCATCCAAAATTGTCAGGACATCCAACACAGGTCTTCACACACTGAAAAATTAAGCAGTTCTGGGCCAGCTTTGCCAGCATCACATTTACAGGTATGTCCCACTTACTGGGTGACATCACCATCAAGTTATGATTGATCTGAGTACTCTTTGAGGGTGTTACTGTTAGCCCCTCCTAAGTCATTTTTTATCAATATGACTTCATCCTGAAAAACTATTTTTGATATAAAATGACTTTTTTTTCTTGCAGCTATGTGCACCTTTGTACATATGTAAGACTTACATTTTTAGATGGAACTAAAGGAGAGGATTCATTTGAGACCAAACATGATGGAGTCAATTCTAATATAAAATCTATAATTTATAAAAGCATTATAAAACTTTTTCCTTTATAGATGTCTAAAAAGTATTTACTGATTTCAGAAGTATATTTTTCCTGTTTTAAATGATGTTAGTTTGGCATATCTGCTATCATTAGAACTGTGTAAATTTAATAAAACTTCTTTAAGACCGGGCTCTCCTTTGTTTAAAGTAAATGAACAGTGACCTCATGTTGCTATCCAGAGGCTTATGAGCCACCCGACTAGTTGTTTCTGTTAGATAAACACTTCAACTCTCATTCCATTGAAAAGGTGGCAAGGTCAGCTTACTATAGACACCAAACTTGTCAATATATTTTAAACAGTTTTGGGGCTACAGATTTTTGTAAATAGCTCACAATACACTTTGTTGATGGGTTTAAAACTTACTCACTGGGCAGGTACATGCATTTTTCAATAACCTGTATAAGTTTGAAATGCATCAGAGTTTTTGCATATTTTCTATAAATGAAAGTCTTAATTTCTTAAAGCCAGTCTAAATCTATGTTAGCCTCTGAGATGTTGTAAACTATGTCAAGTTTCAAGCTCTTCTGCTACTAATTGGGGGAGACCATTCAATTTAAACAGACTATCCTGGAAACATATTTTTTTCTGAAGTTAACCATATATGCTGTATTCCCTTTTCATGGCATCATTCCTCCTTTTCAGTATGCAAGCCTTAAGCATCATTGCCCTTGTTTTAAAGATTCATTTAGACATTAATTTGACCAGAAACATTTATAGGACTTAATAATTAAGCCAATATAAGGATATAGAATAACAATTAAGAATATAATAATATTATAATAAAAATGTTTAACTGAAATTAGTTTTATTCCTAGAGAACCACATTAAGCTGTTGGTGGTATCTTAAAGAATGGGGGGATATTTGGCCAGGACACTGAGGAAATTCCCATACGAATCAGTAGGGGGAAACACTGACCATTTGCATGATGGCCAGTCCCGAAGTAACAGCAATGAGGATGGATGTGCAGGAGGCTGGGGAGTGGATCTCCTCCCTGGCCTTGCCCAACCAAGAGACCAAAGAATTTTTCAGCGCTACCAGATTACCTGACATTGGAGCAAAAATGAGTGAGGATATGGACACAGTTTCACAAAACATTTCAAATGTCTTGGTTGATAAAGATCATGTACAAATCCCAGATGTAAGTATCATGAACATGGAAATGGATTCTGAACTTCAGAATAAATCTACAATAACTTTACAAGCTCTTCTAAGAGCGGAGGAGGAACAATTCTAGCAAAGGAGAAAATTAATTTCTGCAGCTCTAGCTGAGTTTAGAACTGTGGCTACAAATGTCACAGGAGTGGCCCTTTCTGACAACCAAGCCACAAATTCAAGTAAACCCATAGCAACCTGTCTACAGATCAGCTCCGAACATGACTTGTGGTACAATGCCTCACCTGGAATTATTTTTTAGACTTCTACCACATACCAACAAAATGCCACAATCTTCTCCTTTTCTTCCAGAACAGAACAGAATTTAAAAGCAAAACTGGCAAAAAGGCTATCCCAAAGAAAACCTCCTGGGCTGATAGTTCAGGCACAGAAAGTGCACCATGGTCCATAGAGACTTCTTTAAAAGCTGCAGGATGGGCTCACTCTCTCTCAACAGAAGAATGGATCTCAAGCTTTTCTCAAGTCTACATTTTTGAGTTAAGAACGCATGATAGAAACCTAAAAAATAAAAATGCTTTGTCAAAAACTATAACTTATAAAATAAATAGTGAGAGTAACATTGCCACAACTATAAATATGAGTCAGGCAGAAGAAAAAGGCAGTAACAGACTGACCAGTAATGCCACCACAGGTACTGAATTTAATGCAGAATCCAGTTTTACAGCTAGGGGATAATTCTGCAGTCTTCCCAAACACAGATACAGCTGACACAAGTGAGGCATCAGGCATGCCAGCATCTACAGACCCTCTCTATGGCACAAGAAATACAGACAATAGAGGTGGTGCACCAAATACTTCAATCACCGAACAAAGTAGACAACAATCTTGTCCTTATGCCTCTCTTTTTCATACACCAACATACCCAGCCAAAAGGCACAATGCAATACGTCTGCTATATAAAGGTGGGATGGACACATTCCCAGACAGACTCTTTGTTGCCAGAACACTTCTTAAAGAAAATATGCATTTTTACACTGCAGAAATATATGCCCTAATACACCTTTCCAGGGAAACAACCTTTGATACTAGCTTCAAGCTAAATAGCAGACTTGAAAAGTGTTGGACACAACATCAGGCAGTCAAGAATTTCCCCCTGTGGATACCGTTTGAAGTAATACTCCTGATTAAGCAAGCTAACAGAACAATTACAGTATTATTTTGTAATAAAGGGGTGAGCATTACAGATTTAATCTACTGGCTGAATCAGCACTGCACAGTTGTGGGAAATCCTGACGCTATTTTTGATGCAGAAAATATATGAACTGGGGGATAGAGGATAAAGGTAATTTTGTATTCTATAGATATATGTTTGCAACATCTCCCAAATTGTTTTTTTTTTAGTTAGGGTCAGGGGCGTCTTGTTTTATGCAGGACAGCTGAAAACATGTTATAAGTGTGGTTCACCAGGACACATTAGCAGTCTTTGTGACAGACTCAAAGCTCATTCACATGGGCAAATCTGCAGCATTGTTACTGGTGCATAGCAGCAAGATTGTTGCTGCTGTGCACATCTGAATGCCACAGGTTTACGGTTTGGGGGTTGCATTTTGTTGTGTTCCCGAACCCTGTTTTCTTGGGATTGGGTTGTGGTGCAGGCATTTTGTGCTATTGTACTTGGCCATGAGAATGCTTGCACCACACACAGCACTGTGACAGGCTTTACCCAGCCTGCACTTCTGTTTATTCAGTGTTGCTGGCATGCTATTTTTCTCCACCCAAGTTCAGCTAAAGGTTTTGGTTGTAGAGTAAACATAGCTGAACTTGGAAACGTTTTTCTTTTATAAAACCGAAAGCTCCAAATAGGAAAAAAAACACAGTCTCAGAATCAAGCTGTGACACTGGGCATGCACGAATACATATCCATAACTGCATGCCCAGTGTCACTTCTCAATTCTGAGACCTTGATTTTTTTTTCTAATTGTAGACCTCGTTTTTTTTAAAAAAACAACTTCCCCGAGTTCAGCTATGTTCATCCTACAATAAACAATCTTTGGCTGAACTGGGAACAAGTGACTACCAAACAGTGTGGTTCATGATAAACACAGCCATACAATCAAGCCATACAAAAGCAAGAGTATTGGACTTTAGGAGTGCTGACTTTGGGAAAATGAGAGACTGCCTCAGTAAAGCACTAGCAAACAGGCAAGAAGGAGAGGTGGAGGAAAAATGGGGAGTAATCAAAACAGCCATCACAGAGGCAACAAGCCTTTGGGTAAAGCAAATCAACAAAACCCAATGAAGGAAAAAAACGATATGGTTCTCAAAAGAGGTGGCAGGGAAGGTTAAGAAGAAAAGGATAGCATTCAGGAAATATAAGGAAACACAGATAGAGCAGGACAGAGAACTTTATCAGTTAAAGCAGAAAGAGGCTGGGAAGGCAGTCAGAATAGCAAAGGCCCAAACTGAGGAAAGGATAGCCAGCTCTGTTAAGAAGGGGGATAAGATCTTTTATAGGTACATTAGGGAGTGAATAAAGACCAAAGGAGGGATACTGAGGCTTAATAAAAGGGAGGGAATGTGGGTAGAGGGTGACAGTGAAAAAGCAGGGATACTGAATGAATATTTCTGCTCAGTATTCACAAAGGAAGAGGAGGGGGAGGTACCTAAACCAAACAAGAGAAACACTCTGAAGATGGGGGTCGATACCAGTCCATTTACAGAAGAAAGGGTTCTGAAAGAGCTAATAAAATTGAAGGTGGACAAAGCAATGGGGCCTGATGGGATTCACCCAAGAATTCTAAAAGAACTAAGGGTAGAACTAGTGACACCGCTGACTACTCTCTTTAACAAATCATGGGAGGATGGGGTGGTACCTGAGGACTGAAGAAGGGTGGATGTGATTCCTTTTCACAAAAGTGGGAGCAGGACAGAGGCAGGAAACTACAGACCAATTAGTTTGACCTCAGTGGTAGGGAAAATGATGGAATCACTTCTGAAGGAAAGAATTGTTGAGTATCTAGAGGCCAGTGGGGCAGGGACCCAAGGTAGCATGGATTCATGATGGAAGGTTGTGTCAGATGAATCTAATAGACTTCTTTGACTGGGTGACCAAAGTAGTAGACCAGGGAGGGGCTGTGGACATGGCTTACCTAGATTTTAGCAAGGCATTTGATACAGTCCCACACAAAGATTAATTCACAGATTAGCCAGCCTTGGAGTGGGTCCCAAGGTGGTAGCCTGGATAAAAAATTGGCTAGACAACAGGACGCAAAGGGTAGTAGTAAATGGAGTCCACCTTGAAGAAAGGAGTGTTACTAGCGGGATACCGCAGGGTTCAGTACTGGGACCGGTCCTTTTTAATGTCTTTATAAGTGACATTGCAGAGGAACTGGAAGGAATCTTTGCAGATGACACAAAGATCTGCAACAGGGTTGATACACCAGATGGAGTGGAAAGGATGAGAAGGGACTTGGCAAGGTTGGAGGAATGGTCAAATGTATGGCAGCTCTGATTCAATGCAAAGAAGTGCAAGGTAATGCACCTGGGAAACAAAAACCCAGGGGAAGAGTACACAATGGGGGGTGAGATACTGACAACAGTAAAAATGGAATGGGACCTGGGGTAATTATATCAGATGACCTAAAGGTGGGCAAGCAATGTGAGAAGGCAGTAAGGAAGGCTGGAGGGATACTGGCATGCATAGGGAGAGGCATCAATAGCAGAAAACAGGAAGTTGTTATCCCTCTGTACAGACAGTTGGTGACACCCCATCTGGAGTACTGTGTGCAGTTCTGGAGACCCCATATCTGCAAAGACATAGACAGAGTGGAGGCTGTCCAGAGGAGGGCAACCAAAATGGTGCAGGGTCTGCATCAGAAGACATACGAAGAACGACTAAAGGAGCTTATTATGTATACCCTTGAGGAAAGGAGGGAGAGAGGGGACATGATAGAAACTTTCAAGTACCTCAAGGGAATCAACAAAGTCCAAGAGGGTGGCATCTTTCAGAAAAAGAGATGTGCAAGAACAAGGGGGTACAATTTAAAGATAGAGGAGGGATGGTTCAGAGGTAATGTGAGGAAGTATTTTTTCACAGAGATGGTAGTGGATGCATCGAACAGCCTCCCTGAGGAGGTCGTGGAGTCAAGAACAATGGGAAATTCAAGAATGCATGGGACAGACATAAGGCAGTCCTAGTGAGGAGTAGGAGGAAGTAAGCTGTTGGTTAACTAGGATCTGCAGCTTATCTGTTAGGTAGGAAAATGGGCAGACTAGGTGGGCCAAGCGGTCCTTATCTGCCATCAAATTTAACATTTCTATGTTTCTATGAACTCAGGCCAACAATTCCATAGCTGATCATGTGGTGACGTCACCTCCAACTCCACTGCCCCTTCCCCTATGGAACCCTTCCCCTTGCACCAAGATTTCAAGGAGCACACTCCGGCACTCCAATGCAGTGCTGTCTGAACGCTGCTCCACAGTGTTTCAGCAGACATGGCCACTACATATTACTTGGGGCTGATGTACATCAGTCTCCTTGTGAATGAGCCTTCAGATATACTTGATGTAATACTTTGGGGTATTCTAGAGGCCAATGCAGGTGCGAGGCCATTTTCAATCTGTGTGAAGCTAGGGGCCAATACTATTCAAACTGTCCCTGGGCAGCTCACAGCCAGACAGACACTGCAGATACAGAAAAACAATGTTTAGTGGTTACTGTAGCTCAACAAGCCCATTCTAAGGCTATCATGCCAAGATTCCCAACCCCCTCCATAGTCAGACAACAAGAACAGGAGAACTCTAGAGCAAGTACGGGGACAGCTGAACAGGAAGAGTTTGTTCCAAAGAGCATTCTTATTGTTGCTAATGAAGAAAATACAGATAATGTGATGGAGGTAGAACCCTTCCTAGGGCTCCCATATCCAAGGATATCACAGCTATGGCCCCAACCCCACCCCCCAAACCTCTTAAGAAGAAAACCAGTAGGATGGTTACTAGAAGCAGGCAGGCCTGGCTCCAGCCAGCACCAAAAGTACTCCACAGTTTTCACATCTAACAGGTACAATGCAATTCAAGCAGCCCCTGACCTCTCAGATAATGATTCAGAGGATTCCTCAGTCAGATCAGAACAACAGAAGTCAGCTTCAAAGAATGATTTGAGTGAAGCAGAGGCAACCTTTAAACCAAAACAACAGGAAGGGGAAAAAAACACAGGGAAAAAGAAACATGGGGGACAGTCTAAAACTGCAAAGTAAAAGTCACCTAGAGAATAGAATCCTATTTCACCCCACTTAAATTTCCATGACACAGCCCCTGACCTTATGCTATATCGATGTTAATAGTACTAAACATAACATAAAAAGAGGGTATGTCTTCTCACATTTAAGATTAAATCAATCTGATGTCTTCTTCTTACAAGATACTAGATTAAATACCATATCAGAGATATCACTGGCTACTAAGGCATGGTTTACTGGTACATCCTATTGGTCAATGGGCATATAGGCCTGCTCAGGTGTAGTAATTCTGTTTAATAAAATCACAGATAAAATTCTCAAACTTATTGACCTGATCCCAGGAAAAGTATTGATATTACATGTTAAGCACCAGAATTCTTATATTAGATTAATACACATTTATGCCCCCACCCAACAAAAACCAGACTGGATGACACTTTTTCAACAGGTACAGCCATATCTATTCTTATCCCAAAATATTGTTTGGGGAGGAGATTTTGATCGTGGACTATCCATGAAGGATGAAGGATGTAAGACTACTACTCAGCATTTTTTTTTGTGATATGACCTACTTAAAAAATATCCTACAAACAGTTATCCTTTTAGATGCCTATTTTGTAAAAAACTGCTAGAACAGATCCAACTTTTCATAAAGGTATATTAGCTTCAAAATTGATTTTTTTATAAATAAAACACTCCCAATCCAGTCAGCTAAAATCTTACCAGTGGAATACTCTGATCATTGTGAATTGTATATGACACTTAGTAAAAAATCAGTTTTGAGTCATAGTCCAGGGTTATGGAAACAAAAGTCTTCTCTATTGAGCCAGGCAGAGGTTATTCAAGATTTACAGTATTTCATTATAATCAGAAAATCAGTATATGAGATGTATGAATACCCCACAATTTCATGGTCAGACACTAAAACTGACCTAACACAACTTTTAATTTCTATCAGTAAAGCACATAGGGATAGGGACTATTTCCAATACTTAAAAAATAGAGAGCAATTACAGCACTTAATGACTTTAGCTCAAACAACTAAACATAATTTTACAGGTCAGATAAAACTTATAAAATACAACATGCAACAGTTCCATAATAAAAAAGCCACTACTCTAAAAATGCAGCAGTCCTTTGGCACACAACGTAAAATAGCTACTGTATGTCCTTGTGCAAGTTGTAAAGAACAAATACAAAAGAAAACTATGGGGACCCTTCTTGATTCTAATAATATAATGCAAATACAACCAAATGCTATTTTAGAGGTTGTTAGTATTCATTTAAACTCTTCAAGGAACAAAATACAGACTATGATAATGTTTTGAATTTTTTAAGGACATTTGAAATCCATAGATGCCCTCCCAGCATTCTTGCAGAACTCACAAAAGACATAGAACCCATCGAAGCAGAATTTGCATTTCATCCCTAGGTAATAGAAAAACTCAAGGAATGGATGGATTTACACCAGAATTGTATAATTTTCTTAGTAAAGATATAGCACCTGAATTAGCACAAGTCTTAAACTTCTTATACAGAGCTCTGGAATTCCTTTGGAGATGGCAGAAGACATACTTATTTTTTGCACAAAAAAGGGGATGAACATGTGTTAAGTAATTGGTGGCCTATTAGTCTTCTAAATATTGATTTTAAGGGTTTAACTGAAATCCTGAACACAAGACTACTTAGAGCAGCTAAATATGTTATAACTCTGGCACTATCATGTACAATACCTAGCAGATTTATAACAGATCAACTTATACTGTTCAAAGATATTATAGAAAAAGATAACTTCTCAAGTTTAGAAGGATTTATTTTATTACTGGATGAGCAAAAAGCTTTTGATTCCATTAGTCATAATTCTTTTATGGTATACTCTGCAATAGTAGGGTACACCTACCGCCTCTATTAATTAGCTGAAATTTTTATAAAAGTCAGCAACTGTTACCTCCCCCCCAGGTAAATGGCAAGTGTGGTCCCATTATTCCAATAAAGAAAGGAATAAGACAGGGCTGACCTATAAGTTCACTGTTACATGTTTTTAGTATAGCTCCTTTACTTTGAACATTAAACTCTATGCAAACTGTTTCCCCCATTCAATTCTCAGGTCAAGCCTTACCCTTTACCACAATGACAAAAGAATTCCTCAGCAGTAGAGGCACTGTCACTCTGCAAAGAGTATGGGTCAGTATCTAGGACCACTTTGAACATGGCAAATGTGTGAGCAGACAATTAGGAAAGAAGCAGGTGTATTAATCACAAACAGCCAGGAATAACACAGTCCAAGGATCCTATATAGATACTGGGCATACAATTTGGCATGGAAAAAGTAGATATCTTAAATTGGGATAGAAAAATAGAACAGGGTAAAAGTTTGGAACAATGGTGGAATGAATGGACAATGAGTAAAGCAAAAAGAATCTATCTAATCAAAATGTATCTATTACCAATATTTTTATTTATTAGTAACATTTTTCCACCACCTAAATCACAAGAAACAACAGTGTTAAGTATTTTCTTTTAGGCTGTTTGGGGCAGCAGATTAAACCTGAGAAAGTGCAATATCATGTATTTACTGCTTCAGAAAGGAGGACAAAACATGGTCAACCCAATATATATATATTTTTTAACTGTCAATTTATTTTTACAAATTTTAAACCTCTATTAATAAACACATGAGAGTTTGGGGCAGATTTATTTTTCTCCTTTTTTAACCTGGTTCACTTTTTAGGAAAATGGAACTTTGAGAATTCTTAGGAAAAAAAAACAGACTCCACCATATCTGAGAGAAGTATTTGTAAAAGTGAAATCTTGGAAAATGACAAGTCAATCAATTTTAACTAGAACAAAAAAAAACAGATCTAGTCACTAATTATAGAGGTGCATTTTATAGAACCTGTAATATTTCCTCAATGTCCACCAGTTTACCTACCCTCTTTACAAACTTTAATTATCAAAAATACAATACCCCCAAAAAATGAAAGATATTAACTGGCTCTGCTGCCATGAAAAACACAACATCAAATCATAAGCATGTAGAAGAGAGGTATTGTTTCAGACACACTTGTATACAGAAACTAGAAACAAATAGGGTTGCCTTTAAAAGGCAACCTGAATTGTCTGGTGGCCCAGATGGAAATGACTAGGTGATGGGAGGAGAGGGAAAGGAGGGGGAAAGGAGATGCAGCTGGGAAAGGGGGATGGGCCTGGTAACAAGATGGTCCAGTTTTAGAGGCCATTGTTCCCCCCAGGTATTCGGTAGTGCACTGCCCCAAAGTGGAATGCAGAGGTGGGGGAGTGGCCATCTGTTTTAGATCTGAGCTTAACTTCTCTGTGCACCCAATGGAAAGACCAAGTTCATTTCAATGTGTGGCCGTACATGATGGTCCTGGTGCAGACTGTAGGATTCTACTGATTTACAGCCCCCCGGAACAGTGAGTGATTTCTTACAAGAGATGGACAATTTCATCTTCGGCAAGATGTTGGCATCCCCAGATGTTTAGTCTTGGGGGATTTCAATGTCTGGGCCAATGTCATCCAGGTTGGGTTCCAACCTCCTCCAGACTGTTTTCTCTGGTCCTGTCACAGGAAGTTTCCTCTGTGACACACCAGGGTGGTCATATGTTGGATTTGGTCTTTTCTCTGGGGCTTCAGGTTTTTGACCTCAAGACTGATCGAGTCATTTGGTCTGATCATTGCATGGTATAAGTTTTGGGAGTGTCTTCTAGAGACGGGTGGTATCAGATTGCGCATCTGTACGCTAGAGAGGCTGAGGAGGAGGACTCTAGCAGGAGCATCAGAAATGCTTGGCACTGCTCTATAGCAGGTTTGCCACCATTGCCTGAACAGAGCTTAATTTTTTATTGAGAGTCTGCAGAATTGTAGAACAGTGAGAAGCGGCGGTGGCACTTTAATTCTGGTGCCTTTCCAGGCCAGCTTGTGTTGTAGATTTATACAGGCTTATCCATGGAGTCCTTTTTCTCTCCCCCGGTACCAGGAGTCCAGGTGGGGAGCCATAGCGGAGGAGGAGACAGTTGGAGCGGTCCTGCAGAGGATCGGTATTCTCGAATAAGTTCTGTACCTTCAAAACTTAGGTAGTGGAGGCTTAGTAATCACAGAAACTACAAATTGTATCTGTACGACCCTCCACTCCATCAGTGTCTGGTACCTGACATGCTTACTAATAACTTTTACAACTTATAACTTTTATGATGGAGAAGACTGTGGAGGTTGGAAGACCAAAACATTTTTAAGTCACTTACTGTATATTTATAATATATATTTTATAGTCTATTGTTCTTTTATATTAGTTTGCTCCTTTTTGTTGGATACTCGCTATCTAATACAACTACCGGTTGTTTGGTTAGCCAGTGGTCATTATCCTGGTAAAGCACAGGGGTCTTGGTCTGGGTTTGATGTATCTAGATCCTGACTTGATATTTACCTAAACTGTTTGATTGCCTTATATTTTTGTTTTTTATTGTATTTTTGTATTTAGTATTTGGTACTGTATGTACGTGGGTGGCTCATTTGTTTGTTTTTGGGGACATATATCAACTAACAGCCTTACCATCTTAACTATTTATCTCATGGTTTTATTTCTATAAACAGAAGATAGTTATATGTTTAACCTTGTTAGAAAAGTTGTGGCTTTTATAAGCCTTGTGCATATTGTTATCTACGAGTCAAAGAAGTTAACTGAGCCTAATTGGGCTAAATTAACTTGAATTTATATTAACCTTCTTTATACTTACTTTTGGATCTAATTTTAAATTTTTAAAAACACTTGATAATTGATCAAATAATTATTAACTGGTAAAGAGGTTCTGAATTGCTGTTGATCAGTTAATTAAGGGAGGAAAACACCAAGTGTCCCACCTTTGGTATTTAATTTACATGAGCCATTACCTGAGTGAGCAGATTAATTGACAAGTTCTCTTAATTTAATTGTATTCATTGAACTCATTCAATTTGGGTGTTAACGGTCACGCTTTGCACTGCGCATAGACGGCATTGTGCAGTCACTGACTATTATTTCATTATGGTACAAACTAGAAGTGGTAAGGGAAGTTTGACCTTGGGGGCAACTTCTACTGAAATTGAAGCCAGGAAAATAATTGGTAGTGACAGTATTTTGAGCCCGAAAATAAAATTAGCCCATAAAGATCAGAAAATTAAGGGCAACAATAGAAGGAAAAAATCTGTTATATTGGAAAATAAAGTCAGTCCACAGTCTAAATCACTGAATATCACATCCAACTTAAAAAATACCTCTGTAATTCAGGATAGAAATTATACTGATAGTAGTACAAATAAAAGAAAATTGAAAATAACAGATATATGGGTTGATAAGAAAGGAGGCCCAATGTACCTTTCTACCCCAAAATGTTCTACCTCATTAAAAATAAATGGAGTTAGCAAATTGGGAAAAGATTATCATTCTCTGGAAAGGGTGTATAATGAGCATTCCCAAAACTACTTTAATAATTCAGAAGAAATCTCCTTCAACAACTATGAATGGGAAACCCTTTCTCAGAAAGGAAGTGGGGGAAAGGAATAGTAACAATAGTTTAAACCATTCAGTGATAGCCCTTTCTTCTGATGCCTCCCTTAATTTTTCCAATATGGATAGTTACCTTACCTCAAGACCAATAAATAATACTGATTTGAGGTCTGAGGGGCCTCCTTTGCATCCTTCTAATTTGGATGTATCACATAAAGGGAACAAATGTAATATGGAATTGAAAGGGATTATTCAAGAATTAAGTACAACTATAGAAGGTCTTAAAAAATGGTTAAATAAAATGGGAATATGCTCATAGAAAGCCACTGCCCTGAATTAAATATTTCGGAAATTAGGGATACCCCTCAGATTGGATTCGCCAAACATGAGGAAGAACACTCTTATAATAGGAGAAATTTTACAGCTAGTTCTTCATTGTCAAAACAAATGTTGGAAACAATTAAAAACAGATATCATGCAGACATAATTGCACTGGAGAATATCTTAGTTCTGAAAGAAGAACTGACTAATATCAGGGCAGACATATTTCATAATCGGATGCTTATTCAAAACCTTAATAAAGACATGAGAATACTAACATACTAACATACTAACATACTATTTGCCAGCAGATTAGGCCTTATGGTCTATCAAGTCTGCTCGAACCTCGATCCTTAGTTGGGTGCCGAGACCCTCCCATCCCTTGTGCTCCAGAAACCCCTATCATCCATCCCCACCCCCGGACAGGCCATCATCTGATACATCCACTTTCTGTGTCTGTCCCACCCTCTCTTAAAGCTCTCCACTGTGGATCTCTGAACCAGCTCACCAGGCAGAGCATTCCAAGGGTCCACCACCCTCTCAGTGAAAAACCTCCTCCTCTTTTCCCCCCTCACCCTTCCACCTTCCAACTTCAAACCATGCCCTCTGGTGATGCCTCCCTGCTTTAGTCTAAAGATCCCCTCCATGTTTACCCTATTTATTCCCTTGAGGTACTTGAAGACCTCAATCATGTCCCCCTGTCTCTCCTCTCCTCCAATGAAAACAGGCAGAGCTCCTCAAGTCTGTCCTCGTAAGTCAAATCCCCTAGCCCTCGTATCATCTTTGTTGCCCTCCTCTGTACCCTCTCCAGGAGCTGATGTCCCTCTTCAAGTGTGGTCTCCAGTACTGTACACAGTACTCAAGGTGTGGTCTAACCAGTCCATTGTACAGTGGCAGAATCACTTCCTTGATCCTAGAGGTGATCCCCTGCGATGCATTCCCAACATCCTGTTTGCCTTGCTAGCTGCTCTCCTGCACTGCTCAGTGTTATTCATACATGTATCCACCATGACCCCTAGGTCTTTTCCCTATTGAGGCTTCAGCACCTCCCTCCCAGGGTGTACCTGTGTTTAGGGTTTCCCTGACCAAGATGCAACACCTTGCACTTGGTGATATTGAAATTTAATTTCCATGTGTGAGCCCAGCTTTCCAGGGTGTCCAGGTCCCCTTGCAGGGCCAACCTCCCCTCTTCTCCCTCAACTACTGCTCCCATCTTGGAGTCATCCGCGAAGAGACTCATTTCACACCCTATACCATCCCTGATGTCTGATATGTATGCATTAAACAGGATTGGACCCAGGACCGAGCCCTGTGGTACCCCACTACCAACCTCTGTAGGGTTCGAGAGCTCCCCACAGACCACTACTCTCTGAGTGCGTCCAGCTATCCAGTTTTCAATACAAGAATACGAGAATACAAGAAGGGATTATAAGTGAGAAGAATCTGTCACCTAAAACTGAAAAAATGGAGAACAGGGGGGTTCAAGTTTCATTGCCATCACCTCTTGACTTAAATAAAAACAGTTTTTGTTTTTGTCAAATTAAAACAACAGACACAACAATAGAGAAAGTTAAAAAGGTGATTCCTACAGTACCTAAAAATGGAAAAAGCAAGGGAAAAGAACAACCAAAAAGAAAGTTAAGTCTACAGAATATGATAGTAAGGGAGCAAAGAAATGGAAAATCTTGTTACTGCCAAAAAAGACAGTGGAAATGTTGGAATGGAGACAATAGAATCCAAGCAAAAAACAAACAAAGCAGATACAAATGAGACGATTAATCTTACTTATGAGGATGTGTCTAGCTCTATGATGTTAACATCAGTAAGCAGAATAGACAAAGATAATAAGATTAATCTGTCTCAGGCAACAAAATCTCAGATTAAGTTAATAGAAGTGCAACTGGAATACTTGATCAAAATAGCAGGAATTTTAAGACCTATAGCAGAGACTAGGGAGGATTTAAAGGAGAGAGTGTTACATATGTTGGAGATTATACCATCATTAGTGAAGGAAGAGATATTTATTATGAGGCCACCAAACACGGCCTTCTATGATACAGTTTTGTTATATTGTGAAACTGAGGAAATGGCCAAACTGATCATGGATAGAAAAATGTCTCTGGAGGAAAAAGGAATTGCAATTAAGTTACCTCTCCTAATCCCAAAAACCACTAGTCTAGAAAATAAATCTGATAATAGTGGATCCAGGATAGTTAAAAATCTTACTAATTCCACTGAAACGGCTTCCCTGAGAACAAGTTCCAAAGGATAAGAAAGGAAAGGAATGAGGCAAGAGAAATAGCAAAGATAACTGAAGTAATTGATAAATATGGAAAAAACAAAATGAGAGTTGGCTGTGTTGAACAGTGGTAATATTTGGATGGGAGACAGTTAGGCAGGATTCTGATTTTAGTATTAGAGAGGAACTGCTCTCCTTTTTTCAAGAATTTCTGGCTCTAAAATATCTAGGAATATGGTAGATCACATCAACATTTATAAAAATGAATCCAGTTCTAGTCAAATAGACTGTACTTTCAAAAACCCAGAAAAGGCCAAAATACTTTCGGATATGGCGAAAAGCTTAGACAAACTGGACATATATGTTATTTACCCACAAGAAATGGGAAGAGAAATGGGGGAGGAATCCATCAGAAAATCTGATAAGGATACAGATTATCCCCTTATAGAATTTGAGAATTGGAGGGATCCAAATGGCTTTGAAACTCTAATAAACCTGGACTCAGAATGACAGTCAGAATCTGATACACTTGTCTGGGGGAATAGCAGTAAAGAGAAGAAACTAACCATCTTGTCATGGAACATTGAAGGTCTTCATTTGAAAATTATGGACCCTGAGGTAGTTAGTTTCCTGGAAACATTTGATATAATTGGCCTCCAAGAGACTTGGTGTATGAAAGAGGCAACTCCTAGACTTCCTGGCTATGCACCTTATATTTTTTCCAGCAATTAGAGACAAGAAATTTGGTAGATATAAGGGGGGCTTAATATTATTAGTAAAAACAGGCTTAAATTTGAAGATAAAAGAGCTACCACCTAAGACCTATAATATTTTGGCCCTTGAGCTTTCAAAGAATTCTCAGAAAATAATATTGTGTAATGTCTATTTTCCACCAGGGCCCAATTCTACAGAAATAAAGGATCCCTATATTTTGAATCTCAAACTACAACTAAATGTTATTAGTGAAACAGAAGGAAATTGGCCCATTTTCATTCTGGGAGATTTTAATGCAAGAATTAAGGGAGGAATCTCAGAGAGTTTATATTCAACTTTAGTAGATGCTATGGAATTAATTAACCCTAGACTGTCCTCATCAAGACCAACATTGGAAAAAAGATCTAATTATAGGGGTAGAGAATTATTTACAACACTTGCCAGTAGGAATTTTTGTATTTTAAATGGAAGAACTAATGGGGACAGTACGGGAAAATTAACTTTCAGGGGTCCTTTGGGATCCTTTATTCCTGATTTGATATGGGCAAATTTGGAGGGATTAAAAATAACTTATCAACTGGAAATTATTGAGTGCTCAGAATCCTCTCATCTTCCCCTGTCCCTTACTATAGATAATAGTTTTATAGGAACAATTCAAGATGCGGAGAATACAGTTGAATATGTGGAAATCATTAATGAAAATAGAATTAGATGGAACCCAATTTATCAAAATCAATTGCAGGAAATACTCTATTCTGGAGAAATAACTGCAATCTCCTCCCAAGATAAGGCTAACCTTTATAACTCTGATATTTATGATATCTGGGAAAATACCCGAATAAAACGGAGTGCCTTCTGTAGGAAAAATAATATAGTTAAAAAAGAACGTCCAAATCATGTTAAAACATGGTTTAATCAAAGGTGTTAAAAAGCAAAAGCCAGCTTTTCTAAAATAGTAAGACAACGTAGGAAGAATACAAATAAAAATAAAATGGATTATCAGAATCTAAGGAAAGAAAGGAAGATTTATAAGAAAGTCTTAGAAGAAGAAAGAAATAAAAACTCTTTTCTTCTATGGGAAAAACTAAGATCAGTGGTTACTGAAAGAAATAGCAAACAATTTTGGAAAATAGTAGCACAAGGCTACAATAAATATCAAGAGAAAATAGAATGTCATATTACACCACAAGCTTGGATTGACTATTTTCACGAGCTATATTTTCAAAGGTGAAGAAGAAATGGAAATAAATATAAGATATGAAGCAAATTTTTCCAAAGCCATTTGTGATTACAGAATTGGAAATTCTTAACTCCATAATTCCTTAAAATCTAATAAAGCACCCGGACCTGATAAAATTATTGGAGATGCCTATAAGTCATTTAAAGAATGGTGGACTCCATTCTTTCTTTTAATGTTTAATGGATTTGTTCAGAATTTAAAATTCCCTAAGAGCTGGGCTGGTAGTATTATATTCCTGATCTTTAAAAAGGGTAATGTAAAGGAGCCAGGGATGTATAGACCCATTAGCCTTATAGATGTGTCTCAAAAAGTCTTCTCAAAAATTATATTCGGTAGATTACTAACATGGTTAGAAGAACTCAATCCTGGACGAGGCCCAAAATGGATTTAGAGGAAATAGGTCCACAATCCACCGTTGCTATGTCTTACACCATTTAGCATGGAAATACACAAAAGTACGGAAATCAAAATTATATTGTTGTTTTGTGGACTTCTCAGCAGCCTTTGACAGTATTAGTAGGAAAATTCTTTGGACCACATTGGAAAAACTAGGACTTGAGAAGACACTTTTAGACATTATCATAAGACTACATGAATATACATGGGCAAAGATCCAATACAATCAATGCGGCCATACTACAGAGGTATTTCAGACAAATATTGGAGTTAGACAAGGTTGTATTTTAGCACCCACTCTCATTAATATATACATAAACTCTATTCTACTTGAAATTAAAAACACAGAGTTTCATTCGCCAAAAATTAATGAAAGTAGAATCAATAGCCTAGCATATGCAGATGACTTGGTTTTATTATCTACCTCTGCTTTGGGACTCAAGAGAAAAATGAAATGTTTTGATACCCTCTGCAGAGAGAGAAATCTTAATGTAAACTTAAATAAGACCAAAATCTTGATTTTTGGAAATCCTCCCAGATATGAACCTAAATTTGACTTAAATGGTGAGAAATTAGAGATAATAAAAACTTATGACTATTTGAGTGTACGTTTTTCTTACAACTTAAATTGGAATAAGCATATAGAATATACTAAAAGTAAGACAATGTCGGCTGTGAATGCATTCAAAATATTTCACACCAAAATGGGGAAGACCGCAATAAAAGGGATTCTAAGGGTACTTAATACTAAAATTAAAACTAGTATAATATATGGAGGAGAAGTATGGGGGTTGACTAATATTAACCCATTAGAAACCTTACTTAACAAATTATACCATTATATTCTCATGCTACCACTAGGCACCCCAACTGTATCCTTGTATTGGAACTCAGTCAATATTCTCTGAGCTCCTTAATAAAGGAAAGACAAAGTTTGTTTTTACTTAAAATTTTCTCACTTCAGGAATATCGATTTCCTAGAAAGTGCCTTGAGGAAGAAATTAAGATGGAAAATTTGGGTTTTGTACATCTTTTTATACAGCTAATTAGGAAAATTATTTTTCCCTTGGGTTTTGGACATATTCTTTATGATATATACACAAAATCTTGGGATGAGATTGCTTCCACAGTTAAACACAGAATACGAGATCTGGATTTCAACCAAACATTTGCTAAACTGGCTCAGTCTAAACTGCATAATGACTACAAATGATTCAAAAGTCTTTGGGGTTTTGAGCCATATTTATCACATTTAACATGTCCAAAAATCAGGAGAGCTTACTCGAGATTTAGAACTGAAAGTTACTACGCTCAGTTCATTCTATATAGGCAAAAAAGAAGCAATGTTATGTCTCCTTTCTGTAAATGTGGCAAACCTTATAAAGATGATTTGAAACATGTTGTCTTATTATGCCCTCTTTTTGAACAAAATAGAAGAAAATGGTTGGGTTCCATACTTAGTGGCCTTAACCTCCCACCAGATGAGATTATTGAATACCTCTTCACTTGCCCTGAGAATATTGTACTACAAAATGTAGCAACGTTTTTGCTAATAATATTCTTTCAAAATTAAACTTAATAAATTGTTAAAGGAAAGGTTTTTATATTTTTTCAGATTTTTACAAATGCCCACAATCAGTCAATTGTATGACTATGGAATACCTGTTCTAACGTGATTTGTGACTATAATTAGTAAATTGCAATAGCTTTGCTGAACAATAAAGAAAGATTGATTGATGATTTAAAAAATATATAAATTTTACTTGGGTCCCCCATGAACCCCCTCCCTACTGAGATGATCAGCTGTCGCCCTTTGAGGGGTTTGACCCCGAACGGATTACTGGCAGTGGCTGATCTATGTAGTGTAGGAAGTGCATGCATAGGGGGTTTGGGCAAAGCGGTTGCCACCTATAATAGGGTGCTAACTGCCGCACTCAACTCTCTCACACCAATCCATGTATGGCCCAAATCTTCTTACTTGAGGTCCCCCTGATTTGATGGGTAGCTCAAGGTGATGAAGATTTTGGTTCAGAGGCTGGAGCACTGCTGGCAGAGGTCCAGCTTGGAGGTGGATAAACTGGCCCTGTGTAACCACTACCATGAGTATCAGGGGACAATCACCTAGAAGAAGGCAGAGTTCCTGTCAAGGGAGATTGCTGCCAGGAGGAATCAACCAACAGTGCTCTTTTGTACTGTGGGCAGATTCTTAAACCCAGCCTGTCTACAGCTGAAACAAACTTTTTCTAGCACTTTATGTGATTCTTCTCAGACAGGGTGTCCACCATCCAGCAGGGTATTCCATCAGTAGGACCTATGAAGGCCAACAATGGTCACCGGGGTCATCCGGACAGCACTCTACCTAGTTAGGGGGAGTTTAAGCCTGTGGAGGCATCTGAGGTCATTAAGGTTGCATCCAGGTTGAAATGCACCTATTGTGAACTGGACCTGGTACCAACACATTTCTTAATGGAATGTGTGGATACCGTAGGCCCGGTGTTCACCTTGATTGTCAAGTGTTCTTGATCTGAGGGTATTTTCCCCGATGCTTTGAAGGAGGCATTGGTGCCTCCCCTCCTGAAAAATACATCTCTAGATCCTGACATCAAGGTGAATTATCATCCCATCTCCAATCTCCCATTTTTAGGGAAGATTGTTGAGAAGGTGGTAGCATTTCAGCTGGAAGAGCACCTCTTGACCTTTGATCTCTATGACTCCTTCCAGTCTAGTTTTTGTGCTAGGCATGGTATGGAAACCGCTCTTGTTAGAGTGCATGACAGTCTCCTCAGGGCTAAAGATCGAGGGTAGGAGACATTTCTTATCCTCCTCGATCTCTCTTCAGCATTTGATATGGTAGACCATTGTATGTTGCTTGACTGCCTGAGGGAATTTTGTGTGCTCACCAACATGGTCATCTGCTGGTTTGAGTTCTATCTCATTAACAGGAGGTGATGGGTAGTGATGGGGAATTTCTCCTCCTCCCCATGTCTTCTGTCTTGTGGAGTAACTCAGGGTTTGGTCTTGTCCCCAACATTTTTTGCTGTTTACATGCTGCCCCTGAGTGAGATCGTTTTGAAACACAATCTGGATTTTCATTGTTATGCTAATGACACCCAGCTGTGTTTTTTCTTTGTACTGGGAATATAGAATGTGGTGGAAGTACTAAACAACTGCCTGGCTAAGATCAACAACTGGATGGCCTTCAGCTGACTGCAACTGAACCCTGATAAGATGGAGGTACTGGTGGTGGAGTTGAACAGAGGGTAGAATAGGATGGCCTCTGGCGTGGAATTCTGCTTGTTTCTGGCATTCATATCATTGAAGGCCTCCTTAAGGGTACAAAACCTTGGGGTAATCCTTGACAGTGGTCTGACACATGAGGCTCAGGTCCTGACGATTGTCTGGACCAGCTTTTACTGTCCTAGGAATATCACCAGGGTTAGGCCCCTTGTTCCATCCCTGGACCTCCCCACTTTGATGCATCCCTTTATATCGACTAGGCTGGACTACTGTAATGCACTCTAGCTTAGGGTCTTGGGGGGATGCCTCCACTAGCTGCAGCTAGTGCAGAACATGCAACCAGGCTGTTTGATGGGGCAGTCTAAATTCTGCCATATCACCCTGGTGCTGCGTGAACTGCACTGGCTGCTGGTCAGATGAAGGATCCTCTGTAAGGTGGGGTTACTCATCTTTAAGGCCCTACATGGGTTGGGCCCTTGTTATCTGTCTAAACTTCTGTCACCTGCAGCATTGACCTGCTCCCCTTTGATCCTCCTTGAGGGGCCTCCTAGCGATTCCCAGGATGAGGTTGAAAATGGCCAGTGACAGGGAATTTAGTGTTGCCAGACCCATCCTGTGGAATTCACTTCCACCAGCTATACAGGAGGCCCCTTCTGTGGAGGTTTTTAAGATCTGCTTCAAGGCTCCCCTGTTTTGCCAAGCTTTTCCTGATCCCCCAGACTGAGTTGAGTCAGATCCTTCCTTTCCGACCTTATCCTTCTTTGGTTTTACTGATTTTAATATGTATGTGATAATCTGTAGATTGGAAATTTAATATTTTTGTAATTTCATGATGGATTTCTTTTTTGTGCAGTGCCCAGAGATTGGGTGCCTGATAAATAAAATTTGCTTTGCCTTGCCTTGCCATCATTGGTGAGGTCACACAGGTAGTGTTGGATGATAAGTACAGGGCCAGGGATGTGACTGGTCATGGGGAGGAGCCAAGTGGGGTCCTGATGGGGGTCCTGAAGGAGTTTGTAAGGTGAGGTGGACCACAGAACTCCCTCTACCGCTGAGAATTTGATTGTACCACATTCTTAGCACTTCGCTGTGGCAAGATTTTGGAGTTTTTGAACACCTTCTAGGTAAAGTACAGGCTTTCAGGCCTGGATAGGCCTCTGGGTCATGTGGTTTGTTTGCTAGTGAATAGTACTGTATTCTGTATACTGTTTTGGAGCTTAAATTTCTGCATGCCATTAGTTGCCTATGAAGAGATCTATGGTGGGTCAAGATATTTTAGTACAGGATCTTGTTTTTCTTTTCTGTTATTTTAAAGTGAATACATAAAGAAGGTGTACTAGCTAGATTAAATGAGGATAAGCTTATAGATGAGAGTTGTGAGGTTTCCCTTTAAGGTAGGCAGTTATCAGGTCCTTTATAAAAAAAAAAGAAAGTAAAAGAAAAATGGAAACTGAAGAACAATGAAGGAATGGGGGCTAAGAGCCAAGTGGTGCAAAAGCATTAGTGTTTACCACTGAGACTGCTGGTTTGTAGTGGCACCTGCCCCAAGTTTTGTTTTTTTGGAGTGGCATTGGTTGGGCAGCAGCAAGGTTTCACAGTGGTTTGGCAGACTTTTTCAGCCTTTTGTTGGTGTTGTGGCTCACAGCTTGATCGGACCTCATGGTGGGCCTTGCTGCCAGTCAGTGAGAACACTGGTTTGGCAGGCAGCCTCATGGCCTGGCCTGTGCATGTAAAAGCAGTGGGGATCACCGAATGATGCAGGTGCAGGGCCAGGGTGGTGATTCATCTAGGGGAGGAGAGGCCAAGAGGGGTCCTGATTGGGGTCCTGAATGGGTTTAGAAAGTTAGGTAGCCCACAGAACTTCCTCGTCTGCTGAGAATTTGATCCCACCCACCCTCCTAAAGGGATTACTGAGCCAGAAGAGGGAGCTGGGTGTGGGAGCTGGAAGTTGGTCCAGGGCTGCAGAAGGGCAGCATGTTGGCTGAGGGACTTGGAATGGCAATGCTGGGAGGAAAAGGTGCTGCAAAGGGGCAGTGGGGGACTGAAAGAGTCTTGTCAGGCAGCATGGAGAGGTGGGATAAAAAAGGGGGAGGAGGGGCAGAGGGGGGAGCAAGAGATGAAATAAGGGGGGCAGACAGAAGAGGAAGGGGCAAGGCAACATGGGCTGGGGTCAAAGGCATCCAGGCATGGATGTAATGGGAGGAGGGACAAAGGGGGTAGTGCTAGGGGTTGGATCTAGGTGTCCTGACCTAGGAGGGGGAGGTCCTGGTAAGTTGGTACCTGGTACTGGTTATGGTGTGGGGGGCCTGATCTATCATCTGGACCCAAAGACAAGTATCAGGAAAAGAGGATCAAGACAGAAGATGAAAGGAAATATGAAAGGAAAATGGACTGGAATATAAAATGTGTGATTTTGGACTGGAATATGAAATGTGTGATTTTATAGGAAATTGAGTTTGTAAATATTAATGGTGTTCAATAAAATGTTGTCAGTGAGCATCCAAGCTAGAAGTGTGCTGAGTTTTCTTTTCTAGAGGGGATCAGATGACAATGGAGCATTTACTTTTTTCTTGTACATATATACAACATTTTTGGACTTTTACAGCACAACAGTGGAAATAAAGATGTTTTCAAATGTAAATTATAAAACTTTGATTTATGGATATTATACAAATGAATGGAAGTAAAGCACCTTGAATGTAGTATTTGTTACTTTTAAATAATTTATTTGGAATACAAGGAGTTTATTCACATTACAACAAAAATACATAAATCATATAGTGTTGCTTTCTAAAATCACAAATGAATTGAAGGAAATTTATTATGCTGAAGCAAACTGTAACACCAAGACAAAGCTAACACAGATGTGGAGAAACTTACCATGGATTACGGATAATGATGCACCTATTACATAAGTAATTCTAGGCAAATCTTATTTTGTGAAGTTGAACAAAATATGCTTGTACAGTACATTTTAATTTTTTTGTGTTTCTTTTTTTTTCTTTCTGTACATTTACTTGTGGAACAACTGTAATTGCACAATGGATTATATGATTCTTTAAATAAAAGCAAATCCCCCAACTCTTTTAGAGAAGTGCCATGGGATCTTTAACATCCCCCAGAACAACCACCAGAAGAGGCAGATGGGACCATGGTTTAAAGTCTCAGCCAAAAGATGGCACCTCAAAAGTGCAGCACCCCCATCATGATGCACTATAGTGTCAGTATTCTGATTTATTCCAGGTTCCCAGTGTGGGGCTACAACCCACAACCTTCTGATCTTTCAGCCTCAGAGGCAAGTGTGCTACCTGCTGAGCCATTGACACCGTAGTGCAGTGCTGTAATGGAATGGCTGACTGATACAGGCAGTGTTCACATTCACTGCCTATGATGCATGTTTGAATGGCTTGAGAATTATGATCAGGCTGTACATTTCACACCACTGCTCTGTTGTCTGAGACATGGATACTCCAACACTGTCATGGCTTGTATATAGCAACAGATATTCAGATATGGCTTTATACTGCTTGTATAACCACTTAATCATGAACAGTGTTGAGTTCCATCTGGTGACAACATTCAGCTTCATGTGGTACTGATCAGTTTGGTTTGTATCTTTAGACGACAGAGTTGGTCATGGGCCTCTCCATAATGGGTAAAGTGGACACAGATGCAACAGGCCACAGTCAACATGGTTTTGATATCAGGATGGGTTAGAAACATCTGCTCAATTAGATTAAGACAGTGTGCCAAGCATGGCACCCAGACAAACCCCACATCACTGATGCATTTCACAACATTCAAGCCATTTTTTTGCAAAACGAAACCCACTTTTTGTGAAAGATGGTGAAGCCACTCATCAGTCTTGCTAAGAAGCACTTCCAGCATTTTCTCACCCATGTGCTCATCTAGGTATACTCTTCATTGTCCATGTGGCATGCTGGTGATTACCCAAAATGTTGCTATCACCACAATTGGGCTTAGTGCAATTTTTCTGATGTCCAGAGTTAAATACTCTCCCAGGTGCCTATGCCCAATGTGCATTAATGATCAAGTAGGAGCTACCAGCTGTTTGGGTCACTGGTCCACATATGCATGTTGAGATGTACAGTATGCACAGTGATGTTGAATGCTTCAGGGCATGGCTTACCATCTCTGACACTGTCCTACAGAATTCATGAATGACACATTTTGAAAAGTATGTTCTGGATATAATATACCATTTGGGACAGGCACTGGCCATCAACCTCCAAAATTCAACATTCTCAACAATAGAGAATGGCAATAGATCAATTACCAGCATTTCAGCTGTTGCTGCATTTAGCTCGTGTGCAGTAGCATGATTGTGAGTGAATTTGGAGTGACGCTCAAACATGCTATGCAGTGTAGGCTGGAGAATTCTTGAGATTTGCCTGCCAAACAGCTGGACTCATTGTGGCAGCATTGTTGAGGTGGCATTTGATTCCTGGGGATTCATACGTACTATTGCTCAAGTGACACCAGTGATTTTGTTTTTCTGCAATGGCGTTGCTTTGCTTTTCTAACTCTGGGTGGTACTACTCAACCCACCACCACTGTTGCTATTCCCACTGTTATGTAGACCCACAGAATCCCCCTCTTCTCCACAGTCTTCATCATCCGCCCCTCTGTCCATCTGGTCTACTGCCCTGCACTTCTGTTTGCCTTGCCTAATGAAGAGTATGAAGGACCGAACCCCCTGCAATGACTTCTGTCTGGTGTTAATGCCAGTGTAGCAGGTTCCTGTTCTTTCTGTATGTGTGCTGCCCACTGGTATGTAGCTGGTTGCCCTTTTTCCTCTAACTAATTCATGCTTGACAAAGCTGACAGATACTGACTGTCTTATCAGCTCAGTCAAGTATATAAAAATCCCAAACTAGAGATTTCATAACCCTTGATTTGCCATGGCTGTAGGAGTGGGGAAGCTGAGGGGAAAGGGTGGAAATTTGTGGTTTTTGGGATGATTACATAACTTCAATATTACTGGGGGAGACTTTGATAGTTGGACAACTGCAAACAACATCCTCTGCATCATCTACAGCACCACTCTTACACTTTTCCTCTTCAGACTCCCCTAGGGGATCCAATAAATCATCATCAGTTGCTGCCCTCCTCCTCCACAGGTCTGTCATCCTCATCATCACCACCACCGCCTGGTGTGTGTTCTTCAGGCATGTGTGTTGCCCACCAGTGCATAGGTGGCTGCCCCTTTTCCCCTTACTAACTCATGCTTGACAAAGCTGACAGATACTGACTGTCTCATCAGCTGGGTCAAGTATACAAAAATCCCAAACTAGGGATTTCATAACCCCTGGTTTTCCATGGCGGTGGAAGTGGGACAGCTGAGGAGAAGGGGTGGAAATTTGTGTTTTTTTGGATGATTTAATAATTTCAATAATATTGGGGGGGGACTTTGGTAGTTGGATAACTACAAACAACATCCCATGCATCATCTGCAGCACCACCCTTACTCTTTTTCTCTTCAGGCTTTCACAGGGGCTCCTAATCCTCATCATCACAGCTGCTGCTGTCCTCCTCCTTCACAGGTCTGTCATCCTTGTCATCACCGTCTCCAGGCTCTCTGACCATTTCATCATCAGGAGTCTGAGTGTGACACACATTTTCCAGATCTCCCACCTCAACCACTGACTCAAGCTCCTCACTATTAGGCTCAGCACCATCAACATCAATAACCAAGGGGACACCAACATCCTCCACCTCTACCACTGTTCCTTGTTTGCTGCTGCTTCCCTTGTCACCTCCCAAATCCCCCACAATCATGGCTGATACTAATGTGGCAGACAATAATTTGGCTATACTAATGCCAGGCCCACCACTACCAACTACTCCTTCACTACTATCAGCCATGGACCTCATAGAAAATGCTGCCACAGATTTAGTTTTTAACTGCAGCACAATTTTGCCACACAGATTTTGATCACTTCTTTACTGCCTCCACAGCACCTGTCCTTTTAGTAGATCATCTCTTCCTAGTCATTATATGCTAATCATAACTTAATTTGGGATGAAAAATTACAAAATGTTAATAAAGCCTGTAGTACAAATGAGTACCAGGAGCAGATAACACCTCCTCCTAGGGAATCAGAGATCAACAGTGTGATATGAAAAGATAAAACACCACAGGGACTAATATGACACACACAACAGGGGTAAAAGGATTAAACAAGTTATTAATTACCAGCAGCAGACAACACTTCCCCCAGAGAATCAGGGATCAGCAGTATGATCTGAAAAACTACTATGCTAATAGTATGTAGCGAAACCAAAAAAAAAAGATTTCTTTATAGCACAACTCAGGTATTAATAAACTGACACAACAGTACAAATAAGTACAATGAGTAGTCAACAACTCCACCAAGGGAATGAGGGATCAGCAATGTGATAAGAAAAACTACTGCTAAAAACAACCAAAACATTTATTTTTTGTTTTGTTTTTCTTAAAAAAACAGAACAAGGATTAAAATGACAGAGGTAACAGGAGTAATTTAATATTAAGTATAACAAAAAGTGACAGAATACTGTAACTTTAAGAAAAATATAACTAAAACATAATGGAAACTGCTACAGAAAGGCACTGACAAAATAAGTTAAACACACCAAACCAAACCACAGAAATAAAATTAAGAAAATAGTCACTACAGATCAAGACTGATAAACAAGAAAGAGTGAAAAAACCAAAATGTAACACAAATCTCCTGCTTAGACAAAAAAGCTCTGGATCTTTCCATCCTGCCTTGCTTTACAGTACACCTACCCTCTCCACAGCACTGCTTTACAGACTGATGAAACAGAAACTATTACTTCAAAGTAAATAATCAGTGAAAAAATAAACAAAACAAAAAACACAAATCTATCAGCACAAGGCCCTCTAGAACAAATTGGATTCAAAAAGCTTGGTTTTGGGTTGTATTTTAAAGGTTTTTTTCTCAGACAACCACACAGAGACTTCTCTCCTACTCCGTTTTCAGACGACTGTACTGAAGACAGTCTCCTTGTGGCATACAGCTTGTTTCAACAATATGTGATCTCCAGTCCCATAGTACATTGCAAAATTTCACCTCTGTACCAAACATCTGCGGCAAGGTTACAAATTCTGCATTTTGCAAACTTTGCCTCTGTACCAAACTTCAACAACGAAGTTGCCAACATCGCATTTCATGGAGTTATCAGTTTTTCACAAATTTTGACTTTGCAAGGTGGAATAACTTTGTGAAATGAGGTGAATTTGCGAATTAATATACAGAGTGAAGTTTTCCAGCTTTACACATCACTACTGCTGATGTATCAGCAATGCTTCCAATCATGAAACCAAAAACCCCAGTTTGGGAATGAACCTGTATTGTAGGAGGGCCGGTAGAGGGAGGCAAGCTGAGTGTCTCAGAGAATGCTCTCCACCTTGGGGAAGGAAGGCATTCAGAGTCCACTTCACTAAAGCCACTGGGATGACCACAGGTGGTGGTGCAGTCAGAGCTGAGGAACTGGGTGGGAAGACATTGATGCACTCCAAGGCAACAGGCATGCATTTACCTGAGCATGCACTGGGAGTTTGGTGTCCTGGGGCATGGAAACAAAACACCAGGGAAACACCCTGACCACTGCAGGAGGACATTCACTCCTCACTGCAGGCTCCACACTGCAGACATTGTCTCTCTCTCTTTCTCTCTCTCCACTTGCACCTGCCCAGTATCAGTCAGGCTCTAGGGTCCATCCCTTCTGCCCCACCTTGGGTGGCAAGCCAGGGAGCAGCGGAGATGGGGTATGTCCCATAGAAGGTGGGTACTGGGGCTGGATGAGGGGGTCAGGACTGATAGGGGCCAGTTGGATAGTAGGGGGGAAAGCATACTAAATTAAAAACAAACATTTGTCAATGCCGAAAGTTTGCTGTGTGTACTGGTGTCATGGGGGGGGGATGTTTGAAAGTTGGTTTAGTGAAATTGTGCCATGGGGTCCCAAAAAACATATGATGAAAATCCATGGCAAAAGTGTTTAAAAATGGGCAAGTTATGTCACTAAGTTGAAAACCCTATTGAAATACTTTGGTGCTGAAAATCCCATTGCAATACATTGAAGCATTTACCACAGTTCACGGTTGGGCTTTGAAGAGCGAAGACGTGTGTGTAGTCCAAGGTAGATTATGGCGACAGACCTCAGACGAGTAAGTACAGTATGGTGTAGAGGGGGTGTGGGGTGGTGGGCCCTAAGTGGGAGGGTAAGGGGTTGGGTAACGGTGGAATGGACAATGATGGAAGTTTTTCTTTTTTACAGAGAAAAAAAAATGACAAAGGACAGTTTTCTTTTTTCAGGGAGTTTGCTGAACAGATGAGGACACTGGGGGATTGGGCACCCCAAGTGTCTGTATACTGTTTGGGGGGGTTACACAGCGGACAACAATGGACAGACAGATGACATTGGGAGATTGGGCACCCCCTGTATCTGCATACTGTTTGGGGGGTTTGCACAGCGCACAACAATGGGCAAACAAATGAGGACACTGGGGGATTGGGCACTCCCAGTGTCTGTATACTGTTTAGGGATGGGGGGTTACACAGCAGACAATGGTGGACAGTTTTCTTTTTTTAGGATAAAAAACAAGCATTTGTCAATGCTGAACATTTGATGTATTGAAGGATGCCCACCTCTACACTTGTTTATGCCCTTGAGGTACTTGAACATATCTACCATGTTCCCCCACTCCCTCCTTTCTGCCAATAAGTACATATTGAGGTATTTTTAATCTCTCCTGATATGTTCTGTATTGCAAACCATGTACCATCTTGGTTGCCTTTTTGTGGGCTGCCTCCACCCTGTCAATGTCCTTGCACATTTGCGGCCTCCAGATTTGCACACAGTACTGCAGGTGAGGACTCACTAGTGCATTATACAATAGAATCACCTTCTCATGCCTTCTGCTAGTGATACCTCTGCCTATGCATCCCAGCATTCCACTGGCTGTCCTTGCAACATGTGTGCTCTGCTTTGACACATTTTGGTCATCAGAACTGATAACTCATAGGTCCCATTCTTCCTTGGTGATCATCAGCACCTCCACCCCATTATGTAACTCTCCACAGGTTTCCTTCTTCTTAGGTGCATTGTTTGGGCTTCTTTGCATTGAACCTCAGTTGCAACTCCTCAGACCATTTGTTAAGCCTCTGCATGTCCCTGCTCATTTTTTCCACCCCTTCTGGAATATTCACCTTGTTACCAATGTTGGTGTCATCTGCAAACAGGCAGACAGACCTTTCCTTCTAGCCCTTCCATAATGTCTCTAATGAAGACATTGAACAGGACTGGTCCCAGGACTTATCCCTGAGGTACCCCACTGGTCACCCCCTCTCCCTGGATTGGATCCCATTACCATCGCCTACTGCCTGCCATTCATCAGCAAGTTTCTAACACAGTTTATCAGCTGGTGTCCCATTGCCAGACTACTCATCTTGCTAATCAGCCCTCTGTGTTGGATGTTGTCAAAGGTTTTGCTGAAATCAAGGTAGGTGACATCAAATGTCCCTCCTTGATTTACTTCATTAATGAGGCATTAGGGTTTCCAACCCAAATGCCCCACCCCCACCCTGCAGAGATTGACAGGCATTGGGGCCGTCCCTTTTGGGTTATCAGCTGTAAAGCTCATGTCATTCCATCCCATCCTGCAGACACTGACAGGCATTGCGGTGTGCTTTGTGGTCTTTGGCCCTAAAGCTCACCTCATTCCATAATGAAATAAGCTGAAATTAGTGTGATATGGGAGAATGGGGTGAACCTTTGGGCCAAAGACACCAAGGCACACCCTGGTGCCTGTCACAGGCTGCAGAGTGGGGGTGGAATGGTGTGAGCATTATGGCCAATGATCCCAAGGCACATGTCTGACATTTATCAGTCTATACGGGGGGGGGTTACAGTTGGAAACCCTAACACCCAAGATGTTTGTTGGTATTTTCACTCCAAATTTTCAAAGTGGGCTTTTTGGGACACCACCTCATGAACAGTAGCACTATCATTTCATTACGCATTCCCAAAAGTTGATTTAATGCAGCAACTGTGCCATTCAGCACCACAGGTGCTAAAATATATTTTGGGCAGGATGTGAAAAATGACAGTTGTACTTTTCATGAGGAGGCATGAAAAATGGCAATTTTGAAAATCTGGAGTGAAAATATGAGAAACTGGCAAAGTTACCTGCGTGTATAGAAACTGCAATGCACACCTGTACTGTAATGCGGTCATTTTTTGGAATTTTTTCACCATATTTTCAACATGGGCTTTTTAGGACCTCCCCTCATGAACAGTGGTACTGTGATTTTGTTACTCCATCCCGAAAGTTGATTTTGCACAGTAACTGTGTCATTCTGTGCAACTGGTGTGAAAACACGTTTTTGGCAGGACGTGAAAAATGACAGTTATACTGTTCATAAGGAGGTCTGAAAAAGTGGCAATGTTGAAAATCAGGAGTGAAAATATTAAAAATTGGCTAAGTTATGAGCGTGCATAGAAACTACACAACACATGCTTGAACACAGTCATTTTTTGGAATTTTTTTGCCAAATTTGCAATATGGGCTTTCTGGGATGCCACCTCATGAACAGTGGCACTGTTATTTCATTATTCAGTCCCAAAAGGTGATTCCATGCAGTGACCATGAAATCACCTTTCAGGACTGAGGAACAAAATGACACTAACTTTTTCACAAGGAGGAATCCCAAGAACCCCATGTTGAAAATTTGGGGTCAAAATTTCTAAAAATGGTTGATATATATCAACATAGGTTGAAACCACCATGATTCCCATTATATGACTTACTTTTCAGTCTTTCCATTTGCCAATTGGTTTTGAAGAGTGCAGACATGTTTTGCTCTGCAGAATATCGCTTCCACTGACCTCGAAGGGTAAGTATGGTGAAAGGGGGAAGGGGCAGTGGGTGCGCAGAAGGAGGGTCGAGATGGGTAGAGGAAGGGGATGGGGAGACAACAAGGGATGGTTTTCATTTTTAAAGGTGAAAAAATGGGAAAAAGATAGCTCAGGTAGGTTTTCTTCATTTACAGGGAAAACAGAATTATTGTACACTAAGACATACTGGGTTGGGCTCCCAGTGTGCCACAATAGTGATGGTGGGGGAATGCTGACACTGGGATTGGGCACCCCAATGTCAGCTAGGGATAAAGATGGGTGAGGGGGAGCACATCCGACACCGGGAATGGGCAGCCCGTTGTTGGAAAAGGAAAGGGGGCATTATTTAACCAGGAAACACACACTAAGTGGCTGCAGGGACCAGGGAAATTATTTAACCAGGAAAGACACACTAAGGGGCTGCAGGAATGGGGAAATTGTTTAACCAGAAAAGACGCACTAAATGACTGCAGGGACTAGGGAAATTGTTTAACCAGGAAAGACACACTGAGCTGCAGCTGAAAGGCTCTCATTTCAAAGGGCAGACCTGCGAACAGCATCGGCTCTGTCCTTTGAAATGTTTGCTGAGATCAGCACCCTCAGCGAAACAATGTCATTAGGACACTGCCTGCTGATTTGTCAGCCACAGATCAGCCCCTGCAGCATCGCTGGCCATTGGGCTGGCACCCCTCACACCTCTCTCTAACAACTCTCATATCAACAAGTTCATCTGCATTTGCACGCATGACAAACTTAAAAAGGCAGCACATCCCTTTCTCAGTGTACAACCTGGAGCCACACAAATTATAATATTATTTTTATTTACAGATTTTAGCATTTTTTATTTGTTTATCACCTCTAAACTGTAGTTCAATGTATGCACATAACAGTCCTTGTAAGCAAAAATGAAATTCAAAGTTGTGTGGTTCCAGGATTTGCACTGAGAAAAGCTGAATGTCATTGGGTTCCCCAGGTGTCATGTTGTTTTGGCAGCACAGCTGGTAGGGCAGCAGAATGGTATTCCAAGAGGGCCTTGGTTCTAATTCCAGCTATGCACTAATTTGTTTCTAATTTTTAAACTGTGTTTCAAATACATGCACATTGCACTACCTGTACATTAAATAAAATGTAATTCTAATTTGAGTGGCTCCAGGTTATACACAGACAAAAGATTAGTGTATTGGTATCCCCAGGTTTTCATTTATCCTGGTGATATAGCTAATGGTTTAGATGAATAATATATCTGAGCAGATCTGGGTTCAAATCCCAGCTAGGGCACATATTTATTTCTCATTCTAATATATGCACAACTCACTCCTTGTAAATGAAATTGTCTAGCTATTTTTAGATATTTAGTGATATTCCTAGATTAACTCTTTCTGTTGGCCCGATAGTGGTACAGCAGGCAGGCAGGAATTTCTCAGTAATACCTTAGAAATGTCAGGAAGTATGTGGGCATGTCAATTGCTACAACTGTATCACAAATCAAGCTCCCCTACTCTGAGGTAAGGGGAAAATCACTTGGGTCCCACAGGGATCATTGTGTCCAGTTGCAAAATTGGAAAAGAGATCCAGAGTAAGATGTGTCAATCTGTGGATCACACAAAGCTCTGTAGGAGCGTGGGGAGTGGGGATGGTAGGAGAGAATTAAAGAGAGAGAGACTTTGAGAAATTGTAAAGGGGAATCCAAGATTTGGCAACTAATTTAATGCCAAAACAGTGAGTGCAAGCTTATGATTTTGGGAAGGGGGAATCTGAGGACTGAATATTGGATGGTGGTATGACATAAGCAGACCTCAGAAGCAAAGAACTTGTGGATTATAATTAGTGATAGCCTCAATACCTTAGCCCAGTATAACAAGGAATATGGAAAAGCTACAGCACTGTGATCCTGGTGTGCATAGATAGGGCCTTCTCAAGCAGATGAAAGGATATGATCCTGCTCCTTCACAGGTTCTTGGGGAAGCACTTTGTGTGGTGTTCTGGAATCCTGATCTAAAAAAAGGACAGGGACTACCTGTAGCCCATCCAAAGCAGAGTGTTAAAAGGATTTAGGACCAGATTCAGAGAACTTATGAGTAATGACCTGCTGACCTCAACATGTATTCACTAGAGGCCAGGGGACAGAGACAGGAGAGACAAGATTAAAAACTTCAGGTGCAGGAAAGGTACTTGCTGTTTACTGCAATAAAAAGTGTGCTTATGAACCCCAGTGATTGAACTACAATGTGCAATTATTTTGTTTTTCTGCTAGTTGTGGCTACCATGGCACCATTTGTTCCCCAAAAAGTAGCCTTGTAATTTTTGGAGGACTTATTGAAGAATGCCTTGGCTGACCTCAATGTATGTTCACTAGAGGCTGCAGGAGGCAGAGAACACATGATTAAAATCCTCAGAAACCTGAAGAATATAAATAGAGAGGTCAGCCAGCAACTGTTGAAACTTAATGAGTGTCCGTTACAAGTGGCTATACCTATAAACTGGCATGGGGGAAATTACAGAGGCACATGAGGAAATACTTCTTCATGGAGAGAGCAGTGGAAAAGTGGGATTATTTGCCAGTGGAACTGGTTATTGTCCACAAGGTGGTGAGGGGGTGGGATAGAGACATGTGACTGGTGAGGTTGATTGGAGAGGGTAGGTGTTAATGGAGGTGTGGGGTTAGTTCAAGCAGAACTTTAAGATGATTGATGTCACATTCAGTGAAAGACTAGTAAGTTGTAGATAGGAAATGGGCAAACTGAACAGACCATGAGTCTTTTTCTGTCCATAAACATTTATATATTTATCTATATTGTTAATGTTGCATTTATTTTTGCCCTTTTACTGACACAGTACACATTTTACTTTCAAAATATTTAGTTAGGTTTCTATTTAACTAAATTGTTGTTTTACTTCATGGCACTCCACTACAGTTTTGAATCATGCCTCAGTATTCCAACTTTCAAAGCAAATTGAGATAGTAACAAGCATTTGTCAATGCCGAATGTTGTCTTGCTGGCACTGGCATTGGTAGTGCAGGAGTTAGAGAGAGATGCATAATAAGAATGGCAGTGAAGTACTGAAGTGATGCCATCCCCACCCTGCAGAGACTGACAGGCATTGGAATGTGCCTTTGAGTCATCGGCTATTATGTTCAAGCCATTTCACCTCACCCTACCCAGCAGACACTGAGAAGTGTATTTGTATGCCTTGGAGTCTGCAGGCCTTATCCTCACCCCCATTCCATAAGAAAATACACTGAGATGGGTGCAGTATAGGAGAATGAGGTGAACCTTGGGGCTGAAGAGTCCAAGGCACACCTCATTGCCTGTCACTGGCTCCAGAGTGGGGGGTGGAATGGCATAAGCATTACAGCAGACAATCCCAAGTCACACCCCTGATGCCTATCAGTCTCTACAGGGTGGTGCATTATGGTTGGACACCCTAATGTCCTGGGCATTTGTTGTTTTTTTCACTCCAAATTTTTAACATGGGCTTTTTGCGACCCCACATCATGAACAGTTGCACTCTCAGTTCATTAGCTGAAAGGTGATTTTGCATAGCGACTACGCCATTTGTCACCACAGGTGTAAAAACACATTTCGGGCAGGATGTGAAAAATGACAGCTGTACTGTTCATGAGGAGGTGTAAATGAATGCAATGTTAAAAATCTGGAGTGAAAATATGAAAAATTGGTGAAGTCACGAGTGTGCGTAGAATTTGAAAACACACGCCCATAACACAATTATTTTGGGAATTTTTTTTAACCAAATTTTCAACATAGGCATTTTGGGACCTCTGCTCATGCACAGTGGCACTGTGATTTTGTCAACCTGTCCTGAATGTTGATTTCCTACAGCGACTGCATTGTTGTGCTCCACATGTGCGAAAACACATTTTGGGCAGGATGTGAAAATTGACAGCTATACTGTTCATATGGAGGTGTAAAAAAATGGCAATGTTGAAAATTTGGAGTGAAAATATTAAAAATTGTCAAAGCTACGAATGTGTGTGGAAACTGCGCAATGCACACTCATAACACAGTCATTTTTTTGGAATTTTTTGACCAGATTTGCAAGATAGGCTTTTTGGGACCCCACCTCATGAACAGTGGCACTGTCATTTTGATAATCAGTCCCAAAAGGTGATTCCGCTCAGTGAAGGCAAAATTACCTTTTGGGATGGAATAACAAGATGACAGTGCATGTGTTCATGAGGTGGGGTCCCAAGAACCCCATGTTTAAAATTTGGGGCAAAAATTAAAAAATTGGCTGAGATATCCACCTAAGATGAACCACCCCCTCCATTTATACCATTTTACAGCTTATTGCCATTTTTTCATTTTGCGGTCGGCTTTGAAGAGTCCAGACATGTTCCTGCTCCACCGAAGATCACAGCACTGGACCTCTGGAGGAAAGTATGGGGTAAGGGGGGGGTGAGGGATGAGGTATGCAGAGGGTGGGTGCGGGTTGGGGAAGGGGTGCTGCAGACAATGGACCGTTTTCTTTTTTTCAGGTACAAAAAAAAACAGACACTATGCCATGGGACAATTTTCTTTCTTTACTGGTAAAAGAAAACAAATGTTGGGCACACTGTGGTGGGATCCCAGTGTGCCACACAATGGGGGTGGGGCAGGGCCCAGGGGCATGAACATGCTGATGCAGTCGGCTTACTGTAAGTGGCAGCACACTGGGGTGGGATCCCAGTGTACCACACAATGTGGAGGGAGGGCTGGGCATACTGACACAAGGATTGCTCCCCTGATGTCATCTTTCTTGGGGATTGTGTGGCTGCAGCTCCACCGCTCTGTTTATTGAAATGTTTCACCAGGAAAGGCAAATCAGTTGGTGTGTCATCTGTGCTGCTGCATGACAAACTTGTCTCTGATTGCAGTGACACATTTCTTACAAGTTGTGTAAACTTCGCATAATTCTTGTGTCAGTGCTATCATGCTGGCTTATTGGGAAATGAGGGACACACCTACTAAAGTGTGTCCTCCATTCACCAACACTGACACACCTCTAAAATGTGCTACTAGCACAAGATGTTGCTTACATGTATGTGCGAGCCAACATAAAAAGAAAGTGCTCTGTGAGCATGTAGGCAGCAATTAAAACATAAGGATTGGATAAGTGCACACTGAAACTAAAAACAAAATAATTTAGATGATGTTTCATCCATAGTTCTTTATGACTAAGGAAGAAAAATAATAAGCAGCTATGCTTACTAATATCCATATAGATAATTACTGAAGAAGATCTGTGTTGGAAATGTTGAGTGTAACTCTATTTTCTATTTTCAATATGTATTTAATCAAGCCAACTTGTTTTAAATTAAAATAATGCCTTATGAAATATACAAACTAAACATGTTTTGTACTGCATTACATTATTTCACTTCTGCAAATTAATGTTTAAAAGATGTAAAATGATGTAATATGATAAACATCATGGTTAAAACAACTGCAATGTGTATTGTGCTAATTGTAGACATGCTTAGTATCAATCTTCTTCCCTTTACCCTTCATGAGTCCTGCCTCCAGTTAGTATTTGTTGTTTTATGCTGTGTCAGCTAGTCTTGTGTGCACAGCCTAGTCATTAACCTGAGGGCTGGCCTTCATCAGTTGTGTTAATATGATCTTAAAGCAATCTGAAAGGCTTGGTAAAATAAACTCATAGACTGCAGGCACACTTAGCCCAAGAGGAATGCTCCAGCTGGGCAAGATAACACAGCTTTCATCAGCTTTTTAGTTTTCTTCACACCAAAAGAGTCTACAAGATATTGCAAATGTGTACTAAGGTCTACATTTATAAAGTAGCATATACTATATGTAAATGTATATATATTTTTCATCATATGTTTTACTGAGAAAGCATAGTACAGAGGTACAGTTCAGTCTAAAATTAATTATGTAAAAACATGATTTACATATTTTCTGTACCACTCTTTGTACAGCGTTAATGTGAATTCGAACTAAAGCACTGCTGTTATTAATACATTGCTGGGTTTCCATTGTATCTTTTTCAGTTCCACCTAATACTGCAAATTGCATTAAGTACATAGTACAGCATACGTTTTTACTTTCTGAGTCTGACTGACTCCTTGGTTGAGCAATATAACAGTATCATTGGCTAAAGGTCTTTATTTTCATTCTGTTCGATTTACATACAGTATCTAATGATTTTATATTCTTTTTTAAGTTCTTACACCCCCACACACACACAAAAAAAATATGTAGCCTAATTATTAAACAGCTGGCTAAACATAATCATACACACAGGGAGTAGAAAGGTCACTTACAAAAGCCTGCAGTAGTCTCCTTTTAACTCTCTTAAAAGATTTATTTCTGTCATAACCAATAGCCTGTTTCATGTTCTGTAATGTTACATATCTGCCAAGCTAAATAAAAAGCTATTTATAGAAATATTAAGACTGACAGGCAATAGACAAGTAAAGAGTCTACAAGCCAGTGTGTAATATTTGTATCACTAGAACATTAACATAAATCCTAAATTAATTTCAGGGCTATTTTTTTTTTCAAATAACATACAGCATCACAACTGACATAAGTAAACAGTACGAGTCCATGAGAGGCTTTGCTTTGGCAGGAGACTAGGTTGCCTGACATAAGACTGCTATCCCCAAATGAAAGGTTTATTTTGAATTATTGTTGGGTATCTATTTTCTTCAACAACTGCATGTTGCAAATGCATCATGGAAGTTATTTATTTCCTATTCTATAACTCTGTTTTATTTGACAACACCTTAAAGAACATTACATTTGGGTGCACTTAAGAAAAACAATATACTGTAGTATCTTCATCTTAATTAATACATGCCTGGCTACCAGGTACTATTAAATGTGGAAGAAGGACTTAAACAGCAAGGTGTTTACACAGATGTCTGTATGTGCACTATGACCCTTATTTCTTTAGCAGTCCTTAGCCTTTCATCTCCAGGGATTTACCTAACCTAGTATGAACAGATGGATCTCCTTTACAGCAATGGGCAAAAGGTAAAGGGGCATGCTCTCTATTGCTCAGCTGCATCCCTGCAAGAATTGTAATTTAGTAATGAATTTGTGGCATAGACTGTGACTTTGTGCTAGACCTTGACCTAAAATATTACACTTAACTGATTATGATTGTAGGTCACAAATTAGAAGAGTTGGAGCAATCTTTTCATTGTGTCATGGGACTCTGATTTAATCAAATCTGATTTAATTTGCTATTCTCAGTTTAAGGAGCTGTAGTCCAAATGCTGTGAAGAATGAAACTGTCACCAGGATGACTGCTGTTCCATTAAGGAACATAGGATCAGGATATTCTGATCTGGCTTTTGCTGTGCCTCACCTTTATTTATCAAATGTAATTAAAATGAACTTCCTTCTTTATATTTAGCTATTGTTCAAGGTTTTGGATCATAGATGCTGAAGAAAGTGTATGTTTATTTAGTGTCTGCATTATCACCTATCAATGATATGTTGATTAGTACTGTGCTGTTCCTGCAGAAACATCTACATAGAAACATAAAAACATAGAATTTGATGGCGGATAAGGACTGTTTGGCCCTCCTAGTCTGCCCATTTCCCTACCTAATGGATAAGCTGCAGATCCTAGGTAACCAACAGCCTACTTCTTCCTACCCCCACCCCTTAGAATTGTTTTATGACTGTCCCATGCATACTTAAAATCCACCACTGTTTTTGATGACACAACCTCCTCAGGAAGGCTGTTCCATGCATCCACAACCCTCTCCATGAAAACATATTTCCTCACATTACCTCTGAGCCATCCCCCTTCAATCTTCAAATTGTGCCCCCTTGTTCTTGCACAGCTCTTTTTTCTGAAAGATGCTACCCTCTTGGACTTTGTTGATTCCCTTGAGGTACTTGAAAGTTTCTATCATGTCTCCCCTCTCCCCTCCTTTCCTCGAGGCTATACATATCAAGCTCCTTAAGTCTCTCTTCATATGTCTTCTGGTGCAGACCCTGCACCATTTTAGTTGTCCTCCTCTTGACTGCCTCCATCCTGTCTATGTCTTTGTGGAGATTGGGTCTCTAGAACTGCATGCAGTACTCCAGATGGGGTCTCACCAGCTGTCTGTACAGAGGAATAACAACTTCATGTTTTCTACTGGTGATGCCTTTCCCTATGCATTCCGTATCCCCCCCAGCCCTCCTTACTGCCCTCTCACATTGCTTGCCCACCTTTAGGTCATCTGATATGACTACCACCAGGTCCCTTTCCATTTTTGTTGTTGTTAGTATCTCACCCCCATTGTGTACTCTTCCCCTGGGTTTTTATTTCCCAGGTGCATTACTTTGCACTTCTTAGCATTGAATCTAAGCTGCCATACATTTGACCATTCCTCCATCTATTGTATGTAAATCTGACTAAATAATAAATTCTGATTGTTCATATAAAATGCAATATAGAAGTATTTATATTCCATAATTGGAATATTTTCAGGTCTATCTGTCATTCTGTTTGTCTGCCTGCCTGCCTGCCTGTCTGTCTGTCTATCTAGCTATCTGTCCATCTGTCTGTCTGTCTGTCTATCTATCTATCTATGAAACAAATAATTATTGCTTACATATAACTAAAAAACTATGACTAAATAACTGTAACTAACCTATAAAAAAACTAGGACTAAATAACTACTGTATAACTAAAAAACTAGGAGGTTTTAAAACCTAAAACTTGCAGGTCTGATAAAGTTTGGAGCCAGGTACTTGTGTTTGTTGTTTTATCTCTCACACTTAAGTAGTTTTTAAAATATTTAAGAAAAATATTGTTTCTTAGCATACACAGTTTAAAAAATAAGCATTCTAAGAATAACTAAATTTTTATGACCACACAAAGTCATGTGGTCATATTATGAAAATGTGCTTATTTATCAGATGACAGGGCTGGTTTCCTGTCTACATATGCTGTTGTGCTGCTTTCATTCAGTAGGAATGGGACTGCATGTCAGTGCATAGCTTCATCCATCCTGAATGTGTTCTGTGTGAGTTTTTTTTCCCCTCCCCAACTACTGCCATTATCAAGTAGCATCAGCCTGCTTACTATAACCTTTACACCAAAGTGCCTGATTTCAGATGGTAGATTATTATATTTATTTTTCATATACTGACACTTGGTACCCACTCCAGGTGCTGGTTTGTTTCTTTCCATTTTGTTTGTTCCCCCATCACATCAATGTGCTGAATCCAAGGTGCCCAAGCATCAATGTTAGCATACTCAATCCCCCCACCTAGCAGTCTAGGACACTGGGGTTCCCATCCCTGGTGCCCCAAGAACAAAGCCAACACTGGGGTGCCCAGACCCCCGCGTCAGCAGTCTCAGATGTATTTTCCTTTTTTTTTTTGTTTTAGCTTATCAACCTATAATAAAGAAAACAGTCCCTCCTCTTTTTTCCTATGGAAACATGTAAAAAAGAAAATGGTCCCCCCACAACATCACCCACCCCATCCCAACCTCCCACTCAGCATGCACCACACCACCCCCTCACATATACCCTCACGCATCAATAAGTGTCCCACAGGTAGGTCCACTCTCCAATCAAAAACACATTTTGCTGAGCCAGCCAGATGACATGGAGGGCTAAGGCACCAAGCCTCACTTGCTGCCACACTGGTGACCTGGGGTTGGGAACAACCTTGGTGTGCCTGGGGTTGATCGGTGAGAGAAGGATCAAGCATCCTAAGGGCTGTTTTCCTCCTTCAAGAAGTGAAGGGGATCAGTGGGCAATGTTGGCCTTGTCCCTATTGCAGTCTGGGGGTTGGCTCACCAAAGCTGCATAACGGGGGCAGAGGCGGAACAGACACCCGGTGTGCTACATATGGGAGTGTGCGTGACACTGCCATTGGTGTCATTTCATGTCCTTTCTCTGAAATGAGGAGAAAATGGAAAAAAAATTACCTGGTCATGCACAATGACCACCAGCTTTCACAGGCCCAACACCCTAGTGACTCAGGCACTTCCTAAATCTGGATCCAGTTTGGTGAGTTGAGGGGACTTCCTGCCCCTGCCACAGAGGGTAAGCCATGGGGGATACTAGAAGTAGGTAGGTCCTGGGGATTTCTGTGTTGATGGAGCTGGGAGGTTAGGTGGGAAGGAGGGTCTGGTTGTGGCTGGGGGGAGAAACAAACCAAATAAACAAATTAAACCAAATAAACAAAAAAACACATTTTGCTGCTGCAACCATCGATATATAGTGTATTTGAAGGTGTTTTGAACTTTTTAATCATAAGATGGTCATTTTTTTTCTAATATTTTTAGTCCAAATTTTCAACATGGCGTTTTTTGGAACCTCACCTCATGAACAAGGCCAGTGAATTACTCTAATCTGAACTGAAAGGTGATTTTGTGGTTGCTGCAGAAAATCACATTTTAGGTGGGATTTGAAACTCTTCACCACATTTGTCCATGAGGTGGTGTCCCAAAAGACCATGTTGAAAATGTGGGCTAGAAATATTAAAAAATGACCATGTTTTTAGGGTACATTGAAATTTTTCTTTGCTCGCTCATAACTTTTGTAATTTTCAGTATTTTGATACAAAAATTTCAAAATACTGTAGTCATTTTTGCACACCACTTTATGAATGTGGTAACTGTCATTTTTCAAATCCTTGGCAAAATGTGTTTTGCATCTGTGGTACAAAATGACATTTCAGTAGGGATTTAACAATTTTCACCTACCTAAAAGGCAATATAATTTTCACCTACCGTGTTCATGAGGCAGAGTCGTGAGAAGTCTATTTTGAGAATATGGGGACAAAATATTAAAAAACAACTTATCTTCCAAAGTACAGTGACTTTTTTCAATGTTTTCTCATTAATTTGGTAATATTCAATATTTTGACCCGAAATTTTCAAGAACACCATTTTTTTACACAACCTCATGAACCCAACAGCTTTTGTTTTTCAAATACTGGCTCAAACAATATTTCACACTTGTGGCAGTAAATGATGTTCTGGTTGATATTTTATACATGTTTAGAATGGGGGGCATAAAAACACTATGTTGAAATCTTGGGGTACAAAAATATCACAAAGAACATTATAAAGTAATGTTTGCAGGGACAACTGTTGGCCCAGTGGAGACTTTGTTGCCCTCACGTGCCAGTGACCTAAGTTCAAGTGTAAGCTCAGTTAGTTAGCTAAGTGGGCCACCACTGAGGGGAAGGTGGTGCAGCATTTGACAAAAGCTGCAGCCTGGGGAGGGACAGAGCAGTGTTCTGGCACATACATGACACCATGTGGCAGGCCAGAGAGCTGCCCTCACAAGGGGTTGATGTGCATGTTGAGGGATACTGGGCCCATGCACTGTGTGTGGACAAGTAGAGTGACAAGAAAAATGGAGGGAAGTGTACCTCTCGGGATGGAGGTCAGGCAACCCATTTTCCAGTTTATGTCTACAGGTTCAATGGTTGTGAGCACTGGTGTTGGAAGATACTGACTGCAAGAATGAGATAAGTACTGTATTATGTTTAGAGTACCTTGTTTTTCCCAGATAGTTACTTAAGAGCTGTAGATCGTTTGTGACTCTCTTACTATTTTTATTTTACAGGTATGAATGGATGTCCTGTCAAGCAGCCCACAAACCACAGTACCCAGGTAAGAAATTTTTGTTAGCACTGCATCTCAGCTAGTAGTTATACTTCTTGTAGTTACACCATTACACTGTACCATTGTATAGTGCAACAATGTAACTACAACAATTATGGTGTTCTCTTTCACTTGTTAGTTGGTTGGTGAATCAGGGCTAGAAATAACTCCAACATTCTGCTTATTTCTTGGAAGGATCTGTACAAATGAGAATATGATGCCATTATCAGAAAAGGAAGGAAGGTTAATTGCAAAAAACTATGTTAATCCAGACATTAGGGTTGAAGAATGCAAAACACAAGAACTAGAGAAATGAAAAACATTAGGGTTTTGAGTCTACCGAAGTATTGGTAAATAAATGATGGGGTCTTCCTTGGGGCTGTCATCCATAATGTCCACCCCTTCTCTAAGAAAGCAAGGTCAGTTAGCATGTCTATTCTTCAAACAGGTCCTGCAGCTGCATAAAGAAAGGTATGACATTCTGTTGGCAACATGTGGCAAGACATACCTCTCTACCTTTAAAGACAGTATCAATATGACGCACTGGCTGGGAGCTGTACCTTGCTCTTACGAACATACGAACATATGAACACATGAAATTTGCCAGCAGATAAAGGTCTAGAGGTCTATAATGTCTGCTCAAATGTGCAGCTAGCACCCCTTATTCTGCAGCTGCATCTCCCTTCCACCCTTCCCATTCATTGACCCTCCCCCTTGTCCTGTCCCATCCCTTTTGAAGCAATCCACTGTTCTACTGGATACCACTTAAGCAGGTAACACATTCCATCCAGCCACCACCCTCTCTGTAAAAAAGTGTCTCCTCATCTCCCTCCTGAACCTTCCTCCCTCCAGTCTCATATCATGGCCCCTGGTATCCCTCCCCTCCCTTACTTTGAACAGCCCCTCTGTACCTGTCTTGTTTATTCCTTTCATGTACTTAAAGGTTTCAATCATGTCCCCCCCATCCCTCCTTTCCTCCAGCAAGTACATGTTCAACTCCCTCAGCTTCCTCTCATATGATAAGCACCTCAACCACTTGATCATCTTTGTCACCCTGTGCTGCACCCCCTCCAGTAACTTAATGTCCCTCTTCAGATATGGGTGCCAATACTGCACGCAGTACTCCAGGTGTGGTCTAACTAATGACCTATACAGTGGCAGAATCACCTCCTCCTCCTCCTCCTCCTCCATCCTCAAGGATATACCCCTTGCAATACAAACCAGCATTTTGTTGGCCTTTGCAGCTGCCTTCCTATATTGTGCTGAGTTGTTCATTGACCCTGTAATGAGCACGTCCAGATCCTTCTCCTCCTCTGTCTGGGCTAGCTGCACTCCCCCCAGCTGGTAACTCCTCCTTGGGTTCTTCATCCCAAAATGCAGCACCTTGCACTTTTTGGCATTAAACACCAGTTGCCAGGTGTCTGACCAGGTTTCAAGCTTTGCCAGATCATCCTGCAACCCCTGCTATCCCCCTAGGTCATCCACCACCGCTCCTACCTGGTATCATCAGCAAACAGACTGATCTTGCTCTTGATGTCCAATAATATGTCTGCAACAAATATCCCAAACAACACTGGTCCCAGCACAGAGCACTGTGGAACACCGCTCATCACTACCCTTGGGTGTGAGAGCTCCCCACCCACCACCAAAGTCTGTTGCCTTCCCTGAAGCCAGTTCCCTACCCATCTCACCAGCTTTGCACCCACCCCTGTGCCTTCTAACTTACTTCCCAGCCTTCCATGTGGCATCGAGTTGAATGCCTTTCTGAAGTCCAGATACAGGACATCCACTGCATGGCCCCTGTCCAGTTGCCTAGTTACCCAGCCATAGAACTCCACTGGGTTGGTTTGGCAGGATCTGCCATGCATGAAGCCATGCTCTCTGCTGTCCTGTAGTCCTACAGAAAGCTACTGGTAGGGGGTTGGGCAATAAGGTTGACAACCCCAAGGATGACCACACCACTGATTCATCAATACTCTGAGACCCAAAACCCTAATTTTTTTTCATTTCCTTACTTTGGGCACATTGCGTTCTTAACCCTAATGTCTGCAGAAATGCATTTCTTTTGCAATCTATATACACACACACACACACATCATTTGTTAAACTTTGAAGATTCAGATTGATCAAGCAATAGAATATATTCACTTTTTTATTTATGTGTGGTAATGGTAATATCTGATCTATCTTCGTAGATGTCAGATAATCTTTTTTCCAGACATTATCAGCTTTCTCGTTAGTACTTACTGCTGTTGACCTACATGCATTTTATAAAGTTAAAGCTTTTCATAAGGTATGGTCATTTAATGTCATATTTTACATTATTCTGTTTTATATCCGTTCTTAACAGAACAGAAGTCTGCTATAAAAAGATTTCAATTGACTGACTGCCTCAGGTACTGAAACAAGATATACTACATGATTTAACAGTATCTGCAAACAGACATGCATATAGCTTGTTAAGAGGCATGTTAAAAGCCTTTGGCAGCTGGAAGGTGTAAGGAGATTACAAAGGTTTGTTTGTCAGACTGTCTTTTTATAGGATGCTTTAAGTAACTATCATAAGCATCCACTTCTTTTAAAATCAGTTAGTAAATTATGGCAAGTAGTTGAGTATATATATATATATATATATATATATATATATATATATATATATAATATATATTCTTTGCAAATAACTGCATTAATGGAATATTTATTTATTTATTTTCATTTTGGTAACTAGGTAAGTCCACTGAGACAATTGCAGTCCCTTTTTCAGGGGTGACCTAGAAGTGCAGTATGTATACAGTACAGTGCTTTAACATAGCAATAACAGTTACAATGAAAAAATTGATATATAGCATTCAATGATCCACAGGATTATGATACAGACAGACACAACCACTGTTTTATGAAATAACAAGCAGGTAGGTTACACAGCAGTGTGACAAGTACATGACACAATCAAGAGAGTGCACTACAATATATAATTGTTAGCTAATGATATCAGATAAAAGAGGGCTAAACAATTGCAGTTATGTTTAAAGGTGAGGAACAGAGGGCAAGGTAAGAAGCCAGGGTTGAGGGAAGAGCAAGGACAAGAAATAGAGCTGCTGGGGTTGAGTTTTAGCATCACTGGCAGCAGGAGCAAGCTGTAGAGGCAGACAGAAAAGATAGCAATTTGCAGTGGATCTCAGGGAGGGAACATTTATGCTTCAGACTAAAACAAATCAGTGGTACCGTCTTCCTTGGGGTTGTCAATTCTCAAGCTCACCCCATTCTGTATATTCCAGAAACATACATACTTAATGGGGGAGCTTAAGGGCTGACAACCGCCAAGGAAGACTGCACCTCTGATTTATTTTAGGGATGGCAGTGAGGTTTTAGGTTTGGAAAGACTGAAACCATATTTCCCTACCTTTTCCACTTTAGCCTGAACCCTAAATGTTGCATTAATACCATTTTTTGCAAAGAATTTCCTTACATCTTGAGATAGTATAATAATATCCTTATTTGCCTGTGGGAGTGCAGGGTTCGTTGGGTCCTGTGCTCCCATCCCTCTATAGATGCATATATGTATGTAGATGTGGAAGCTTAGGGCTTTCTGGGGTCTGCAACAGCAACCAAATTGTCAGCATAGTCTTCTTATTACCCCACATCATGATTGCAGTACAGTAAATGTTCAAAACCCTGCCTAAACATTATTTCACTCCACCACAGCATTATTCCGGGCCTCATAGGCAAAAATACATTTTGGCCAAAATTTGAAAAATGACAGCTGTCATGTTGATGAGGTGGTGTAAAGAAATGGCTATGCTGAAAATTTGGGGTGAAAATATTTAAAATTACAAAAGTTACAACTAAGCAGAGGTGAATTTCAACAGATGCACATAACTTTGCCATTTATACATATTTTGAAATCAAATCTTCAACAAAGTCTTCTTGTGACCCCACCTCATGAACAAGGGGGTGACAAATTTGAAATTCTTCCTGAAAGGTGATTTCACCAAGTGACTGCAAAATCACCTTTCCAGCTGGATTTTCATAATTACACTTACTTTGTTCATGAGGTGGGGTCTCAAAAAGGCTGTTTTGAAAGTTTGGTGTCGGCTTATTCAAAAATGACCCAGTTATGCACCAAAGTTGAAAACCCCTTTGAAATACATTGAACCACACTTACCTCACTTTCTCATATAGTAGTTGCCAGTTCCAGCAGCAAGATATGTTTTTGATCCAAGAGTGGACCCTCACCCTGGGACCTGTTCAGATGAGTGAGGGTGTGTGTGTGGGGGTGTGTGGGATGGTGGTTGTTCAGGGGGTGGTCAGGTGAGGGTGGTAGGATAGACGAGAGACTGTTTTCTTTTTTACAGGTTAAAAAAAGGACACTGGTGGACTGTTTTCTTTATTTTGGAGCCAACTGAGCTCTGGGGTGCCACTAGAGCAGCAACTAACTGTACACAGCAGCTGTAGTACTAAAAAAAAATATAATAAGAGTCTTCTGTGTGGTGTTACAGTCAAGTGCTGTTTACAGTGCATACACAGGTCTGTAAATTAACATCTCAGAAGTTTTATCCAGTCTTAATATTTATGTCATTGCATTTTGTAAATTAGAAAAAAACTAGTCCCCTAAATATTTATAATGCATACCCCATTAGAGTTTCCAATAGGTTCGATCTAGAAAAGGCAAGTTTTAATTTTCTGATGTTATGGAAAGCATTTGTATTAAATGAATTATTGATCAGCACCTTGTGCCAATCACAGGTACATATTATTTCCTGAAGTAACCGGTGCAATTAAGAGAACAATAAAAGTTAATTTTTGCATTACAGTACAAAATTTGGAAACCTCATGTTCACATTAGATCATATCTTTAAACTGATTTAAGATATTGCCTTAGTATCACCTGGAAAACCTGAAATCAGATTTAGACTATGATACAGATAATGTACCTAGTAACATATGAAACAGTTGGAAATGCTTACCTTTCCTATGGCAGTATCACAAAGAATAAGCAAAGGGGAATCTGTTAATAGTGGTTAAATGTCACCACAGGCTATAAAAACATTGTTAAATATAAAAGACAATGTAATTTCAGCCACACTACCTACAGTCAAATGTTAGCTCTTGTATACACTAGAAATATATTGGATGTCAACAGCTGTACTGGGAAAAGTGTACAGAATCCAGTATCATTCTATATGCTTCTACATCCTGATTGCCATTTCACATTTGATAAAGTCTAAATTAAAAATACATATGCATTTCTGAACTAGCTTAAAGCGCACTTTGAGTAGATAAAACTGTATACAACTAAAACAATGATTACCTATGACTGTTAATAGCCTGCTGGTATAACAGTGTCAGTTTTGGTCCCCCAGATTCACTTGAAGCTTCTCTGGGCTAATTGTTAAGTATATTCATGTAAATATTAGTGTAGCTTCACTGCCTCCAAGTTAGTTTAATTTCCAGAAAATGCAACAAATGTCTAAGGTAACATTTCCCTTTAGACAGCTCCGGGAACATACAGGACAGTCTGTGGATCTTGATGCCATGATATCAGAAAGTTTTTTTTTTTTCAGTTGTCCACTTCTTTCATCTAAAGCTAGGGATCTGACTAAAGGTAGAGCCCCCACATATTTTTTTTTTCTAAGCGAATACAGAAATTTCAAACTCTGTCTGACTTCCAACAGCTACTGTAATTAAAAAAAAATAATTGCACATACAGCATTGTTGAATTCTGGGCCAGATTCACAAAAGGCAACTCGGGATGCAAGGCAACTTGCATCAGCAAAAATGGTGCAAGTAGCACTTGTGTACTGAGTTGTGTCATGGTGGGATTCACAAAGGCAGCCTGTGACATACTGCAGGCTGCCTGCGGCCAAGTGCACCAATGCACCATAAACCACCTTGTGACATGATATAAGGGGTTTTTTGGCAGCATTTGCACCCTATTCAGGTAGGGTGGCTGCTACGTCCTCAAATCAGGATTCAGAAAAAAATCCTGATGGACATCCATCGAAGAACACTTATGCCTGCTAAAAGGTGGTGTAAGTGGTCTTTCCCATCGACCAGGGGTTGCCAATGTGTAGCCAGTGCTGCACAATTGATAGTCCTCATGGGCTATGGCCCCCGATATCTGTACACCTAGCCCAACACGGTACTGCCCCCATATGCCCAAGGTGCCACCACTAGTACTGTACACGCCCACCAATGTGGGCTATGACCTCCCCGACCGCAGTTGTATCACTGTAAAAGCCCTCACGGTCTAGAACTTTTTTCCTTAAACTAGGCTATCTCTACCTCACTACCCCTATCCTCCACATATTCAATCTTTCCATTTCCACTGCCTCTGTTCCCTCCTGCTGGAAATCTGCCCACATCCTCCCATTATTCAAGTCAGGGGACCCATGTGACCTAAACAACTATAGGCCCATCTCAATTTTACCTGTCCTCTCCAAAGTCCTCCAAAAGATAGTTTACTCCCAATTGAAACTCCATATCAAATTATCTTCAATCCTCAACCCTGCACAATCCGGCTTCTGGCCCGACCATAGTACAGTCAATGCTTTAGCCAAAGTTTCCAATGAATGGATCACAGTAATGGACTCCAAGAAAGTTACTGGTGCAGCATTTTTAGATCTCAGCAAAGTGTTCAGCACTGTCGACCACAATCTGTTAGTCTCAAGCCTAATAAAAGTAGGCGATACCCCCCCCCTTGCTGCCCAGTGCTTTACCAGCTACCTATTTGGAAGAACTCAGAATGAAAAAGCTGGTGGCCTCTTTTCTGCATCCCTCCCAGGTGTCAAGGGAGTCCTGCAAGGCTCCATATTAGGATCGATCCTCTTTTTCCTGTACATCAATAACCTTGATGCACATATATCCCAGTCCCATCTGCATTTCTTTGCTGATGATACTGTACTGTATACAACAGGCCCTACACTGGCTGAAGTGAGGGATGTACTCTAAGCCAACTTTGCACAACTAGAAATCAACCTAATCAATGCCAAACTACTCCTCAATGCAAAGAAAACTAAAGCCATGATCTTTGCCCCAAACTCCACCTCCACTTCCCTTGCAAACACACACAAAGAATTTATCACTACCTCCCTAGGTGAACCCCTTGAAATCACCTCCAAATTCAAATATCTTCTTATGTGGCTAGACAACAAGCTTTCCTTTCACAGCCACCTTGACAATCTGGCAAAGAGGCTACAAATTAGGCTAGGTTTCTTCTTCCGTAATGGCCCTCTTTCCATTGGATACCAGAACTAGGCTGGTCCAGGCCACTTTCTTGCCACTACTCAGCTATGGAGATCTAATCTATTCCTCCACAGCAGTCTCAGGATTCAGCAAACTAGATGTCCTCTACCACTGAGCCATATGGTTCATGACAAATCTACCCTACTGAACCCACCATTGCAATTTATACCTAGCCGCTGGCTGGACATCACTCTCAACTAGACACATGCTTCATGCTGGTATCTGCACTCTTAAGCTACTTCTGAATAAGCTCCTGAACTATTTCACAACCATTTTTCATATTTCCCATAGTGCCTACTCTCTCAGGAAAAATGACCTCCTCCTCTTCAATGTACTGAGAACCCACACCTCACTCAGCAAGCAGGCTATATCGAGTGCACTCCCAACTATCTGGAACCAGCTCCACGGTATACTGAAGCTTCTTGGTACTGTCCCTGTCAGCCTATTTAAAAGGTTGGCTGCAACAAAAATAAAAGATACCTGCAGCTGATTCTAAATCCTAGCTCACTGCTCTAACTCTAGCCCACTGCTTCCTCTTAATTTCCTAGAAATTAGCTGCCTTGTTACTCCGAAACAAGCACTTGTACCTTTTTTCTGTACTTGTATTTTTCTGTCATTGTCATTTTTATGCAACACGTTCATGCTTGCCCATAATTCTGTACCTAAATTTGTACTGTTTTTTGATTATGCAATCTGTAACTACCTGTCTGTGCCAAAGGACCTCCTTGTGAATGAGCTTGCTCAACTGAGTTTTCCTACAATAAACTTGAACTTGAACATGCAACTTAGTCATTTGTAATGTCAATATGCAATATTCTCTGCCCCATTGAATAAAAAAACTTGGAAAGGGATGTAAATACTAATCTAACTCTGTGGAAGCATTACAAAGGGAAGAACCCAGGATAGTATGATTTATACACTGTTTCAGAAGCCAAAAAAAGTCTATTTGGTGTTAATTTTAAAAGGAAAAAATTCAAACTTAAATTAAAATTTAAACCTCAAACATTTAGGTTTGTATGTTGAATCTGGTGTTTCCAGATTAGAGACATACAAAATAATGTATTATCTTAACCTAGTAATGTTTTAACACATATGGAAAAGGTGAACGTATAGGAAATTTACTAATTTGCCAATGAAGTCATCAAAAGAAAATCTAGGCTTTGCTATTTCCAACAACTGACTGACTTTATCCTGACGTACAGTATGTTATACTTTGTTATGACCATCTGATAGGGGGCAAAAATAATTATCACTAGTCATTTAACAGACAAGGCCAGAGACTGGGCAAAAATAAATAAAAGTGACTATTAAAAGGTGAATGCAATACAGAGAAGGGAAAATAAAAGGCAGAATATGTAACCTTTTATTTTATAATGTTTTTCACATGTTTGGCAATGGTAAAATACAACAAAGCTGAAAAACCCATTGACAAACTTTGAACTGCACTTACCTTACTTTCTCATATAGCAGTTGACAGTTTCAGCAGCAAGATGTGTCTTCGATCTCAGAGTGGATCTTCCCCCTGGCACCTGATCTTCCCCCTGGCACCTGTTCAGGTGAGTGAGGATGAGTGGGGTGGTGGCTGCTCAGTGGGAGGTCAGGTTGGGGGGGAAGAGTGGCAAAGATCAGTTTTCTTTTTTACAGTTTAAAAAATAAGACATCAATGGGCTGTTTCTTTATTTCAGAACTGACAGTGATTGGAGGTTGGAGGGTGTCACTAAACACCATGGATAAATTGTACAATTACAGGGTCAGTGATGGAAGGTTGGGGGGTGCCACTAGATACCAGAGAAAAGTTTATATTTATGAGGACAGCAATCAGAGGGTGCAGGCACCACTTGATACCAGAGAAAAATAAACAAATACAATGGGGATGATGATCTGGGGGGGTGACCAGACACAAGGGATATATTAAATAATATGTGAATAATTACAGGGCTGCCCTGCAAAATCCTTTCTTCATTTGCAGGAATCCTGTTTCATATCAAATGAAAAAGAACTCATTTTCTATTTGAATAGAATATGAATGGACCCTTTTTCTTTCAAATGAAAAAGGACAAATGAAGAAAAAAAAACAGAAAAAAAATGAAGTCCAAAGGGGGGGGAGGTTGTAAGGTTGATCAATTGAATATTAATGGGGTTTTGACCTCGGAACCAAAAGATATGGTGAATGAATTTAGCAAATGTTTTGGAGCGGTGTATAAGAAATGTGATGGGGTAGCAAAAAAGGGAAGTTTGGGTATAGGTGCATTGGACCCAAAGGAAATTATAACTGAAGAAAGGGTGAAGAAAATGATTGGTAGATTAAAGTTTGAGAAGGTGGCATGATCTGATGGTTTACATCCATATTTTTAAAGGAGTTGGGGGATGAGTTGACACCAGTATTTACTATGATGGGTCAAAAGTCATTGGCTAATGGGTCAGTGCCAGAAATGTGGAAATTGGCATATGTGGTGCCAATTTACAAGAAAGGAAACAACAGCAAGGGGAAGAATTATAAGCCAGTGAGCTTGACCTCTGTTGTGGGGAAGATTATTGAAGGCATTTTGAATGAAGCCATTGTTGATGTTATGACAAGTGGGGAGTTAATAGATAAAAGTCAGCAAGGCTTTTGTGACAAATAGATCATGTGAAACAAATCTGATCACCTTTTATGAATATATTAGTAAGAGTATTAATGAAGGAAAGAATGTGGACATGGTGATGTTAGATTTTAATAGAGCATTGAACATGGTCCCACATTGTAAGATTATTGAGAAGCTTATTGGTATGGGGATTGACTCAATTACAGTAAGATGGGCTGAACAATGGTTAACAAATAGGCAGCAGCAGGTAAGAATACAGGGTCATTTCTCAGACCCATTAAAGGTGGGGAGCAGGGTCCCTCAGGGTTCAGTGCTGGGACCATTGTTGTTTGGTGTTTTTATGAGTGATTTGGCAGTAGGAAGTAAAAACAAGCTAATAAAATTTGCAGATGATGTCAAAATTGGGGTAATAGTTAATACATTCAGTGATAGATTGGTCTTCGGACAAGATTTAAATTATATTATGGAATGGGGAAACACAAATGGAATGAGTTTAAATAAGGAAAAATGCATTATTATGCTTTTTGGAAGACAAAACATTCAGCAAACATATTACATGCAGGATCTTAAATTGAGGGTTTCAGAGTGTGAAAAAGACTTAGGGGTTTATATTCAAAATGACCTTAAAAAGGGTGCCCATAGTAAAATAACATCAAATAAAGCTATGCAGTTGGTACATTGTATAAGAAGGAGTTTTCAGTCAAGAAGTAGTGAGGTTTTGTTACCACTGTATATGACTATGGTTAGGCTGATTTTGGACAGTTGCTCCACTGTTTCATATCCACTCCTTATAAAAGATGTACAATTAATGGAGAGGCCCTAGAGAGCATTTGTCAGACTAGTTTCAGGTTGTCAGGGAATCTCATATGAGGATAGACTGGATAAGTTGCGATTGTGGTCACTGAGTAATACAAGGGCAAGGAGAGATCTAGTATTATTATATAAGGTGTTGGGGATGATGATCTTAAGGCGGAATTGGGATTGGAAATGAGAGTAACATCATATCATTTAAGGGTAGACAATAGGCAATTGAGGGAAGAAATGAGTAGGACTGAATTGGGAAGGAATAGTTTTAAGTGTAGGGTAATTAGGTTGTGGAATAAACTGCCACAGGAGGTGATGGATGTTGATAGTCTTGAAATATTTAAAAACAGACTGGATAGGTACTTTGTTGAAGTTGGTGACGCATGTTACTGCCACTGAATTGTGGGGGAGGTCTATATGGGCTTTGCCTTTTTGACTTCCTTAAAAAATCCAGTATGAAATCCAATATCCAGTATGAAATCTTTTTCCATTAAAATGAATCATTTTTTGTTGCCAAGTCATGAAAAAGAATTTTAAAAGAAAAGAAAAAACACATTTTGGGTAACTTTTCAAACAATTAGCTGCAGAATCCACCTAATGGAGTCCTGATGAGTAAGATACATGTCTTGCTCTCTACAGGATGTAATTTTTGTGGGTTTTGAATGTTATTTCACAGAAAAAGGAGAAAAAGATGGCAAACAAAAAGGATTTTTCCAAATAAAAGGATTTTTCCAAGTTAAAAAGAATTGGCCCAATGGAAAAAGGATCTCTTTTCTTATGGACCAAATTCCTTTTTTATTTATTTATTTTTATTTATTTAAATTTTGGTAACTGGGTAGGCCCGCTGAGACCAGTAATAGTCCCTTTTTCAGGGGTGACCCGGGGTTAATTACACAATAGTACAACAGGATATAACTTTTACATTAGATTCAACAACATACAGCTAAATTATAGTTCATGAAAGGAGACAGTCATTTAGATGGACAGATTATATAAAGAGGACTATTATCAGTTCTTGCCGTACGCATTCGGTGAGGTCAAGAATTATACTCAGAGATCGTGCAAGCAACAGGAATCTAGGATGAAATTCAATGAGTACAAGTGCATTGGTTTAATTCCAGGAAGTGTGTTTGAAGTCCCTTTTTGAAGCCCCTGAGTGATTCACATTCTTGGAGTTTAGGTGGAAGCGTGTTCCATAAGGGAGGAATGAGGGATGAGAAGGCCCTGGACCCTTGAGAGGACTGCGTCTGGGGAACCTTCAGAAGCTGTCAGTTTGATGACCTTAAAGTCCTGCTATTTATTTTAGGTTGAAGTAACTCTGCCAGGCTAGGTGGAGCAGTGGTCAATCTGAGTTTATAGGCTAGGCATAAAGATGGATAGTGTAGTCTACCTTCCAGGATGGGCCATTTTAGGGCTTGCAGGATCTGACAATGGTGTTCTCTTTGGGGTGCCCCTACAGCAAATTTGCCAATCCTGTTGTATAGTGTCCTAAGTTTACTCATCTCAATGATTTTAACAGAGAGGAGCACAGGGGAACCGTACAGTAGTTTGGGTAGCAGGGTACCAAGGGCAATCTTGTCTCGTGACCCCAGGGTAAGGTAGGGGCTGAGTCAGTACAGGAGACCTATCCTTTGGTGAAGTGTTTTAGATAGTTGGTCTATGTGGGCCTTGAAGTTGAGTTCCCGGTCTATGGTGAGACCTAAGTATGTTAGCGAATCAGCTACCATCACCTTTTCCCCGGACGATAGAGAGAGGTTTAGTGTATCTGATCTATTAGGTGCAATGTTTTTGGGCCTGAACAGCATCCCTTGGTTTTTTTTGCAGTTCAGTAGAAGTTTATTTGTGGACAGCCATTCTTCCAGGAATTTTAGGTCTTTGGATAGCTGCGAAACAAAGGTGCCACACCAGTGGTATGCACACACACGCCACCCACGCATGCATAGGGCAGCAGCTGCAGCTATGGAATGTGGTCAGGGTGGGATGCACATCAGGGCCACCACACAGAACCATGGCCACCGTGGTCATGGTATCTGCTGCACTGGTGCCAGTCGGCAGTCACAGGCTGATCATCAGCACCCCAGGGGTTGAACTGTGGGACGGCAACTGGATCTGCACAGGGGTTTGTAGGCACCCAACAGGCCTGCCCCAGGTGTGCCTGGGATGTCTACATCAGAGCCCAGTGTCGACAGTGTAAGTGTCGCCCAACACCGGGGTGTGGGATGGACAGTGCACTGCCTGGGGTTCGTGGTGGCTGGCCATGCCCTGTGGCAGCCAGCATCGCAAAGCCATCCATGATCGTATTTGCAATGTGTTCCAGGGATGCAGTCGTGGCCTCCTGCATGTGCTGCATCCCTGCCAGGAGCTGTGCAGTGCCCTTCTCACACTGCTTGGCCAGCTGGTGCACCTCCATATGCAGTACATGCACCCCAGTGGCAAGCTTCACCTGTTGCTCTATGGAAGCCTGCAGCAAATGGGTGTGCTCTGCCAGCAGGTCAGTGTTCTAGGGATCCTGGGTGGGATGCTGACCCTCCTGTGGTGACTGGCCATGCTGCACAGACCCCCTCAGGTGGACGCTGCACAGTGGGGTCCTCATGGGGTATATACCTAGCTGGCACCCCAGCCATGGACCCAGCATATGGCCACCCTGTGGCACCCACTGTCTGCTGCTGTTGCCTGTCCAGCTTCTGAAGACTGCCCAGGGCCTGCACTGCCACACCACCACCACCACACAGCACAGCTGTGGCAGTGCACACAGCTGCACCCACAGTGGCAGCAGGCATATGGTCCCCCACTGTCAGGTCACTGGGTGTGTTGTCTGTGTTGGTGTGAGGCATGGGCATCTCCCCCACAATAGTGCCCATGCTGTCCAGGATGATGGTGATTTCATCATCGGCATCAGACCCTGCCCCGATCTATGTCTTTATGCAGAGGACACTGAGACTGGCATGCCACAGGAACACATCCAGGGCCTCATCCGACCCCATGCTGAGGACTTCTGCCTAGACTGTGACGGTGTGATGTAGCCTATCAAGCCCCAGATGCCTATGGAGGTGGATGGCTGGTCCTCCGGGGCTGGTCCTGCATCCACGGCAGCTGCTGGTGCACCATTCTCTGCACACAGGTGTGCTGGTGCTGTAAGAGATGACTGGTGTGTTAGTGATGCACTGCCATCATGTTCCCCCCAAACAGCCACTGCATGCAACCAGCAGCATGGCATGTGCGGTGTTGTGCAGACATGCACAAGACATGCATTGCAGCAGCATGCACACCAGCACACCGGCTGTGTGTGGCTGACATAAGTACCATGTAGTGATGGGCTGTCATCCATCTGAAATCCTCCTCCAGACACACCCCCATGGTGCTGCTGTGCATGGTGGCTGCCACCAACTCATCCTGCACCGTGAGCTGTGTTGCATCTGCAATCCCCCCTCCAGTAGCATTCTGGGAGGCATGGATGGTTGCCACCTTCTCCTTTATGCACCTCCTGTCTGTGCCCACCTTCTTGCGCCACTCCTGTGTGACCACTCATGGCTGCCCTGCTAGTTCATGCATGCTGCCACTTCCTCCCAGGCCTGAGCCCTGGCTTGTGGTGTACCTGTGGCACCACTCAGAAGAGGCTCTCTGTCGAGGTAGGCCTTAAACAGGGCCTCTGTCTCTGCCTTAGTGAAGTTAGGCCCACCCTCCTCACCCTTCTCTCATTTTGACATGTAGCTCCCTGTGGACATTGACAGTACAGTGTGCCAGTGGCAGAAGCTCCCTGTTCCATCCCCCCGTAGTGCTGTCTGCATCCACTGTGTTGCAGTAGCATGTGCAACTTACCTCAAAAAGATGCAATACCGGTCCATGGCCTGTGCTGATCCATAGTACTTTTATAGTGCAATGCATGCAAATGAGATTTGGCACAATGGTAATGACATGCTAATTTACCTAGTGCGCCACGTATTGGCTGATGAGCTCATTTGCATGTGGTGAGTGAATATTGCGATTTTGCTCTGTGCACAATGAGTTTGCTCTGGAGCAAGTTGCGGTGCAATGCACATGCATGTGTGGTGTGCAGGACTGCAGTTCGCATGCGCCAGATGGTATACTGTTGCCAGTTGTACACTGTGCATAGATTGCACGATATGGGCCATGGTGCATGCTGCACCATGCCTGCTATTGCACATATGCACACTGTGTGGCGGCTGACCCCTGACACCTGCTGTGACCTCTGCCCCTGGGTGACCCCTGCACACATGACCCCTCCTAGCCACAGCCATGCTGCACTGCATGATGGGCGGATACAGTGCATGTCCCCTCAGCCCATGCATCTGGCGCATGCTGTGACCACAAGTGCCTACCACCACCATTTTGCTCAGCGGCACACACCTGAATCATTGCACAGCAGCGAGCACAACAAGCAGCCAACTGGACACAGGTTGAGTTAGTCAACCTTGTCACCTGTGTTCAGCCCCACACACCCCAACTGTTTGGGCAGGCACCACTGCAGCAGCCCTGGGTGGCTGTGTGGCAGGCCATTGCTGCCTCACTGTGGCAGCACATGGGGGGCAGGATGGGGGAGCAGTGTTGCCACTGATATGGGGACCTGGCTCAAAGGGACACAGAGCACCTCAGGAGGCTGGAGGTGCGTGTCAGGCATGGGGCTGTGCCACAGTAAGGTGAGTAGGCCCATAATGCATGCATGCTCTGGTGCTGTACTGTGGTGTTGGCTAGGCTGCCTGGCATGTCCTGCAGGGTGGTGTACTGCTATCATGCACATCACAGGGTGGCATTCGCCCTTCACTGCTTGTGTTGCGATGCCACTGTGTGGGATGTGTCAGGCAGAGGCTCACCCTGTGCACAGGGGTGGGGGTGCTTGACAGCTGCTGTGGTTGGTTACTAATGTGTACCTGTTTCTGTTCCATTCCCAGGGCCTGAGGAAAGAAGAAAGACAGAAACGGCAGGATGCCAGGCCAGGCCTCAGGGGCACAGGGTGATGGAGCAGCCCCCGCACCAGTGGTGCCACAGAGAGCAGGTAGGCACTGACATTTTCCTTCACACCTTACATGGGAGGGTGGCAGGTGCGTGAGTGTGGACATGGCCACCAGTACCGTGTGCCATGGCAGCTGTGTGTGGTTCCCCACCACTGTGACGCATCCATTAGACACGTATGCTAACTGTTGGTGGGGTGGGTTTGTGCCTGTTTGCCACTTATGTTGCTGTGGTTCTGCCAGAGCACTGTGCCATGTGACTGCAGGAAGAGTTTGTGGAATTGGGGAGGGGCCTTAGTCAAGTAGCATGCACGGTAACCTTCTCGGAGGTGCTACTCATCTATGGCATAGGAGAGGCTAGGGTTTTCTGTACCATGGGATTCAATCAGTGGTTGAAAAACTGGTGTGGAGCTCAGGGATTTGGCTTCATTGGGGACTGGGGGTCCACCTGGAGTGATGCAAGCCTATACTGGCATGATGGGCTGCATCTGTCCGGGAGGGGAACCAGGATCCTAGGTGATAGGTTTAAATGCTTCATTGGCATGCTGTTAAACTAGCCAAGGGGGCAGGCACTGGAAAGGAGCAGGAAAATCCAAGCCCCCCCAAACAATCATGGTAGTAAGTGTGGCAAACACCAACATGGAGGTGTCGATAGGGAGAAGGGCAGGGGTAAATGGAGAAAGTGACAAAGGCAAGAAGGACAGGGATGGGGCAAAAGGGGATAAGGCCATCAGGAAATGGAGGGTAATGAGTACCAATGCTCTATAGTCTGGGCAACAAGCTTCCTGAGCTGGTGGCCTTAATGGAAGAGGGATGCCTGGATATCGTAGCAGTCACAGAAACATGGTACACAGAGAACCATGACTGGGATGTTAACATACCAGGTACATAACCTACAAGAGAGACAGGCAGGGGAGAAGAGGGGAGAGTAGCTCTATGTAAAGGAAGGGATAAAAGAAACTGAACAAAAGAGTAAACAGGAGGAGAGGAGGCACTGTGGGTCACCTTGGAGACTGGAAAGGCAACACAATCCACACAGGGTTGTGTACAGACCCCCATGTCAGGGGGAAGGAATGGACAAGGATATGATGGAAGGCATCTTAGAATGGCAGAGAAAGGGGAGATACTGTTGATGGGAGACCTGAATATGCCAGATGTTAACTGGAGCACATTTGCTGCAGCCACATCCAAGAGCAGGGCCATTCTTGATGCCCTACAGGTGGCAGGCATTAGACAGTTAGTTTCAGAACCCACTCATGATGGAGCAATCTTAGACCTCATACTCTCAAACGGGGGCAGTGAGAGGATCTCAGATCTAGAAGTGGGTTGCCATCTGGGGACAAGTGACCATCAAACAGTGTGGTTCACGTTAAACTCAGCTACAGAGTCAAGCCATACAAAAGTGAGGGTACTGGACTTTAGGAGGGCTGACTTTGGCAAGATGGGAGAGTGCCTCAGAAAAGCACTAGCAAACAGGCTAGAAGGAGGTGTGGAGCAACAATGGGGAATTATCAAACTGCCATCACAGAGGCAACAAGCCTTTGTGTGAAGCAAATAAACAAATCAAAATGAAAGAAAAAGCCACTATGGTTCTCAAGAGAGGTGGCTGTGAAAGTCAGGAAGAAAAAGAGAGCATTCCGGAAGTATAAGGAAACACAGAAGGAGCAGGACAGAGAGCTGTACCAGTTTAGGCAGAAAGAAGAAGGGAGGGAAGTCAGAATAGCAAAGGCCCAAACTGAGGAAAAGATAGCCAACTCAGTTAAGAAGGGGGATAAAACCTTTATAGGTACATCAGCGAGCGAGAAAGACAAAGGAGGGATAGTGAGGCTGAATAGAATGAACGTGGTAGGCAGAGGGGACAGTGAAAAGCAGGAATACTGAATGAATATTTCTGCTCAGTATCCACAAAAGAGGAGGGGAAGTGCCTAATCCAATTAACAGAAGCAATCTTGATAGGGGTCGATCCAGTCCTTTCACAGAAGAAAGGGTTCTGCAAGAACTCCTAAAACTGAAAGGTGGACAAAGCAATGGGTCCTGATGGAATTCACCCCAGAATTCTAAAAGAATTAAGGAAGGAACTAGTGAAACCTCTGGCTACTCTTTTAATAAATCATGGAGGATGGTGTGGTACCCGAGGACTGGAGGAAGGTGGATGTGATTCCCCTTCACAAAAGTGGGACCAAGACAGAGGCAGGAAACTACAGACCTGTCAGTCTGACCTCTGTGGTAGGGAAAGTGATGGAGTCACTTCTGAAGGAAAGAATAGTTGAGTACCTAGAGGTCAGTGGAGCACAGGATCCAAGGCAGCATGGGCTCACAGCGGGAAGGTCATGTCAGACGAATCTAATAGATTTCTTTGACTGGGTGACCAAAGTAGTAGACCAGGGAGGGGCTGTGGACATGGCCTACCTAGACTTTAGCAAGGCATTTGACACAGTCCCACACAAAAGATTATTAGTCAAATTAACCAGCCTGGGAGGGTCCCAGGGTGGTAGCCTGTAAAACATTGGCTGGACAACAGGACACAGAAGGTAATTGTAAATGGAGTCCACTCTGAAGAAAGGGTGGTTACTAGTGGGGTACCGCAGGGTTCAGTATTGGGTCCAGTCCTTTTTAATGTCTTCATCAGTGGTACTGCAGAGGGACTGGAAGGAAAAGTATGCCTTTTTGCAGATGACACAAAGATCTGCAACAGGGTTGATACACAAGGAGGCGTGGAAAGGATGAAAAGGGACTTGGCAAGGTTGGAGGAATGGTCAGACGTATGGCAGCTAGGATTCAATGCAAAAAAGTGCAAAATAATGCACCTGGGAAACAAGAACCCAGGGGAAGAATACACAATGGGTGGGGAGGTAGTAACAACAACAAAACAGGAAAGGGACCTGGGGGTATCATATCAGATGACCTTAAGGTTAGCAAGCAATGTGAGAAGGCAGTAGGGAGGGCTGGGGGTATACTAGAATGTATAGGGAGAGGTATCAGCAGCAGAAAACAGGAAGTTGTTATCCCTCTGTACAGACAGTTGGTGAGACCCCATCTGGAATACTGTGTCCAGTTCTGGAGACACCATCTCCGCAAGGACATAGACAGGATAGAGGCAGTCCAGAGGAGGGCAACTAAAATGGTGCAGGGTCTGCAAGAGAAGCCGATGAGGAGAGACTAAAGGAGCTTAATATGTATACCCTTGAGGAAAGAAGGGAGAAGGGGACTTGATAGAAACTTTCAAATACCTCAAGGAATCAACAAAGTCCAAGAGGGTTGCATCTTTCAGAAAAAGAGACTTTCAAGAACAAGGGGACACAATTTAAAGATAGAAGGAGGGCGGTTCAGGGGCAATGTGAGGAAGTATTATTTCAATGAGAGGGTAGTGGATGCATGAAACAGCCTTCCTGAGGAAGTTGTGGGGTCTAAAACTGTGGGAGAATTCAAGAATGCATGGTACAGACATAAGGCAATTCTTGTTGGGGGCAGGAAGATATAGGCTGTTGGTTAACTAGGATCTGCGGCCTATCCTGTAGGTAGGGAAATGGGCAGACTAGATGGGCCTAGCGGTCCTTATCTGCCGTCAAAGTCTATGTTTCTATGTTTCTATGTTTCTATGTTTCAATGGTACAGTCGGGTGGCCACTGTGCAGCAGGGACCACCACTGTGCACTGTTGTGGTGTGCCGTGTTGCTGTCAGGTGCTGGCCCACCCCCCTCTGGGTGGCCTGTATGGGACCTCCAGGGGGGTGTGATACCACTGCCCATTGCATGCTGTGGATGGGCATGGTTCCTTGGAATGTTGCAGTGACCACCTGTCCTGTCACTTTCCCTAGGTGTCTGATGGTGGCGCAGGAGGCTCCTCTACTGTCAGCTCCTGTGACAGTTGATTATCATCACCTCAACAATGATAAAGACAGTGCTGCAAGTCCAGCAGATGCTGTTAGCAGACAGGAGGCAGCGATGACTGCAGGGGGTGGCAGCCCGTGGCCACCGCTAGTTGGGCCCTGATTTCCCCTGTTTTCCCAGCAGTACCTCCTCCTCCAATCCCACTTCTCAATGTACAGTCCCTGTTCCCTATCCCTTCCCCTCTCTTTCATACCCTCCCCCACACCCTGCTCTTGTATATAGTTGTTTACTACAAAATATATCTTTTGACATATGTGCCTGTGTTTGTGTCTGCTTTGCAGGTGGCATGAGGAGCCATGCTGCAGTGGTCCAGTGCCTGTCTGTGTGGTGTGCATGTGTTGGTTCATGTGTTGTGCTTCTGTGGATCACTGCTGTGTGCTGCGGTGTGTCCCACTGTGGTGGTGTCCCTCCCCTTGGTTGGTGGCTTTGCCTTGGGGTGCCCATGGGGCAGCTGTCAGAGGTGTGTGGCAGGTGTATGTGCTTTGCTGCATGGTTCTGGGTTTGACCTGGCTGTGTGGGGGAGCATGGCCTGCAGACTGCAGGGGCCCCCTTGGTGGACCTCCATACACCATTAGCACCCCCTGTTGCCTACTGTCTGTGCCACTGTTGTGTTCTAGGGTGGGGCTCTTGGTGCTTGTGTGCACCCTGCTGTGCCCAGCTGGTGGTGGCTTCCTGTGCCCTGTCACTGTGCTTCCCTGGCTCTGTCCCTGGGTCACCTCTCTGTGCCATGCACCCCTCTGTTGCTCTGTTTCTCTGCTCCCACAGTTGCCCTGGGGCTTCCCTGTCTGTCCATGGTGCACCTGTGTTTGTGCCATGGCGCACCTCTGGTTGCACCATGGTGCATCCACGGTTGCACCAAGGCACAACTGTGCCGTATTCAGCTGGGTTGCACTGGTGCAGTGTGGCCAGCGCAATCTCTGAATATGGCTCCTGTTGCACCATGGTGCATTGGATTTGTGCTGCACCTGACTTGCTCCGGCCTTTGGCTCATTTATGAATATCTGGGCCCCAGTGTTTAATTTATATTTCCTATGGTGTCTAGTGGCATCCCCACTCTCTAATTGCCATTCCCTAGTCATTTTATCTATTCCTGGTGTATAGTGTCACCCCCCACTCTCCGATTGTTTAATGTATGTTATACAAATTTCTATATATTGAAAGATTCAAAACCTAAGCAGAATAGCACAGCACTCGTATGCTCTATATTTATTTATTTTTTTACTTTCTATGCTTTATTGCTTCCTCAGCTATGTCCCCCTCTGCCTTCATGCCCCATGAGCAGACTCCCAGCATCCTCTGCTGTAGTGCACCCTGGATTATCCTCCATGGTGGAGCCTCCAGAGAAGCTCCTTTAACTCTGGGCGTGCCAGTTAATGAATGCAGTGGGGACCGAGGGCTGCCACAGATGGGAGGCATCATTAAATAACCAGGAGGCAATTTTTCCTTTTGCGTTGCTGGGGGCAAGGGCAGTTCAAATGGATGCTGTGACATGCCCACATCATGTGTCCAGCCCACCCCCCAGTGAGACACAAGTTGGTACTCCAGTAAATGGTGTGTCCTTTGGTCACCCAGGAATGCTGAACTGGAGTCACACAACCCCGCTCTTCCCCTTTGGGAGTGGAAACCATGCAATGGCCACTGAATCCACCTCACCCTGGCCAGCCCTCAGGCATGCTAAGCATGTTCCTGAACCCGGGGTGCCCACATTGCAGTTGTAAATCTTTCTGCTGCACCGGCTGGCCAGCTATGGTCGATATTTAGAGCACATTGCTTACCATAGTAACCTGGTCTGAGTTTCAGTGTTAGTCTGCTATTAACTTTGCACATTTTTACAGATATGGTGGCAATTAACATAGGTTTCACTTAAGAATAAGATAACTGGTGCACATTCTAAGCACCCTGATCAGCCCTGTATATGTAGCACCAAATTGGCAAAATAAAAAATAATAATTAAATGTTATCAAACCATCAAAATAGGCACTCCATGGAGCCATGCAAATAAAATGGTGCTCACAAAACACCTACTGAAAGAAAAAATATCGAACATATAGAGCACCCACTCTTTATAGCATTCATGTACTGTATATTGAATCACATCATGCACAATATTTTATAAAAATGAACTATTTTTATTTTGCTCCAGTGCAAAACAAAATCAGCATGATATTCATTATAATAAAACAGTACAAAAATGTAAGTGCAAGTATTTTGGCAAGACTATATAAGCGATAGAAGTAGCAAAAAACATATTTACTGCATAACTACATCATATAGACAGATAAAGAAGAACAGAGTGATGGTAATTCACAATGCTACAGCAGACACCCTCACGGGTGGAAAAACCTTATGTTTGGCTCCGTCTGGATGGAGCTTCTTCAGAGAGTGAAAAAAACTAGCATGACATTCCTTATTATATAGCACAACCAATTAACTAAGTGATTTACAATCATTTAAAAAGTGTTACCTTGTCATGCTAATTTAATTATACATTCACTATACGTCTATTAAAGACTCTAAAAAACATGAGGGAATCCATGCTATCCAAGTTGCCAAACTCTTTCCAATCAATCCAAAAATACACAAACAATTAAAGCAGGCTAATCTAGCTAGACAGTGGGTTAAGAGCATGCAACGAAAACTGCACATTATCGAAGTTAATATGAATAACTTATGTTTACTCAGACCGATATCCAATAAATTTATCTAAACTAAATAACACAAGCAGCAACTGTCTACAACACAAATCAGAGACAATACTTTATCATTATATTAGTTGTAAATATATCAAACAAAATCATATAGTCCCAAACTTATATTACATAAAATTCTTGGTCATATTTCATTTGTTCTTCTTGACTCATTTTTTTTTCCTTTATTTCTTTCTTTTCATATATTCAGTCTCTGCATTTATTCTTTCCTTTTTGTTTCTATTCGTGAAGCGAATGCTGAAACACATAAAAAAAGGAAAAGACCTAAGTCATTTTGTACATTTACACATAATTTCTCAGCAGTTGTAGTTTATTTAAAAAACAAAACATGAAAAGCCAAAACATATCACCATTATCTATTACACTTTAACAATTTGTACTTGCTTTTGCAAAGCGTCTTACACACTGATCATATATAGTGCACTAATTCAACAGAATCATTTAGACCAGTGGGATGGCAAGCCCAAGTTTTAAATATCCATCTTGTTTCAATTTGACTAACTATTGTCTCCCAATCTCCACCTCGGGAACTTTTTTACACTTTCTGTATACCAAAGAAACAGATCTTATGTATATTTTTATCTTTACCCTGTACATGTCTACATATGGAATACTTCAAATGTTCATCCCTCCAAGCTCTAACATGCTCTCTGATATGTATTTTCAAGCATTGGATAGTACGGCCTATGTAAAATGCCTTGCATTGACCCATCAATATGTAAACAACTCCTTCTGTATTACACTTAATGAATGAATTACAATAGATGTACCCTCTCCCTCTTGGGCGAGCCACAGAGCTTCCCAGTATTAAGAAACTACAGTACATACAGTGTGCACATTTTTTGTTTGTATTAGGGACAACCCATTGTGATTTTTGCTCTGATTTTGGTTTAAATAGTGCTGAGACTTTATTACCAATATTATTCGCCCTTCTATACACAAAATTGGGTTTTCCCCCAAAGGTATACAATAATTTGGAATCAGTGGATAAAATCAACCAATGTTTAGAAATTATTTCTCTCAGCTTATGAACCCCCATCGTATAAGTGGTAATAAATCTAGGACAATCTATACCCATTCGTTACTTGTCCTTAACTTTGGGTATCAATAAAGCAGTTTGATCAAGCTTTGTGACTGCTTCTGTTGCTTCAGTCAGTAAATCTTTAGAATAGCTTCTCTGTTTAAACCTGTCTATTCATTCATTCTCCTCTTTTTAAACGCTTCCCCATCAGTGCAATTCCGTTTAGCACGAATCAATTGTCCCTTAGGTATAGCTTTAATTACATGTTTTGGATGGAAACTTGTAACATGAAGCAGGGTATTATGATCTGTACTTTTGGAGAATAAATCAGACAAAATATTTCCATCACTGTCTCTATATAGTCTCACTTCCAAGAAACTGATTTCATGTTTACCTATAATTAACATGAATTTGAGAGCCAAGATACTATCATTAAGGAACTGGACAAATTCCGTAAGTCTATCTTCTCCCCCTTTCCAAATAATCAATATATAATCGATAAAATGCCTCTATAAATCCACCTCAAAAAGGAAAGGATTCATGGAGGGGTCTTTAATGACAATAATTTCCCATATGGCCAGAAACAAGTCAGCATAACTCGGTGCAAATGACGCACCCATTGCAGTCCCCCTTACTTGTAAATAATATCCACCTTTAAACAAAAACATGTTGAATTTAAGAATAAAACATAATTCCAACAACAGTTCTGTAGGTGGATTATTTATATCATCTCTTTGATCTAAAAAAAATTCTAATGCCTCCAATCCCTCATTGTGTGGAATACACGTGTAAAGGGATTGCACATCTAAAGTTGCAAAATTTGAATCTTGATCCATATAAATGTCATCTACCACATTTAATAAATCAGCTGTGTCCCTGATATAAGATGATATTTTTTGTATAAGTGGTTTCAAATGTTCATCAATGAAAATAGATAATGGCTAAGTTAACCAGCCAATACCTGAAATAATGGGACGTTCATGTGGTTTATCTAATCTCTTGTGTATCTTGGGAAGTACATATATCGTACATGTTACCAGTTTATCAACAGTTAAAAAAAATGTTCTTTTCAAGATTCAAGTTGTACAACTTTAGATGTTAGATCTAACATCTAACGCCTGTTGTTGTGTGGAGGGTGGGGGTGGGATGGTAGGGTTGGTAACACTAATGTTGAATTTCCCAGCTTTTTATGCTTTAATAAAAGCCCTAACTGATGCATTAACATAGTTTTTTGCAATGAATGTCCCTTCTTTTCGAGAAAGTGTAATGTAACTGGTATGTGGTAGTGGGAGTGCGGGCCCTCCAGACCCTGCGCACCCCTTATGCTACCCATTGTTGCATAATGATATGTATAAGTTGGAGTATGGGCCCTCTGGACCCTGTGCTCCCACTTACACATAAGTACGGACATATCGCAGCCCTATAGTCAAGAAAAGTAACCCTTGTAACACTAATTTGGCAGTATCTCAGTAACCGTAGCAACTATGGAAAAAGTCCTCTGCAGTTGTAAACATGACTTAGAAACCTCCATGGGTGCTTAGTGCACCTAAAGGTGGACTAAGTTGTAGAAAGTGAAAAATCCGTATCTCAAACTGTTTTCCAGATATGGGTGCTGAAAGGTGCTGCGGGCGCCACAATTCAACTGATGCATGTAATTCAGGCATTTTCAAGATTTTTTTCACCCAATTTTCAACATGGAATTTTGGGGACTCCACCTCATAAGCAATGTCACTGTCATTTCATTAATCTGTCCCGAAAGTTGAGTTCACTCAGTGAATGCGCCATTCTGCGCCACAGGTGCGAAATCATGTTTTGGGTAAGATGTGAAAAATTACAGCTGTATAATGTTCATGAGGAGGTGTGGAGAAGAGTAATGTTGAAAATCAAAAGGGAAAATATGAAAAATTGGCTAAGTTACGAGCATGCGTAGCAACTGCACAACGCACGTTTGTAACATGGATATTTTTGGGACATTTTCAACCAAATTTTCAACATGGATTTTTTGGGAAACCCCATCATGAACACTGGCATTGTAATTTTGTTAATCCATCCCAAAATTTGGTTTCAGAAGCGACCGTGCCATTCTGTACCAGAGGTGCTAAAACACATTTTGGGCAGGATGTGAGAAATGAAAGCTCTACTGTTCATGAGGAGGTGTGACAAAATGGCAATGTTGAAAATCTAGAGTGAAAATATAAAAATTAGCCAAGTTACTAGCATGCATAGAAGCTGCACAACGTATGCTTGTAACAAGGATGTTTCTTGGATTTTTTGCACCAAATTTTCAACATGGGCTTTTTGGGACCTCCACTCATTTTCTTTTTTAAATTCAATACACTTTATTTCTTTTTTAGTTTACATACATGGTGTTACAAGGCACATAGACCTAAAAGAAAACACAGGTATACATACATAACTGTGGCCTTGAGGTTACATTAGCTTAATAGAATTTACTATCACTAAATCTACAAACACACCTAACTATAAATGATGACAGTATCACCAGAACAATCAATTATATCAATCCCCAACAAAGTGCATGGACACCCCCTCCAGGACTTTTTGCTGCTGTTGATTATTTTGTTAACAAATGCATGGAAAACACCACTAACTTCAATCTTCGTTGCAGGCACAACCATTCTAACCTGACACCTGGTGAGCTTGCAGCCCTCAGATATCTGCAATGTAGGAATGACATTGTTATCAAACCAGCTGATAAGGGAGGTGCTGTTGTGGTCTGGCAAAAGGAGCTATACATCACTGAAGCCACACAGCAACTCTCTGACACCAGGTTTTATTCTTCTCTTCCAAAGGACCCCACTGCTGACTATCAGACTGAGGTCACCACCACCATCACCTCTGCTATTGAAAACAAAGAGCTTCCTGCTTCTGCTAAGAGACTCATAGTTCAGCATCCCCAGACATCCAGGTTTAATCTCCTTCCCAAAATCCACAAAACAGGTAACCCAGGTCGTCCCATAGTGTCTGCTGCTCCTGCCCCGCATTCCACATCTCTGCATTTTTGGACAGCCTCATGAAACCCCTTGTTGAGTCCCTGCCCTCCTATGTTAAAGACACTAACCATGCTCTCCAGTTATTTGACAGGTTCAGATTCAGTGACTCTCATCAGCTCATCTTCACCATGGACATCAAATCTCTACATAGTGATCCCCCATGATGATGGTCTGACAGCTTTGCAGCATTTCTTGAATAAGCGGGAAGTCCAGCAGCCACCCACACACACACTAACTCATCTGGCAGAACTGGTTCTTACACTCAATGCTTTTTCTTTTAATAACATTTTTTTTAGCAGGTCAGTGGAGTTGCCATGGGTACCAAGATGGGTCTCAGCTTTGCTAATCTGTTTGTGGGTTGGGTGGAGGAATGTTTTTTTCTCTCTTTCACAGGGACTGTGCCTGAACTCTGGAAACATTACATTGATGACTATGTGGGGGCCACCTCCTGCTCCAGGGAGACCTTCCAAGTCTTCTTTGACAAGTTTACCACGGCCCATCCTTCCCTTCAATACACTGTTGAAGTATCCTCCTCTACACTGCCTTTTCTGGATAACCAGCTGTCAGTACAGAACACTGGTCTGAAGACATCAGTTTATTACAAACCCATTGACTCTCACAGTTTCCTCCTCCACAGCTCCTTCCATCCTAAACATGTCAAGAATGGCCTGCCTTATTCACAGTTTCTTAGACTTCACAGGTTATGCAGTGAAGAGGATGATTTTGCTGAGCAGACCCAAATAATGCTTAGTTTTTTTTATCAACAGGGGATACCCTAAAAACACAGTGGACAGAACACTCTCCCAGGTCAGTAACATGCCCTGTAACCTTGACCCCCGCAGGAAGGATACAGTCACAGAACAATGGCGAATTGCACTAGTGCTTCCTTTCCATCAGAGCATACCTTCTCTTCACAGGATCATCACCAGTAACTTTCCCATTTTGCAAACTGACCCTAACATTGGTGCTTCCTTTACAGAACCACCTATTGCCTCCTACCACTGGCCACCTAACCTGCAGAATCTTCTCATTTAAAGCAGCCTACCTACTCCTAACAGTTCCTCCCTCCCAGGTACCAAACCTTGCAACAGGACTTGCTAATACACCTACAAATTCATTTCCAGTGTGACTGAAATTCGGGGGCCTACAGGTGTTTTTCACATGACCAAGGAGTTCTCATACACATCCACTAATGTGGTGTATTGTATGCTTTGCAGGAAGTGTACAGCTATTTACATCAGAGAAACTGGTAGGCGTCTTGCTGACCATTTCAGGGAACATTACAGAGCAGTCAGGAATGGTGAAACTGCTAAACCTATTGTATCCCACTTTATCTCCAGGGATCACAATGTCAATGACCTTTCTGTTTGTGTCCTCCAGCAGGGCTTCTGGGATCCTTACCATAGAAAAAACATGGAAGCCAAGCTGATCATCCGCCTTGGCTCCCAGCAGCCATCTGGTTTAAATGATAGACTTATTTTCCACTAACATCTTTCAGCCATCTCTTTTTTCCCTAAAGTCTATTTGTTTTTGCACTCATTAATTTTTCATTTTCACCATAAGTATCCATCTCTGTTTCCTTCCCACACATTTGTCACCTTTCAGCCTTCTTACTAGGCCCTGTTAATTAGTCCCCACCTGGGAACTTCCCTAGCTCTTTCACTCCTATTATGCTTTATCTTTCCCATCATCACCTTTTTGTTTCACAGATTCTCTCTTAATCTTACCATTTATCACTTCTTCTCCCTGAGCCTCCCCTTTCTTCTTTCCCCACATATGTATCTCTCATTTTACCTCCCCTCTACACTAACTTTGTTTTTTTTCTCTTTTAGATATTTCCTGAAGAAGACCTAAGGTTGAAACGTAGATTTTTAACTCTATTTTCTAATTTTAGCCTGCATTTAATATAACCATTTTGTTTTGCTTTTAGACCACATGATGACACAGTGCCTTGTTTTTGTTTTTTACAATTTGTATAAATCTACTATACCCCTTCTCCCTCCCCCCTTCTGATAAGTGCTAGTAACATCTTATACTGGCAGTTCCATGATTATATATATATATAAATTTACCGTGTTTACACTTATCTGAGTCTATGTTTTTCTTTATATTGAGGTTAATGTATAAAGCTTGCTCCATTTTCTGTCAAAACTAGTGGGACAATGTTTGAGATTAACTATCATTTTTTTCTATTCTTAGGTTATATAACAACTCTTTGGACATAGACACATTACTGTTAGAAGATATACAAAACATGACAGCTAAAGGGGAGGTTCTGATAATGGGAGACTTCAACATGCCAGATACAGATTGGTCAATACCAGCAGGAACATCTGCCAGAACTAGACTCATAGTGGATTCCCTGCAGGGGGAGGGCCTCAAACAACTGGTACAGCAACCCACAAGAGACAGGGCTATCCTAGATCTAGTACTGACTAACAAAGAAGGGATCACAGATCTCCAGGTAGAAGGTCACCTGGGGGCCAGTGACCATCACATGGTATGGTTCAATTTGCTACTACATCTAAATCATCCCATTCCAAGGCAAAATATGGGACTTCAGAGGAGCTGACTTTGATAAGATGGCCAACAGAGTTAAGCTAGCCCTGGCAAAAAGAAACACAGGTGAGGAGGTACAGGCAAAGTGGGCAAGCATTAAGGATACAATACTTGAAGCAACATCCCATTGTGTTAGACAGAAAAGGAAGTGCAAAAAGAAGGAAACCACTTTGGTTCTCAAATACAGTAGCAGAAAAGGTCAGAGCCAAAAGGCTGGCCTTCAGAAAATATAAGGGAACACAGCGGGATGAAGATAGGGGCATACCAAACTGCCCTAAGGGAAGCAGGTAAGGCAGTAAGGCAGGCAAAGTCCCAAACTGAGGAAACACTAGCACAAACAGTAAAGAAGGTGACAAGACTTTCTATAGATACATTAGTGAAAGGAGAAAGTCCAGAGGGGTATTGCTAAGCTTAATGGAGAAAAGGGAGCATGTGAGGAGGAGGACCCTGTAAAGGCATCTATCCTAAATAGATACTTTTGCTCAGTATTCACTGAAGAGAAGGTAGGCAGGGCCCACAGCTCAGCATCATGGACACAGGGGAGGAGGTGAGCACTACTCCCTTCACAAAAGAAAGGGTCCTACAAGAGCTTGCTAGCTCAGGGTGGATAAGGCAATGGGACCTGATGGCATACATCCCAGGGTACTTAAGGAGCTAAAGGAGGAACTAGCAGAGCCATTAGCAGAATTGTTTAGTGAGTCTCTGAGCACAGGAGAGGTCCCAGAAGACTGGAGAAGGGACTAATGTGATCCCTCCACAAGAGTGGTAGCAGGAGGAGGCGGGGAACTACAGACGGTCAGTCTTACCTCAGTAGTGGGCAAGATTATGGAAGCACTTAAGGAAAGGATAGTGCAACACCTGGAATCCATAGGGCACAGGATCCAAGACAGCATGGGTTTACAAAGGAAGGTCCGTCAAACTAATCTCATAGATTTCTTTGACTGGGTAACAGAGTGGTGGACCAAGGGGAGCAGTTGATGTCGCCTACCTTGACTTCAGCAAAGCTTTTGACACTGTTCCATAGAAGATTGATAAATAAGCTAGGTAGGCTCGGGGGGTCAGAAGTTGGTCAACTGGGTGGCAAACTGGTTGACTGGCAGAAAACAGAGAGTGGTGGTAAATGGTATACAGTCAGAAGAGATGCAAGTCACAAGTGGGTACTTCAGGATCAGTCCTGGGGCCAGTCCTATTCAACATCTTCATTAGTGACCTAGCAGATGGACTAGAGGGTAAGGCTTGTCTGTTTGCAGATGACACCAAGATCTGCAACAGAGTAGATGATCCAGATGGGGTGGGCAGAATGAGAAGAGATCTGATAAACTAGCAGAATGGTCAGAAGAGTGGCAACTGGATTTAATGCAAAGAAGTGCAAAATCATGCACATAGGGAAGAGAAACCCTGAAGCCACTTATAGGCTGGGAGGGAGTTGCTAGCAGTCACAAAGGAAGAAAGAGACTTGGGCATCATCATCACTGATGACCTGAAATCATCCAAGCAGACCTCTAAAGCAGTAGGTAAGGCTAGGGGTGTTAGGGTGTATTAGTAGGGGTATCACAAGTCGTAAGAGGGAGGTAATAACCTCTGTACAAGACATTGGTTAGGCCCCATCTGAGTACTGCGGCAGTATTGGAGGCCACACCTTCACAAGGACATTAATCCAAATTGAGGCAGTCCAGAGAAGGGCAACCAAATGGTGCAGGGACTGCATCAGAAGACATATGAGGACAGATTAATGGAGCTCAATATGTATACCCTTGAGCAAAGGAGGGAGAGAGGTGATATGATCGAGACATTTAAACACCTTAAGGGCATAAACAAGGTGAAAGAGTCTAACATGTTTAAATATAAGAAAAATAGCAGGACAAGAGGACACAGCATGAGATTAGAGGGAGGCCGATTAAGGGGAATGTGAGGAAATTCTTTTCACAGAAAGGTGGTAGATGCATGGAATGGCTTACCACAAGAAGTAGTGGCTATGAATACAGTGCAGGGCTTCAAACAGGCATGGGATAGGCATAAGGGAGCAATACAAATGACTATGAATAGATAGGTCACTGACATAGCAAAGGCCGATGGCACATTTATAAGGTAGAAAAAGAAATGGGCAGACTGGATGGGCCTTGCGGTCCTTATCTGCCATCAACTTCTATGTTTCTATGTTTCTATGTTTCTTTCAGCTATTCTGAGTATGGAATAATTAGGGACTCCTTCCAAAGCCTTAATACCATTTGCTTAACTGAGTGGGAAATTAGAGCCATAGCATATCATCTTTCCAAAGCTGGGATTTGGGAGTAGTCCCCAAGGATACATATTTTGGGTTCAAAATATGACTCCAGTCCAAGAAGGGGGTCAAGTTTGTTCTTGATCATGTTCCATAGAGACCTAATTGAGGGGCACTCCCAGAACACATGGTATATAGTGCCTTTACTTAAGCCACAACTATTACATGTGGGATCAGGTAGTTTGCCCATGGTAAACAACTTTGCAGGGGTAAAGTACATATTATGTATTATATAGAATTGAATTAGGTGCAGCTTATCATTAGACGTATATGAATAAATTGCTTTCCAAATACCTCCCAAACAAAGCTGTTTATTCGGAAACTGATTTTCCCAATATGGTGAGATTCCCTGGGTGACTGGATAAATTCTAGGGTACAACTCTGCTGTTATTTTGGATACTGCATGAGGACTCCATACCAAACTACGGAACATGCCAAGAAGATCCGTTTGGTCAGTATCCCAAATATTAGAACCCATTGTAGCAATTAGAAGGTGTCTAATTTGAAATGCTTTGAATAACTGATTGGGTGGAAAACCTAAGATCTTAAGGAGTTCAGGTGAAGCCTTAATTTTACCCTGATCCAGTAAGTACAAGACTCTAACTTCCTGTTCTGGGGTCTCTCCAGTAATTTTTAGGTATTGTTTATCTAGTAGAAAGTTCAGGTTTAAGTGAATGGATTGGGAGATATCCTTAGTATTATTATATTTAAGAGCTCTACACAGTTGGGCATGTACTTTCAGGGACATGTATACTAATTCATTTTTTAGTATCTTAAAACCCTTCTTAGGATAAATAAATAATATTCTATTGGGGAAATAATTGATTGTTCAATAATTAGGCGCTCTATTTTTAACCAGAGTGGTTCATAAATAGGTGCTGCTCCAATAGAAACAAGGGAGTACCAGTGGAAATATTTAGCTATATGGCTTGCCAAATAATAATGGAAAACATTTGGCAATTTAAGGCCCCCATTTTGCTTTGGAGCTCCAAGCTTCACAAATGACTGTCTTGGTGGCTTTGATTTCCAAAGAAACTTGGTAATAACCTGTTGAACCCTCCTAAACCATGTTTGTGGGAGAAAAAAGTTTAGCATGTTCAGGGGTTAAAAAAGTCTCAGGGGGATATTCATTTTGATTATGTTAATTCTTCCTTGCAGAAAAAGATAAAGAGGGGCCCATCTTTCGAGATCATGTTGTATGATTCCTAATTTGGTATCAAGATTCAGTTTTTGGATTTGTGATAGCTGTGGCGTAAGTGTAAGTCCCAGATAAGTTATTTGGGTTGTCCAACTAAGTTGAAGGCAGTAAAATTGTGAGCAGTGCATGTGTGAGTTTAGTGGCATAATTGTTGATTTATTTATATTCAGTTTATAGTTTGATAAGGTATCAAATTTCTCTATAATGGATAGTGTCACTGGAAGGGAAGTTTGTGGGTTAGTGATACGCAACATAATGTCATCAGCATATACGGAAAGACGAAGGTCCCAGTCACCAATCTGTGTACCCTGTACTTGGGGGGAATGCTACATATGGTGTAGGAATGGTTCCAGGAACAGGTTAAAAAGTAAAGGTGATAGTGGACATCCTTGGAACATTCCAGAAAATAAGGGAATTAGTTCTGAAAAAACACCATTACAATAAACTTTAGCTGTGGGGTGTGCATATAATAGTTGTATCCACTTTACAAATTTTGGCGTAAAACCAAATTTTTAGAGAACTTCAAATAGGAAAATCCAACTTGCCCTATCAAAAGCTTTCTCCGCATCTAGGGATATCTGTGCCATAGGATAAGGTGCCACTCTTGATGAAGAGAAAACATGAAACAATTTCCTAAGGAGGTCTGAGGAGGATCTACCAGCTATGAATCCTACCTGTTCCAGACTAAGAAGTGGGGTTCAAATTTGTGCTACCCTGGTAGCTAGAATCTTTGCAAAAAGTTTTGTTGCCCTGCTCTATATTTTTAACATGGGTCTTAAAAAGCATATATTGAGCTTTTTCTTGTAGAAGTTCTGAATACTGATTCTTTAATTTAGTCAAACATTCTTGCATCTCTTCAGTTTTTTTGGTTAATTTGCTGATTTCTAGGGCTTGAATTTGTGACAAGAGCGAAGTAGATAATTTATCCCTCTTTTTTTTCCCTTAGAGTGGATAAGCAGATACATTCCCCTCTAACCATGCATTTGAGGGCACACTAAAGCTTATCAGTATCCTGTATTGATCCTTGATTTTGTGCAAGGAAACGGGTAATTGTTTCCTTGAGGGATTGCACTGTTTGCTCATCTTGAAGAAGTTGTGTATTTAGTTTCCAAATACTATGTTTAACTATTGGATGTGATAATGTACCTTCCATACAAATGGGTGCATGATCAGAAATAACCCTCGGGGACATGCCACTACCTATTAAGCCTTCAAGTACTGAGTTGTTTACCAGTAAGTAATCAATATAAAATAAGGTTTTATGGACAGGAGAGTAGAAAGTAAATCCCCTATTAGTAGGGTTTAACATTCTCCAGGAGTCACAAAGCTTATAACTTTTAATAAATTCCATTAGCGCTTTTTGCACTGGCAAATGACTACTGCCTCTACCAGGTGGCCTATCTAGTATAGGTGAAAGGACTAGATTCCAATCGCCCATGACTATTGTGGGCAACTTAGGGAAAAGGCTCAGTACCTTTATTAGGTTTACAAAAAATTCTGGTGAATCAGCGTTAAGGCCATCTATAGATCCCAGAATGACTTCAGTATGGTTTAGAAGCCCCTGAAGAAATATATATCTCCCTTGCTTATTGGGATTGTTTTAGTTTAAATGGCATTCCCCTGGTAAATATGATGATTACCCCCCTTTGTACCTTTGCGTTACCTGTGGCATATACCTGTCCTATGTGCCTTCTTCTAAAAGAGTTACCTTCTGTCTCTAACAAGTGTGTTTCTTGTAAAAAGGCTACGTGACACTGTAAAGTTTCCAAATGTCTCAGGATTTGGTAATGTTTGATTCGGGATTGGGCCCCTTTAACATTCCAAGATATAACCCTCAGTGCCATTGAGAATCAGAGTTGTACCCTAGTTCAAAGATTACCCAGCCCTGGAGAGCTGAGTAGCCATGATGTTTGGAGCAGGAAATAGTGATATAAGTGGAACTATGTTGTAGACTACTTATGGTTAGATCATAACCATTACACTGCTTCATTCTAATCAATCTGAAAAATATATCTAGCACACATCCTCTAATATCCTTATGCATTGTTAAACTAAATTCACTAACCCTAAACAAAACTAAACTACCCCAACAAAATTATCTTAATCTTCCCCAACAAAATTATCTTAATCCCCCAGTCCACTCAACTGCCCTCCTTTCAAGTATTTGGTCGCAAACTTATTTACCCCACCAGACAGATACCACCCCACTCCCCCACTTCCCCTTCTGGTTTAGATAGATACCCATATATCAGGGTTTACTTCTTCCCTCAAATCCTTTTCTCTAAGTGGAAACCTAGTTTCTCACCCCATCACATGCATGAACAAGCTGAGGCATAGGAGATTGGGGTGAGAGTTAGGACAGATGACCCCAATGCACAACCCGATGCCGGTTGGGGGGGTGGGCTGAGGGGCAAGGGGTTCAACTCAACAGCGTATTTCACTTTGTCACTGTGGAAGAACCCTAACTGATGCATTAAGCAGAGATTTTTTGCCTCTAAGATATATATATATATATATATATATATATATATATATATATTAGTGGGATGGTAGTGCCACTATAGTTAATGTTGAGTACCCCATTTAACGTGAAAGTGTGAAATTTTGCAGCTTAATAACATTGCCACTGTATGACAGATTTCCATGAAATTTGGCAAGCTCAGAGTGGTGCCATAGTTCTCGGGATCTGCTGAGTTTTGTATTGGTCGGATGTACAGTTGCAGAGTTATAAAGCGACATTCTATAGCGCATTTATGCTTTTTTGCACATTCTTTGCTCACATCTACAGGTCAAACAGTTTGTGAAAGCAGTCTGAAACCTTCAGGGAACATGCAGTCGGAGTCCCCAATGTGCCTTTCAAAGATTTCGTGAAAAAATATTAAACGGTTCAAAAGTTATTCAAAAAACAAATTTCCTATTCTAGTCAATTGGGAAAGTTAACAAAAAGTTCGACAGTGTTGTAAATGCAGTTTTTAGTGTCACAAATGACCCCTGTAGTGTAGTGAGTCAGCCATTTTTTTCAGTTAGTGGTCAAAGAAATGCTTGGCATTTAAATTTGGGACCCTCTAGGGACACAATTATTTTTGTGTTCACCTAGTCAAGCCCTGAGGATGCTAGCCATGTCTTTTTTGGGGGGTTAAACATCCCAGAAATATGTTTTTGAAATTTTTGTAAACTGTAGTGTCGCACCTGTGACACTTTCGTGATTTGTTTTGCAAACATGTCGTGATTTGTAACACTATGCTCAAAATAACAGGAATTATTTACCACCCTGCTGCAAAAGAATGGTTTGGTCTTTTGGGCTGCAATTTGGAGGGAAGAAAGTCAATGTCCCACAGATATGCCTTTTGGTGGCTTGGTGACAAAGTATTACAGGGATGCAAAGTTACGATACTCCAAAGTTGACACTTTTTCCCATAGACCAACATCATGGCATCCGCCGCGCTTTTTGGGGCCAGTATCTCAGATAGGCTTTGAGATACAGACTTTTCATCAGAAAAATGCTTAGTCCCCCCATTAGAGAGCTAAGTGCAAAGCTAGCCAGGAAAGTCATAATTTATATGAAATTTAAATTTTTTTTCTATGTCGTACGGTTCCTGAGATATAAGCAATTTAGTATTCCAAGTGCTCATTTTCAGCTCCGAGGTCCATTATTATGCATACATTCTTTGTACTAACTGCATTTCTCTATACAGCTGTTTGGCAAAAACAGGGTGTGCACTTCCGTTACTGTTACAGTTAGCATTCCCATTTGAGTTTCCTGACCCATTTGCATCAGCGTTCCCATGTACGCCACTGTGTTCATTTCACTTTGCGTTTTCATTTGCACTTGCGTTTGCATTACTGTTACCATTTGCATTTCCACTACTGTTTCTCTGTGCATTTCATTTTGCATCACCGTGTGCATTACCATTTGCGTTTGTGTACGCGTTTCCATTTGTTTTTGTCTTTCCTTTGGCGTCATCATTGTTTTGCTATTACGTTACCATTTGTGTTTACAATTGCATTACCATGACCATTTCTGTACCCGCTTGTGTTTGCGTTTCTGTTTCCATTACCGTTTGCGTTTGTGTTTCTACTACCATTTGCGTTATCGTTAATTTTTTGTTATTATTTGCGTTAGCATTTGCGCTTGCGTTTGCATTGCTGTTACCATTTGCATTTGTGTACGTGCTTCCATTTGCCTTTGCATTTGTGTTTCTGTTTCCTTTGGTGTCATTGTTGTTGTTACCATTAGCATTTGTGTTTCCAATTGCAGTACCATGATCGTGTGCATTACCATTTGCACTTCCGTATGTGCTTGCATTTGTGCTTCTGTTGGCGTTACTGTTCACTTTGATGTCAGCATTGCTGTTACTGTAACTGTTTGCATTTCCAATTGCGTTACCATTACTGTTAACATCTTCGTCACCATTTGCGTTTCTGTTGCCGATAGCATTTGCATTTAGGTTGCATTTTCGTTGTCGATTACATTACTGTTTCCTTCTGTGGCACCATTGCCTTAACCATTTGCATTTCTGTTTGAGTTTCTGTTACAGTTTTCATTTTTCTTACCATTTGCATTTCCGTTGGCGTTACCATTTACATTACTGTTTCGTTAACATTTGCATTTCTGTTGCTGTTAGTGTTTGCATTACCATTTCTGTTTGCATTAATGTTTGCTCTTGCATTTCTCTTACCATTTGTGTTACCATTTATGTTTGCATCCCATGTACATCACCGTTTGTGCTTGTGGTTGTGTTACTGTTAGCATTACTATGTGACAAAAAAATCACATAGTGGGAGGTCCCCGCACTCCCACCACCACATTCCATTCACTAATTATAGTGCTCATTTTCAAAAAGAAGGGAAATTCATGGCAAAAAACTCTGTTTAATGCTTCAGTTAGGGTTTTTCCACAGTGACAAAAGCAAGGAAATTCAGCATTAGGGTTGACACCCCTTGCACCACAAGCCCACCTCATCCCCACCAACAGGCATTGGGGTGCGTTGGGGTCATCAGTCCTAACTCTCACCCCATTCTCCTATACTGCACAACCTCAGCTTGTTTACACATGGGATGGGGTGAGAGTTAGACCGATGACTCCCAACGCACACCCCGATGCCTGTTGGTGGGGACGGGTTGGGCTTGGGGTGTAAGGGGTGGCAACTTTTCTGTTCTGAGGCCCATTATTCTGCATACATTCTTTGTATTCACTGTGTTTCTCTATGCAGCTTTTGGGGAAAAAAGGGTGTGTGCTTTCATTACTGTTACAGTTAGCGTTTCCACTTGCGTTTCCATAATCATTTGCGTTAGTGTTCCTGTCTATGCACCATGTGCATTACCCTTTACGTGTTCATTTATGCTTGCATTTGCATTACTGTTACCATATGCATTTCCATTACTGTTTCTGTTTGTGCTTCATTTTGCATCACTGTGTACATTACTATTTGCATTTGGGTCCTCGCTTCCATTTGCATTTGCATTTCCTTTGACATCATCATTGCTGTTACCTTTAGCATTTGCTTTTTCAATTGCGGTACCATGACCATGTGCATTACCATTTGCATTTCCGTACACGCTTGCGTTTGTGTTTCCGTTTGCGTTACAGTTTGCTTTGGCAACATCGTTGCTGTTACTGTAACTGTTTGTGTTTCCAATTGTGTTACCGTTACTGTTTGCTTCTTTGTCACTGTTTGTGTTTCTGTTGCACTTAGCGTTTGTGTTTTAGGTTCCATTTCTGTTGTCGATTGCATTAAAGTAAAGTAAAGTAAAAATTTATTTTTAAGCGCTTTTCAATATCAAAGCGCTGTACAGATAAAACAATTAAAATACATACAAAATACATACATATGACACAACAGCAACAATAACAATATAATTACAATGAAATACAGTAAATCACTCTTACTGTTTCCTTCTTCGGCGTCATTGCCTTAACCGTTTGCATTTCTGTTACCATATGCATTTTTCTTACTATTTCTGTTGCCGTTACCATTTAAGTTACTGTTTTCCTTAATGTTTGCATTTCTGTTGCTGTTAGTGTTTGCATTTTCATTTGTGTTACCATTTCTGTTTTCATTAACATTTGCGCTTCCATTTCTCTTACCATTTACCTTAGCGTCACCATGTGCGTTACTGTTTGCACTTGCATTTGTGTTACCGTTAGCATTACTATGTGACAAAAAATCACATGAGCCCCATGCTCCCACCACCACATTCCATTCAATATTTATAGTGCTCATTCTCAAAAAGAAGGGAAATTCATGGCAAAAAAAAAATCCATTTAATGCATCAGTTAGGGTTATTCTGCAATGACAAAAGTGAGAAAATTCAGTGTTAGGGTTGCCACCCCTTGCACACCAAGCCCAACCCCCTTCCCACCAACAGGCATCAGGGTGTGCATTGGGGTCATCAGTCCTAACTCTCACCCCATTCTCCTATACTGCACTACCTCAGTATGTTTACACATGGGTTGGAGTGAGAGTTAGGACTTATGACCCCAATGCACACCTCGATGCCTGTTGGTGGGGACGGATGGGCTTAGGTGCAAAAGTGGCAACCCTAACACTGAATTTCCTCACTTTTATCACTGTGGAATAACCTCAACTGATGCATTCAACAGAGTTTTTTGCCATGAAGATATATACACACACACACACACATATATATATATATATATATATATATATATATATCATGTTAATTCATCATTTAGGTTAAATCATCAAAAATCAGGAAATGAAACTTTTAGGGTTGCCTCTCAACCGGATCCGCCCATCATCACAAGATTGACAATTGAGGGTGTGTGTCATTGGGCTTGTGAGGCTTCAATGTCACCCCATCTGAAATTACATTCACAAGCCACAGTAAATAAGAATGGGGTGACATTTAGGCCTCACAACCCCAATGACATACCCCATCCATCAGCTGTCTGTCTTGGGATGATGGGTGGGTTTGGGGGGAAGAGCAACCCTAAAGGTCTCATTTCCTGACTTTTTATGCTTTAACCCTAAATGTTGCATTAACACAGTTTTTTGCATAGAATTTCCTTACTTTTTGAGAAAGAATACAAAACTAAGAACTTATGCAACTTGGTGGGAGTGCAGGCCCGAAGCGCGGGCGCTTTGTGCCCTGTGCTCCTTCCATCCTGCAGAAGTTGATGGGAGTGTGGGCCCTTTGGGCCCTTCACTCCCACCAACCTGCGGAACTTGGTGGGAGCATGGGCCCTTCAGGCCCTGTGATCCGACCAACTTGTAAACGTGTGTGTACAATCAACACCCTCCATATTTCAATGTAAAACACCAAACTGTGTCTGAGATATAACATGTTAAAGTTTGAGATTTTCATTCATCAGAGATGCAGAATTCTGCACCTGTTAATATTTTACAGGTACAATGACTGGAAACTACATTCATGACACTAAGGCTATCTTCCTGATCAATTTCAAGCCACCAGCACAATGCAAAACACTGTCCTCAACGCGTAAATTGTGTCACACAACATCTCCGCAAAAAAATTTTTCTCTGACTCATAAACATTGTAATTCACATCTACAGGACATGCCAAGAACACCCTCCAAATTTCAAGTAAAAGAAAACAAACTGTTTTTGTGATATATAAACTTAAAGATTGGTGAAATTGCCCTATCTAATGCATTATAAAATCTGCCCATCTTGTCCCTATCTTGCGATCAAAGATGGCAATCAAAGAATTTGCAGGCTCATGATCTAAGAATTAGCAGACTCATGATCAAAGAATACAAAATGCTGAAACTCGAGTTTTAGGCAGAATTACAAGGAACCACCACCATGCCTCAATAGAACAAAGTCCCCTCAGCAAAACCCACCCTTATTTGTGTTCCTGGGCCACCCCTGGGCTGAGAAAATTTAACTTTTAAAAGGGCCATCTTGTCCATCACTTGCAATGCAGGATCACGATCAAAGAATCTTGCGATCAAAGAATTTGCAGGCTCGCGATCAAAGAAATGACACACTCATGGTCAAAGGATAAAAAATGCTGAAACTCGACTTTGAGGCAGAATTAAACAAAACCACTGCCTTGCCTCAATAGAACTAAGCCCCCTGAACAAAAGTCACCCTCATTTGTGTTCCTAGGCCACTCCTGAGGTGAGAAAAAAATATTTTTACCTCACAATGCAAGATCGAGATCAAAGAACCTAGCGACCAAAGAATTTGCACGCTCACAATCAAAGATCATTAGCGAGCTGCAATCAAAGATTTAAAATGTTTATAACAATATTTTTGACCATTTTAGACTGAACCAAAGACATGGATCAATAGAACAAGGCCCCCTGAGTAAAATCCATCCAAATTTTACTTTAGGAGTGACCCCTGAGCCGAGATATTTGATTGTTTTCGATCAGAATTCAAAAACAAGATGGCGGAACTTGAGATCAAAGAATTCTCTGGGACAAAGATTCTTTGACTGCGAGGCTGCAAATTCTTTGACCGCCAGTTGGGACCAGATGGCCAGAACCCCATTCTTTGTTCACAAAATAACCATAAAAATGTTCCCATTGACTTATAATGGGAACTTAAAAGTGCTATAACTTTTGAATGCCTCAATATTTTTTCACCAAACAAAAAGCGGCATGTTCGGCCAGAGAAGCTCTTTCAAATGAGCCATGTCACAGAGTGGCACACCACACATCAGCCACACAGCACCATGGACAATATCCCAAAAACTGTCTTCAAAACTGGATAATTTTGTCCGACCAAAACAGAATTTGACAACTCAAGAGATCTACCATGCTCCACTGTGCATACCAAATTTCATGCAAATCCGTTGAATGGGTCCAAAGTTATTAATGCCCAAAATTTTGACTTTAACATAGGAGTGCCTTTATAACCCTAAATATAGGGATGCGGTTGCACCATATATCTATATATATATATATATATATATACAAAACTTTGAACAGCACACAGTACAAAATTGGTACTAATATTAGAATACATATTAAACAGTTATATAAGCACAGATTAAAGTGCAGTGCAGCAGAATGAAAAATGTCTAGCAAGTGAATATTCAGCAGTGGCAACACTAATTGATAAGTAAGACAATATTGAACAATAGACAATTAATCTGAGGGGTGAATTAATATCCCAGCCTCATAATGGAGGTAGAGAACTGAAGTGGTGTGGAAGTTTAATCAAGGCAGGAGTGGCGACCCAGTTGGCTTCTTACTCAAATTGGTACTGCTCAGTTGTGGTTATATCAGGAAGAATGGCAAGATGAACAGGTGGGGAGGAATTGGAATTCTTAACTGACAGTTCAGGATCTACTTGTCTTCTAAGGTAAATGAGGCATATCAAACTATAGTATAGGGCAGTTAATTATTGGAAAAGAACTTGTCTACATTGTACATTGTTAGAAGTACATACTAAGCACTTGAACTAAACCTTGCTCTTTGTAGTTGTGTTTAACCTTTAGGCTGTCAACAGAATTACAACGTATAGAAATTCTGGCTTGAGATATATATACATATACATATATATATATATATATATATATATATATATATATATATATATATATAGATATATATATATATATAGATATATATATATATATATCTATATATATCAGTCTGCCACACAGCAAGGGTTAAAAGTGTTTTAAACAGATTACATTTGACTTCTAAAGTAACAAAAAAATCTCGTCCTCATAGGCAACTGAATTAGTGCTAACTTCTCAAACTGTACCCTGCCCTACTTGTACATTATGTGTGTTACTCAGTCAAGTACTTACTAGAAAAAAATGGTTTTTGTTCCTGCTGCCTCACATTCTTCAGCGGCTCCGATTAATTATTGTTGCAGCTAAATGTGGTAAATGAGGCATATCAAACTGTAGTATAGGGCAGTTAATTATTGGAAAAGAACTTGTCTACACTGTATATTGTTAGAAGTACATACTAAGCACTTGAACTAAACCTTGCTCTTTGTAGTTGTGTTTAACCTTTAGGCTGCCGACAGAATTACAACGTATAGAAATTCTGGCTTGAGATATATATACATATACATATATATATATGTATATATATCAGTCTGCCACACAGCAAGGGTTAAAAGTGTTTTAAATAGATTACATTTGACTTCTAAAGTAACAAAAAAATCTCATCCTCATAGGCAACTGAATTAGTGCTAACTTCTCAAACTGTACCCTGCCCTACTTGTACATTATGTGCAGTAGAATGGAAATATTATTAAAAAGAACACCTTCTACTGTACCTGCAGTTTCTCTTGGCTAGCTCTGCTCTGACATCTGGAGTGCACCATTATTTTCCTTCATGCTGCCGCCACCACTGCCACTATTAAATAACAACCAAGGGGCGAGTTTACTGCTCCCACTGGGTGGTGGGCAGTAGAACAATGTGGGACCGTAGGGACAGACAAATGGGTGAACAGATGGAGAAGTCTGGGCTGCAGTTGCTCTGTTCCACACTCCAGACATAAATATGCAGATATGGAGCACTGGGCTAGTGGTGAGGAGAGATGCCACTCCCTCCACATGCAAATGAGCCTTGAACTTCAGCCAATAGTAACCAGCAGCGCATTCAGCCAGTGACGAATGGCAGAGGGCTCAGATGAGAGTGCAGGACTGCAGCAGAGAAGAGATTAGTAGTCTCTGCCCTTCAGTGTGGGCTGGCTGTAAGTCTGTGGCTCCCTGCATGCTGAGAGCCCGGGGCTACAGCACAGAAGAGAGTAGTAGTTTCTGTCCTTTGGTGTAGGCTGCCTGCAAGTCTGTGGCTCCCTGCAGGGTGAGACTAGTAGTCTCTGCCCCCTCAGAGTGGGGTGGCTGCAAGTCTGTGGCTTCCTGCACTGTGTGAGGAGTGAGGGAGGAGGGTGAGACCAGTGCTGCAGGTGGTTTAATCCTAGGGCAAGTGGTTCCCACTCTGATACAAATCCACAGTTTCCTTTGGTCTAGATTAGAGGCAGATGGGGATGATGAAACAAAACTGCTACTGGAAAAAAAACACAACTACTTAGGTAGTGAAAACCTGAAGACATTAAAAAAATTTATGTGAAGTTACAGTCGTGTTTTTCCTATTATAAGCCCATCACTGCTATAATTCGCATAACTGAAGACATGAAGAAAATAATGGTTATGGCAGCGATTTTGGCCATGATCTTTTTAGAGTCCTTTTTGAGTCCTTTTTACTGTGGTTTATTTGATGTGGCCCTAATTAGCTTCCCAGTTAATGTCCACCACACTCTAGCACTGTTAATAAAGTGAAAGGGATAGCTTTCAAATCAACACGTACTTCCTAGCTGACTAAGCTGGTTGTTCTTAGGCATTGTACATACAGGCCTGACATACAATTATATATATATATACAGTTACATGGGGAAATATAGCTATTGTCTTTCCCTTTTCTTTAAAGGGCAGATGAACATACGAAAAGAGCCAGAAGAAGAGCACCTGGTGCATCACATCTGCTCGTGCTCGGGAATTGATGCAGGGTCATGAACTTCATTAGAACAGCAATTGGTTTTAAAAGTTTACTGCTGCAGAAACATTATCTACTGTATCTTTAGCCCATGCTGTGATGGAGCACGCACCACCTAAAGCTTATTGTTTTTATAATTAATGCAAACTCTCAGACTTTTCTGTGTGCTTTTTGTTTACTTCAGTGTCAATCACCTTCTAGGAAGTCTGCAGCATAGATAGTCACTTCTTGAGTAAGTAGCATGCTGGATTGACTGATGTGTTATTAAGTGAGCCAGGGAAAAGTATTTCTCAAGACTTTGAAGGAATCTACAGTTTTTGAATGCTCATTACTGAACAGCTGGAGCCGCATCTGTATTCATATCCCAGAGATGTCATGCAGAATCATAATCACACTATATAGGATGTTACATGGTTTTATACAGTCAGTCTTCCATTGAATTGTATAATAAATGAGCTGTGTTTTTCTCTATAATGGATTCCCTCCCTGCCTACTATGATTCATTTTAGTTTCTTTCAATATTTGTACAATTGTTTAGGAGATTTCTGATGACTTAGTTTTACTTTGCTGGGATATAATGTGAGAGGTGGGCCTGTGTGAATTCTGTTTAAGAGATAAAGCAGTTTTGCAGGAATGTTTGCATACTTCTACCTTTTCAGATTGCATACCATAAATCATGTATCTTCAATTAGTTAAAATATTGTATTTGCCTGAGTGACTTTACTTAGGTATGGTACTGTACTCACCATCAATTCAACCTATCATGCCTTAAGATATATAGGAATGGGTGAAAAGATAGTGAAAAGCAAAATTAGAAATTGCCCTATCTAATGCATTATAAAATCTGGCCATCTTGTCCCTATCTCACGATCAAAGATGACGATCTAAGAATCTTGCGATCAAAGAATTTGCAGGCTCAAGATCAAAGAATTTGCAGGCTCACTATCAAAGAATAAAAAATGCTGAAACTCAAGATTTAGGCAGAATTACATGGAGCCACCACCATGCCTTGATAGAATGAAGCCCCCTGAGCAAAACCCACTCTCATTTGTGTTCCTATGCCATCCCTGGGCTGAGAAGACTTAATTTTCAAGAAGACCAACTTGTCCCTCACTCGCGATGCAGGATCGTGATCAAAGAATCTCGTGATCAAAGAATTTTCAGGATCGCAATCAAAGAAATTACAGGCTCATGACCAAAGAATAAAAAATGCTGAAACTTGACTTTTAGGCAGAATTAAACAAAACCACCACCATGCATCAATAGAACTAAGCCCCCCTGAACAAAACCCACCCTTATTTGTGTTCCTAGGCCATCCCTGGGCTGAGAAAATAAAATTTTTAAAAGGGCCATCTCGTCCCTCACTCGCAATGCAAGATCATAAATAAAGAATCTCACAATGAAAAAATTTGCAGGATTGTGATCAAAGAAATTGCACACTCACAGTCAAAGAATAAAAATGCTGATAGTCGACTTTTTGGCAGAATTGAATGAAACCACTGTTATGCCTCAATAGAACAAAGCCCCTGAACAAAACTCACCCTCATTTGTGTTCCTAGGCCACCCCTGTGCTGAGAAGATTTTTTTTTTACCTCATGATCTAAGACTGCAATCAAAGAACCTAGCAATCAAAGAATTTGCAGGCTCACAATCAAAGATCATTAGTGAGCCATGATCAAAGATTTAAAATGTTTAAAACTCTATGTTTTGACCATTTTAAACTGAACCAAAGGCATGGCTCGATAGAATGAGGCCCCCCAAGTAAAACCCAGCCAAGTTTTACTTCAGGAGTGACCCCTGAGCCGATATATTTGATTTTTTCAATCAGAATTCAAAAAGAAGATGGCGGGCCTTGTGAGCAAAGAATTCGCAGGGACAAAGATTATTTGACCACAAGGCTGCAAATTCCTTGACTGTCAGTCAGGACCAGATGGCCAGAACTACATTCTTTGTTCGCAAAATAACCATATAAATTTTCCTATTGACTTAGAATGGGAAATTAAAAGTGATATAATTTTTGAATGCCTCAATATTTGTTCACCAAATGAAAAGCTGCATGTTTGGCCAGCGAAGTTCTTTCAAACAAGCCATGTCACAGAGCAGTGCACCACACAATGGCTGCACAACACCACAGACAATATCCCAAAAACTGTTCAAAACTGGATAATTTTGCATTTTTCAGTGTTTTCGTATGCAAAGACTGTAAGTCCTACCAAAACAAAATTTGGTGATTCAAGAGATCTGCAGTGCCCTACCACGCATTCCAAATTTCATGCAAATCCATTGAACGGGTCTAAAGTTATTAATGCCCAACATTTTGACTTTAACATAGAAGTGCCTATATAACCCTAAATATAGTGGCTCAACCACACCACTGTATATATATATATATATATATATATATATATATATATATATATTTATGGCAAAAAACTCAGTTTAATGCATCAGTTAGGGTTTTTCCACAGTGACAAAAGTGAGGAAATTCGGTGTTAGGGTTGCCACCACTGGCACCCCACACCGACCCCATCCCCACCAACAGGCATCGGGGTGTGCGTTGGGGTCATCGGTCTTTTCTCTCACCCCATCTCATGTGTAAATAAGCTGAGGTGGTGCAGTATAGGAGAATGGGTTGAGAGTTAGGACCAACAACCCCAGCACACACCACAATGCCTGTTGTTGGGGACGGGGTGGGCATGGGGTGCAGGGGGTGGCAACCCTAACACTGAATTTCCTCACTGTTGTGGCTGTGGAACAACCCTAACTGATGCATTAAATGGATTTTTTTTTGCCATGAATTTCCCTCCTTTTTGAGAATGTGCACTATAAATAGTGAATGGAATGTGGTGGTGAGAGTGTGGGGCTCACTTCACTGCGCAAAAACTGTATGACCAACTGAAATGAAAATTAGTAAATAAAGACATGTACCATGGCACACCGTGTGTCCAGAAGTGTGTGTACATCCATTCAATGGTTGCACAGCACCATGAGCAAACAATGTAACATGCACAAGTCATCAATCATAAGTGCCAGCAACCAGACAATTGTCACAGTCAAATATGTATTATAGATCTTTGTACATTCCAAATGCCAGTCAAATTGGACGCATAGTTCAGAAGTTATTGAAGCATAATGAACCAAATGTTCATTTGTCAGAGTGGCATAATTCCACATCTATTAATGTTTTACACACCAAACCATGGCAAAGCACCTCCATACCACTAGGGCTTCCTACACTATAAATTTCAAGCCAGTAGCACCATGCAGAATGCTATGCACAAAATGTTAACTGCATCATGCATTATCTCCAAAGCAAATTAATTTTACAACATATAAGCAGCATTATTCACAACCTCAGGACATCCACTCACCCTCCAAATTTCATGTGAAAAGACCAAACCATTCCAGAGATATTCAATTTTTACACTTCTGCACCTTTAAGAAGTCTTCCACCACAAAATGGAGGAAATTGCTTCTGGAAATGCGCTAAAATGGTGGACCTGGTGGATGAAAAATCTATAACTTCAAAGGGGGCCAGCTTCAAATGGCAGTAACCCTGGAACGGAACAATATTTTTTCACCAAACAAAAATTGTCATGTTCCTTGAACACAGGTCATTCTGCAAGACATGTTTCAGATCAATCAACCACACACTGGGTGCACTATGCATTGCAGAAGACAGTGCAGAAAAATAGCAAAATCAAAATGTTTTGCACTGCACTGCGCAAATGCAAAAATACAAATGGTAACGTTAAAGCAAATGTTGATGGCAACAGTGAGGTAAAAGAAAACAGTAATGCTGTCAGTAATGCAAATGCAAGCACAAATGATAATTTACATGGTGACACAAATGGAAACGATAACACAAATGGTAAGGGAATCTTTAAAGCAAATGTAAATGAAAACAGAAATGGTAACGCAAACAGTTACACAAACATTAACAGCAAAAGAAATGCAAAAGGTAATGAAAATGCAAATGGTAACAGAAACGCAAACAGAAATGCAAACAGAGATGGCAGCTGTGATGCAGAAGGAAGCAGTTACATACTCGACAACAGAAACGCTACCGATAATGCAAACACTAAGGCCAACAGAAAAGCAAATGGTAATGAACATGCAAACAGTAACAGTAACACAAATGGAAACACAAACGGTTAAAGTAACACCAACGATGATGTCAAAGGAAACAGTAACACAAACAATAATGCATACGGTGACGCAAAAGTAAATGCAAACAAAAATGGTAGCAGAAATGCAAATGGTAACAGTAACGGAAATGCAAGCACAAATGCAAAGGGTAAAGTGCACGGTGACGTAAACAGAAATACTAATGCAAACAGTAATAGAAATGCAAGCGAAAATGCTAACAGTAACAGTAACACAAATGCACATCCTTTTTTCCCCAAAAGGTGCATTCAGAAGCACAGTGAATACAAAGAATGTATGCATAATAAAGGCCCTCGGAGCAGAAAATGAGCACTGTAAGATGTAGAAAAAATTTTTTAAATCTCATATTATTTATGACTTTCCAGGCTAGTTTTGTACTTAGCCCCTTAATGGGGGACTAAGCATTCTTCTGATGAAAAGTCAGTTTCTCAAACCATTTTCGAGATACGGGTCCTGAAAGGTGCAGCAGATGCCGTAATGTTATCCTATAGTAAAAATTGTCAACTTTGGAGTGCTGTAACTGTGCAGCCCTCTAATATTTTTTTACCAAACCATACCAAACCAACAAAAGGCACATTTGTGGGATCTTGGCTTTCTTCTCTCCAAATTTCAACCCAAAAGACCAAACTGTTCTTTTGCTGCAGGGTGGCAAAGATTCCCTATTGTTTTGGCCATAGTGTCGCAAAGTACTTTTGCAAATCATGACACTTTCGCAAATGAAATCACGAATGTGTTGCACATGCTAAAGTACTTTGTGGTACTGCTTTTTACAAAAATTTAAAAAAACATATTTCTCGGGTGTTTTACCCCTCCTCCAAAAAAAGTCATGGCTAGAGCATCCTCAGGGCTCAACTAGGTGAACACAACAAGAATTGTGTCCATAGAGGGTCCCACATTTAAATGCCAAGCATTTCTGTGACCACAAACAGAAAACAAGATGGCTGATTTGTGACACTACAAGGGTCATTTGTGAAAGTAAAAAGTGCATTTGCGACACTTTCGCATATTTTAACTTTTCCCATTGACTATAATAGGAAACTTGTTTTTTAAATAACTTTTGAACCATTTAATATTTTTTCACAAAATCTTCGAAAGGCACATTTGGAACCCCGGCTGCATGTTCCCTGAAGGTTTTGGACCAGTCACACAAACTGTGCAGGCTGTAGGCACGAGCAAAGAATGCACAGAAATGAGTAATTTGAATGTTTTTGGTGCTCTGTAGCTCTGCAACTGTACATCGGACTGTAAAAAAACTTGGCAGGTCCAGAGATCTGTGGTACCAGACCGTGTGTGCCACAGTTCAGGCAATTTTGTCAAACAGTGGCAATGTTATTAAGCTGCTAAATTTCAGATTTAACCTTAAATGGGGTACTCAACCCTAACTATAGTGGCTCTACAGTGCCACTATAATATATATATATATATATATATATATATATATATATATATATGTGTATATATACAGTATATATATATTCTATGCAAAAACTTCATTAATGCATAAGTTAAGGTTCTTCTACAGGGAAAACAGTGAGGAAATTTGATTTTAGGGTTCCCACCCCTTGCACCCCACCCCCAGCCTGCCCCCACCAACAGGCATTGAGGGGTGTGTTGAGGTCATCGTGGGAACCCTAAAATCAAATTTCCTCACTTTTTTCACTGTAGAAGAACCCTAACTGATGCATTAACAAAGTTCTTTACATAGAATTTCCTTACTTTTTAAGAAAGAATGAAAAGTAGAAAGTTGTTCAAGTTGATGGGAGTGCAGGGCCTGAACCAACTTGTAAGTGTTGAGCCCCATTACACCTCCAATGACTAAAAAGTACCTTGACAACAGCAAGGCCAGCCACCAAACAAATGTTAATCTAGTAGAGCAATAGAAAATGCTGTCCAGAAAATGTTAACTGCGTCACACAATATCTCCACAAAAAATATATTGTCCGACACTTAAACACTGCTGTTGACATCTACAGGACATGTCGTCAGCACCCTCCTAATTTCAAATAAAAAGACCAAGCTGTGTCCTAGATATAACATGTCAAAATTTGAAATTTTTATTCTTCAGAGTGGCACAGTTCCACACCTGTTGACATTTAACAAACACAACAACTGAAAACTACATCCATTACACTAAGGCTAGGCACCCTATCAATTTCAAGCCACCAGCACAATCCAAAACTCTATCCGCAACACGTAAAGTGCATCACACAATATCTTCACAAAAGTAATTTTCTCTGACATGTAAGCACCACAATTCACATCTACAGGATATGCCGTAAACACCCTCCAAATTTCAAGTAAAAAGACCAAACTGTTGCAGAGAAATTCAATCTTAAAGATTGGTAACATTTCCATATCTATTCCATTATAACAAATCTGGCCATCTTGTCCCTCACTCATGATCAAAGATGACAATCAAAGAATCTCATGATCAAAGAAGTTGCAGGATCGTAATCAAAGAATTTGCAGGGTCATGAACAAAGAATAAAAACTTTTGTAATTTAAAAAAACAAAGAATTGCTGCAAACCACCACCATGGTTTGTTAGAATGAAGCCCCCTGAGTACAATCCACTCTCATTTGTCTTCCTAGGACACACCATGGCTGAGAAAATTGAATTATTATTCTGGCCATCTCGTCCCTCACTCACAATGCATGATCGCAGACAAAGAATCTCGCGATCAAAGAATCTGCAGGGCCACGATCAAAGAAATTGTTCACTTGTGAACCAAGAGCAAGGGACGAGATGGCCAGATTAAAAAATGTATTTTCTCAGCCCTGGGGTGCCCTACAAAGTTAAATGAGGCTGGGTTTTGCTCAGGGGGCTTTGTTCTGCCCCATCTGAATGAAAAAAATGCATGTTTTAAATATCTCTGGTAGTCTAGCACCTCCCCATCATAATAAAATACATAACAATCTCTAGTGGTCCCCCCAATGTCTATGTTATAAATATTTTTTTAAATCCCTGGAGTGTATTTGATAAATATTGATTTTTTAGATCCCTGGTAGTCTAGTGGCCCCCTGATCTGTATTAAATTATAATTATTGTTCATATCCCTGGTAGTCTAGTGGCCCCCCTCCATCATAATAAAATAGATAAGGATTTCCAATTTCCTGGTAGTCTAGTGGACCCTCACCCCCCCAACCCAGCTGTTCCAGGCCACCAGCACCCCCCACCCTTCCCCAGCCAGCGTCTGACATAGCCCACCTCTCACCTCCACGGCCAGCCACCGACTGTGTGTGTTACGAGTGCTAATGCAATGAGGCGCTCTGAAATTATTACAGTAAGCTGTAGAAGACAGTGTGCTCTGAGAACTGTCTGTGATTGAATCCTTCTAAAAGCTGTTAAAAAGGCCTTTTTGAGTGATTTTTTTCTCAAACTTTAGTTCATCGATTGTAGGAAACCCTCCTATGCTCATATCATCGAGCGTTTTTGTTTGTGTGTGGATTTCGAAAGTTAATTTAGAACAGTCAGTCTGTGAACTGTGAAGTGTGCCTTGGGGAAAGGGCGTATCTGTGGTGTAGGTAGATTTAAGTTGGAGAAATTGGGATTTCTTTGTTTTTTGATTATATTTTTGTTATATTGTCAGTAATTGTTGAAATGTTTTTGCTGATTCTGTGTTGTGTGTATCTGGTGCAGCGGTTCATAATTTCAGGTCATTTACAACATGTGGCATACAGTAATACTGAACTTTTCAATTTTCTACGCATTACTCGTTCACCATTGTAGACCAACTGTTCTGTGTGTGTGTCGGAGAAAGTGTGCAGTGTTGCGTGACATCAAATAATACACCTTTTATTGTGCCACCGTGTAATTGCAGGCACAGCAGTGTGATTTGTGAACCTGCTATCCACTGCAGCTGCCTGATTTTGTACTGTGATCATAGATACATAGATACATAGATACATAGACAGTGTCGGCAGATAAGGGCCTATGGCCCACCCAGTCTGCCCATTTAAGTTTGTAAGTTCAGTTTATGTTTTCCAGGAAGTCTGTTGCCCCTTACCCCATACCTCCAGAATTCCTTTATGTCTATCCCATGCATTCTTAAATCCCGTGATTGTTTCAGCCCCCACCACTTCCTCTGGCAGGGTGTTCCACTTGTCCACCACCCGTTCTGTGAAGAAATTCTTCCTCACGCTTCCTCTGAATCGCCCTCCTCCAACTTCATCCCATGCCCTCTAGTCCTGGAACATCTTTTTCGCTTAAAAATAGTGCATTCCTGCACCCTGTTCCTCCCTGTAAGATACTTGTATGTCTCTATCATATCCCTTTCTCTCCTTCTCCTCCAGTGAGTACATGTTCAGTGCCTTCAACCTGTCCTCATAGGACTTGTGATGCAATCCATGCACCATCTTTGTTGCCCTCCTCTGAACCTTCTCTACCCTGTCTATGTCCTTACATAGTAAGGTCTCCAGAACTGCACAGTGTACTCCAGGTGCAGCCTCACTAGTGTCTTGTATAGTGGAATTATGACCTCCTTTCCTGCTGGTGATGCCCTGCCTATGCATCCCAGCATCCTATTTGCTTTACCTGCTGCCTTGTCACACTGTTTCTGCCTTGAGGTCATCAGAGATGATAACTCCAAGATCCCTTTCCTGCTTGGTGCATGCTATATCCTCACCCCCAACTGATATATTGTGCCAGGGTTTTGTGCCCCATATGCATTATCTTGCACTTCCTTGCATTGAATTTCAACTGCCAGACCCCTGACCATTCTTCAAGTTTCTGCAGGTCCCTTCTCATTCTGTCTACACCGTCTGCTGTGTCTACTCTGTTACAGAGCTTTGTGTCATCAGCGAACAGTGAAATTCTGCCTTCTAGGTCCTGCGCAATGTCACTGATGAAGATATTGAATAGTACCGGTCCCAGCACTGATCCCTGTGGCACCCCACTGGTCACTCTTCCCTCTGTGGAGTGACAGCCATTTACCACCACCCTCTGTGTTCTGCTGCCCAGCCAGTTACCTACCCACCGTACTACTATCCTGCCCACACCCATATTCCCCAGTTTGTGCAATAGTCTTCTATGTGGCACAGTGTCAAAGGCCTTGCTGAAGTCCAGATAGGCCATGTCCACTGCCCTCCCTGATCCACCTCCCTAGTCACCCAGTCAAAAAATTCAATGAGGTTGGTCTGACATGACCTTCCCTGGTGAAACCATGCTGCCTTGGGTCCTGTAGTCCATTGACAACCAGATGTTCCACCAATCTCTCCTTCAGTAGTGCTTCCATGATCTTCCCCACTACCGAGGTGAGGCTGACTGGTCTGTAGTTCCCGCTTCCTCTTTGTTCCCACTTTTGTATAAGGGACTACATCTGCTATCCTCCAGTCTTTGGGTACCTCCTGTTTCTAGTGATCGGCTAAACAGGATAGCAAGAGGTTCAGCCACCACCTCTCTTAGTTCTTTAAGGACCCTGGGGTGCACCCATCTGGCCCCATTGCTTTATCAACTCTTATTACTTCCAGTTCCTTCAGGACCCTTTCTCGTAAAGGGACTTGTGTCCATTTCTGCACCATTCTCACCCCTTGTACTCCATTCAGACCCATTACCCTCCTCTTCCTCAGTAAAGACTGAGCAGAAATACCTGTTCAATATGTCAGCTTTACTGTTGTCATCCTCCACACAGCCCCCATCCTCCCCCTTCAGTCTCACTATCCCTCCCTTTGCCTTTCTTTTTTCACTTATGTACCTGTAAAAGGTTTTGTCCCCTCTACCCACTGATTTTGCAATGTGTTCTGTCTGAGCTTTGGCTTCCCTTACTGACCTCCCTGCCTCCCTTTGCTTCTCCTGGTACTTCTCCCACCCCTTCTGCCTGTGTCTTTTGTATTGCCTGAATGCAATCTTTTGGCTTTCACTTTTCTACCTCTTTGGAAACCATAATGGTCTCCTCTTCCTTTCCTCTTGCTAACCTGTTTAATACATAAATCTGTTGCTCTTGTAATCCCCATTTTAAATACTTCCCACTGTTCCTCAACCCCTGATTCCTGCCCCATTCCCTTAATGCCTCTTTCAAGTATCTCCCCATTTTCTCAAAGTTTGCCCCCCTAAAATCCAGGATACGTGTTTTGTGTGGTTTGGTTCTGCTCTTCTGTGATTTCAAGCCACAGTGACTGGTGGTCACTGTTCCCCGGTGCTCCCCCACTTTACCCCATCACACTGTCCTGTTTGTGAGCACAAGGTTCAGTATTGCCTTCTGCCGAGTTGGTTCCATGACCAGTTGCTTGAGGAAGGCACCCCGAAGGAGTCCAGGATAAATCTGGTTCTAGTTGATGCTGCTTCCGGATGCTCCAGTCCACGCCTGGAATATTGAAGTCTCCAACCAGTACTACCTCATCTTTGTCTGCCATCCTCTGGATGGCTAGCATCAGCTCCTATCTGTTTCTTCCTGCTGGGCTGGTGGTCTATAGACCACACCTGTGCGGATGGCTGGCCCCATTTTCCTTTTCAGCTTAACCCACAGTATCTCTCCCCATTTTGTTCCTCCTGGATCTCTGTGGCCCTTATGTCATTTTTCACATACAGTGCCACTCCTCTGCATCCCTTCCTGCCTGCCCTGTCTCTTCTGAATATGTTGTAGCCAGGTATGGCCAACTCCCAGTCGTGGTTATCATTACACCAGGTTTCAGTGATGGCCACAATGTCCAGGTCTGACTGCACCATGACAGCCTCCAGATCTTCCATCTTGTTGCTAAGGCTCCTGGCATTTGCACACATGACTTTCCATGATTTGACCTCCCTAGACTGTTTTGCTGTTCTACTCCAGCCCTTCCTTGGTTGTGTCCTTATCTCTGGTTCACCTTTGCTGTCTGCCCTTCTTCTGCTGAATTTTGCCCTATTCTGCCTATCCACCTCCTGGGCGCTAATCTCCATCTTTTGCACTTGGCTAACCTCCACATCCTTTCCTTCCATTTCTCTGGGTACCTCTATTTGGTTGTCCCTGTTTGGCAGTGTGGCATATGAGTTCTTGAGTGGAATAGGATCTGGGATGTGCCTCTGCCTGACTGGTCTAACCCTTCCTGAGCCCACTGTCATCCAAGTACTCCTCGTCTCTCTGCATCCTTGAGGCAGCTGCATTGGACTGAGTGGTCTGTGGATAGGGGTGATGGTACTCTGACCCAGTTTACTTCCGCCTGAGTCTGGCTACCTCATCCCGCAGTCCAGAAAGATGCATGCAGATAGGGCAGCACCTCAGTGTCCAGAAGATCTGCCTGAATATGGCTGCCCCACAGCCACTGCATTGCACCACTCCCCACATAATACTGCAATTATACTGCTATTCCACTACTTGTCTGCTACTGAAGCTCTCTTAGTTCCCTTTTTATTAATTTACTGTCCTAAAAATCCTGCCACTGTTCCTCTATAATATTTGAAAATACATAAAATTCTATCTCACCTCTTTATCCTTACCATCAAAAGGTAACTACAATCACAATAATCTACCTTCTACTAATACAGATTCTATCACAGAATCAGAGCACAATGCATAAACATCTGCTACTTAGCAACAACAAACAGGTGACAACAAACCAAGTTGATGTAGCTTTTTTAAAATAGAAAAAAAAATGTAGTCGTTTAAACCAATAGAAATCAGCAGTTCCAAAAGCACCTTGAACTACAAGAAAGAACATAGTACCACACCTCTCACAATAACTAAACAGTTCTAAAACATTGGAGAAAGAAGAGAAAAATCAGAGACTGAGCAAAAAGATACAATGTACTATAAAGTATTATGCAATAGGTATACTCAGCTGTTTAACAAAGAAAATAAAGTACCTACCAAAACAGACAGGCTACCCACAATTGACACTTAGGTTCTCAATATCAGACACCACCAAAGGCACATACAGAAAGGGTTTAAACTATAGTATTAAAATTAACCACATCAGAGTAGAAAGTTCACACTAAATAAATGTGTTGATCCTTCTGACTTCCAACAAATATCTACCACACAAATTTTATATCTTCCTGGAGCCATAGGGTTGTCTTTCACAATCACCTAAATTTACATAAAACAAAACAATTTTTAAACTGAAAATTATATCAAAAAGCACTTAGCTTTGGGAGCTCTTCTCAAACACAGCCAGTCAGTTCAGAGTTCTAGAATCAGAATCATGGTATCTGTTCTTTGTTTTGCTGCTTGTACTGCTGCAAAAAATCTGCAGTCAGTGCCCCCCCCAACCCCACTGGCAAAAGGAATTTTTTACCAGGTTGTATTGTTGTGACCTCAGCACCGCTGGTTACTGAAGGTGTTTTCACTTGTGAATTTGTGTGACCATTTCTATCTGTTGCTGAAGCCACAGTTGTTTTTTTGGCTTCATATCCAGTGTCCCCCCAATCAGAGAGTGAACATACCAAAATCTAAATTTATTTATAATATTGTTGTTGATCCCTGAAAATGCCCGCAAAGAGAAATGCAAGTAAAGCTGGTTCTCACCATGCCACTGCTGCCAGTCTGTGGGCATGGTAGTATGCAGACGCAGAAGTGCATTGCTGATGTGAGGAAAGATATTTCTCCTGCAATGTTTTTTACAGCCCAATCAGTAGCTTTACTCATAGTTGGAGGAGATGATGTTTTCCCAGCCAGTGGTGTTAGAGCAGTTGCTGGTGGTGGTAGTATGAGTATTGCTGCCTCAAGTTCGAATTCTGACCAGTGTACCATATTAAAAAATATTGTGGAGTGTGAAACAGTGCAAGTGAGTGGCAGTGTAGATTATGTCAGGCTTCCCAGTAACGTCCCAGTAACTGAACCTGAGGATTCTGAAAATCATGTGAAGGATAGCATACAATGTGATATTTTGTCCACCGTGGCGGTTCATGTCACACATTTTCCATGCAGTCATTCACAGTGTGGTGAAAAAATATCAGGTGATGGTGGTGTAGATGATGATGATGAATGTTATGATTACGATGATGTTGCTGTGGTTGCAACAGTGCAGTCCACATGCCAGCATCCAAGCAGAAGATGTGGATGTGTGTGATGTTGATGAATATGATGATGGTGTAATTCACCCGAGCTGGGAACTGGAGAAAAAGAAATTCAAGGTGGCTGTGTCTGAGTCTGTTTGCAGTAATCCTCCCACCTGTAAAAAAATGTGATTTAACAGTTTAAGTTGATGATGATGACCCATTAATAATGATAGGTAGTCGTGGTGGTCAGTTGCAGTCCAGGTGTGCAGTGCCAGAAACATCACCTAGCCCTCCCCCACTTCAGTACTTAAAAGAACAGAGATAAATAAGCAGCATCATGGACATGTTAAAAGTAGAGCCTCACAATCCCTTGTTTGTGAATTTTTTGTTCAAAATGCAAATGATGAGTCAGTTGCAAACTGCCAGGTTTGCCATGTGCATGTGAGTCGAGGTAAAAAGGGGAGCAATCTGGGCACAGAAGGACAGGATATGCATCTTAAGCATAGGCACATGGCACTGTGGACCCAGCACAAGCTGACAGATAATACCACAGAGGGACATTCACCCTCGTCATCAACCATAACGAGCATGTTATCCCCTTCCATGACTGTTAAATCCAGTAGGAAATTAAACGTGTGCAGTAGTGAGGTAATATGAGCAGAGGATTACTACAGGCATGATGAGGTGGAGGAGCATAATGACTTTGAAATGTTGTCCGGTTCTGGTGAGAGTAGCAGTTTTGGTGGTGGTGGTGGTGAATGCAGTATGTCTAGTGCAAGTGGTACATCAACCCCATTTGGCAAATCTGGCAAAATAATTGCATTTCTGGGTTTGTCATCATCACCTGTGCAACCGTTTTCATCAAACGTCCACACTCCACCCCTTGCCAATGCCATTCATCACAGAGCAGAACCATTTATTATGACACCCCATGTAAAACGTTTAAGTCAGCCCTAGTTACAGAGTGTTTTTGCGCATAAACTGAAGTACCCCCCCAATCATACGCTGTCACATGAACTAAATGCTGCTGTAGCTGAAATGCTGGCAATTGATCTTTTCCTTTCTCCTTTGTAGAGAATTCTGGGTCCGGTGGTTTGCTACACATGCCTGTCCAAAATGGAAAGTCCCATCCAGGTCATATTTTTCTACCTGTGCTGTTCCCGAGTTGTTCCGTACTGTGTCCATGTCAGTAAGACATGCCCTTCAACATTCCTCTTCTCCATTCATCCATTTAAGTATGGATATGTGGACAAGTGGCAAAACAGCAGAGAGTTCATATTTGTGTATAACGGCACATTGGACGCAGGTGCCGGGGGTTGATTGTGATGTTGGTAGTGTGAATAATCAGCACAGTATGGTGGATTGTCACAGTAGCAATCTTCTAGGAATTCAACAGCATGCAATGATTGCTATGCACAATGTGACCTGTTCACACACTGGGGAAAACGTGTTGGACATGGTACTGACTGAAATTGACAAGTAGCTGAACCCCCTGTCCCTGAAAGCTGAGTTCATAGCAAGTGACAATTGGGTCAAATGCAGTGAAATATATCACAAAAAGGTGTTTTTTTCATGTTATGAACATAAGAGATTTGCCAGCAGATAAAGACCTAGAGGTCTATCAAATCTGCTTGAATGTGCGGCTAGCACCCCTTATTCTGCAGCTGCCCCTCCCTTCCACCCTTCCCCTTCATTGACCTTCCCCCTTGTCCTGTCCCATCTCCTTTTAAAGCAGTCCACTGTTCTACTGGATACCACTTCTGCAGGCAACGCATTCCACCTAGCCACCACCCTCTCTGTAAAAAAGTGTCTCCTCATCTCCCTCCTGAACCTTCCTCCCTCCAGTCTCATATCATGGCCCATGGTGTCCCTCCCCTCCCTTACTTTGAACAGTCCCTCTGTACCTGTCATGTTTATTCCTTTCATGTACTTAAAGGTTTCAAGCATGTCCCCGTCCCTCTTCTCCTCCAATGAGTACATGTTCAACTCCCTCAGCCTCCTCTCATATGATAAGTCCCCCAGCTCCTTGATCATCTTTGTCACCCTGTGCTGCAGCCCCTCCAGTAACTTAATCTCCCTCTTCAGATACAGGCACCAGTAATGCATGCAGTACTCCAGATGTGGTCTAGCTAATGACCTATGCAGTGGCAGAATCACCTCCTCGAGGATATACCCCTTGCAATACAACCCAGCATTTTGTTGACCTTTGCAGCTGCCTTCCTACATTGTGCCAAGTTGTTCATTGACCCTGTAATGAGCACCCCCAGATCCTTCTCCTCCTCTGTCTGGGCTAGCTGCACTCCTCCCAGCCAGTAACTCCTCCTTGGGTTCTTCATCCCAAAATTCAGCACTTTGCACTTTTTGGCATTAACCCCCAATGCCAGGTGTCTGACCAGGTTTCAAGCTTTGCCAGATCATCCTGCAACCCCTGCCATCCCCCTAGGTCATCCACCACTGCTCCTACCTTGGTATCATCAACAAACAGACTGATCTTGCTCTTGATGTACAATGATATGTCTGTAATGACTATCCCAAACAACACTGGTCCCAACACCGAGCTCTGTGGAACACCGCTCATCACTACCCTTGGGTGTGAGAGCTCCCCACCCACCACCACCCTCTGTTGCCTTCCTTGAAGCCAGTTCCCTACCCATCTCACCAGCTTTGCACCTGCCCCTGTGCCTACTAACTTACTTCCCAGCCTTCCATGAAGCACCAAGTCGAATGCCTTACTGAAGTCCAGAAACAGGACATCCACTGCAAGGCCCCTGTCCAGTTGCCTAGTTACCCAGGCATAGAACTCCACCAGGTTGGTTTGTCAGGATCTGCCCCATATGAAGCCATGCTGTCTGCTGTCCTGTAGTCCTTTGGCTTCTAGGAGGGTCACCAGCCTTTCCTTCAGGATAGTCTGTGACAGCTTACCCACGATGGATGTGAGGCTCACTGGCCTGTAGTTTCCTGGTTCATCCTTAGGGCCCCTCTTGTGGAGGGGCACCACATGAGCCATCCTCCAGTCCTGAGGTACACATCCTGAATGTAGTGAGGCATTAAATAGGTCTGCCAAAGGTTCTGCAAGGACCTCTGCCAGCTCCTTCATTACCGTGGGGTGGATGCCATCTGGGCCTGGCGCCTTATGCCTTCAAACCCTCCTGAACTCTGCCCTCCATGATTTCCCCATCTGTCATCCCTTCCCCCCTGTTTCTGCCATTTCTCACCCCTTGGGTGTCACCCCCTCTTCTCTTTAGTAAATACTGATCATAAGTACTCATTTAGTGCTTCTGCCTTATTGCACCCTGCTTCCACCCAACCCTCCTTCTTCCTAATACTTACCATGTGGTCCTTAAAGCTCCTTTTCTCTCTGATGTACCTAAAGAAGTCCTTCTCCCCCTTCTTAATGCCTTTTGCCATCCTGAGTTCTGTAGATGCCTTTGCTCCCCTTACTGCCTTTGTCACCTCCTTTGATTCTGTCAAGTACTCCTCCCTGTCCTCCCCTCCATGCATGGCCCATTGTTTAAATCTTGTGGTGCAGGAGTTTCTGCAGCACCCTGATGTAAAGGAAATGCTGACCATTGCAAGCCATATCTGCTCTCACATTTCATGATCTGGAAAGGCACGTGACCAGCTGCCGCAGATACAAAACAGCCTGCCTCAGCACCGCTTGAAGCTGGAAGTTGTCACCTGATGGAACTCCACTTTATGCATGGCAGAGAGGTTGTATGAACAATACAAAGCCATCTTACAATATCTTGTATGCACACTAGCTGTGAGAGTTCCAGGGCCTCCATGTCTATGATGAATGAACAGTGGCACCTCATGGGCTCTAATAACAATTTTGTGGCCTTTTGAACATGCCACACAGGCAGTGAGTGGTGAGTCTGCCTCCTTTAGCCAATCAATTCCACTGCTGTAGGTGCTGAGGCAGACATTGGTGAATGTACAGCATGGCCTTGATGTTGCCAGAGACAGTGCTGGCAGTATATTGCTGCAACACATGCTGTCAGTATTCGACCAGAATCATAACATTGTGAGCATTCAGCGTAGTGACAACTTTGCCATAGCAACAATGCTGGACCCATGATACAAACATAGAATTGCATCAGTACTGGAGGGAGGGCCTGAACAGGTAAAAAATACCAGTGGTCAACTGGTGCGCTTGGTTAATGGGGCACAGAAGTCACATGCCAAGGTCAGCAAACCTCAGTAGCATAATCCGGCTGAAGGTGTACCTGGAGGACCATCAGGCATGTCCTGCAAGGGGAAGGGCACTGTAGTTCCAGGTGGTCTGTCATCCAAAGTGGCTGGCATCAACCTGCTTTGGGAGGCTTTGTCCCAAGTGGGGATTTGTAAAATGAATGATTCGGGAGAACAGGATGATGCATCAACCACTGGACTTAGTGTGGCACAGAGAATGGTTGAGTCATATTTGTCTGAAAACAGGCATCTGACAATAACTGCTGATCCTCTTTTGTACAGGAGTGAAAAGGTCAGTGAATGGCCAGAGCTGACTTCAGTGGCACTGAAGTACCTCACATGCCCATCCTCCAGTGTAAGTACCGAGAGGGTATTCAGTCAGCAGGTGCAATAGTCAGAGATCATCGGACAAACCTGTCTCCTGCAAATGTTAGTTTGCTAACATTCATTAAAATGAATGAGAAGCACATACCAGCACAGAATTCAACCTCAGTATTTGTACCGCAGCCTAGTCATAGTGGTTTTGGTGATGTGGAAATGGACCATCCTGGTGACACTGGCAGTGGCAGCATGTAACAGCCCACCACTGACGTAGATGATGACACAATGGAGAAAGAATTTCCCAGCGGTCAGACTTCAGACATAGATGACTGTGAGGGCAGCTTTGTTAATGAGGATGATGATGTGGTTAATGTTGGCAGGTTTTAACTGAAGTTGTTAAAAGGCGGTGTGCTCCCCAGACCACCACCACCACCGGGACTGCTGTTAGCCACTGCCACCATCAAGCATGAGTCTGTCCGCCCCTTGGACCACCACCACCAGGACCGATGTTTGCCACTGCCACCACTGAGCATTAGTCTTTCTGCCCCTGAACCATCACCACCAGGATTGATGTTAGCCACTGCCACCACTGAGCATGAGTATGTCCACCCCCCTGACCACCACCACCACCAGGACTGATGATAGCCACTGCCGCCACTGAGAATGAGTCTGTCTGCCCCCCAGACCACCACCACCGGGACTGATGTTAGCCACTGCCACCACTGAGCATGAGTCTGTCTGCCCCTGGACCACCACCATCGGGACCAGTGTGTTAGCCACTGCCACCACTGTGCATGACTCTGTCCGCCCCCTGGATTACCACCACCAGGACCAATGTTAGCCACTGCCACCACCACCAGATGCAGGAAGATATAACAGAGAATGTCATCATGTGCCACAGCTATCACCACCAGCACCCACCACCGGTGTCATTCAGATAAATATTTCCCCATTACATTTACATTTACCATGCCAAGGCAGAGGGAATCGAACAGGAGACCACAACCATCAGCCACAGGCACAAAACTTCTTAATATTTAAACCATAAAGTGAGCATCTGTACTAATGTTTGTTATGCTATTTAACTTACTTTAGTTGTATGTTTTGTTTTCTTTAGCTTTTCAGAGCCGCAATGGTCAAACACATACGGAACACTTATTTCTCTTTTTTACAGGTTAACAAAAAAACTCTCCTTCATTGAAACTCGGTATGAATGGTACTGCCACTGTACCACACAGAGGAACCTATGGAATATCCATTTGAAATCCATTCTGGTAAGTATGAAGATTTTATTTAATCCATTTCATTGTTTTGGAAAGACTGCAGCAAATGCGACAGAGTACAATTCATAAACTAGGTGACATGTGTACATCACCAAAACCATTTCTGCATGATATCATTCATGCACTGCATTGTAAACTTGCAGCTGTCCAGCCCTGATCATGACAGTGTTGAAAAAGTTGCACACATGTTGTGTTACTTGACAAGATGTGGTTTTGAAATGTAACTTGACTTGAGACTGAGAACCAGGGATAAATTGCAATCAAGTTGTAAGAAGTCATTCATTTTTTTTTTAGGAAACATCCAGATGCTTTTTTGTTGTGTCAAAGTGGCCTTATCCAAAGAAGTTCTTCAACATCAGGCCCCTCCTCCCTGGGCTGGGGCACAGATGCAACACACAGAAGTAATTTCATTAGATGACCATGGCCATCATTAACAACCAAACTCGAGAAGAATGCAGATGAAATCTGTGAAGAAGATAGCAAATAAGAAACCATTAGAGACAAACCTGCAAATATGCTCCCCACCCCCCAAAAAAATACTTACCTTCATTTGCTTGAGAGTTATTTATGTCAAATTTCTATGCAAAAAGTTCTCATCGAGCACTGGAATGTGCACACCAACAGTATCTGTGACCTGTGATACAGAACAATACCATGAGTACATGTCCATGTCAACCCCCCTCACCTACAAAAGACACAAAGGTATATCTACAGTATATATATGTACTCACCAAGGCTACTATTAGTGTACAGCCAAAGGGCACCCTTCAATCCAGCTGAGATGATCACATTGCATTTGCTCGAATCACCTTGCAGAACACATTGGACCAACAACAGAATGCTCACGGTCATCATTTTATACTGTGGGACTTTGTATGTGCTGAAAAACTCACATTTCACTGTGTTACCACTTGTCAATTTTCTGCACACAAGGAGGATACATTTTGAGCCTGCAGAAAAAATCTGGAACTCTGTGCCACCACTGCATGAATGACTGAGTGCGCCATTAATTCTGGGGGACTTTGTATGTGCTGAAACACTTTGTTACCACTTGTCAATTTTCTGGACACAAGGCAGATGCATTTTGTGTGTTGTGTGATTGTGAGCTTGTGATGTCATACTGACATTATCAATTGAAGCAGCATTGCAAGAATGCGGTGACAATTTTGAACTTTACTTTTTTATGCTATTTTACTTTGCCAGCCATTAGTTACCTCCGAGTCATGACTTGACTGATACACTTCTTTTCAAAATTTCTGTCTGCTTTATTTAGTTGACTACTTTTTGTCATGTATGAAAAAAAATGAGCATACCTTTCAATATTGTTATGACCAAGTTTGTATTTATTTGCAGCTGCTTTTCAATAAATATTGTTCTATGGGGTCATAAAACACTGCCTGCTGCATAACTGTTAATTTACAAGAGAAGTGATATATAACAACTAACTGATGTGATGGAGAAAAGCAGCAGAAAATACTGACAAAGGCCTGGTCAGCACCATTTTAAAAGAAATGCCCCTTTCATTATTTCACACATGAAAAAAGGTAATACAGCAGACTCAAATACTGCAAATTATAGTATCATACGAGTCAGGATGTAAGTAAAGAAAGTTGTAAAATAGCATTAAAAAATACAGGTCAGAGTTCTCAACAGATTGTTGCACTGCTGCTTTACAGAGATTCACCACGTTACATAGTTATGGTGTTGCACCTAATATGTGGGTGCCTTACTTCCTGGGGAATCTTTCTTGCTCCACATGTCCTTACACAGTGCAATACATTTCTGTGAAAACCACCCATAATTTCATTACAGTGTGTCACATCACAGAGGAAATCCTGTTCAGAAAAGCTGCCCAAATTTTGCCCTCCTTTCTCAGCAACGTTAGGACGTGATGCCACGGGGAGCGAGGCGCGTGCTTCACTATAGTGAATGTCCGAGTTATCAACAGTCTTTTTATGTTATATCACGTTTGTGAAACTAGGGGCCGCAATAACAAGGCTCTTGTTACTGGAAATGTGCCCACACATTTCACCACAAACTGACCATTATAACATAAAGAAACATTCGGAAAGCTGCCGGACAATCAGACATTCACTATAATGAAGCACACCCCCGTGCTCTCCCTGGCATCATGTCCTAACATTGTTGAGAAAGGAGGGCTGAAATTGGGTGGCTCTTCTGAACATGAATTCCTCCATGACATGACACACTATAATGAAATTATGGGCAGTTTTCACAGAAATTTATTGCACTATGGAAGGCCATGTGGAGCAAGAAAGATTCCCTTGGAAGTAAGGAACCTATATATGAGGAGCAATGCTGTAAGTTGGTGAATCTCTTTCATGTTTATTTCACAGACAAAATAGTTATAGAGCCTCGTAATGTTTACTTTCTGTCAGGACTCATGAATCGAATTTTAAGTGTTTCACAAACAGCATGAAGACTGAGCAATGTGAGTATGTTGTGCTAAACTGCATGTGTGCCATCAGTGTTCTTTCTTGTGTGTGTATACATTGTCCAGCTTCGTGCAAACATATATATGGTAAGACTTGTTGCAGTATCAAGAATAAAGATAACAAAGAATATCTGATGTATATTTTATTGGTACCATCAGCACCAGCGGACTAAGTGATATGACAATTTTTCAGAGGTATTGGGTCATTGTGCACCTCAGTCACTCACAGTGCACACATGACTTTGCAGAGATCATAGCACAAAATACACATGCTCTCCTAAAACTTATGTCTGCAGTATATCATGTGACTATGGTGCACTCTGGCCAGATACCTCTGAAAGAGTATCGTACCACTTAGTCCACTGGTGATGATGGTGACAATAAAATACACATTATTCTGCTTGCTATTCTTTATAACATAAACACTGCAACATGTCAGCAACAGTAATATATGTTTACAACACGCTGCACAATGTCTGATGTCACACACACACACACACACAGAAAACAACACTGACTGTACACATGCAATTTTGCACATCATACTTGCACTGCTCACAACAGCTTGTCCACAAGCACTCCACAACACAAAATCAACATTACTGAGGCACTGCAACAACAGAAGTGCAAATGTCTATTATTAAACAACAAAACAAAACACACAAAAAAAGTACAGCACAGTAGTGGAGGGGTGGTCCAGAAAAATATCCCTTAATAGGGGATTCCAAGGTGTTCAAGCGGCAGGTGCAGCCTTCTCACTATTTACAGCTGCTGTTGCTGCATTTGATCAACCTGCTGCTGCATAGCATCCACCTTCTCATTGTTTTCCTCAAGGGCTGACCACACCAGTGCAATGTCAGCTTGTGTTGCAGGCACTGTGGTGGGGTCCACTGCAGCTGGAGAGACAAAGCAGACAGAAAACCAGGAGGAAGGAGCTACTGGTATAACTAAAACTTCTCTACTGGGGCTAAGAACTAGATCTCTTGTACTGGGACCTTCAATTTAGTGTAAAAAAAAGGAGTTAGTGTGTTTGTCAGAGGTAGTTGAAGTAAATTGTTATCTGTTATCTGTGTTATCTGTGTACTTATCTAGGTGCTTGTCACAGGTGTCAGAAGGGAATTGTTATCTGTGAAATTAACTAAGTGTAGAAATATTTGCAAAGTAGGGGGAATGGCTTAGCTAGAAGGAGCCAGGTTAAGACCAGATATAAACACTGCCCTAGATAGCTTCTGCCACAAAGCAGACAGAAAACCAGGAGGCAGGAGCTACTGGTATAACTAACACTTCTCTACTGGGGCTATATTGCCCTCCTTCCCTCCCCTCCATCCCCCCACCCTAAACCAGTTCTACTTTTATAGGCACAGGATTTAACTGACAACAGGAACTTCCTGTTTGGGAGCAGGAAGAGAGTGATCACAAAGCCACAAAAGACTCACCATCCTCGAAGGGCAAGAGTAGCTCTCTGCCCCCCCCAGCTGCTGGAGGTCTGACTCTGAGCAAGTAAGGAGACTACTGAGAAATAAAGGAACTTCTTGTCTCAGAACAGGAAGATCAGGAGCTAAAAGGGTGCAGAGACAATAAGTAACTAGGGGGAGAAGAGAAAAAAAAGAATTAAACAAACAGAGGAAAGAGTAAGTGTTCCAAATAACAGTTAGGGGGCCAGAAGAAAGACATGTTGGGAGTGATGCAGTGCAGTGCAGTGGCTGTGGAGCAGCAGTCTTCCGGGAGATGTTCTGGAGGATGCAATGTTGTTCCATCTGTAGGCACCTCTCTGGGCTGAGGGAGGAGGTTGCTCATCTCCAGGCTGAGTTGGCCAGGATTTGTGGGACCTCCTCTCCAACCCAGAGACCACCAGGGTCACTGCCATTGCCTCAGAAGTTGCCAAGAAAGAGGAGTGGTTGGACCACAGTGGGCTCAGGGAGGCTGAGGGTGGTGGAACAGAGACGCATCCCTCCAGTTGTACCTCTCCACAATTCCTATGCCATTCTAGCAAAGTGTGGTTCCTCTATGGAGACATCTGCAGTGGAGACCAAGGAGGATGCTGGGAACTTCCACAAAGGAGACCCACAGGAGGGTGGACTAAGATATCACGTGAGGGAGCATGGGGCCCAAAGGACCCGCTGACTCCAGCCACCACATTACATTCACTATTTCTTGTTATCATTCTCAAAAGAAGGGAAATTAGAGGCAAAAACTCTGTTTAATGCATCAGTTAGGGTTGTTTACACAGCGTCAAAGTGAGGAAATTCAGTGTTAGGGTTGAAAACCCCCTGGACCCCCCCAGCCCACCCCCAACTGGCATTTGGGTGCGCATTGCGGTCTTCGGTCCTAACTCTCACCCCATTATCCTATACCTCTGCTTCTTTACACATGTGATGGGGTGAAAGTTAGGGCTGATGACCGTAATGTGCACCCCAATGCCAGTTAGGGGATGGGCTGGGGGTCCAAGGGGGGTTTTCAACCCTAACACTGAATTTCCTCACTTTTCTCGCTGTGGAACAACCCTAACTGATGTATTAAATGGAGTTTTTTGCCTCTAAGATAGATAGATAGATAGATAGATAGATAGATATATATATATATATATATATATATATATATATATTCACACATGTGTTCATTACAGAAAACTTTATTAATGCAGTAGTTAGAATTAAAGTGACAAAAGTAGGGAAATCTGGCATTAGGGTTTCCAACCCTAACACCCCACTGACACCTTGCAGTCAGCAGTAGGTGCAGGGTGTGCCTTGGGGTTGTCAGCACTTACACTCACCCCATTCCATGACTAAATAAGCTGAGATGGATACATTATATGAGAATGTTGTGAGTTCAATTTCAGTTCAAGTTTATTGCAGGAAAGCTCCATTGAGCAAGCTCATTCACAAGGAGGTCCTGGGTGTATGGTTACAGCAAATATACGATGCAGGCAATAACATAACAATACATAAATGGCGTACCAGGTCCTACAAGATACATGGGTAAACAGTCCTGGGTGAAAACCAAAAAACAAAAAAAATATTTAGTACAAGTTGTTTAAGGAAGGCGGTGTAGTGAGAACAAACTAAGGAAGTAAAGAGAAAGCTAGGAAGGGAGTTTAGAAACAGTTACAGGTGTCCTTTATTTTTGAAGCCACCAGTTTTTTGAAGAAATTTACTGAGGCTACACTGGATAGTTTCAGAGTGGATTTCAGCTGGTTCCAAATAGTTGGTAGGGCACCTGAGAAGGCTCATCTGCCAAAGGAGGTATGAGTCCTAGGTGTGTCGAGTAGGATAAAATCTGATTTCCTAAGGAAATAAGAGTTGTGGTCAGTACAGATAAGTGCTACTAAATAGCTTACCCTAGAGGCAGTGTGCCTTGGATATATTGTGGTGAACCCATTAAAATAAAAAACTATTTAAAAGACAAAGAACCTCTGTGCGCAAACACTGAGGCAAGGGTTACCCCAGAGGGCATTTGGCTGGGAAGCCAAGTTTCAAGAAAATAACCCTTGCCTCAGTGTAGCTGGTCCATTCCACTGGGGTGTCAAACAGACGAGGCATACTGATGAGTCCTGGTAGGATGAAACACGTGTCTATGTCTTCTGTTAGCACCCTTTGCAAACTGTGTGAGAGGCCTTTCGGCACCATGCAATTCTGCTTAAAGTTGGACCAGCATAACATTCTGTGGTGATTTGCATATGCAGCCCATGATGCTTTGCATTGTGGGGGCATGTGTGATTTTGTATTTTCTTGAAACTTGGCTTCCCAGCCATATGCCCTTGGGTAACCCTTGCCTCAGTGTTTGCACAGAGGTTCTTTGTCTTTAAATAGTTATATATATATATATATATATATAGAGGCAAAATCCCGTTAAGCATAGTTAGTTGTTACACAGGACAGTGAAATTCGCTGTTAGAGCTTTGATTCTCAGCCACCTTGGCCTGCATTGGTGTGCTTAGTCATCATCTCAACTCACCCCATCACATGTGTAAAGTTAGCAGAAGTATAGGAGAATGGGTGAGAGTTAGGACCGACGACCCCAATGCACACCCCAATGCCAGTTGGGGTGGGCAGGGGGTCCAAGGGGGTTTTCAAACCCAACAGCGAATTTCCTCACTTTTGTCACTGTGGAACAACCCTGACTAATGCATTAAATGGAGTTTTTTGCCCTAATTTCCTCTTTTGAGAATGATAACGAGAAACAGTGAATGTAATGCAGCGTGGAGGGCCCATCCCCGCCACGCGGATGTCTTGAGGCATAGTAACAGGAACAGCAACACAAACAGAAGCACAACAGTGGCGAACATGGTAACGCAGCTGAATGAGAACAGAAAGGGTAACGCACACGTAGCATAGATGGGAACAGTCTACCACGTGATGTGTTGTCACATAGAACATGGTGCCTGCAAACAGAAATTTCAATGGGCATGGTGACGCAAACTAAAACAGAAAGAGAAACAGTACTGTAGACACAAATGGCAAAAAATAACAGAAACGCAACCGAAAATGAAAACGCCAAGGAAATGCACATGGCGCAGACGTCAACAGTAAGTGAAACGGGTACGGGACCGCAAGCAGAAAGGGCAACAGTAATAGTAATGTAGTTACAGGCTGGTTTTCCCAAAAGCTGCATAGAGAAAGACAGTGAGTACAAAGAATATATGCATAATAATGGATATCAGAGCAGAAAATGAGGACTTGGAATACTAAATAGGTTATATCGCAGGAACCGTATTATATAGAAAAAAATTTAAAACTCATATTATTTACAACTGTCCTGTTAATCTTATACTTAGCCCCATTAGAGGGCTAAGCATTTTCTATTGAAAAGTCCGTATCTATACGGTTCCGAGATACGGCCCTGAAAGGCGCAGCTTAACGCCTGTGAATGTTATCCTATGGGAAAAAAAGAGAAGTTCGGAGCACCATAACTTTGCCTCCTGTAATATTTTTTCACCAAACCACCGAAAGGCACATCTGTGGGCTGTTGGCTGTCTTCCCTCCAAATTTCAGGAAAAAAGACCAAACCGTTATTTTGCAGCAGGGAGCCAAAGGATTCCTGTAATGTGTTGGGCGCCCTAATGTTATCCTATGGGAAAAAATGTCAACTTTGGAGTGCTTTAACTTTGCCGCCGTGTAATATTTTTTCAATACAACACTGAAAGGCACATCTGTGAGATGTCGGCTGAGTTCCCTCCAAATTTCAGCCCAAAACTCCCATCCGTTCTTTTGCAGCGCAGTGCCAAAGAATCGCTGTCACTTTCCCACAGGTAGAAAACTACTGTCGCAATTTGCGAAAGCTTTTGCAAAAAAGTTTGACACTTTCACAAGCACGAAAGTAATTCGTGAAAGTACTTTTTCCAGAAATTTTAAAAACATATTTCTGGGGTGTTTTACCACAAAATAAAGACATGACAAGCATCCTCAGGGTCCGACTAGGTGAATACAAAAAGAATTAGGTTGCTAGAGGGTCCCAAATTTAAATGCCAAGCATTTTTCTGATCACCAACTGAAAACAAAATGGCTGATTTGCGAAAGTAACAGGCCCATTTGCGAAAGTAAAAATGCATTTGCGACACTGTCGAACTTTCTGTTAACTTTTCCCATTGACTTATAATGGGAAATTGTTTTTTGAATAACTTTTGAACCGTTTAATAATTTTTCACCAAATCTTTGAAAGACACATTGGGGACCCTGGCCGCATGATCCCTGAAGATTTTGGGCCAGTCACACAAACCATGAGACCTGTACACGCGACCGTAGAATTCCAGAAAAAGCGTAAACGTGCACGCAAATCACGTTTAATAACTCTGCAGCCGTGTATCCAACTGGTACAAAACTTGGCAGATGCCAAGGCCTATGGTTCTTGATCATGTATTCCAAATTTCAGCCAAGTCCGTCAAACGGTTGCAAAGTTATTAAGGTGCAATTTTTGGGGTTTAACATAGAAATGGCTCCTCAACCCTAACTATGGTAGCTACTATATATATATATATATATATATATATATATATATATATATATATATATATATTTTTTTTTCTTTGAATGACATTTACTTCTCGCAAGTAGTACTGGGTGGCCTCTAGTATTAACTGAAACTTGCTTAAAGTCCAAACTGCATTCAGCTGATAAATGAATATCATGAATGATATCCCAAGTAAACAAAAGGGCTCCTCTGAATCTTCATTGTTCCAGTGACATCAAATTAAATTTTGACAATCTATCCTCATATGAGAGTGCTTTATTCAAGACAACTGATTTGGTAACTCTTTTTTGTAAGTTTTCGATTCTGATTATATATTTTATTTTAAAAGGACTCCAGGGTTGTAAAGCATAGTAGAAATATGGTCTTACATAAGCCCTATACAAGGGTAACAAAATATCAGGGCCTTTTGATGTTATATTATGGCAAATAGCCCACCAGGTTCTGTTTGCCTTACTAATAATATTCGTAATATGAACAGCAAAGTTTAAACATGAATCAGCAGTAATACCTAAATCTCTTTCACTGTCTTTATTGACTAGTGCAACGTCATTCAAATAGTACTGTTTTTTGGATTACGTTTACTAAAATGTCACACACTACATTTGGATGAATTAAATATTAAGTTCCATTTTATAGACCATGCCTCTAGGATACTTAAATCCTTTTGGATAATCCTATGATCTTCAGAACACATTCAAATGTTAGAAATTTTACAGTCATCAGCATATTTCATGATTTTTCTTTTGATGTTATGGAATAGATCAGAAATAAATATCTGGAAAATAGCCAGAGCCAGAAATGATCCCTGAAGGACCCCTCCTTCAACATTTTTCAAATTAAATTTCTGGTCATCAATGATCACTCTCTGTTTTCTATCACATTGCCAATTGGATATCCAGTGAGTAAACAAGGAATTGATGTTAAGAGCTTGTAACTTTTGAGTTAAGGCCCAATGAGGTGGAGAGTCAAAGGTTTTTTTTTAAATCCAGCAGGATCACATCACAGGGTAAACTTTCGTCAAGGTTGTCACTAATGAAGTCATAAAAACTCACTAAGTTGGTTGCACATGATCAACCTTTAACAATTCCATGTTGACTGGGATCTATAGCTGCTAGAGCTGAGGTCAATTCATCCTTAATTATTCTTTAACACCCCTATTAAACCTTCCTGTGACCCAGACTGTCTTATGAACTACAGACCGGTCTCTAACCTGCCCTTTTTGGGCAAGGTTATTGAGAAGGCAGTCACATTACTGCTTGAAAACTTTCTTACCACCCATGAAGTCTATGATTATCTCCAGTCCAGTTTCAGGAAGAGGCATAGTACTGAGATGGCACTGGTTTGAGTATTTAATGATCTTCTAATAGTGAGGGATCGGAGGAGTCATTTGATCTTGGTCCTCCTTGCCCTCTCTGCGGCATTTGACACCATGGACCATGGGATGTTGCTGGAATGCCTGTGGCTACTCTGTTGACTGTTGGGGACAGTCCTTAGATGGTTCCATTCTTTCCTCACAGGCAGGACTCAGAGGGTGGTTTAAGGAATTTTCTCCTTGGCCTCCTTTGCCCTGCCCTGTGGGGTGCCGCAGGGTTCCGTTCTGTCCCCCATGTTGTTCACGGTGTACATGTTGCCATTGGGAGACATTATAAGGTGGTATGGATTGAGTTTTCACTGCTATGCAGACGATACTCAGCTCTTCATGTCCTTTGTACCTGAACAAAATAGTGCAATCTCGATCTTTAACAACTGTCTTGCTGAGATTCAGGACTGGATGAGTGCTAACTGGTTGAGACTGAATCCAGACAAGACTGAGGTGTTGGTGGTGGACTCAGGTCACCTCGTAGAGAAGTTGACTCCTGGGCAACCGTCTGGCCCTGTGTTAGGGAGTAACCAGTTGAGACCTTCTGAACAGGTGCAGAATCTGGGTGTAGTGCTTGACAACGAACTGACACTAAAAGCACAGGTGTCAGCAGTTGTCAAGTCCTCATTTTATCATCTGAGGAACATCGCCTGGATAAAGCACCTTGTTCTGCATGATGACCTTCCTATATTGGTTCATGCCTTTTTGACCTCTTGTCTTGATTACTGCAATGCTCTATAACTAGAGGTAACGAGGGTGGATCTCTGTCACCTGCAGATGGTGCAGAACACTGTGGCCAGATTGTTGACAGGGTTGTCAAGAACTTGCCATGTCATGCCTGTGCTACATGAACTGTACAGGCTGCCAGTGCATTGAAGGATCACCTTCAAGGTCACATTGCTGACCTACAGTATAAGACCCTATATGGACAGGGACCAGGTTACTTGCAAGAACTCCTTCAGCCCTACTGCCCCTTCCGTCCACTCCGCTCCACTGACGAGGGATTGCTAGAGGTTCCCAGGGCCCGTCTTTAGTCATCAGGCATTAGGGCTTTTTCTTCTGTGACTCCGACCCTGTGGAACTCTCTACCTCATCAGATTAGAGAGTGCTTGTCCACTGAGACATTTAAATCACCATTAAAACATGTTTATTCAACCTGGCTTTTGGGGATAATGTTTAGTTTTACTTTTGCTGCCTTTTTATGTTTTTATATGTTTTATTGACTGAATGTCCATTTTTTTTCATACAATGTATATGCGCTTTGGTTTTGGAAAAGCGATTTATAAATAAAAGTTGATTGATTGATTCTAACACTTTACAGAAAATAGCAGTTAAACTAATAGGGCGGTAATTATCCTGAGAACTTTTTTCTCCATTTTTAAATAATGGTATCACGTTTGCTTTTTTCCATTCTGATAGAACATGACCTGTATTTATACTTTTGTCAAATAAGATCTTAAGTGGTACACATAAATACTCTTTCATTATGTAAATGATATCCCTGGAAATACCATCTGGGCCATCAGAAGATCCTTTCTTAATTTCTTTTAGTTTATTCTTAATGGTATCTAAAAAAATATCCATATTAGTTTGCCTGATAATGTCATCTGTGTTAATATTACACAAGCGTTTACTAAAAGGTTTGCAAAAGTGTGAGTTAAGAACCCATTTCCTTTGGGTGAGTTAGAACTGACTCTTTTATGGTTAATGGACCTATTCAGCATTCTTGTTTTTTGATGGAATTAATGTAACTAAAAAGAATTTTGCTCTTACCTTTTTGTACTTGTACAGCAATGAACTTTTCTGTATTCGGTTTAGTTTTTTTGATTTCTTTTTTACAATTCCTTTGAATTTTTTTAAATGCCAACATAGTTCTTGCACATTTGTTTGCATTGTATTTCTCATAGAGTTTATTTTTCTTTTTGATTAATTTATATAGTTTATTATTTAACCATTTGGGATGTGAATGAAATTTTCTTTTTTTTCATTTTGAGAATGAATTTACTGGCAGTATCCATAATAATAAATGTGAATGCATTCCACATATCTTCAATGTATTCTTAATACAAATGTTTAGACCAGTCAATATTAGCCAGGTGATTATTTAGAGCAGTCAAATCTGCTTTATGAAAAGCAAATACTCAGTGACTTTTACTGAATATAAAAAAGAACTATGAAAATTAAAGCTAATCATACAATGATCACTATTACCAAAGGAGCTAAAGCAGTACATTTATTTATGCTTAATGGTTCACTGCTTAGTACAATATCTAGGATATTTGAGCCACGAGTTGGAAAATTAATGTGCTGTATTAAATTCAGTTCTTTGCATGCATCTAAGAATTTTTTCAACAACTTAGATTTACTGGATTTGTCTGCCCAATTTATTTCCCCTGGATTTAAGTCACCCATAAATACGATGTTTCCGATATCTGCAGCTGTTGCCATTTCTGAAATAATTTCATTTAGAATTGACCTCTGAGAGTCAGGGGTCCTGTAACAGTGGCCCAATATAAGGTTCTTATTATTATGATATTTTAAATTCAGCCAAAAGGCTATTTTTAAATATACAAGTATATGTAGTAACAAATATTAATCATTTATTTCCTCAGACATCTGTGCTACTAAACATAGCAAAAAAGTAGCATTAGGTCAGAAAGAACATTATGTCTACCATCCCCATCTGCTCACAATGTTTATAAGTAGAGATTATTAAGTGTTGAGTGTAAACATATACTAATTTATAGGGATTCTGCACCTAATCTACTGCACTTTATGAGATTCCTGTGGAAATCAAGAATTCTGCCAGGTGTGCCTTGAAGGCCTGCTGTATTTTTATATCCACTGTTTCCATTGTTATGTTGTTTCATAGCTTTTCTACCAACTTAGAAAAACAGTGACTCCTAATGTTTTCCCTGCATTTCCACCTCTGAGTTTAAGCACATATTCCTGTGACTTGCTGATGCATACGACATCAAACATCACAACCTATTTGACCTTATCCATACCCTTCAGTATGCAGAAAACTCAAAGATTTTACCATGAACATTTAGGTAAATGTAAACTGCATTACCATTATTGTCTGTTTTCTCATTTTTTTAAAGCCTTTTGGATATTGGGCCCTATGCACAATGTCAATGTGCCACAAAACTTGGTGAGTTGGCATCACTATGCCCAAAACCCACAGAGTGGAGCCCACGTGGCATGCATTATCGGTGTGCGTAATATGATCTGCACATGATCCCTGGTCATGCAGAAAGCAATGTGAAGGGGTGGGCTGGGGGTATGATGGCACCACGTGCTATTCTCCAAGGTATAGAGTGGCCCACAGAAGTGGGGAGGTGGGCACAGGTTACAGAAGCCTATGCTGGCCTGCCAGCACAGCGGTTGGATTTCCGCTTGCGACGCTGGTGACCCGGGTTCGGGAACGGATCCGGGTCGTAGGAGGGCCAGCCGGGGGGAGAAGGATTGAGCACCCGCAGGCAGCTCTCCTTCTTCGGGGGGAGGGTCCTGACAGTATCCGGAGCAATGAGGGCTCCTAGCGGAGGCTGGGAGAACTCACGCTGCCAGCCTGTGGTGAGGGAGGGGTGAGGTAGGTGGGGAAGACGCTGGCATCATTGCACGTCCCTGCCTCCTCGAGGGAGGGGAAGTATAGGGGATAAAATCCCTGCCTATCGTCTAAATGACGCTCTGCCCAGGATTGCCCTGATTGGCCACCGGAGCCATTCCCCCTAACCAGTTACAGTTTCGCGGCCAATAAGGGGGGTCGGTACCACGGCCCCGCTCTCTGGGGGGTAAGCCAGGGATGACCAGGGGGATTCGGCGATGTCCGGTGGTCGGGGCTCCAGGGTCCATGACCAGAGCAGAAAGGCCGATGAAAGGTAGGGGCATAAAGAGGAAAATAAAAAAAAAAGGTTACAGAAGCCTGGACCCTGCTGTAACCCACTGCATGCTCTCACAGACATGACCTGCTGATCACGGCGTGAAATGGTGATGAGCCACAGTGTTGACCCAGTCCAGTAGGCTACTGGGGTGGTGCTGGGGTTGCAGAACAGGTCTTCACCTGTACTGCAGGGCACAGTGCCTGGTGCTGGTGAGTCACACTCCAGCTAGACACCTGGGACACAAGCAACCAACCCAGAGACACAGTACCCCGAAGGAGCAGCCACCCACAGCCCCATCCCCAAAACCCCGCCACAGGAGCACCACCACCAATGCCCACCTAAGTGGTGTGTGGCATGGGCTGGCACACACTGCAGACCCACCCTGCCAGCACATACCCACCCCCATTGCTGGTGTGTGTGCCCCCTCCCCCGGCACCAACTTCCCACCCCCCCATACCTGTGTGCTGGTGCCACTTTTGAGACAACCAGTGGCTCAGCCCTCTTCTCACCGCCATGGCCACCAGCCATCTGACATACATGGGTGCACATTGGCTGCATGCCACTGTGTACATCAGATGGCCAATGGCCATGGCAGTGTGTGGAGGGCTTAGCCGCTGGACATCTCGGAAGCAACACCAGCACACAAGTATGGAGGCCAGGGTGAGGGTGTACAGTGCCACATGGGTGCACTGGCTGGCTGACACACTAGTTGGGGTGACCATGGGCAATTTTGGTCACCAACAGGAGGGGTACTGGGATGCGGTTGGGTCACTGCAGTCTGAGGCAATGGGGGGTTGGAATGCCAGTATAGGCAGTGGTCCTGTTGGGGTCCGCCATCCAGTGTTCCAACACAAGGGCATGTTCGTGTGGTCCAGGTGCCTGTGGTGGGCATTCATACACCTGGACCCATGCCTATCCATGTAAGGGATCCACTTTCATCCCCGGACAGGCATCCGATTGGATGTCCACATGGGACCATATCTCCACCAACTGCCTTCATGCAGGGTCCTACTCTAAAGGGGGCAGGGCCACGGAAAGGTGTGCATCTGTAGTGCATACCCCCAGGTGCGCACCTGTCCACAGGTGCTGACCATCATGGGGGGATACACACCTCTGGCACCAGTGTGAGGCCTCTGACCTGGTGGTCAGCAACACCGGATTTGCAACTCCTGATCTCTTGCTGCTGCCCACCTCTCCATTTCCTGCCTGAAAAGCTGCAAGCTGCAGAAGCCACTTCTTGGCTCCCAGGCTTGCAGTAAGCAAGTGCTGCAAGCTGCAAGCAGCTCACCAAGGTGCCAAAGGAATCCCCTGACTTTCTGCAAGCGTGAGGCCCCTGACCTGGTGCTCAGCAACACTGCAGTATGGTTCCTGAACTCTTGCCACTGCCCAACTCTCCAGTTCCTGCCCAAAAAGCTGCAAGCAGCAGCAGTCACTTCTCAGCTCCCTGGCCTCCAGCAATCAAACACCACAAGCCACAAGCATCTCACCAAGGCTCCAAAGAATCCCCTGACTGGCCACAAGGTACAATGCTTGAAGCGCTACTTCATTGAAAATTAGGTGCCTAGTACTGACTTTCTTCTCATTGGGTATTTCCCTGTGACTGCAGCTGTGATTGGCCATTTTCTTAAGCCCTCACTAGGAACTTAGCTCTGGCAAGTAAAGGATCGGCTTTTCAAGAGCTTTGGTCCTGGTTTTGTTCTCTGCTTCCAAAAAGGTTATGTTATCACTCACAATGATTTTTCAATTTTTCTTTTTTTTGTTAACCTAGCTAGAAACTGCTCTTCTCCTGCTAGTTAGTATGGTTACAGTTCCTTCAGGCATTAGTACTAGATTTTAAAGAAAAGTACTGCCTATTACTAATTGCGGATCAGATCTGTACAGTACAGTGGCTTGTTCTTGTTGTTTTTACATTGTTTCTTGTGGATTCTATTTGGTAGAAGGTTATTTATTTTCTTTCTTACTACTTCTAAGGGGCTAGCAGGGTATTGTTTGGGGCTGTTGGAATTATGAAACCTGTTTTGGTAACTATAAGTGGGCTCATTTGTTTGATGTTTCACTGTGTGGCAGGCTGCATTTGTAGAGGCCTATTTCTTCTGATTTAAAAACATAAGTGGTGTGATTTAACTGGGTCTGTTTCTTTGAATTGGAGACCTATATCTTCTAATTTCAAGCCTATTTTGATGTGTTGTTGGTGAAGCTGTTTGGAGTCCTGTTTCTTTGGGTAGCAAACCTATTTTGGAGGCTTTGAGTAGAATTGTGATTCATTGTTGCTGGCTTCACTAGCTGCAAAGCTTAGTGCAGAGTGGGGTATGGGTGCTAATGGTCTGACCAGGGGCCTCAGCTACCTGATTGTTTCTGGAAGACTTGGGCAGGTCCCACCAACCCCTGGTCCATTATTTCCTTCATACCCAGAGGGTTCTGACATCAGTTCCTCAAACGGGCAAAGGATATGCACCTGTCATAGCAGAAGCAGACATCCAGGAAAGGAACAGCAGCAAGTGAAGAGGTGACTGCTATCTCAGTGGAAGGGAAGTAAATGCAAATCTAGGAGCTTTCATTGTTACTTCTTCACATTGCTATTGCATTGGGGAAAGGAGGAGTAGGAGTTTGAAGAAGGTTGTGCAATAGCTACATAAAGTCTCTTTTTGAGTGTGGATAGGAAGGATAGGGATATAGAAAGCAGTTGCTCAATCTATCTAAACATGTACAACAAAGGCGGGTAAGGGAAATAAAGAAAATAATGTTTTGCACTGATAGAGGGGGGAGAGGGGAGACTTGGGGGAGTGTTTGGTATCCTGCATATGGAAGGGTGGGGAGTCGCTGGTGGGCATCGACAGCAATGGGTAGGGTGGTAGGCTGCAACAACTGCGGTGCACCAATCTTTCTAAAAATTGCCTGGAGTGTGGGAGGATGTTTAGTGTGCAACCACATAGAGAAACATAGAAAGGAGATTGAGGGTCTGCAGGAGGAACTAAGACATGCAACTCAGATTGGGGGTGGGTTTAGCCCAATACTGGAGGGAGAAAGAAGGGGAGATGAGGGAGGGTGATTTAAGCCAACAGTGGTGAGGAGAGGGTCAGAAGAAGGGAAGCAGAGACAAAGGAGCCCTGGACAGGAAGAATGATTGCTGGGGAAACCGGGTCAGGAGACAAAAGACAAATGGAAGGAGGAGATAGGGACTTGTGAGGGGAGGCAAGGAAGTGGCAAAAGTCATTGAGTGGAAAGGAGAGAACAGGTTACTATGCAGAGAAAGGGAGTGGGCATTTGTGAAGGGTCTTCAGAAAATAGTTTTGCACTGCTAGAGAGGAAGAAGGTGGAGGAGGGAAATGATGAAATTAGAGGAGTAATTGATAAATGCCTGGACCAAACTGGAGCAGGGAAGTTCTACTGGGAGTATTGCAATGGGGCAAAAGGGGGAAATAATGTGCAGGAGGAAGAAGAGGAGCTGGAAATGAGAGAGGGAGAGGAATGGAAGCAAGCAGGGAGTAAGAGTGGTGGAATCTTAGTGCTGGGGGACTCAATACTAAGAGGACTCAGGTGGGGTAGCAAGGGGGAGAGGCATAGTAGCATTTGGGTGGAGGTCATGCCAGGAATGACAGCGGAAAGGGTGGGACAATCTGTTCTGAAATATGCTAGAAGGGGTAGGGACAAGCCTCATTTAATTATACATCTTGGGACAAATGACCTGTCTGACAAGGCAGTAGATATAGTTCAGAGGAGGTTTGAAGAACTAGCACATTTATGTGAGGGGGCAGGAAGATCAGTAACTTTTTCAGAGATACTTCCAGTGCCCAAGGCAAACACAACAAGAAAGCTGAGAATAGAGGAATTTAACGGATGGCTAAGAACCTGGTGTTGTGCTAAAGGGTATGGGCTGTTGGGGGAGTGGGGAGGGACCTGGGAGGACAGTAGTCTCTATGCCAAGGACAGACTACACTTGAGTGAGGAAGGAAAGAAAGTGTTGAAACAGAGGATGGAGGAGTACATAGAGGAAGTAGGGAATTTAAACTAGGAGTGGGGGGTGGCAATTGGGCAAGAGATATTCAGAGACCACAGGTTGGGAAACAATATGAGCTTACCCCCCATAACAGTGACAAAGGACAAATGGCAAGTACTATTGGTGATGCTAGGAAAGGAGGGCAGTATGGGAGGGGGAAAGGGTGGAAGGTGGTTACCCTTAATGTTAGGAGCCTTGGGAGGAAAACTGCAGAGCTACAGGTGCTCATGGCAGAGGGAGAGGTGGACATTGCAGCCATCACAGAAACATGGGCCACCCAATACAATGACTGGGACCTGTCTGTACCAGGGTACAGGTTATTTTGAAGAGACAGGGTGATTGGGAAAGGAGGGGGTGTGCCACTATATGTGAAGGAAGGACTGAAGTGTGTAAGGGAGGAAGGGGAGGAGGGTAGTACAGAGTCACTTTGGATGCAAATCCAGGATTCCAAGAATAGGATTCTTAGAATGGGAGTGGTGTACAGGCCACCATCTCAGATGGAGGAGTTAGATAGGGAACTAGCAGAACAGATCAGAAGGACCTGCAAGAAGGGTAGTGTGGTGATTGTGGGGGACTTCAACATGTCAGGAGTGGACTGGAGTACCCCAACAACCAGGAACAGAAGGGAGCAGTTACTGCTGGATGCCTTCCAGGACAGCTTCCTGCTGCAAATGGTCAGTGAACCAACCAGGTTAGAAAATACCCTTCACCTTGTGCTGGCTAATGGGGACTTTGTGAGAGAACTTACAGTGGAGGAACCACTGTAAGGGAGTGACCACCACTCAGTATTGCTCACATTGGATATGGGCAAGGAAGGAGTGGAATCAGGCACAAGAGTGCTGGACTTCAGGAGGGATGACTTTGGGAGGATAGGGGAAGTGGTAAAAGGGTGCCTGGCCAGAATTCAGTCTAGTATGAACACTAACCAGAGGTGGGAGCTCATAAAGCTGGGGATAGTGGAGGCAACCAAAACTTGCTGCAAGGCCCAGAGCAAGAAGGCTAGGGCTAAGAAACTGAGCTGGTTGAGCAAAGAGGTCATAGAAAAGGTAAGGAGAAAAAGAACTGCCTTTAGGAAGTACAAGAAAACAGGGAGGGGGAGGACAGGGAGGAGTACTTTACAGAATCGAAGGAGGTGACAAGGGCAGTAAGGGGAGCCAAAGCATCTACGGAACTCAGGCTGGCACAAGACATTAAGAAGGGGGAGAAGGACTTCTTTAGGTACATCGGAGAGAAAAGGAGCTATAAGGACCACATAGTAAGGATTAGGAAGGGGGGGTTGGGTGGAAGGAGGGTGCGATAAGGCAGAAGCACTAAATGAGTACTTCTGCTCAGTATTTACTAAAGAGAAGAGGGGGTGACACTCAAGGAGGGAGAAATGGCAGAAACAGGGGGGAAGGGGTGACAGATGGGGAAATCATGGAGGGCAGAGTTCAGGAGGGTTTGAAGGCACTGAGGGTGGACGGGCACCAGGCACAGATGGCATCCACCCCAGGGTACTGAAGGAGCTGGCAGAGGTCCTCGCAGGACCTTTGGCAGACCTATTTAATGCCTCACTACATTCGGGGTGTGTACCTCAGGACTGGAGGATGGATCATGTGGTGCCCCTCCACATGAGTGGCCCCAAGGATGAACTGGGAAACTACAGACCAGTGAGTCTCACATCCATTGTGGGTAAGCTAATGGAGACTATCCTGAAGGAGAGGCTGGTGGCCCTCCTAGAGGCCAAAGGACTACAGGACAGCAGACAGCATGGCTTCATATGGGGCAGATCCTGACTAACCAACCTGGTGGAGTTTTATGACTGGGTAACTAGGCAACTGGACAGGGGTCTTGCAATGTATGTCCTGTATCTGGACTTCAGTAAGGCATTCGACTCGGTGCCGCATGGAAGGCTGGGAAGTAAGTTAGTAGGCACAGGGGCAGGTGCAAAGATGGTGAGATGGGTAGGGAACTGGCTTCAGAGAAGGCAACAGAGGGTGGTGGTGGGTGGGGAGCTCTCACACCCAAGGGTAGTGACGAGCGGTGTTCCACAGGGCTCGGTGTTGGGACCAGTGTTGTTTTGGATATTCATTGCAGACATATCATGGGACATCAAGAGCAAGATCAGTCTGTTTGCTGATGATACTAAGGTAGGTGCAGTGGTGGATGACCTAGGGGGATGGCAGGGGTTGCAGGATGATCTGGCAAAGCTTGAAACCTGGTCAGACACCTGGCAACTGGGGTTTAATGCCAAAAAATGCAAGGTGCTGCATTCTGGGATGAAGAACCCAAGGAGGAGTTACCAGCTGGGGGGAGTGCGGCTAGCCCAGATAGAGGAGAAGAAGGATCTGGGGGTGCTCATTACAGGGTCAATGAACAACTCGGCACAATGTAGGAAGGCAGCTGCAAAGGCCAACAAAATGCTTGGTTGTATTGCAAGGGGTATATCTTCGAGGAGGGAGGAGGTGATTCTGCCACTGTATAGGTCATTAGTTAGACCACACCTGGAGTACTGCATGCATTACTGGTGCCCTTATCTGAAGAGGGAGATTAAGTTACTGGAGGGAGTGCAGCACAGGGTGACAAAGATGATCAAGGGGCTGGGGGACTTATCATACAAGAGGAGGTTGAGGGAGCTGAACATGTACTCATTGGAGGAAAGAAGGGATGGGGGGACATGATTGAAACCTTTAAATACATGAAAGGAATAAACAAGACAGGTACAGAGTGGCTGTTTAAAATAAGGGAGGGGAGGGACACCAGGGGCCATCATATGAGACTGGAGGGAGGAAGGTTCAGGATTGAGATGAGGAGACACTTTTTTACAGAGAGGGTGGTGGCTGGGTAGAATGCGTTACCTGCAGAAGTGGTATCCAGTAGAACAGTGGACTGCTTCAAAAGGAGATGGGACAGCACAAGGGGGAGTGTTAATGAAGGGGAAAGGTGGAAGGAAGGGGCAGCTGCAGAATAGGGGGTGCTGGCTGCACATTTGAGCAGACTTGATAGACCTCTAGGCCTTTATCTGCTGGCAAATTTTGTATGTTCATATGTTTGTATGGTTCACCTTAGCTAGTCACTAAAAATGTTAAAGCTCCTTTAGGTATCAGTGCATGCATTTTTTCCAAAAAGGTTTGTATTTTAATATCTGCTGCTTTATATTGGTTGAAAAAAAAACCCTTGCTAGTCATAGCGCCAAGCTCTATTGTTTGACTCCTGCTAGCCCCACTCCCCTCCTTCTGACTGTTGCTATTATATTCCCTGGACTGCTCTAATCTCTCACTGTTCCACTCCTGCTAGCCTGATCCCCATTACTTAACTGTTTCTGTGTTTGCCATTTCTCTCCTGGCCCCCCCAGGCTAGATCTCCCCCTCATTCACACCTATTTAACTAAATAGTTTTCCTGTTTCCCTTCTGCTGCCATCCTGCCCCCTTGTTAATCCATCCTTTGCCCACACAGACCCCCCACTCAGCTCTAGACTCCATGCTGTCTCCCACCCCCTTGGTTCCCTCTGGCTATAACTAATCCTGTTTTTTCTCCTTCCCTCACCAGTGTGAGGCCCCTGACTGAGCACTCAGCAACACTGGCAGTGTGGTTCCTGATATCTTGCCACTGCCTGCCTCTCTGGTTCATGCCCAAAAAGCTGTTCGCAGCAGCAGTCACTTCTCAGCTCCTGGCCTCGAGCAAGCAAGCACCGTAAGTCACAAGTGGCTCACCAAGGCTCTGGAAGGAACCCCGCCAGTGCTTTATGCCAGCTCCCCAACCACCCAATCTGGGAATTTCCTTATATAATATAAGTGGGTCACCTGACTAGGGTGCAGTTTACTAAGTGTCAAGCTCACCATTTGCTGTTTTTACTTGGCTACTACTAGAGGTCCTTACTAAGTTACTGTATGCTTCTTGCTGGTTTTTTATCTGCAGTAAAGTGCTGACTTTTTCTGATCCTTCAACTCACAATCATGCCACTTGAAACATTGCTTATTCCTCACTCATTATCACTCCTAATCATCCTAATTACAGTGATCAATCAAGGATCACTGCATGAGTCTTCCCTAAAATTTCATGTTGGAATCATTTTTCAAGACAACTTTCACTTTCTCTATGGCATTGTAACCAGTAATCAAGTACCTCATTATTGCCTCACCTGCTAACCACTAGAGTTCATGCCCCCTGCTTGCACCTGACTGTGCCTTATAACCTCACTGTATTGCACCTAAAGTGGAATAAGGGCTCAAACCCCCATCTGTCTCAAAAGTTAATTCTCAAACAAGTGAAAGTTTTCCTACTTAGACTCATTCTCATGTTGCTGTTGCTGGCAGTGTGCATCCTAACCCAGGACCATCAAGATCTGTCTCTCCTAGCAACCAAAATCTGACTGGGGCAATTGCAATGGCCTCTATCAACATCTACAGCTTGCTTTGTAAAATGGATATGTGCCAAGTTTGGGTAGCACAGAAAGTAGTTGAAACATGGCTTTCACTGAAGATCCCTGACTCAGCTGTTACCATACAAGGCTACACCATCTTCAGACTGGAAAGGCTAACAAAATGTGGAAGTGGATGTGGCATATACATTAAGGACACACTCATGGGATATGCATTACCAACTTGTAGCCTCAGAAATGAGGCCCAGGCACTTGATATCAAGGAACTACTTTGGGCACATAACAAAGCCCTAACAATTGTGAGTGTCTACCTGCCACCCAAGAGCCACATCTCTGACTTCCATTGTTTCATGGAGAATGCTAGAAATCTGCCCCATAATTCAGAGACAATAATTACGGGAGACTTCAATGTCAACTGGCAGTCTGCTTCAGTCAATGCCTTTAAGGATACAATCTTGGCACTTAACCTGACTCAGCTCATTTCATCACTTACCAGGACTAACTATAATATGGGTACTAGTACCATAATAGAATAGATTCTTTCTAACCAGCCTGATAGAATCTCAAATGTGACTGTGCCCGCGGATGCACTTAGTGACCACTCCCCTATTACCTGTACCTGGTCAAAACAAATTTAATAATCTTTCAACCAAAATCATTTTTGGCAGGGTGTTGAAATGGGGACACCTTGATTCTCTGAAACAACACCTCCAGACCACTAACTGGTCCATACTTAATACCATTAAAGATGTTAACATTGCCCTGGACCATTTCATCACACACTTTAATGAAGTTTGTGATATCTATACACCTTTGAAAAAGAGGAAAATATGGGGTGCCATCAATCCATGGATCTCTGCAGAACTTATCAGCCAGTTGCAGCATAGGGATCACCTCTGGTACTGTGCTAAGGCTACTGGTAAGGTAGTTGATCTACAACAATCCAAGGCAGCAAGACATAAGCGCAATTCGTCTATTCATACTGAAAAAAGCAAATATTATAGAAACAAACTTACAAATACCTGGGGCAACAGTAAGAACTTTTGTAGCAATATAAAATATGTTAATGGTAAAGACTCTAAAGTTGCACCCACTATGCTAAATATTAATGGTGTCCCCATGCTGGACCTTCAGACAATAGCCAATACCTTTAATCATGCCTTCACAGGCCTGAGTAGTATCTTCCCATGTGACTTCTTCGACAACACAGCTGACAATAGCTTTCTTGGGGCAACAGAGCAACTCTCTGGTCCACCTCCTTTCTACTTCAAAGAGGTCCCTCCCCACCTTGTTAGGAAATACCTTGAAAAAGTTCTTGGGATGTCAAGGCATAGTGGGGACTCCCGTGACCTCAAATTTGTAGCCCTTACCATCGATGACATTCTTTTGCCCTTAGCAAAGATTCTGAACCTTTTTGTAAGTCTTGGTCAATTTCCCCAAATCTGGAAGTCAGTCATTGTTACCCCTGTACAAAAAAGTGGGACTGCACACTACACTACAATTACAGACCAATCTCAATACTGCCACCTCTCTCTAAGGTGCTTGAGTGTATTGCTGCAGATAAGCTGCAGGAGTAAATGGAAAAATACTCTATCTAATGCCCACAGCAGCACAGATTAAGAAGGGGACACAGCATCACATCTGCACTGTTGGAATTCATTCAGTACATTTACCATGCACTGGATCTAGGTCAACTTGTTGGTGCAGCCATCATTGATCTTATGAAGGCCTTTGATACAATGAATCACTCTCTTCTCCTCAAGCAACTGTCCTCCATTGGCCTCTCTGTGGAAATAGTGTCCTGGCTTGAAAGCTATCTGGTTGACAACTCTCAGTGGGTGAAAATATCTAATGTCACCTTGAACCACCAACAAGTTTGTTCTGGAGTGCCTCAGGGATCCATCCTGATGCCACTCCTCTTTAGTGTCTTTCTTACCAACCTTCCTCTCTCCTGTAATCAACTGATCCTCCTCTTTGTGGATAATGCAGTCATCTTCACCAGCAACAGCGCTGACCTGGAATTCCTGGAATGGCAACTTTATCATAGCTTTAAAGAGCCCCCAACACAGTTTGGAAAATGTTGAAAAATGTAAGATTTTCACACAATTCCATTTATATTTCATGTATTTTCTATAATTCTTTCCCCCTTTTCTTTATTATGGAGTAAACTTGTTTGAAAACAGGATCTCTGGTTTTGTCCTGGAAGCTTGACTACACCTGACATCTTAATCCCCTGTTTATGACATCATGAGTATCTCCACAGTAATAGATTGTAATGTCATAAACATAATTGTGATATCAGGTGTAGACAAGCAACCAGACCAGATACAGTAGCAAGCCTGTTTTCATGCAAAATCCCCAAGTCATAGAGAAATAGGGTTAAAAATTACAGGAAAAAATACGACATATATACTACATTGTGTCTAAATATTACATTTTTTCAAAGTAGTCCCAGTGATGTCAGTGACTCTTTAATGAAGGGGAGGAATATTTTAGAATCCACAAACTGATTCTAAACTATAACAAAAACTAAAGTTATGTTGTTCTGTGGTGCTCGTAGCAAACACTGATACAGTGCTCTAACCATCAGGAACTTATCTGGTGTCCTCCTTAAACAAACTCAAGAATTCAAGTACCTAGGGGTGACTGTGGACAGCTCACTTTCCTATGCCCAGCACATTGACAATGTTGCTAGGTCAGTTAACCTCAGGATTGTGTTACTCCACTGACATAAACATAATCTAATGCAAGAAGCCCTTAGACTGGTCTAACTATAGTTCAATAGTATCCATTGTTGACTATGGCCTGGTCATCAATGGCTCAGCCACCACCACCTCCCTCCACAGGAATTCAATGGCACTTTACAAAGCCTGCTGACTTCTTACTGGTGCAGCACGCCTCACCCATACTTGTGATCTGTATTAGCTATCAGGTTGGCATCAGTTAAATGTGAGGATCCAATACCAAACATGCTTGCTAATGAAAAAGGCACTTCTTGGGCTCATGCCTCCTGGTGTGGCAAACCTTCTAAATTCCTTCTCCTGCTCTCAGCACACAAGTAGCTCAGTCAAACAAATCACCTTTGTTCCAAGATGTAGGACTACCCAAGATTAACACTTGTTGGGTTACAGGGACCACTGTGGTTTAATGCACTGCCTACTGAAATCTCCTCCATACCAAAAGTGGGACTGTACAAAACTACTCTTTTCCTACGCCTCATAGCTAACAGTTCCTGTGATTGTTTCACCTAACTGAGCTCTCTCACAGTTATCACTGACTGTCCTTGAGTGCCTCCTCCACCCTATGCCTATTGGCCTGACCGCTCCTCCAATATAACTCTGTCATATGCCCTGCCCACCCTTCCTCTACTTGTGCTCTCACCCTTCACTCCTCCCTTCCCTGCCTCCTGCTGTATACACCTTCACCTTCCCATAAACTTTCTTTTCATCCCTCCTTTCTACTCTGTTTGACAATGTCCTGCAGGCTGCAACATTCTTTTGGATTCATAGGTTATTCTTTCATGACACATTGTATGCTGGTATTCTCTGTAATGCAGTTAAGACTGATTATATATTGTTAAGATGTTACTTTATCAACTATCCTATTGTATGTATGTATGTTCACCCTTCCCTGCTGACATGGAGCCTTTGTAAATGAGCGGGTTTGTGCTCAAAGGTTTTAATCCAAGTATGAATAAATAAAATAAAAAAAAAAAAAGTAATTCCTGCCCATTGCTGCATAGGGGCCAATACAAGTAGTAGCCACAGACACTACCAGCTATTTCCAGATATTTCGTGAAATTTCTGAACAGTTTCTCTCTGCTGCCCCTACTGTGGAAATGCAGAAAGCAGGAGATATTTCTGGAAATATCACAGAAATTTCGGGAACTAGCTGGCAGTGTCTGTGGCTCCTACTGTATGTGTGACATACATGGCTGCTAGGACAAAAGCAGTTCTTGCTCAAAGGAGTGCTATATGAAGAGTAGCTGCTGGTGGCAGAGAAGAGAGCAGGGTACACCTGTCAGTTTCCACTGATTATTTCTTTAGGACTCAGCAATGAAATCTCCATTAATCCCTAGGTTTTCAATGACTCCCAGGACATTTGGATAAGCAGGTTTTACTGTGCTTCAATCAGAGTGTTGTAGGACTGTGGGTTAGATTGCTCATGGAGGCAGTCAGAATAAATATAGTTTACTGATTTTAAATATTAACTACTGGTTGAGCTTCTGAAAAGGAATGATGTCAAAGTGTGCAACTCCTGAGATAGTGGGGAGGGCAGAATAGACTTCATGGACCAATAGTCTTCTTCCATCCCCTAAAATACCTAAGTATTTAGGTGAATGGGTGATCAATTGATAACATGGGATGATATAGCCAGGGCTATGTTTTCAATACTTAACCAGGCCAATGTACCTGTATTGACTTTAATTATTTCTACTTTACATTTGGAAATATATTATGTGACTGAACTTTGAAACTCAGACTAGTATTTTGGCCTTATATACAATAGCAGATTAAAGATGAAAAAAGGCAGCTTTTTCCATTCCTTTGTGAAGGCTTTACCAAATGGCATTTGTTGATTGAGCCAGGAAATTATCTGCAGAAGGTTACTTAATTTAGTTTAATGACAATAATCTATGACACCACACAGAAATGGTAATCTGCTCTTTGCCTGCCAGTTCTCATTTGAAAAAAAAAATCCACTTTTAAAAACAATATCTATCCTGACTGCCTTTAGACAAATACCCTCCTCCCTTAATGAATGAAGTTCATCCATATCGGTGTGACAGTCATTTTGTTGATGCTGATATGGGTAAAGGCTATACATTACCCGCGATTATGGCATCAGCCATTGCGACTTCTGGGATGTATAGTGCCAAAGCATCATCCCAGGAAACAGTCCTGTTTTGTGGGATGCTTTGCCCAACGCCCCCCCAAAACTAAAGATAACTTCCTCTGGGGTGGGAATGCCCTGGAGGGGGCAGAAATTGTGTAGGTATAAAGGACGGCATGAGTGAGGGGCGATCTAAAATCAAGGTCACCCCTGTCACTGTCGCCTTTGTTGTGGCACCCTAATTGTGGCTCCCTAATGTAGTAACAGTCTACCATGAATGACAGCCAGCAAAATGTTCCATTAAAATGAAAAAGAAAGTAAGCAAGACAGAACCACATAAGCTGATATAAACATAAGAATACAGTAATATTCACAAAAGTCTCAATTTGGGGAATAGTCACATATTTTATGAAGGACAGTTTCAATCTGTTTTTGTAAGTGGTTTCATTTTTAAGAAACACTTTTTGACCTCATGGCAAATGCTGTAGATTGACAGGGGCACATATAATTGGCTTTTGATTAGGCTTTAAGAAGCAATAAAATATGTCATTTGTATAATAAAAACTGGTTCTAATGGCATCTCCAATTTCATTTCACCTGCCAATGTGACATTAAATCAGTTTTAAATAATTTTAATTTAAAATATTCTCTTTAAAAAAAAATAGTTGTTTTGCTGTAGTGTATAGAGAGGAAATTACTGAAAGCAGCTTTATCTGTTGAAAATGTTGGCATAATCATGTTATAGTACCTCTAGACAGTGCACACATACTGTATCTTGTCAGAACATAGTAAATGAATAGGCTCCTCTATTTTGGCAGTAGAGGCTATGCCACATGTTTAAATCATGCTCTCTGTGTTTAATGGGGATAATAAAATAAGTTTAGAGTTAAAAAAAAGTTTTATTTTTCATTCAGGCCCACGATGGTTCCTAATACCTCTTCAGTTAAGAATGAAAGATAAGGTGGGAACTAAAAAGTGTATTTTTCCTGGGAAACATGCTCTACCAGTTAAATGCCTGATAGGCATTTTGCATAGTAGCTGCACAGCTGTATGTGCTGGCTGACATCTGTTTAAATACAAAACAGAAAAGTCATCTTATTATTTATGATTCCAACATATAATAAGTTCTTACTTAAAAGCTTCCCATAATAACAAGCTCATATGTGTGTTTTGCATATCTATATGAACATACATAGAAAAATAAAATAAACACTACCACTTATGAAGTAATGTGTTTTGGCAAAGGTCTTTATATTTCCCTTTCAGCTTCATTTTTTAGCTAGCCTTTAGCCTGTACTTAGTCTTCTTTTTCTACTCCAGAAATAATTTATCTTTAAGTAGATCTAATTCTTTTACATAGATGAGAACCAGTCTTGTCAAAGCTTGGCTGTGTGTATGTTTGAGACATCAAGGTTTCCACTTACTGCACAGCTGTGCTAAATCGAAAACCTGGTGCTCAGCCAGAGCTCTGTACCCACTGAGGGCTGTCTGTAATGATAAACATAAAGCTGCCTGTGGCAAGGGGCAGAGTCGTAATGGATGGCCTTGTCTCAACTAGACCTGGGCTAGGTCTACGCAAACCATTAATCCACTGCCTGCGTATTAAATATTGCAAAACGTGTGCTAATAGTAAGTAATTTCAAATGAAGAAGACAGTACTCAAAGTGGCGGTAATGCTTCCCATGGTATGCACAGGTGCTGATTTATTGCAGCTCAGTCCAGTTGTTGCAAATAGTTCATAAAGCCTGTGACCCAACTGCTTGCCTACGGGGCCACAATAACATTTATCTAGCATAAATTAATGTGTTTCAGCCACTAATTCAATTTGGCTTTCTACTTCATCTGGTTTGGCAATGTCTGTGCACTGTGAGTAAGTACAGCTCTTGTGGTTGTGACTCACTCTTCTGGCTGCATTTTGTTTCAGGCTCATATACCAAGGCACCCAGCCAATGCCATTAGTTTTTATGTTCTTACAAAATCACTCTGCAATACACTTAAGACAAATGTTGTTTAAGAATTCTGTCTCAGGGCAATAAAAGGAAAGTCAATAGTGAGAGTAAAGCTAACATGATTACCCTTGCCCAAATCCTCATATGAGATGTAATAAACTAACTGAAAGGAATTTATTTTTTAAGATAAAACTTGTTTTCCTTTGGGGGAGTGTGCTGACATTAATTTTGTTACTAACCTACTTGTAAGATTTTGCTTTTGACTGTGAGGTATAATGTAGATCATCGTGCCTACTAAGCAATGGAAATAAAAGCAAACATGTTTAAAGATCAGGCATGTTTTGTTTGTGGATCAGCCTAGCAAAGGTAATGCAAAAGTGTCTGAAGAGCTTTGTATTCTCTGACAGTCCAGACACTTCTCAACCTTTTCCTCTGACATATGGACTCCTTTCACATTAGATGCATTATATATGTGAATGTGATTTGAAAATAATTTCCTGTTTCTTGATCATATGGACTCTGCAGATAAACTCCGATTATAAGTAATGTAGTCAGATAATCCATCCTGATATTTTCAGCATGTTAAGTTTCTACTGTCTACCCCTGACTGAAACCAGATATCTGGAATATATACAATTGTAATGCATCAGAACATAGTGGTTGTAGAAATACATGTTTCATTAAGGGGTTATTCAGCAGTAGAATACACAGACTGAACTTCAAGAAAATAATAGACTTGGGTCATGCATTCCTTTGTTCCCAAGGATGAGTATCTTTATCTACACAGCTTCAGTGGAGCATAGCACAGTAGCACCAGTCAGCCTTTGTTAATGCCTGCATCATCTACAGAACTGCATTGAAAATGCTGCCTCCTGTAGAGTACACAGGCATCTGGTGTTAATAACATATTACTTATAATTACCAGCTTCCTTCCGTAAGAGCAGATTTAGGATAGAATTCACAAAGGACTGATAACACTTGAAGGTGAATAAGCTGGTAAAAAGAGCTTGACAAAGGCAAGAAACCATAAGGACATCACACTTGTCTTAATATTTCACCAAGCATGTGAGGGACACTGATCCTTAAAATGCAGGAATAAGTGACAATGTGTGTGCCATAGAAATAAATTAAATGCTGAAGCTAAACACTCAGAACTGCACAAGAATAGAAGTTTTGGACCATGCAGAGTTCACAGTTTATGGGCATATGCAGTTAGTGGTTCTGTTCAAAGTACACTTATCTTTGGGTTAGGATAATTGGATGGTTATAGGTTCAAGTCCCACACCAGTCACTTGGTTAATTTACAGAACTGGTATGTGTGTCATGTTGCACTAGGAGGTGCTGTCCTACAGATGAAATATTAAATGAATGACACTACTGCCAATGTCTGGTTAATGATCCTCTATGACTTTTGAGTAGGGAGATTATCCCTGGTGTCTTGGTGAATATTCCCTCTCTCTACATAATGTAGGTTCTAATACAGTACAGCTGTGTTGTTGGTTTTAACATAGAAACATAGACTTTGATGGCAGATAAGCACCACTTGGCCCACCCGGTCTGCCCATTTCCCTACATACAGGATAAGCTGCAGAGTCTAGTTAACTAACAGCCTACTGCCTGCCATCCCCCACTACAATTGCCTTGTGTCTGTCCCATGTATGTTTGAATTCCCCCACTGTTTTAACCCCAACAACCTCCCCAGGAAGGCAGTTCCACGCATCCACCACTCTCCATGAAAAAAAAATCCTCAAATTACCCCTGAGCCATCCCCCTCTATCTTTAAATTGTGTCCCCTTGTTCTTACACATCTCTTTTTCTAAAAGATGCTACCCTCCTGGACTTTGTTGATTCCCTTGAGGTACTTGAATACTTGAACATTTCTATCATGTCCCCCCTGTCCCTCCTTTCATCAAGGGTATACATATTAAGCTGTCTCAGTCTCTCTTCAAATGGTTTCTGATGCAGACCCTGCACCATTTTAGTTGCCCTCCTCTGGACTGCTTCCATCCCATCCTTTAAACTAGTCAAGGGGGAGGCACTGATAAGCAGCAGGAAAATCCCAGCCTCCCCCTACAAAACAGGGTACTAAATGAAAAAAAGACCAATGTAGAAAGGTCAGTGGGGGATGCTGCTACAGAAGGTAAAGCCATCAAAAAATGGAGAGCAATGAGTACCAATGCCCATAGTCTGGGTAACAAGATTCCTGAATTAGTGGCCTTGATGGAGGAGGAACATCTGGATTTCGTGGCAGTCACAGAAACATGGTACACACAGAACCATGACTGGGATGTAAACATACCAGGATACACTATCTACAGGAAGGACAGGGAGGGTAAAAGAGGAGGAGGAGTAGCTCTCTACAAAAGGGAAGAAATCAAAGCAACAGAACAAAAGGGTAAACAGGGAGGAGAAGAAGCACTGTGGGTCAATTTGGAGGCAGACAATGGCACCACAATCCACACAGGGGTTGTATACAGACCCCCCCCCAGGGAGAGGAAATGGACAAGGAAATGATAGATAGTATACTTAGAATGCCAGATGAAGGGGAGATACTGCTGATGGGTGATCTGTATATGCGAGATGTTAACTGGAGTGCAGTTGCAGCAGCCACTTCTAAGAGTGGGGTTATTCTAGATGCCCTACAGGGGGCATGCCTTAGACAACTAGTATTGGAACCCACTTGAGAGGGAGCAATCTTAGACCTGGTTCTCTCAAATGGAGATGGAGAGAGGATCACAGGTGTAGAAGTGGGTAGCCATCTGGGAACTAGCGACCATCGAACAGTATGGTTCACAACAAACACATCAATAGAGTCAAGCCATACAAAGGCAAAAGAACTGGACTTCAGGAGGGCTGACTTTCCCAAAATGGGTGAGTGCCTAAGGAATGCGCTAGCAAATGGGCAGGAAGGAGGGGTGGAAGAACAAAGAGGGGAATAATAAAAACTGCCATCACAGAGGTAACAAGCCTTTGTGTGAAGCAAATAAACAAAACAAAACGATGTAAGAAACCACTATGTTTCTCAAAGGAGGTAGCAGTGAAGGTTTAAGAGAAAAAGAAAGCATTCAGAAAGTACAAGGAATCACAGAAGGAGCAAGACAGAGAATTGTATCAGTTAAAACAAAAGGAAGTTGGGAAGGCAAAGGCCCGAACCGAGGAAAAGATAGCCAACTCAGTTAAGAAGGGGGATAAAACCCTTTTTAGGTACATCAGGGAGCGATGGAAGACTAAGGGAGGGGTAGTGAGGCTTAATAAAGGGGAAGGGGGTGGGCAGAGGGTGACGGTGAAAAGGCAGAGATACTAAACAAATATCTTTGCTCAGTATTTACAAATGAAGAGGGGGAGGTACCTAAAACAAACAATAGAAACACTCTAGATACAGAAGTTGATACCAGCCCATTTACAGAAGAAAGGGTTCTGAAAGAACTCTTAAAACTCAAGGTGGACAAAGCAATGGGGCCTGATGGGATTCATCCCAGAATTCTAAAAGAACTAAGGTAGAACTAGTGACACCACTGACTACCCTCTTTAACAAATCATGGGAGGATGGGTGGTACCTGAGGACCGGAGGAGGGCAGATGTGATTCCCCTTCACAAAAGTGGGAGCAGGGCAGAAGCAGGAAACTACAGACCTGTTAGTATAACCTCAGTGATAGGGAAACTGATGGAATCACTTCTGAAAGAAAGAATTGTTGAGTACCTAGAGGCCAGAGGGGCACAGGACCCAAGGCAGCATGGATTCACAGCAGGAAGGTCATGCCAGACAAATCTAATAGAGTTCTTTGACTGGGTGACCAAAGTAGTAGATCAGGGAGGGGCTGTGGACATGGCCTACCTAGACTTTAGCAAGGCATTTGACACAGTCCCACACAAAAGATTAATATACAAGTTAGCCAGCCTGGGAGTGGGTCCCAAGATGATAGCCTGGGTAAAGAATTGGCTGGAGAATAGGACACAGAGGGTAATAGTAAATGGAGTCAACTCTGAAGAAAGGGGGGTTACTAGTGGGGTACCACAGGGTTCAGTTTTAGGACCGGTCCTCTTCAATGTCTTTATAAGTGACATTGCAGAGGGACTGGAAGGAAAAGTATGTCTCTTTGCAGATGACACAAAGGTCTGCAACAGAGTTGATGCACAAGGTGGGGTGGAAAGGATGAGAAAGGACTTGGCAAGGTTAGAGAAATGGTCAAATGTATGGCAGCTTAGACTCAATGCTAAGAAGTGCAAGGTAATGCACCTGGGTGGTAGTCATATCAGATGACTTAAAGGTGGGCAAGCAATGTGAAAGGGCAGTAAGGAGGGCTGGGGGGATACTGGGATGCATAGGGAGAGGCATCACCAGTAGAAAACAGGAAGTTGTTATCCCTCTGTAGAGACAGCTGGTGACACCCCATCTGGAGTACTGTTTGCAGTTCTGGAGACCCATTCTCCACAAGGACATAGACAAGATGGAAGCTGTCCAGAGGAGGGCTACTAAAATGGTGCAGGGTCTGCACCAGAAGACATATGAGAGAGAGACTAAAGGAGCTTAATATGTATAACCTCGAGGAAAGAAGGAAGAGGGGGGACATGATAGAAACTTTCAAGTACCTCAAGGGAATCAACAAAGTTCAAGAGGGTAGCATCTTTCAAAAAAAGAGGTGTGCAAGAGCAAGGGGGCCCAATTTGAAGATAGAGGTGGGGCAGCTCAGAGGTAATGTAAGGAAGTAGTTTTTCACAGAGAGGGTTGTGGATGCATGGAATGATCTTCTGGAGGAGGAGGTTGTGGAGTCAAAAACAGTGGTTGAATTCAAGCATGCATGGGACAGTCATAAGGCAATTCTAGGGGGTGGGGGTAGAAAGAAGTAGGCTACTGGTTAACTAAGATCTGCAGCTGATCCATTAGGTAGGGAAATGGGCAGACTGGGTGGGCCAAGTGGTCCTTATCTGCCATCAAATTCTATGTTTCTATGTTTCATCCTGTCTATGTCTTTGCATAGATGAGGTCTCCAAAACTGCGCACAGTACTCCAGATGGGGTCTCACCAACTGTCTGTACAGAGGGATAACCACTTCCCTTTTTCTACTTGTGATGCCCCGTCCTATGCATCCCAGTATCCCCCTGGCTCTCCTTACTGACTTCTCACATTGCTTACCAACCTTTAGATCATCTGATTTGACTACCACCCAAGTCCTGCTCCATTTTTGTTGCTGTTAGTACCTCCCCTGCTATTGTGTACTCTTCTCCTGGGTTTTTGTTTCCCAGGTGCATTACTTTGACTTCTTTGCATTGAATCTAAGTTGCCATATGTCTGACCATTCCTCCAACCTTGCCAAGTACCTTCTCATCCTTTCTACCCCCCCTTGTGTATCAACTCTGTAACAGTTCTTTGTATCATCTGCAAAGAGGCATACCTTTCCCTCAAGACCCTCTGTAATGTCACCTATAAAGATGTTAAAGAGGACCAGACCCAGTACTGAGCCCTGAGGTACTCCACTAGTGACCCCCCTTTCTTCGGAATGTGTTCCACTCACTAATACCTTCTGTGTTCTGTTGTGCAGCCAGTTTGCAACCCAGACTACCACCCTGGGACCCAATCCCAGGCTGGCTAACTTGATTATTAATCTTTTGTGTGGGACTGTGTCAAATGCCTTGCTAAAGTCTAGGTAGGCCATATCCACAGCCCCTCCCTGGTCTATTACTTTGGTCACCCAGTCAAAGAAATCTATTAGATTTGTCTGACATGATCTTCCTGCTGTAAATCCATGCTGCTTTGGGTCCTGTGCCCCGCTGGCCTCTAGGTACTCAACAATTCTTTCTTTCAGAAGTGATTCCATCATTTTCCCTACCACTGAGGTCAAACTTACAGGTCTGTAGTTTCCTTCTTCTGCCTTGCTCACACTTTTGTGAAGGGGAATCACATCTGACCTCCTCCAGTCCTCAGGTACCACCTCATCCTCCCATGATTTGTTAAAAAGTGTGGTCAGTGGTGTCACTAGGTCCTCCCTTAGTTCTTTTAGGATTCTGGGATGAATCCCATCAGGTCCCATTGCTTTGTCCACCTTGAGTTTTAGGAGTTCTTTCAGGACTCTTTCTTCTGTAAATGGACTGGTGTCAACCCCCTACCCAGAGTGCTTCTATTGTCTGGTTTAGGTAACTTCTCCTCATCTTCTTTTGTGAATACTGAGCAAAAGTATTCATTCAGTATCTCTGCCTTTTCACTGTCTCCCTCTGCCCACCTCCCTCTCCCTTATTAATCTTCACTATTCCTCCCTTAACCTTCCTATGCTCCCTAATGTACCTATAAAAGGTTTTATCCCCCTTCTTAACTGAATTGGCTATTTTTTCCTCAGTTTGGGCTTTTGTTATTCTGACTGCCTTCCCCACTTCTTTCTGCTTTAATTGATACAGTTCCAAGTCGTGCTCCTTCTGTGATACCTTATACTTTTTTAGACAAAAAAGAAAAAGAAAAAGGAAGACAAGAAGTCACAGGAGAGGGATGCAAAAAAGACAAGACAGACCACTGTGATCCAGGAAAAAGATATACCCTTACAGTACAAATTCTATATTTCGACGACGAATCTTCGCCTTTTGGTCAACATTTCCTCCAGGTGATGTCATCTCTTGGCTTCACTCAGGTTGTTTCCACGGCTACTAACAAGGGAGGGCACTCTCTTGATCTCGTCTTCCTCCTGGGAGTCGAGGCTTCCGACTTGGTGGTGGAACCAGTCGGCTGGTCTGACCATTACTCAGTTGGATTCAACTTTGTGGCCCCCCTGGGTAGGTTGGCCCCTGTGGAGATGATCAAATACCATCCATTACAGGATGATGTCCCTGAAGACCTGTTGGTGGTTATTGACCTCTCATTGTGTGACGAATTGTGCTCTGATCCTGAGCTGCTGGTGGTGGCCTATAATCGGGCCATCTCAGATGCCCTGGACCAGATAGCTACATTCCGTGTTCGCCCCCTTCCTCACCATCCTGCCACTCCTTGGTTTGATGGGGCATTGAGAGGGTTGTGGAGGTTAGGGCATAGGTTGGAGCGTCGCTGGAGGAAGACTGCCTTGGATGCCGACCATCGTATATTGCTAGAGCATTACAAGCTCTATCAAACTGAAATTTCCCGCAAGAAAGCAGAATTCCTGTCCAGGGAAATCTCTGTCACTCAGAATCGACTGGCTCAGCTCTTCAGAACTGTTGACAGACTGTGCAACCCAGCCTGTCAGCAGTTCCATCGAGTTTTTATGCAGGTTGACTGTGAGGAGATCGCTCGATTCTTTGCGAATAGGGTGGAAGGCATTCGGAGGCAGTGTCCCCAGCCTCTCTCTATGGTTGTTGCAGTTGATCGGGGTGTTGTCCCAGAGCCAGGAGTTTCCTGGAGTTCCTTTGATCTTCCTGATTTCGTGGAGACTATGAGGATTGTCTCTGAGATGCGCCCAACCTGTTGTAGTTTGGATCCAGGCCCTACTTCCTTGATTTTAGGATGTAGTGAATTTATTGGCCCAGTCCTTGTTCAGATAATTCGGTGTTCTTTGGAAATGGGAGTTTTCCCTAGCTCTCTGAAAGAAGGGGTGGTGACTCCCCTCCTGAAGAAAGCTTCCTTAGACCTGAATGATCTCGCCAACTACCGTCCAATCTCTAACCTCCCTTTTTTGGGGAAGGTTATTGAAAAGGTCGTGGCTGCTCAACTTGACAACCATTTGACCATCCATAGTTTATACAAACCTCTCCAGTTGGGTTTTCGTAAGAGGCATAGCACCGAGACTGCTCTGGTTCGGGTGCTCAATGATCTCCTGATGGCGAGAGATCGGAGACACCGTTCTATCTTGGTTCTCCCTGATCTATCATCAGCTTTTGATACTGTGGACCATGGGGTTTTACTCGACCATCTGAGGTCCATCTGTGGGCTCTCAGGTGTTGCCCTCAGATGGTTTTCATCTTACCTCCTGGGGAGAACTCAGAGAGTGGTTTCTGGTTTACATTCATCCGGGCTGTCCCTCTTTCTTGTGGGGTACCTCAGGGTTCGGTGCTTTCTCCCATGTTGTTCGCAGTATATATGCTACCCCTTGGGGACATTGTAAGATGGTATGAGCTGAGGTTTCATTGTTATGCCGATGATACCCAGCTCTACCTGTCTTTTGCACCTGACCAGGTTAGTGCTATCTCGGTGTTGAATAACTGTCTCGCTGATATCCAAGACTGGATGAATATCAGTGGATTAAAGTTGAACCCGGGAAAGACTGAGGTTATGGTGGTGGACCCTGGTCGCAGGGCTGAGGGTCAGGGGATAGGGTCCCCCTCTGGATTAGTTCTTGGGGTAGACCAGATCTCCACCTCTGAACAGGTGCTTAACCTGGGTGTGGAGCTTGACACTGGTTTGATCCTCCATTATCAGGTGTCTGCAGTAGTCAAGACTTCATTTTTCCATCTCAGAAATATATCCAGAATTGGGCACCTGGTTCCACCTGGCGATTTGCCGGTTTTGGTCCACACCTTGGTGACATCACGTCTTGATTACTGCAACTCCCTGTACCTAGGGCTTGCTGGGTCGAAATCTGCTGCTTGCAGCTAGTGCAGAATGCTGCTGCACGTTTGTTGACTGGGGTGTCTAGAAGATCTCACATCACCCCAGTGCTGCGCACTCTGCACTGGCTGCCTATACAGTGGCGGATCACCTTTAAAGTGGGTCTTTTGACCTACAAAGCCCTACACAGTTTAGGTCCCGACTATCTGAAAGAGCTTCTGGTGCCTTACACCCCCTCTGAGACAGCTCCGCTCGGCTGACGAGGGGTTGCTGGAGATTCCAAGGGTGAATTTGAAGTCCTCTGGAGCCCGTGCATTTGGCTTTGTGGCTCCCACCCTTTGGAATGCTCTGCCCCGCCAGCTCCGAGAAAGTTCAACTGTGGTTAGCTTTAAGAAGGCCTTAAAATCATTTTTATGGATTCAGGCCTTCCCTGATGTATTTTAAATTGTTTTATTTTTATCTGTTGTATTGTTATATTCATTTTCTGATTATGATAAATGTATGAGACTGTAAAGCGCCTTGAAATATTTGAAAGGCGCTTAACCAAATAAATTTTATTATTTAATTATTATTATTATAAATAATTAATATTTCAAGTCACACCCTCACCCTTGCACAAATATCAATACTTCAGAAAGGCCTGTCTTTTATCCCTACCCCCAACATAAATTCATTTAATATAATCTTGGACCTGAAGAAGTTTTTTCCAGAAAATATGCATAATGCAATTCTTTTCCAAAATAACTCCAGCCTCCTCAAATAATCAGGAAAACATGGGGATCATTGGAGAATCAGTTTCTTCTGTAGCTGAAGATTCGTATTTGGTTTTGGATATTATTTATAACTGACACAGGAAATACCAATACCAGTAGTGGGGATGTTTACTGTGACTTGGATTTCTTAACTGATGATACACTGCATGCCTTATTAGAAGGAGATAATTCTACAGTATTCCCAGAAACACCTGATTCCACTAATTCTTCTAGTAACTGCTCTGCATTGGATAATTTAAAGGAACAAATAAGGCTCCTATTTAAAGGCAAGTCCATGTTTTGCCCCACTATGTTTAATGCTGTTGTCATTTCATATGGAAACACTGTGTTATATCAAATTCAGAAACTTTTAAATACAACCACTCCCCCTATGTCTTTTAACTGGTCTAAAGAGAAGGCGTCTGATATTAAAGAACTCAGTGACAATGGAGTTTGTCCTTTAATGGGCAGACCAGGTTGTCCTGGTGCATCCCTTCCCTCCTACATAGAATGGTTGTGCTCAGAAGGAGAGGGGGGAAGGAAGGGGAGGGGCTAAGGGACAGAACAATGGGCAGGTAACAGGAAGGGGAGGGGTGAAGGGAGGTATATAAAGGACAGCACAAGGGGGCCTCAGCCACTTTTTGCTGGAGTTTTGATCTACATCAACTGCAGCATGTCAGATTGGCAAATTCTTTGAGATTTGTTCACCAGGAGAGAGAGGTAAGGAAGCAAGCAATTGATTTGCAGGACGAGATGTGAAGTGTTTTAAAAAAAAGTGAAGGGGAGGAATAATATATACAGTATTACGATTAAATATGTTACAGTATATAACTAAGCAAATATGGGGGCCCTGAGTAGCGATGGGAGTCAGAGTGTGGATGAGAGAGCGACCCAGGACCACGTGGGGCAACAACTCTTGCGTGGGGGTTTTGCAATGGTAAAGCCTTTGCTTGTTTTTGATTCTTTGTGGTTTTTTTGTGGCCTGGTTTTGCTGGCCGGCAAGTGTTGGTAGGCTTGGAAGAGTTCTGAGACAGGGGAGAGAGAGCTGGGCCGGGACCACATGGCGTGACGCCACATGCCTCATTGGGAGGGGTAGAAAAGTCTTTCCTTGGCTTCTCAGTTTTCTGTGGCAGTTTGTTCCCCCTTTGGTGGCTGCCTGGTAAGAACAGTAGGCCTGGAAGAGGTCTTGAAGCTGGGGGGAGTGAGCGCGATCCAGGACCACATGGTGTGATGTCACATGCCACGTGGGGGGTTGTGAAAACCCCTTTTTCTGTTTTTGGTGCTCTGGTGGCTGTTTTGTGGTCTTGTTGGTTGCCTGAAGGCTGAATTGGTAGGCCTGGAAGAGGCCCTGGGGCATGGACCGAGCAGCATGACGTCACACGCCATGTGGGGGGTTGCTGGAAAGCACTTGCTTTGGTTTTCGGGATATTGTGGCTCTGGGTGGCTGTTTGTGTTGCCCATTAAGAATGGAAGGCCTGGAAGAGGTCTTGAAGCTGGGGGAGCGAGTGTGATACGGGACCACGTGGCATGACGTCACACGCCACGTGGGGGGTTGTAAAGACCCCTTTTTTCCTTGTTTTGGGCTCTGGTGGCTGTGTTGTGGCCATGTTGGTGGCCTGGGGATGAATGGTAAGGCCTGAAAGAGGCACCGATGCATGGATCGCATGGCATGACATCACACGCCATGTGGGGTTTATGGACAGGCACTTTCCTGGGCTTGGTGCTAGCTGGAGCTAGTGGCATAGTAGGCTGGTCATCATGCTAAAAGTCCAGGGTTCGATCTTGAAGGATGACCTTTGGGGGCTTGGGGTTGTGTGAGGCCTGTTTTCTTTTACTTAACTATGGATAGTAGGCCTGGGAAAAAGGCCTGGAAACAAGGGAGAGTAAGCGTGACATGGGACCACATGGCGTAACGTAACACGCTGTGGGGGGTTCATGTTAATGATGTTTCTGGGTGCTTGGGCTGTTTTCACGGTTCTGGTGGCCTTTTTGAGGCATACTGGGGGGAGAGCAAGGGGCCTGGGAGAGGCCTGGTGCAGGAGGAGGGAGAGTCCAACCCGGGACCAGACGGGTGACATCACACACCGCGAGATGGTCACATTGGAAGCAGTGCCCTCACTTTTTGGTGGGGCTGTTTGCTGTGTTTTTGGCCCTTCCTTTTTTTTTGGGATTGGGTGCTGTGAGAGAACAGAGGATGGCAGAGGCATGAATAAGGGGGAAGGTGACCAATTTTTGGACCACGTGGCGCGACCACTTCCTATGGTTGGGATGCTGACTGCGGGGCACCTTGGTCAGCCCAGGCAGGTGGGGAGGCCAAAAAATTACAGCAGTTCTCAGGGAGGAAGCTTATGGGGAGGCCAACATAGTGCAGTGTTTCCAAGGGACAGCAGCAGGATGCTGCTTGAGGCGTGAGGCCAAAAAACAAACAAAAAAAAAAGAACAAAAAAAGGGGGAGTATAATAATAAATAATTGTAACAAGGGGGAGGCACTGGAATAGATGCAAGAGGGAATGATGGGGGTAGAGACAGGGACCAGCAGGGCGCCAAAAGAAAGAGGGAAGGCGTTAGGGGAGCACACATCAGAAGGCCGAGGGGCTGACAGAGAGACAAAAAGGGGTGGCCTGTGTGGTGTCAGGTTTTCGTGCAACGGGCACAGCAGGGAGCAGCCAGAGGACCTGGCAACCTGACAAGCAGGATGGGGGCTTTTACTGTGGCCCAGTTGGATTATGTGGGCGTGTGGTGTGAGGGACAGAGGGAAAGTACATATATACAATTAACACTATTTTCTTTTCCTGTAGTTGTCTTCACAGAGCAAGGAAAAGAAGGACATGGCACCAAAGAAGAGCAGACCATCAAAGGAAGAGGCTTACAGGGCTATCATTGAACTGGCAGAAAAGGCCAACAGAATGTGGGAACTGGTAGAAGGGGAGGAACCAGGGAGACCCGGGGAGAAGAGAAAAGCGGGCCCGGGAAAAGGTGGCAGGGGGAAATGACCAGCCGTAGGGCCATGTAGTCCTGCTAGGGTACCACCGGTGGTAGTGGGGCCCGCCAAGGTGGTTGATCCAGTACCCCTGCAGCCTATGGACCTGGTGATGCTGGTACCCCCTGATCAAGGTGGGATCTCCCTGGCTGAACCTGAACATGATTCCCAGAATGTGGTGTTCCCCCTGCAAGCCATAGTAGCTCACCCTCCTCCTCAACCACAGGGAGAAACAAGGGGACCCTTGGAAGATTCCAGGCAGCACAGCCTGGACAAGGTTACAGGAAACATACGCGGTGCAGTGGGTGACAGTATAAAAGAATATATAGGGCAAATCGTGGCGGTGCTGGGGACAGGAGGTCTAGGGCAGATGGAATCAGCTCTGGCAGAGATTAGGACAGAGAAAGAGGTACCAGAAAATAATGAAAGGGGAGCGGAGAGAGAAGGAAAAGGTACAAGGGAGATAGGTGTGCCTGGGATGAGGATAGGCGAGCATGTGCCACTGGCCACAAAAGAAAAGATATGGAAAGGGGAATATGTGGATATATTCACTTTGGTGAGCTGGGAGGTGGCAGCCAAGTATGAGAAAGCTGAGGGCATAGGTAAGAGTGAGATGGCAGCGGCTATAGTGCTTTTAGGGAAAAAAGAGGGTGACAAGTTCACAAAAGGGAAGACTTGGGATGGGTGGTTCATAGCCTTTGCCACTTTCTCAGCCATCGTCCTAGAAAAAAGGCCAGAGCTAGGCATCCCGCTCATCACTTACTCTTTGATAATATGGAGGGCAAAAGCAAAGGGCGGGGTGGGGTGGTTATAATATGATGAATTTTTTCGGCAGAGAATGGCAACATTTGGGGACGTGAGATGGGACACCAAGCAAATAGATTTGTGGATGGATTATGTAACAGATCAGTCCACACCCGAAGGTGAGTGGGGCAAAAAGGGGTACACGTTCCAGAGATGCTGCTGGGCTTACAACAGGGCCTTTTGCTCGTGGCCTCAATGTCGTTTCTGGCATGCTTGTTCCAAATGCGGGGGAGGGCACCAGGCAAACAAATGCAGAATGACATGGGCCCAGCGGGCACAAGGGCACAGGTATCAAGGATCAGGTCAGCAGTTTTTTCGAGACGGCCAGGGGTTTAAAGGGCAAACATGGAACAGGGGAGGGCGAGGAAGGGGGAATGCGAATAGAGGGGGTGAGAGCCACTGAGAGAAGAAAGGTCGGGCAAAACAGGAGGGACTGGCCATGGAGGAGTGGCGGGGGGCATGATAGGGAACAGTTTGGGATGGCCAGGACCCCCGACAACTTGAAGGCATGGACAGTTTGCCTGAACAGATATCTGGACACGAGTATGCGGAATATGATTATAAGGGGTTTTAACACAGGGTTTTCACTGCAGTGTAGGGGGCCCAGGCAAGCGAGGGAGGCAAGCAACCTGGCGTCAGTAAAAGGAAAGGAAGAGATGCTAAGACAGCAGATAGAGAAAGAAAAGACAGCAGGTAGGGTAGATGGCCCATTTAACACTCCACCATTGCTGAACATGCGGATTTCACCATTGGGTTTGGTACCCAAGAAACAAGAGGGGGAGTACAGGGTGATCCACCACCTGTCCTATCCAGAAGAGGAGTCAGTGAATGATTTCATCAGTGAGGAGCGTAGTAAGGTTACATATGCGACACTAGAGGATGCAGTCCAGATAATCCAGGCCACAGAGGATGCATGGATGGCAAAAACAGACATTGAGTCCACTTTCAGACTGCTTCTGCTTGGGAGAGAAGACTGGGATTTACTGGGTTTTAAAAATGGAGGACAGTATTATTTTGACAAAGCAATGCCAATGGGATGTTTCATAGCATGTGCTACATTTGAGGCATTCAGCACCTGCTTGCAGTGGATATTCCAGGAAAAAGCTGGTTATAAGACAGTCATCCATTATCTGGATGATTTTCTTTTCATTGGTAGGGGAAAAAGAGAGACACAGAGAATGCTGGGTAAGTTTCAGGAATTGTGCCGAGAGCTAGGCGTCCCACTGGCACCAGAAAAAACAGAGGGGCTCAGCAGGGTTATGGAGTTTCTGGGGATTGAAATAGATGCCCTGAATGGAGTATTTAGACTACCGGACAAAAAAGTAAGTAAATTGAAGGAGCTAATCCAAGTACACACCATCAGGAGACGGGTACAACTAAAGCTGGTGCAGCAGGTACTAGGGCACCTGAACTTTGCATGCAGGGCCATCGGATCAGGAAGGGAATTCATGAAGAGGTTAGCTAGGGCTACAGCAGGGGTCACCAGACCACATCACTGGGTGGACCTGACGCATGGCGTTAGGGAGGATTTTTAAATCTGGGAAGAATTCCTTAAGGAATACAACGGGTGCTCTTTCTGGAAAGAGGAGTTGCTATACAACACAGACCTCGACCTCTGCAGAAATGCCTCTGGGGGGCTAGGAATGTGGGGTTACCTGAGGGGTAGATGGTTCACTGAACCCTGGCCTGCCAGTTGGGTGAGGGATGGGAAAGTGAGAGATATAACATTACTAGAGATCAGGCCCATATGGATGTGTACCTTGGTCTGGGGGGAGGAATTATGGGATCAGAAAGTGACATTTTGGTGTGACAACAGAGCAGTGGTGGATGTTCTGAACAACAGGGGAGCCAGGTCAAACACAGTCATGCAGGTATTATGACTTTTAGTTTTGAAGGCTTTGCAGCTGAACATGTCATTCAGAGCACAACACATAGAAGGGGTACGCAATACCCTGGCTGACAGCCTTTCCCGTCTGCAACTGGACCATTTTCAGAGGCTGGCACCGGCAGCGAAGAACAAAAAACACCCATACCAACGAACATCTGGGAAGTTGGCAAGAAGGAGCAGAACTGTTGTTTTGCAGCTCATGGACGCCTTGGACTCTGAGGGCCTATGATGGGGCCTGGTGAGTGTTTCAAACATTCAGGGCAGAGCACCAGATGGAGGTAAGTAGGCCATTCACTGAGGAACAGTGGGAATGTTCACCATGGAGCAGTGGCAGAAAGGCACAGCCCACACCACAATGGGAGTTTATTTGGCAGGGATTAGCATTATCTGTGGTCTAAAAGGGTGGAAGGACTTGACAAAATCATTACTTATCAGAAGAATGATGCAAGGATGGAGCAGGTTGAAAAAGGGCCTAGCGGATAATAGAAGACCTATAGGGGAGCAGTAGCTAATAAAGCTGAAGGGCATACTCCCGGAAATATGCAAATCAAAGGCTGAGGCCCAGATATTTCACACAATTTATGTGGTCATGTTCGCAGGGCCCATGAGAGTGAGCGAGGTGGTAGGCCATGGGACAGAAGACAAGGAAGGGGGTTAGAATGGGAAGATATAAGCTGGGGGGTGACAGAGATATGGATCAAGATTAGGAGGTCAAAAACGGATCAAAAAGGGCAAGGTTGCATAGTGACACTGGAAGGGCAAGTAGAGGGTGCAATATGCCCAGTACAGGCTCTGTGGGCTTTCGCCGCAGAGCATGGGAACAGGACTGGGAAATTATTTGTACATGGTGATGGAAGAAGGGTCACCAGCTACTAAGTCACAGCATTACTCAAAAAGGGCATGCAGTTCATGGGGGAAGACCCGGCTAATTATTCATCCCATTCCTTGCAGATTGGGGCTGCCTCACAATGGGCAGCAGCGGGAGAGATGGTGAATGGGATATTGGAAAAGGGACGCTGGCGATCGGCCAGTTATAAGAGATACATTAGAGCACTGGTAAAAAAAAAAAAACTTGAAGGTGGTGCTCACAAGTGAACTGCAGAGCTGGGGGGGGGGCAAGAACTGTTAAAGGGCTAGGAGGACAAAAATGGGGGGGGAATACGGGGATGACACTAAGAACATGTGTAAAATAATGAATTTTGCATGAATCCCATAGGTAGAGGGAGGATCACAGAAGTCTGGATCTGCAGCCATTCCTAGATTTATTGGGCTGGGAAAAGAGCAGAGAAGAAGGCTGGGGGAAAGCAGCTGTACCAAGATGTGAAACAGTGTAGGTTGGTCTGGCATGGCATACGGGGGATGAGATGGGCACAGCTGCTTCCCACCTTGAAAGAACTCAAGGGACGGTGGCCCAGTCCAGATCTAATTATTATACATCTAGGGGTAACGACCTTGCAGGCAGGCCATGGGTAGACACATACTTACAATTAAAAAGGGATCTGGGGGCAATATGACTGGTGGCCTCAGGTGTGCCTCGCCTGGTCAGATATGATACCAAGGAGGGTTTGGAGGCAGGAGCACAGCCAAAGAGCAGTGGATAGGGCCAGGAGAAAGATGAATAGGAGGGTTGGGACATTGGTAAGGCAGATGGGAGGACAGGTGATACTGAGGGGGGCAGAAGAATGGGTAGAAGACTTCTACAGGTCAGACGGTGTGCACCTGTTGGACCTAGCCATAGACATGTTCAATACAGAAACAATGGGCTTTATAGAAGCATGGAGGAAACATGCAAAAAACGGGAAATAAAAAAAAAAAAGAGGAAAGAAGGAAAGGATAAAAATGATAAAAATGATCTTCCCTGAGGTAAGGGAGAATGGTACCCTAAGTATGGGGGAAGCCAGCCATCCAACGCAAGCTGGAGACTGGCTAGTGGGGAAAAAGGGCGGGGGGGAGGGGAAGAAAAGAATAACACAAGAAGAGGAAGAAGATGAAGGAGGAAGCGGTCTCGGTTTTCACTGTTACCTAACGAAAAAGGAGAAGAAGAAGGCACCCAGGTTTTCACCTGGGGGAAGGATAAACAAAGATTGATATATGGATGGAAATAAACAAAATTTTGAAAATATGCTAATAAAAAAATGGAAATGGAATATGGAAATATGAATATAAATAAATTAATTGCCAATCTGAACACAACAACAAACAATGGTCTCTCTCTTTTTGTGAGGGAAGGGGGGGGGGAATCCGGGACAATAGAACTATTGTGATTAAGTAAGCAGATAAGGGTGGAAACATTGTGGTTATGGATAGACAGCATTATGTAGATACAGCAAGGAGCTTGTTAAATAGCCCTAATCATTACAGAAAATTGTATGTTAATGTGAAACCTTAATAAATAAATAAATAATAAATAATAATCCTACTATGGGTTTTAACAAACAACTGTACCAGATTTTGATTAATGCTTTATCAAATGGGGACACTGGTGAAGATAAATTCAGAATTATCTGGTGTGAATATCCAGTCATTCTAGGGTTTTATATCCTACTGAAAGTCCACAAAGATGTAAGCAATCCCTCAGGGATGCCAGTAGGCAATGATTCCATTACTGAAAACCTGGGGCACTTTGTGTACTTCTGTTTACAAAAATGTATTACAAAACTTCCTTCTTAGTTAAAAGACACTACGAATGCCCTTAAGAAATGTAATACTTTCCTTTGGGGAGATAGCTTTGTTTGGCTAGACATTGATTCCCTATACTCCTCTGTTAAATATGAACAAGGGATCTGGACCTGTAGATATTTCTTAGAAAATCATAGTAACGCTGGAGATATGCCAACTGATTTCATGCTTCAGGCATTAGAGTTCATTCTAACACACAATACATTTGAATTTGAAGACCAATATTTTTAACAGATTTGTGATGCTGTGATGGGTGGCAGTATGCAGCAAGTTATGCAAATCTTTTATTAGGAGGTTGGGAGGAGTTGAAAATATTTAATGCTATGGTCAACCCATTTCACAAGCATATTAAACACTGGTGTCATTACATTGACAATTGTATTTGTGTGTGGAAAGGAGATAAGGAAATCATCCCTGAATTCATGAAATGGTTGCATGAAAATTACCTTAACTTAAAATTTACATTCTCAGGAAATAAACAAGTGCTAAATTGTTTGGATTTTGAATTTCAGAGCACTCCTGACTGGAGTGTTAACACTAAGGGTCCAGTTTTAGAAAGTTGATGCAGGGCTTTCCTCAAGCCCTGTGTCAACTACAAAATTTGCTGCAGCTCCGCCAGTTTGCCACAACCTGCACCTGCACCTGGGAAACAAGAACCCAGAGGAAGAATACACAATGGGGGGGGGGAGGTAGTAACAACAACAAAAAAGGAAAGGGACCTAGGGGTAATCATATCAGATGACCTTAAGGTTAGCAAGCAATGTGAGAAGGTAGTAGGGAGAGCTGGGGGTATACTGGGATGAATAGGGAGAGGCATCAGCAGCTGAAAACAGGAAGTTGTTATCCCTCTGTACAGACAGTTGGTGAGACCCCATCTGGAGTACTGCATCCAGTTCTGGAGACACCATCTCCGCAAGGACATAGACAGGATAAAATGGTGCAGGGTCTGCAAGAGAAGCCGTATGAGGAGAGACTAAAGGATCTTAATATGTATACCCTTGAGGAAAGAAGGGAGAGGGGGGACATGATGGAAACTTTTAAGTACCTCAGTGGAATCAACAAAGTCCAAGAGGGTAGCATCTTTCAGAAAAAGAGACATGCAAGAACAAGGGGACACAATTTAAAGATAGAGGGGGGGCAGTTCAGGGGTAATGTGAGGAAGTATTATTTCACAAAGAGTTTAGTGGATGCATGAAACAGACTTCCTAAGGAGGTTGTGGGGTCTAAAACTGTGGGAGAATTCAAGAATGCATGGGACAGACATAAGGCAATTCTTGTGGGGGGGGTAGGAAGAAATAGGCTGTTGGTTAACTAGGATCTGCGACCTATCCTGTAGGTAGGGAAATGGGCAGACTAGATGGACCAAGCGGCCCTTATCTGCCATCAAAGTCTATGTTTCTATGTTAAATTTTCATACATTTGGCGCAGTTCTGACATTTTACTAAATTTTCTGCAGCTTGCACCAAAGCTTTGGCACAAGCCCTATAAACTGGGTCCTCCATGGATGCAAAGTTAGACCGAGGGCAGCTGGTCTAACTCCTTGCATTTGGTGCAAGCAACCTGCACCAGAGAGTTGTGGCTGAGTTTCTTGAAGAATTGGAATCACTGCATTGCTTGATGCAAGTCGCCACTTGTGTCAAAATCCCTGCCACAAGTCCCAATCGGTGATTTAACTCCCTTGTAAAATCAGGCCCTAAGTGTTTTAGGAAGTCCATGGCAACTAACTCTCTATTATAACCTGATAGGTCCCACCATCTAAATTAAAAGATTCTATCACCTCTAACCAGATGTTAAGGTTATGAAGAAACTGCACCACAGATGAGGCTTTCTTAGAACAAGCTGTTGAGCTAGAAAATATCTTTTATGAAAGAGGATATGATAGGGACTCGTTGACCATAGACAGAAAAAAAAGCATTGTCATTAGAAAGGAAGTTTCTGTTGGAAAAAAAGACACATATTCATAATGTGGGTAAAAAGAGGTATGATGAACCTGTTTCATTTGTTACAGAATTCAGTGGGCTGGCTGGAATAATATGTAGCATTATCCATCACAATTGGACTATATTATTAAGAGACAGAGACGTGAGTTTGGCCATAGGAGACAAATACTGGGTCTCCTTTTGTTATGCACTGAATATTGAGTATAAGGTCGTGCATAGCAGACTTGCCAAAATCCCTTCACCTACTACCAATCAAAATTGGCTACCACAAAGACCATAAGGATTTTCAAATGCTAGAGATGTGATGTATGCAGATTTGCACAAAATGGTAATCAGTTTAAACACCCGGAAGATACAAATGCCACAGTGCATCTTAAAGAGTGCATCACCTGTGATGCATCTTTTACAGTTTTTGTATTATGGTATCCATGTAAATTGGCTTATGTGGGGTGGACAGTGAGACCCCTTAAAACAACGCATCCAGAAACATGTAAGATGTAGTTTGAATAACAGAGAGGATACTCTGGTAGGGGTCACTTCTTTGAGCACCACAACTCAAACCCTAAGTCACTTTATTTTATTAGTATTGATCATATTACATCAATGAAAAAATGTGGGAATAGAACCAACTGCCTATTGAAATGTGACTTTTTACCTTGAAAGGGATTAAACCTCATGGCTTGAATGAGAATCAGGATATTAAGCCTTATATTAAAGATTGAAATAATGTACAATGTGTTTACCACCCCTTAGATATATTGAATGGCTCTTAATAGTCATCAGGGTGACATGAGTATTATAATTTTTGCTATTTTTGGTAGTTTTTATTACAATGCTTATTTTTGCCCCTAGATATATTATATGTCTCTAATGACCATTTGAGGAACATGTGTTATTTTGCAGATTATATATCTTTTGCATTGAAGTCTTTTATGGTCTATTACTCATAGGGCCCAATTCTAGAAGGGTGGCACAAGTTGCCACCAAATGCAATTTGCGCCACCTGCAACTGCGACATTGACCCTGTGCCCTATTCTAGAAGGGTCAGGGTCACTGCAGCAAAGTCCTGCAACTTGTGACATGTGGCCAGGTACACCAAACAGAGGGCTTACCTGGTGAGCATGTTGCAACCCGCAGCCACAGGTCACAAGTACACCCCCCACCCAGCAAACCATAATAGCCACCCAACAGGGCAGCAGACACCCCCTGCCCCACAAGCTTCCAGTATGTGCCTCGCAGGGCAGGCCACACCAACTGACCCCTAAAACCTCCATAGATATGCCCCACAGGGCTGCCCACACCCCCAGCCCCCCGAACCCCCCATTGTAAAACACCCTGCAGGGCAGTGCTGTCATCCCACCTGTGCCCCAACCCCCGAGTTGCCAGCCACATATGCGGCACATAACCTGACAAGTCCTAATAGTCTAGTGGCCCCCACCCAGCTGTGCCAGCCTATCCAGCACCCCCAACCCATCCCCAGCCAGTGACTTGCGCAGCCCACCTCTCACCTCCATGGCCAGCCGCCAACTGAGTTATGTAGTAGCGCTACTGGAAAGACACACTCAGAAATTAATATCTGAGCACGTCGTTCCAGTAGTGCTCCTAAATAACTCAGTCATGGAGGTGAGAGGTGAGAGGTGGGTGTGCTAGTAACCAGATGGGGACATGTTGGGGGGTGATGGGTGGACTGGCATGGCTGGGTGGGGGGCAACTAGACTACCAGGGCATGTCAGGGTGCATGCCGCAGTTGCGCCGTGTGACTCGGGGTCGGGATATGGGTTCATATATATGTCAATTATACACTTATATGTCTATTGTACAGTACACCCACTATACTGTTACAGCTGCTACGGTTGGGGGGGAGGGCAGTGTCACCCTGTGGGGCATATCACAATGGGGAATTTGGGGGACTGAGGATATGGGAAGCTCTGTGGGGCACTGTAAGGACACTTCAGGGGCAGAGGGTGTGGGCAGCCCTGTGGGGCCATCACTGTATGGGGGGTGTACAGTATGGGGATAGGGAGGGAGTGTGGCCCTGATTCTGGATATGTTTGTGCAGTGCCCATTGGGGTGACAATGGGGGCAGTCTGGGCATGAAGGGGGCACATGAACCAGGTTCTACAGGATGCTCAGAGGACTATGTAAGTTACACCAGCTAAATGCAGGTGTAACTTACGTTGCCGGTTCTCCTCCGGGGGTTCTTATAGAATACCGACATTGGGGTCTTTGTTGCTACCCTTCTGGAATGGGGCACAACTGCTGCTGCAAATCCCCTAGCACCATGTTACAGGGGTTTTATGGTGCAACTGCCAGCGTAACAACTGTTTAGCACAAGTGGCCTGCAACATGTTGCAGGCCACTTTGTAGAATAGCGCAAGTCGCAACTGCTGGCGTAAGTTGCTACCTGCGCCATTCTACATGGTGCAAGTGCTTTTATGCCAGGCATAACCGTTCTAGAATAGGGGCCCTAGTTTTGTTCTTCTCTTTCTTTTCTTTTAGGATTCCTCAATTTATATCTAATTTGATGATGGAGGATGGTCATTGCTGATTGCAGCATATGGCAGCTTGAAGCAGCTCCTTCTTAATTTCTTTTAAACAGTGGTATAGCTTTCTTAAAGTCTAGTTTAAAATTATGCATTGTGCATCTAAATAATTGTTCAACTGTTGTGAATACGTTTAACTAGGCTTAGCAGCTTTCCTGTAAAGTGATTTATTTTAATTTTGTGATATATGATTCTGTTTTTTTTCTATGACGTTTTGTATTACTTAATGTTTATTCATGACAACAGTGTATTTATTGGCTGTCATTTCTCTTGTACCATGCCCCCTGATGAAGACTTCCAATCTGAAGTACCAGAACAGTGAGTGGTGTGCAGTGCTTGTCTGTCACACACTCAAAATATTCTGCATTAAAGCCTTTAAATTGCTATTATTTTTTGCACCTTTTTACAGCACTTTGAACTTTAACCAATGGGTTCTTGTAGCTGTCTCCTCATAGACTGATGCACAAAAATTCAAAGTATGAAACCCAGTCTGTCTCCTTCTTCTTCCTATGTGTAAACATTCCTCAGTTCTTTAAGTGCATCTCTCCAAGCTGGTCATGTTTCTACTTGGTTCTGTGCCAACTAGCTATATAAGGTAAGAATGTTTTAAATTCTGTCATTTGGCATGCCCCCTAATTTTGAACATTTTGTCTGCTGTTGGAACATATTAATGCTCTCTGTACTATATGTGCCCTTTGAGGCTAAACATTCTACTTTATAGATGGTTCACAGGTTAGACCTTAAGTGCTCAATCCAGCCGCTGGACTGTGTAAGGCTTGGAGAGCTGTATCTCATATACACTACATTCATTATTTACAGTACTACTTAGCTGCATGTTCTACATGCAGTCTGTAACTGTGTTATGGCAAATTAGTGCCCTGTTGGCATCAGGGTACTGTTTGGGAACTCAGACCCTTACGTATCAAAACTGAAATGTACATATGGACAATTACAAGCCCCATGAATGTGTTTTTTGTTGGAAGCTCCTTGACTCAGCCCCAATCTCCCCAAGACAAGTATCATCCCTTCTCACCTCTCTCAGCTCACCTTGTTCAGCTGAGGGGTTGAGAGGACTGTGCTAAGTACTGTGGCCATCGCCTCCCCCTCATCTTACCTTGCTTAGCTGAGGGGTTGAGAATGATACTGTACAGGATCCCGTCTAACTCAAAACTTTCCCCTGCACTTTATTTTGCTCAGTCAGAGGGCTGAGCAGTTATATAACTCAAGAACCCCCTCTCCAGCTTACCTTGCTCAGCCTGATTGTCAATGGGTTTTCAGCCACTCCATCCACAGTGGCAACTGGGGACGAGGTGCCTGATGTCTTATAAGGAACATCGACTTCCTGCATTCTATTCCCTCAGGGAACCACATACAGGTGAACAAGCAACAACAATGCCTCACTGGGAAGGGGAAGAATTCACAGGTGGGGGCCATAGGTGAAACGGGGCAAAGCAGCAACCTCTGGTTATTGGAAGCATACCTTCCTTGTTTGCACCATAGGAACTTGCACAATAGGCAAGACTTGCATTTGGCATTGGCCATTTTATATGTGGCATGTCTGTCACAACCCAAATTGGTGGCTATGTACTACTGAATGCAGCTATATTAAGATTTAACTATTAAGTCACCCAATTGATATCATATGGCCCCTCTACTCTACTCTACCTGCCCCCTGCAACAACATTCAACATTGCCATTGTTGCATGTGTTCCATTGCCTACCAGGTCAAAATGTTGTACACTTAATAGCATATGACGAAACCCCAAAACTGCAACAGCGCAGTATAGGACAGTGAGAGGATGCAATACTATGAATGGTTCTGTGCATGGTACTGCACCCTCTCACTGTTGGATGTAGAGGATATTACCTCTGTTGGAATGGGCTTTTACCGAACAGCTGCCTTGGCTAGAAGGGATGAGCCACTGGCAGGGATGGAAGCAGGCACAGCATTTGGGACCAGGTTCAATTTCCAGTCCCAGATGCATCAAATTTTCCTTTTTTCACACTTTGTGTGATATTTACCTAAACCTCCCCTGGAGTTAAATATTTTAGTTACAGGAGTACGGGAGTGGAGCCCCCTGCATAAGCATAGACTTAAGCTGCGTGCAATGTATCACGCTGTTTTGGCAGCATGATATATGCACGTGGCATAATGTCTTGCAACATTATGACACCGTGTCATTCTAATAAACTGTGCCCACAGCATGCAATTCTTGATCAGGGCTGCTGTGACATGTTTTTAGTGGGATAACCTCAGTTATCATGGATCCCATTAGGACTATACAAGTACCTATGTATTTAAACTTACAGGAGTATGCCCTCCACCAGGCCATGCCCAGTAACTTTTTAATTTTGCCTGTTTCACTGATACGCCCTCCATCTAATCCATGTCCCTTGTCCATGTTTCCTTATATCTCCCAGGTCCTTAAACCAAAGATGAGCATGATAAGCAGGGTATGCTGCAAGTGTCCCAACATTCTGGTTTCAAAACCATCTGGAGACCTATGCTCTATTTGTATGGTGGACAAGGATCCCCAGACAGACATCCAGGCATCTGGATTCACTGTCGACAATGCCATGGATGACAGTGCTTCCACTGTGTACCAGAATCTGATGGTGAACATGTTTCAGAAGCTGTTGGATAGACTGGAGGCCCTGGAGGAATAACAAGTGCCCTCAAGATCCTGACAATAGGGGACCTAAGCCAAAAAAGCTGAGGAAGGCTGATACCCAAGATACGGAAGTCCAGACTAATACCTCTGACTCAGAGGAAGATGGCCACTTCAAGGAAGAGGAGGAGCCCAGGGAGAATCTAGCAGCTAGATTATGCCACTTCAACCTGATCCCAGAGATCATCAGAGTCATATGTGAGAGCTTACACTTTGACAAACCTTCAACACAGCAGGACCAAAAACTGGATCCTCTAGTGAGAGAATGAAAGAAGTCCAATGCTATCTTTCCCATCTGTAAGACCCTCGAAGACATCCTGGCAAGAAAATGGGAGGCAATGGAGCCTGCCAAAACATGAGAAAAGGGGACCTTTGAATGATGGTACCCCTTACCACAAGATAAAGAAACCACCTGGTCTGCACCACCCAGAGGTGACCCCAAGGTATCCTTGCTCAGCCACAGAAAATTGTTACTGTCAGAAATCTCATCAATATTAAAAGAACCTACAGACAGAAAGGTGGACATCACCAACAAAAAAGCACACAAAATGCTCATGATGTCCATGAGAGCCTCCACTGCTGTGATTTACACCTTGACAGCTATACTCAGATGGTTGGAGGCCATTTGACTAGACCTACATACAACCAACTCCCATGTAGCCACAATGGATTACACCACCCAAGCCATAAAATATGTGGCTGACTGCAAAGTAGACACTTTAAAAATTGCCTGTAGGGAAGCAGTGATAATTAATAGAGCCAGATGACACATCTAGCTTAAACATTGGCAGGCACATCTGGAATCCAAGATTAGGGTCCTGAAACTGAACTTCACAGGGGAAAAAACTATTCAGACAGGGACTCAAACAATTTAGCATCCCAAAAGGGGACAACAAGGACAAACAGGGTAGCCATGCAATGGTGTCTTCTTTTCAGGGTAACTGGTTCTGAAGCTGTAAACAAAAGTAAACACCCTCAAAGTCAGCAAGATAATGACAGGTGCACATTTGGCTTCAAACAGAACTACTTCACTCACAAGCTGAGTTACCAGACTAACAGGAACTGTGCAGGCCATTACTCATGCAAACTGGGGCTAAAAAACAATGCAGAGCACAAGACCTATTGTCCATGATGAGGAGACACAGGCCCAGGACTCAGATGCAATTGTAGGAAGACGACTCCAACAATTTGCTATCACATGGGCCAACACCATTTCAGACAAATGGGTCAAGGAGATCATATCAAAGTGGTATGCTATCATGTTCAATGCTACACCAAGGAGGGATTGGTTTATAAAATTACACATTGCCACAGACAAAGCAACAGTCCTCAAGGTCAGGTCCATCCTAAACCAACTCCTGCAGACCAAGGCCATAGCACCGGTCCCAACAAATGAGAAATGTTCCAGTGTCTACTCTGTCTTCTTCTTGGTGCCAAAAAAATTGGAGGCCTAATACCCATTCTGGATTTAAAATTTGTAAACAAATTCATAAGGTGTCACAAATTCAAGATGGAGACTTTATGCACAGCCATAGCATCCATCATTAAAGGGGATCTTCTAACATCCACAGATCTCAAGGATGCCTACCTGCACATCCCCATTCGGACAAACCACTACCAGTTCTGAAGATTCTGCCTCCAAGACTATAGCTTTCAATACCAGTGCCTCCCATTTGGACTAGTGTCAGCCCCACATGTGTTCACAAAGGTCATGGAAAAGTTAGCAGCCATGTTATGAGGCGAAGGCATGCATGTGATCCCCTACTTAGACAACTGGTTAATTAGAGCCAGAACAAAGACCCAAAACACAACAAGAAGGGCACAAATGTTACTCACCAGTCACAGATGGATCATCAACAATGCAAATTGTCACCTGTCACCCCATGACACTCAAACACTTGGGGGCAATTTTTTTGACACCAATAGGGGAACAGTATGGCCCTCAGAGACATCCATACTAAACTTAATTTCACACTGCAATTCCATCCCGCACTGCAGAAGGTCAATGATCTGGCAGTTAATGCAACTTCTGGGCCTCATGGAAGGATGTATAGACCTACACAACTAGGCAAGATCCCACATGAGACCACTGCAAAGACTGCTTCTGGACAACTGGTACCACACCACACAGAATTACAGCACAAGCCTGACCATTCCCCTGGCAGTGAAAACATCCTTACACTGGGGGACAAACCCATGCAACTTGCGACAAGAAGCTACAACTGACAAGAAAATCTGCAAGACACTAGAGATGCCTATGTCTTCATCTGGGTTGCAGTCATTGACAAGCTATCCATTTAAGGGAAGTGGCCCTGGTGGAGACACAACTCCCTATCAACATCCTAGAGATCAGAACAATCTACTTAGTCCTCAGACACTTCAAGGCTGAGACTATGAACCAACACATAAGAGTGCACACAGACAGCTGAGTGGCCATGCCCAACAACAACAGGCAGGGAGGAACAAGAAGCAGAATAATGACACAAGAATCAGTCTACCTAATAGTCTGGGTGGAAATACACCTGCTCCAGTCTCACAGCTGTAAACCTAGCTAGAACACTCAACACTAGAGAGGACTGGCTCACCAACAGTCCCTACAACTGGTGGAATGGCAACTCATTCCCCGAGTATACCAGGCAATCCAGAAATTATGGTGCCCATTCCAGATAGACCTGATGGCATCTGTGCTAAACGGTCAACTACCAGATTTCTTCTCCACATACAGACAGCAGGAAGCAATTAGAGTGGACTCCCTGTCCACACCATGTCATTTCCACAAGGCCTACATATTTGCACCAATCACTATGGTAGGACGGGTACTACAGAAGATTCAGGACACCTGTAGCACAATTGTATTAATCACCTCAGACTGACCGAGACAGACCTGGTACATGTCAATGAAGAAGATGCTTATCCACAGCCCAATGACTCTACCCATTGATCCAGACCTTCTACTACAAGGACCGAATCACTACGAAGATCCTCAGTCACTCAAGTTGATGGCATAGCTGCTTGAATGATGAGACTTTTGCCCATTGTTTCCTGTTTACTTTCCTCCTCCACTGTAGCAAGAGGAGCCCCACATAGTATAAAGTTCCTACCTCTGTTCTTCATTCCCAGGAGTATCACCTTACATTTAGCTACAAGGAATCTGAGAATCCAGGATTCTTACTAATCACCCACCTTAGTCAGGTCTTCCTAAAGTTGTCCAAATCTTTAAGGAAGTCCACCTCACCAACCAGCTTAGAGCCAACAGTGAACTTAAGCAGCCTGCCAAATACCCCAGCTTCAAAATGGTTGATAAAATGACAAACAAAAGTGACCTCAGCACTGATGCCTGATGGGTGCCACTAAGTACATCTCTCCACTTGAAGTAGTGCCATCTACCATACCGCTATGTTTCCTACCCCCAAGTTAGCAATCCATTTTGTGCATGCATCATGCATATAATACAGTCTACCATAATAGTGTACTTTGTCCAAAGCATGTCATGTCCACTGTATCAAAAGGCTTGCTGAGGGTCAGGTAGATTCTGTCTATTTTCCTGCCCCATCCACCTCTCTGGTCTTTCTCTTAAAGATGGTGATCAGGCAGGTTTGACATAATGGCCCCTCAGAAAGCCATGATGAGAATGGCAATAACATTGTCCTCATCCAAGTGGTACATTATTCTGTCCTTGATAATCACTTCCAGGATCATGCTATCAGTGATGTCAGGTTGAGCATCCTGTGGTTACTGAGTATGACCTAGTCCCCTTCTTGAAGATGGGAACTACATTTGCCCAGATCTTGAAAGTAGTCCTGCTAATTGCTCCATTTTGACCTTAGGGTGTACCATATAAGCAGATCTGGCTTGATCTTCACCAGGTAGTTTGCAACCAGGCTGGACTTGATGTCCACAGGCTGCATTATGGTTACTCCCGATGCAAAAGGCATCAATAATGAGCCCTATTCAACTATGAGCAGCCTCATAGTGAGCAACATGTATTCATTCAGCACCTCAGTTATTTCCTCTGGCTCTCTCACTGGTTCCTCCCTTCATTTCTCTACTTTCAGAGGCTCAGTCCCCTACATTACTTTCCTCCTTCACTATGTAATAGAAGAAGATGTTATTTTTTTTCTTCAACTCCTCTTGCTATCCTGGCATCCAGTCACTATTTAGCTTTCTTAATTTTAGCCTCACATTCCCTCAAGGCTGCTCTGTACTCTTTTTTTGGCCCAGAATTAATCTGCCTCCTTTTAGTGGTCATAGACTTTAATTTTGTTCAGGATCTTGCCTTGGGTCCATTTGAGCTGAAGGGCACTTTTTGTAAATTTTCCCCTTATTGCTTACAGGGATGCAAAGCTTTGTTGCCAGTATGTGTAATCTCTTTAACAAATCTGGCATGAGCTTTCCATTACCCACCACATGTAGCTGCTCCAAATCCTTGGACATTGTCTCCTACATCTTGGCATAGTTTGCCTTTCTGAAGTTTTATTCTGGTAGTTGAGACCTGGCTAGTCTTCTCTGTTACCACGGAGGAGGTTACCTTGTCTTGGTCACTGCATCTGACTGGTTTCTTGAAATTCACAATGGAGATGATCCTGTCCCCATTAAACAAAAACAAAAAGAAAAATTATATTTCCCTATTTTATTCGGTCTGTCATGTGGAAAGGCTCCCTGTGAAACATTATTGATTTATTTATTTGAACAAGTCAGATTTACAACCTTTGAGTCAGGTACTCATTTACAAAGGCACCTCATCACGGAGGGGGCAAGACAATAGAACATTGTGCAGATACAACATTAGACAACATTACTGGTGCAGACATTGAACACAGAATATACTTAGTTACATATTGGTATAAAATACAGAGTTACAGTTAAAGATGTACAATTTCTCTGGAGTTGCAGTAGAATACATCCTTGTATAAACCTAAGGGGGTAGGTAAAAAGGGGTAGGGGAAGATGGATCAGCAGTCCAGGGGACCTTGTTGAGATTAGGGGGGCCAGGCAGGGAAAGGTCCTGCAGTAGGATTGGGGGCAGGGTTAGTTGCACCTACAGCAGTGGACATCAAAGAGATGGTTCCAGAGAGCAGTTTTGAAGGGACCAAGTTTGGCAGTGTTGGTGATGCAGGTAGGGAGGGAGTTGAACCAGGTGGGGGCTCAATAAAAGAAGGACCTCTAGGCAAGGGAGGTCTTGGTTCTGGGCACTATGAAGGTGGCTTTAACAGAGCTGTGGGTGGAAATGGATAAGGAAGACTATGGTAGGGAGGCAGAGACTCCAAGTGGGAGAGTCCAAGCAGGGATTTCTTAGCAAGAAGACAGGTCTGATACTGCAGACGTTCCTCAAAGTTGAGCAGGTTGGCAGAGGAATAGAGAAGGCAGGTGTGGGTGGAGCTGGAGGCTCCGGTCAGGAGTCTACAGGCCTCATTGGTGGAGAGCTGGATTTTAGAGAGGGCTGTGTTACCAGCTGCAGCATAGATGGGCAAGCCGTAGTCCACTAGGTACAGAACAGAGTAGGTGATGGCCAGCCAGAGGGCAGTGAGAGGCAGGCGGTCCCTATGGTGATAAAGTAGGCCAATCTGAGAGTTTATGGCAGAGGAAAGAGCATTGATGTGGGTGTGGAAGGTGAGGGCAGTATCGAGAGTGATGCCTAGGTATTTGTATGTGGGCACTTGCTCTAATGGGAGCTGAGAGTTAGGGGTAATCAGGAGGGGGCACTTCTAGCTTTATTTTGGTGGTGAGAGAAGAGCATTAATTTGGTTTTCTTAATGTTTATGACTAGCCTGTGATCAAGAAACCGCCTTTCTGTTTGGTTGTAGGTGAGTTGAAGGGATAATTGGAGAGTGGAGGGATCTAGGTGTGAGGCAAAGAGAACTGCATCATCTGCATAGAGGAGCATCTTGCCATTGCAGGAGCTGGGGAGAGTGTTGAGGTAGAGACTGAAGAGAATGGGACCCAGGATTGAGCCCTGTGGGACCCTGAAGCTAACAGGTTGAATGTTGGAGACGGAGACATTGACTTTTACCCGCTGGGATATAGCAGAGAGGTAGTTGGAAAACCAGGCAAGGGGACCAGCAGAGAAACCAAGTTAGTGAAGAGAGTTGAGTAGGAGGGGGTGACAGACAGTGTCAAAGGCATTGGAGAGGTCAATGAACACTGCACCGGCCCAGTTACTGGAGTCAAGAGCAGAGTGCAGGTACTGGGAGAACTTCAGGAGAGCAATGGTTGTACTGTTTCCTGGGCAGAAGCAGTGCTGCTCTGGGCACATAATGTCATAATCAGCCAAGTACTCAGATAGTTGGATAGACACCACTTTTTCGAGGGCTTTGGAGAGTGGGGGGAGGATGGAGATTGGCTGATAGTTGCTGGGGGAGGACTGATCACCGCTCTTGTGTATTGGAGTGATTTCAGCAGTTTTCCATGCACTGGAAACTGTCCAAGGCATAGGGACTGGTTGAGTAGGTCCACCAGGGGGACTAGGACAACGTCCAGGACCAGCTGGAGGATCCTGGAGTCAAGGGGTCACTGCTGGGGTTATTACTACTAAGGACTTTTAGCATGTGTGGCTGAGCTTCATGGGGGGATACGGTGCACAAGTAGAAAAGGGGGCGATGCAGGGCAGTGGGGAGTGAAGAGGGGATTGGATCAAAAAAGCTGCTGGGGAGGAAAGAGGTTAGATCAGAGACAGTGGTGTTGAGACAGTCAGCTATAGGTAGTGGATCAGAGGAGGCAGCTCCATCGATGGTGAGCTGAGATGGTGGAGGGAAGCGGGTCTTCCCATTTAGTTCTTTCATGCTATCCCAGAAGGTCCTGGCTGAGCCCCAGGTGGAGGTGAGGGTGGCCTGGTAGTGCTCTGTCTTGGCCCATCTGATGGCCCAGGTGCACTTATTGCACTCTGCATTGTAGGCTTGTCTGTGAGATGGATTGCCTGAATCTACAGCGATTCACCAGAGATTATCCCTATTCTTAAGTTTCTGGATGAGGGAAGGGGTGATCCAAGGGGTGTTGCATTTCTTTTTATGGATTCTGGTGGGGGGCAAGAGGTCATAGGCCTTACAGAAGGCACTTGTGAAGAAGTCAAGAGCTGAGCTGATATCAGGGGCATGTTGGATGGGGACCAATCTAGCTGGACTAGGTGCTGTTTCAACTTTTTTAGGCCACCAAGGCATAGCCACCAGCACAGTTTAGCCTGGGATACTGGGTTTGGAGAGGAGGATGAGCAGGTACCAATGACTGGGGAGTGATCACTAAATCAGTCAGGGAGGACAGTGATGTCACAGATTTTAAAGGGGTAGTTTGATAAGATAATGTCTAGGAGGGTGTTGGTTCCACTGGATCAGTTTAACCTGGTGGACTGTGAGACTAGTTGGGACATATCTAGGGCAGCAAAGGAGTCCATGGTTTGGGAGGTGGCAGAAGCAAGCCAGTTAACATTAAGATCACCAAGGATGATTTGCTTGACTTTGTGTGGGGGGGATGTGAGGTAGTCGATGAGGAACTGGACTGCTGAGTTCTGGTTTCTTGGGGGTATGTAGGAGACAGTGAGAAAAAGAGGTCCTCTGGTGTGGTCAGGGATTACTTTTAGTGTGAGGGCTTGGGCACCATAGTCAAGTTTTGGAGCAGGGAGTGCATAACCTATTAGAGTGTCCCACATGAATATTGAACACCCACCACCGTGTTTGCCTACATGGTCTTCCCTGAATAAGGTGTATCCAGGGAGGGAGGGAGATAACAGAGTCAGGGGTGGACTTAGAGAGCCAAGTCTCTACCAGAGCAAGAATATCAGGTTGATGCTTGGTGACCCAGCACTGGAGAGTAGCAGTTTTCTTTAAGAGGCTACATATGTTAAGGGATGCAAGGTGGAGACCAGTAGTGGTACAGGATTTGGTCGGGCTGGCAGATAAAGGTTCAGGATTGGGGTGTACATTCCCAGACAGTAAGAGTAGCAATGTGATTATTCTAATTAGGGGATGGTGCCAGCAGGGACCCATGGTTCGGTGCCCGGGTGAGGACCTGGTGATAAGGATGCAGGGGATAGGTAGAGGATGAAGAGTGGGTATGGCAGGGAACTGGTGGGTTCAGGGTGGGCCCAGGAGGGGGGGGGGTGGGGCTGTAGGCAGGGGGTTGGTGTTGGGGAGCTGGGTCATACTAGGGTAACTTGGGGGTGAGGTGTCTGATGTAGTGGGTGGGAGCTCAGGTCGGGGGAGGTTTAAACCAGGAGGGTAAGGGTGAGAAGACCTAGCAAGGGCATGCGAGTGCCCATAGTTCTATGCATATAGTGAAAGATAAGAGTGATAGCTGAACTTCAGTGAGGGTGACTGCCACTGTAGAGTAGTGATAGTGTTACTGACTTTAGTGCAAGAGGTCCCAGGTTCGAGTACACCAGGGAGAGGGTGTCTAAGAGCCTTGTGGAGGAGATGTCGGTGGTTACCCAGGGGCAGGATAGGGCTGGGTTTGGAGAGGAAAAGAGAGGAGAAATAGCAATTTAGGTTTGATCTTCTTAGGAAGGGAGGGTGTGGTTTCAGGGGATAGAAAACCAGCTGACTGTGGGATTCCAGTGGGAGAAGTTCCTGAGGGAGAAGTTCCTAGACAGAGACTATATAATAAACTGTCAGAGAACAGGGACGGTAGGGTGGGCAAAAAATTAAGTGAGAGCAGGCTCTGGCACAAAGGTCCCTCTGTGGGCAATTAGCTTGATTTAGAAAGCAGCTTAAGGAGGGGGAATAAAAACTAATACTAAAATATTGAGTTGCTCAGGCTCACACAAAGTTCTGAGAAATGGTGTCATTACCTAGTAAATATTCTATTTCTGTAACTTAAAGAGTTTAAATTTTCTCCAAAATTTTCTTTCAATATTTGTTAAAGCTGTCACTGCACTCCAACTGCTCTAGCGTTTTTAGGAACATATTACATCATGATTTTCTAATATGTTTACTGTTTTCTAAAAATGAGTATTGCCTTCCTAAGCAAAAGCTTTCCTCACTACTGTGTTAATAGTACATTGATTTAAAGCTGTTTCAACTGTTCAACAGGAAACTATTTATAAAATTGTTTGTTGCTTCTGTTGGATATTTATCCCTTCAGGTTTAGATAGCATTTGAAGTGTTTTCATTAGTTGATCATTTGGGTGAAATATAATTATTGATTTACAATTTTTGTCTATTATTCATATTCTTAACAAATACTATGTTATCTTAAATTGTCTATGCTTTTCTCTGCAATCTAAGTTATTCATATTTTGAAGACTTGTACATTGGCTGCCTCAGCCAATTGAAAAATATGCATACAGATGTTTGTTTTTCCCATTTTATGAAAAATGATCTTGTTTTGCTAGGATCAAAATTTTGTTCCCACCTGAGAGTATGTCAAAAAAACCTGCTGAATTTCTCTGTTGAAAACTATTGTATTCCTTACTTCTGACAAGACAGTAGGTATATTGTGAGAAAGAAAGAAAGAAAGAAAGAAAGAAAGAAAGAAAGAAAGAAAGAAAGAAAGAAAGAAAGAAAGAAAGAAAGAAAGAAAAATATTAAATCATTTCAATATATTAAGAATGAAAGCCTTCTTTTTAATATGTATTGCATTTTTATTTGGCCATGAAAACTTCCACTTAGCTTGTGTGAATAACTGCCATGACAGTATACTTTTACAGTACATGCTTGTACTAGACAGTAGGTGAAATTTGTTCTTGTACTCGACTGTCAGTTAAAAGTTATAGTTTTGTCAGGGAATAACCTATTTTTCCAAAGCAAATCTCTGATACACAAATGCTCAGTAATCGATTCCAGCATCACCACTGTATGTTTCCAAGGATATAACTTTTGAAGCTATTATAAATCATCCTGTAAGTTATTCTCTACAAGTAACATAGTTTGCCAATGTATATACATGAATATGTGTTTTTAAGCATTAGCAGCATTCATGTACCAAAAAAAAACCTAAGTATTTATTTTAAAAACAGTCCAAAGTTGTTGTTTTGTTTAGTATGCAATTCTGTAGTGAGAAACATGTTATTTTTTTCAAAGGGGAATTTACAAATAAAACATGACTTTTATTTACTATGAGAGCCTAGGTTAATTTTCTATCACCCAGTAGCATGAGCAGAAAATAGTTTCTTAATTGTTTTAGGCTATTAAAGCATTCTTCAAGCAACTTAAAAATTAAAAAACTTATTTTGCAGAAATTATTTCTGTCAGCTACCAGCAAATAGGTTATATAATACTCACTAAAATGTTTTAAATAAAACATTGTATGGGCTTTTTGAATGCTCTAATTTGTTGCAAGCTCTTGTTGCATCTAATATTTGAGGCAAAGAGTTGAAATGTGTAATCAGAATGCTTCATCCCTACATTCAAAGGACAGCCACTAAATCACTGCTCTGTGTTCTACAGTTCATTATTGTATTGCCCTTAATTACAAATGTTCTCCCTTTTTTCTCATTCAATAAATGCAACATTTTGGAAACAAATTATCATTTAAGACAGTGTGGGTCAGATATTCAAAACTTCGCCTCGGGGCTAAATTAACACTGCCCGGCCAGCAAACTTAGCACAGAGCACAAAGCAAGCTATATTCAAAAGGAATAGCCTGGGGCAAACAGCTCCGGAATATAGCATGGAAATGAGGCTGGGCAAACTGGGCTAGGAGTGCAGGGCAAACTTAGCCCTGGAATAAGACAGCTCTGAGTATAGCAACCAGGAAGTGCAAACCACAACAGCAACACAGTGCACAGCAACATGAAGGTAGGTAGAGGTGAACTATGTGGCCAATGTGTGTGCCAGCAAATGTGTGGACCCAGTACAGCTACAGACAGCAGTGAATGTGAAAGTACAGTTTTCAAAACTGTATAATATTCTCCGAACTATTTGCGTAGCGCTAACATGTTTGCACGGGTTTAGCGCAACCGGGAGATGCTAACACCATGTCTGAATAGGCGAAAGACATTTCAGTGACACAACAAGTCCGAAAACAATTTGGATTAAAAAAAGACACTGTGCAGTATTTTGGGAGTGACTGGTCGGCCGATGATGCTTTGAATTCATCTGGTTGGAAACGGGATGAAAAAGGAAAATGGGTTTCTGACCCCAATTGGAATGAGGACGTTTTGTTTGGGCCTACAACAGGACATGAAAGGGCTGCAGCACAAACCCTGAGCTCAGGTAAAACTGTTTCTGATAAAAGGATCCTATAAAAGTTACTGCACAGATTTTAGATGATGACACCCAGGCCTCTACAGTGCCTGGCCCATCAGGGGGTAGGGGGGATGTGAAGTCAAGTTGCACTAATATTGCATGTTTTACTGCTGAGCAAGAACAATCTAAATCTCAAGATAATAATAATGATATGCAAAAAAAACCCTCTCACGTCAGAACTTTTTAAGAATAAACTTGAGCAGGCCCCTAGAAGAAATGCTGTCAGGTTAAGGTATAGGGGAGGGCAACCAGAGCACCCAGACAGATACTATGTTGCAAAACATCTATTGATGGGATCCATGAAATTCATGCCAGCAGAGGTTTATGCTCTAATTCATATATCAGGGGAAGATATCTTTGATGTTAGCTTTAAAACTAACATCAGCCTTGAGAGATTCTGGGAAAGTATAATAACCTTAAGCAGACACCTCTTTGGACACCCTTTTATGCTATTCCCCTTACTAAACCCCAGATAAGATATATTTCCATCATGTTCAGAAATGAAGGAGTGAACGTTAGTGATATATATCACTGGTTGCAGAAATGATGTGATAATCTTGGACCCCCAGAGGCAATTATGGATACAGAGGGATTTTGGACGGGAGGGTGCAGATTTAAAATAAAATTATTCCAAGTCAATTCAGAAATTATCCTCCTCCCCAATAGCTTCTTCTTAGGCAAGGACAGGGGTGTTTGTTTTTATGGGGGCAGCCTAGGGCATGTTATAAATGTGGGGCTAAGACTCATCTGAGCAGCACCTGTGATATGCTCAAATGCTCCTTATGTGGGGGTAAGGCCTACCCACTGATCTATGTGACAATATATTCCAGTGCAACCTTTGTGATGATAAAGGTCACGCCTTTCACCAGTGTCCTTGGGCTAAAAGAAACAGAACTGAGGGGTGGGACCAAGATAACCTGATCGATAGAGCCCAGGAGAAAAGAAGCCACTTCTTTAATGAAACTGCTGGCAGGGATAAATCTCAGAATGCTGCACCTCAAGAAAATACCCTTGGGGAGGCTGTTACTGATGCCCTGACAACTGCTGACCCCCTCCCTAGGAATGAAAAAAAAATGGGGAGACCCATGATAATCAAGAAGGTAGAGAGATGTCCCAGTTCTCTAGGGATGGGAAAGCAAGTATTAGTATGCCATCCCTTTGAAGTTGCTAAAGCCAGGAGATTTACTAGGGTGTCTGCTAGACAGCATCCCCCCTCCCCCCTCCCCCTGCCCCTACCCCTCTCAGGATGGAAAATCCTTTTTCCCCTTTACAAGTAGACATGGGAGTATCTGAGTTAGAGTCTGATGCATCACATAGGTCTGATATAATCACTGAAGAGGAGGAAAGTAAGACTACAGAACTGGCTAAGGAAAGGAAAGGTAAAAAAGGTAAAAAAAGGAAAGCTAAAGCTAGTCATGAAGAAGGTCCCTGAATATAAGGAGTTTGTACCAAACATGCTTTTTATATACATAACGTATGGCCTCTATTCATGTTGCTTCACTTAATATCTGTAGTTTGAAACACTACAAAAAGCAATTATCTGTATTAGCCCATTTGGGACAACCTGCTGTAGACATCATCTTTGTCCAAGAAACTAGGCTATCCTCCATTGTTGATGTAAATCAGGTTAAGAGGAATTGGACATGGGGTCCTTCCTTTTGGACCTTTGGCACAGATACTGCTGATGGAATAGGAATTTTATTTAAAACCCCTAATTTCAGAATATCTAGACTTATTGATGTACATCCTGGGAGGGCTGTGGCCATAGACTGCACGTACAAAGAAGTTTCTTTTTGCCTTATTAATCTTTATGCCCCCCAGACCAAATCTGCTAGAATTGATCTTTTTGAGGAAATAAAACTGTATTTATACAGACAGATGAACATTATATGGGAAGGGGACTTTAATTGCAGTTTGGATCTGAAATATGCAGGTGACATAATCAAAAAGGTATACTGTGACACGCATGCCTTAAAACAAATCATGCTGGATACAGGATTATCAGATACATACAGAACTCTGAGGAAAAATGATGTAGGGGCAACCTATTTCAGACACATCTATGCTACACGCATTGATTACGTTCTAGTGTCTAAATATGTAAAACCCTATAAAATAGAAGTTAAGCCCACAGAATTCTCTGATCATTGTATATTATTAGGATCTCTAAGTCTAGCAACAGTACCCCCAAAGATTTATTCCCATATACACAGATGGAGGCTGAACATCTCCTTATTGGAATCAACTGAATGTCAGAAACAGGTGGAAGTTCTTTTTGGTGCCAGAATCTCGACCCTGTGTCTTTATGATAGCATTCCGGAAGTATAAGGAAACACCGAAGGAGCAGGACAGAGAGCTGTATCAGTTAAGGCAGAAGGAAGCAGGGAGGGAAGTCAGAATAGCAAAGGTCCAAACTGAGGAAAAGATAGCCAACTCAGTTAAGAAGGGGGATAAAACCATTTATAGGTACATCAGTGAGCTTAGAAAGACAAAGGGAGGGATAGTGAGGCTGAATAGAATGAACGGTGGGTGGGCAGAGGGGACAGTGAAAAAGCAGGGATACTGAACGAATATTTCTGCTCAGTATTCACAAAAGAGGAGGGGGAAGTGCCTAATCCAATTAACAGAAGCACTCTTGATAGGGGAGTCAATCCCAGTCCTTTCACAGAAGAAAGGGTTCTGCAAGAACTCCTAAAACTGAAGGTGGACAAAGCAATGGGTCCTGATGGAATTCACCCCAGAATTCTAAAAGAATTGAGGAACTAGTGAAACCACTGCCTACTCTTTTTAATAAATCATGGGAGGATGGCGTGGTACCTGAGGACTGGAGGAAGGCGGATGTGATTCCCCTTCACAAAAGTGGGACCAAGACAGAGGCAGGGAACTACAGACCTGTCAGTCTGACCTCTGTAATAGGGAAAGTGATGGAGTAACTTCTGAAGGAAAGAACAGTTGAGTACCTAGAGGCCAGTGGAGCACAGGACCCAAGGCAGCATGGGTTCACAGCGGGAAGGTCATGTCAGACAAATCTAATAGATTTCTTTGACTGGGTGACCAAAGTAGTAGACCAGGGAGGGGCTGTGGACATGGCATACCTAGACTTTAGCAAGGCATTTGACACAGTCCCACACAAAAGATTAATAGTCAAATTAACTAGCCTGGGAGTGGGTCCCAGGGTGGTAGCCTGGGTAAAACATTGGCTGCACAACAGGACACAGAAGGTAATTGTAAATGGAGTCCACTCTGAAGAAAGAGGGGTTACTAGTGGGGCACATGGGTTCAGATTGGGTCCAGTCCTTTAATGTCTTCATCAGTGACATTGCAGAGGGACTGGAAGGAAAAGTTTGCTTTTTTGCAGATGACACAAAGATCTGCAACAGGGTTGATACACAAGGAGGCGTGGAAAGGATGAAAAGGAACTTGGCAAGGTTGGAGGAATGGTCAGAAGTATGGCAGCTAGGATTCAATGCAAAGAAGTGCAAAATAATGCACCTGGGAAACAAGAACCCGGGGAAGAATACACAATGGGTGGGGAGGTAGTAACAACAACAAAAAGGAAAGGGACCTCGGGAATCATATCAGATGACCTTAAGGTTAGCAAGCAATGTGAGAAGGCAGTAGGGAGGGCTGGGGGTACACTGGGATGTATACGGAGAGGCATCAGCAGCAGAAAACAGGAATTTGTTATCCCTCTGTACAAACAGTTGGTGAGACCCCATCTGGAGTACTGTGTCCAGTTCTGGAGACCCCATCTCCCCAAGGACATAGAAAGGATAGAGGTAGTCCAGAGGAGGGCAACTAAAATGGTGCAGGGTCTGCAAGAGAAGCCATATGAGGAGAGACTAAAGGAGCTTAATATGTATACCCTTGAGGAAAGAAGGGAGAGGGGGGACATGATAGAAACTTTTAAGTACCTCAGTGGAATCAACAAAGTCCAAGAGGTAGCATCTTTTCAGAAAAAGAGACTTGCAAGAACAAGGGACACAATTTAAAAGATAGAAGGAGGGGCGGTTCCAGGGGCAATGTGAGGAAGTATTATTTCACAGAGAGGGTAGTGGATGCATGGAACAGCCTTCCTGAGGAGGTTGTGGGTCTAAAACTGTGGGAGAATTCAAGAATGCATGGGACAGACATAAGGCAATTCTTGTGGGGGGTAGGCAGAAATAGGCTGTTGGTTAACTAGGATCTGCGGCCTGTCCTGTAGGTAGGGAAATGGGCAGACTAGATGGGCCAAGCGGTCCTTATCTGCCGTCAAAGTCTATTTTTCAATGTTTCTATGTTTCTATGATAATCTTTGGGACTGGTGGACAGATACAAAAAAATATTTAAAATCTCCATTTTTATCATTTGGTAAACATTCTGCAAACTCAAGCTATATTAAATATTTAGACTATAGAAATCATTTATACAGACTTATGTCTTTCCCACCAAAGGACCACATGAAATATAAAATGCAAATTTTGGAAATAAAAAAGCAAATGAAAATCTATCAATATGACAGAGCAAAATCATTGGACATGGAAATGAGATTTTGCACAAATAATCAGCCAGCTTCGGATCCCTACAAGGCGTGCAAACAACGATGGGATAAAACCATTATGGAAGGTTTACTTACATCGGACAATCAGCTGATGTACACCAAACTAGCACTAGTGCAACAAAACTTATATGAAAATGTTTCCCAAAACCCCTTATAAAAGGGTAGTGTACAGAATTTTTTAAATGCACCAATACCCCATTTGAGCCATTATGCTGGTGAGGCATTGGTAGATCCAATTACCTCTGAAGAAGTTTGTGGGGTAATTAAAAAGTTAAAGACAGGAACCTCACCAGGAATAGATGATCTCTCTAATAACTTCTATAAAAAATATGAAGTTTTTTTGAGTTCTGTACTGGCAAATATTTTTAATTTTATGTTACAGTCAGAATTTAAGTGTACAGATTTTAGTACAGCTCTCATATGCTACATATTTAAAAAGGGGGATAAGAAGAAACTATCTAACTGGAGACCCATCGGCATCCTTAATAATGACTATAAGATTCTGGCAAAAATTCTGAACAATAGATTAATAACAGTAGCTGAAACTTTAATTGATACGGCCCAGACATGCGCTATCCCTGAACGTAAGATCCAACATAATCTCTTCATTTTACGAGAGCTCTGTGAAGCCTGTACATCTCAAAATCTTAAAGGCTTTATAGTTGCAGTAGATCAGTCTAAAGCATTTGATCAAGTTGAGCACCATTTTCTATTTAATGTACTAGAGACATATGGGATCCCAAAAACATTTGTGGATTGGATAAAAATATTATATTCTAATGCTAATATTATTCCAACAGTTAATGGTTTATTTGGTGGGGATGTTCCTCTTTTAAAAGGAGTATGGCAGGGCTGTCCGCTAAGCCCCTTACTTTATACCTTTGCTCTAGACCCAGTCATCCATAGAAACATAGACTTTGACGGCAGATAAGGACCGCTTGGCCCATCCAGTCATCCGACAGATAAGGTGGGATAAACAAATTATTGGTCTGGCTCCTCATCAGACTTTAACTCCAGGAAAAGTAACTGCATATGCAGATGATGTTACTCTCGTTGTTCAAAACATCAGCTCCATAGAAAAGGTGATCAGCACCTTTGCTGCCTGTGCACATTTCTCTGGTGCTAAATTGAATAAAGACAAAAGCACTATTATAGTCCTGAATAAGCCAACCACTATGATCAGAGATGTAAGTGGAATCAGCATCTCCACTGTGCCACAAAACATTTTAGGTATATGGGTAGGTCCTGGTGATATGGCCACCTATAATTGGGAAAAACAAATCAACATAGGTGAAAAAGTTTGCCTTTGGAAAACATGGAAGTTTGGAAAAAAAAAGCGTGTACAAATTATCAAGAAATTTATTATTCCTATTTTTCTATATGTCAGTTATATTTATGCCCTCCTGGTACACTTGGAGACTAGACTTTTTAGTATTTTCTTCCAGATGCTCTGGCGCAGCAGACTCAATCCAGTTAAGAGGGTCGTTACTTACCTACCACGGAGGAAAGGGGGGCTTAATATGATAAACCCAGTGGTATTTTTTCATTTCATTTTTTTATACAGTACCTTTAAATGTGCTTGGGAGACAAATGGGTCACTTTGGCAGTCTTGGATACAGTGGGCCCTACAGAAATATTTTATAAAATGGGTTGATACCCCCCAAACTGTTGTCACAATTTGCAGTTCCAACCTATGCTGGTCCTTCAGTTAAAAAATTACACCAATGGAAAATAGAGAAACAGACATTGATGGCGTTAAATAGGAAAGGTTTCTATTCACACATAGTTCACAATGTACAGCAAGTGGCTTTAATTTTCCCTGAATGTACCCCTGCCAAAATGAATTGGGCCTTAAATAAACTTAATGACAGCAGAATCCCTGTTAAGGTATGGGACATTGTCTGGTTATGTTCACAGGGAAAGTTAGGTGTGAGAGGTAATCTAAAACACAAACCCATAGCTGAACGGTATTGTCCTAAATTAACGTGTGTGAACATAGAAGAAAGTATTTTTCATTTTTTCTTTGATTGTCCTTCTAGCAATCAGGTGTGGGCAGAACTGGCCGATAAATGGAAACTGCCCTTTTTTACAAGAGTCTCGTATGCTACTTTAATACTTGGAGATTGCTCTGGTTTTTGGAGAATCTTTCACAAAAGTACTCTACATGTATTTTACGCTGCCATTCAATACTTTTTATGGCAAGCACACTGTCAGTATGTTCTGCAGCAAGCTTCAAACACTGTGATAATTATGCAGATAGAAGCTGAAATGATTAGAGTAAAAGAACTTGATACACAGAGATTTATACAGGATAAAGTGGCCCATTTATGGAGACACTTCAAAATGTTCACTTAACAGAATATTTAGCCTTAGTTTTAGTATGCTAGTTTAAATACAGAGTAATGTGCGGGGATCCCCTTTGTTAGGTTTTTTTTTTTTCCTTTTTTTTTCTCTCTGATATGAAATGTTTAATACCTTTTATGATCATGATGTATACCTTCTATGCAATGTTTCTTATTTTTTGTGTTTTCTTCCTTTGTACAATTTCTAGTATGATATATGAATACTGTGATGTAATGTTTATGTTTCTTAATAAAAAATTCTCCTACTCTTTTCGATAAGTGCCATGAGATCTTTAACATCCACCTGAACTACCACCAATCCAGGCAGATGGGACCTTGGTTTAACATCTCATCTGAAAGACGGCACCTCAGAAGTGCAGCACCCCTCTCATGCTGCACTACAGTGTTAGTACTGGGATATTAACCCAAGTGCCAGATGTGGGAACTGAACCCACGGCCCTCTGATCTCCCGGCCTCAGAGGTGAGTGTGCTACCTACTGAGCAACTGACACTGCCAAACATATGACATATGATGGCAGAAAAGGGCCCAAAGGCCCATCCAGTCTGCCCACCCTACCTAACTACTCTGCAGTGATCTTAGTGCCGACCCTCCTTAGTTTTTGCCACCCCTTTTCTAACTAATCACATACAGAGTTTCTATCCCTCCCATCCCAGTTTGAAGCTGCTCACTGATTTAGGCAGTACTGTACCACTTTGCAGCTTGTTCTACTTGTCCACCACTCCTTCAGTGAAGCAGTGCTTGTGAATGCCCCTTTAATATCTCCCCCTGCAAGTTTCTGAGAGTTCCCCTTGTCTGTGTATTTGAATTCAAAGGTTTACATCCTGTGCAGGTCAAAGGTTTCCACCAGGCCCTTTACTGACTTGCATTGTTGAAGAAAACAAATATAAAATTAATTATTTCAATCTTTCAAGTTACAATATATATATATATAATAGAATTGACAAATACAGAGTGCTGAATAAACATACCAGGCAGCATATTTGAGCTCAAGGGTTTACATTCCATGCAAGTCAAAGGTTTCCATCAGATTGATTATTAATTTGCATTGTCAAAGAAAAAAATTATAAAACTCATTCTTTCAGTCTTTCAAAGTGCCATATATAAGAGCATTAACAAATACAGAGTGTTAAATAAACATACTTTACAATACTTGGGCAAATCTCTACATTTGGTCACCTTCAAAGAGTTTAGGGGTTACTCTGCAAGTAGCATCATATACTAGACATACAGTAGAAATACATAAAAAGAAGTTGTTAGCAGAAAAAGGCTCTGTGTCCCGTCATGTGTGCCTAGCCCTACCTATCTAATGTTAATTGTGTGACCTCTATTGTCTTTTACTCCTTCTCACCTCATTCCTTTTGTATCACACTGAATTTTTATTTGCAGGTGTAGACCTATGTATTTTTGCTGTGTGTTGTTACTTTCTTTATGTTGTACCTCCATAGTCTGTTCTCAGTGCCATTGTTGCAATGTGAGTATGATGTGCGGTTTCTGTTCACATAATATGTACCCTAGTAAAGTATTCATAGCCAGCATCTGTACCACCTGAACAATTTTTACTGCTGGGGTCATTACAAATTTTCTTGGAGTGTTATATATATTTTGTTTGCTGTGGGTGTTGTTAGCCCATATTGTGGGGCAAGCGCATGTTCAGATGTGCTTTGTACTGTCAGCAGGAGCATTAGGATTGCTGGCAGGAATTTCAATGTCTCAACGACATGGGTGAACCATCTTTTGATCCCCTGACAATGTCCCCTCTCTCAAGACTTAAATTTTACTTCGGGTACATTATATCTGATGAAGATTTTAAATTGCTGTCTTTGCTGAGAGAGGATACTGCTAAGGGAATTAATCTAGAACACCTTTTGCTTAAATCCTGTGCTGATATTTTGGCCCCTTTATTAACTCACATTTTTAATCTATCCCTTATCACCCAAACTTTTCCCTCAGCATGGAAATGTTCTTTAGTCATCCTCATGAATAAAAGTAGGGACAAAACTCCAGTATAAAATTACTACCCAATTTTCCTGCTCTTTATAATTTCAAAATTTATGGAAAAAAAATCTATTCTGTCAGATTTCTGACTATCTTGCCAATTATCAGATCCTTTCCAATTTTCAGTTGGATTTTGACCAAATCACTCCACCCAAATAGCATTGATTGATTTTCATAATTTCATCTGTAGGGTTTTGGATAAAGGATATCTTGTTGATTTTGTTGATTCTGTTTTTTTTCATCTGTCTAAAGCCATTGATGTGATCAACCACTCATTGCTATTAGTTCATCTATTTTCTTATGTTTTTTTCCACAAATGCCATCACCTGGTTTTTATTTTACTTACACGGGAGAACTCAATTTGTGTTCTGAGATGGTTACCTTTATTCTCCTCTCCCCAATTACCTCTGGGTTTCCTCAAGGGTCTACACGTGTTACTATTTGTTTCAATGTTTTTGTAGATCCCCTACCCTCTGTTGTAGACCACTGCCCAGTCCAACATTTTGCTGATGACAGTGTCCTTCTTTTTTATGCTCATAAGAACCCATGTTCTCTTTTCTCAATTCTCCAGGATGATTTAGACAAAATTGGGAATTGTTTTTTTTTTCCTATAACCTTTTTCTTTTAAATAGTAAAAAGACTCAAACCATGCTGTTTGGATCTCAGTAAGCTGTCTAATTGGCCAATTCTTCCTTTTCTGTCACTTTAAATAACAACCCACTCGAGCTTATAAGTGAATTTAAATATCTTGGTCTCACTTTCCAGTCCTGCTTGACCTTTAAAACTCATATTGAAAAAAAAAATGTAAAAGTCTGTCAATGCCTACATCACTCAAAATGTGCCAGCCATTGTCTGTCAAGCTTGGATCATAAACACAGTATTACCCAAGCCATTCTCCCTATTCTAAATCATGGTAATGCAATTTACCTGCTTTTAATCTTCTACCATTGAATACTATTTATTACCAGCTGTTAGGGTTTATTTTAAAATCTAAATGGGATGGACACCAGTGTACCCCATTGCATCAATTAAATCGGCTGTTTCCTCCTCCAGGCATTCTTTCCATTGGTTATCCCTTATTTACAAAACCCTGTGCAAACAGATCCCCACTTACCTATCTGAAAGGCTTATAGTTCCCATCCACAAATACAGCCTTAGAAATGTGTCCCATCTTGGCCTCATCTGGCTGAAGTTTCAAACACACTTTGGAAACAAATACTTTTCCTATGCTGTTGCATTCTCATGGAACAACCTCTCTCCTCAGATCAGCATTTCACCCACCCTTGGTATTTTCAAATATGGTCTAAAAATGTTGTTGCTGGAACAATCTGTCTGTACTTGCTCTAACTGACTTTGTGTATATCAGTTTATGTATTTATTGTTGTTTTAATTGACTTGGGATGTTCTGCAAAATAGACTTGCTTCTCACAGAACTTATCCTTTAATCTATGCAACTTTTAAATAAAAAACTAAGTAAAATGTGTCCTCCCCCCTTCTGCTGTCTCCTCCCTGTACCCCTCATTCTAGGGAGCAGAAATTTCACTCCATTCTCCTCCTCCTATTTATTCTCCTCCTTCTTGCTCAGCCACCCTTCTTCTTCCTCTCCCCCTGCTCTCCCTAAAGGCCTCAGCATCTTCCACTTCAATGCTTGGAGCCTCCTCCCTAAGCTTGACTCCCTATATCTCAGGATCTACTTGCAGCCTCCTTATCTCTTGTGCATCTCTGTATTCTGGCTTTTTTCTAGAGTGCCTGACTCCACTTTAGCTCTCCCAGACTATCATCTCTTCCATCATCACCAAGGGAAGTGATGTGGTGGAGTTGTCTTAGATGTCCACCAGAGACTTTCCTGCTCCATCTCATTCTGTGAGTCTGTTCCTTCTTCTCACAAGCTACTGTTAGCCAAGCTATCCCTCCCCTCCACCTACCCCATCTTTATCAGCATATTTTATACCTCCCCCAGAACTCTCACTCTTCCATGATTGACTCACTCTTTTTCATCATCTTCCATGCTACCTCTGGTGAGGTCATCCTCCTGGGTGACTTCAACATAAATTGTCTCTTCCCCTCTTCCAGGCCCACTATACACAGGACTGAGTCCTTAACTCATATACAGCTAGCAACTAAACCCACCTGGCTCAATCTTCACTCCCCCAACCAATCCTTCTTGGATTGGGTGCTCTCCTCCCACCCCACTGCATCATCACAGCAGGCATTCTCACAGATGGCTTCAGTCACCACTGTTTTACCTATTGCATCTGGAAAGTGCTCCTAACCCAATCCACCACCAAATACTTTTGGTATAGGTCTCTCTGGTCACTTAAACCTGATGCCCTTCTAAAGGATCTGCAGCTTCTGATTGGTCACCTGTGTACTCAGTACCAGATGTCAATACAGCCCTCTCCATCTTCACTGTCATAATTACCCATGCCTACAATACTGGCGCCTCCCTTAAAAAATCCAGGGTCAAACAATCCCACCACCCTTGGATTATATCTGATCTCACTGCTTTGTGCAAATCCCGTGACCAAGCTTGGGCATGTTACAAGTCATCCCAGTCCCTGTCAGACCTCCTTACCTACAGGACAATCAGAAATTCTTGCACAAATGCAGTCTTCACTGCGAAGGCCCACTATTTCAAGTCAAATCTCCAGTACAAAATAAACTCCCCTTCAAACTTCAGGAAGGTTATCCACTCCTTAATTGATCTTCCAGCCCAGAGCAACCCCTCGTCCTCCTGATGGATGGCTCAATGGCCTCGGAACTCCCTCCGTTATTGCTCATTTCAACAGTTTCTTCACAACCCATGCATTCCCCACTCCTCCTTCTCCTGATCAAGCTCCCCTCCTATTTCAAACTGTTTCTCCCACATGGCACTCCACTGATGGTTGCCATTTCCATCCTTTTTCCCCCCAGGAAGTCTTACAAACTCTTACGGTACAGTTTGTCTCTCAGTAATTCTAAGTCCAGCCCTAATGGACTGGACCCCAAATGTCTATGTAGCTTGGCACCAGACATTTCTTCCCTGCTTGATCACCTCATGAACCTTTCCTTCTCCCTCAGTTGTGTCCCTCAGGCCTGTAAAATTGCTAAGGTTCTGCTTCTGCACAAAGGGGGTGACCCTTCCCCCCATCAACTTTCAGCTGATCTCTTTCCTCCCCTCTCTTGCAAAGTTGAAGGAGAATATTGTATATTTCAGGCTTGCAGAGTTCCCGCACTCCTTTAATTTCCTTTCCTTTCCAGTCTGGCTTTTGGAAAAAACACTCCACTTTTTCCTCCTTACTGTATGTAACTGACTCAATCCTCACCATGGACATATTACTGCAGCCATTTTCATCAATCTTGCCAAAGCTTTTGACTCAGTGTCCCATCCACTCCTCCTGGACAAGCTGAGTTCTGCTGGCCTCTTAGCTGCTGCTGTGAAGTGGCTCCATTTTTACCTCACAGATCATCAACAGACTATAAAGGTTGGTGGTATCCAGTCCCCCACTCCCCATGCTAGCAAGAGTCCCTCAGGACTCCATCCTGGGTCTTATCCTGTTCTCCATCTTTCTCAATGACCTCCCTTCAGCCTGTGCCTCTTTGCATATCCATCCATATTTGGATGACATGATCATCTGCATCTCTGGCACATCAGTTTAGGCAGAAGTAGTTCTGCTCCAAAAAGACTTCCAGAATGTGCTATGCTGGTTCCAAGCCAACTAACTCAGCGTCAACACCAAAAAGTGTGTCTGTGACTTTTGGCACCAGCAAGAAATTAGCTAGGCTCTCACCTTCCACTGCTTTCTTTACACTAGATGGCACTCTTCTGGAGGTTGTCCCTGCCTTCAAGTACTTAGAGGTGTGGCTGGATAGCAAACTTGACTTCTTTACACACATTCATGCCGTCCATGCGAAGCTTTATCTCAGACATGGTGCTCTGTATCGCAACAAGGAATGCCTTTCCAGGTCTGACAGGAGTTGGTCACCCTAATTGATCTCCCTGTGTTTGACTATCCAGAAGTGGTCTATTGCACTGCCCCCTCCTCTTCCCTAGCCAGATTGGACACTCTCTGTAATGCCTTCTATCACATTGCATCCAACTCTCCTCTCTGTACTCATCACTGCTCCATCTGCTTCTCCCTTTCAATCCTCCATCTACCTTCATGTCACCAGTTCCACTCTGCCTCCTTTATCATCAAATAGTGATTTGGGGCCCTCCCATCTTAGCTTTCTTCACTCCTCTCTCCTGTCCTATCCCCTTCTTATTCACTGTGGTCCAGGGATTCATGTACCTTTTCCATTCCTCCCCTCATTCATATACTGGGCAAGCGGCCTTCTCCTATTATCTCCCATCCATTTGCAACCTGCTGCCCTCCTCTCTCTGAATCTCCACTTCATTCCATGCCTTTAGTGCCTGCTAAGAATTACTCTTGCTCCCCTCTGCACCTGTCACTCCCCCTTCTAATCCCCCCTATTTTCTGTCTCCTACTTCTGCTGACCCCCATCTAGGCCTCCCTATACTGGGGCTAATAGTTTCCTCACCCTTGTCCTCCTTTCTGTTTCCATAAAACTATTGACCCCACCCATCATGCCAGCATACTTGCAGCATTCTTGTACATTTTTGTACACAGTGCTTTTGTAATCTCAATTTTATCTCAGTACATCCTTCACCCTTGGTACTGCTTTGTTCATTGTATTTTCCTGCTTGCTTGTTTTTATTTGTTACTTCTTTGTATTCACTCAATAGCCCCCTCCCTCAGGTTTCACCTGGACATGAGCCTCAACTCATTGTGCCTTTCCTGGTTACCAGTTTTAAAATAAATATCATAAATAAATATGTTGTGTTGAGAATAGCTGAAAAGGTTTGAAGATTCTTCTTATTAGGCAAATGAGAATTTGGATGGTGTGAATTCAGAAACACAAGGTGAATTTTGCTTACTTGGTCTGGTGATGGTATGTCATCACTTCCACCATTGTTTTTGTTTTTGCTTCAGTTCATTAAAAACAAGACCAATCCCTCATTAGGATTAGTGGAGCAGTACTTCTAGAGGATCCAACATCAGAGGCAAAGAGATCCTCACATTCACATGTTGTGAATTAAGGATACTCCATTGACTGGTGATGCTGAAAGTTCAGTTACTCTGCAATTTATCCAGACAAATGTCACATACAATCTTCTGGATGTAGTTTCAAATTTCAAACTCACACGTGTAGTCTGACCAATTGTTTAAAGATAGTTAGGAGTAGAAAGTGATGATGCAGAATATGTCAGTTTAGCTTTCCTAGACATGTTGCACCAGCTACAGTTCATCATGATGTATTTTCTGTGAATTAACATCTTTCGATGTCTAAATGTCTTTGGAGGCAGTAAAGTGCAGTGGTTTAAGGCTCTGAGCTGCAAATCTGGAGACCTGGGTTTGAATCCCACAGTCCCCACTTGCACACTGTGTGACCCTGAGCAAGTCACTTTATTTCCCCATGCTCCCAGGTTGCACCTGTAAACAAGCCTTCAGCTTAGTGTGTCTCACCTGGTTAAACAATGGGAAAACCAAAAAAGTCACATAAACAGATGTATGAGTTGCCACGGTCTGAAAAATAAATGAACATCAATGATTGTAGTGCTGTTCTTTTGATGTGGCAAGCTAACATACATGTGCCAAATGTGGCTAGCAGTCCAAGCATAATTGCATGTTATGAGACCTCATACATTGCCAAACATGAGTAAAAGGCACTTCAGGAGATGTGGGAAGAGATGTCTGCTTTCAGATCATTGACTTCCCATTTATGGTAACTGGGTTTGAAAACACTGCCTCATAGAAAGTGCAGAGCCTAAGAGTCAGTGATAGGTCAATAGGTACTTCTTTGTTTGGCAAGTTGGCAGGACTCCATTTCATTAATGTGAAAATCAAACAGAATTGTCATTGTGTTTTAAAAAAACAAAAACATGAAAGAAAGTGACTATTTCAGTGTGACCCAGAACTAACTGATATACTTCACAGTGATCTGGTTGACACCTACTCTGTCCTTCATCCTAGCTAATTGTCAGATTTCTGTTTTTTTACATTACTCAGTGGTTAGATTTCAAACAATAAGCAACTGAAAATCATGATAAAGGCATTTTATTCTCTTAAATAATTAGATATTTTTGATGAGATGACAGAATCCAAGGCTGAGTGATTACGTGAAGTTGTCTGTCACCACATCTCAAAAGTTCAAGCTTTACTACTTTGCACTGTTTTTCCTTTTTAAGCCATGGAGAAAGGAAGAGCAACTTAAACAGGGTTATGAGAATGATCAGCAGGCATTTGAAGACTTATCTTATACCAAGTTCCAGCCATATGTTGAAAGACTGTGACTGGAACAAGAGCAAGAGAAGAGAGCTGGGATGGGGCTTCTGAAAGACACACTCAAACCATCCCCAGAGCATGTTATTGAAGATACGAATTGTACTTTAGGTGACCCTCTTCCAAAAGATGGAGTGACAGAACTCATGGCAGAAGTCACTGATTGCACAGTACAAGCTTTCAATGAAGAAGTGAACATTGCCATGTTGGTAAACACACTGAATGTACAGCAGGGAAATATGCATGACATAATAATTGCAAATGTTTCCTATGGTTTAAAACATAATGCAAAGATTTGTAATTGTACTGCATGTGAGCAGCTGTGCATGTTAGTCACTGGTGCAGCTTATACTTGAGTAATCTTACCTGTGCATATGAAAGAAGATTAGAGACTGCAAACAATCATCTCACTTGTGTGCAGTCACAGCTCTGACTAGATTGGCAGCATAGAACATTGGTGGTGTGACTTTGTGCAGATTGTTTATACTACCAGTGAAGCATGGCATAAATGGTCAATTTTGGAACCTACCACAGGAAGGTGCTACTGCATGCAGAGATTTATTTGAAGATTTGAAATTGTTAGTGGTGGATGATGTAGGTATTGTTTACAATCTCATATTCACTTACATTCATCTGAGGATTGATGAGATTGTGAGAGGTGACACTAATTTACCTTTTGAAGAGAAGTATGAAGTAGTTTTTGGGGATCTACTTCAGCTTACTCCTGAAAATAATACACCTATCTTTTGTACATTGACTTCAGCTGAGGTGACAAAAACTATAGGTTGCATTGGTGGTCTCAGTGTGTGGCATCTTTTCACATATGAAGAGCTGGCACACAATATGAGACAGAATGATAATCACATATGGAGGGATCTGTTCTGTGATTTACGAATTGAGTGTCTTCATCTGCTGTGAAACTATCGGAGTCTTGACTGATCACAGAAGATGGTGAGTCTTTTCAAGCTGTGGTTGTGACATTTGCAGAGCTAGTTCAAAAACGTTCTTATCTTGTGTGTCTAATGCTAAAATTGGCTTCATGTGATGCATTCAAAATGATCATACTACAAACAGAGGACAGCTGTCTTGTAGAACTTACATTGCTGGAGCATATTGATGGTGTTTACTTCATTAAATCATTGATGTCAAAGCTGGTCAGTCAGTGCAGATGTATCAAGAATGGCTGGACATAATAACATTCTCACTGTGTGTAAAAATGCCTGTGTGATGCTGTGCTGAAATCACTCTGTTGCAGTCTAGTAAATGGAGTCATGAGTTGTATTGTCAACTTCCAATTTGATGTTCAGAAAGTGCTCATGGAACATATTTTTGGTGAAATTTGATGATACAGATAAACCTCAGCTCAGCCAGAGAATTTCAATAAAGTTTCTACTCATACAAAACATTTATGTCATAATTGAACAGTTTTTATTAACTGTTGAATATGCAGTGTCTTGTCACAAGTCACAAGGTTAGACTCTTGATACTGTTCTTATAGGCACTAGAAAGAATGTTTTCCAGTCAGGGATGAGTTATGTAATGCTTTCTAGTGTATGTACTCAGGATGGTCTACATCTCAACAAATTAGGTGAGTCTAAAATCAGAGTAGCGACCATTTGCATCATGAAGTACAATCATTTTATGTCTTTCTGAGACTCATGTACCTATGATTACACTATATATGGATAGAGTGCTGAAAATATGGTTTTATATGAGCAAGTTTCTAGACCAAAACAGTTTCTGTAGAAGAGACCCGAGTTAGGACTGATGAAACTGCTACTGTACAGGTGTTGAAAGAAGCATTAGCTTCAGTTGGAGGTAGTGTAGTGGTTAAAGGCACTGAGCTGGAGACCTGGGTTTGAATCCCATTAGCCTCCACTTCCATACTTTATGACTATGAGCGAGCTACTTAATTTTCTTCTGCTCCCAGGTCACACCTGGAATCAAGCTTCAGCTTAGTGTGCCTTCCCTGGTTAAACAATCCCGTCCCCCAGTGCAAACAATTCTTATACCATCATTTAAAAATACTAATGGCACCAACTGTTATGCTAATATTGTAGTATTACAGTATTAATGGCTTTCTGTATCTTGATCCTGGGGTGTAAGTTATCAGTCAGCTGCAGAATTAAATGGTTGTGGATGCAATGACAAATTTGATCTCTCTAGTGACTTCACAGAGAGATCAAATTCACAGTTGTACTTATTTACATATAGCTGTCTCAACATATGAGCTTTATGTTACATTTCCTGCTAATCAACAACAGATTTACTGGAGTTTTTTTCAACATTGATTGATACTCTTGACAAATAAGGTGTTCAGATTGAAAATTTGTTTCAGACAACTATATCAGAGCAGTTCTACTGGGAACAGTGTCATTCTAGAACCGAGGAAACAAGTAATAACCAAACATAACTACATATCACTGTTCCAAACTTGCCAGTTGGGAAATTCACAAGTTTGTGTTGCAATGTTGTTACAGAACAGCAATGTACAACTTGTGGAGCATGTTAAACAAAAAAAGTAGATTTAAGCAGTTGCTCTAAGTGTTCTGTGGTTATGCTGCTCTGTTTTGATTCTAAAGGGAATAAAACAAATACAGAAATGTCAATTTTTTTATCAGTTTTTTTTTTTTTTGGATTTTTAACTGCAAGCTGTGCAGTGATTTTTCACCTTGGTGCAGTCAATAGTTCTGGCCATTATATTGTCTGGCTACATCATGAACAGGCATGTACTGAGTGTAATGATTCTACCATTACATTTATAAAGCATCTATCATGGAATTAGTACAATGCACCTCTTCTGATTTTAGAATTTAAATCACCAAACCAAAAATAACTAATATACATTTTAACTAGGATTTCCGATATGTACTTAGACAGAGAACATTTAAAAAGCTGCATATATTTTGTAATTAGGGTTTATAGCTTGTTTGTTTATATTTGCTATGAATATACAATATTTTTATTTTCCATAATTTCTATTTCTATAGACATCGTAGGGTTATAAAGTATGACTCTTCATAGTGATTTGTGATTACACATACAGTTCAAGCAGTAAAGTTTAGATTTGGATTTACTGTATGTTAAAAGTTCATCCTAAAGTACATTTTGTTTAGCATGAGTCACATAGTTTGAACTGTCATACAAATAGTTTTATTGTACTTAGTCAACAGATTAGGAACATTTGTAGGTTAAATATTTTTTTTGTATGACATACTGTACGTCTATGTAAAATTATATATGATTTTAAGGTTTGATGTACTGCAATAAAGCTTTTTCTAAAGTTTGTGTATTGTAAACTAGATTTAGTTTAGGTAGATTGAATTAGATAAAGCTGTTGGAGTATGCTACACTTATCCTTTTTAATCTGCCTTTTTAGTTTTCATGGATAACCCATATTCAAAAGCCTGGTTAGCACAGGCAAATAGGGCTGGTGCTCATGCAAATTCTGGAGGGGGGAACAATGAAAATTGAGGGGCAGGGACCTGAATAGTGGTGCACTCCAATATTCAGAGTATTTGCACAGTGGAAAACAGTTTTGGATGGCACCTTGTGCAGTGTAAATACTGCTGAATCAGACCATGACTTACTCCTGCACAACCCTAGCACTTGGCAGAGGAAGTGCAGTGGCTCCCAATGCTTGTGCTGATCACAATCAGAAAAAAAAAGTGTCCCTGGTGTGCAGTGGTCACTTCCTCCACCAAATCCCTGTCCCTGCACCATGGAAAGCCCTCCCCCCAAATTTGTCAATTCCCTACTACAGCAGCCACTGGCCCACCACTGCTGTGCAGCATGCCATTTGAAAAGGAAGTTTCCCCCAAAGTTGAAGTCCTGATCCCATTCCCAAATAATGATTGGCAGCCCCCTATCCCCAACACAGCTATACCATATGATTCTCTAAGTATGAGTCATAAATATTGTAGGTATATCTTGTAGCTGTTTTTGCTCTCTCGAGATGTTGTCTTGTCTTCTTTTTCTTTCTCTCTTTACAGAGATGAGCAAGGTCGAGCACAGCAGGTACCTGCAGAACAATAATGATTGTTGCTCCCTACTCTTTCTGTCTTCATTCCGTGAATGGACTTGGATGACAAATGACATTTCAGTCCATTTCTTTACTATAATTTGGTTACTCAATTTAATTTTAACTAAATAAAAAATGTTGGCAATGAAGTTTGATAATGTTGTCATTTATAAATGTTTTCGTTAATTGAATAAAATTGAAGGCCAGTGACATCACTAATTGACTTCTGCATATGCTTATAAGTCTAAGCACAAACATTAACCCATGATAATAATATTTTTTTTCTTTTATATGAATTTTTGTTTTTGTTTCTGTATTATATGATTTTGGTCATCCCTAATACCCACTTTAGCAACATTATAACTATGGGGAGACATTGTGATATTACTGTCTAAAATGTGTCTAAAATGTATCATGAATGTATGAATAATTGTTGTGCCATTTGTTGCTAAGCACTAGGGTTAATATGAACCTTGGTGGTGTCAGTAAAAGTATTGTATTGTGGGTATAAAAGGAATGCTACATGCACACTAGAGTGACCCCTGATGAAGCTCTACTGAGCAAAGCGCTGGGACAGTTGCATCGTGGCAAAACCTAGACCTTGAATTTCTGTTGTTATCTTTGTCTCCAAAATAAATACTATTATATTTCCAATTACAGATGGACTTATCTCTGTGTTTTGGAGTTACAGTAAACTGGAACAGTTCAAGTGTGCAGGTTTTTTCCTGTTTCTGTTTGTGTGGGGTTCTACTCCCTTAACCTGCACTGTTCACCTTTACCTGGTGCAGTTCTCTCTGGAGTCCCCCAACACAGTAGTCTCTGGTGTCCAGGGTTCCACACCATTCCAATCTCCTGTTAAATAAGAGAAAGTCATTCCCTGATGTCAAGTGTTCTCCCATCCTGATATCCCTGTAAAATAAGAGAACACCATTGCCTGATGTCCAGTTTTCCACCATCCTGATCCCCTGTAAAATAAGAGAACACCATTCCCTGGTGTCAAGTGTTTCCCCATCCTAATCCCCATAGAACAATTTCACCATTTTTATCATGGATTCTATGTGGATTCTATGTGTCTAATAAACGATATTGCACTTGCAACCATTGCTACTATTGCTGCAGTCCTTTGGTGAGTTCTTACTGCCATACTGTTTTACAGTGTTCCTGCCAGTTACATACTGGAAGTGAAGCATTATTTTGCCTCAAGTGAGATAGTTTTAGTTGGTGCCAGGTCCTCCAAAGCTTTTCAAGCCTCAGACTTGCTAAATTAAAACCATTCCCTTGTATCTAGTGGACCCCCCTCCTTATCTCTGATCCCCTGTATAACAGGGTACAACCATTATCTGGTGTCAAGAGGACCTACACCCCGGCAGATAATATACCTCAACACCCTGCTCCATAATGACCCTTAGCCAGTGATTAGCACAACCCTCAGCTCTCCACCATGGCCAGCCACCAAATGAGTTGTTTATAAACATGTACTGCGTGTTACACTACAGGCTCACTGACAGCTCAATTGGTGGCCAGCCATGGTGGAGAGTGGAGAGCTGTGCTGATCACTGGCTCAGGGCTGGGATTGGGTTGGGAATGGGGCACTGCCTGCTGGGTTTGTTGGGTGGGGGTTTGTTAGACACCAGAGAATGGTTGTACCATGATATACAAGGGATGGGGATGAGGTTATACTGGACACCAGGATATGGTGTTCTTTTATTTTATAGGGGATCAGGTTGGGGGAACACTGGACATCAAGGAAGGTTTTCTCTTATTTTATAGGGATTGGGATGGGGAACACTGGACACCCTGGAATGGTGTTCTCTTATTTTACATAGGATTGGGATGGAGGACCACTGGAAAACAGGGACCACTGTGTTGGGGTGGGGGGCCACCGATTACTGTTTGGGAATGGGGCTATGGCTTTGTAGTAGGGGGGACTTCCTTTTAAAATGCATGCCACATGGCAGTGGTGGGCCGGTGATCATTATGGGGGGTATTGACAAACCTAAGGGGCTTTCATCAGTACCGTGATTGGATTGTGTAGAGTAAGGAAAAACTGGACACCAGAGAATAACACATATAACATAGGGCAAGGGTGCTGGTGGGAAGAGGGACCACTATATACCAGGGACATGTTATTTTATTTACGGGAGTGGGTTCAGAGGAAGGGGGAACCATGAGCACTAGGGATAACCCTCTGGGACCAGTCAATTGGGGGGGGTGGCATCACACTAAATTTCTGGGCAACCCATGGAAATGAGCCCATATTGGCCATGCAAATTGCCCCTTAGCACTTTGTATGATCGACAGACACATTTGCATCGGTCTGCTTGAATATAGGAAATTGAATGTGGGTGCATGCCACTGTGGCTCCCTTTTTTTGGGATCCATGTCTGTTAGCACTAAGTGGCTCAGCACTGGGCTGACATGGCCCTATACTGCATGTTAAATGTTGTATTGGTGTGTATTTTATCCTATTTGCATTTTTCTCCCTGTCTGATTTTTATGTAAGGTGTCCAGAGACTCCAGGATTGGGTGCAATAGAAATAAATGTGCCTTGCCTTTCCTTGACTATTCAGTAAATTAGTACCAGTGTGCTATACCTCTGGATATAGCATTTTTGGGCACCCAGGCAAGGGCAAGGCACAGCACAACTTTTGGCACTGCGCGTTGTGCCTCTTTGAATATTGGGCCCCTTTTGTGTGTGTGTGTGTGTGTGTGTGTGTCTGCCTGTCTATCTATCTATCTATCTCTCTCTCTTTCTCTCTCTCTCTCTCTCTCTATATATATATATATACAGATGCAGCAAATTTTTAATCCACCCGCGAAGTGGACGCGAAGTGGGCACTTCGCGTCCATGGAGCACAACGCGAAGTAGAGACTGCAAAGTGCTCACTTTGCATCATTATTATTACCATTTCACATTGCCAGTATGCCTTAATGCAAAGTAAAGTGAAGTGAGAAGAACATAGGCACATCACATGGTTTGCAGTACTGTAATTCACATGTTTTAGCCAGGCAGGAAGGAAGTGAGTCACAGAAGTAGTTTCACTTTCTCCTTTGCATTTGTAGAGGGAGAAAGCATTTGTGAGAGGAAAGGAGTTACTGCTTGCCTTTCATTGCATTTCAGTGCCAGAACAAAACAAACAGCTTTTTTAAAAGTCATTTCTTTATTCAGTTTTTATATTGTATTTGTGTTTTTTTGTTAGTGAATGTTTTTGTATAAGTTTTGTTTTTGTTTGAGTGTGTGACTGACTGACTGTGTATGTCCACTGTCTGTGTGTTTGTGTCAGCCCATGGACTTCAGGAGGATGGACATAGGAGAAGGTAAGTCACTGGCCCATGGGCACGGTAGGAGGGGATGAGTGCAGACCCATGGGGGGGCGGGGCGGTCATGTCATGTTTGACCACTCCTGGCTCCTGGCTGGTGTTGCTTCCCCCACTGAAGCAACAGGAGCAGCAGCACCAGCACCAGCACCACCAGTGGCTGCTGTGCGTCCACCTTCTCCACCACTACCACCACTACCACCACGATCACCACTAGCAACAGCTATTGGGGCTCCAGCTGCACCCCCTCCACCACCTCCACAGCCACAGGAGGTGGCCCCAGAAATTGTAGACAGTGATGGGACTCATGCCTGATGTGTGAGGACTGTGTCTGGTCCCCCCCCCGCAGCTCCCCAGTGTGGGAGATTTTTAACTGTGTGGGGAAAGACAGCACAGTGGTACAGTGTCATGTGTGTGGTGTGCTGGTGCACTGTAGCCCCCCTGGGACAAATTTGGGGACCAGTGGCCAGCGCACCCTCATGCTGAATCACCACAGGGAAGAGTGGCAGGCTGCCACGGAAGGGACCAGGTGTCCACTTGCTGGCCCTTCTGTGGCAGTGGCTGAGGGTGCTGCTGGGGTGGGAGTTGTGCCTCCCAGTCACTGCTGCAGCAGGAGGTGGAGGGCTACTACAGCAGCTGCTCCACCACCACCACCACCACCACCACTGCCACCACAGCCACCAGCACCACCCTATCCACCACCAGCCCCACTACATGGATTCCATGCTGCAGTGGACCCCACCACAGTCCCTGCAACCCAGTCTCAAATCAGCCTGGTGTGGGCAGTGCTTGAGGAAAATAATGAGCACTTCAGTGCTTTGGAGCAGCAGGTGAACAGAGTGGAAGCACAGCAGCAGCAAATACTTTTAATGCTGCACCTGCTGCTGGACCACCACGGCATCCCACAGCCATAGTAAGTGAGGAGATTGTTTTCTGCCCTCCACCCCTTCCCCTGACCCAACCCACTACTATGTTGTACTGTTTTTCTGTCTTTTTTCTTTGTTATTGTTTAATCATACACATTTTCCCTTCCAGGGGAATCTTTCTTGCACCACATAGTGCAATACATTTTTGTGAAAACCACCTGTAATTTCATTACAGTGTGTCATGTGATGGAGGAATTCCTGTTCTGAAAATCTGCCCACATTCTGCCTCCCTTCTCAGCAACGTTAGGACATGACGGCAGGGAGATCATGCGTGTGTGCTCCTTACAGTGAATATCCCATTGTCTGGCAGGTTTCTGAATGTTTCTTTATGTTATAATGGTCAGTTTGTGGTGAAATGTGTGGGCATGTTTCCGGTAAGAAGAGCGTTGTTAGTGGAAACATCCCACATTTCACCACAAAGTCAACCTTATAACACAAGGAAACATTGGGATAGCTGCTGGACATTCACTATAGTGGAGCAAGCACCTGCGCTCCCCCTGGAATCACATCCTAATGTTTCTGAGAAAGGGTGGCAGAATGTGGATGACTTTTCTGATCGGTAATTTCTCCATCACGTGACTCACTGTAATGAAATTATGGGTGGTTTTCACAGAAATATATTGCACTCTGTGGAGCAAGAAATATTCCAGTGGGAGTAATGCCCCCACATATTAGTTTATGTGCATCACCATAACTATGTAATGTGGTGAATCTCTGTAAGGCAGCTGCTTAACGATCTGTTGATAACTCTGACCTATATTTTTGAATGCTACGTTACAACTTCCTTTACTTACATCCTGACTGACTGGAATGATATGAGAATTTACAGTAGTTGAGTCTGCTGTACTATCTTTTTTCATGTGTAAAATAATGAAAGGTGCATTCCTTTTAAATTGGTGCTGACTACGTCTTTGTCATTGTTTTCCTCTGCTTTTCTCCATCACATCAATTAGTTGTTATATATCACTTTTGTTGTTTAACAGTTATGCATCAGGCAGTGTTTTAAGACGCCATGGAACAATAGTTATTGAAAAGCAGCTGCAAATAAATACAAACCTGGTCCGAACAATATTGGAAGACGTGCTCATTTTTTTCATACATGAAAAAAGTAGTCAAGTAAGTAAAGCAGACATAAATTGTGAAAATAATTGTATCATTCAAGACACGACTCGGAGGTAACTAGGGGTGACTGTGGCAATGTAAAGTAGCATAAAAAAGTACAGTTCAGAACTGTGAGGGCATTCTTGCAATGCTGCTTTAATTGTAAAAATATCAGTATGACATCATGAACTTACAGCAACAATCACAGAACACTCAAAAGTGGCACAGATTTTTTCTGCAGGCCCAAAATGCATCCTCCTTGTGTGCAGAAAATTGACAAGTGGTTACACAGTGAAATGAGACTGTTTCAGCACATACAAGTACCCCAGAATTAATGGCGCACTCAGTCATGTGCGCAGTGGTGGCACAGAGTCCACAGATTTTTTCTGCAGGCCCAAAATGCATCTGCCTTGTGTCCAGAAAATTGACAAGTGGTAACAAAGTGAAATAGGATTGTTTCAGCACATGCAAAGTACCCCAGAATTTACTGTGCAGTCATTCATGCGGGCCATGCCCCAGAATAAAATGATAACCGTGAGCAAACTGTTGCTGGTCCACTGTGTGCTGTGATTCGAGCGAATGCAATGTGATCATCTCAACTGGATGGAAGGGTGCCCTTTGTCTGTACACTAATAGTAGCCTTGGTGAGTTGATATATATAAATATATATTTCTGTATTTTGTAGGTGAGGGGGGTTGACATGGACATGTACTCATGGTATAGTTCTGTATCACAGGTCACGGATACTGTTGGTGTGCACATTCCAGTGCTCAATGAGAACTTTTTGTGTAGAAATTTGCAATGGATCACTGTCAAGCACATGAAGGCAAGTATTTTTTTTTTGGGTGGGGGAAGCATATTTGCAGGTTTGTCTGTAATGGTTTCTTATTTTGTTACTTCTTCACAGAGTTTAACTGCATCCTTCTCGAGTCTGGTTGTTAATGATGGTCATGGTCATCTAATGAAATGACTTCTGCATGTTGCATGTGTGCCCCAGCCTGGGGGGGGGGTCCTGATGTTGAAGAACTTGTTTGGATAAGGCTACTTTGTCAGAACAACAAAGCATCTGGAAGTTTCCTAGAAAAAAGAAATGAATGACTTCTTACAACTTAATTGTTATGTGTCCCTCCCTAGTTCTCAAATCTCAATCCCTAAAGTCAAGTTACATTTCAAACCCACATCTTGTCAACTAACACAACCTGTGTATAATTTTTGCTGCAGTCTTTACAAAACAATGAAACGGATGAAATAAAATCTTCATACTTACCAGAATGGATTTCACGTGGATATTACATCGCTTCCTCTCTGTGCGGTACAGCTACAGCACCATTCCAATGACTTTTCGTGATGGAGCCTTTTTTTGCTACCCTTTAAAAGAAACAAAAGGAGTGTACTGTATGTGTTTTACCATTGCGGCTCTGAAAAGCTGCAGAAAACAAAACATACAACTAAAGGAAATGATGCAGCATAACAAACATGAGTACACATACTCACTTTATGGTTTAAATATTAAGAAGCTTTCTGTCTCTGGCTGATGGATGTGGTGGTCTGGACAGACTCAGGGTGGCAGTGATGGCAGTGGTGGCAGTGGCTAACATCAGTCCCAGTGGTGGTGGTCCAGAGGGGCAGACAGACTCATGGTGGTAGTGGATAACATCAGTCCTGGTGGTGGTGGTGGACCGGGGGGCAAATAGACTCATGGTGGCAGTGGATAACATCAGTCCCAGTGGTGGTGGTCCAGGGGGGCAGACAGACTCATGGTGGCAGTGGATAACATCAGTCCTGGTGGTGGTGGTGGTGGGGAGGCAGACAGACTCATGGTGGCAGTGGATAACATCAGTCCCAGTGGTGGTGGTGGTCCGGGGGGCAGACAAACTCATGGTGGCAGTGGATAACATCAGTCATGTAGCGATGGTGGTGCGGGGGGGCATACAGACTCATGGTGGCAGTGGAAAACATCAGTCACAGTGGTGGTGGTTGGGGGGGCACATCGCCTTTTAAAAGCTTCAGTTAAAACCTGCCAACATTAACCACATCATCATCCTCATAAAGAAAGCTGTCCTCACAGTCATCGATTTCTGAAGTCTGACCACTGTGAAATTCTTTCTCCATTGTGTCATCATCTACATCAGTGGTGGGCCGTTTCAGGCAGCCACTGCCAGTGCCACCCGGATGCTCCATTTCCACATCAGCAAGACCACCATGACTAAGCCAGGGTACAAATACCGAGGTTGCAGTCTGTGCTGATATGTGCCTCTCATTCATTTTAATGAATATTAGCAAACTAACATTTTCAGGAAACAGGTTTGTCCGACGATCCCTGACTATTGCACCTGCTGAGTGGAATACCCTCTCAACACTTACACTGGAGGGTGGGCATGTGAGGTACTTCATTTGCCACTGCAGTCAGCTCTAGCCATTCACTGACCTTTCCACTTCAGTACAAAAGAGGATCTTCAGTTATTCTCAGATGCCTGTTTTCAGACAAATATGACTCAACCAGTCTCTGTGCCACACTAAGTCCAATTGTTGATGCATCATTCTGTTCTCCTGAATCATTTATTTCACAAATACCCATTTGGGACAAAGCCTCCCAAAGTGGGTTGATGCCAGCCACTTTGGATGACAGACCACCTGAAACTGCAGTCCCTTTACTCTTGTAGGATATGCTTGATGGTCCTCCAGGTACACCTTCAGCCGGATTATGCTGCTGAGGTTTGCTGACCTTGGCACGTTACTTCTGTGCCCCATGAACCAAGCGCACCAGTTGACCACTGATATTTTTTTACCTGTTCAGGCCTTCCCTCCAGTACTGATGCAATTCCACATTTGTATCGTGGGTCCAGCATTGTTGCTATGGCAAAGTTGTCACTACGCTCAATGCTCACAACATGATGATTTTGGTCGAATACCATCAGCATGTGTTGCAGCAACATACTGCTATCACTGTCTCTGGCAACATCAAGGCTATGCTGTACATTCACCAATGTCTGCCTCAGCACCCACAGCAGTGGAATTGATTGGCTAATGGAGGCAGACTCACCACTCACTGCCTGTGTGGCATGTTAAAAAGGCTGCAAAATTGTTATTGCAGAGTCCATGAGGTGCCACTGTTCATTCATCATAGACATGGAGGCCCCAGAACCATCACGGCTAGTGAGCATAACAAAATATTCTGAGATGGCTTTGTATTTTTCATACAACCTCTCTGCCATGTACAACGTGGAGTTCCATCAGGTGACAACTTACAGCTTCAAGTGGTGCTGAGGCAGGCTGTTTTGTATCTGCAACTGCCGAAGTTGGTCACGGGCCTTTCCAGATCTTCAAAAGTGAGAGCAGATAAGTCGTGCAATGGTCAGCATTTCCTTTATATCAGAGTGCTGCAGAAATTCCTGAACCACAAGATTTAAACAGTGGGCTATGCATGGAGCTTGAAAAATAACACCATTTGTGATGCATTTCACCACATTTGATCCATTGACGCTTGCTATGAACCCAGCTCTCAGGGACAGAGGGTGTAGCCATATGTCAATTTCAGTCAGTACCATGTCCAACATGTTCTCATCAGTGTGTGAACAGGCCACACTGTGCATAGCAATCATTGCATGCTGTTGAATTCCAGGAAGATTGCTACAGTGACAATCCACCTTACTGCACTGATTATTCACACTACCAACATCACAAACAACTCCCGGCATCTGCACCCAGTGTGGAGTTATACACAGATATGAACTCACTGCTGTTTTGTCACTTGTCCACATATCCATACTTAAATAGATGAATAGAGAGGAGGAATGTTGAAGGGCATGTCTTACTGAGTCGGACACAGTGCGGAACAACTCGGGGACAGCATGGGTAGAAAAGTATGTCCTGGATGGGACTTTCAATTTTTGTCGGGCACATGCAGCAAACCACCAGAACCCAGAACTTTCCACAAAGGAGAAGGGCAAAAGATCAATTTCCAGCATTTCTGCTACTTGCAGCATTGAGGTCACGTGACACTGTATAATTTGGGGGGTACTTCAGCTTATGAACAAAAACACTCTGTAACGTGGCTGACTTAAATGTTTTACAGGTGGTGTGTTGATCACAAATGGTTGTTCTCTATGATGGATGGCATTTGCAGGGTGTGGAGTGTGTACATTTGATGAAGACGGTTGCAAAGGTGATGATGACAAACCCAGAAATTATGTTATTTTGCCAGATTTGCCAAATGGGGTTGATGTACCACTTGCACTAGACATACTGCATTCACCACCACCACAAAAGCTGCTACTCTCACCAGCACTGGACAACATTTTAAAGTCATTATGGTCCTCCACCTCATCATGCCTGTAGTAATCCTCTGCTCTTATTGCCGCACTATTGCACACATTTAATTTCCTACTGGGCTTAACAGTCATGAAAGGGGATAACATGCTGGTTATGGTTGCTGGTGATGCAGGTGAATGTCTCACTGTGGTATTAGCTGTCAGCTTGTGCTGGGACCACAGTGCCAACTGCCTATTCTTAAGATGTGTATGCTGTCCTCCTGTGCCCAGATGGCTCCCCTTTTTACCTCAACTCACACGCACATGGCAAACCTGGCAGATTGCAACTGAATCATCATTTGCATCTTGAACAAAAAAATCCCAAACAAGGGACTGTGATGCTCTGCTTTTAACATGTCCATGATAATACGGCTTATTTAAGTTTGTTATTTTAAGCACTGAAGTGGAAGGGGGCATGTGATGTTTTGGGTACTGCACACCTGGACTGCAACTGACCAGCATGAATACCTATCATATTGATTACTGGTTCATCATCATCATCAACTAAAACCAGTAGATCACAAATTTTTACAGGGAGGATTCCTGCAAACAGACTCAGACACAGCCACTTTTAATTTCTTTTTCTCCGGTTCCCAACTGTGGTCAATTACATCATCATCATATTCATCAATGTCACACACATCCACATCTTCTGCTTGGATGCTAGCATGTGGACTGCATGTTGCAACAACAGCAATATCATCATCATCATCATCATCACATTCATCATCAGCATCTACAGCACCATCACCTGATATTTTTTCACCACACTGTGAATCACTGCGTGGAAAATGCGTGATGTTAAGTGCCATGGTGGATGGAATATCACATTGTACGCTATCGTTGACATGATCATCAGAATCCTCAGGTTCACTTACTGGGATGTTACTTGGAAGTATGATATCATCTACATTGCCACTTAATTGCACTGCTTCACACTCAATATTTTTGGAAACGTTACACTGGTTAGAATTAGAACTTGATGCAACAAAACTAATTCTACCTCCACCACCACTAACACCAGTAGCACTAACACCACCTGCTGGGAAAACATCATCTCCTCCAACTATGAGTTAAGCTACTGATTGGGCTGTAAAAAACATTGCAGGAGAAATACCTTTCCTCACATCAGCAATGCACTTCTGCGTCTGCATACTACTACCACGCCCACAGACCATCTTACTGCCAACATTGCCATGGCAAGAAACAGCTTTGCTTGCACGTCTCTTTGCAGGCATTTTGGGGGATCAACCACAAATATTATAACTAAATTCAGATTTTGATACATTCACTCTCTGATTGGAGGGATGCTGGATGTGAAGCCAAATAAACAACTGTGGCTTCAGCAACAGATAAGAGACTATTCTGAGACTGTCACAGAAATAACACAACTCCAGTAACCAGTGGTGCTGATGAAGTCACAAAAACAATCCAATCTGGTAAAAATATACTTTTTGAATGTGGGGTTGGGGGGAGCACAGAATAGAGACAGTGCTGATTTTTATGGCACTACAAGCAGCAAAACTAAGAACAGATACCACGATCGCAGTACAAAATCAGGCAGCTGCAGTGGATATCAGGTTCACACTGCTGTGCTTGCAATTACACTAGTCTGTGGCACAATAAAAGGTGTATTATTTGATGCACTCTGCACTGCACACACACTCACACAGAGAATGAGGAATACGCCTCAAATGCAAAAGTACAGTACTATGCCACATTACGAATTGTAAATTTGTAATGTAAGCAACCTGAACTTATGAACTGCTGCACCACAACCACACAACAAACAGCAAGAAAATGTCTACTATTACTGACAATATTACTGTCTGCACATTAACACAGTCAGTCTTATAACAAAAATATAACCAAAAAACAAAGAAATCACTATTTCTCCAACTTAAATCTACCTACACCACAGATACGCCCCTCCCCACAGCACACTTTCACCACACACACTCAATGTTGTAAATTAACATTCAAAATCCACACAAAAACAAAAACGCTCGATAACATAAGCACAGGAGGGCTTCCTACAATCGATGAACTAAAGTTGGATCCACAAAAAAAGGCAAAAATACTTTTTGAACAGCTTTTACAAGATTCCTATCACAGACAGCTATCAGAGCACACTTTCTCCTACTCCTTCCTACTCATACTACCACAAACTGAGGCTGTGCAGATCAATATAGAGCCCATGTGACCTGAAATCCCATGAATCACTGCAAAATTCATCTTTGGAGCTCAAAAACAAGGCGAAGTGAGGCGAAGTGCACTGCCCGTAATGCACTTTGCCTTAAAATTGGCAGAGTAGTGGCCTGGGGAGGCGGAGTAACGCAAAGTCATTGCTTCCAATGGACTTTGCATTCCTCATTATAAAGCAAAGTACTCCGTTTCGCATTGTGGAGCACTCCACAAATCCGCCTTCACTCTGAGAAATGCTTCATGGAGCGGATTGAGCCCACTTGGCCCACCACTATATATATAGATATATATCTATCTATATATATCTATCTATATAGCTATACATATTTATTTATTTACTGGTTGGTATCAATAAACCACTGCCAGTGGGAGCTCAGCAGCTCCATAATTCACACATGTGCATTACGGAGCTCTGTAAACCATGGCCACAATAAAACAGGGGTATCACCTGCAAAGCCATCAGACAAGCTGTCCTTGCACTGGACATCCACTATTGCTAGGCTTTCAAACAGTCGACCCAAGAGATAGGCTTGTTGATGATTTCACAGAACCTCACAAAGTGGTACAAAACTACATTATAAACAAAAAGCAACACATTCTTTTAAAACAATATGGCAACAGTGTTGTATTTTATTTATCCAAATGAAAGAGATAGGCAACATTTCATAGAAGATCAAGAAAATAAAAACATGTTAAAAGAAAACAAAAAGCGATGTTCAGCTTTTCATGAAGTACTATGAAGACATGGGTGAGTCCCCAGATTTCCTCAGTTTGCCTGTGGAACAATTGGATAGCCCGATAGCAAATGTTACATACAAATTAAAAAAATAGACAGCTCTAATTATGAACCCTGCATAGTAAGAGGCATATGTGTGAGCCTTGACAGGAACCTTGTCAACATAGGTACCCCAAGTCAATATTTCATGGACAAGATACAGATTTCAGTGAAATAAAAAGTACACTGCTAGCTAAACAAAAATATTTAAAGAAACTAGGCATGGGCAATAGACCCCTCAAGGCTCAACTGTTAACAGAAGAATACATTGAGCAAATGTATGCCACAGGAACCCTATCACTGTCCTCACCTGCAAGGTTGCTCAACTTCCTCTTCTTCCATATTGGGCTATAGTTTGCTCTTAGAAATCAGGAGCAATATGATCTCTGTTGGGGGGACATTCAGCTTATGGTGGACACAGAAGGGCAACATTTCTTACAGTACAATGAGCACCAAACAAAAACACACTCTGGAATTAACCCCCATGATGTTAGAATTGTGAGCTCAAGAATTGCTGAGGACACAGCAATCCCTGAAAGAAACCTGCTCACTTCATATGAAAAATACAAAGCTAACAGACCACAATCCATGCTGAACCCTGACTCCCCATTCTATCTAGCCCCAAGTTGCAACTATGTACCTGGACAATCCCTATAGTTTCGGTGCATGAAAATAGGCCTCAACAAACTCCTAATGAAGCAGATGAAAGTGCCAACAGGACTCCCTGACTGCAAGCGCATAACAAACCACCACAGCACTAGAAAAATGAGTATTAAGAGACTGATTGACCATGATATCCCAGCCACAGAGGTGCAACAAACATCAGGGGATAAAAATATTCAGAGCATAAATAACTACTCAGTGCTGTCTGAGAGGAAAAAGAAAAAAAATCCAGTATTTTTACTTTTGCCAAAACAAATAGTGAAGACCCCAAAGATCAGCCAAGTACCTCAGTGCAGTCTTCTAAATCTGTTCACCAAAAAATGCAGAATCAGGATCTCCCAGCTGGTCTTCAAACACTTTTCAGCCCACATTGCACTTTCTATGACACCGTTTCAGTGAATATATATAACCATCCACCTCAACAACCTACAAGAGACTGATTCAAAAGACCCTGGGTCATATATGATTCTGACTCTGAAGAATATAAGTTAGGTGTTTTGCTTTTGAAGTCATCACTCTGATCCACCAACTTTCCACACCTAAAACTGCTCTTCTACCTCTCACCCAGTGCAGAAGACTGGCCCTTTGAAATGATGCAACATAGTCAATCATGAAACCACAGCCCTCAACAGACTACTTGAAAACAGTAACAAATTAAAACATCTTACAAATAAGTGCAAATTTTGTCAGCATAAAGAGACTGTACAATCATAAAAACCTGTGTAATCCTGTTATATCAACTAATGAGACACAGTCTAGTAACATCTTAGAACTGCTATGAATGTCAATGTTATATTAATATTAAATTGCTAAAAAAATCATTTAAAGTAGTTTTTCCACATATGTTAACATGTTCTTTTTCCCAAAAATGTTTTCAAAAATGTTTTTTCTACATGACTTGTTCTGCTTTGTAAACATGTTGTGCAATAAATATTTAACTGAGTATTACAGTCGCTATCTCTATCAAATTCTTAAAACCAGTAAATATAAAAAATAAAACATGAAGAAGTGTGGTTTTCAGTGGATGTTCACAGTTCAGAATAGAGGGACAAAGTTTGACAAATGATTTACATTGCAAAAAAGCATTCATTCTTTTAAGATTCATTCCTTTTTCATGTGGGAAAAATCCTTTTTCATGAGGGAAAAATCCTTTTTGGCAGGCTGCCATTTTGTTTTCTGTTTTAAAACAAAAACATTCATAAATTAAGTGATACAGTTTCACCAACTCATGTATCTTGGTCATCGGGACTCCATTAGGTGGATTCTACTGTCATCTGGAGGAAAACAAAATAGGAATATGTTTTTATTTGCAGTTTTAATCCTTTTTCGGGACTCACTCAGTTCCTTTTTTACAAGCCAATTCCTTTTTTGTGAGTTCGCAAAAAAGGAATCATGTATCATAAGTCATTTCCTTTCTCACAAGATGTTATTTTTTCATGAGCTTGCAAAAAAGGAATGTCTCTCAAGAAAGAAACTTCTCACAAACAAGGAATCCTTTTTTGAGAGCAATTCCTTTTTCGTGTGATCACAAAAAAGGAATGTCTTATGAAAAAGGATTCCTTTTTTGTGTATCCTTTTCCATGGTAGCGAAAAATAATTTTGGTGCTTGAAAAAGGACTTTTTTTTAGGCTTTTGCCATGTGCTAGGTTGGTCAGTAGACTCCATGCACATACATTTTGGAGGGATAAAACCATCTTGTGCTCCCAGTAAAAAACTCACCACAGTGCAGTGTTTGAAGGATGCTGTGCATCCACTACAAAACTCGTTGGAGTGTAGGGTTCAAAGAATGGTGCATCACCAACTGAAAATGTTTGAGAGCACTGGGTCTGAAATAACTCTGCACTCACAACACAACATTTTTCTGTGATCCTACCTTTAAAACCGTGTGAGCTACTATGTCAAAAGTTGTGGGAGTGCAGTGTTTGTTAAAAAGTGTGCTTGCAATGCACCTCAAAATGTGTGGGAGTGCAGGGTCCAAAGGCCACTGTGTTTCAAGCACAAAACTCATGAAATTGCAGGGCCTGAAGGACAATGTTCATGATCCTCAAAATGCATGAGAGTTCAGGTTCCAAAGAACCCTGCACTTCCACCACAAAAGTCATGTGAGTGAAGGGTTCAAAGGATGCTGCGTTGCCATCTCAAAATGCTTGAGAGTAGAGGGTCTGAAGTATCTGGGAGTACAGTGTTTGTTAAAAATTGTGCTTGCACTTGCAATGACACCAAAGAATGTGTTGGAGTGCTTGCTTCAATGGACCCTGCGATCCCAGCACATAACTTGTGAAAATACATGATTTGAAGGATGCTGTTTAGGCTCTCAAAATGTGTGGGAGTGCAGGGTCCAAAGGACCCTGTATTTCCACCACAAAAGTCATGGGAGTTCAGGATTCAAAGGATTTTGCATTGCCACCTAGAAATGCTTGAAAGCAAAGGGTCTGAAGTACCCTGCTCTCACAACAAAAAGTTTCTGTGTTATCCCACCCCAAAAAGCAGTAGAGTGTAGAGTCTGAAGGACCCTCACTCCCACCACAAATGTGGTGGGAGTGCAGGGTTCAAAGGATGCTGTGCCACACCTCAAAATGATTGAGAACACATGTTCTGAATGAATGTGCACTCACAGCTTAAAATGTGCTTGCAATCACAGACCAAAATGCATGGCAGTACAGGGTTCCAAGGAACGTGTGCTCCTGCAGCAAAACTTGTGGGTGTGCAGTGTCTTAAGGCCTGTGTGATGCCAGCTCAATATGTATTGTACTGTAGGGTCCAATGGGCCATGTTGTTCCCACTACAAACATAGATGGTGGAGCAGGATTTGAAGGACACTACACTCTTACAAGAAAGATCCATGGGAGTGCAGGATACAATGGACCCTGTTCTTCCACTACATATATGCATGGGAGCATAGTATCTAAAGAACCTTGTTTTTTCAAAACTAAACAAGGATACCTTGAAAACTATTGAAATTAACTTGCAAACAACTTATCCAGCTGTTATTAGTACATGTTGTTGTATTGTGTTTACGGATGTGAAGTCTTCTCTAGTGTGAAGTCAAGATCTCAGTACCATAGGTGTATGGTTCATCTCCATTACATCTAGAACAATCTTCATTTCCCATTGTAATCTGCTGCTGTAGATTATTGTGATGATTCATCATTGAAGGGTCTAGTTATTCATATGGTTACCTCTCAGTATATGCTGAAAGCTTATGGTGTTTGGGTTAACTATAGTGTGGTGATAACACCTTACCATTTCTTGAATATATTCAAGATTTGGAGTAATGTTTTCGAAACCTTTAGTGTTAATCAGTAAAGTGATTTTTCAAGAAAAGTGACTGTTTAAGCACATTTCTTTTTTGTCTCTTATAATCATATTATTATAGATATATACATAGATATTGTTGGCAGATAAGGGCCTTGTGGCCCATCCAGTCTGCCCTATCACACTTTCTAATGCTTAAGGTACCCTAGATGCTACAAGCTCCCCACCCCTAGCTTGATAATTCCCAAGTTCCTATTCCACTCGTTCTTGAATTCCTGAACCATGGCCACCCCTAACACTTCTTGGGAGAGACTGTTATATCTCTCCACCACCCTTTCAGTAAAGCAGAATTTCCTCAAGTTCCCTCTAAGTTTTCCACCTTTTAGTCTCATGCTGTGCCCCCTTGTTCTGCTATTTCACTTCATGTGAAAGATGCTTTCCTCTGGTACCTTGTTGATCCTGTTTAGAAATGTGAAGGTCTCTATCATATCCTCCCTCCCTCTCTCTCCCTTTTCCTCCAGGGAGTACATATTTACAGCCCTGAGTCTCTGCTCATACGATTTATGCTGCATCCCCGATACCATTTTTGTCACCCTCCTCTTTACCGTCTTGATCCTGTCTATATCTTTTTGGAGATGGGGCCTCCAGAACTGAACACAGTACTCCAGGTGAGGCCTTACTAGGGAGTTGTACAATGGTACCACCACTTTCCTCCTTCTACTTGTTATACATCTTCCTATGCACCCTAACATTCTGTTAGCCTTTCCAACTGCTTTGTCACACTGTTTAGCCACTTTGAGGTTGTCTTCTATGACTATCCCTAGATCCCCTTCCTCTGTGGTGGCCTTCAGTGTTACCCCATCTAGTTCATATTCAGCCCTAGGATTCCCTCTCCCTAGGTGCATGATCTTGCACTTTTTTGCATTGAAACCCAACTGCCATTCCTTGGACCAGTTTTCTAGACTCTTCAGAACCCTCCTCATTTTTTCTATACCTTCCTGTGTATCAACCCTGTTACTTTGCTTTGTATCATCCACAAACAGGCTAACCCTCCATTCTAGACCCTCTGCAGTATTACTTATGAAGACATTGAAGAGCACTGGTCTCATCACTGATCCCTGGAGTACGCCACTTGTTACCCATCCCTCTTGTAAGCTAACCCTGTTTACTACTACTCTGTGTTCTGTTACTCTACCAATTTCCAACCCATGTGACCACCTCTCTCTGCACCCCCCCAATTTGCCAGCTTGTGGATTAGTCTCCTGTGTGGGACTGTTTCGAAGGCCTTCCTGAAGTCCAAATAGGCCACATCTACCACTCTGCCCCAGTCTATTTCCTTTGTCACCCACTCAAAGAAATCAATCAAGTTGGTCTGGCATGACCTCCCTCCATGTTGCCTTGGGTCCATCAGACCCCTTGTCTCTAGGTAGTCCACCAGCCTTTCCTTAAGTAGAGTTTCCATCATTTTACCTACCATTGAGGTCAAACTGACTGGGTGGTAGTTTCCTGCCTCCTCCTTGCTACCACTTTATGCAAGGGTACCACTTGTGCCCTCCTCCACTCTTCTGGAACCACACCTATTTCTAGTGGTCCACTGAACAAAAATTGAAGGGTAGTCCATTTTCTATGGTCATTAATAGCCATTAGGGTGTGTGTATGTAAATGTTGATTCTACAAAGGAGTGTAGGACCATAGACGTGTGGTGTCATGCCACCTTACAGCCCTATTAGACCTAGTATTGTTACTTACATTACCTGAAGCCTGTTCTGAAACCTTATGTTTACAGAAAAACAGTTACACCTTGAACCTTTATGTAGGCAGTGAAGTACTTGCCTGGTGGCATTTCTGATTTGTTGTGGTGCAGTAGTAACATAAGTATTGCAGCACATGGAGAATACTATATGCTCAACAATTCAGATACAGTGTTTTGGTGACAAAGGTGTGGTGGTTTACTCTGCCCTCTAGCAGAAAGGTTGAAAGGACTGTATTAATTGGAACACATCAGAAGGAACTTCTCAGATAGAGAACATATGTATTGATATAACTATACAAAAAAACTTGGGAGCAAAATATTAAAATTAATACAAGAATAAACAATACATTAGATCTAGTTTTTAACTACATCAACAGTTAATATACAAAACTTATCTATAATCAATCCTCTAGCTGATTCAGATCACAATATAATAAAATTTGATATTAAAACAAAATGGGAATCAGTTAGTGGAAAAAACAAATTCAGATGTTATCATAAGGCAGACTATTGTGCAATGAAATAATATTTAGCAGAGTGGGACTGGAAAAGTGAAGTAAATACAAAAGGGATGTAGCAATTATGGATCATAATTAAAAAAGGAAATTAGATTATTGCATTGGCAACTATGCACCTATAGTCGGAAAATGCAAAAAAAAGCAAACAAAAAAAAAAACAAGAAGAGTACCAAGGTGGCTTTGCAAAAAACTTAAAAGAAATATGAGAAAGAAAAAGAAGTTATACCTAAGATACAAACAGGATTAAGTGGATGAAAAATGGAAATATTACAAAGCACAAGCAAATAAATGTAAAAAGCCAATAAATAGAGCCATAAAAGATAAAGAAAATAAACTGGCCAAAAACATCAGCGATAACAACAAGCATTTCTACAATTACATCGGATCATTAAGGGGAAATCAACCAAAGACAGGCTCTTTAAAATCAGGTGACAGGGTCATTAACAAAGAAGAAGAGATGGCAACAGAACTCAATAAATATTTTTTAAGTACATACTTACCCAAAGATCACAAAATAAGAAGTAATAGGCTGGATCCTACACTTGCAACTGAATTCACTATTACCAGACAGGAGGTAATGGATATAATAAAGAAACTTAAGACCTAATAAATCATGTGGGCTAGATAATATTCATCCAAATTACTAACTGAATTAGAAGGCCCGATAGCACTCTTATTTACAGCATCTATCAAAGAAGGTAAAACACTAATAGGAACATACAAATGTGCCAGCAGAAACAGACCACCCAGTCTATCTAAGTCTGCTTGAGTGTGCAGCCAACAAACAGAACAATAGAATGGAAAGAGGCCACTGTGTCACCAATATATAAAAGTGGGGATAGACAGGATGTTAAGAATTTCCACCCTATTAGCCTGCCCTCGGCACTGTGTAAACTATTGAAAGGTATAATACAGGAACACATTGTAAACCACATTAAAGAAACTGGTCAGGTGCTGTAGACATTACCCAACATGGTTTTGTACAAGGGCATTCATGCCTTACAAATCAGTTGCTCTTCTACAAATCAGCTAGCTTGTCACTTGATAAGGGGCTTTCAGCTGATATTATTTTTTTGAATTACTCTAAAGCCTTTGACACTGTGTCTCAACAAATTTTAATATGCAGACTTAAGGAATACAATTAGATGCAAAAATTATCTTATGAGTAGACTCCTGGCTGGTGAAAAGGAGGAAGAGAGCAGGAATTATTGGACATTACTCAGACTAGGGAGAGATGAATAGTGGTGTGCCCCAGGGATCAGTCCTGGGACTGACTTTTTTTAATATATGTATTTCAACCAAGCAAACCTCTAGTCACTCCTGGCTAAGCAAATATATGGATGACAGTAAAATTGGAGCAGCAGTAAACAACATGGATTCAGTTAAAAACCTTCAGGATGATCTAAAAAAGATGGAAAAGTGGGCTACAAATAACAAACTGAGGTTTAATGAGGGAAAGTGTAAAGTCACACACTTGAGCAAAAACAACCCGGGTACCAATACAAACTGAATAATATTACACTACAGGAAACATCAAAAGAAAGGGATCTGTGTGTCATAATTACAAATGATCTAAAATGTAACATAAATACAAGATCAGCAGTTCAAAAGTATAATAGGATCCTGGCAACCATAATTAAAAACATCAAAAGCAGAGAGCCAGAAGTTATGATACCATTGTATGCTTCATTAGTGAGACCACATTTGTAGTATTGTTCACCCTTCTACACACCCCAAAGTATAAGAAGCCAAAATTTAATTGAGGCAGTTTAAAGAAAAGTAACAAAATAAATCAATATTCAAGTAAATAAATAATACAGAGAAAGACTACCTAACTAGAACTTGTACTCCATGCATTACAGAAGACTAAGAGGAGACCCCTGCTTAGTATATAGAGCAATGAAGGGGCATAGGTCTATGTAAGAGACAAGCATTCAAAGAAACTAGAGCCCACAGCTTACAACTACAAGGTGAAGTAGCTTATACTGTTAAAAGAACAGAATGGTTTATCCAGAGAGTTGTACTGATATGGAATCGACTAGCAGTATGGGTGGTAAGGAGAGAGACTTCCTTAAAGAAAGCATTGGATAAGTACATGGGAGAAGAAAACATGTAGATATTACTACTGACAAGTGACAAGTTACACATAGTTTTCTCAACATCCTAACTCATACCATCCTATCAAACCTATGAATCACAACCATTAGGTGACAGAATACTGTGGGTGTGTATCAAGTTGTACTGTAAAATATAGCAACATAGTCATATGATTACCACAGCAGAATCATTGTATTTGTGTATGCCAAGATAGAATATATAAGGAATAGGTCACTACAGGAATGCTGGTGGTATTTCATTTCTCCCACAGCCAATGGTGCAGTGAGGTACAAGTCAAAGGTAGGTGTCTTCACTGCCCTGACTGTGGTGGAAATGAAGCACCAGTGACATCTCTGCAGTGCCATATTGCTTATGTAGAATGTACCCATAGGTAACATTTTGGAAACCAACACTCTACCACCTTCTATAACAGCTAACTGACATAATAAAAAGGTTGCTTAAGCAAGTAAACTGCTCTCTGTAAAGGTGTTTTGCACCTGTTTATCATCTATTGTTCTTCACATTCAATACACTGTGTGATTGTTTCACATGTCATTGAAGAATTCAGAGGTCTGCATTACTGCAGTAGTAGAATACTCCCCCCCCCCACACACACACAAATTCACATACTGTACTGTATGTTAAGATATGATACAGAAGTTAAAAACCATTCTGATTTGCTGTTTGACATTGATGCTGATTTCTTAATGCCATGGGCACAACTACGTCTAAGCTATTCAGTATACATTTTATTTATTTACCATTTTAAATATAAATTTAATTTCTTTTTGTGAAATATGTTGTTGTTCCCTCTACACAATGCTGTTGATATGTTGACGTAAATTATGCAGCCATGCCTGTGCCTCATCTTGCACATTGCTTCCCCTCTGTCTACAATGTTTAAAATATTAATGAATGACTGGCACACTTGTTTGTAAATATACATTTTTTTATAGAAAAAGTAGATTTTTTTTCATAAAACAATGTACAACACAGAAAACAAGTGAATAATGAGTATTCAAGTAATTCAAAAAAAATTTAGATTTTTTAATTAATACATTGAAAAAATATAGAATTCAATAGTACAACATTTTTGAATGTTTTGCCAAAAAACAAAGAAACCCACAAGCTATTTATAAGTGGGTTGCTGGTATACCCCAGTGTGGAAGGATGAGGATATATTCACCCATGGGCACCATGATGAGGGTCTCCTTGGGTGACAGGAAAGACGTGGAAGCAGCTCCCTGTGCATATGAGGACAGTGATCAGGTGGATCACTCCCCCTCTTCTTCAGGTGACATATGAGGAGGGGGTTGTTCCAGAGGATCCTGTTTGTCTTCTGGGAGGGCCTGGTCCTGCTGTTACAATTGGAAGTGAAGAAGATGCTGTATGCCTTTGCTTGCCTCTAGCTGTGCCTCCGCCAGCTGCAACAGGACACTGTGGTTGGCCTCTTGGACAGCAGCCTGGTTCTCGCTATGATCCCAGAGCTGCCAGATCACATTAGTGAGCTCCAGATTGCTGTACCAGAGGCCACAGATGGCTTCACAGGTCTGCCATTCGAGCTGTCTAAGATGGTGCCCGAGCCCCAGAAGCTCCTGCTGTTGTTCTAGCAGGAGATCCTGTTGCTCTGGCACCATCACCCAACTGCCAATGACAGCCTGGATACAATCCCCCACAGTGTCAGTAAACTCGTGGAGGTCCCCCGTCAGTGCTCTTAGTTCTTCTGTCAGTTCTGAAAAAAAAACAGACACAGAGAAGAGAAATTACTTTCCTGTATGTGATTTTTTAAGTGCTGTGATTGCTTACCTGCTATACACTTGTAGTCTCTTGATGGTAATATGTTGACCTGTGGATTAAATTACTTTTAAACAGTCAATTGAAGTACTTTATTTCCTGTAAAAGAAGTACTATATTTATATTACAGTTCAGTATTGTAACAAAACAAATATTGCATTTACAGGTACCATAACTACTTGTTTATGATCTGACTCAGCAAGCATGTAGTGTACTGGTGGAACTGTGGTATAGCACCACTTTTGATAAGACCCACTCAGTATGTACATGTACTACTGCTACGTAATTGCCATGAAAGCTATATTGCATATGATGTTGGTGGGTTGGAGGAGGGAGTTAATGTCACATTGGCTAGTTGTCACATACTGCTGGAAGCACCATTGTGACAGCTGCACATGCTGCATTGCACACATTCAAGCATATAAATACTGGGGTGTTGACATATTTCATTGCAGACACATCTGCTTCTCCATCTGGAGATGTCTACTATAATGAATGGTGAAGTACAGAAAAGAAAGATGGCACATGTTGCAAATATAACATGCAAAGTAGACTTGGTTATTATATATGTTTTAAAACTATATCACAGTACTTTAGATGTCTTTTCTTTGTTTCTGCCAACTTTATCTCTGTTTCACAACCAATGTGGGATATTGGGTTGTTTGGTAGTACTCTATTTTTGCCGTGGGCTGGGGTGTACTGAGGAATGACATGAAAATGAGTGCATTCAGCCAGCTGACTGTTTGCGAGTGGACCTGCTTGAGACAGCCAAAACAGCTCTGGATGCCACAAAGTACCAGTTTTATATGGCTGTGGACATCAGAGATGCTGCCTCCTGGCTTATGGCCCTCAGTGTATCTATGAGACAGTTTATCTGGCACAGGGCTGCAAACTTGCACCAAGATGCCCCAACTAAGGCTATTGATTTCCACAGTGAGCATAATTCATGTTTTGGGAATAAGACAGAAGCATACATGAAAACAATGGACTAGTACAACACCACTTACAGAAGTAATTCTACAAGGGACAGATCGTTCACTTCTTACAGATCCCAGGTTAGGGGAGGAAGGGGTTAGGGGATCCTACTCCAGTCCTTTCTTCACAGCTGCAAGCATTTCATGTAATGTACTTACAAAAAATGACCAGTGTAGAAGTTCTGAAAGCCACAATAAAATGGATCAATGACACTGGTTCAACAAAAAAAATGTTGACCAACATTACAGCAATGGATTTATGTTGACCACAATTGTGGTTGGCATAAATTCATCCAAAGAAGGTTACTTTTCTTTGGTGAGCTTTGCCCCATGAACCCCCCCCCCGTAATAAAGATAATCAACTCCAAGTAGGACCTGATTCAGGGAGTGGGTGCAAGACCCCTAGACAGCAATGCTGGGCCCCGCAGTGACATTACAACAGCAATAGCAAATTGTCACTGTAATGTCGTTCAGTCTCAGATTGTTGCTGTTTGAATGGCATACTGAATAAAACAATTACATAAAATGTTTATAAGTAATGGAACTGAGCTACTACATAGAAGTTTTTCAACTGTTACCCAGGTATATGTTTTATCCTGCAGTGCAGTGACTGATTGCTTACTTTACTATAGAAGAACTTATAGTTCTGCAGTATTCAAGTAATACAACCTGTCAGGGACTTGTTTTAAGTTATTCAAAAAATTGTATGAAAAGAAAATCTTCTAATTGACAGTTAGCATTGTATGAAACTTATCTTACTCTGTTATTATAAAATGGATGGAAAGAATGCAGGCTAATGATTGTGCATGAGATCATTCCAGCTAGCCCGTTATCTTATGACAGTGTAGTAGCTGAAAGTAGCTCAACAAGAAACATGTTTAGTAATGCAGTATATCCAAATTATAATGACCCCTTTCATAATTGCAATAAGGCATTGAATTTATTGTATCATGGTTTTGTAGCAGCCTTCTTGGGTAGTGGATGTACTTGACTTTCCCTTGTGGTTCAAGTCACCCAAGGTGGATTGTGATTCCACAATAATGTCTACCACCATGTCACTCTTAAATGCTTAGTAGTCACATGTGCAGTAGTTATAAAATCTCGCTATTGTTCTCAACTCGGTCATACATGGAAATATTGCTTACCTTTATTGGAAGAACAGCTATGTTACACGGAGTCAGTTGATCTTTGAAGAGAAAGTTACATTTTGTTAACTCAGTATAAATGCATCAGAATATCAAACTTTTAAACATTTACTTTGTCTGAGTTTCATGTTACTATTTCACATGACTACAGAGCTGTGTTTCATGGCATACCATAGAATTTAATGAAGATACTAAGCTACAGCTACTTAGATATACTCTGTCATGATTATATGATTCTCATATATCAATGTACTGAATATTGTACAAGTGGGAAGGCAAACAGTACACTACTGTAATAACATTGCAGTTGATGTACTTCAGCTACTGACATGCAAACTTCAAAGACAAAATAATAACACTGTCTGTAGATGAATTGATTTACACTATATGTTTGAAAACTCTTATGCATGGAATTTCATTCCAGAAAGGCAGCAGTGATAGCATTACATTGTTGTGATGTGGTGATAATGTCACTAACAAACCACATTCTAATGCATGTTCATTGCTGGTTTACTGGTTTATACTGAGCTGGAGTCTGCTTTAAAAAAATGTCTGTACCTATAGACAAAGCTTGAGCACTTTTAATCTGTAAATGTAATATCTCAGCAAACCTGTAGTACATCTTCTGCAGCATGCTACTTAACTGATGGGAGCACAATATTTTAAATAAGTATAGATTGTCAAACAATATTTAACGTTATGAATGGTCATCAATAAACAGAGAAGACTGTGTCTTTTTCTTGAAAGTTCTTTGATATACAGTTCAAAGAACAGCAAGAAAATGGAGTAGGGCCTGTACAAAAACAAAAAGTCATATGAGTAGAAACTGGTTGACTTCAATATGTATACTCTGAAAAACAGCACATAGAAGGGCGATAACATGAACATGTACAAATAACTAAATGCCATAAATAGGGCATTGGGCAGTAGAAGCTTTCAAAAAGATAGATACCTGTTGTCAGTTTCATTGTCCCCAGAACCCCTCTAATAAAGACACAAACGAACTTGTGTGTGGTTGCACAGTTTGGCAATAAATTTACCGAATAGTCAAATTCATTGTTCACAATAAACATGGTTGTAACATGATACATATTCCCCCTTTCCATTTTCTCATCTCTTCCCCATAATATTTATATACAGTATATACATATACATTCATGTTCAATTGATACATTCTATCCCTTTCTTCTTTTTCTTCTGCCCCCCCAGATGTACATCCTGGGAGGGGCTCAGCCTCTTCTTATGCTGTCAAGGGGTGTGAGGATACACACTATACCCCTGCCTCTTGCTTGTCCATGCTGTGTCCTTTGATTGTTTTCCATCCCCCTTTCTTTCCTGTCCTCCTCCCCTTTTCCCTGCCGTCCACCTTCAGCAGTGCATACCTGCTGCCTGCCACTGTGCTCCACCTACCACAGAGCCCTATGCTCATTTTGTAAGGGTGGGTGGGTGGGAAAAACTCTTGGAGCAATTTTGTGAGCTCCCCTTGCTGTGCAGTCCCTTATAACTGCCCCCTTTAGACCTGCCTCCTAGTTCCCTTGGCCAATCATCTGTTGCCACCTTACTGTTCCCACTACTCCCCTTTGCCCACCCCTTTTGTGAGCTCATCAGGTCCTCCCCTTTCGTGATCTCATGGCCTTCTTGGGTCCCTCCTCCCTCTGCCCCCTCTTCCCTGAGCTTCCCACACTTATTATCAGGGCCTTGTGACAATGGGGTCTGCCCTTTCAATTGGGTAACCGTCTTTGTCCCCAGAACCCCTCCAATAAAGACACAAACAAACTTGTGTGTGGTTGCTCAGTTTGGCAATCAATTTACTGAATAGTCAAATCCATTGTTCACAATAAACACGGTCATAACATGATACATATTCCACCTTTCCATTTTCTCATCTCTTCCCCATAATATTTATATACAGTATCTACACAAACATTCATGTTCAATTGATACATTCTATCCCTTTCTTCTTTTTCTTCTGCCCCCCAGATGTACATCCTTAAGGCGGCTTGGCCTCTTCTTCTTATGCTGTCAAGGGGTGTGAGTGTACACACCATACCCCTGCCTCTTGCTTATCCATGCTGTGTCCTTTGATTGTTTCCCATTTTTCCCCTTTTTTTCCTGCCCTCCTCCCCAATTTTTACACTAGTCCACCTCCAGCTTGAGATGGATGGTGGACTTCCCTCTTTGTCCCCCTTCCTCCCCCCACCATCCTTTACCAGCCTGATGCCATCTTCCTATAACCTTTCATACCTCTGCCTCAGCCAGACCTCAATGGCATTCCCTATCTCTGTGTTAAACAATACCAAGCCAAGTCCTGAAAGGTGTATCCCATCTCCCCTATAAAATTTGTCCACCCATTCTAAAATTTCATGGTGGATGACTATTCCTCCCATGCCCTCAATTAGTCTGCCCACCCATTCAGTCAAGCGCTTCCTGACCCTGTCCATACCCTTGTGGCTCCCTGCTTGTTGTCACACCCTTCAAGGTGTGATTTTGGACCAGGCCAAGGTAACCTCTTGCCACCATTCTTTTATTTTTTCAGCGTTTATTTTGTTTAGTAAAATATGTCCAGCCATGCCCTTGTCCCCAGGTCATTGCCCCCAGGTGTATCACAATTAAGTCTGGCCGCTTACAGTCCTGCCTGAGCTCCCTGAGTTCTGGTAGCAGCTGTGCCCACTTCATTCCCAACTGTCCTTTTCAAACCAGCTGAATGGCATTGCTAACCAAATACAGCTGCCTTCCCCCTTGTCTCCTGGCTGCCCATTTCTCTGCCCAGTGTATAACGAATGCCCACAGATCCATGCCTTAAGCCTCTGGGAGCTCCCTGCACAATCAAAAAGCAAATTGTTTAGTCTCTTGTATCTTCAACCACCCAAAATCCCCCCTCTCTTCTTCCCCATACTCTTGCACCTGCTAGGGGAAGGAAAACAGAAACATTGTTATTATGGTAATTTTTGTATATACTTTTATAACAGTCCAAAGTCCACCTGCCCTTTTCCTTGATCTCCCCGGCCTGTTGCCTTGTGCTGCCATCACGAGCTGCCCCAATCCTAAGAATGAGTGAGAAAAGTATCCCTCCCCTGGCTCTCCTAGGAATCTAAGGCCTTTGTGCAGCACCGCTGTCACCTGGTACCCCGACACTGGCCTGCTGTCCCTGCGTATGAAGAGTGATGATCTTCCTACCTTTGGGCGATCTGCCACATACACCTGCAGAGCCCCCATTGCGTAAATGCTTGTGTTAGGATGCTTTCTTAACTGCACCATCCTGCCCTGCCCCTGCTGATCAGTCTTCAATCTCCTTAATAGTATGGCAATTGCATTTCCAGTCCATTCGATGTCGTCCCACTGCAGCCCCCATCCCTCTGCCTTCTTGCCATGCTCCACCACTTTGCACACTCTAAAAGCCCCACTATACATGGTAGCATACAGGGCTTTAAACAGCACTGCTTCACCCCTGGAGCTGCAGACATAGGGTAATATTCCCATCAACTGCTACATCAAGCCCTCTGATATTAGCTTCCTAGCATTGTGCTTCTTATCGGCTCCCCGTATCCAGCCCTGCATCATTCTGTGGACCAGATTGCTTTTTGTTGGGTCCTCCCATCCCTTCAGGGTACAAATCTGCCCTATGGCCACCAGGTGTACCCCATGGTTGCATGCGCCATGTGCTGGTTCCAACCTGCTACACTGAATTGAGCTACTTGGTCCCATGTCACTGCCCCACTTACCTAGCTGCCATATTGGTCCCAGAATTTTTGAAATGCCCTCCATGAGGTTTCATAAGCTCTAAGGGTCCTGGGGGCCCAGGAGTTGTGGAACAGCACTTCAGCTCCCCCAATCCAATTGTCCATATGTACATCGGGATGGAGGTCCTCCTGAACTGTGCTCTGGGTGCGACAGTCCAGAATTTGTCCATCTGCAATTGGGAAAGGCAATCAGCATAGAGGATAGTCGATGGGCAACAGTGAACAACAACCCTGTTGTTCACTTCAAGAGGTTGTCATGACAACCAAGAAAACCTCGAGAGCAAAGCTCGAGAGGTTTTCGGTTGGCATGAAAACCTCGAGAAGTGGAACAGTGTTGTTCACTGTTGCCCATCCATTGTCTTTTATAGTGTATGGGCAACAGGTAAAAAAAAAAACCTTGCTACTTCTTTCCCGGTTGTGCCAAGATGTAGGGGACCCCTGCCCTGCCTGTGTCCTTGACAACACTCAGCTCGGGTCCACATTTTAAATATGTTCCTAGTGTCATGCTGTGTGCCGGCTAACATTTAAAGAAAGAGCCACTTACTGCTCAATAAGAACTGCTCAATAAGAACTTCCTCCAGTGTCTTCCCGTGCCTTCACTGAACTACCATGGCCATTTTATGTGCAAATGTGATCTGGGCTGTTGTACCATCGATGTAAGCGATACTCGCCGTGATTTTTAACAACATCGACTTGTCACATCAATGGTACGACAACATTAGGAAATATGAATTTTGAAGGAATACAATGTTCTAACATACACTATAATCACATTGTCCACACCACCAATATGCTTGGCCCTGAACGACATGTTCAAGGTCAGGCCTAGACATACCATTCTACTTAAAACCTTCATGACCCTGTCTGAAGGTGTCCTTTTCTTGTTCAGCACTTCCAACACTGCCCTATTATCACTCCAGAAGGTTATTTTCTTGTTCCTGAACTCCCCACCCCAAGCTAGCATTGCCACCCATATGGAGAACAGTTCCAGGAAAGTGATGTCTATCGTCACCCTTCCCCTTACCCAGTCATCCGGCCATGCTTCCGTAAATCATCTTCCTTGGAAATAACCTCCATGCCAATTCCCCCTGCTGCATCTGTATACAGCTGCAGATCAGTATTGCTTAGCCAGTCATCCTGCCAGGAAGTCTGCCCATTGTACTCCTGATGGAAACGTTCCCAGATCAACATATCCTCCCTGGTCCTCTTATTAATATCCACCCAGTGGTGGGGCTGTGTTGCCCCCCAAGGTGCCAGGACTAAATGCCACATAAACATGCACCCTGGAGCAATGGCTTTACATGCAAAATTTAGGTGTTCTAGCAGCTGTTGTGCCTGTTGGAGATGCACCCACCTGCGTTCCCCCAACTTCCCTAATAATTCCCCTAATCTCTCCACCTTTTTGCCTGGTAAACGGTACAACTCTTGTGTCGTGTCCGGTTCCAGCCCTAGGAACTCTATCATTCTGCTGGGCCCTTCCGTCTTATCCTCTGCTAGCGGCACCCCCAGTTCTTGGCATAGCACTTTGAAATCCTGAAGCATGGCTTCCGTCTCCTTTTCACCTTCCCCAATAAACAGGAAATCATCTAAATAGTGCACCACTGTCTGATACCCATACCGCATCTGAAAAACCCATTGCAGCCAGGTACCGAACATCTCGAAAGTGGTGCATGATATGGAGCATCCCATCGGCATGGCCTTATTGAAATAATACTGCCCATCCACCTGAAAACCTAGTAGGTACCAATCCGCTGGCCTACCTGGCAGTAACTGAAATGCTGACTCTATGTCAGTCTTTGCCAACCAGGCACTCTGCTTAGCCTTGATGAGTAGCACCTCCTCCTCCAAGGTGGCATATTTGATCTTACTGTGCTTTTCTCCTATAGCATCATTCTGGATAGGATAGATGATGTATCACCCGGTACTCTCCTGGCTGTTTTTTGGGCACTAAATCCAATAGCGAAATCCTCAGGTTTGGCAACGGGAGGGGGAGTGGACCTTCCACCCTCCTCACTGCCACCTCCTTTTGAATTTTATGTGCCAATGTGGCCTTCTTACCCCGTGTGGATTTGAGGTTCTTTGCCTTCATCGCTTTCTGCAATCCTTGAAACTGTAAATTAAAACCTGCCTTAAAGCCTGTCCATAATTTCTTGGCTGCCTTCCAATCCAGGTAGTCCCCAACCACCTTTCTACTGCATCCGCTCTCGTGGGTGTCCGGGCCAGCTGGACCCCACCTCTTGCCGGTCCCTCGGTTGTCCTGGTGTTGGGTTTGATAGCCGTGATCCCTCCCTCCTCCCACCACCCTCCTCCTGCAGCCACTGTAGCTGTTAAGGAATTCTTCCCACACTCTGAAATCCTCCTTTACTCTCTTTGTTATGTCCACCCAGTGGTGTGGCCTGGTTATTCCTGCTGTAACGCTTGCTAGCCTTTTTGTGAAGGGCCTCATTGGACCTATTGCCCTACATGCAAAGTTGAGATGACCCATAATCTGTTGGACTTGTCTCAATTGCACCCGCCTCCTGCTCGTATGTAACTGAATGAGTTCTTTTAGTTTTCTCACCTTGTTGTCTGGCAATCTAAACAATTCTCTACGTGTGTCTATTTCTATGCCCAAGAATTCCAACACTTTTCCGGGGTCTTCTGTTTCCTCTGGTGCCAATAGCACCCCCAATTCAACACATAGCTGCTGGAAGCTGGCCAGCATCCCCTCTGCCTCCTCCCTGCCACTGAAAATGAACAGAAAATCATCTAAATAATGCAAAACCATCCTGTGCCCTATTTTTTCCTGTAATATCCACTGCAAAAAGGTGCTGAATGCTTTGAAGGTAGCGCAGGCCACTGAAAACCCCATGGGCATAGCTTTATCTAAACAGTGTTGGTCCCCTACCTAGAAACCCAACAGGTCCCAGTCCTCCCTCCTAACTGGAAGCAATCAGAAAGCAGACTCTATATCCATCTTGGCCACCCAAGCATCATGGGTTGCTCTTATAATCTGTACCACTTCCTCTAGTGAGGCATAGGAAACTTTACTGTGTTCCTCCCTTATAAAATCATTCACTGACTCCCCCTCTGACATGACAGATGGTGAATCACCCTGTATTCTCCCTTCTGCTTCTTGGGGACCAGGCCCAATGGGGAAATTCTCATATATCACAATGGGGGGTGGGTTTAAAATGACCCCTCTATCCTGCCACTGCCTTTTCTTTCTCTTTTTTTCTCAAAATGTCCTCCTTTCCTTTTACAGACCCTATACTGTTTACCTCTCTTGCCTTTCTGGGTCCATCACAGTGCAATGTGAAACCTGTTCTAAAACCCTTGTTTAAGACTTCTGCTCCCTTTTTGTCTGGATACTTCTTTAACCACTTTTTCCATGCCTCTACCATGCACGGGTTCTCGCATTTTGAAATTCTTCGGCTACCACTCCCCCTCTTCCCTCCCACCCTTTCTGACTCCCTTCATTTTGCTGTCTTCGTTCAGTAAGCCTGGCCCCCCCACCCACCGTAACCTCTTCCTCTCGATCCCCTGTACCAAGATTGCCCTCTATACCTCTTCCCCTCCTGAAAGGGCTGCTGTCCTGTCTCTTGACTCCCCCCTACCTGGGTCCCTGGTGTCCATGCTGTCCTGCATCTGCTGGCCGGGTGGATTCCCCTGCATCTTGAGCATGCATGTCAGAACCGGCATTGGGGCCATGAACAAAATGCTTTATTGTATCCCCAGCAGCACTTCTGAGGTGCTGCACCCCTCTTTCCTATTTCTCCCTCCGGCGTGGATTGATCAGTCACATAGTCTGTCCATAAATCCAACTGCTTGGTATTCCATCTCACATCCCCATACGTTACCATTCTTTGTTGAAAGAACTCGTCATTGTATAGCCACCCCACTCCCCCTTTTGCCTTGGCCCTTCTTATTATCAATGAGTACGTAATGAGTGGAATGCCCAATTCTGGTATTCTCTCAAACACTATTGCTGAGTATGTGGCAAATCCCATGACCCACCCATCCCACATTTTTCCCTTCATAAATTTGTCCTTCTCTTTCTTCCCTAGGAAGACCACGGTGGCCACTATCTCACTTTTCCTGATACTTTCTGACTCTTCATATTTCATGGCAGCCTCTCTACTCACTAAGGTGAATATGTCTACATACTCCCCTTTCCAAATTTTCTCCTCCGTAGCTAGTGGTACGTGCTACCCTGTTCTCATCCCTGGGGCTCCTATCTCTCTTGTTCCTTTCCCTATACTGTCAGTCACTTTTTCCACCTCTCCTGCTGTGTCTTTTTCTGACCTGATCTCTGCCAAGGCCAATTCCTTCTGTCCCAGACCCCCCCATACCGAGGGCCGCAATAATTTGGCCTATGTAGTCTTTGATGCTTTCGTCCATTGTGCTTTACCTGTGGCCTTATCCCCTCCTTGGGGTCTGTTGTGCTCAGGATGTCCTGGTCTGGTCTCTTGTGGTTTGGTGCTTGGTTGAGGTAGAGGAACCTGTGGGCACTGGGGGCCCAGTCTGGGCTCCAATAGTGGGACTACCACCTGTTCCTGAGGAGGTACTGATGGTTTCGGTACTTGGAGCAACAGTAGGACTGGGCTGGCTGCTCGGGGTGGCACCACCTGTGGTGGCTGCACCCTTCTTGGGCTGCGTGGCCTCCCCGCTGGCCTTTTTCCCCTGCCACCTTAACCTTTTCCCACTTTCCTCTTTTCTCCAAATCTCCCCATTTCCTCCTTTTCCTCCATCTCCCACATCCTGTTGACTTTCTCTGCCAATTCCACGATCGCCTTGTATGCATCCTCTTTTGCTGGCCTGTTCCATTTCGGGGCCATCTCTCTCCTTGGGAACCTGTATAATTGTTGTGAAAAGAACTGAACAGAAATGCCTCATTAATGCTCCATATTGTTCTTATAACCTCGTCTTGCCCGCGACACACTGCCTTGTCCCTACAGAACTAGCATGACGTCTTGCCCAAATGAGAATGCCATGGATCTCAAATAAAAGTAAACATGCCATTCATGTTGAAGAAAAACAGCTTTATTGCTGTGTTAATTTACAAATCTATGTACTTGGAAGAACCCCACTGCTTCTGAACTTCGCTCCAATGAGCTCCATCCCTGCCTGTCTTCCATGAGCGTCATAGTCTGAAAACCCACTCACCTGGCCACCCATTGAAACCCGCACATTTGCCTCCTCCTTGTTTTCCCTTTCATCCAGTATCCCCCCCCCTCGTGCCGTTCCCGCTTCAGATAATCTTGGACCAAATGCAGCCTTTTTTTATTAATGTTTCCTTTGGTAGGCCTCAACCTACCACCCTTACTCTCAGAGGCAGGTATCTAATTCGTTAAGCCACTCACACTACTGAAGTGGGCTGCTCCCCTTCCCTGCTGTGCTCTGATCCTCTCCTGGCTTAGAATCCCCCCAGCCCTGTATTTGGAGCTCTTTGTGCTCCCTTTCTGCATTGTAAAACACACAGGCCCACTCCCATAAACTTTCTCAGCCTCTGCCCCCCCCAAATGGCTTTTCCATTTTCTAGGCCCCTGCCATGGCATCTGACATCATGCCACATGACCTTCTCATTCTACCAATGCCCCTTCCTTGCACGGTCCCTCCTAACCATTAATATCTTTCTGGACCCACAGAAACATCCTCTTTGTCCTAACATGCAGGCTCAGTGTTCTGCCTCTCACCAACTCGCTGGCACGTGAAAAATGTACTTGGCCACTGCCCCACCATTGCACAGCCTACAGCTTCCAGTGTCTTTGAGGCCTTGCCACAGCATCTGCTGCTCCCGCCTAGTGGCTTTTCCCTGCTCCCTCTCCCAAACAGCCTTAGTTTGTTTGCCCCCATCATGTTGGCTTAACCAGCTATCGATTGTCTCTTTGTGTACTCGGTGCCCTCCAACACAGGCAAATTCCCCCTTTTTCTCCTACATGCAGGCAAAGTGTCCTGCCTTCTTTGTCTCACCTCCAGCAATAACGAAAACTTTTCTGGCCTCTTCCCCCAATGCTAAAAGTGTCCCATAGTCTGTGAGGTCCTTCCACAGCAGCATCTGATGTCACACTGCATGGCCTTCCTTGCTCATTCTACCGCAACCATTCCAGAAGGCTTACACCTGAACCTTTTTCCCTTCTTTTCTTCATTCGACCACCACAAAACCTTATCCTCACACACAGCTGCTATCTCCAAGCTCACTCTACCAGCGTGTTTCATCTTGCCCTTGTTCTGTTCCAAAAACCCCTTTGTGAAGCTTTCAGCCCAATTCATAAACCACGACCCATCTGCTGGACCCAAACACACTGTAACCACCTTCCCTCACTTCTTCCAGCTATCAGCCACATGGAATTTTCTCCCCACATCATAACAACCAGCACCACTTGTTAAAAGCTTTGCATATAGCACCTCTTTTGTTAATATATTTATATTTTTGTTTGATTATGTCTGGTCTTTCTGCCTTATCCTTACCTTATAGATGCTCTCTCACAAACCTCAGCCCAATACTCACATGATCTCGGTTCCAGTTTGACATGCTGCAGTTCTTAATGTAATTTAGCCAACAAAAACTTCAGCAAAAAGTGGCTGAGCCACCACCGTGCTGGCCTTCAAATACCCCCTCTAGCCCCTCCCCTTCCTGTCTACCTTCCCATTGTTCTGCTCCCCCTGACCCTCCCCTTGGCTCCTCCCCTCCTTTTCAGAGCACACCATCTCACCTTAAGGGGTAGGGGCTCACCAGGGCAATTTGGTCTTCCCATAAAAGGGCAAACTCTATTGTTCAATACAGTAACTCTGCTGCAGCAACATGCTTCAGAATTGGGCTAAATACTGGCAATCTTCACTGTATTACAGTTATCTATAGGTATGTGTTGATTAATAATATTTTAGGCTATGTACTGGTTTGGTTTGCACAAGGACCTGATCGACAACAGGATCCTTCTCCACCTGATCTCTGGGGACTGGTATGAGGTGCAGCATCTTGATTGCAGTCGCAGGAAAGCATTCATGCTCTGTTGAAGCAGAAAAGACACAACGGTGTAATAGTTGCAACTTTTTTTGACTGTGAAGCACTGCTTTCTGACAAGGGAGACATTTGTTAAATTACTAACTTACAGAACTGTTATATATTTTATTTGTTGACCTACTACAGATCATTTACTTTTATTGATAATCTACATTACACAGAGTTTCAATCAATCAATCAATCAATCAAATCTTTATTTATTCAGGTGAACATCATTGAGCACAGCTCATTTGCAAGATGGACCTGATAAGGTCAAGGTTCAATAATTGGTACATGTATAGGAAGATTTAAAACACATATATACTTATATACAGTAATCAAGGTTCAATAATTGGTATATGTACATGAATAATTAAAACACTTATATACAGAAATCAAGAACAGAAATTGTTTAAACATAACAGGATATGGTAGGAACATATGAGATGCACTCTAGGTAAACCAGTATATACATATCAACATTGGCAGTAAACATGGCATACATTCAACATGATATACCCAAGATTCCAAAGATCCAAGGGAAGTCAATGTGGACAAAGAGAAATAGTGATTGGATGACTGAAAGAGGTGGTCATAGACTGAGACAAGTGACATGGTAGGAAGTAGGTAGCATGACTAGAGCAGGGGCTGGTGCTAGAACTGGGAGGTGAAAGGCAGTGATAAGGGCTAAGGTAGGAACCTGGAGTTAATGGGAGAAGATTATAGCCAGGGGGTGAGGTATCTGTGGAGATGAATTCTAGGGAAGTGAATTGCCATGATATGATGGCAGCCTGAGAGGGGGAAGGAAAGAACTGCGAATAAACTAGAAATTGTGGAAGCAATTGCATTTTTCAGGGAAGAGACTTAGGTATAGATGCTTGAAGGATGCTAAGGATACCCAGTGGATCAGCTTCAAGGACTTTTGAATCGTGTTCCATGATATAGCTAGATTATAGCTGATAGCAGATCTCCCATTCCGGGTGTTGACTTTAGGCACTTTGAGCATAATGAAATTGTAGCTTCTTAGGGCGTAGATGCCAGCTGTGGCCTGTGCGAAGCAGTCTAATATATAGTTTGGAAGCATCTTAGTCAAAATTCTGTATGTCCACACTGCAGCATTTCTGTTTCTTCTGAGATGTAGAGATGTCCAACCGACTGCTGCATAGAGAGAGCAATGGTGAGTGTTAAATGGTAGATCTGTTATGAACCTCAGAGCTCTGTGGTATAGTGTATCCAATTTGCATAGGTAGGAGATAGGGCAGTGACTATAGAGAAGTCTGCATAGTCAATTACTGAGAGAAATGTGGCCTGGACCAACCTCATTTTGGAATCTCTGTTTAGAAAGTGCATTATTCTAAAAAATAGACCAAGTCTCTGGTGAAGCTTTTTTAAAAGTTCTTCAATATGAACTGTGTAGTCAAGTTTGCTATCTATCCACACCCCCAAATACTTTAATTTTTCTACATAATCAAGGCTTTCACCAAGGATAGTGGATAGCTGGGGAGGTTGTTTAGTAATGAGGATTTGTATGGCTTTGGGTGGAGAAAACATTGCTTTTGTTTTCTTTGCATTTAAAAGAAGCTTTTCCAATAATTAATGTTGTAGTATAGAGAATTCTGTTTGTAGAACTTCACAAGCTGTAGCAGGCGATGGGTTGCTGACATATAAAACAGTGTCATCTGCGAACAAGTGTACAGTGGCTTTGGTAAGATTCGAATCAATATTGTTAATATAAATGGCGAAAAGGATAGGGCCCAGGATAGATCCTTGTGGAACTCCTCTTAGAAGTGGTTTTAGTGGAGATGGTCTCCTTCAGCTTTCACTCGCTGTGTTCTTCCTGTTAGGTAACACCTGAACCATGTAAGGAGGATGGATCCAAGCCTATGGAGTGCAAGGAAGAGAGTAGCAGCTCATGGTCCACGTATCAAATGCCTTCTTTAGATCAAGGAATACAGCACAAACGCTATCTTTTTATCCAGTTCAGTTTGCTAATCGTTTGTAACTTTAGCCAGTGCAGAAATAGTACTATGCTTAGACCGAAACCGGATTGTGCTGGATTTAAAAGATTAGATTCTTCAAGGTAATCTCTTAATTGGATGCTTACCAGTTTTCTAGCAGCTTAGATAGTACTGGAAGGATAGAGATTGACCTATAGTTGTTAAGGTCCATGGGTCCCCTGATTTCAGTAGAGGAAAACTTGGGCTGTTTTCAAGTTGCAGGAATAGAACCAGATTTTAAGGACAAGTTAAAAGGTGTGTTAAAGGAACTGCAAGTGCATGCATTGCAATCTTTAGAAAGTAGGGGTCAAGGGAGTCAGCATCTGCACTTTTTTATATCCATCTGTAGATTAGATCCTCCACTTGTTTCAACAGAATCGGTTTGAAGGAGAAGGAGGATTCAGCTAACTGAGATCCTGTATACTGGAGCTTAACTGAGCACGTAGCAGATTGGCTGGAGAGGTATCAAGTGCAAGGCCAGCGGTTGTAAAATGATTATTGAATGCATCCAGTATTTCCATTCTGTCCAAGATTGTCACCTTGTTGTGGTGCATTTGAGCTGGTAGTGAAGTGCTAGGATCTTGTCCCGTTATGCCCTTAATAGTGCTCCAGAACCTGGCAGGATTGTGGTATGAGGAGTCGAGTTCAGCCATGTAGTAGGCAGCCTTAGCATCCCGTGCTTTCTTGGTACAGCTATTCCTGGCTTTCTTAAATATCAACCAGTCATTTGGGTTCTTAGTCTTCCTTGCCTTTTCCAAAGCTTAACTCTCTCAAGCAGGGCTGATTTAAGGTCAGGTGAAAACCAACGACAAGATTTGTTTTTAATTCGAACTCTAGTAATTGGTGCATGAGTGTTAAGGGCATCTAGTATTATGCTATTTAACACCTGATGAGCTTTTTCCACTGAGTCTGCTAGGTAGAACTCTTGCCATCTTGTAGAGTGATTTAGATCATGAAGATATGCCTCAGAGTTGAAAGTTTTCTTGGATCTCCTCAGTAGGAATTTAGCTGGGGGTGTTATTTTACCGGATGACCTTATTCCAGCAATAAGGCAGTGGTCACTTATGTCGCTGAACAGCACTCCAGCATGCATGAAGAGGTGGGGTTCGTTCACCAGCATGATGTCAAGTAATGTGCTGTTGCTCAGATTTTTTTTGTTGATTCTTGTTGGTTCATATATAAGTTGTGAAAAACCATATGTATCACAAAATGATACTAAAGGAGATGCGGCCTTGGATAGCCAATTAAGGTTTAGATCACCTAGGATTATGGTCTCTTCAGTATCCATCTTGATTTGATTCCCCAGGTGGGCTAGAAGCTTATGATCCGCTGAAGGGGGCCTGTAGCAGCCAACTAGTCGAAATGCTGCAGTGTTGGAGACAGCCACTTTGAGGGATAGACATTCGAATTCTTTGGGCATAGATGTTGCATCTAAGCAAGTTACAGATATATTGGATTTGACATATATAGCAACTCCCCAACCCCTTGTCTGGTGATCCGCTCTGAATATTTGATAATTGGGTAAGTTTATGTCTGTGTCTGCTGTGGCAGGTCTGAGCCATGTCTCTGATACCACAAGAAAGTCTGGCAAAGTATGGGCAACCCAGGATTGTATCAACATGAGCTTTTTTAGCAGACTGCAGGCATTGATATGTAGAAAGCTTAGACCTTTGGTCGAGGCTAAGTCTGCTGGTGAGGTAATGCACTGTGGAGGTCCGGGGTTAATTTCCACATTTCCAACACAGATCAGAAAAAATTAAAAGTTTCATAAAGGCTTCAAGAGAGAAATGAGGAGACTATCTTTGGTCCTTCTTTTTCTATTCAGGGGCTTCTGTTTTAAGATAAGCCAGTCAGGGTTATGGGTTCGTGCCAATACACTCAATAGCAATCTGGTGGTCAGGCATAATGGGGAACTGTATACCCAATAATGGAGTACCGATAAACTCATAAACTATAAACTCATCTGACTTAGTTTTGTAGTTTCAGTACAAAATTTCTTATCTGAGAAACATATTCTGCACTATTACTTCAGTAAGTTCCATTCTTTATTGTTATTTTCTAACTATTTGAGGCTGTCTATATGAAATAACAACATTTCATAATCAGTGACATAAAAAAACTGTATAAAAGTCACTTGCCATTAATATCATGTTTGATGAATATCTGAATAATACTGCCTTTATGACAAAACATAAATGTTATTATCTACTATTGTCTGTTCAACAGCTTGGCAGTTTGTCCTATGTGAATCAACAAACAAATAAGTTCACACTGGGGTGGTGGTGATCTCGGTGAATTGAAAACATTCAAACCGTAGAAACCGGGCACTCACCAACCAATATAGCTGTACACCACAACTTTTCAACTTCAAAGGATAAAGAACACAGTAATGTCCAACATGTGTTACATGCATGTTTGCAACCCACTAAGGGATGTGAATAAACTTTTTGGATGGTAGAAGTGAAAAGCTGTGGTGTCCAGCAATATTAGTTGTTGAGTGCCCAGTTTCTACAGTTTGAATCCTATGTAAATCATTCCAACAAAATACATATTGTCACTTTTGTTTACAATACAGCAACCATAAGGTCACAGATTATTGTAACATCAATTATTTCATAAATATTTAAATGAAAATCATTGACCCACTCAGTCATATTGCATGTCTGTACAGACTACTCCAACATACTGCACGATATCATATTTGTAAATTTGTATGACCTGATGGAGATTTTTTTTTTGTCGGGGTTGTTTTTATAGCTAAGTAAGCAAAATATACTTACTGTCATGATGGCAGTTGCCAAATTCAGGCTTCCCTGGGTCCTCCCACACACTGTAAGCAACCTTGTACCAGTTCTTGTCCCTCATATGCACATCTCCACTAGCTTTTGCTATGTAGAATTTTTGCTGGAGCTGCTTTCACTAGTTCCAGCATTCCTTTGTGTTTTTCTCCAATCTCTGTTCACCTAAGGAGCAACCAACTCTTTCTCTCATTTTGGTGAGGCTAAGGTTGATCACTCTTATCACAATGTCTGCATCTCCATATTTGTTGAGAGCTTTCACCAGGGCAAGTGCACCTTCACCCTTCCAGAGTTTTGGCATTTTGGATGTTTTTCATTGGGAAACAAGAAGAAAGGCATACACAGATATTTACTAAGTAAGAGGAAAGACGGATGTAGCCCTACCACACACATATTGACTGTGATAACGTCAATGTTTTCCCATCCTACCACTTACTAAAGCTCATGCCTTACAAAAACTAATTTTGCAGAGAAAGAAGCAACTCTTTATTTTAAAGAAACTGCCAAAATAAAAGTGGTATTTCCTCACAGCACTGTTCCCCTGTACACCTCGACTGCTTCACGTGCTGAAAAATACAAAAGTAAGTTGCATAATTTATTAAAAAAAGATACAACTAACATCCTACTTATCCATGTGTTACACTATCTTTACACCACATGGAAATGCTCTGCCTAATCCTACCACAGGTAATCTCCTTAACTTCCCACTGCCTGGAGAAACCCTGCCTGATTTTGTTACAACCAGCTGTGCTGTTAGGAACTATGGCATTTACCATTAAATGGAAGGAAATCACTGAGATACAGTTACTAAAATGGAATGCAACAGGGGGCTCAGAATTTCCTGTAAACAAAATGAAGTGTGGGGATGGGTGCAAGAACTTAATAGAAGTGGAAGTACCGCTGAAGAATAAACAAAAATTTGTCAAACACTGCAGTCAGATAGATTCTTGGCAGTTTTCAGTCAGACAGATTCCTGTCACTCTTATTTTATATGTATTTTTAACTACTGAAAAAAATATAAGCTGATGCCTATTTTCTAAGTGCAATAATAACCTCCAGGGTGTGCAGTATGGGCAATACTCAATCTTCAAGGTGATATGAGGCCTTCTGCCTGCAGCATTGTGCCCAATACCACCCACCCTGTCAGGTATTACTGCTTACTCATCATATAGCTTGTTGTGGAATATATATATTATTGTGTACATGACAGCTAAGTTGAATTTCTTATACACATGCATAGCCCCCCTTCACCAACAGTCTTCAACCCCCACCTCACCACCCAACACTTACACACAAACATATGTTTGATAATAATATACTTTGAATACTGTGATATCATTGTATGCTATAATAACTGCTTTTGAGGTGGCAGGCTTGAAAGGCATCTTTGACACTTTATGGCATATACAGAAACAGGAAAAGAAAACACAAAGAAAAATATTCATAAAAAAGGAAAAGACAGTGTTTTTTTAAGGTATGAATTGTGGGTGGTGTGTAGGTGTAGTTCTCCTATTTTTTTGACCAATGTATATGTGGCTCTTATAAGAGCCATTGTGGAAGCAGCATGTTGGTACTTATGATACATGTGACAATACATTCACAACAGTGCTTGGATTCCATGTTGCAGGTTGCCCAAGAAAATCCTGTTACCAGTGTCTGAGAGATGCACACCATCTTTTAGGTAAAACCAATTGTTCCAGTATTTAATTTCTGAGTGACGTACAGTGTGCATTTCCAGATCAGGAAGGAAGCCAAATATTTGGATGTTAACCTTTCAACGTAATCTTTAAAGTCCAGGAGTATTGGTATGACCTTGCCAGATCATCCACGCTGTAATTTCTGAATACAGTATTTTACAGCAGGTAACATTACAGTTAAAGCAGACAAATCTGATGTTACTGCTTCAATCAAATGTATACCCCTTTTTCTATCCAAATCATTACCTGCAACATAGATGAGAAGTATGTCTGGCTTGAGGGGTGTCTCCAAAGGTTGGTGTACAGCTGGCATGAGTTGCTCATATCTCATGCCACCCTTGCCAAACCATGACACATCACAATTATGTAGTCAGAAGTTATTTCCAAAATAACTTCTCCTAGCAAACTGGGCTGCCCCATGCACAAGGGAACTCATGAGGATCCATGCACTTGTTCTGGAGTCTTCTGCCATGCCATATCCAATCACAGATATTACAAATGCTAATAATCTCAAAGATGTGCCTGTCTCTCTCAATAGCCCTGTGCCAAGCTACTGGTAAACTTTTAGTGGCAAACTGTCAGAAACCAGATTTGCTGAGTCACACAGCTCAAAACAGTTATGAAACATGGGATTGGTCAAGTACAATAAGTATGTGCCAGTCAGCTAAATTATTATTCTTATGTGCTAGAGAATTGCATTAAAAATCTGGAGGGACAATATGTTTATGTGATTGGTCTCTATTTGTGACCTTCCATTCTGACCAATACTATTGATCAGTGAACAGGCTGGCATAGTCTAACAGAGCCTCTGTTCCCTCCTTTATGAGCTGGCATTCTAGGTGATAAGTCATCATATCATAGTTACTGTTAAAGCTGCATTTCTTTGTTGTGTAAATATTTTTTTCCCATAAACTATATGTCTGGCAGTGCAGAACAATGTATGCTTCTCAGCAAAGGTTTTTAATATGTTAGAAGTATAATACTACAAAATAAAACAAGAAAGATATTTAAATACAAAAAAAAGGAAAAAAAGTACCACTGTAACTCAACCTGCATCAGCCTGAAAATGCTTAAAAGTTCAGTTTCTATGACACAGACTGTAACACATAATAGAAGTTATTTAGCTTACTGCCTCTTTTTAGTACTTTCACCTGGGGATTACTTTGTTAAATTCTTGAACACAACTGTACAGTTTCTCTAAACAGTCAGCTTGTGATGCATATCTCTAAAAGCAAGTTGTGTGAACACTTAGATTGCTTATTCTATGTTAATAATTTATCTAACACAGTTTTTAAAAACAGAGTTTTGTTACCCATAAATTCTGATTTTATAATATGTAACTTTATAAAGAATTCAGTTACTGGATTGTTTTTAAAAGTGTAATTGAAATTTTCTGTTACTTACAGCTTTTCGCTTTTTGTATAGCAGTGAGATATTGAACTTCATCATGAAGTACATTACTTGTCAGATTCCTGACAAATACAGCAGTGCAACACTATGGAAACTGGTGCAGAAATTCTAGCACCACTTATGTTGCAACTACTGTCATAAGATTGTGAAGAACCATGGAAACTGGTCTACAAGGCACTGTTTCGAATTTCCAAGATGATTGTGTGAAGAGGCACATTTGAATGACATTTTCTCTGCCATAAACAATCACTTGAAAGTGAAATCCACAAAGAGAGTGTATGAGTTGCCCAGAAAAGAAACTGAGGCTTCGATCAATGACTACAGCCTAGCTTTGTTGTTGATGAGGCAGACTAACATTGACGTTCAATTTGTTGCTGACAAATCGAATGGCCTGATATGGTACATTACTTCATACATCACCAAGAATGAGCAAACTTGCTTGTAAGAGCTGTGAGAAGATTTGTCATAAAGTAACAGATCTATATCTTCATGTCTGTGATCACTAGGGTTGAAGACTCTGTCACACTGTAAATGTGGAGCCTGTGAAGTATGCGAATGACTGACTTGCACATGCCTCTATGGCAAATCTGAGTCAATTCACTACCTGAACAACAACTTCAAGGAAAAGAGATGACGTGTTCTCAGAAGTCATGCTGAGATTGAAGAACTTGCTGCATTCAAGCCATCTTCAACCAACATTCTGAAGAACAACTTGATTGACACTATCCACAGCACCATGATGTTATGGGTAGCATGTCTCTATTTGAAGTCACCCAATAATACAACTATAAATGGGATGTTGAAATGGATCCACATAAACAGATATACAAAGTCACTGGCCTGGAGGGCAGTCTTGTGAAAAGACTGACTCTGTGGTTGATTGACCATATGGAATTGAGTCTGACAACTACTGAAAAGAGAGAGCATTACTACTTTGCTCTCTTGCTTCTGTTCAAGCCATGGAGAGATGGAACCTTATTAAAAGGTGATTGTAAGACATACAAGGAACAATATCACCTTAGTTATGAGTCATTTAAAAATGAAATAATCAGTTGTTTACATCAGCAGATTGGAGTTGGAGAAACAGCAACTAGACAAAGTAAGACAAGAACTAGAAGAAGATACTCCAGTAAACTGGCAAGAAATGTGTGACCCAAAGGATGAAGTAGCTCTAGGAGCTCCTCTTCCCACTAATGATCCTGGCGTTCAGATGTCAGAGGTCAAAAGTGCTATGCAGCAGGCTAGCCACTTCACCACTGATAGGTCCATGGTGCAGGATATGTTGAATGACCATTGGAGCCTTATCTACAGTGCTGTAATCCATGCAGTGGAGCATGGCATGCAGCATTTAAACAACTAGTTCTACTGTGAAAACAACAATCCAATTCAAATGTCTGTGACTGGTGCAGCTGGAACAGGTAAACATCTTGTCATTGAAGCCATAAGTGCTGCAATACACAAACTTACTGGTGTGTCAACCTCTGTGATTGTGTCAGCTCCAACTGGACTCACAGCATATAACATAGGTGGCGTTAGACTGCACCAGCTATTTATGCTGCCTGTTGAGCATGGCAACACAGGTGAGTATAGAAAATCACCTTTTGAAGTTGCAAGCAAACTACAGACATTAAAGAACTGCTGACCTTAAAGGTCAGTGATTCAGCTGCAGTCTTTGCTATCTAATGAGGTAAAAAAACTCTTATACAAATCCTCTTCAGTAGTGCAAAAAACTTTTATTTATACCTTTTTTGAAACATTGAATTCTTTCATGTTTATTTTTACTCAGACCTGCTGTAGTATCCTCCAGTATGTTTTTGAAGGCTCAGTTGCCTAAAGCCAATGGTTAACATGCATTTGTGCTCTGAGGAAGGAGCATCATAGCTCCAAAACGTCAACAAGCAAGTACGTGGTCAATGCAAACTGAAGTGAAGACTGGCAAGCAGCACAACACAATTACAGGGTGTAGAGACACAGAAACCCATAAAAATGCATAACACATAATCGTGGATTATTTTTTGTGATGGCATGGGAGTATCTTAACGCAATAGCGCTTTGTGACAAATAATTATTTTATAGCTTCGGGCACTGATGTGAAACAACATTTTACCACAGAGTGGAAAAAGAACTTGAAGAAAGGCACAAACACCCATTTACCCTTGGATTTAGGCATTTGAGCCAAGAGAAACAAAATGGAGGGCAATAAATGAGCCCCAAGAGGGTTAAATGGACTGGTACAGTAAAAAAATTTCTCTTGAAAAAACTTTTCTTCTTGGGGAATAAGGACACTACAGCAGGTGTGAGTAAAAATAAACATGAACGAATCCAATGTTTTAAAAAAGGTATAAATAAAATGTTTTTTTGCACTACTTAGTGGCTTTCTATAAGAGTTTTTTTCTCTCCTTAGTAAATAGCACAAAGTGCAGCTGTACTGTTGACCTTTAAGGTCAGCAATTATTTAGTTTTATGTACCCTGGCAGCAAGCACCCGAGGGACTACACTGGCACTACAGTAATAAGGGAACCAGCATAGCAAACTTCTTTTTGGTTTCAAGATACAGACTTGTTTGACAAAATGGAACTGTTAATCATTGATGAAATCAGTATAGTTTCAAATGTTTTTCTTGCATTCATTCATTCATCTACAGCTTCAGGAGATACCAGTTACCAGTGTTGATGATGATGCACCATTTGGTGGGAAAAACATTGTAGTGTTTGGAGACCTACTACAATGTGCCCCAGTGATCAACATGTGTTCCTACTCTGTCTGTAGAACGAGCAAAGAAGGCAATTGGTTGCATAGATGGTGTTAACCTATGGGAGTTCTCGTATGTTGCACTTTCCCCAAAAATGCACCAACATGGTGATCTACAATACAAAGCACTCCTTGACGAAGCTCGCATTGGGAACCTATCACATTACAATGTTGAAATGTTGAAGACACGGCTCATAGAATACAAGGTTTTATGTAGGATGCATGTGACCTGCTTTCTAAAATACACAGAGAAGGTAGATGCATTGTGTGTTTGATGCCAAGACTTAAACAGTGTGCTAAATTCAACCAAATAATGTTGGAGAGGGAGCAGCAAACAACTGTAACACTAACATCACTTAATTCAAATGATGGTGTGAGCTTAAGTCTTTCTATGGATTCAAAGATGGTAGCAAGACTTAAAGAACAGACCTCAGCTGTATCACATACTGCAGGCTTAGAAACAGTTCTCTTGCTATGTAACAATGCTTGGGTCATGCTTCATTGAGATTTTGATGTAGAACAAGGGCTTGTTAATGATGCCATGGGATACATAGCAGACTTCCACTACAATGTACAGAAAGCATGTGTCAACATTTTTTAGGTACAATTTGACAATCTTGACAAACCTGTCCCTATTGACAGGTGCACTGTTAAGTTCCAGATTGTGAAGGACATTTATGTGATGAGGAAATAGTTCCCATTCTGTCTTGCATATGCTGTCTCCATAAACAAGTCTCAAGGGTTAAGCCTATATTCTGCAATGGTTGACATATGTACTGCAGTATTATAGGATGGCATAAGCTATGTTGCTTTATCTTGTGTTAGGACTCTAGCAGGGCTCTACATAACAAATTTTGCACAAAACAGACTTTGTGCTGATATTAAGTGCATTTTAGAGTATAACCGCTTAAGGACTCTATACGAACCTAACCAAAAACTTCTTCCTGTACCTGGCAAGGTGGTGATGCAAGATGTCTCAATTGATGTGTCACATACATTAAAGAGGAAAAAAAACTAAGAAAGTTCACTGTTATGCATTTGTATCCAGTGACACATTGTCAGTACATGATCACATGAGTTCACCACCAGCAAAGCAGTGCATTGGAGTGGCAGGAATAACAACATTTGACAACAGTACAGGAGTCAAATGCTATGCTAATGATGCAATGTGGGCATTCCTACATATGCCAGAATTTGTTGAACTGGTCCATGGTAGCAAATCAACAAATCTGTCTATGGCATTGAGGAGAGTAATAAGGGGCAGCCAACAGCAGCTTCCAAGCTTACAGAGCTCAACATGACTTTGGTTAAGTCTGTCAGCTTATCAAGTTTCACTGATAATGCACAGCAAGCTGTAACTGAGTTTGTCATGGGTGTTGTCAAAACTTTACATGATGATGCCATTCCACTAAGACAGTACTTCACAATTAATTATGTGTGCAAGTATACAAGTCTGTCATGTGGTTACATAGATGTCATGTGATTACAGAGATACTGAAACCACAAATGACATGCTCTGGAGATCAATGTATATTCTGGATGACACATCGGTGAAATTTCTCAAATTGTTCACAGATGTTCTCTGTAGATGGGAATGCTGGAGATGTGGCAGACCTACAACACATTCTCCGAGAGTCATTCAGTGCTGCAACATACATCATGATTGTGCTACAGCAATTTTTACTCACATGGACTGAAACTGAAGACTCCCAAAACAGAGTCCACAGCTGGCAAAATCAGGTTTACTGGTCAACACTTTAACACTCCTGCTATCATTTTCCACCATGGACCTGCTGTATGGTCTGGTCATTATGTTACATGGCACAGATACACATGTGGGGGGATAGAGTGTAATGACACAGTGTGCAACATGAAAGAAAGGCTGTCAAGCAATCTCAAAGGTGCATATGTCATTATACTGACAAACATGGATCTTGTACAACCTACTGAAGAGTAGTTCATACCAATATGCCACATAGTTTTTCTAGCTTACCTCTTCTCAATATAGCACTTTAGTGGTACATTGCAAAACCTGTGTTATATCGTGGTCCTGCAGCTCTGTCCATATTGACAAACGATACAGCAGATGTATTATCTTGGTACTGGTTACCATGCGTAATGTGGCAGTCTTGTCATCAAACAACATTTACATGGTTTTGCTATAAGCACAATGGAAGGCATTACTCCTTTTACTGTTACCTTCTACATTTAATGCCTTGATTGGTTTGCTAATTAAAATTACTTATCTGAAGTTCAAATGGACTGGTAAATACAGGGTGTTGAGCTGTACAAATTTATCAGCAAATACACAGTATCTTGGATCATGTAGATTTTTCTCATGACACAATGCTGTAAAAAGAAGTGTGAGTCACTCACTCTTTACAGACAAACTTGTGTCACAACATCATTTGGAATGGCAAAAAATGTATACAGTATGACACCATCCTGCAACACCTATTCAACAACTATCAAAGTACTACTCAGACTTTGTAAATATGTATATATGGTATCAAACATTATTTGTGTAGTGACATACTGCATTTGTTTTCATTGTAGAATGTTTATTGTAACACAATGCAGTTGATACTGTTCATTTCAGTTATACATGTTAATTATTATTATAGTAAGAAGGCATAACAGATTTTTACAGTTCTTAATACTTAAGAATTTTAAGTAATGCCTGTCATATATATATATATATATATATATATATATATATATATATATATATATATATATATATATATATATATAAAGACAAAAGGACATTTGGTGGGAAGCCAAGTTTCAATGAAATACAAAATCACACAATGCAAAATGCAAAGCATCATGGGCTGCATATACAAATCATCACAGAATATTATGCTGGTTCAACTTTAAGCAGAAATGCATGGTGCTGAAAGGCCTCTCACACAGTTTGCAAAGGGTGCCAACAGAAGACATAGACACATGTTTATATATATATGTAGATATATATATATATATATATATATATATATATATATATATATATATATCTACATATATATAAATGAATATTTTATAAGATATCTTTTCATGAAATCACCCCTATTGTATAAATAAACCATGACATACTCACAGTGAAATAACTGAAAAGAAACTCTATACTGGATACGTCATCACTTACATACACCATTCTGGATATGTCACCCACCAGCCAGCCAACCTTCTTTCTTAAAATAATTACAAGTATTAAAAACACCTGACAATACCTTGCCCAAATCACATTTCACAAACCTGTCATACAGTGCAGAAATGGGTGAGAAACAAACCAAGCAGCAAGCCAAACCAGTTGGACCTAAAAGAAACAAAATTAGTGAAAAATGGAGAAAATCTAATAGAAGAAAACTACAAATCTGCTTAAAAAAAGGACTTGCCAACACAATGGACATGACAACAAAAACCAATATGCCTAAAATGATACCAGACTTGGAAGAAGAAATACTGGAGCTGTGTACTCAATACGAAAATGACTAGGGGCCACTATTAGATCCTGAGGACAAACAAGAGATCATTAAAAAACATGCAGTGGAACACTAATGTGAAGTACAGGTATGCCAACTATCTACCGATATTGGGCACTATGCATATGTACTGCTTAAATTGGCTGAGTGGGCATAGCTACATGGGAGTGCCATGCAGTGGGGTCCTACAGACCCACTAAAGCATTCATGACTGGCATGGAGGACAAGTACATACCTGTCCCCAAGCTGAGCAAAGCGCAACATACCAGGGGTGGGTGGGGACATGTCAGCACTATGCACCATTCACCAAAGTATGTAGTGCTGCCTGCAGGGGTGCAGAGCAGGGCACAGGTTATGGCAGCCTAGAACCTGATATAACCAATTGAGTGCACCCATGGACTGCACCTGCACTGCCGCAGCCCACTGGGTGGAAGGGGAGGCAGGGGCAATTGATTGGGCAAATGCCTGTACTAGGATCCAATGCATCCCACAGCACCAGGCACCCCCAAACACATGTCCACCCTGCCCCCGTTGGTGGTGCTCAGACCCCCCCAAACCTGGGTGTGCCCCAACCCATCAGTACCACACATCCCTTCATGACATGTGTGCCCAGTCCCCATATGTGGCAGTGCTGAGTGCCACCACCCCAGCAGGGCTGTATGCCTTTCTGCTGCCAGACCACCTTCTCACCAGACATCTGTGCCCCATCCCCATATGACAGGAGAACTCTGATACCCCCCACATGTCTACCCTTCTCCAGTATGGTGCAGGTCAGCCATACCCCCCACCACCAGCCCACACATGTAGCCCAGTTCCCAGCAGCATACAGGATACCCCTCATCCCCACAGGTGCCCACATCCACACACCCCTGATCACAGCCCCACTGCATGATCATAGGTGTCCAGCAAACCCCCCACCCCCGCAGAACCGATCCCCCCACCGACACCCTTACCTTGTGCCATCCTGTCAGTATTGCAGGTCGGGATGGCCAGTGGCACTGCCCTTTTCATATGTCCACAGCCACTGGCCATTTGACTTCTGCAGGGGCATGCAGCCAATGCATGCCCTGCCACATAAGGGATCCACTGAGGGACCCAGGATGGGCATTTGATTGGATGCCAGTCTGGGTCCATAGCTCCACCCCCATCTGCCTCGTGTGAACCTGCATGTCAGGGGTGGGGCTGCAAACAGGTGGCTGGCAGTCATGAATGCTGCCAGATGTGCACCTGTCCACAGGTGCAGAGCTCCATGGGTGGGGTACACCCCTTAGTGCATAGGGGCCATTGGCTTCATAACAGAATTTATACAAAGCACTAAGAGTGCTAATACCAAAAACAACCAAATTTGGACATCTTAAACTTCAAAACTTATCTGGAAAATGAATGACTAATTCATACAGAAATACAGGAAATACCACCTCAACAACTGGACACTTTATTATCTCATTATGTCATTTCATGTAAGAGGACAGATGGAAGTCCATATGAACAGTTCACTGTAAGGTCCATATTTCAAAGTATATAATGCCACTTAAAAATAAAACAATATCCTGAATCATTAACTAATTCCAGAAAATTTATGCAGACAAGAGAATTGATTGAGGCTAAACAGAAATTACTGATAGAGCAGGGGAAGGGAAATAGACCAATGGCCACAGATGAGATAATAGATAACATACTAGAGCAACTCTATAAAAAAAAAAGGGAGCTGGGACCACATGACCCTCAATCCCTGTTAAATACAATGTGGGTCACTGCAACCCTCTATTTTGGAGTACATGGATGTACTAAAACTCATAATTTCAAGTGGGGAGACATAAAGTTAAAAACAGATGAGGCAGGAAAACTTTTTTAGAGTACACAACTGAAAGACAAAAGAAGACCAGATCAGGAAAAAAAACGAAATACATTCATAAAGTAAAACCCAGATTGTATGAGACCAAACACGAAAACAAATGTCCAGTGATGAACTACATCATATATTGAGCTAGACGGCCACACAAGTCCTTGCAAGATGATTGCCCTTTCTTTCTAACAGTTAACTACCAGCATAGATCTCAAGTACCAGTCACATGGTACAAGAACCAACCATTAGAGATAAACACCAACAGAAATATTGTTAAAAATATGATCATGAAAGCAAACATAGAAACAAATAAAACACTAACTAAACACTCGATACATACAGTATGCACTTGATCCAAAAATTAAGTGATAGCGGGGTACCCACTACAGGCATAATACAAATCTCGGGACATAGGAAATTTCAATCAGTGAATGATTATTGCTGCATAAACGAAAAGAAACAGTTTGAAATATCAAACATACTCAGCTGAGAAAAGAAATCTTCCACCTGCAAATCCCAAATAACTGAACAAATCACAAACTCATGCAAAGTTAAAAATGAAGACACAAATCCAAAGTGGGATAAACAATCAACCTCCCAAGAGACAGTTACTAAAATTGACTCAGCAAGTAAAACATCTGACTTCCAAGACACGATGGCAGCTTACTTTACCAATGTTACCATAAACACCAAGCACATCACCTTCAACCTAATTCAAGGTACATATAAAATTCAAAATTAGTAAACCATGCACAAACAAACCAGATTACTACCATAAGGGCAAAAAAATATTGGCGACCCATCACAACAGCACCAAACCCACAGGGCAAACACTTTTCAGAAAGTGTTTTATTGTGGGGGTCTTGTCTCTCACCCCTTCCCCGCTTGTAGGGGGCTTTGCTTACACACACCCTTTATTTGGATTCCTACTCAAGGGGGGTGCAACTCAGGGATGGGGGCAAAACCAAGGTTGCTTTAAAGTGTTGGTGCCATTGTTCCTTCACCTTTTCAACAGTTTGCCATTCTAGGTTTTCCCTTTTGATGTGCTACCATATCTTTTTATGTTCCACAGGTGACACATCCAAGAAGACGTTGAAAAAGAGAACCAGAGTAATTAACATGGAGAGCAATTCGGACTGACAGATACATACAAGATGGATGACTACAAAGAAGGAAATGTACAACACAGCAGAAGAAATATTATAGAGGAACACACAATGTAACAAGAATAATCATAATGTAACAGTGAAACACCTAAGCACATACAGTATATGACAAAATAGCACCCGAATAAAAGTGCTTGAAGTTTAAAGCACGCATCCCAAACAAAGATAAATTCATCCCTGCAAATGAATAAAACACATACCTGGTAGAACAAAGTACTTAAACACATCCCATAAGGAAAAAAATTAAAAAAATAAACAGATGACCAATTATAAATAAAATATGCTATCCACCACCAAATATTACAAACTTTTGAACATAATGAACCTGACCCTGAAAGTACACCACCCAATCAGCACACATAAATGCCTGACATTATCAGTAACCAGGTAAAGAACCCCAAAAGAAGACAAATAAACCATCCAATACAAGACAAACATGTCAGACACCCTGAAGACGGGCAGGAACACTGCAGGCTAAAATAAACCCCTTCAAATAAAACAAAAATAAAGAAAAACAACTGAAAATGCAGAGTGCAACATACACACAGACACCAGGACCCTATTGTGTAAATCACACACATGATATGTGACTGTGGAATACAGGAAATATTTGCAATTGTGCAAAATGACCTTGGGTAATATCACTCATGGCTCCGCTGTGCTCCTCTACTCATGATATTACTCGAGGTCACTATGCACTTGTGCAAATATTTCCTGTATTCCACAGTTACACATCATGTATCCATTATACTGGCACAGTAGTGCCAGTATAGTTAGGGTGAAAGGTAACTTCTATATTGTCACGGGGTCATAATGTCACATGACATTATGCTGCATGCAAAAATCACACTGCCAATACAGTGTGATTTCTTGCATGCTGTATAATAATTTTTTTTGTGAGGGGCTCTGCCCCAGCACCCCCATTACGAAGGGGGCTTTGCCCCATGAACCCCACCGAGAAGGATTCTCAACTCCGGGGGGGGGGGGTTCACCTCCAAATCTCACAAAGTGCGAAAAAAAATATAAAAGCTTCTGGGACCGGGAATCATTTCCGGTCCCAGACACAGTGCCTGAGTTCCTTGCTGCAGTGGCTCAGTCCATTGAGCCATGGCAGCTGCTTGGTGGAACCTCATCCCGGCAGAGGTCTTATCCTCTGCCTGTGATAGTGCGAGTGGTGTAATACCGCGTACAGCAGTATTCGCGGTATTGCACCACTCACTGTCCTGTACAGCACTATTCTGGGTTAGTGTTAATGTCATATACTATTAAGAGTATAACATTGTGACATGGTAGGCTCCATGTTAAACCCAAATTTTTGAATTTTAATAACTCTGGAACCATTCAATGGATTTGCATGAAATGTGGTTTGGTAATGGCTAGGAGTAGGTCTCTTGGTCTGCCAAAGTTTGTGGGAATCCATTATGTGGTTTCAAAGATACAGAATGTTGAAAAACCAGAAAAATCCATGTTTTTTGACATTTCTTTACCCACCTGGATTTCCAAAATGACTTTAGGTTGTGGTCTGAAATTTTCTGGGTACAAAGCCTTTGCCTCACAGATGAGCCTGTTGAAGGTTTGGTGAAAAATATTAATCCATTCAAAAGTTATTAAACTTTACATTTTCCCATTATAGCCTAAGGGGGAAAAATATATGATCTGAAAGTGAAATCTGTTAAATAGCCCTAAAAAACAGTTTCTCTGCCACTTTATAGCAAGAAAACAGTTAGGACTTGTGGGCTGAAATTTGATGGGTGACAAGCACTTGCCCACAGATGTGCCCTTTGCTAGTTTGGTAAAGAAATGGACACTGGATCCATAATTAAAGCACTCCAAATGTGTTTATTTTCCCATAGGATAACATTGCAGCTGTCGTGGTGTCTTATGGCGGCTACATCTCAAAGACGGTTCAAGATACGGATTTTTGGCTAAACGCAACTTAGTACACCTACACGTGTACTAAGTATGAGTGAAGGTGTCCAGGTCATAAATACAACTGTGAAGGAATTGTTTTCCAAAGTTACATAGATACATAGATACATAGACAGTGTCGGCAGATAAGGGCCTATGGCCCACCCAGTCTGCCCATTTGAGCTTGTAAGTTGAGTTTGTTTTCCTAGAAGTCTGTTGCCCCTTACCCCTGACCTCCAGAATTCCTTTATGTCTATCCCATGCATTCTTAAATCCTGTGATTGTTTCAGCCCCCACCACTTCCTCTGGCAGGGTGTTCCATTTGTCCACCACCCGTTCTGTGAAGAATTCTTTCTCATGTTTCCTCTGAATCGTCCTCCCTCCAACTTCATCCCATGCCCTCTAGTCCTGGAACATCTTTTCGCTTAAAAATAGTGTTTTCCTGCCCTGTTCCTCCCTGTAAGATACTTGTATGTCTCTATCATATCCCTCTCCCTCCTCTCCTCCAGGAGTACATGTTCAGTTCCTTCAACCTGTCTTCATAGGACTTGTGATGCAATCCATGCACCATCTTTGTTGCCCTCCTCTGAACCTTCTCTACCCTGTCTATGTCCTTACGTAGGTATGGTCTCCAGAACTGTACACTGTACTCCAGGTGGGGCCTCACTAGTGTCTTGTATAGCGGAATTATGACCTCCCTTTTCCTGATGGTGATGCCCCTGCCTATACATCCCAGCATCCTATTTGCTTTACCTGCTGCCTTGTCACACTGTTTCCCTACCTTGAGGTCATCAGAGATGATAACCCCAAGATCCCTTTCCTGCTTGGTGCATGCTATATCCTCACCCCCCAACTGATATATTGTGCCATGGTTTTGTGCCTATATGCATTATCTTGCACTTCTTTGCATTGAATTTCAACTGCCAAACCCCTGACCATTCTTCAAGTTTCTGCAGGTCGCTTCTCATTCTGTCTACACCCTCTGGTGTGTCTACTCTGTTGCAGAGCTTTGTGTCATCAGCGAACAGTGAAATTCTGCCTTCTAGGTCCTGTGCAATGTCACTGATGAAGATATTGAATAGGACCGGTCCCAGCACTGATCCCTGTGGTACCCCACTGGTCACTCTTCCCTCTGTGGAGTGACAGCCATTTACCACCACCCTCTGTGTCCTGCCACCCAGCCAGTTACCTACCCACCACACTACTATCCTGCCCACACCCATAGCAACCCAAAGTTGCTATGGTTACTAAGGTATTGCCACATTTGCAATTCAAGGGCTCCTTGGAATGTCTCTAAGCCTGAGCTATGTGTCTGTACTTATGGGTAGGTGGAAGCACAGGGCCCAGAGAACCTGCACTCCCACCTATGCATACCATTAATGCTAAACTGGGAGCACAGGGCCCTTCTGCACTATGCTGCTACACTTATGGGTGGGTGGGAGCGCAGGGCCCAGAGGGTCCATGCTCCCACCTATGGATACCATTATGCAAAACTGGGAGCACAGGGTACTACTGTGCCATGTTTCTAGGCTTATGTGTAGGTGTGAGTGCAGAGCCCAGAAGGCCTGTGCTCTTACCTATCATTACCATTCTGAAAAACTGGTAGCACAGGCCCCTCCTGTGATATGTCTCTATACTTATGGGTAGATGGGAGCGTAGGGCCAAGAGGGCCCATGCTCCCACATCAAGTATTGATATTGGTAACATTACACTTTCTCAAAAAGAAGGGACATTGTGACAGTTCATAAAAGGGGTTGGCTCATGAAAAGGGATTTTGATAGCTCACTAAAAGGAATTTTTAAAGTTTTCTCTTGCTGTCCCACTTCACTGCAAAAGAACGGTTTGGAATTTCAGCTACAAATTTTCAGGGCACAAAGGGGTCACCCAACAGATAGGACTTATGCTGGTTTGGTGAAAGAATTTACATCAGTTCTGTGGTTGAAAAATTCCAAAATTTAGAAATTTCCTGTTGGATATCATTATGGCAGCATTTTGTGCATTAATAACTTAGCAGCTGTTCTTGAAATTTACATCAAATTTAGATTGTGTCCTCCAAGATAAGTGGTCTCTTCATTTGACAAAGTTTCAGTTTTATTGGGAGTGCATCTCTGGAGATATACAGTTCCAAAATGTGAACATTTCCATTTTTTGTCAAATTCATTCTTTGATATTATCCGTTTGTGCATTATTAACTTCACAGCTCTTCTTGCAATTACATCAAATGTGGCAGGTACCCTCAAAGACTAATGGTCTCTTTATATACCAAGTTTCATTTTGATTGGGAGTGCATGTCCCTAAATGTGTATGTCTCCATTTTTTGTCAAATTCTTTCTTTGATTGTTTCACTTTGTGCATTAAAAACTTCTCAGCTATTCTTACACGTTACATGGAATTTGGTATGTACCCTCAAAGACTAATGGTCTCTTGAAATGCCAACTTTCATTTTGATTAGGATGTAACATCTTGAGATATGCAGTCCCAAAATGTGTACATCAACATTTTTTGTCAAATTCTTTCTTTGTTTCACATTTTGCACTTTAATAACTTCACAGATTTTCTTGTAATTTACATGACATTTGGCACGCACCCTCAAGGACTGATGGTCTCTTGACATGCCAAGTTTTATTTTGATTGAGTGTACAGCTCTGGAGAAATGCAGTCCAAAAACATGTAGATCACCATTTGTTGTCAAATAATTTCTTCACATTTATGTTAAGCTTAATAGTTTGTGCTTCAACAAAAAGTTCAGGTGATAAGCATGACACTTGGCATGCCCCTTCATGAAGCAAACATCTCAAGAAAATGTAAGTTTCATTTCAGTTACATGTGAGGGCATGGAGATATAGTGTCCCAAAATGTGTAAAGCACCATTTTTGGTAATAGTTCTACGGTAGTGGCAATATAGTTAGGGCTGTCCGGCCACTTCTGTGTTCAACCCAAGATTTTGCACTTTAATAACTTTGCAACTGTACAACTGATTTGCCTGAAATTTTGCATGTGCAGTCAGGCATCATAGATCGCTGGATCTGATAAGTTTCCTTCTGCTCAGATATGCAGTTGTGGAACTGCAGAGAATCACAAAACATGTAGAAACCCACTTTTTGTGCTATTTCTTTCTTCGGGGCTACAGACCAAACGGTTTGTCTGTCTGGCCTGGAATTCTCAGGGAATATGTAGTATGTGTGACTGATCTGCCTTTTGAAGATTTGGTGGAAAAAATATTAATCCATTCAAAAATTATTCAATTTTAAAGTTTCCCCATTATAGTCTATGAGAAAAAATATATGTGCCTCTAAAAAGCTGCCAGAATACATTTTATTGTCGTAAATGCTTCAATAGTGTTGTACCACCACCATTTTGTTTTCATTTAGAGGTGGAGAAAAATTACTATAGTTCAAATCTGACTGCCCCTAGGTAAACACTGACAGTTGTGTTTACCTAATTGAGGCCTGAGGAGCACAATGCTGACATAAACATTTTTTCATTCCCTTTGGAAATATGTTTTCCAGCATTGGACCCCCAGTACTGTTGTGAACTGTGAAAGAATGGATGCTACACTTTTGCACCCATTCTTTCACAAATTTTGTGAAAGTGTTGTAATTTGCAACACTACTGTATCAAAAAACACAATTTCTTTGTCACCTCACTGTGACTAAACAGTTAGGGCTTTTGGGCTGAAATGTGCAGGGTGTCAAGCCCTTGATCAACAGATGTGCCTTTTGTTGGTTTGGTGAAAACATTTACACAGTTTCCATAGTTATGACATTCTGAAGTTGAGAAATTTCCCATAGGATAACACTGTAGTGTCCATGGCACCTTTCAGCACCTGTATCTTGAAAACGATTCAAGATATGGATTTTTCACTCTGAGCAGCCTGGACTAAGCATGCATGGAGGTTTCCAAGTCATGATTACAACTACAGAGAAATTTGTTTTATAGTTGCTGTGGTTACTGAGATATTGCCAAATTAGTGTTACATGGGTTCCTTTTCATGACTCTTGGGTTGTGGTATGTCTCCGTACGTATGTTAGTGCCAACACTCCCTCATATGCATACCATTATGCAAAATCGGACAGTGTGAAGCACAACCACATACCAGTTACATTACACCTTCTCAAAAAGAAAGGAAATTCATTGCAAAAAACTCTGTTAATGCATCAGTTAGGATTGATAGTACAGTGATAAAAGTTTGAAAATTCCATGTTAGGGTTACCTTACCACCCAACCCCCAGCCCCCACCCTCCACACACCAACAGGCCTTGGGGTGTGCCTTGGGGTTATCAGGCCTAACTCTCACCCATTCCATTTGTAAATAAGCTTATATGGTACAGTATAGAAGAATGGGGTGAGTGTTAAGCTCAACACCCCCAAAGGCATACTCCAATGCCTGTTGGTGTTTGGAGGGTGGAGGGTGTAACCCTAACATCAGATTTCCAGACTTTTGTCACTGTACAATCAACCTTAACTGATGCATTAACTGAGTTTTTTGCAATGAATATCCCTTCTTTTTGAGATAGTATAATAGTATCCTTACTGTATTGTGGGAGCGGAGGGTACGTCAGACCCTACTTTCCAATCCCTCCATAGATGTGCATATGTATTTAGATGTGGAAGCACAGGGCCCTCTGGCATCCATCTGTAGAACAACAGTGACCAAACTGTCAGCATAGCCATCTTATTATCCCACCTCATGTACCCCAGTACAGAGAAACTGTGAAATGCAAGGCAAAATGTTATTATGCACAACTGCAATGCCATTCTGTGCCACAAGTGCTAAAACACATTTCAGGCAGGGTGTGCAAAATGGCAGCAGTACTGCTCATGAGGTGGTGTGAAAAAATGTCTATGTTGAGAATTTGGCAGCAAAATATTGAAGAGTACCAAAGTTATGTGCTTGCATAGAATAAATTCAATGGACCCATATAACACAGGCATTTTTAGTAATTTTTTTCACCAAATGTTCAACATAGCCTTTTGGGGACCTCACATCATGAACAGTGGCATTGTGTTTTCAGTAATCAGCCCTGAATGGTGATTTTGCGCAGCATACATGTCATTCTGTGACACAGTAGCAAAACCCATTTCAGACAGGATGTGAAAAATGACAGATGTACTATTCATGAGGTGGTGTGTAAAAATGTCAATGTTGAAACTTTGGAGTGAAAATCTTAAAAATTGGTGAAGTTATGCACTGGCATAGGAAAATTTCAAAGAGCACATGTAAGTCAGGCTTTTTTTCATATTTCATCACTAAATTTTCAAGATGGGGTTTTTGGGACCCCACCTTATGATCAGTGGCACTGTCATGTCATTTCAGTCCCAAAAGGTCATTCCACACAGCTACCACAAAATCTCCTTTTGGGGACAAGTAATGAAATGACAGTGCCAGGGTTGATGAGGTGAGATCTCAAAAAGCCCATGTTGAAAATGTTTTGCAAATATACATAAAGTGACTGAAATATCAACATAAGTTCAAAACTCCATTGACAGTCATTATACAGCACTTCTCTTAATTCGTCATTTTCCAGTTTGGCTTTGAAGAATGCAGACATGTCCTGGTCCACAGAAAATTGCAGCTGACTGTCTTGGGTGTTAAGTATAGGGCAAGAGGGGTTGTGGGGAGGTGGGTTGCTCAGTTCAAGGGCTGGGATGGGGTGGAGGAAGTTGAGATGATGACGGACAGTTTTCTTCATTCCAGGTATAAAAAAAAGAAAAAAGATGTTGAAGGAGTGTTTTTTTTTCTTTTTAAAAGTACACATATGTATTGGGACACTGGGAGTGGGTTCCCTAGTGTCCCACAGAACTGGTGGCTGGATCATGCAACTGGGGACACTGGGAGTGGGCTACCCCATGTCCCACACAGTTGGGGGTAGTGCCAACATAGGGATTGGGCACCCCAATGTTGGCAAAGGTAAATAAATATTTTGGTACACTGAGAGTGGGCTCCCTAGTGTACCACACTGATGGGGGATGGGGGGTGGATTTCTTCTGCTAACACAGGGATTGGGCACCCAGATGTCAGCTTCAGTTTGAAAAAAAAAACATTTTGGGACACTGGGAGTGGGCTACCCAATGCACCCTGATATCAGGGTGGTTTTATTAAATAACTCATGCCTTGCACCCCCCCCCTTAGAGGCTGTAAAAGGAGAAAAACTCCTTTTATTAGGTAAACACCAATAGGTGTTTACCTAAACAGGGACTGAGGAACATAATTCTGGCATTATTTTGTCCTGAAAATGGCCAGAAAAGGTATTGGTGGTTTTGACTGGTCTCAATGGGTTTTTCTTATTGCGGTAGTGCTGCGGATTGCTGCAATTTTCATGAAACAGTGTCCTTAGTTGCATGAAAATTGCAGCACTGTTTTATGAAAATTGCTGCAATTTGCAGCACTATCAACAGCCAAAACACTGAAGACATATTTCTGACCATTCTTTTTAAAAACTAATGCCAGGAGTGTGTTCCTCGGGACCCTATTAAGTAAACACAGCTGTTGGTATTTGCCAAGGGGCATTATTTTTTGAATTTCAGCACCTTTTTTGCCATATCTAACTGAAAACAAGATGGCTGCAGCACAAAAGTATTTAACCCAGTAAAAAGTGCTTTAGCGTACATTTTCATGCCTAGCATATATTTTTTCCCCTAGACTATAATGGGAAACTTAAAAGTTTAATAACTTTTGAACGGATTAATATTTTTTTACCAAACTTTCAAAAGGCACTTCAGTGAGCCAGTCCCTATTTACCTGAAGACTGAAGACTAGAACCACAAACCATTTGGGCTGTAGAGATGAGCAAAGCATTTGCCAAAAAGTGAGTATTTGTCACACTTTTTGGCACTCCACAGCTCCGCAACCATACATCCAACTGGAACAAAACTTGCCAGGTCCAGAGACCTATGGTACCAGACAGTGCATGCAAATTGGACAAACCCTTGCAAAGGTATTAAAGTGCAAACTTTTGAATCATGCCAGCATAGTTATTGCTGAGTAAGCAGTTGAATGTTAAACCCCAGATTTTCCACCTTAATAACTTTGCAACCGTTGAATGGATTTACACAAATTTGGAATGTTCAGTTTTATATGGTCAATCCCTTGATTTACCTAGTTTTGTTTTAGTTGGACTTATGGCTTCCATTCAGCAAGGTGCTGAAAACTACATTTTTCACCATGTTTTGCCACTTTTGTACTGATTTCTGCCTACCTTGCTGTGACCACAGCATTTGGTATTATGGTCTGAAATTTTCAGATTAGAAAGAATTTTGGTCAAAGAACAATCCAGCATTGGTTTTGTGAAAACATATCAATCTATTGCAAAGCTATTTCATTTTACATTTTTGGGTTCTGAGCATGCTCAGTTCACTCCAAGATTTATGTGTATGTTTTGTTAAAGGAGATTTGGCTCACAATGAAGGATTTTGTCACCTCATGAACAGGAAATTTAAAAAAAGCCCTGTTCTTGAGGAAAACTTCCTTGTGTGCTAGCCACCATTTTGTTTTCATTTTTTGCCTTGAACAAAATGTTGAAGCTAGTCCCACAGGTCAGTTCTTTTTTAAATAAGGCATGGGTTTTGTTCAGGGTAATGCCCTCTACAAAACCCATGACTTTGGTTTGCTTCATTTTTGCCGATACATGACCGTTTTTAATTTCAAAATTCTTCATTCGTCATTTGCTTCCAATCCTTGTTCTTGAAGTGATGAAATCCCTCTTCATGAGCCAATCCCATTTCGTGAGATAGCAAAATCCTTGATCATCCTTTCCGGACCAATTCTTGCAATGAGGAATGGCTCAAGAATGGGGATTTTGTCAACTCACGGATGGGGATTGGCTCATGAATGGGGATTTTGTCAGCTCGTGAAAGGGAATTTTTTTATTCCTCATTCGGGAGATGAAAAATCCATATTTGCAAGCTGTCAGAATCCCCATTCATGAGCCAATCCCCTTTCGTGAGCTGAGAAAATGCTTGATCATCATTCCAGGACCAGATGGCCAAAATCTGACAATCAAGGATTACTTTTGAATGGTGATTTTGACAGCTCGCGAACAGGGATTGACCTCTGAAGGCCCACACACCACTAATGCATACTAGTTAGCCATATGGGGTATTGTGTGTCTGTGTTGTTATGTGTAAGTGGGAACAGAGGGCCCAGAATGCCCGCACTCCCACACACATATATTGTTATGCAGAAACTGGTAGATTAGTGGTAGCATAGGGCCCAGAGGGCCCATGCTCCCACTAAAACATACTAGTTAGCTATATGGGGTATTATCTGTCTGTGTTGTTATGCGTAAGTGGGAGTGCAGGGCCCAGAGGGCCCATGCTGCAACACATGTATATTATGATGAAATGGACTGTTTAGTGGGAGTGCAGGGCTTGGAGGGCCTGTGCTGTCACTAACACATACTTCTTAGCCACATGAGGTGTTGTGTACCTGTATTGTTGTGTGTAAATAGGGGTGCAGGGCCCAGAGGGCCGACATTCCCACACACGTATATTGTTATGCAGAAATGGACAGGTTAGTAGGAGCATGGGGCCTGGAGTGTCCATGATTGCATGAATATATACTAGTTAGCTCTATAAGGTATTGTGCATCTGTGTTGTTATGTGTCAGTGAGAGCACAAGGCCTGGAGGACATGCGTTCACACACATATATATTGTTATGCAAAAATGGATAGGTTAGTGGGAGCACAGGGCCTGGAGGTCCTGTGCTCCCACCAACACATATTAGTTAGCCCTATAGGGTATTGTGTGTCTGTGTTATGTGTAAGAGGGAGTGCAGGGCCTGAAGGGCCAGCGCTACTACAGACGCACATTGTTATGGGGAAATAGAGAGGTTAGTGGGTGCATGGGGCCTGGATATCCTGTGTTCCCTCCAGTACATACCAGTTATCCTTATAGGGTGTATAAGTGTGAGTGTGGGGCCTGAAATATGGCAATGGGGTGTTATGGCTGTGCCAGTGATAACTGATATTCCTATTTTAGAAACATAGAAACATAGACTTTGATGGCAGATAAGGACCACTTGGCCCACCCAGTCTGCCCATTTCCCTACCTATTGGATAAGCTACAGATTCTAGTTAACCAACAGCCTACTTTCTGCAACCCCCGACTATAATTGCCTTATGTCTGTCCCATACATGTTTGAATTCCACCACTGTTTTAGACCCCATAACCTCTCCAGGAAGGCGGTTCCATGTGTCCACCACTCTCTCCGTGAAAAAGAATTTCCTCACATTACCCCTGAGCCGTCCTCCCTCTAACTTTAAATTGTGCCCCCTTGTTCTTACACATCTCTTTTTCTGAAAGATGCTACCCTCCTGGACTTTGTTGATTCCCTTGAGGTACTTAAAAGTTTCTATCATGTCCCCCCCTCCCTCCTTTCATCAAGGGTATACATATTAAGCTCTCTCAATCTCTCTTCATATGGTTTCTGATGTAGACCCTGCACCATTTTAGTTGCCCTACTTCAGCCACCCATACCACCCTCCCAACCTTCCTCTTACCCTCTCCCCACACACTCTCCCAACACACACATACACACACACACCCATCCCCCAACTGAAATGCTGTTTACCCCCTCCTACACAATCCCTCACACATGGTTTCTCAACCCCCTTCTCCCCCACAGACAATCTCAACCCCCACACCTCTTCCTCCCACACCCCTGCCGCTTTCTCCCTTTGATTGTATCTACTTTGCTTAATTTGTTAGCATGTAGAAAGAAGAGATGTGAGACATTTTTTATGTTTAAAAAAGTCTTTGTTTTTGAAAAAATAGATATTTGTTATGATTTTATATATATTAAAACGTTTCTTTGTTATGTAAAACTAATGAAACAGAATATTGCTATATTTAAAATAAATTAAAATGTCAAATGTGTTATCTTCACATGGGGATAAAAAACAACAAAAACAAATAGAAAATAATTGGGCATGGTTTGAATAAAGAAAAAAAATAATGACACTGTTTGTGACAGTGATGTACTTACCCTTGTTCTGTGATGAGGGCACCTTGGGGGAGCTGGAGGAAATGGAGGAGTCCACAGGGAGATCTTGACAGGTCAGGATTTGGTGCCCCTCTTCTACTTATGTTGTGGTGGGAGGGGCACTTGGAGGAGGTTCCTGCTTCTAAGGATGCTGGAGGGCCAAGTCCATCTGTTAGTAATGCTGCAGGTCCTGGCGGATTAGGTGGTGCATGCCTTCTGTGGCCTCCAATTGGCTCTCAGCCAGTCACAACATGAGACCGTTGGTGGTCTCTTGGACAGCAACATTGGTCTCTTCCTTATTCATGCAATTGATTAATTGCATGAGAGAGGCCTCTGTTGCTTTCCCTCAAGACCACAGACAGCAACCATAGCCACGTGCCAAAACATGGGCTTGGCATTGCAGCAAATCAATTATCTGATCTTAGTTCTGTAACACCTTTCTTGATTGCTAGCAATCGCCTGGCCACATTTGGGCTGCGGCATGGTTGCTTCCTCCACAGCCTCAAGCAGCCAGCCATGGATCTGCTGTGTGTTCTTTAACTGTTCTAAAGATTCTAGGAGAGAAAAAAGATGATGTAAGTAAATGTAAAATAGTGTTGTTGTTTACTTTTTAGTGATTTTTTTGTTTTAAAAATATTTTAAGAAGAATTTGAAATACAATGCATTGATAACAAAGATTATATAAAAGATCTGTGACTTTGAGACATAATGACACAAATTAGATTTTCTTACTGTTGTATGATAGAACTTTTATTGGTGACTGTGGTTGCCAGTATAACAACAGTAAAACTGTGATAATATAGCAGCAGTCTGTTGTTCTATGTTGCTGAGTATGCCATAGCAATGATATTTTGAAATGGGATAATGAGAATTTGTTTTGTTTTGTTGAGGAAATTGAAGACATAAGGTTGCTCAATTTGGTATAATACAATCTGTTTTTTTGCTATGCAGTATTTGAGCAATAAGGCACGACAAGCTGTTATTATGTAATTACCCCTGGGGTGGGTTGAAGCATGAGGTGAAGCCGAGTGCTGACACCACCCAGGAATGATGCTATTATACAATAACACTCACCTTGGAGTGCCTTATTGCAATTATACAATGGTGCAATGTTATACAAAATTAAAAAAAAGAAGTTTTTAGTAGATTTTTAGTGAGGCAGTACTGTATATCTTTGTTTCCTAAGAGAAAAGCAAACAATACAAATCATGTGGCAACAAATCAATACAGTGATCTTATTGTGTAATAACATCACTGTCTCAGGCACCCACTGACCAATCAGAATACAGGAAATGTCCGTGCCATTGAATAATACATAACATGTATGGCTATTGGTTACACAGATACGCTGATAAATTCTTCTAGAGTATTTCTTGTAATGTGTAACAATTTTGAGCTGAGTTGTTGAGATTTACAATTATTTTTTTTTTTATTTAGTTGTTTAACCAGGTATAGCACACTAAGCTGGAAGCTTTTTTACAGGAGTGACCTGGGACCACAAGGAGGTTAAGTGACTTGCTTAGGGTCACACAGTATGCAAGTGGAAGCTGTGGGATTCAAACCCAGGTCTGGTCTGCTGGATGTCACCAGATTTGCAGCTCAGAGCCTTAGACCACTGCGCTATACTGCCTCCCTTATTTAATGGCTGCCTGTTGAATTGTTTACAGTGTGGTTACTGGACAAAGTCCACACGTCATATTTTATGTTGTTTGAAAAGTGCAATTTGGTGAGATTGTGATTTTGGGTCGTTAGCAGGAAGCATGAGCATATATATATATGAGAGTATCTTCACATGCAAGCTGTGTGATGCATGTGATGATGCTGAAGTATAGATTACAAAAGAGGATAGAGTAGAAGGTATGAGAGACAGCTGTACATGTTGTTTTGCGTTTCTATCATTGAGGCCACTATCAAGCATTGAAAAGTGTGACAGCACACTAATGCCCCCCCTTTTTTTTATTGGCAGTGTGTGACGTTATGGAAAGAAAGAAGAAAAACATGGTTATGTTACTGCACTAATATGCCTTAAAGTACAGACTGTCATACTGCCATATGAAAAAAGGAGCGGATGAATACTACTGTTTTACTAGTTGGCTTAGGACAACAATTTATAGAGCACTGTTATCACAGCATCACATATGGACAGTGTTACTGGTACTGATATATCTCTATATTCTCATGTGCAATTAGGCAATAGACCACAGGCAGGCTACCTTCAATGTCTTTTCTGTTATGGTTTCTAAACAGTAACATCATCTACACATAGCTCATTGCTTACATAAAATTGTTAAATAAGAAAATTTGAATAAAAGAAATAATAAAGAGTTTTACATTTTCCAAAGAGACTGTGAATAGACGCTGGTATTTCTAAGTGATATAGATTATTATGAAATGGATAGAATGCATGTTGTCTCCTGATTGGCCAAGAATAGGTTTCAGCTGGACTGTTATCCTATCACAACGGTCCAGCTAAAAGTAATATGTTTAAAAAATACATAAAGAATACTAAAAATGAGCTATTTGATAGTCTCAATAAGGCATTACATGGGGTGAGTTATCATGAGCTAACAACTCTTCTCAGATGGTGGAAGCACTTGGCTACATATTGTGTTTCAAGCCAGCTGAGGTGGTCTGTTATTCCACTATAAGAGATAATCCCTGTCATGTTATTGCTTAACTATGAGCTCAGATTTTCTTTATCTAACAATATTTTATTTGTTTGTCATATTCAGTTTATTATGTTCTTGTTTACCATGTTGTACAAGAGTTTAAACTTACCATAAATAGAACATTTAACCACTCCTTCCCACACACATACCAACTTGTATGCAAACATTCACAATGTTAATATTTTATTCGTGGATACTACATTTATGACAGTTAAATATAGATATATATAAATTAAATATAGTTAGCTATAGAAATATTATATAATTAATGAGTGCTCTCATACAATTGAACTTTCACCTGCTATTCTACTCATCTATAACTTTTGTTCACACTGTGTTTCACTGCCCCTCACCTGTACAATGTGTACATCCTTCTAGTACACCGAGTATCTTTGTACCCTGTACACTTGTTCCATCTGGCAAAATGCTCCCTTGCAACCCTAGAAAGGATGGTGTATCTTGTGATCGAGGTTATCTGTCCCTTTGTCACATCACCTTCTCATCACCTCATACCTGTGTACTCCTACATACCACCTAAAAGTCTGTATCTATAGCATGAGCTGTTTTAACAGTCTTTTTACTGTACAGCTTCTAAAAGATTTCAGCAAAGTGTGCCAAACTCTTTGTGTGAGTGCAATAATGCAGTCGCAGGGTTGGCATCATTGACTATGCAGGACCTTCCAGGAGGTATGAGATCATGTGCCTATGCTGATGGCTGTCATTACACTGCTGCATGAACCAGCATATCCTGATATTGTGCACCCTAGATGGTATTATGGTTTTATTTATCAACATAAAATAATTTGACTATATACTTCTTATCTTTTAGAACAGTTTAGAGTTCCGAACATGCAGTGAAGTGTTCTGTTGAAATAAAAGATAAAGGATTAATGTACCACTTTGCAAAATACATAATGATATGGCTTTTGGGAAAGAGATTTGCTCTGCCATACAAACTTACTGCTTACTATTTGAAAAAAATTCTATCATTTTACCCCTCCTCCTCTCCCTGTTCCATCCCCTGCTTTTGAAACCCTCTGTGCTTATTATGCATTCTTATACTGGGCACAATGATTGAAGGAGCAGAGCACCACTGTGCTGTATATGTGAGGCACGGAGACACTCTGCACCCATTGCACCCATTGCGCCTCCCATGTGGCATTAACAAAATGGGATGCACAGTCCCTATGCACACTATCCCCCACCCATGTGGATCACAATGCACAGGGGGCAGGCGGGGAGCAAGGCAACACTACATGGCATACACATTGCTGCATAGAGATGCGCACCACAGAGTGTAGGGGGCAGCTGGTACACTGGGGGAAACCCTGCCATTATCCCACTATGCACCCTGTGCTTCCATCTCTCAACAAGGGAACAAAGCAAAAGAGCAGTGATCAGTCATCCAGGGCCACCCAGCTCTGCCCCACACCTCCCTGTGAATGTCACCCCCCACATATGGGAGCACTGGCCCCTGGACTGCAGACCCCCCACAACACACCAGCTGCCTGCCTCATGTCCTCTCACCCCACTGGTGTAGTGGGCAGTGTGAACCCTCCCCACCCCCTCCCCAACACACACCATTGTGCCAATGTCCCCAACCCCAGTACCACCCTGTCTGGCTGAGGGCAAGGCATGACTGGTGGCACAACCCACCTCTCAGCTCCATGGCCACTGGCTATATGGACATCCTCGGAGGAGTGCAGACAATATGCCCCCCACTCTGCAAGGGATCTACTGTTGGTCCTGGGATGGGCATCTAATTGGATGCCTGCCTGGTCCACAACTCCACCCCCGGCCACCTCACAGATGCTGCATGACGGGGTGTGTGTGCCTATGGACAGGTCATGGCTGTTAGGGAATACCAGCAGCATGCACCTGTCCACAGGTGCAGAGCTCAGCAGGTGGGCTATGCACCTCAGGCACATAAATCCTGACCATTGGAGCATAGGCCCCACTGTTAGGTTATTGTTATGGTATGATTTTGATAAGCTAATTTATATGGTATGTACATTAACATATTTTATGAAATTATAGGTATTTATTGCCATTATACTGCAGTGTTAGCAGTGCCCCCTTTCCCCACCCTACATGTACAACCCCACCCACCGACAACTGCTCCTCTTTTCATGCAATAGTGTGGTTGATGATATTGTTATATCTATTTAGGAATGTATGCTGTGTTTTGGTGGTATCCTTATCATATTTTGCTATCAAGTCTTACCTTCATATCTTTGTTTATTGATATTTACTACTTGTGAGACAGCTGATGTAGGCAGAACAAATCTCTAGCAAAATTTTAGAGTCTCTTACCATGAATAAAGTAATACTGAATTGTCAATACAGCTACGCTTTCCGAATATATCATGGTATCTTAGTAGCTTGCCTCGTACATTTATAAACTGGCTCGAAAAATCAAACTGTAATTGTTTGCAAATAGTCATGCAGTGTATGGTTCAGTGTTGTCAGGGATGGAAATACATCCCTTTTAAAATTGTGATATGCTGTAGTAGCTACATTCCCTAGTTTGTTATGCTGCATTAGCTACTGTACATAGTTAGTGCAGTATAATAACTTCAAATATGCTTAAGATCTCTCTGATTCCTCGGGAATGGTCATGGCAGTGAGAGATAGTCTGGGAGAGAAACACTGACAAAAAAAAATTAAAGCAAAAACATACTTCACCATAAAGAACTTACCACACACTATTAAAAGATAGTGTATGATTGCTGATACATGCCAGGGTTATCCTCAAACTCTTGCGGTTTCTATGGTAATGAAAACCTGTTGAGCTGAACTTTTGATGTCTCTGGTTACCATCGAAAGCTCTTGAGTGGAAAATATTCCTGTTGTGTATGGGTGATCATACGGTATCCTGTCTGTGACTGTACATTATTCAGGCATTATACATGGTCATTATGGTGCTAAACCGCATCATGGAATGAGTGAAATAAACTGCCTAGAACCAGAACTACGTTCTATCGGTACCCCTGCAATCATTTTTTTTTATTTGCTTTTAATTTTTTCCTACCTCCGGTCATCTGGTCTCTGCCTTAGTCACGGTGCCCCTTGGACTTCCACCACCCATATCTGCCTGTGCTCTCCTGGTTACCCCTGGCTTACCCCCAGAGGGCGGGGTCATTGCACTGTACGGGCCACCAGTGCTGTGAAACCGGTAACTGGTTGGGAAAGCTGGCTGGGTGGCTAATTGAAGCCCAGGAGCAGGCTTCATAGAGATGGCTGGGGCAGCATTTTCCTCTGTAGGCTGGGGCTGGGACATGCAATGACATCCTGCATCTGTCCTGCCTCAGAGTTGCTTCCTGCATCAGTGCAAGGCGACGACCCAACCTTCACCAGGTGTCTCTCCTGCACTTAACACACACCACCCTCCCCCCAGGAGAAGGAGATCAGTCCTAGGAATGCTCAATCCTTCTTCTCCTGGCCGGCCTTCTGATGACCTGGATCTGTTTCCAAACCTGGGTCACCGGTGTCACTAGAGGAAATCCAACCGCTGCACCAACAGGCCGGCCTCAATCATTATTTTGTTACTATCACAAACATAGGTGTCACATTTACAATGTATTTGAAACTTCGACTGGGTTGTAAAAAATAAAACTAAGCTAAAAAAAGAGAACCTATTAATTTGTTGTTAAACTGATCATCTCATAACAGTCACACACATAAACAAATTTGAAATATTATACATTCTTTAAAATTTCTATCACAATTGTTTGTTTTTGAACAGTGAAAAATTTATCTTTTGACTTTACCTGTTCATCAGTGAACTGCATACTGCTTTTTCTGACTGTGACATACTTAAGTATCCTAGCTTCCTGAAAGAGGCGGTGGTGACGCTCCTCATGAAGAAAGCTTCTTTGGACCCAGACTGCCATGTGAACTACAGGCCAATCTCTAACCTTCCCTTTGTGGGGAAGGTGATTGAGAAACTAGTGGCAATACAGCTGGAGAACCATTTGACCATCCATGAAATCTATGAACCATTCCAGTCTGGTTTTGGAAAAAGGCATAGTACCAAGACTGCACTGGATCGGGTGCTCAATGATCTCCTGATGGCGAGAGATCAGAAGAGACGCTCCATCTTGATTCTTCTTGATTTCTTATCAGAGTTTGATACTGTGGACCATGGGGTTCTTCTCGAACACCTGAGGTTCATCTGTGGCCTGTCTAGTACAGTTCTTGGGTGGTTTAGATCTTTCCTCACTGGCAGAACTCAGAGGGTGGTGTCAGGGATTAATTCCTCTGGCCGAGTCTCTCTGTCATGTGGGGTCCTTCAGGGTTCGGTGTTGTCCCCCATGTTGTTCACAGTGTACATACTGCCCCTCAGAGACATTGTAAGAAGGTATGGGCTGAGGTTTCACTGCTATGCTGATGATACCCAGCTCTGCCTATCTTTTTCACCCGACCAGGATAGAGTTCTCTCGACTATTATCAACTACCTCACTGAAATCCAGAATTGGATGGATTTGGGTTGGCTAAGGTTGAACTCAGAGAAGACAGAGGTGTTGGTTGTGGACCCGGGTCACCAGATGGAGGGGAGGGGAGCTGATTTACCTTCAGGAATTTTTCTTGGTGGTTCCCAGCTCCCCACTTCTGAACAGGTGCAAAACTTGGGGGTGATTTTTGATGATGGACTGACACTGTGATCAGGTGTCGGCAGTCATCAAATCTTCCTTTTACCATCTGAGCAACATCACCAGCATTAAGCACCTTGTTCTGTCCAGTGATATGCCAACTTTGGTCCACACCTTTGTGACCTCACACCTTGATTATTGCAACTCCCTTTATCTAGTGCTTCCAGGGTTTGATATCCACCGCTTGCAGCTAGTGCAAAACACTGCAGCTCGGTTATTGACGGGTACTCCTTGTACTTGTCATATTTCCCCAGTGCTGTGTGAAATGCACTGGCTGCCAGTACAGTGGTGAATCACCTATAAAGTTGGACTTCTGAGATATAAAGCCCTGCATGAACTTGGCCCGGACTACCTGAAAGAGCTTTTGGTTTCTTACTGTCCTGGGCATTCGCTTCGCTCAGCAGATGAGGGGTTGCTAGAGGTTCCAAGGGTTTCTTTAAAATCTTCCAGGGCCCGTGCTTTTATGCATGTGGTCCCAACCTTTTGGAATTCTCTACCCCCATCTGCTTCAAGATTGCATGTCCGTGGAGGAATTTAAACAGGCCGTGAAGACCCATTTGTGGTATCAGGAATACATGACTTGATGTTTTACTGTTTTATGATTTATTATTTATGATATGTGTGTTTTATTATACTGTTTATGTAAAGTGTCTTGATTTTTAGAAAGGCACGATATAAATAAATATTATTATTATTAGTTCTGTGCCTGTAGATAAGACCTTTGCTGAGTGTGCACACAGTGTGTTAAGACAGGGATAGTTTTCATGAGACTCTGTTGCCTGTTATTTCTGAGCATGGTGTGTCATGTTCGCAGGTGGTGAGAAGTGTGGTAAGAGAATCATGTAAGTCATGTGCTTGGTTCTTGCTGTTATGTTCTAACATTTATTCTAGTATTGTTCAACAAACTCACACTGCAACAGGAGTAGAGCAGCTTTCATTTTTATTCAGGTGCCTCTCTAGTTACAGCAACGACACACCTCTCTGCTCTCTTTCTAGCTTACACATATCGGAATGCTGCCCCCAAGTGGCAGAAGTAACGCAATGCATTACCATTTCAAATACATAACATTTCCTCCCCACTAAATTATATTGTTACCAAATAAACAAGTATTAGCATTATTCACTATTATTAAGATGGTTCATTCTATGCTAGAGGTAGGGGGTAGACTGCCCCAGGCCTCAAACCAGTCAAGGGGACTATTCTGCCCCAGTACTCTGATCTGGCTCTCTACACAAAACATTTATTTCTTTTAAATGTCTCACAGGTTCAAATGATCTGGAGGTTTTGAAATTCGGGATGGATAACATTTCTCGTGAGCAACCCTTGGCATGGCTGCCCTGCCTGGTACCTCCCTCCGATCCTCGTTGGTGGTTGTACAGCCTCACCATTGCTCCTCTCCACCTCCTGCTCTACATCTTCAGAAGGTGTTGGGACTTCCGTAGTGGGGCTTCTGTAAGCTACGGCAGATGGAATCCACATTTCCCGTGGGTTTTCTTCCCTGGAGGTGTCCTCATCTGTGCGCTGCTAAAGATCTAAGAGCTATTCAGCATGCCATTTCCATTTTCCTCCAGATTCAACATCAACTGTATACGACACTGGACCCATCTGAGATGTCATCACACCAGAGGTCCACTTCTCCCCCTTCCGGTAATCTCGAACAAGCACCTCCTGACCAACAATGAACTGCCTATCCTTTGAACGAGCTTGCCGGCATAGTATTTGAGATTCTTGGTTCTTCAAAACCTCTGATGCCACATCTGGCTTAAGTAAATCAAGACGGGAGCGAAGCTTACACCGAAAAAACAACATTGCTGGAGATTCTTTTGTTGTAGCATGGGGTGTATTTCGGTATGCCAGCAGGAAGTTACCCAACTTGTGTTGTAAGGTCAAAGACCCCTCCCCCGCCGATTTCAGAGCATTCTTCATGGTTTACACAAAATGGTATGCTAGACCATTAGTCGAGGGGTGATATGGGGCACTACGAATATGCCTCACTCCATTGGACTTCAGAAATGCTGCAAAGTCACTAGAAATAAATTGTGGTCCATTGTCACTGACCAGCTGTTCAGGAATCCCGTAACGGCTAAATAGTCCTTGCAGCACTTGAATGGTCTTACTGGTAGTAGTGGTGTCCATGACTTGAATTTCGGGCCACTTTGAGTGGGCATCTACAATAATTAAGTACATGTGTCCCTCCCACAGCCCTGCAAAATCTACATGAATGCGCTGCCATGGTGCACCTGGCCACATCCAGGGATGTAGAGGTGAGGGACACGGCATTTTCTGAACAAGCTGACAGGTACTGCATGTTTTTGCTTGTTGCTCAATTTGCAAATCAATCCCTGGCCACCAAATATAGCTTCTAGCTAAAGCCTTCATTCTCACCACACCTGGGTGTCCCACATGCAGCTCATCCAGAACACGAATATGTAGTTTTGAAGGGACAATCACCCAGACACCCCACATCAAGCAACCTTGCTGTACTGAAAGCTCATTACATCTGATGTATAATGGTGATAACTCACCGTGATAGTCCTGGTTCACAGTAAAAGTCCCTTTTGTTACTAAGTCCAAGACTTGAGACAACACAGGGTCAACTTTTGTCTCCTTTTTAATTTCAGAACTTGTGATGGGTAGTTTCTCAAGCTGACTGATGTAGAAGACATCGACAGTGTCCACCTTGTCACTGTGGGCTACCTGCAGAGGCAATCTTGAGAGCCCATCAGCATTGCCATGAAGAGCTGCCTTCTTGTATTCAATGCGGTAGTTGTGAACTGATAACAAGAGAGCCCAATGTTGCATTCTGGCTGCTGCCATGGAAGGAATATCTTTGTGGGGGCTGAAAATGGTCGTGAGGGGATGGTGATCAGTGAGGAGTGTGAATTCCCGACCAGAGAGGTATTGGTGGAATTTGCGAACTCCGAACACTATTGCCAAAGCTTCTCTCTCTATTTGGGCATAGTTTTGTTCAGCTTTGCTGAGAGTTCTGGATGCAAAGGTAATTGGCTTTTCGTCCCCATTCGGTAGAACATGAGAAAGAACTGCTCCCACCCCATAAGGTGAGGCATCACACGCCAGTCTGATGCTTAGCTGTGGATTATAGTGAATGAGCACATCTTGTGAAACAAGCTGCTCTTTGGCCTTCTTAAACGCACTCTCGCAGTCCTTTATCAAACACCAGGACTTCCCCTTGCACAGCAAGCCATTTAGTGGGTTGAGAATCGTAGCCAGATTAGGAATAAACCTGCCATAATAATTTAACAGGCCCAAGAACAACCGTAACTGGCTCACATTTTCGGTGCTGGGGCTTCCACAATCGCTTTTTCTTTCTCAGGTGATTTGTGTAAGCCGGCTGCATCTATGGTATGGCCTAAGATCTCCAATGAAGTCTTGAAAAATTCACACTTCATCTTCTGGACACGCAAGCCAAAATCTTCCAATCGCTGCAGAACTGTATCCAGGTTCTTCAGGTGCTCTGCATCATTCCTTCTGGTCACCAGTATATCATCCAGGTAACAGTGAACATTTGGAAGACCTCATAAAACCTGGTCCATAGCTCGCTGAAATATGGCTGGAGCTGATGCAATGCCAAAAGGTAGGCAATTATAGCAGAAGAGACCCTTTTGGGTGGTTATTGTGAGATATTTCCTTGAGTTTTCATCTACTCTCATTTGTAGATAAGCATGTGACAAATCCAGCTTCAGTTAGCATTGGCCCTGTGCCAGCGATGCAAACAGTTCGATGCGTGGAATCGAATACTGTTCCACACACAGAACTGGATTTATGGTTACTTTAAAGTCTCCACATATTCGCACGGACCTGTCTTTCTTTACTACTGGCACTACTGGTGTTGTCCAGTCACTACACTGTACAGGTGACAAGACTCCAGCTTCGGTTAGGTGAGATAATTCGGCCTCCACTTTCGGTCTGAGTGCATAAGGTACTGGGCAAGGTTGACAAAACTTTGGTTTGTGCTGTGGCTTCAAAAACACTCTTGTCTCAATGCCCTTCATTGTGCCTAGCTCCCCTTTGAATAAAGGAGCATGTTTGTGCAACACTGCTTCTAGAGTGTTGTGGTCACCCATATTAACAGTCCTTATCTCCTGCCAGTTAAGGCGTATTTTCTTCAGCCATTCTTGGCCTAAAAGTGAAGGGCAGTTACCTTTAACCATGTACAAAGGCAGTAGAGCCGTTTGCCCTTTTATTTTCACCTGCACCTTGATGTCACCTTCAGGTGAAATTGCCTCGCCAGTGTATGTCCTCAGTACAACACCAGTCATTTGCAGGGGTAGATGACTCAACATCGTTTCATACTTGTCTGTAGAAATGAATGAGACTGCTGCCCCTGTGTCCAATTCCATTTTCAGTGGTTTCCCTTCAATTTCAGGTGTTACACAGATGGTTGCCGTTTCCCCTTTAAGAGTCAGCACGTGCAATGCTAATTCAGTATCAGTATCATCACTGCACATTCCCTGTGTTTCCACACAATGTACTTCTCTCTTTCTACATTTCGCAAATTGCTCCCCTTTGCTTCCATTGATTTCCCCTCCTTTCATTTTTCCTCTGCACACTCGCCCAATGTGGCCTTTCTTCCCACAGTTATGACATGTCTGTCTTTAAACCAGCAATCCTTATCACTGTGATTAGCCTTCCACGACCACCACATTTATTATGCTTCCTGGTAGAAGAAGGATAAAGCATTTACTTTCAAGGAATCATAGGTGCTGAGCTTCCGTGCAGCTGTTTCCATCGATACCAGCGATCTCTATCGGCTTTCTTGTATGTCAGTCCACACACTCCATTAAAATAAACTACTGTGTCGCTTCACTTTTCAAACCGCACACAAATCTGTCTCGGAGGGCATCATCTAAATGGGTGCCAAACCGCAATGCTCAGCTAATTTCTTTAGAACAGCCACATACTACGCAACAGATTCACCTTCCGCTTGATTTCATTTGTGGAAGCGAAATCTTTCAGCAATCACCAGAGGCTTAGGAGAGAAATGTGTCTGTAAGAACTCCACAATACTGGCAAATGTTTTCTCCCCGGGCTTTTCTGGCACTATTAGACTTCTCAGCAAACTGTACGTTGTGCTGCCCATAACACTCAGTAACACCACCACCTGTTTTTCATCACTTATATCATTTGCTGTGACAAAATGTCCAAATCTCTCAATATAAGTTGTCCACTGTTTCACATTTTCATCAAAGGCATCAATATGTCCTATGGTCGCAGCCATCTTTATGTGTCTCTCGAAGGTTCACTCGTGGGTCCAAAAGTTATGTCTCAGGAAAACCCTCACAGTTGTAGTTCATTCTGGTAAGGTACCGGAGAGTAACTAAACATTGCGTCACCAATTATGTTATGTTCTAACATTTATTCTGGTATTGTTCAACAAACTCACACTGCAACAGGAGTAGAGCAGCCTTCATTTTTATTCAGGTGCCTCTCTAGTTACAGCAACGACACACCTCTCTGCTCTCTTTCTAGCTTACACATATCGGAATGCTGCCCCCAAGTGGCAGAAGTAACGCAATGCATTACCATTTCAAATACATAACACTTGCAACCTCTCTTTCACTACCTAGGAGTGAGCTCTTACTTCATTTAAGTGTCTAGCCATGTTCTGTGCATGACCATTCTTTTCAATGTGACTGTTTACTGCAATGGGGAGACTGTGGTGTGTACTGAGTGTACAACAGCATGGGGTTAGTGTATCTAGTGAGTTTTATAGCTGTTAACAGTGTTCATTCCTACATGTTATGGGGTGCCCTTCACCCCAATCCTCCTCTTAGGCTCCTATGCAGAACTATTAAGTGATGAGCTATGTGTTGAGTTGTGTGAATGGGTGGTTGATTGGATACATGTTGGGGTGGGGTTTTGGGGGAAAATGTGTATGTGGGGAGGTGGATTTGGTGGGTGTCAGAATTTGTCCTGGGCCTTGAATGAGATATGCAAGATAGCAATTCAATGCATATGCAGTATGTATATGTGTAGGTATTGATCAGTATGTTGACAGGGAAAAGAAAAAGAGAGGTTTTAAGCTTGGGGATACATTTTCCCATAAACAGACTATGTGTATGAGTGGAACCATGATAATGTGTTACATTGTAGTTTGATGAGGTTAGTTAGATTAGAAATACTATTTGTAAAACACAAATCTTATAGAGAAACTAGAGACTATGGCAAGATAATAATGTATGGTTTGATTGTGTTTTTGGTGTTGTAGTTTGGCCCTCAGCCACTGTTGGGGCAGATGGTTGGACCACAGAGGGCTCAACCACCATGACCTCTTTGATATCACCCTCTGTGGCCTGTTGCTCACCCCCAACAGCACCCTCCAGCTGATCTTTCTCCTCTGAAAAAATAGTACATAATGATATTTCTTTTGAGAATTGCATAATCTCCAACACTTCTGTTGTTGTTTAAAACATTGTATCGTACAGGTGCTTCCGCCTTACTTAAGGTACAAGATTTGTCTCAGCCAAAAAGTCTGATAAACAACAGTGATGTTATCATTTTCTATATACACTGATAGTAAGCCACTAATTAAACACTGAGTACTCATTTAAGATGCTGACATACACTATGGAAGATATTGAATGAGCAACTTTATGCATAAACCGAGTGTTCTTTGAGCTCCAGATTATGATGACCATGAAGTTCTTGAGCATCACTGTTGAGGTGTCAGTGAAATCAGAAGTACTCTGTGACAGAACAGGCTGCTTGTGCCTAGCTGACCATCCATTATGCTCTATAATATATGTTGTACATTTAAAGACTATTTTTTGCAAGCTACTGATGTATATACTGAAAATATTTCCTGTGACTCAAACTGCACAATTTATATTCTCCGTTAAGTTGTTGTCAGTTGCATAGCTTAGTCATGGCTGTGCCACTACTGAGTTATGATTCTACATTATACAGTGGCTTAAAAAATATTGGATCCTGATTGGCTGCTTGCCACAATTTACAAGATGTAAATAGTTCTAGTGCCTTTCACCGAAAGAAGGACAACACACCCAGTATTGCTTTCGGTTGCTCAGTCGGCATACATTTTATTAAAACTTTGTCATTTCAGATTTTTCATCAACAATACTGAGTTCCTTTACATACCATATTTAAAACATTTCTTTATTTCCAAATTCTCTTTATTTAAAATATCACAATTTATATCATAGTTTGATCACATTTTGTATCACATTTCATATCACATTTATATCACACTTTCTTTTCACCCACCCCCCTGGATATAAACCCGAAGGGAACTTTCTTTCTTGTCCATTTTCCCTTTTGCCCCAGATGAAATCCTGAGGTGTTTATCTCTTAATATCTGGGCCAGGTCCAATTCCTGCCCCAAAGTTTTCATTCCTGGGTGTCCACACCCTTTCCTCTTATCTGGGTCAGGTCCAATTCCTGTCCCCCATTTTCTATTCCTGGGTGACCACACCTTTTTTCTCTTACACCACACCTTGGTGTAATTCCAGAATTTTTCCACCTCACGAAAATATTTTCTTTTTCATTCTTCCACCAACCCATCTCCAGCTTGTGTTGGAAGGTGGGCTTCACCCCCAGACTCTTGCCTCCCAATGAAGTCCCCAACCATGCATCTCTACCCCTCTCGCTTTTTGAGATGACAATGTGTTTACCCCTCTCCACCAGCTGGGCTTCTCTGTTCTATACATCCAGGCTATTATTTTCCTTATGTCATCCTGCCACCATCACTCCCCCCCCAAACCTTGCCAACTGTTTCTTTCCCTCTCCAGTTCATCCTCTTTCTGGCCCCTCTCTATGGTCTTGTGTTTTTGACCGTGCCCCCTACCATTCTTACTGCCATCCTCTACTACCCCTCATGACTCTAGGCCCCACCCTCATGCTTCACTGGTCATCCCGTATCTGATTAAACATAAGTAACCACAGACGTGCACCTAAATCACTTGTCACCCTGATGTACAATAATGTTGTTAGGATCTGAATTGATCTGGCAGCTCCCATCCATCAATGGCATAACAGGTCCCCCCCCCCCATGCACTCCTTCTACATCCTTCCATCGGATCCATACCTTTTGTGGGCCAAAACAATTGTTCCCCCTGCCCCCGGGCTTCTGTTCATCCCATCTCTCAGCATACCATATGCGGTACTGTCTTATGCTCCAATACCTCTTTCCTGCAGCCATTCTCTACAACATGCAAACAAATAATGTGAACCACTTATATTATATGCAGAATGCCCCCCCCCCGACTCATTTCAGTTTGCTTCCTGTGGATAGACAAAACTCTTCCTTAGTAATTCCCTTTTTCAATGCCCATTTTATAGTAGCTAGGTGTTCCCCTGTTCAAATTTCTCAAACTGTCCTTCAACCCCCATTGGGCTGCGGCCTCTGAGGCTGCTCCAATATTACTGAATGCAATATTTATCTACCGGGGTTCTCCCCCTTGGGGCCATGTTTCCTTCTTTTTGCACCCTGACCCCAACTCCCTGTTGCGCCTTATCCATTCAGGTGAGTGAACAACCCGCCCTCCCCCTCACAGTGTAACCACCTCGAAGGTATATTGGCAAACCTGTGGCAGCTCCTCCAAATGTCCCCCCCTAACAACTGTTCTGATATGGGCCTTCTTCTAACCCTCTCTTTTTTCTGCTACCCTGTGATCATGCTCTTCCTGATCAGTACCCTACTTGGAACCTCCCAATCTTCTGCAATACTTATGTCACCTGCGGCGACCAGCTGGATCCCCATGATGGCATGGGCCATCCTTTTCTATACCAGCATCAGGACATTGGCTACTTGTCGATCCCTGATTGCCACACTTCCATCCATGTTGCTCTGAGCTCTGACAGCTTGAAACACTCTCAAGCACTCTCCTCCTTTACCTTCATGTCCTCCCTGACCACTACACTCAAACCCGCCCCATGTGTAGCCCCATTTTGCACTTGCTGTGGCTCGAACCAGAGGTTGTGTAAACACATGCCCCAGCCCTATAACCATGCTAGCAAGAAGCCATAAATTCCTAACCGTGTCTTGGCTGTCTGTCCTTTTCCCCCTGCCAGTGGCACCCCGACCCTTAATATCCATCTTCAATATTCCTTCACCAATATTTTCATCCCCCGTGTTTCATCACCTCTAAATCACCCCCTTTCTTTTTTTTTGAGTAATGTAGTGCTGCCCAATACCATAATATTCTGTCCCCTAATGGCAATACAGGCCTGTTCCCCTGACCTGGAAAACAAACCTGGGACACAGAGATGCCATGGTGGAAGCTTACAGTACTTCTCCAACCCATGGGACACCACAGCAAAGGTCAAGTGGGTAATGGCAAAACTTCTCCAGGCAGAAAATGTTCCCTTCGCTTAGGTAATCCTGCAATAACCAGGTCATCCCACCCCCATGTTGTCCCACCCATTCCCTTCTATCTCCCACTAAGGGTGCCGCTGTATCACCCCTTGCTGACTGTCCCCCCACCACTCAGATATTACCCTGAAGTGGGGTGAAGCTTCTCACACCCTCTAACTGGAGCTAAAGGTCAGATGTATACAGTGTGCCACTCTCCAGACTTAAAAATTTCATAAACCAATCTGAACCCCCAGTGGCTCAGGCCAGAATTGCTGTGCTCCATAATAGCATCCATTAGGAATGATTTGGTTCTTTAATTAATTTTTTTTTAATACTATATGTGACCCTACTAGGCCCTATATCATGGCCTACCCACTGTATCTCTCATCATGGCACTGTTCTGTAGAAAAAACTCCATCCCTCACCATTATAGGAAAAGATGCACTCAGCTGGTTCATCCCTACCCTCTGGAGCAAGCTATGACACATGTTAACGGCTTGATTTTTGACCAGCCAAATGCTTGTTACGTGCTTCTTGCTGTCCACTGCCTTGATGTTTGTAACTGTTGAGAAACCCCTGGCACCTCCTGCTATACCACGACATTAGCCCATGTCTACTGTATCTCCACCATGCTATATATCCCGTGCCTTATTGTACTAGGCACGTTATGTTTTCCCATGCCTAATTTCTATTCACCCTTCATCATTTTATTTTTAGATGCATTATGATTCTTTTTTTTTAGGTATTTTCACTGTATTATGATTATGTTGCCATCCTTTGCCACCGTGTCACATTTAGTACCCATTGTGTGGTCTGTAGCATGCTTCACTGAGAATGTTTTTAACTTTTCCCTGCTCTAACCAGGACCTCCTTGTAAATGAACATCACTCAATGGACCTTTTCCTGGCACAACAATTAAATATCAGTGCAGTGAAAAATTAAGTGTAGGGCAAATATAATGCCCCAATATTTGACAGAAACCTCCTGTATTCCTCACCCAGAGGGCTACCGAAGTGGCAGATTTGTAATTCATTCTGGCCCCCACCCCATGCTGGCACATACCAAATAACATGGCCTATGTTCGTCAAATAGATATAGCCAATAAAGAGATTATTTAACAGCCTGCCACCAACCATAACAGCAAATTTCTTTATCATTGGTTGTTTGTTTGAATAGCCTTCCTGCAGAAAGGTTGATTTGCACATGTATTTCAGGGAAAGCTATCTGGAATGCTTTCACAGTCAGCCCTCTTCCTGGAGTGTGCAGGTAGTGCCTGCTGTCCTTTTACGCTCTGGCGAGTTCTCCAAGCTACATTAGTACTTATATTGTCTCCGCTTATAACTATACACCTGTGTTGTTAAGAAAAAACTTCAGCCAACTATACTTTTTGTGATTTACAGGATATTTCCTTATCAAAGTTCTGATGGTGCAGCCCTAGTGATTATAACCATATTGTAGGTAGTAACTTAACCTCTTGAAAGTCATATGCAAATAATAACAAAGGCTGTTTTGAATCTAATGATTTTTGCTGCCACATTCTCAATTCACCCCCCCACTGCAGAGTTACATGGCTGTGATCTAACCTCAAAAGGAAGCATTCATCCCAATAATGCCCACCAATAATATCCCGCCTCCTGTGACTGCAGCATGTTGCCATGGAAGCAATGCAGTGGATTTTTTTTTCTTTTTTAATCTATTTCTCCCCATTAATTAATAGTAAGCTTATCTATTCTGTGGCTCTGCTAGGTAACTGTAACCCCCCCTTCCGTAAATGAAAGAGCCCTTTCTATTATGTTATTTTAATATTATTTATTATTCAGTTTGAATTCATCGGGCCTGTGAACATCTTAGCTTCCCACTCCCATTTGGTTTCCCCAAACCTGGGAGCTGCAACATGGCCTGTCCAAAATGGTGACTGCCGTGTGGCCTGACACAAAATGGTGGTCCACCACACTACCGCTCTCTTGGCCCTTTCACTGCATTCCCAGATAAACTCCCCTTGCATTCCATAGTGCTACCCCTAACATCAATAGCATTCGGGCTGGCACTACTGCTGCAGCTCAAAACCCTTATCCTTAAATAATTATTTATTTTTTTCTTGATAGGTATATTATCATTATATAATTGTTATAATAATAATATGTGTTTTATCCATATCTTTCCCTGTCATTATCTGTCTATATCAAATGTTGTATTCACAAAAAACCCCTACGTGAATAGCACCCAACATGAGTACTGCTAGGATCCCCATGCATTATATCTGTCCCATCCCCATTCTGTCTTTTTTTTTTTGTAATATGTCAGCCATCAACAATACCCCCATTGCTTTTCCAGGTGCATCTTGGCTTCTATCTGTATGTCTCCCCCCATGATACTTTTCCCCAAATGGTGGGCACCATGCAGTCCTAAGTCAAAATGGTGGTCCCTTGGGTTTCTTCAAATCAGCCAGCCTTTTACACCAGATATCCCCTTCCTTCACAATGGCATCCACAGTAACTCCAATATTGTGGCGGACTAAATCAAAAACAACATTTTGTGCAAGGAAACACCCCCGACCACCACCTCCACCTACTTCTTGTCTCACGGAGGAGTCTAGCAGCATGTTTTTTTTTTTGAGTATTTATGATAGGGGTGCATATGTTGTCCTACGGAAACCTATCCCTTGGCGATGGGCTCAAATCTATGAAAGATTGTCTTTTTTAATTTTTTATTTTTTGCAAAAGCCCACCTCAGGATTGCCGAGTAACTATGTCTTGGAATACCCTTCCCCCAATTTCAGGAAGGTGTCCGCCTGTGGCCACCTCAGCCCATCTTTACTGAAGTCATGCATTTTCTTTTTTTGAATCAGGATTGAGATCACGGCGAGATAGGGAGATAGAGCCCTCCCTCCCATGGCTCTCCTGTACAGCCACCTGACCCCCTGATCACCCCTTCCCCTTCACTGCCTGAGGCTTTTACCATTAGTGGTCCCTGTCCATAGTGCACAAAATGCAGTCACTCTCTCTGCCACCAGCCACCCATCTTTTCACCAGGTCTGCCCCTTTCCTCCTCCCCCCAATGCAATTCCAGCACCTCCTGTTGCTTATTCCCTGAACCACCTTTTTTAAGACAAATGGGGACTGGCGATGCAGCACCTCAAAATCTGTTTAGGAACTGCTAAGTCCTCTTGCCCTCCCTGGACCACCTGCCTGTTTTAACATAGCCCACACCTTTTCTCATGAGGGTGTTAACTGGCCTCCCCATTCATTTTCTGACCAGTCACCCCTCCAACATTCTCCCGTTGTCTTCCCTTCATTCTTTCCCTCCCACCCCCAATGGTAAATGTGCTACCAATACTGCATTTTCAGGGACTTCTACAATAAACACCATCTTACCTGCATTTTAAGCTTGTCTGCCCCCACTTTTTAAGACCTCTACCAGCCAGTTATGCTACACTTAAATACCTATTACACCACATACCTCAGCTTACCTTCAGTAATATAGATACATAACGGGCCCCTAAATATCTTTTGTTTAAAAGACAAAAATTTGCAATCTATTAATGTTTAAGCTTGCCCTTTGCACTGTTGCAGTATTTCTTTATTTCTTTCTTTATTTTTATACTTTAAGCCTCATAAGATTATTCCCATATTAATTAAAAAACATGCCTTATCCATAAATCTTCCTGGAACTCTCCAACTGATGTGCTAAACCAAATCAAAACATTTTCCCTAGCAAAAGTGAGAGAGCACCCTTGTGCAGCCCCCTATATCCCCCTTTCACAACCCACCCCTTTGCTCTCTTTCTGTCTATCTCTCTCCTTTCAACCTATCCCCTGCTCCCTTTTCTTAATGCTCCACCCTTTTTGTGAGGTCATCCTCTCTGTTACCAGGCCCCCTTTGCTGTATCTGGCCCTGCCCCTCTGACCTCTTCTTCAAAACTCTGCCCCTTCCTTCCTTTCTTCCCAGTTTCCCCCTCCCCTTCTTCTCTATCCCTCCTTCTAGGCTTCCAGACCTATAACAAAAGGGGCCTGTCTTTTAAGAGACAAACCTTCTTGTACAATCATGCCATGGTAAAAGTGCCTTCCAATTAGACCACCAAACTTCAAAGTAGCCAGGCATAATAATATTTTGTTCACGATAACCGGCATCTGTGAATACTAGAAAAGAAGATGAGAAATGTTTCTGTCATTCTTTTCTACACTGTACAATAGCAATATTTCATGACTTGGTGTTGGTGATGACAAGATTTATCAGCTTGTGGTGTGTTTTTCTGAACTGGCTGCACTTTGTGTGGAAACTACAGCAGACATTGGTAAATTCTGTTGGCACCCGCACCCGCACCAGACTGTGCTATATTGCTTAATTATCACACTTGGACATATAATAAATGTTTGAACTTTTAACATTATGGGCCTGATATTCAGAATTGTGCCAGGCAATGGCTCAAGTGGTTGCTCAGCACAACTGAGTTGGACTGGAACAACAAAGAGATATATTCAAAAAATATGTACAATGGTGCAGCTCTTCTGAATATATCAAAAAATGTGAGTGGCACAAATACAGTGTACTGGCACATGCCCCAAACAGGCCTGAATACCAAGAATAGGAATGCGCCAGTACATCTGGAGATATGCTGGGCATAATATCCAGATATTTAGACCTGAACATGCAAATGGGCCATTATGCATACAAGGTGCAATTGGGCCATTTGCATGTCATTATTGCCCCATTTCCATGAGTTGTGCAGAGCCAGCTGGCAAAGTATGCCTGGCACCCTACAAGGCATACGGTGCTGTCAGTGGCATCCCATTATCCCAGCTTGGTACACTGACCCTCACAAAACTGTACAATAAAATATCCCTGGCAGTGTAGTAACACACACTTCCACCCCCATATCCAATCCCTGTAGTATGCAAGAAAGAAATATCTCTGGTGGTCCAGTGGTTTCCATCTCTCCACCCCATACTTAAATCCCCAGAATAATGCTAATTTAATATCCCTGGTGGTCCAGCAGTTCCTCCTACCCCCAACCCACTCAGGATACCATTCCACCCCACCCTTCCCCCAGTCATTGGCTGGCAGCACTACCTACCCGCACACCTCTGTGGCTGCCTGCTGAATGACAGGAACAGTACCTCTAGCAGCCCCAGTGGTTGGTGGTGTTGACCAATGGGCTTGCAGTGTGTACTGTCCCATTTAGTCACAACTTTGTGAATGAATGCTGCATTCATTCTCAGAGTTGTGACTAAATGGGACAGTACACACTGCAAGTCCATTGGTCTACACTGTCAACCACTGGGATTGGTAATGGTATTGTACATGTCATTTGGTGGGCAGCAACAGAGATGTGTGGGCAGGTTATGCTGCCCACCTGTGACCAGATGGGGGGTGAGAGCAGGGTGGGATGGGGTCCTGAATGGATGGGGTGGTGTGGAGGAAGCACTGGACCACCAGAGATATTAATTTTGCATTATTATGGGGATCAGGGTGTGGGATGAAGAGGTGGGAACCACTGGACCACCAGGGATATTAATTTTGCATTATTCGGAGGATCGTGGTATTTGACGGGGAGGGAAGAACCACTGGACTACCAGGGATATTTCTTTCATTCATTCTACGGGGATCAGACATGAGTGTGGAAGGGGACACTAGACTACCAGGGCATGGGGTGGGTGCTTGTATATGGTGTTCAAGGGTGGTAGCCATCTATGGCTGGTGGCTGCTGTGTTGTGCCCTGCAATACAGCAGTCCACCTATGAGTGGCTACCAGTTGAGCATTTTTTACAGGCTCAACTTTGTGCCCATGTATGCAGCACATCTCTGGGATGTGCCGGCAGATGTGCCAGACATCCTGGGCTGAATATCAGGATGTGCTGCATATTCATGGACACGCCCCCCCCCCCGGTGATGCACCACATACATAATAGATATGCCTTGGCACATCTGGAGTTCTGCAATGCATCTTCTGGGTTTGAATATGTCCTTGGGGGGCAAGTCTGGAGATGTGCTGGCACAACTCAGTTGTGCCAGGTGCATCTCCTTTGAATATCTAGGCCTATATAAACAACTGTGTGTGTGGGATGTGCTGTGACTTATACTCACCAGCAGAGTCAACAAGTAGGAGTTGGTCAACTGCAGGAACCTCCCACTCCTGGCCCTTTGGGACTGGCACAAGGTGGAGTCTGCTTTCTCCAGCATCAGGGAAGCTTTGTTGTTCTATTTGTGAAAAAAAAAAGAAAAATTAGAAAAAAAATATGTTGTGTCATGAAGAAAACCATTCATTGGCATTTAAAAATGAACATCTCTTTTTCCGTATGTGTTATTAGATGTTATGATTCTAGTTACCTTGCATGGATAACTGTTACAGTGTCTGTGCAGTATGCTAATCATTACACATCATTATTGTCCTAAACATTTTATCATGTGACACTATTGGACAAGTCAAGTGCTACAATATTAATTGGTTGCAATTCTCTTTATGTTGTATACTTTAAATACATTTAAAAAAAATAATAATAAGTGAGTGACAGAACCTACATTAACAGTAAATTGATTACAACCTGTGACTACATGGTACTTGGCTACAACCTATTCCAGATTACAGACACCCCCCCTCCCCCATTTCCAGGGTGTTACTGATAGACTGTTAATGTAAGTAGTATTCATGCCTGACTGTCCAATTGACTGAACACATTTACATGGTCAAATAACTGTAGATATTAATATGTTATTTCAGAGAAAAAAGCTAACAAATGTTACTCTGATTAGAAAAATAAGTGATTTTTTAAAAAACAAACACATATGCAAATTACAGTTAGGTGACTGCTCATCAAGATATTGCAGGTGAATTTGCTACTGTATCATTGCTTTTATATTGAAAGTTATTGTTTATTATTGGTTTGTAATTCAACCACTGTCTCACAGTGCTCTGCATTGTATGTTGATTGACAATTTCCTGCTAAGTAGTAATACTTCTTAACATTTTAATGTAGAGAATTGCTTATTATACAATGGTAGTTGAAAATACTATCTCCTGATTGGCTGGCTGGCATAATTAACAACATGTACATTTAAGCAATAATGTATGAGAGGGTATGGGTCATGCTAGGATGACCTCATGCCGTGGGTGGCTGGACACAATGTCACAAGCTGACTGCATCCAATGTCCCAGAAGTAAGGTTATCCCAGCAGGCCTCACAGCCTGGAGTGCATTATTGTATTATACAATGAATCATTGTGATACAAAATAAAACAAGATTTAAAAAAATGTTCTTGGTAGGTTTTTTGTGTGGCTATATATTTTTGTTTCTTAAGAGAAGATGCAAACAATATAGCAAAGCAATACAGTAAGGTTGTGCTCAGATAACCTCACTATTGCCTGGGTAAGACAGGCAATGAGGTTCCAACATGTGTATACTGCCATTATATAATTTGCTTTCACTGCACAGTAGAAGGACCAGGCAATCAGGGTGCCTGAATTCAAAGATGCCAACTGTGATATTGCTCTGTTTATAGAAATCAGAACTTGTAAAAACTCAGAATAAGAAATTGAAAAATCTGTCCGTCTTCCACATTATATGACAGTATTATACAATGTTGCTTAAAAAATCCTGTAGCCTCATTGATCAAAACATGTCACATGACCCTGGGCAAATCCTGAATAGCCCATGGCTGATGAATAGCATTTATGCAAAACATAATGTTACACATTCTAAATTTATTTTATATGTGGGTGCATTGTATAATCACAATAAGGCACTGCAGGGTGTGAGTTATTTAAGCAATAAGGCGCAACATGGTGTGGGCTATTTAGGATTTACCCACTTCTTGTGTTGTGTTTCATGACACACAGTCGAGTGTCTTAAACACACAAGAATTGGGTAACTCACCCAATGACTCACACCCTGGAGTGCCTTATTACAATTATACAATGTACCCATGTGTGAAATACATATTGAATGTGTTTAATTATGTTTTTTATGAATGCCATTCCTCAGCTGTGGGTTACGTAGGATTTACCCATGGTCATGTGACATGTTTTGACCAAGAAGGTTACAGGAGTCTTACACACAACTGTAAATTCTGTAAATATTCCACAACTGGGTGTGGGTGATGGCAGAACTTACCTACTTCTAGTGTGATTTCTTCACTCAATTATGTGTTGTGAGAAAACTACATCTGGTGTGGGTTGATCCTGTTGGCAACCACACTCGCTTGTGATATACTGCTTAAGTATTCTATGACTGTGCATGGGTGATGGCAAGATTACACATTTCTGGTGTGGTTTAGTCACTTGACTGTACTTCATGAGGAAACCATACCAGACGTTGGTAAATTCTGCTGTAACCTATGTAAGGTCATGTAATATTGATTTATTAACTTCTACTGATGTAGTATTAATGATACTAAGAAGTATACACACACATATCCATGGTGACAATCATCATAATCTGTCTTCTCCACCGCCACCCACATGTTTTGAGCTACCTCGTACAAGTACTGGTTAATCCTGTTGACCTCCCTGGCCGCTTTGATTTTGTAAAAAGTCTGCCGGGTGAACTTCCACTTCCTCCAATGCTCATCTGGAGTCCTTTTGATGCCTTGGTCCCTCAAGGCTTGACCAACCTGTGAAAGATAAGAAATAGAATATGTATATATATATATATATATATATATATGAATTTAGCTTAATAATACTACTAAGGTGAGTGCTACTCATTTATTTAAGCAATTGTACTATTTGATTTTTTACCCAGGACATAAGCATGCCATCATGACAGTTAGTTAAGAATATTGTTTTTGAGACAACAGATGTTTAGTACAATAGTATGTACAATAGTATAACTGCAAAAAAGTGTTACTCATTACGCACACACACCATGGATGTTTAATATAATACAATTGCTATTGACATATTTGCCCACAATGCAGAATGCAGCATGGAAAAAAAACCTGTTCAAGTATCTATTCTAAGCAGATAAACTCAGAGAGCTACTATGGCAATGTGCTAACACTTTCTTTTACTTTGGGTGAACTTTGTGTACTTAAGTAGCACTACACGAACACTAATATCTTCAAGCAATATACCATGAGAGAGTGTGGGTGATACCAGGATTTACCTACCTGGTGTGGTTTTCTCACAAAGTACAGGTTGAGTGAGAAAACACACCACAAGTGTATAAATTCTGGCATCACTCAAACACTCAAGTGGGATGTTCTGAATATGTAATGTCTCCCTTGTGTTTTTGTGATTTAAAAAAAGAAAAAAATAGTTTGTTGGGCTCAGTGGCTGGCTGGCACATCTTCCCATGGGGTAATGTTGTAAATTGTGGCAGCTAGCCAATCAGGAGCCAGTATTTTTAGAGCCATTGTATAATCAAGTAATAGTGCATGATAGGGTGTGGTATATCACTTGAGAACTGATGATATCTCATGATATACCACACCTTGGAGTGTAATAATGTGATTATAAAATGGCCCTAAAGTGTTTGTAAATGGCTGATCTTGGTAATCAGGTTTGGACCATGATGATATTGTGATATATTGTCACTGGTCAAAGTCTGCATTACTGAATCAGCTTCTAGGATTTGTCCTCTCCATTTTATAATTTATATTTACAAGTTTTAGTGCAGATGTAATTTATCCATGTCTTTTTTTGCCCAAGTACGGGATAGGGTGAGGTTGGTCACCCTCATCACTATCACTATGTCAGGATTGTCACGTCTCTCAACTGCCTAAATGAGGACTAGCACATCACTGTCATGCCAGTGCATTATGGCATTTTGTGTTGATTTGGAGTGTTCTGTGGAATAGATAAAGAGAAAGATGACATGATGAATATGAGATTTTTCAAACTGGGTGGTAGATTTAATATTGTTGATGAAGATCATTATATTGACAGTTTATGGAATAGGCACTACACATCATTGTCTAAGTTTACTGATCTTCCAACTCCCCTAACCCCCCAGCCCCCCACCTCACCTACCATTACAGCACCTTTTGCCCTCAACACATATTGCATATACCATGACATGATACTTCCCTCTGCCACACAGACAGAACACATACCCCCACACACACAGACATACACTATGATAAACAAAGTTATAAGATAACATTGCATGTTAGGTTGGTTGTATTATGTGTATGATCAATCTTTTTGCCAAGAATTATGCAGAGTATTTGCCCGTTGCAACTTGCACAATTGTACTGTGTGACAGTGTTACCCCATGCATACATAAACATATTTATTGCAGACTGAGACTAACAGAGCAAGAAACACATTTTCCATTGTTATATTACACCTTTGGCAGCAAGTAGAGGTACGATACTATTATGTGCTATTTTATGTCAGTGACACTACACTTGCTCCCCTACCCCACTCCCCACATAACCTCCTTAGCAGAACTCACACATGTTATTGAACTCTGCGACATAGCATGCCACTAATGCCACACTGCCCCACCCCTTCCCCCACACACACCCTACACAACCTCCGGCATCAGTAGTGAAGATGAGAAATTTATCTCTGAGGATATGTGTGTGAAATGAGGACTAAAACTTTTACAATTTACCACCCTTAAAAAGTATGTATAACATACAACTCTGCTAAGTTGTACAAATATACTATGCCAGTAGGTTTTGTAACTGAAAGACATATATATCTGTTGTAAGGATACGGACATAGTTTTATTTTGATTTTATTTTTATTTATTTTATTTAACAAATCAGAAAGACCTTTGAGCCAAGGGCTCTTTTACAGAGATTCCACGACAAGTCACAAGAATAGCAAATTACAATGGTTTCAGTAAGTAGTATAACATGAGGAAAGTAATTACGTAAACAAAAGAACAATATGGCAAGATAAATATTGTGTCAAGTGCAGCCAGTGGCCTTGTCTGAAGAGAGGTGAAAGGGCTTACAGGAGAGAAAGTACAGGGGGTGAATTGAGGGGTGGAAGGAGCAAAATAAGAGCAAGGAGGGAGATTCCACAATGCAGCTTGAGCAGGGAAGACCAACGGGGTGGGGGGTAGAGGGAGAGAACAAGGTGAGGAAACAGTGGAGAGAGGGGGGATGTGGGAGTGGAGGGGTAAAGGAAGGGGGAATGAAGTAGGATGAAAAGAGGGCAGGAATGGGAAAGGGATAAGGGAGGAAGTGCTGTGAGTGCAATAGCACAGCTACAGCATAGGGCTATACAGCGGCAAATGGAAAAAGAGGGAGGTCCCAGTGCATTTAGCTGTCAGCAGAAATTAGGTATAGCAGTCACAAGATGCTCTGAAAACTAGGAATTGAGGCAGCTTCTGCTTAAATGGTCCCAAGGTTGCAGTCGTTGCAATCTTAGGAGGAAGGGAATTAAATAAATTAGCAGCTCTAACTGCAATGGATCACTGTCAGAGCGAGGTTTGACAGCGAGGGACAGTAAAAGTTTGGCTCATAGTACTTTGTGTGCTCCGAGTGCCCTGAAAGGGAGTGAAAAGCTGAAGGAAACATGGTGGTAGAAGACCAAGCTCTGCCTTCATGGCCAGAAGGCAGGCTTGATATTCAGTGCAAACCTGGAGTTGAAGCCAGTTTGCTTCTTCGTAAAGGTCACAAGTTTAGGTACGATACGCTGCACCAGTTAGTTGATGGCATGCCTTATTCAGAGCTGTGGTGAGCTGATGTAGGGTTGTGTCTGTGGTGGAAGCATAAATAACCAAGCCATAGTCAATAATAGACACAATTGAACTTTGAATAGCCAATCTGAGGGCTTTGGTAGTAAGGCAGTGTTTATGCCTTTGTAGAAGGCCTAGATGAATGTTAACTACCTTGGCAACATTCTCAACATGGTTGGAGTAGGAGAGCGTACTATCCAGAGTAAATTCTAGGTATTTAAAAGATTGAGTCTGATCGAGGATAACACCCGTACTGTTTTTAATCACCAATTGTTTCGCTTTGTGCTTGCTGTGGGTACCATGGAAGAGCATGACCTTAGTTTTTTTGCAGTTAAGCACCAACTTATGAGAGATGAACCAGGACTCAGCTTCAGTAAAACTTTTCTGAAGTTGGGCCTGAAGGAGAGAAGGGTCAGCAGTCTTTGAGAAAATGACTGCATCATCTGCGTAGAGGAGTACTGGGTCAGAACAGGATGCTGGAAGATTATTGAGGAAGGTGATTAATAGAAGGGATCCCAGTACCGATCCTTGAGGAACCCCAGAGTAGACAGGCAGTTTAGCAGAAAGGGCAGACCCTATTCTCACCTACTGTGTGCAGTTTGCTAGATAGCTGGTGAACCACTTTAGGGCTTCTGAAGATATACCAAGCCCAACAAGTTGATGTATCAGCAAATGGTGATTGACCATGTCAAATGTTTGAGACAGGTCAATAAAGGTTGCACCAACAAGTTGACCCTGATCAAGAGTATAGTGAAAGAAACCTGTGAATTTCAGTAGGGCTGTAGATGGGCTGTGCCCTTTCCAAAAACCATGTTGTTGGATACATTGTAGGTTATATTTTTCCAGGTACTCCACAAACTGGTCAGCAAAAATCCTTTCAAGTGCTTTGGACAGCAGAGGAAGAATAGATGTTGGCCTGTAATTCTCAGGTAGTAATCTGTCCCCACTCTAAAAAACTGGTGTAATTGGAGCAGATTTCCAGATCTGAGGGAATTGTGAAAGTATGAGGGAGCGATTGAGAAGCTTGGTGAGGGGGGATACGACTTCATCTAGAGTTAGGGTAAGACATTTTAGGTTGAGGGAATCACTGCTTATACTAGTTCCTCCTAGAACTTTACGCAGGTAGGTCTTGGTCTCACTTTCCGAGATAGCTTTGAAGTAAAAGCATGGGTGGGTAGAGGCCTCTTCTGATTTGGTGAATCAAGGAGCTGTGCTGGGTGGTTCAAATAAATTTGGGGTCAGAGTTTGGATAAGGTCAGTGAAGGATGAATTAAATGTGTTGGCAATTAACACGGGGTTGTGGGTGATAGACCCATCAACATTTAACATAGTTGGACCCTGTTTGGATGCTTTCCCAGTGATTTCTGAGAGGTTTTCCTAAAATTTATTCCCATCAGCCCAGGTCTTGGCAAGGAGTTCCTTATAGTAACGTGCTTTGTGCTCACAGATAGCATTAGTACATGCATTCCTGGCCATCTTATAGGCCTGTATGTCAGGTTGACTGCCAGAGGTCCTGGTCCTATGCCAGAGATGGTCATAATCTTTTCATAGTCTAAGTTAACAGCTCACAGTACACTATAACAAACAGCACAGATGGTATAAACAACATCACGCTGTATCATGTGGCATTGTAACAGTATGACACTGTATTTGCAGTATACTATCCCCTCCCCACATACATCACTCACCAGCTCAGACATGGGGATGTGTATGTTAAGGTTAGGCCATGCCCTAAATGAACATTATCATATGACAAACTCTCCAGCTCTTAGCAACATGTTGGTAGTCAAATTGTTAAGTACCACTTACATCAGACCAAAAACACATTTCTATTTTATATGCAACTACAATAAAAGCAACATACACAAAATTCCATCAGAAAAAATACAATGTGTTTTACTTTGTGTTGTGAGTGTACAGCTAAAGGGAGGTAGTCTATTTTTTGTCCAATTGTTGTGGCTCTTAAAAGAGCCATTTTGCTTTCTTTAAGAGTAGGCACTCCAGAAATATAGATGTACACATTCAGAGAAATGCAAGAATGCCATCTTGGAGGTCCCAAAGGAAAATAGTGTTGCCAGCATTTGAGAGATGCACACCATCTTTTAGATATACTGTAACCAATGTTTAAAATGTTGAATTTGGAGGTGACATATAATGTTCATTCCCATAACATAAAGAGATCCAGATATTTGGATGTTGACCTTACACCGTGATTTTTTGAGTCCAGGACAATATTCATCTCCTCTCCAGATCATCCGCTCTGTAATATCTGAATACAGAATCTTACAAGCAGGTAACATCTCAATAAGACACTACAAATCTGACTGAGCAGCCTCAATTAAATCTACTCCCCTTTTGTGACCCAAATCATTACCTCTGAGGTGGATGAGGAGTATATCTGGTGCAGGGAGTGTCTCCAGTAGCTGACACATAGTTGGCATGAGCTGCTCCCATCTCATGCTATCCTTGTCAAACCACAACATATCGCAATTTGGTACCTGCAAGTTATTGCCAAAATAACTTGCTCTACTAAATATAGCTGCCTTTCGAACCAGACTGCTCCCCACAATTCAAGCAGTGACTCTGGATCTATCTGCCATTCTGAATATAAAGCAATATTCTGATACAAGCAGCAGTCTCAAAAATGTGTTTCTTTCTGAACAGTCCTGAAGCAAATGACTAGTGTTTACATGGGATGAAGCTGTGACAGTTAAAAACTGCAATCTCATGTAGCAACATACAGTGCGTATATAGATCATTGGTTTCCTGTTGCCTTAAATGACCAATCCACTTAATGCTTGTTGTTGTGTTTATGTTTTTTTTTTTTTGCTATTGGCCTTTTGTTTATTACACATTATTTTTATTTTGGTGGGATAAGGCTGATGCTTGACTGGCCACATGCTGTTGCATGTAAATATGGAAGATTTTTATTGTTCACTGTCAATCACTATAGAGTGAGACTGACTCTCTGTTCCCTCTCTTTTTGAACTGCTATTCTGTGTGGTAAGAACTCCTGTCACTTATGCTCATTACAATTATATTTTAAATAGATTGCAAATCTGTAACACACATATATGAGAAAAGGGAGTTTTTGCCAGCATATTTATGAGTTATGCTTAGTTAAATTGTTACTGTTGTGTAGCATTTACAGAAATTGAATGACTAAAATAGCTGATAAACTAGGCTTCTTAGGTGTGGTTAACTTTAACATTTACTAGTTTCAAAATGCAACATGGTGCAGGTTTCTAAGACACATCCTTTGGAAGCATTGAAACGACAGTATTTTCTGTATGTGCCTCTTTGAAGTTAATTCATCAAATTAAAAAAAATGCACTGAAGCTGTATGATTTTCTATGCAGTGCTACTGTGGTTAGAAAAAAAAACAGCCAGGAGCAGATTTGCATGCTGTTTTTCAAACTCATATCTTTTAAAAAATGTCACATGATACAACGTTGGGAATTTGAGCATCTGTTAGAAGACAAAACGTGATTGTTATAATTCTGATTTTATAGGAATGCCTCAATTAATAATATCTTTTAAAATGTTTTGTGCAGTCTGAATGTGAAAGTAAAAAAAAAACTGCACCACAGTAAAGCTATGCAACATGCCTAATGTCAACTGCTTGTTAAACCAGAATGCTAGATGGCACAGACATATAGAGTACAGCATAAAAAAGCTTGGAAAGTCCAATTTTCATTTGTATAAAATTGATGGTGCTAAGTCAAGGGAAAAGTGTTTTAAAACCTTGATGATTTGATAGTCTACTTACTGTTTTCTGGTAAAAAGATGTGCTGCTTGTCTATGAAATCCAAGATGGCCAACTTCCTGTTGTTTCCTGCATTCCCATTGGTGTAGAAAGCTCATTTCCTGTTGACTTTTGAATCCTTGTTCGCAAGCATGCAAAATCCTTGACCGCAACTCATGGCGAACGGGAATCCCCTTTCGTGAGCTGACAAAAACCTTGATTGTGAGATTAATGCGAGGAACAAGAATAGGAGATTAATAATTTTAAATTATGACCTACATGATTTAAATTGTTAAAATTTCTTGAATATACCTTTGTGTGACTTTTGGGGGGTTTATAAGTCACTATTTACTGTTGTTTCTCCATTTTTGCATAAAAAACACCTCTTCGATCCTCATTCACGAGCATACAAAATCCTTGACCGTGGCTGTTGGCGAATGGAGATCCCCTTTCATGAGTCAACAAAGTCCCTGATGGCAAGATTAATTCAAGAAATGAGAATAGAAGATTAATAATTTTAAATGATGAAATATGTATTCTAAATTGTTATAATTTGTTGAATATACCTTTTTGTGGCTTTTGGGGGTTTTATAACTTAGTATTTAGTATTTTGTGAGCATTTTTGTATTAATAAAAAAAAACTTTCCAATCTTCATTTGTGAGCATACAGTATAAAATCTCTGTCACTCGTGGTGAATGGGGATTCACTTTCGTGAGCTGACAAAATCCTTGACCATGAGAATATCGCAACCCACATGTATTTTATGGTGTTTCTTTTAAGTAAACAATATTGTTAAACATTACTTTATTGTACTATTATTGTTATTGTAATGTTTGGATGTGATTAACAGTATTTGTTAGCAGCCTAGGTACATTTTTATTATTAAAATTTTATGTAGATGATCCTTGTTCATGAGTATACAAAATCCTTGACTGTGAGCGAATCGTGGACAAAGATCCTTGTTCGTGACCATGCAAAATCCTCATTCATGACAAAATTTTCAAAAAACTGTGTTTTTGAACATGTAAGCTTGTTATTTACATGGGAATAGTGAATTTAAAGGTCAGCAATGAGATTTTAATGTAATATGGGTGAATGGTACCAGTGTTATTTTCTACTTTAATTCAGTGTTCATAAAAATTGTTTTGTGTTTATGCCAGCAGAGTAGGCAGTGCTGTTAATATTTTATTTACTTCAATTTTAAAGAACCCATCCCTCCCCATTCACCCACCTTCCCCTGACAGAGAATGCTGTGGCAATGTACAATACTCACTGGAAGCCAGTTGTTGAACAGACTACACAAAATGACTTTCAGTAGTACAGTTACTGGCAGTCTTGGACAGCATTTTTGCTGGATAGCTGTGATGTTGTGTGAGTGGGTTGTAGTGCCTGCTGACATTTGGGAAGTGATGGGACCACAGAAATGGGGTGTGGTGAAGGTGCATGTGTGAGTGGGGGAGTGGAGAGCTGCTGGAATGATGGTGGGGTGCATCGGTGATGTGTGTATGTTGGTGTGTAAATGGAGGGGTGCTTTGTACAGGGTGCTAATGACACTGTGTGCAGTTTTACTTCAAGGCTATGGATAGGGTGGAGGGCTTCTATCTATATGTATCTCTCACTGCAGAGTGCTGCTTGAGAACTGAAATCTGGGCAGGGACTTGGTTTTCTTGAGACATGGCATTATCAATGCAGGAGTTTGGGATAAGAGGGGCTATATTATGGGTATGCACATGATCACCAAATGGGCTGGGGAGTCAGGGAAATGTGGGGAGATGCAGACTGTCTCCATGGGGCTTTCTAAGGCCCATAGCCATTGCAGGGTGTCCAGCACATTCTGCTGGGCATCACTGTACAAGAAAAATGGAAATGGCTTCATAATGAAATGTAAATTTTCCCATTGCACCTTACGAACATATGAAATTTGCAAGCAGATAAAGGCCTAGAGGTCTATCAAGTCTGCTCAAATGTGCAGCTAGCACCCCTTATTCTGCAGCTGCCCCTCCCTTCCACCCTTCCCCTTCATTCACCCTCCCCCTTGTCCTGTCCCATCCCCTTTTGAAGCAGTCCACTGTTCAACTGGATACCACTTCTGCAGGTAACGCATTCCACCCAGCCACCACCCTCTCTGTAAAAACATGTCTTCTTATCTCCCTCCTGAACCTTCCTCCCTCCAGTCTCATATCATAGCCCCTGGTTCCCTCCCCTCCTCTCCCTTACTTTGAACAGCTCCTCTGTACCTGTGTTGTTTATTTCTTTCATGTACTTAAAGGTTTCAATCATGTCCCCCTGTCCCTGCTCTCCTCCAGTGAGTACATGTTCAACTTCCTCAACCTCCTCTCATATTATAAGTCCCCCAGCCCCTTGATCCTCTTTGACACCCTGCACTGCACCCCTTCCAGTAACTTAATGTCCCTCTTCATATACAGGTGCCAGTACTGCATGCAGTACTCCAGTTGCGGTCTAACTAATGACCTATACAGTGTCAGAATCACTTCCTTCCTCCTCGAGGATATACCCCTTGCAATACAACCTAGCATTTTGTTGGCCTTTGCAGCTGCCTTCCTACATTGTGCCGAGTTGTTCATTGACCCTGTAATGAGCACCCCCAGATCCTTCTCCTCCTCTGTCTGGGCTAGCTGCACTCCCCCCAGCTGGTAACTCCTCCTTGGGTTCTTCATCCCAAAATGCAGTACCTTGGACTTTTTGGCACTAAAACCAGTTGCCAGGTGTCTGACCAGGTTTCAAGCTTTGCCAGATCATCCTACAACCACTGCCATCCCCCTAGGACATCCACCACTGCTCCTACTTTGGTATCATCAGCAAACAGACTGATCTTGCTATTGATGTCCCATGATATGTCTGCAATGAATATCCCAAACAACACTGGTCCCAACACCGAGTCCTGTGGAACACCGCTCATCACTACTCTTGGGTGTGAGAGCTCCCCACCCACCACCACCCTCTGTTGCCTTCCCTGAAGCCAGTTTCCTACCCATCTCACCAGCCTTGCACCCACCCCGTGCCTACTAACTTACTTCCTAGCCTTCCATGTGGCACCAAGTTGAATGCCTTACTGAAGTCCAGATACAGGACATCCACTGCATGGCCCCTGTCCAGTTGCCTAGTTACCCAGTCATAAAACTCCACCAGGTTGGTTTGGCAGGATCTGCCCCATATGAAGCCATGCTATCTGCTGTCCTTTGGCCTCTAGGAGGGCCACCAGCCTCTTCTTCAGGATAGTCTCACTGGTCTGTAGTTTCCCTGTTCATCCTTGGGGCCACTCTTGTGGAGGGGCACCACATGAGTCATCCTGCAGTCCTGAGGTACACATCCTGAATGTAGTGAGACATTAAATAAGTCTGCCAAAGGTCCTGCAAGGACCTCTGCCATCTCCTTCAGTACCCTAGGGTGGATGCCATCTGGGCCTGACACCTTGTCTGCCCTCAGTGCCTTCAAACCCTCCCGAACTCTGCCCTCCATGATGTCCCCATCTGTCACCCCTTCCCCCCCCCCTGTTTCTGACATTTCTCCCCCCTTGGGTGTCACCCCCTCTTCTGTTTAGTAAATACTGAGCAGAAGTACTCATTTAGTGCTCCTGCCCTATCGCACACTGCTTCCACCGTACCCCACTCCTTCCTAATCCTTACTATGTGGTCCTTACAGCTCCTTTTCTCCCTAATGTACCTAAAGAAGTCCTTCTCCCCCTTCTTCTAGTACTGACTAACAAAGAAGGGATCACAGATCTCCAGGTAGAAGGTCACCTGGGGGGCCAGTGACCATCACATGGTATGGTTCAATTTGGCTACTACATCTAAATCATCCCATTCCAAGGCAAAAATATGGGACTTCAGAGGAGCTGACTTTGATAAGATGGCCAACAGAGTTAAGCTAGCCCTGGCAAAAAGAAACACAGGTGAGGAGGTACAGGCAAAGTGGGCAAGCATTAAGGATACAATACTTGAAGCAACATCCCATTGTATTAGACAGAAAAGGAAGTGCAAAAGAAGAAGGAAACCACTTTGGTTCTCAAATACAGTAGCAGAAAAGGTCAGAGCCAAAAGGCTGGCCTTCAGGAAATATAAGGGAACACAGGTGATGAAGATAGGGAGGCATATCAAACTGCCCTAAGGGAAGCAGGTAAGGCAGTAAGGCAGGCAAAGTCCCAAACTGAGAAACACTAGCACGAACAGTAAAAGAAGGTGACAAGACTTTCTATAGATCATTAGTGAAAGGAGAAAGTCCAGAGGGGGTATTGCTGCTTAATGGAGAAGGGAGCATGTGAGGAGGAGGACCCTGTAAAGGCATCTATCCTAAATAGATACTTTTGCTCAGTATTTACTGAAGAGAAGGTAGGGCAGGGCCCACAGCTCAGCATCATGGACACAGGGGAGGGAGGTGAGCACTACTCCGTCACAAAGAAAGGGTCCTACAAGAGCTTGCTAAGCTCAGGGTGGATAAGGCAATGGGACCTGATGGCATACATCCCAGGGTACTTAAGGAGCTAAAGGAGGAACTAGCAGAGCCATTAGCAGAATTGTTTAGTGAGTCTCTGAGCACAGGAGAGTCCCAGAAGACTGGAGAAGGGCTCATGTGATCCCACTCCACAAGAGTGGTAGCAGGGAGGAGGCGGGGAACTACAGACCGGTCAGTCTTACCTCAGTAGTGGGCAAGATTATGGAGGCACTCCTTAAGGAAAGGATAGTGCAACACCTGGAATCCATAGGGGCACAGGATCCAAGACAGCATGGGTTTACAAAAGGAAGGTCCTGTCAAACTAATCTCATAGATTTCTTTGACTGGGTAACCAGAGTGGTGGACCAAGGGGGAGCAGTTGATGTTGCCTACCTTGACTTCAGCAAAGCTTTTGACACTGTTCCACATAGAAGATTGATAAATAAGTTAGGTAGGCTTGGGGTGGGTCAGATGTTGGTCAACTGGGTGGCAAACTGGTTGACTGGCAGAAAACAGAGAGTGGTGGTAAATGGTATACAGTCAGAAGAGATGCAAGTCACAAGTGGGGTACCTCAGGATCAGTCCGGGGCAGTCCTATTCAACATCTTCATTAGTGACCTCTGCAGATGGACTAGAGGGTAAGGCTTGTCTGTTTGCAGATGACACCAAGATCTGCAACAGAGTAGATGATCCAGATGGGGGGGCAGAATGAGAAGAGATCTGGATAAACTAGCAGAATGGTCAGAAGAGTGGCAACTGGATTTAATGCAAAAGAAGTGCAAAATCATGCACATAGGGAAGAGAAACCCTGAAGCCACTTATAGGCTGGGAGGGAGTTGCTAGCAGTCACAAAGGAAGAAAGAGACTTGGGCATCATCATCACTGATGACCTAAAATCATCCAAGCAGACCTCAAAGCAGTAGGTAAGGCTAGGGGGTGTTAGGGTGTATTAGTAGGGGTATCACAAGTCGTAAGATGGAGGTAATAATCCCTCTGTACAAGACATTGGTTAGGCCCCATCTGGAGTACTGCGTGCAGTATTGGAGGCCACACCTTCACAAGGACATTAACCAAATTGAGGCAGTCCAGAGAAGGGCAGCAAAATGGTGCAGGGACTGCATCAGAAGACATATGAGGACAGATTAACGGAGCTCAATATGTATGCCCTTGAGCAAAGGAGGGAGAGGTGATATGATCGAGACATTTAAACACCTTAAGGGCATAAACAAGGTGAAAGAGTCTAACATGTTTAAATATAAGAAAAATAGCAGGACAAGAGGAACAGCATGAGATTAGAGGAGGCCGATTAAGGGGATGAGGAAATTCTTTTTCACAGAAAGGTGGTAGATGCATGGAATGGCTTACCACAAGAAGTGGTGGCTATGAATACAGTGCAGGGCTTCAAACAGGCATGGGATAGGCATAAGGGAGCAATACAAATGACTATGAATAGATAGGTCACTGACAGAGCAAAGGCCGATGGCACATTTATAAGGTAGAAAAAGAAATGGGCAGACTGGATGGGCCTTGCGGTCCTTATCTGCCGTCAACTTCTGTTTCTATGTTTCTATGTTTCTTAATGCCTTGTGCCAGCCTGAGTTCCATAGAAGCTTTGGCGCCCCTTACTGCCCTTGTCACCTCCTTCGATTCTGTCAAGTACTCCTCCCTGTCCTCCCCCTCCCTGTTTTCTTGTACTTCCTAAAGGCAGCACTTTTCCTCCTTACCTTTTTCATGACCTCCTTGCTCAAGCAGCTCAGTTTCTAAGCCCTAGCCTTCTTGCTCTGGACCTTGCAGCAGGTTTTGGTTGCTTCCACTATCCCCAGCTTTATGAGCTTCCACCTCTGGTTAGTGTCCATACTAGATTTAATTCTGGACAGGTACCCTTTTACCACTTCCCCCATCCTCCCAAAGTCAGCCCTCCTGAAGTCCAGCACTCTTGTGCCAGATTCCACTCCTTCCTTGCCCATATCCAATGTGAGCTATACTGAGTGGTGGTCACTCTCTGACAGTGGTTCCTCCACTGTAAGTTCTCTCATAAAGTCCCCATTTGCCAGCACAAGGTCAATGGTATTCCCTAACCTGGTTGGTTCACTGACCATTTGCAGCAGGAAGCTGTCCTGGAAGGCATCCAGCAGTACCTGCTCCCTTCTGTTCCTGGTTGCTTGGGTACTCCAGTCCACTCCTGGCATGTTGAAGTCCCCCACAATCACCACACTACAATTCTCACAGTTCCTCCTAACCTGTCCTGCTAGTTCCCTGTCTAACTCCTCCATCTGAGATGGTGGCCTGTACACCACTCCCATTCTAAGCATCCTATTCTTGGAATCCTGGATTTGCATCCAAAGTGACTCAGTACTACCCCTCCTCCCCTTCCTCCCTTACACACTTCAGTCCTTCATTCACATATAGTGCAACACCCTCTCCTTTCCCAATCACCCTGTCCCTACGAAATAACCTGTACCCTGGTACAGACAGGTCCCAGTCATTGTATTGGGTGGCCCATGTTTTTGTGATTTCTGTGATGTTCACCTCTCCCTCTGCAATGAGCATCTGTAACTCTGCAGTTTTCCTCCCAAGGCTACTAGCATTAAGGGTAACCATCTTCCACCCTTCCCCCCATCCTGTCCTCCTTTACTAGCATCGCCAATAGTACCTGCCATTTGTCCTTTGTCACTGTTATGGGGGGGGAGCTCATATGGTTTCCCAACCTGTGGTCTCTGCATATCTCTTGCCCAATTGCCACCCCCCCACTCCTAGTTTAAATTCCCAACTTCCTCTATGTACTCCTCCATCTTCTGTTTCAACATTTTCTTTCCCTCCTCACTCAAGTGTAGTCTGTCCTTGGCATAGAGACTACTGTCCTCCCAGGTCCCTCCTCACCCCCCCCAAGAGCCCATACCCTTCAGCACAACACCAGGTTGTTAGTCATCTTTTAAATTCCTCTATTCTCAGCTTTCTTGTTGTGCTTGCCTTGGGCACTGGAAGTATCTCTGAAAAAATTACTGATCTTCCTTGTCCCCTCACATAATTGTGCTAATTCCTCAAACCACCTCTGGACTATATCTACTGTCTTGTCAGCCAGGTCATTTGTCCCAAGATGTATAATTAAATGAGGCTTGCCCTTCCCCTTCTAGCATATTTCAGAACAGATTGTACCACCCTTTCCACTGTCATTCCTGGTATGGCTTCCACCCAAATGCAACTATGCCTCTCCCCCTTGCTACCCTACCTGAGTCCTCTTAGTATTGAGTCCCCCAGCACTAAGATTCCACCACTCTTACTTCCTGCTTGCTTCCATTCATCTCCCTCTCTCATTTTCAGCTCCTCTTCTTCCTCATGCACATTATTTCCCTCTTTTGCCCCTGTTGCAATTCTTCCAGCAGAAATTCCTCCCGCTCCAGTTTGGTCCAGGCATTTATCAATAACTCCTCTAATTTCATCATTTCCATCCTCCACCTTCTTCCTCTCTAGCAGCGCAAAACTATTTTCTGAAGACCCTTCACAAATGCCCTCTCCCTCCCTCTCTCTGTGTAGTAACCTGTTCTCTCCTTTCCACTCCATGACTTTTGCCACTTCTTCACCTCCCCTCACAAGTCCCTATCTCCTCCTTCCATTTGTCTTTTGTCTAATGACCTGGTTTCCCCAGTTCTTCCTGGCCTGGGCCCCTTTGTCTCTGCTTCCCTTCTTCTGACCCTCTTCTCACCACTGTTGGCTTAAATCACCCTCCCTCATCTCCCTTTCTTCCTTCTTCCAGTATTGGGCTAAACCCACCCCCAATCTGCCTTGTCTGTCTTAGTTTCTCCTATAGACCCTAGATCTCCTTTCTAAGTTTCTCTATGTGGTCACACACTAAACATCCTCCCACACTCCATGCAATTTTTAGAACGATTGGTGCACCACAGTTGTTGTAGCCTACCACCCTACCCATTGCTGTCATTGCCCTCCAGCAACCCCCCCACCCTTCCAGATGCAGGATACCAAACACTCCCCCAAGTCTCCCCTCTCCCCCTCTATCAGTGCAAAACATTCTTTTCTTTATTTCCCTTACCGTGATTGAGCAACTGCTTTTTATATTCCTATCCTTCCTATCCACACTCAAAAAGAGACTTTAAGTAGCTATTGCACAACCTTCTTCAAACTCCTACTCCTCCTTTCCCCAATGCAATAGCAATGCAAAGAAGTAACAATGAAAGCTCCTAGATTTGCAGCTACTTCCCTTCCACTGAGATAGCAGTCACCTCTTCACTTGCTGCTGTTCCTTTCTTGGATGTCTGCTTCTGCTATGATAGGTGCATATCCTTTGCCCACTTGAGGAAGTGATGTCAGAACCCCTGGTATAAAGAAAATAATGGACCAGCGGTGGGTGGGATGAGGGGTTGGAACTAGCCCAAGTCTTCCAGAAACAATCAGATAGCTGAGGCCCCTGGTCAGACCATTAGCACCCTTCCCCCACTCTGCACTAAACTTTGCAGCTAGTGAAGCCAGCAAAAATGAATCACAATTCTACTCAAAGCCCTCAAAATAGGTTTGCTACCCAAAGAAACAGGACTCCAGTTCAAACAGCTTCACCAACACATCAAAACAGGCTTGAAATTAGAAGATATATGTCTCCAATTCAAAGAAACAGGAAACAGCCCCAGTTAAATCACACCAAATAGGTTTTAAATCAGAAGAAACAGGCCTCTACAAATGCAGCCTGCTACACAGTGAAACAGCAAACAAATGAGCCCACTTATAGCTACCAAAACAGGTTTCAACCTGCTAGCCCCTTAGAAGTAGTAAGAAAGAAAAGAAATAACCTTCTACCAAGTAGAATCCACAAGAAACAATGTAAAAACAACAAGAAGAAGCTACTGTACTGTAACAGATCTGATCCTGTCTCCCTTCTAGTTCCTTCTGAGAAGCCAAAGCAATAATGGCCCCATTTGCACGTTGTTGACTCTGAATGGCTACATTGTGCACAGTGTATCATGCAATTTGCTGCTGCAATGGTCTCCACAGCCTGCCTGGGGGTTGTGCTGGTACATCTATTGGTGGGTGCAAGTGTATTATTAACAGAGGGGATGCACTGGGAGCTTCAATAGGCACATCTGATGTGAATACCACTGTTTGCAGTCAGTGCAACTCATTTGTACTGGGACATTCACTTTGAGAAGAATGGAATTCCTTTGTGAATCATACCCATGAGCTTTACCAGTATGAAAAGAAAAAGAGACAAACATTAGTAGCAGGGTGAACTGGCATGCTGGTGTGTCATATTTATAACAGTTGTTAAATATACATACAGTTATTTCTTTCAAAGTATTTAAAATAGATGGTGTGCTGTGCATTGATTTCTGTAGGACAATCATCATTGAATCTAATTATATATATATATTTTTTTTATTATAGGTATAACTTGAGAAGAATAACAGAGTCAAACAGTTCAAGAAGAGTTGGAGAAATGACTGTGGTATGAAAAGTACAGCCACTTTCAAAGTGACACAGGTATCTTGGTGTCTCCCAGTCATGTCAGAATGAGAAAACTAGTATTTCTCATAAACAGAAAACAGCTGAGCGTTCTTCTTCTACTGGTACAGTTTCTAAAAAATCCACACATGTGAAAAAAATGTGTCCATTCAAGGGAACTGCCATTGAAGAATAACAAGACAAAATCTATCTCACAGAAAAGACCTGCACTAGGACCTCATAAGGCTATTTGTGCTAGGTCTGTTGAAGACATAAAAAGTGATGTTAGTGATAGTTGTGGTGCTGGACATCACAGTAGAGCTTGATTCTTCAAAAAAAATGGTACATGTTGCTAGGATTGAACTAATCATTTCAGCAGTTGTCAGGCACAAAGGAAAGAAAGTTAAAAGAAAACTTTCTCTCATGAAACTGTTTACGAGCAAGACACTTTGTGAATATGGCCATGAACAGACGTTCACAGTTGTGGGCTGTCATGATCTCAGCCATTGATAAACTGAGAGCCAAAATTGAAAACATGAGAAATAGACTTATGGCATTTGAACACTTAAAGAGAGCCAATCTTTGTTCAGTGTTTGAAGGGAAGTGGATGCACTGTGAGCATTCTGAAGCATATTTTTGGGAGGAAACATACAGTGTTTATAATAGTCAAGTAACCTTTACATTGGATGTATGTGGTAAAGTTCAGAACATTTCATTTGTGTCACGAGGATAATGTCATGGATGAGGAAAATGGCACTTCTGAAAATATTCCACAAAGAAGTCACATGCTATGAAATGGCCTCGTGATGACATGTGCAGTATCAGGGAAGAATCATTCCTTTTCATTGTAAAATTCCTTTTGATGTTTTTAAACACAAAGTGATGATTAAGACACAAACAGTTTGCCACTACTGATAAGTGTAATATTAGACCTTTTAATGGTCTGATGGGACACTCACTTGCTTGTTTGCAGACTGGAGCATGTGAGAGTATATTCTGTCACTTTCACAAGATTGCTTCACATGATTGCTGTGCACAACTCTGGGATGTAGAGATTTGTACAATAGCTGTATCATTTAAGATCTGCCATGAGAGACTTCACATGTTTTGATTCTTTGTTAAATGATGGAGATGTTGATGGTATCATTAAATTTATTAAAGAATTATAACAGAAAAATAAGTTGAGGAAAACTATTGATACAGATGGTAACATAGAAGTGGTACAGACTGGCACAGTGCAAGAGTCACAGTTGCTAAGAAAATTTGGTACTGAGATTGGCAACTTTGAAATCAGCAAAACTCATAAATTTGACATTGTGTGTGTATCCTATGAATGGCTGTTTTACAAAGAACAGTCTGTTACTGTAGACCTGTACAATATTACATGATGGAATGAGATCTGGGGTCATCTGGTTTCATATTTACTTCTGAAGACAGACTTTACTTTACAGAGTACAGTGTCACTAAGTACATACTGTTATCATAAGATTAAGTCTGACCCTTTGCCTCCTAGGTCTATACTAAATGGCATGGAGGTTCAGAAGACCTCTGCAGAGATCGTTGGCTTGAATTTGTTTGAGAGAATTTTAATCCAGACAATGAAGCCATTTCAAACCATTCTGTGACTGAACACCAGCATGAAAGATTGGACCAAAAAAGAGCTGATTATGTCATTGAAGGGCTCTATTATGTTTCTGCCTCTACCACTGCAAGAGAATGTACACACCATCTCTAGAGAGAATAGTGTTGTCATTCTAGTAAATGATGTTCCAACTAAAACCAAAACAATATGGAAACAGATTGTGAATGTTGAAAAGGTCAAGCATGCTTTGCAGTACCTCAAACAACAAAATCATTTCTATCAGGACACTGACATAGGCACATTTGCTGATGTTCAGATGCAAACTGATATGTCTGAGTGTTCAAAGGCCATGATTGAAAAAGTAGAGGTTGCCACAAATGAAAATATGTATGAACAATACACTATCCACCCTTTGCATGGGAAGGACCCAGTTGTGGATAATATAGATTTGTACCAGATGAAACAGGTAGAGGGTAATCATGTCAGTATCTGGGAGAGTATACTTCAGGCACATTGCTTTTCTTGATCTGTTTTCACATGGTACAGGTGGATGTCTGGATGATCGTCATGTATGGGTTCCGGGAGCTAAGTATAGAGCTTCAAGACTACTGCATTCAGATGGAACATTCCGCAGAAACATATCATATCTCTTTCCCTTTTGTGGGAGAGTGAACTTAGCATTTTGTTTGTGAGCATTGCGCACACATTGTGACTTGATACAGAATTTACAAATATGACAGCTGCACAGTTGATCCAGAAATTGGAGAAGAAAGATGAAATACTGCAAGCTAGTCTTTCTTCAGTTCTGTCCAGCATTCGTGACACCAAAGAGTATTGGTACAGATGGCACTCTGAGGTGATGTGCACATTAAGAAAGTTTGGTCCAACAACATGGTTCATCACACTCAGTTGTGCAGAATACTACTGGAATGACTTGGTTGACCTTCTTAAGTGGGCTACCTCAGATGTGGATAGCATACAGAGTATGACTTTTTGTGAGATGTGTACACTGGATCCAGTCTCAGTGTCACAATACTTTCAACATTGGTTTCAGGCACTGTTATGATTCATATTGTCCAAAACCAATCCACCTCTTGGTATTGTTGAGCACTATTTTTGGAGGCTTGAATACCAAACAGGTGGATCACCCCACATACACATGTTGTTGTGGGTAAAAGATGCACTGCGAATTGGTGACAGTGATGAAGCTGATATTCTAAGTTTCATTATGAGGTATGTGATGTGCCAGATTCCTGACAAGTGTGACAGCCCAATGCTGTGAAAATTGGTGCAGAATTTCCAGTGATACTTGTGCAGTAAATTGTGTTGCAGAAAGGCAAAAAACAGAGGGAACTGGTACACAAGGTACCAGTTTGGATTCCCAAGATGAGTCTGTAGGAGTGCATGTCTGAATGATGTTTTCTCTGCTATGCAACATCATCTGAAGACAAACTCCCCAAAATGAGTGTATGAGCTGCCCTGTAGAGAGTCAAAAGTGTACATCAATGACTACAGTCCTCCTCTGTTGTTGATGTGGTAGGCCAACATTGATGTTCAGTATGTTGCTGACAATTCAATGGCTCTGGTGAGATATGTAACTTCATATATCAGTAAACATGAGCAAACCTGTTTACAAGAACTCTGGGAAGACATGTCTAACTGCAACAAGTCTATCTCTTTTTGACTGTGGTCACTTAGACAGAGAACTCTGTCACATCATGAGCATAGAGCATATAAGGCTAGTGACCATCTTACAGGTACCTGTCTGTATGGCAAGTCTGAGTTGATCCGCTACTTGAATGTTAACTTTAAAGAGAAGAGACTTTGTGTCCTTAGAAGTCATGATGAGATTGAAGACCTAGCTGCAACCAGACCAACATCTAAAAACATACTGAAGAGCAACTTGATTGATAACTACTATCCACAGTGCCATAGTGCCATGGATGATTTATGTTTGTTTGATGATGCCCAATGGGATGACTACAAATCGGTTATCCCTTCTGACACTGAAAAGAACATATGCAAGGTGTTAGAGCTAGATGGCACTCTGGTGAAGAGGCATAAACCATGGCTGATTGACCACTGTAAACTGAGCTTGACAACTACAGAAAGTAAAGAGCACTACTATTTTACTCTTTTATTTCTGTTTAAGCCTCGGAGAGATGAGGGGACCTTGAAAGGTACATGTGCCACTTTTGAAGAGCAGTTCCATTTGAGATATGATCCTTTCAAAACTGAAGTGTCAACTGCATATATAAAGAGACTGGAACTTGAGAAAGCAAGGCAACAACTGGAAGATGATACACCAGGGAGCTCACAGGATATGGTAGATCCTGAGGGTGAAGGAGCACTTTGTGCTCCATTGCCTGCAAATAACCCAGCTGTGTTGATGTCAGAGATAGAAAGTGCTATGCAGCAAAGCATGCACTTTACTAATAAATCAGTCAACACTGTATATGAATTGAATGCTCATCAACAAGTTATTTATACTGCAGTAAGGCATGCTGTTGAGCATGGTATGAGACACCATAAAAAGGAATGTTTGTATGACAAACATATGCCAGATAGGATGTTTGTGAGTGGTTCTGCTGGTGCTGGCAAAAGCTTTGTAATTGAAGCAATAAGTGCAGGTGTACATAGACTTACTGACACACCAACATCTGTGATAGTATCTGCTCCAACTAGCCTAGCAGCTTACAACATAGGTTTTGTCACTCTCTGTAGGCTGTTTATGCAGCCAGTTGAGCATGGCAAAACTGAAGAGTACAGAAAGTTGTCTTTTGACATTGCAAATGAGCTGAGGTCCATGTTTGGCAAAATGGAGTTACTGATCATTAATGAAATCAGCATGGTTTCCAACATTCTTCTTTTGTACATTCACCTATGTCTACAGGAGATAGTGGGCAGTGATGATGATGTACCATTTGGTGGTAAAAACATTATTGTCTTTGGAGATCTTTTCCAACTAGCTCCTGTTAATGACCAGCATGTCATCTCTACTCTTTCAGTGGAGGACGCTAGGAAGACCATTGGGTGCATAGGTGGAGTTAATCTCTGGGAGTTCTTCTCTTATGTTGAACTGTTCTAGAATATGCAACAGAGAGGTGATATCTCTTAAAAAGCATTACTTGATGATGCTCACATTGGTAATTTGTCAGCTTCTTATTTACAAATGCTAAGAGAACACATTATCAACACAAAAGAGAGCTCTATGCATGATGCATGCAAACTGTTTACAAAGTTACAGAGCAGTGGACAGCATATTGTATGCTTGTTGCCAAAACAAAAGCAATGTGCTGATTTCAGCCAGATTATGATACAAAGAGAACAACAACCCATTGTTACACTTACATCACTTGATGCGATTCATGGTGTTAGTCTAACACGCACAATGGTAACAAAAATGGTTGATCATCTCAAGGAACTCACAGCTGATGTGTCACAAACTGCTGGCTTAGAAGCTGTGTTAACACGATGCAAAAATGCACGTGTTATGCTACGAAGAAATTTTGATGTTGATCATGTACTGGTTAATGGAGCAATGGGCTACATTGCTGATTTTCAGTACAGTGCACAGAACACATTTGTTGAATTTGTCATTATTAAATTTGAGAACCATGACAGTCCTTTTCCCATTGACAGATTCACTGTAAACTTTCAGATTGTGAAGGATATCTATGTGTCACATAAGCAGTTTCCACTGTGTCTTGCTTATGCTGTGTCCATTCACAAACCACAAAGACTCAGCCTTGATATTGCTATTGTTGACATAGGAATGGGAATCATCAAGGATGGCATGGCATATGTTGCATTGTCATGAGTCAGATCACTTTCTGAAGTACATATACAGAACGTTGTAGAGAATAAGGTACATGCTGCTGTGAAATGTATTGTAGAATACAACCGGCTATGTACACTATACCATCCCGCCACAACTCTGATTCCTGTTCCTAGATACATCCCTATGTGAGATGTGCCAATGGACACAACACATAAGTTAAAAAGGAAACAGAGTAAAATGTCAGTTTCTTCACCATCTGCTGTTCGTGGTCATCAGTCACTTGCTGATCAAGTCAGGTCACCACCTGTAAAGAAGTGCATTGGTCTTGAGAAACTGCCAATCTTTGACAATAGCACTGTAGTGAACTGCTATGCCAATGCTGCAATGCAAGCTCTTTTGCATGTGCCAGAGTTTCTTCACCTGTTGAGTGCTGCAAAGTCAACAATGCTTTCTGATGCGCTGAAAAGAGTTATAAGAGGTAGTCAAGAACAAGCACCTAGCTTAGAGAGTTTAACTCCTCTACATCGTACTCTGTCCAGCTATCTGGGACTGAGGATATTTGCTGATAATGCCCAACAGGATGTGACTGAATGTATGATGGGAGTGATGGATAGCCTGGCAAGTGATGGGATTCCACTCACACAGTACTTCACAGTTAACTATGTGTGCAAGTACACTTGTTTGTTATTTGGACACATAGTCTCAGGCAACTAATGACATGCTATGGATATCTGTCTATGTGCCTGAAGAAACATCTGTTCAGTTCAGTAGACCATTTAGGAATGCTGCCACTGGTTGGGAGAGTAGTACAGGTGGCCAAAGTACTGTATGTTCTCTGAGGGTGACTAAGTTCAGTTCATACATCATCATTGTGGTTCAGTGATTCAGCTCTCAATGCATGAAAGTTACCACACCTATTACTGATTTCATTGCTGGAAGAACTATATCCTCAGGTACTCAGTTTGATGCACATGCCATCATTTTCCATCATGGACCTTCTATACAGTCAGGACACTATTTCACGTGGCATAGATTTAGATGTAGATGGGTGGAGTGCAAAGACACAGTGTGTACTATGAGAGAACAATTACCCAGGAATCTAAAAGATGCATATGTAATCATTCTTCATAACATAGATAATTTTCAACACATTGAGGAGTGAATTTTTTATTAGAGACCAACAGAACGCTAACATATGCTCCACATTAGCTGACATCATATCTATTTCGCCTCTGATTACAGACAAGCATAATGTGAAAAGGAATAATATGTGTTCCATCATTAAACACATTCACAACAATATGTTATTTTTGTAGTGAGTCGTTATTTGTTATGGGTCTACAATATATATTTAGCTCATTGGGTGTGTTGTATCCTGGAAGTACTGCTGTGAAACTTTTAATGACTCTATTCCAGTTGCTATAAGGCACATCACATTTGTTCTCATTAGTCCTAGCACTGTCAGAGGACCACAAAAACAGTATGATAATTTTGTTGTTTGTATGGTCTGTTATTGAGACAGATTTGACACTCATATGTGTCCATAGCAAATTAATTTGCAATGTACTAACAGTTAAAGCTGGTATGTCTTTTACTGTTATGTTCTGCACAAGTAACCTTTATGTATTTAAGAACATGACTGCCATGAGTGCAGTCCAAGCAGACTTGAGGGAGCTGGGCAGCACTTATGTGACCACAAGTAAGTAATATCTTTGCATGTTTATTTAAAAGCTGCTGATTCATTACATGTCTTTGCCTTTAAGACTGATATGTGTTTCAGAATAATTTCCGTGACTGTTTCCTATCTATCTTGGTACACACAAGGGGTCAGATATTCAAAACCCTGCCTCAGGGCAAAGTTAGCACAGCCCAGCTGGCAAACATAGCCCAGAGCAGAAAGCAAGCAATATTCAAAAGGAATGGCCCAGTGCAAAACCAGCCGAATATAGCAAGCAAAGGAAGCCGGGCAAGCAGGGCCAGGAGTGCATGGCAAATATTCCCCAGGTATTAGGACAGCACTGAATATAGCAAACAAGACAGCACTGAATATAGCACCCTGGCAGGCAGTGCAAACACCCAGTGGAACACAGTGCAAAGGGGAGTCAGCCTGCCCTGTGACACATGCAATGAAACAGAGCCAAGAACAGGGTCCCAGGTGCAGACCGCAGTGCAGAACTCAGGAAATGACACACAGGCATGCGAATGGCAAGCAACCACTAGAACCCATGCAGGAGAACCAAGGAGCAGTACACATGAAATGAATGTCCTAACACCCAAGAATGACACAGGACACAGTAACCTGTAGGAATATGAATGTAATAAGCAACAAAAGAATAGCAATGTAACAGTACACACAAGAAAGCAATGGCCAAATGTAAAACTAAAGAACAAACATAACCGATCTGTGAACAACAACTGAAAGAACCAACAACAAAACTAAGAAGGCTAACTGTACAATCCCAACAAATGCCAAGCCCTTCCCCCCAACACAGAACAATACAACTAAGAGGACTAGCAAGGAATGGACTACAACAATGATATCAAATACAAACATATGCACAGATCTACAAGATCTACAGAATGATAATGGGGGTAAAGGGGAGATGAACACAAACAGGGGGAATGGAACAGAGGCCAGGGATGAACAGCAATCCACAAAGAGATGGGGGGATAGACATCAGGTATTGGGTGAAGATCATGGCTGGGCAAGGGACGTATCTGGCAGACATGCCTCCAGGACAGCTGCCACTGTCCTGGTCTCAGAAATCAGGACTGCCAGTTGTTCAATGACTGTCTGCTGCTGCTGGACAATGTGCCGCAGGAGATCATCCATGCCCTCTGACTCCTCTGTTCTGGTTGCCCACAGAGATGATTGGAATGGACCTGCAAGAGGAAGAGGGAGCTGGTGAGGATGGGAGACCATCCAGGAGGCACACTGCAGCCACAGGTGGCCAGACAGAGATGGACAGCATGTCCCGACAGCCATGACCATGTGGTACCGAGGAACACAATGGTAGGCACAACCGACCGTCGCCCACAGGGAAGGCTTGGAAGACAGAGGCAACAACCTGAAAACCCACAAACATGGAGACGCAGGCCATGACAACACCAAGGCAAGGACAGCACCACCCACCCCAGCACTGCAGACAGTGAGTGAGTGCAGACACACAGGCAGACCCCTGAATCGCGGTGGGTGTGGGCCACACAATAACACACACATGGGAGACCTGACATCGGGACATGCTGCCCACAGTCAAAAAGCAATGTACCAGACAGCAGTGTGCAACAGCAAACAACAGGGGTGCAGGGGAAGCACACTGCAGGCATGGTGGGCATCCAATGGCCAACCCATGCCAGGGCATAACCAACCTGCAGGAGCTGTAAGCCCACAGAGCACACACACCAGCAGGGGAGGACCAACAGATGCTGCCACACATAGCTCATGTACAGCAATGTGCGTAGTGTCCTACAGCCAGAACAACCAAATGGCAAATGACCAGCTGAACATGGCCAGCGGTGAATGTGGACAGCACGGCAATGTCAGACATGCATGCTGACACTGGCACATATGGCCCACCCCTCAGGCCATGGCATCCAGACATCCAGATACTGTCAGCACCATGGAACAGCACTGCGCAACACAGCAGAAGGCAGCAGCAGCAATAGAATGACAACCATGGTGGCCAAACCCCCAGCACAGTCAATGACAGCCCAGTGAAGGATAATCACATTACTGAGGCACAGCACTACTGAAGGCTGAGATGTACTCACACAATAGACCCCCAGCCTCAGGACTACTCTCCTGGGCCTGCTGCTGCATGTACAGCACCCTGGGGCTGCCTCCAGTTGGCACCTGGGACCGATCTGGGCCGCCTCTCCCTGCACTGGGCTGCATGGTCCGCTCTACAGTGGACGGGGTAAAAATCAATGTTACTGCAATGCACAGCAAGAACCGCAATCACAGCAGCAAGATACACACCCGCTACTAAGACACCATACATGTAGAGCAGCCCAGGGACAGTGATAGCATGCAGGGGACACCCACACAGAGGACCCCATGACCCATTGACCATGTGCCAGGCACACAAGGCATGGAGGCATGTGGGCCCAGTGTTGCAACTGTGCAGGGTGCATGGGCACAGTGACTGGAGGCACACACACTTGTGTAGGCAGCCCAGTGTCCATGCATTGGCACCCCTCACAACACCAGTGACGGCTGCAGGATGGGCCTGTAGCATGCCCCACTGCCCGCACCACCCATGCACACAATGCCACCACTGTGATGCCCACCAGGCACATATGGCAGATGTGCCCTCCCCAACCACTGTGCCCCCAACATGCCCCACAAGCTGCAACACATGCAACCCACCATCCTGCACACCTGCACCCTTGTGCACACACCAGTGTACGCACACACACACACACACACGCACGCACGCACACACAGGCACATGCAGGCAAACACATGCAGACTACGACACATGCTGTGGATGTGTGCAGCTTGCTCAGGCACTCGCCTGGCACTGGCACAGTGTCCTCATGCACCATGCATCTGAACACCTCCAGCTGGCCCCTCTGGTGGTGGTGCAGGTCTGTGTACCTGTGTCGGCACTTCTCAGCATCCCTCTGGATGCCCGTGCACTCTGTGAACCACCTGGCAATAGACACCCACACCTGCCACTGTGGGAGGTCACCCTCTCTGACCTCCCCAAACAGACATCTGCTCCACTGCTGTACAAGCTGCACAAGGTTGGCAGTCTCCACCTCCCCCCAGTGCCTGTCCCTGTGCACCACAGCTCACTGTCTTCCACGTCCTGGCATTGCCCACGCAGCTCAGATACCCTGCCACCTCTTGCACAACACAGCTATTCCCACACCCTGGACCCTCCAGCAATCACTGCAGTAGCACCACGCAATCACATGATGTAGCACGGTGCTACCCAGAAGTGGGCTCACTGCGCATGCATGACCCCACCATGACCCAGGAGCTACAACAACATGCATGCGTGTAGTGCCAATCTGTGTGGGCTAGCATGGTGCTACACCATGCTATACCTGGATGCTAGCATAGCCCTGGGGCCTCATAGGCATGCATGGTGTTCGCACTATGCCACATAGTGGTGCGCTATGGAGCCAGCATGGCGCTGTCCTCCACATAGCCCAGCACTACCATTTGCATGGCACTAAGCCATTAGCCCGGTACTAATCAGGCGAATATTCAACCGGCATATGCAAATGAGGGTACTTGTGCATGCATGGTGCAAACACTGTGATTAGCATATCATTAACCGAAGATTTGCATGCATAGCAGGCTGGATTGCCCGGCTGGGCTATGAAAGTGCAATCAGTGCTCCACCGGTGTTGTGTTGTGGGAATGCAGCATACAGCAGATACTGCAGTAGAACAGACAATACTGAAGGAGCCATGCAACAGGAGGCAGAGCAGTGACAAGCAGGTCTGTAAAGCTGCTGGAGAAGTGTTGGACTGGCACTGGCACAACACAGGGTTGGGACGTATGCACTGTGTACCTGCAGTCCACATCTGTACTGGCTGGGGACAGGTCCACCAATCACAGAACCAGAGGCAAGCATGGTGCTGCACAATGGTGCACAGAGCCATAAGGCTGGCAGTCCAGCAGACTGGCTTGTGTGCCATGCCCATTCTCCTGTGTCAGCCTGTGCCATGTGGGACTGCGTGCACACTGTGGGTGCCAGGCAGGTGTGGGGGTCCACAGCACCTCGGTTGTCACCCTGGATGTGGGACGTGAAGGGGCTCAAACGCTCCGATGATGGTACCCAGCTATGACCCATGGGTCATAGGGTCCTGGCAGTGTGTTGCTGACAGCACCGTGTGGCCTGTGCCTGGTAGCCTGCCATTGCATGCATGCCACTCTCTTTGTCCTCACCCTGTGTGCAGTGATTATGTCCCCTAGGGGGAACAGTACAGTGCCAGGTGGTGGCCATTGGGGTGGCCCCATCCTGTGGTACACATGTCAGCCATGGGTGACAGTGGTGCTCATGTGGGTCCAGTGTGTGTTGTCCAGACACCGACAGCCATGCAGTGGCACAGTGCACATAGGGTGGCTGCAACACACTGTGGCTGTGAGCGCACCGTACACGCACATGCTGGCCAGTGCCACATACATGCAACCTGTGCCACTCTAGGTGGTGGCATGCACATGCTGTTGCTCATGTGTGACGCAACACAGACATGCTACAGCTGGTGACACATGTCCCTTTCCATCTCTCCTATAGGTAGTGTGGCACAGCCTGAATGGATCCGTGGCCATCGCTTCTCCCAGGAGGAACTGAAGACCATGGTGCATGGTGTTAAGGAAAGGGAACAGGTGCTGTGGCACCACAAGGCCACAGATGCAGTGGTATGCCAGGCATGGGAAGAGGTCACTGCAGGGGTGAAAGCAGTTGGAGGTTGTGGCAGGTCAACTGAGGCAGTGCACAAGAGCTGGAGTGACCTGCTGTGCTGGGCAAAGGAGGAGGAGGCACAGCAGCTACGAGACAAGATGCGTACCAGTGGTGGCCCGCAAACAGCACAGCAGTGGGAGGAGGACCCACTCCTGGCCGTGGTGGCATCAACACTGCGCCCAGTTGCCATCGCTGGTGTACCTGGTGGTGGGTGCGAGACACCTCTTACACTGCCCAGGACAGGTCTGTATCTGCATGTGTGCACCCTGCATGGTGTGGCGGCACAGGTACAGGGTGTTGGTGTTGGCACCGAGCCTTGGGTGCACTGTAGGGCTGCACTGCTTGTGGTTGGGTGCATGTGGCCACTGGATATTGCTGTGGGAATGGTGTGTAGGGTGTGCATGTGTACAGTGGGTGGCATGTGTCCTAGGGTGTGCATGTTCGGGTGGTGATGGTGGTGGTAAGGTGCACTGTGCATGTACGGGTGACTGTCACCCAGTCCTGTTTTCCTACACAGCAGTGTGTGCAGGGTCAGGAATGAACCAGGATGATGCTGGGATGGCTGCCTTGGGACTGGTGGGAGAGGAGGAGAAGAAGGATAACCTGCCATCAACATCTGGTCTGGGTGGTGGTCGAGGACACCCAGGGCCACACCATGTGAGGCACTCCCTTGGAGAGGAGTTACAGGGAAGGGGGCTCTACTGCAGGCAGGGAACTGGACTACAGTGCCACCTTGGAAGATGCCCAGGCTGAGGATCTGGGTGGTGGGCAGGTGATCCTCCTGACAGTGATGAGTGACATCGAAACAGATATGTCAGATGGTTCTTACCTCCTGCCCATGAACGGGCCTGTGGAGGGGGGTACAGGGGTGGGGCTGGGTGCAGGCCATGGCACAGGCACCTGGGGGGTGGCCGGCCTTGCTGGCATGGGTGCACCCATGCAGCCAGTGGTTGGCTGTGTGGGGGATGTGTGCGCACCACTGGACATGCAGTGTCTCCCATGGGTTATGGTGCAGAGTCCTCCAGGACCACAGCACACCACCAGCGGACTGCAGCAGCTGAACACGCCACCCTTGCACTGGTGTCCCAACCCTGTTGAGCTGCAGGCACCAATGCCAGCCACCATAGAAGGAGCTGCAACCCAGAGCAGGATGCCCCGGTGGCCAACCCCCTGCTCCAGACTGCACTGATGTCTCAGCAGGAGGCTCGGATAGAGCTGCATGGCCTGTGGAGGGAGCTCAGGCATGAGCTATTGCTAATGCATTAGTCTGTGTCCCTGGGCTTTGCCTGTGCAGAACAGTGGGCCAAGGACAGGGTGGGCCATATGGTTGCTGCACTGGACTGCAGCTTTGCTGGGCTCACAGCTGCAGTGGTCGACCTCACCACTCTGTTACACGGGGTGCCAGGATGTGCAAGGAGGTCAAGGTGACCTTGGCACAGGGGCCCACAGGTGGGCCACCCATGACCACAGGGCTGCCACTGGCTCCAGCACAAAATCATCAGGCACATCTACAGGCACCCAGTGCTGCTGTGGCCATCCATCTGCCCTGTTGGGTTCCACCAGTCAACAGGGGCACAGGTGGTCTGCCCTGCCTGCCTCACTATGGTCCTCCCCCAATGTTTCCTCAGCACAGAGCACCCCTGGTTCTGTGACCCACTCCTGTGGTGTGTGCCGTGTGCATGGTGGTAGTCACTGGTGATGGGCACAGCCAGTCTACACCTGTGCATGGTCGCCACCCCATGTGCACATTGGCACACCCACACCCTTGTACACACATGCTGACATGCACACCCTCGCACTCCTTTACATGCACTGCCTCACTTGCAAGACCATGGTGGCCCTCCTCACACTGCCACCACACATTGGGCATTGCCAATTCCACCATACCATGGCTGTGTGTCCACCTTCCGTGTGACCTGCACACCCCACGCATCACACTGCACACACTCACATGCGTTCTGTTCCACTTTGTTGTGCTCCAGCTGTGATTGGTGTTGTCACTGTTGTGGTTGTTTGTTCACATTAAAACATTCACTATTGTACTGTTTCATGTTGCTGTGCAGTCTGTACTCACCCTCTGGCCTGTGACAGTGTCCTGATGATGTTGGCCCTGTGCTCTATGGCCTTGTGGCCATGCAAGGATCCCTCCTCTGGAGTTACTCCACTATCCCCCTGACCGCTGGCTCTGGGTCATTGTCGACCTGTTCCTCAGGTTCTGGTGCCTGTATCCCACAGTTCATTGCCATGTTGTGCAACATAAAACAGGCTAGGAAGAAACGGCATACCTTCTGAAGCCTACTGAATACTGTAGGGCACTGCCTGATGTGTCTAGGCATTGGAAGCACATCTTCAGTATGCCAAACACCCTCTCTATGATGTTCCTTGTGCTGGCGTGTGCCTCATTTTACTGCTGTTCTGCCACTGTGGCTGGTCGGGGTACTGGTGTCAGCAGCCAGGGTTGCAGGGGATAGTCACTGTCCCCTGTCAAGAGATATGCACCTGTTAGTGTTGTACTGCTGTCTGCCTGTTGCTGTCATGCATCCCTGTGTTGCCCTTCCACACCCCTTCCGTGGCCTCCCATGTCTGTCCCCATCCATGCTGTGGTGTGTGTGCCTTGTCAGCTGCTACTCACTGACTAGGTGCCCACTGGGTATCCTGCCCTCCTCAAATGCCTGGCACAGCTGGGACTGGTGCCAGATGAAGGCATCGTGGGCATTGCTGGGGTACTGCCCATAGACATTGCTGATGCGCCCAGTCACATTGCACACCGCCTGGCAACTGATGGAGTGGTACCCCTTCCTCTTTATGTAGACATCACTGCCATCACCAGGTGGTGCATGGATGGGGACATGGGTGCAGTCAATGGCACCCAGTACTGCTGGTAGGTGTGCAACTCGATGGAATTGCTGCATTGTTTCTCTGCGTTCTGCTGCCATGCTGGAGGATACTATGAACTCCCTAGCATGTGGCAGGAAAGCCTCTAGGAACTGGTTCAGGAGGCATGAGGTTGCAGACTGCGATACCTCAATGGTGTCCCCCATTGGTCGTTGGAACATCCCTGTGGCTAGGAAGCACATCGCTGCTGTTACCTTCTCCTCTACTGCCATGGCATGGCTGCATCTGGTGTTGGGATGCAGCTGCTCATGCAGGATTTCACATAGCTGCCTAAACATTTCCCTGTCCATCCTGTACCGGCCAGTTATGTGCTCATCTGGCAGGGTCTCGAAGGAGACCCTAGGCTGGTACCACATGTTTGCAGCATAACGTCTCCTCGGCCTGCATTGCGGACCATGTTGGGACTGCTCCCTCTCCTCCTCCTCCTCCACTACTGCTTCCATGAATGGCAGCATCACTGCTAATGGTACATCACTCATTCCCATGTCCTGTTTTGGTATCTCCCCCTAGATGATATGCCCTGGGTTAAGGCAGCCTTTTATAGGCGATAGCTAGCGCCATGCTACGTGTCACGCTATGTGTCCTAGCATGGTGCTATAGCTTTGACCTATCCCATTGCAAATGTATGCAGGCCCCCCCTTTGCCCCTTGCATACATTATAGGTTTGCCCCATGCTACTGCGGTTAGTGCACGCTACCCGGTCCTTTGAATATGGCTACTCCGCACTATTCCATGCTACTGGTTTGCACGCTATGCTATGCTTTGAATGTCTGGCCCAAGGTGTCTACAACTCATAAAGTATATGTAGTGCTCTTGATGTATCACTGTGACACCTCCTGATAGGAAGTCACATTGTGATGCTATATTTCATAGTTTGTGTCAATTGTACTGTTACATTTATAGGAGTACCAAACAGTAGAGCACCTTCATTGCATATCTCAGCTGTTATTGAGTGTCATGACAGCCTGATATCTGCTCATAGCAAATACATTTGCAACTTGCTAACAGGTAAAACTAGGCTGCCTTTTCCTGTTATACTCTACCTGAGTGGCCTAGATGTGTTTATTTATGATACTGGCATCAGCACAGTCCAAGCAGACTTGAAGATTAAGCACTGCACTTATCTGTCAGCAAGTAAGTTATATCTTGGCACATGTAGTTATAAGATTCTGAACTGTTCTATGGCTTTCTCTTTGATAATGTCATAGGTTCATAGCAATATACAATTCTAACGCCATTGATGGCTGTGAGATATCTTCCTCAAATGGAAATATAATTGATTCACCAGACAAGACTGTAGAGACCACCAAAATGTGAATCAGTGTTCTAAATACATATATACTTCTGATACTGTTCTAAGCATAGCAGCCTACTGATGGTGCATTCATTTTTATTTTCTTTATTTGAAAAAAATCAACAACAAAAAAAAGTCATTGTGCATTTTTTTATGGATATTGTGTTATGTAAGTATCTGTAGCATTTAATGTCTGCATTACATTAAATGTTATTCAACACATTCATGCTGTTTATGTGTATGTATGTATGTCTATGTGTGTGTGTGTGTATAGATATAGATATAGATATAGATATAGATATAGATATAGATATAGATATAGATATAGATATAGATATAGATATAGATGTATATATATGTAGATTTGCACAATTACTACCTTTTGTTTTATGGAATGCTAGTTGTGCACATCTATACTATAATGCAAATAATTGGTGTGTTCCTGCTGTTTCATAGGATCACCTCTATTGAGGGGTCAGATGAGGAATTTTCCAGTTCAATGAGTATTTACTTAAATTCTGTGGGATGAGGTTTTGAAACCTCAGCTATATTTTAGGTGTATATACTGTGTGCTCTCATGTAATTAAATGCACAGTACAGTTAACATAGAATTGAAGTTTGAAAATTAACAACATATTCCCTTATACAGTGTCTGATATAGTGACATCACATCAATTTGTGTAAGTAATGAGTGACTACAACAATATGTTTGTACTGTACTATTTACGTTCTTGCTATATGTACAAGATAAACATTGATGATAGTAGCTGTATTGCACTTTGAAATGTGCAGAACCTTGCTGCAATCTTTGTTATGCATACCTTGATGCAGTGCACTACCCTTGTGGACATGTATTATATGACAACAATATTTATACTTAACTGTAGTTTCAAATGCTTGTCATTTTTAAAATGATAGTCTAGCACTAAATGTTTGAGTAAAATCAAATACATTCCCTATGGTAAAGTAGTGTTAGGATAAACAGGCATAGCAGACTAACTTCTAAAAACATATGTATATATTTAGATTACTATTATTTTCAGGAAAAGTGAGATACATTGTTTTAACTATGTTAGTGTAATATCATAAAAAACAGCTTGTCATTACTGAAAATATTTATTTGACTAAAAAATCTCATAAATTATATGTTGTAACAAATCTACTGAAACAAAAAAATTATATACTTCTACTGTTAAAGTAATATTTTAAATAGGTCAATGCCAACACTATATTTTTAAAAGCTGTAAATATGTATCCTTAGTATATCTGTTACCTTTACAAATCTACTTAGAGCACTTTAATATAGTTATTGTAGTAAAAACAAACATATATGCTTTAATAACTCTTGAATATAAAACAATACATAGTTTGCTACTTTCAGTATTGTGATAGTATCTTCTTTATAATCACAAGAAATATTTTGGTGTAATTATAATAATAATAGTGTGCTTTATTTGTCTTAAAGCAAAATAAAAGAACATTTTTTTTATGATGGAAGCTATATGTTGTGTGTTGACACAAAACAAATTTGAAGACCATAGTCACAACAATATTTTTATGTGGTGTACAAGAGAACTGTTTTTTCACCCCCAGGAACAACCTCCCAATTTGGCAATACCTATATTAGGATGTCTTAAATAAAATATTTAAAACTTATGCTCTGTGTCTTGTGTATTATTTCTTAATCAAGTTCTGTTTAATATGTATTAGAATGTTATTGTATACATCAAAGAAATGCTCTATTTAGAGATCTATGCATTTATCAATGGTGTTGTGACACAGTTCAAATGTCATGGAAATGTGATTTTATTCCTTGAACACAGAGGCAAATAACTGTCTGTTGAGAACAGTACAAAACATGTTATGTTTCTAAAGAGAATCATTGCAGTGGAGGGGGGGGAGGTGGGTGGCAGTCAGCTGTGAGTTGTGATGTTAATGTAAAAAATCAGTAGTTTGACAATAGGTTGCATATTTTATTTTATCATAGAGCACTTTTGATTGGTGTCACAAAAAATGTTTTTAAAAGTTGTGTATGTCTTTCTCAAAAAGTAAGGAATTTCATTGCAAAACACTCTGTTAATGCAACAATTAGGGTTGCTTCCACAGGGACAAAAGCGAGGAAATTTGATGTTAGGGTTTTCAGCCCTAACTCCGAATCCTGCCCCCCACACACACACAAAACACACATACAAGCATGGGATGGTACAAGGCAACACAACCAATCAAAAACAGACACCATAAGGTAACAGAAAGCACATACAACTCTGTAAACATACCACAGTAGCATCCATCATCATGTTTCAGCAACTGTATTACTTCTGCTGCCATCCAAGTGTCTTTGGGGGGGGTAAACCCACATGTTGTGCAAATATGCAGTGAGGAATTAAAAAGGCTACACAGAACATTTTACATGAAAATTCTTTAATATGGGATGGTTATGACTATTTCATACTATTTTGCTACACCTGCTCATAACTTATAATATAGGGTCCACACCCTACTGTATTTACACAGGTAGGTACATATGCTCATCTTTAGAGTGATAGGAACGCAAGGTCTAAGGCAACCTACAATGTGACTGTAACATATAGACACTGTTCTTCTGTGTGGATGGAGGTATGGAAGCACAGGATGTGAAGTATCATGTGGTTTCACTGTTAGGTATGTACACTTGTCTACTATCTGCATGTAGAGATGTGACTGAATGGTGACTAACCCCACACTTGAAACCTCATATATGCAAACTGTTGTAGTATCTAGATGGAGGAATGGTGTTCCCAACATTACATATAGACACTGTTGTATTATGTCAAAATGTGAATGCTATGTTGGCCTACCTGTCTCCTCTCCCCTCCCCCACACACCCACACAGGGGCCCCTCAGGCCTATCTAACCCCCCCATGCTCAACCCAGGGGTCGCAGGTATGTCTCCTACCTGTCCAAACTAGAGAAAAAAAAGTCTCTCTGCCATCATACTGACAATTAATTCAGTAATACCACTTGTTTATTATATATTGAAAGTTGCCTTCCATTGCCTTTACTGTCATATGTCTCTCCACCCTCTGTAACCACCGGAGAGCTAATGTTACTAAAATGTGATTGTACATAAATCTGTAAATAATTTGTGCTTGTATATAATTTGCCTGTTCTGTCTGTCTTCCCCCAACTCGTGTTCCCCCCTCCACCCTCTGTAACCGACGTGGAGCCTTTGCAAAAGAGTCTTTGACTCAAAGGTTTGTAATTCCGAATTTACAGTAAGTAAATAAATGAAAAAAAAAAAGATGTCAATGTGGGGGTGGGAGTGCACTGTCTTTTGTACCATGCACACCCATTCGTACATTGAAATAGCATGTCAGAATCCATAGAATACACTATTCATATGTCACTGTGCCCCCTGTCCCCCCAGTCCTACATCAAGGTAGTGCAACACTATCCATTTGTCACATTGTCCATATGTCACAGTGAAAACAAAGGGTCCTTTGGACCGTGCCCTACCATACATCTATTGAAAAGTACGACACAATACATGTGTCACACTATCCATATGTTGCACTGTTCTCATTGTGACATATAGGTTGTGTGATGTATGTATTATGCTGTAATATGTCAATCGAGGAATGGGACTGCAGGATACAAAGTACCCTGTACTCTCACTGTGACAAATGGATAGTGTGACATATAGATTATGTTGTACTTATATCTTGATGAAGGGATTGGAGTGCAGTATCTGAAGAACCATGAGGTCACACTGTAACATATGGACAGAGTGACACATAGATAATGTTGTACTATGCTGATACAGGAATAGGAGGGCAGGGTACATAGGACCCTATGTTCCCACTGTGACATATGTACAGTCTTGTTCTATCTCAATGGAGGGATGAAATAACGAGGTCCAACTCATCATGTGGGCCTTCCATGAGTTATGGGTATTGTTGTACTATCTGCATGGAGATACACAGTTCATGCACTGGCCATCTTAGATGGTTGCACAACATGTGGATGTGCCCCCCAAGACACTGGTATGGCAGCAAAAGTGATACAGTTGCTGAAACATGGTGTTGGATGCCTCTTGTGGTATGTTTACAGAGTTGTATGTTCTTTCTGTTACCTTATGGTGTCTGTTTCTGATTTGTTGTGTTGCCTTGTATCATCCTGTGCTTGTATGTGTGTTTTGTGTGTGTATTTGGAGCTAGGGTTGAATTTTCTCACTTTTGTCTCTGTGGAAGCAACCCTAACTGCTAATTAATTTAGTTTTTCACAATGTATATAGCTATATCTATATATTATAGCGACATGGTAGTGCCACTATAGTTAGGGTTGAGTACCCCATTTAAGGTTAAACTCTGAAATTTGGCAGCTTAATAACTTTGCCACCATATGATGGATTTTCCTGAAATTTGGCATGCACAGGGTGGTACCATAGATCTCTGGTTCTCCCAAGTGTCGTTACAGTCAGATATATGTTTGCGGAGCTACATAGCACCAGAGAATGTGGTAATTAAGCATTTTTGTGCATTCTTTGCTCGCGCCTACAGGGTGCATGACCTGTGTGACTGGTCCAAAACCTTCAGGGAACATGCAGCCATAGTCACCAATGTGCCTTTTGAAGATTTAATGAAAAAATATTAAACGGTTCAAAAGTTATTAAAAAAAAAAGTTTCCCCTTATAGTCAATGGGAAAAGTTAACAAAATATTCGAAAGTGTTGCAAATGCAGTTTTTAATGTCACAAATGGCCCATGTAGTGTCATAAATCTGCCATCTAGTTTTCAGTTGGTGGTCACAGAAATGCTTGGCATTTAAATTTGGGATTCTCTAGGGACACAATTGTTTTTGTGTTCACCTAGTCGAGCCCTGAGGATGCTAGCCATGTCTTTTTTGGAGGGTTAAACACCCCAGAAATATGTTTTAGAAATTTTTGTAAACAGCTGTGTTGCAAAGTAGTGTTGTACGTTCGACACTTTCATGATTTTTTTTTGCGAAAGTGTTGCAAATCATGACACTACTTTGTGATACTAAGCCAAAAACAATAGGAAATCTTTGCCACCCTACTGCGAAAGAACGGTTTGGTCTTTTGGGCTGCAATTTGGAGGGATGACAGCCAAGATCCCACAGATGTGCCTTGTGTGGTCTGGTGACAAACTATTAGAGGGCTGCAAAGTTATGTCACTCTGAAGTTGATGATTTCTCCCATAGGCTAACATTACAGCATCCGCCGCTCCTTTCGGAGCCCGTATCTCGAAAACGCTTTGAGATACAGACTTTTCATTAGAAAAAAGCTTAGCCCCTGGGCTAAGTACAAAACTAGCCAGGAAAGTCATAAATAGTATGAGATTTTAATTTTTTCCTATGTCGTACGGTTCCTGAGATATAAGCAATTTAGTATTACAAGTGTTCATTTTCTGCTCCGAGGGCCATTATTATGCATACATTCTTTGTATTCACTGTGCTTCTGAATGCACCTTTTGGGGAAAAAAAGAGTGAGTGTTTCTGTTACTGTTACAGTTAGCATTTCCGCTTGCGTTTCCATAACTGTTTGTGTTAGTGTTCTTATTTATGTCACTGTGTGCATTACCCTTTGGGTTTGCATTTGCGCTTGAGTCTGCATTACTGTTACCATTTGCATTTCCATTACTGTTTTTATTTGCATTTCCTTTTGCACCACCGTGTAGCATTACCCTTGTGTTTCATGTATGCGCTCCATTTGCGCTTTGTGTTTTTTCCTTTGGAGTCATCAGTGTTACCATAAGCTTTTGAGTTTCCAATTGCGTTACCATGACCGTGCTCTTTATGATTTGCTTTTGCATACGCTCTTGCATTTGTGCTTCCGTTTCTGTTACTGTTCCCTTTGGTGTCATTGTTGCTGTTACCTTAAACGTTTCAGTTTCCAATTGCATTACCATTACTGTTTGCATGTTTATCACTGTTTGCGTTTCTATTAACCTTAGTGTTTGCATTTTCAGTAGCATTTCCATTGTCAATTGCATTACTGTTTCCTTCTGTACCGCTATTGCCATTACCGTTTGCATTTCTGTTTATGTACCCAACTTTCGTTTCACTCAGTCATATAGTTTTAGTGCAGCAAAGTGACAAAAAATTACATGGTGGGCCCCGCACTCCCACCACCAGATTCCATTCACTATTTATAGTGTACATTCTCAAAAAGAAGGAAAATTCATGGCAAATAAAATCCACTAAATGCATCAGTTAGGGTTGTTCTGTTGCAACAAAAGCGAGGAACTTCGGTGTTAGGGTTGAAAACTCTAACTGCGCATCCCCACCACCACCACACACACACACACACATACATGCAAGTAGGGGAAGGACTAAGGCAACACAACCAATCACACACAACCACCAGCACATTACAGGAATAACATACAACTATGTAAACCATGAAACTACACACCCATGCTCCCATCAAGCTGTCGCATGGGGTCATCACTGCTAACTCTCATCCCGGACATTCACTGCACCTCTAAACACATATCACTATGGATAACTGTACATCTTGGGCCACACGCTGTCACCAACACAATACAGACTACACATATGATAATTTGGGGTTCGCAAGATCCAAAACAGGATTTTGCCCAATCCCTGAAATCCTTTCACAAACCACTTTCACAAATGCAAAAGTGCCGTGCTATGACACTTTCGTGTTAGTGAAAGTATTTTGTGAAAGTATGCTCCTAATGACTGCACATCTTTGCCATCATCCTGCAAGCAAACAGTTGGGTACTTTGGCCTCAAATTTGCAGGATAGCAAGACCTGGTCCCAGAGATGTGCTTTTTCCTGCAATTGTGCTAAAATACTTAAGGATTACAAAGTTACACTGTTCCAAAATTGAGAAATTTGCCAAAGACTAACATTGCAGTGCCCATGACGCCTATTGCCACCCATATGTTGAATACAAAGTGAGGTACACCACTTTCGCTTCTGCCAGCTTGGTTCACTTTTATGTGAACTAATCTCAAAGAACAACTTTGTGAATAATCTCTGATATCTCAAGTTGGATTTCTCCACTTCCTACAGTAACAAAGGTATACACCTCCTGCTAGATGTGTGTGACTGGTTGTGATGCCTTGGTCCTTCCCTTAATTGCATGTATGTGTGTGTGTGGTGGTGGTGGTGGGTGGGGATCCTCACTTTTGTCGCTGTGGAACAACCTTAACTGATGCATTAAATGGAGTTTTTGCTATATATATATATATATATATATATATATATATATATATATATATATCTATATATATGTCAGAGGCAAAATCTCCATTTATTAGAGTCATCCCATGACAAAGCAGTGAGGCCTGTGTTAGGTTGAGTCCCCTGGACACCCCTCTCCACCCCCAACTGGCATTGGCATGCACATTGTTGTTGGCCTCAACTCTCACCCCATCAGATGTGTGAAGAAGCAGAGGTATAGGAGAATAGGGTGAGAGTTAGGACTGACAACCCAAATGAGCACCCTGATGCTGGTTGGGGGTGTGGGCAGTGGGATCCAAGGGGGCCTTTCAACCCTAACACCGAATTTCCTTGCTTTTGTCACTGTGGAACAACCCTTACTAATGCATTAAATGGAATTTTTGCCTCTAATTTCCCTTCTTTTTGAGAAGTATAATGAGAAATAATGAATGTAATGTGGCGGTGGGAAGGCCTCTTGCTCCTGCAACGTGATGTCTTGTTTCATAGTAACACAGTGCCCACAAATGCAAATGGTTATGTGCATGGTGACGCAAAGCAAAACAGAAAGATAAACAGTACTGTAGACAGAAATGGTTAAAATAGTGCAAACGCAAGCATAAATGGAAAGGCGAAGGGTAACGCAAATGGTGCCGTGGACAGGAACAGTAAGTGAAATGGTTACAGAACCGAAAGCAGAAGTGGTAAGGGTAACAGTAATGTAAGCACACAGGCTAGTTTTCCCCAAAAACTGCATAGATAAAGACAGTGAGTACAAAGAATGTATGCATAACAATGGGTCTTGGAGCAGAAAATGAGGAGTTGGAATAGTAAATTGCTTATAGCTCAGGAACCGTACGATGTAGAAAAAAAATTTGAAAGTCATATGATTTATGACATTCCTGGCTAGTTCTGTACTTAGACCCTTAGCAGGGGGCTAAGCATTTTTCTGATGAAAAGTCCATATCTCACACCGTTTCCTAGATACGGACCCTGAAAGGCTCGGCGAATGCCGTAATGTTATCCTATGGGAAAAAAGAAAAGTTCAGAGTGCCATAACTTTGGCTCCCTTTAACATTTTTTTCACCAAACCAGTAAAAGGCACATCTGTGGGATGTTGGCTTTCTTCTCTCCAAATTTCAGCCCAAAAGACCAAACCGTTACTTTGCAGGAGGGCAGCAAAGGATTCCTGTAATCCGGCGGACACCGTAATGTTATCCTAAGAGAAAAAGCATCAATTTTGGAGTGCCGTAACTTTGCCGTCCTGTAATATTTTTTCACTGAAACACTGAAAGGCACATCTGTGAGATGTTGGCTGTGTTCCCTCCAAAGTTCCGTGCAAAAGACCAAACTGTTCTTTTGTAGCATGATGCCAAAGAATTGCTATCATTTTCACACAGCCTGGAAAAGTACTGTTGAACTTTGCGAAAGCTTTGCAAATTCATTCGACACTGTCACAAGTGTGAAAGTACTTTGTGAAAGTACTTTTTCCAGAAATCTGAAAAACATATTTCTGGGGTGTTTTACCCCAAAATAAAGACATGCCTAGCATGCTCAGAGTCCGACTAGGTGAGTACAAAAAGAATTAGGTTGCTAGAAGGTCCCAAATTAAAATGCCAAGCATTTTTCTTCTGACCAACTGAAAACAAAATGGTGGATTTGCGACAGTAAAAGGGCCATTTGTGAAAGTAAAAACTGCATTTGCGACACTGTCAAACTTTTTTTTTTAACTTTTTGTTAACTTTCCCATTGACTTATAATGGGAACTTGTTTTTTGAATAACTTTTGAACCGTTCAATATTTTTTCACGAAATCTTCAAAAGGCACATCAGAGACCCCGGCCACATGTTCGCTGAAGATTTTGGACCAGTCGCATAAACCATGCAACCTCTAGAGATGACCAAAGAATCCCAAACAAGCATAAATGCACACAGATCATGCTTAATAACTCTGCAGCTGTATATACAAACAGTACAAAAGTTGGCAGATCCCAAGATCTGTGTTTTTTTATTGTGCATTCCAAACTTCAGGCAAATCCATTGAATGGTTGCAAAGTTATTAAGGTGCAAAATTGTAGGTTTAACATGTAAACAGTTCCTTAACCCTAACTACGGTAGCACTACCGTGCTACCATAATATATATATATATTATGGTATGTGGCCAGGGTCCCTGATGTGCCTTTTGAATATTTTGTGAAAAAATATTAAACAGTTCAAAAGTTATTCAAAAAACAAGTTCCCATTAAAAGTCAATGGGAAAAGTTATCGAAAAGTTTGACAGTGTCGTAAATGCAGTTTTTACTTTTGCAAATGGCCCTTTTACTGTTGCAAATCCGCCATTTTGTTTTCAGTTAGCGATCATAAAAATACTTGGCATTTAAATTTGGGACCCTCTAGCAACCTAATCATTTTTGCATTCACTTAGTCAGACCCTGATGATGCTAGGCATGTCTTTATTTTGGGGTAAAACACCCCAGAAATATGTTTTTCACATTTCTGGAAAAAGTACTTTCGCAAAGTAATATTGAACGTGTGACACTGTCGAATGAATTTGAAAAAGCTTTTGCAAAGTTCAACAGTACTTTTCCAGGATGTGTGAAAATAACAGCAATTCTGTGTCACTCTGCTGCAAAAGAGCGGTTTGGTCTTTTGGGCTGGAATTTGGAGGGAACACAGCCAACATCTCACAGATGTGCCTTTCAGTGTTTTGGTGAAAAAATATTACAAGGTAGCAAATTGACGGCACTCCAGATTTGGTGCTTTTTCCTCTAGGATAACATAGCGTCTGCTACATTAGAGGAATCCTTTGACGCCCTGTTGCAAAATAATGGCTTGGTCTTTTGGGATGAAATTTGGAGAGAAGAAAGGCAACATACCACAGATGTGCCTTTCAGTGGTTTGGTGAAAAAAATATTACTGTGAGGGAAAGTTATGGGACTGTGAATTTGTCTTTTTTCCCCATAGGATAACATACAGCATGCGTTGCGCCTTTCGGGGCCCGTATCTCAGAAACGATGCGAGATGCAGACTTTTCATCATAAAAATGCTTAGTCCCCTAAAGGGAGCTAAGTATAAAACTAGCCAAGAAAGTGATAATTAATATGACTTTTAAATTTTTTTCTACTTTGTACGGTTCCTGAGATATAAGCAATTTAGTATTACAACTCATCATTTTCTGCTCCGAGACCCATTATTATGCATACATTTTTGTACTCACTGTCTTTCTCTATGCAGCTTTTGAGGAATACATTGTGTGTGTTTCTATAACTGTTACCCTTAGCGCTTCTGGTTGTGTTTCTGTACCTGTTTCAGTTACTTTTCTTGTCTATGCCACCTTGTGCGTTACCGTGTGCCTTTTCATTTGCACTTGTGTTTTTGTAATTTGAACCTTTTGTGTCTACAGTACTATTTATCTTTGTTTTTTTGTCTCATGATACCATGTGCTTTAACATTTGCGTTTGCTGGCATTGTGTTAGTATGTGTGAAGACATCTTGTGGCGGGAGTGTGGGGCCCAAAGGGCCCCGCGCTCCCGGCGCTGTATTACATCCAGTATTTTTCAGTACTGTTTATCTTTGTGTTTCGCTTTGTGCTACCATGTGCATTAACATTTTTGTTTGCTGGCACTGTATTAAGACATCCCATGGCATGAGCATGTTTATGGGCACTGTGATAGTGCGTGAAAAGACATCACGTGGCAGGAGCATGGGGGCCATGTTACTGTTGCTGTATTACATTCAATATTTGTCAGAGTAATTTTTAAAAAGAAGTGACATTAGAGAGAAACACTTTGTTTACTGTTTCAGTTAGTGTTGTTTGTCAGTGACAGAAGTGAGGAAATTTTGTGTTAGGGCTCAAAAACATAAATTTGCATTCACCCCTCACCCCCCCAAGCACCAGTGGCACACAGAGAGACACACAGACATGGGAGTAGGGGGGAGAAGCAAGGCAACAGGCCCAATCACAGACAGTCAGCAGGAGGTGTGAGGAATAATATAAAACTAGTGTACATATTGCATACTGAGTGGAGAGACACAGTAAGAATACGTCTATGTAAATGAATAGTGTGACTTTTTCATTGTGGCTGTAGAGAATTTAACACACTTAGGAGTATTATTGCTGCTGTACAGAACTTAGTACACATAGGAGCTGCATGGTGCAATGGGGTAGGGGACTACACCTACATACCTGCTGCTGCATGTTAAGTGAAGAGGCACAGGCAAAGAAGGGTTATGTAGATCACTTGTAGACTTCCATGATTACAGGTACAGTGTAGTTAGCACAATTATCACTTACATTGCTTTGGCCAGGTAATGGTTTCCAAACTGTGACAGCAAGTACTGGATTCTTAGTAAATACCCGTAACATAGCTGAGGGTATGGACATCTTAGGTAGTAGTCAGTGATTGCAGGGACATTCAAGTAAGCATAGTTAGTGTTTGTGGGGGTGAATCAGAGAGGTAATGCTTCACCTAAAAAATCTGTACTGCATCATGAGTACTGATGTAGAGAAAGAATGAGGCAATGGATATCAATGGTATGCCTCTGTATTTGTTGGTTGACACAAATTTACCCTATTAGGATTCATATGGCCTCATCCAGGGAATGTTTTATGCATACTTGTTACTGATTGTGGCTGTACAACCACAGCTTCATGGATGTAGTTAGCAATGTCGCATATTTCTCAACAACAGCTACTGCAGTCTGATTGTAAACTCAGATGAAAAGTAAGGGTGGCTCATACTAGATGATTTAGCTTGGAATTACAGGAACTTTGGCTGGCAATGTCTGAACTCCTAGCACAGGTACTGCATATTGAGTGAAGAGTACAGAACAAAATAGCCTATGGAGATGAACAGTGTCATTGGGTTACTGTACTTGCAGACCACATGCTATATGCTGAGTGAACAGTCAGAGGAAAAGATAGGCAATGTATGTCAGTTGTACAGTTCCTTGATTACAGTAGCTGTCCAATTAGTACAGTTATCACTTGAATGGATTCAGGCAGGTAATGTATCTTCAAACATGACAGCAGGTACTGCATTGTTAGTGTAATTACCAATACAGGTGAGGGTATGGACATCTCAGTGGAGATACACAACACCTATGAGGGTATGGATATCAATGGTAGATATCAGTGATTGCAGGGATAGCGAAGTTAGCTAAGTTAGGATTTGCATGCATTTAGGCAGCTAATGCTGCTTCTCCCCAAAACATTTTACTGCATCATGAATGGTGATCCACAGGAACAATAAGGCATTGGACATCAATGGCACAGCTCTGTAATTGTAGGTACAGTGAAGTTAGCACAGTTAGGAGTTGCATAGGCTCAGCCAGGAAATTGCAGCACACATAGCAGTTACTGCATCTTGATTGTATAGCCACAGCTGGATAGTGTTACATTGTGATGCACCACACCTCGCTGCAGCAGGTACTGCCTGCTAACTGGAAAGGCACAGGAAAAGTAAGGGTGGTACAGTACAGACTTCTTAACACAGTTAGAAATTATGTGAACTGTGTTAGGCAATGTGCCACATGGTAGTCCATGTGGTGGATATTGAGTGGAGAGCCATGCCAAAAAATAAGCCCATGGACATGTAGTTGTGGTAGTATTTCTTACAGTTGATTTGCATGCTTAATAGAAACAAGTTACATTCTAATGTTATTATGTTATGGTTCAGTAAAGACTTAACACAGGTGGTTACATTTAAGAAAGATTTATTGCCAATTGGTAAAACTGAAAAAGGGCCAATTAAGATTTAATTTTTTTAACAAAATCAGTCTCACAATACAATCCTTGCATGAGTGTAATCATTGCTTGGAATATACCTAAATGCATGTCATTTTTAGTAAGTAGATGATATGAATTGGAATAAGTATGTATATGGTAATACACCATAGAAAGAAGGCAGCAGAAGAAGGCAATTTGGTATTATATCTGCTCGTGTTGCAGGGTTCACATCTTGAGCTAATGTCTCTCCTATCCCTGCACTGTTATCCCATCTTTTCTAGGCATGCTTCTTATCTTCCAGCTATGCATATACCTGGGTCTTTTATAGCTGGTCACTGTCTTTAACGAAGTGACCTCTTTTAGCAGTAAAATGTAAGTGTTTACTACTCTTTGTGGGAAGAAGTGCTTTCTGACATTCCTCCTGAATGTCCCATCCTCAAGCTGAAGCCTGTGCCCCTTCGTGATATGTTTACTACTCAGCTTGAAGAGACTTTGGTTAACAATATTATTTCTACCTTTTAAGTAGTTGAATGTTCCAATCATGTGTCGTCCCTTAGTTCTGTCCTATATTAATGAAGGTATGTCAGGAGCTTCTAAGCAGTGATTACACACATGAAGCAGTGATGGTTTGTTGTTATTGTGTGACTGATAATGTGTATGTTCCTAGGGTGGGTGAAAAACCATACAGTATGCTAAGTGTTCAAGTAACAGAATATTAAAAAGTTATGATTTCAGTGAAATTCGATAACTGGTATGTTCAGTTAAATACTTTAAGATATATCACTGACTAGGTGCATATGGAAAATTCCCACCTGACCCCTCAATAGAGGCGATCATAAACATTATCCCTGATTCCCCCCTTTTCCCTCACAAAAAGACAGAGACCATTGTTTGTTGTTGTGCTCAGATCAGAAATTAATTTATTTATATATCATAATTCCATGTTCCATTTTATCATCTTTTATTCTTATATCTCTCACAATTTCATTTATTTTTATCCATATATCAATCTCTGATCATCCCTCTTTCTTCCTCTTTTTGCTCCCCCCAGGTAAAAACCTGGGTGCCTTCTTCTTCTCCTTTCTGTTAGGTAATGGTGAAAACCGACACCGCTTTTCTCCTTCATCTTCTTCCTATTTTCGTCTTATTCCTTTTTCTCCCCCCCCTTTCCCCACTAGCCTTATCTCCAGCTTGCATTGGATGACTGGCTTTCCCCTCACTTAGGGTATTTTTCCCCCATACCTCGGAGAACCCACTTTCTAATCCTTCTCTTCCCCTTTTCTTTTTTATCTGTTTTTTGCATGTCTTCTCCATGCTTCTATAAAACCCATCATTTTGTATTGAACATATCTATGGCTAGATCTGACAGGTGCATGTCATCTGACATGTAGAAATCTTCTACTACCTTCTTTCACACCCTGCAGTATTACTTGTCCTCCCATTTTCCTTACCAGTGTCCCTACCCTTCTGTTCATCTTTCTCCTGGTCCTATCCACAGCTCTATGGCTGTGCTCATGTCTCCAAACCCTCCTTGATATCATATCTGACCAGGCAAGGAATACCTCAGGCCACCACTGCTGTATTGTCTCTAAGTCCCTTTTTATCTGCATGTATGTGTCCACCCATGGCTTGCCCCCAAGGTCATTACCCCCTAAATGTATAATAATTAAGTCTGGAATGGGTTGTCGCTCCTTCACCTCTTTCAAGGTGGGGAGCAGTTGTGCCCATCTCATCCCTCGGATGCCATGCCATACCAATTTACGTTGCTTCACATCCTGGTAAAGTTGCTTTCCCCCAGCCTTTTTCTCAGCTCTCCTTTCTGCCCAATAAATATAAGAGTGGCGGCAGATCCAGACTTCTGTGTTCCTCCCTTTTCCTATAGGGTTTAAACAGAATAAATATCTTATATATGGTCTTGGTTTCTTACCATCATATCACCTCTCCCTACCCCCCCATGGCTCTATATCTGTAACAAAACATAGGTGATCTGTTAGTCTCCACACTGCAGTGTTTTAATGTATCTTTTATAACTGGCCAACTGCCAGCGCCCCTTCTCCGAAATATTATTCACCGTCTCCCCTGCCACTGCCCACTGTGATGCAGCCCCTATCCATAAGGAGTGGGAAGAATAATTAATCAGATCCTCCCCCAGGAATTGTATGCCTTTCTTGAGCAATGCTGTGACTTGATAACTTGTGACTCTACTTCCATCACAATGCAGAAATAATCTCCCTGTCCTATTCCCACACTCTGTGGTGAAAACCCACAAAGCCTGCACTGGGCACACTGCACTTTCTACATGTTTCTTTAATGTTACCATGCAACCTTGTCCCCTTTGATCCATTTTTGACCTCTTAATCATGAGCTGTATCTCCTTTATCCCCCAGCTTATATCTTCCCATTCTAATCCCCCTTTCCTGTCTTGCTTGCCGTGGCCTACCACCTCACTCACTCTCAAGGCCCCTGCCAACATTACCACATAAATCATGTGAAATACTGTAACTGGGCCTCAGCCTTTGATCTACATATTGCTGGTAACACACCCTTCAGTTTCACCAGCCTCTGTTCCCCTATTGGTCTTCTATTATCCACCGTCCCTTGTTTTAACCTACCCCATCCCTGCATCATTCTTCTAATGAACATTGATTTTATTGGGTCCTTCCATCCTTTTAGATGGCAGATAACACTAATCCCTGCCAAGTAGACCCCCATGGTGGCGTGGGCTGTTCCTTTTTGCCATTGCTCTGCAGTGAACTTCCCCAATTGTTCTTCTGTGAGTGGCCTACTTACCTCCTTGTGGTGTGTTGCCCTGAATGTTTGAAACACTTGCCAGGCCCCATCGTAGGCCCTCAGAGTCCGTGGCACCCATGAACTTCAGAACAACATTTCTGCTCCTTCCTGCCATCTTCCCATATGTTTGTTAGTGTGGGTGTTTTTTGCTCCTTTGCTCTTGGTGCCAGCCTCCAGAAATGTTCCAGCTGCAGATAGGAAAGGCTGTCAGCCAGGGTATTGTGTACCCCTTCTATGTGTTTCACTCTGAATGACATGTTCAACTGCAATGCCCTTAGCATTAGAAATCACAAAACTTGCATGAACATCTCTGACCTGGCTTCCCTGTTGTTCAGGACCTCTACCACTGCTCTATTTTCACACCAAAATGTCACTTTTTGATCCCATAATTCTTCCCCCCACACCAGGGTGCTTGCCTAGATGGGCATGATCTCTAACAATGTTATATCTTTTACCTTACCATTCCTTACCCAGTCTAATGGCCACAGTTCTGCAAACCATCTGCCCCTCAGGTAGCCCCCCATGCCTAGGCCCCCAGCTGCATCTGTGTAAAGATCGAGGTCTGTGTTATACACCCATTCATCTTGCCAGAAGGAGCAGCCATTATATTCCCTCAGGAATTCCTCCCATACTTTAAAATCCTCCTTGACTCCTTTTGTCATGTCTACCCAATGGTGTGGTCTGGTCACTCTGGCTGTAACACTAGCTAACCTTTTGGTGAAAGCCCTCCCTGGCCCAATAGCCCTGCACTCAAAGTCCAGGTGTCCCAATACCTGTTGTACGTGTTTCAGCTATGCTCTTCTTCTACTGTTATGTATCTGAATCAGTTCCTTCAATTTTTTCACTTTTTTGTCTGGCAGCCAAACTATTTCCCCCGTGGTATCTATCTCAATATCTAGAAACTCTAACACCTTACTGGGTCCTTCCATTTTTTCACGTGCCAATGGGACCCCTAGTTCTTTATACAACTCTTGGAAGCTGGCCAACATTTTTTCTGTCTCTCTTCTCCCACTGCCTATAAAAAGGAAATCATCCAAATAGTGAATCATTGTTGTATAACCAGTTCTTTCTTGAAATATCCACTGCAAACATGTGCTGAATGCTTTGAATGTCGTGCATGCTATAGAGCAGCCCATGGGCATGGCTTTGTCAAAATAGTACTGTCCCCCAATTTTAAAACCCAATAGGTCCCAATCCTCTCTTCTAACCGGAAGTAATCTGAAAGCTGACTTTGCCATCCATGCATCCGCAGTTGCCCGGATAATCTGGACTGCATCTTCCAGAGTGGAATATGTCACTTTACTACATTTCTCACTGATAAAATCATTCACTGAATCACCTTCTGGAAAGGATAGGTGATGAATCACCCTGTATTCCCCTTCCTGTTTTTTGGGGACCCTTTGGGAAATAAGTCTGGGAAACAGTGTGCTTCTAGAGTTGCCTCTCAAATGCTGACAGGCTCACCTTCCACCTGTTTCATTTGCTAGAGATCAATGTCATCTCCTACTGGATCTCTGCCATGAAGTGGGTGAATTGTGTGCTGTTCATACACATTGTCACTTGTCTGTCCACTGACCTTCTCAATCATTTGCTTAGTTGTTTCTAAGAGATCATGTTGAACAGAGTGACTAGCCATGTGATCTATGTCAAGGTCTGGATAGAAGGGATTGGTACTCTTTAAATAAGTAAGAGCAAGCTTTACCTTCTGTACATTGACAACATCTTGCCAGATGACCTTGGACTTTGTTGGAACACCATTTACAAGAATCACCAAACTATTTTCCATAGAGATTGCCTCCACATTTTCCTGTAGAGGAAGTGGGAGATACAGCACAGAACCCTTTAGAGATCTAGTGAGTTCTTTCTATGGAATATTCTGTGTCTTTGAGTTCAGATGTAGAATGGTTTGAAATGGTTTCATTGTCTGAATTAGAATGCGTTCAAACATATTCAAAGTTGCAATCTCACTTGGTGTAACATATGCCTCCTTATTATTCAACAGTGACCTTGGTGGCAGAATGTTTGACTTTAGTTTGGAGAAACAGTGTTTGCATAGTAGAATGGTGTTCTGTAACTGAAAGTCAGATTTCATCAGCAAAAATGCTGAGAGATGGAACCACATGTCATTGTATGGTGACAAGGGTTTCCAGGTTCACTGTGACTGTGTGTTTACTGTAGCGCAGACGGTCACATGACACACATATAGAGTCAAGCTTCTGAGCCTTTGCCAGCTCAAATTTAGCAATTTCTTTGCCGTACTGTTTCTGTATGTCAGTTTCTAACACAGAAACAGATGTTTCAGCAGAACTTGCTGACTGATAAATAGTTGTGTCTGGTACAGAAGTAACACATTGCAGCTGATTGAGAAATGTGATGGCACCCTGCATGTCACCAGACTGCAATAAGTCATTTAAACAAGTGTACTGATTGACAACTCATCGGACTTCATATACTCTGTATACAAAGTTTTGCAAGCCTGTTTGATGCACTCCCAGCATCCGCATATTGTGAAATGCACAGTCACAAACACCGCTATCGAGGCATGCTAGTGAGTGACCCATAAGTCCAGTATGTGGACGGATTTCACAAAGGTCAATCTTGTTAAACAGTTTATATCTTTCTTTGCGATCTGTTATCAAAAATGGTTTGACAAACTGTTCAGCTTTTTCAAATGACAATTGCCTATGGTTGCAGGTTTCATCACATGGCCATGAGAGACAATGCCATTTATAGGACACAGTGGTTGCATCACAGTCATCATTTGTGTCCATTGCTGTGTCATCACAGACACTGAGCACATTGAACAGCTTACCAGACTCATCAATGGTGAACTTTTTTCTTTTTTTTTGTGAATAATAAGATTCTTCCCATAAATATGCCTCTGAATGCTGTGTGTGCATCCAGTGACCTGTGAAAACATCACAGAAATTGTGAACAGTCAAAGTAGGATACCGTTGTAGCCTTTTTTGATGTCGTATACAACTTTTCTGAATAGTTTCAGCACATGAAACATCTTTCGTCATAACCGTTGAAGAACAAATACTGCTCTATTAACAAATGTGCGTACATTGAGATACAATTTCATTAAAGTCAGATGACTCTGTCTTTTTGTGCTCATGTCTCATCACAGCAGCAATAAGTCTGTCGATCTTAGCTTTACTTGCTAGCGATCGGAAATACTTTGCTTTCTCAGATGTAAATCACCAGCTGTGAGTTTACAGCGCTGTTTAGATGGTCTGTTGATGGTTGCTGTATCAATAGTTGTGTTTTGTCTGAGAGATCTACACAACTGTTGCTCAGGTAAGCATTTTTTTTACTTGCAGTTGAGCAAGTATGTGGTTTTGTTGTGGAGTGAGTTACTGTAGAGCTCACTATTCCAGTAGAACTCTGTTTTGTTTTACGTCTTGAACTCACATCACATTTTTTATCATTCTTAAGCAACAGTGAAGTACTATGATACCTGTTCCATTTTTCCATACATGCACATCTGCATTTACTTGGCATCTTTCAATCTGTTAGTTCACAGTGGCAGTCACCAATGTTACAGAAGTATCAGACACCTGTATAAAAGACAAAGAAAAAGACAATATTAGTACATGCTTGTGTTGCTCACATCTAACATTGTATATTGAGACAGATGATTTATGTATTAAATGTAAAATAACAAAAGAATCATAAAATGTTTTAATCAGATTGGTTGTTCAAATTTTGACAGTTTTATTTTCATTCATGTCACACTGTCCTGTATAGCACTAACACCATGCCACATAGATTTTTTTTTACTATTTCACTGTTCAGCAATGCAGAATCAGTGTAATCTTGTATAGTGATTTTGACCTAGTGTTGTTAAACTGCTGGTCAGACAACTACTTTATTTAAAATCTTTCTGTAAATGAGTAGCAGATTAATAAGTCAACTTCAAATACTTAAGTTAGTGCATTTGCAATATTTTCATGTCACATTCTCAACATTGGCATTTTAGCACATCTTCTTGTGAACCATACAGCTGTCATTTTTCACATCCTTGCTGAAATGTGTTTTCGCACTTACGGCACAGAGTAGCATGGCTGGTGTACAAAATCAGTGTTCAGAACACATAATGAAAATAACAATGATACTGTTCATAAGCAGAGGTCCTACAATGCCTGTGTTGAAAATTTGGTATCAAAACTCCATTAAATGACTGTTTTACGAGCATGCGTAGGAACTGCACAACGCACACTTGTTAGCGCATTTTCAATATTTTACGTCACATTCTCAACATTGGCATTTTAGCACAGCCTCTTGTGAACAGTACAGCTGTCATGTTTCACATCCTGCCCAAAATGTGTTTCCGCAGTTCTGGCACAGAGTTACATGGCCACTGTGCGAAATCAGTGTTCAGAGCACATTATGAAAATGACAGTGACACTATTCATGAGCAGAGGTCCTAAAATGCCTGTGCTGAAAATTTGGTGACAATACTCCATAAAATGACTGTTTTATGAGTGTGTGTAGCAACTGCACAATGCACACTCATAACAGTAAATTTGCAGTATTTTCATGTCAGATTCTCAAGATTGGCATTTTACCACAACTTCTTGTGAACTGTACAGCTGTCATTTTTCAGATGCTGCCCGAAATGTGTTTTCACACTTCTGATGCAGAATAGCCTGGTTGCTGTGTGAAATCAGTGTTTGGAGGCCATTACAAAAATGACAGTGATATTGTTCATGAGCAGAGTTCCTAAAATGCCTGTGTTGAAAATTTGGTGACAATAGTCCATAAAATGACTGTTTTACTAGTGTGCATACCAACTGCGCAATGCACACTTGTAAGTTAGCGCATTTGAACTATTTTCATGCCAGATTCTCAGCATTGCCATTTTCCACACCTTATTGTGAAGCGTACAGCTGTCATTTTTCACATCATGCCCAAAATGTGTTTTCACACTTCCGGTGCAGAATAGTGCAGTCGCTGTGCGAAATGATTGTTTGTAGCACATTACAAAAATTACAGTGACAGTGTTCATGAGCAGAGGTGCTCAAATTACTATGTTGAAAATTTGGTGACAATACTCTGTAAAATGACTGTTTTATGAGCGTGCATAGCAACTGCGCAATGCACACTTGTAAGTTAGCGCATTTGCACTATTTTCATGCCAGATTCTCAACATTGGCATTCTACCACACATTCTTGTGAACTGTACAGCTGTCATTTTTCACATGCTGTCTGTGATGTGTTTTCACAATTCCGGTGCAGAATAGCGCAGTCGCTGTGAGAAATCATGTTCGGAGCACATTACGAAAATTACAGTGACACTGTTCATAAACAGAGGTCCTAAAATGTCTGTGTTGAAAATTTGGTGACAATACTCCATAAAATGACTGTTTTACGAGTGTGTGTAGCAAGTGCGCAATGCACACTGGTAAGTTAGTGTATTTGCATTATTTTAATGCTAGATTCTCAACATTACCATTTCACCACACCTTATTGTAAATCGTAGAACTGTTATTCTTTACATACTCCCCGAAATGTGTTTTCACACTTCGGGCGCAGAATAGCACAGTCACTGTGTAAAATCAGTGTTTGGAACTCATTACAAAAATGACAGTGACACTGTTTATGAGCAGAGGTCCTAAAATGCCTATGTTGAAAATTTGGTGACAATACTCTTTTAAATGACTGTTTTATGAGCCTGCATAGGAACTGCGCAACGCACAGTCATAAGTTAGCGACTTCACACTATTTACTTGCCAGATTCTCAGCATTGACATTTTACCACACCTTCTTGTGAGCTGTATAGCTGTCATTTTTCACATTCTGACTGAAATGTGTTTTCGCACTTCCGGCGCAGAATAGTGTAGTTGCTGTGCAAAATCATTGTTCAGAGCCCATTCTGAAAATGACAGTGACACTGTTCATGAACAGAGTTCATAAAATGTCTGTGTTGAAAATTTGGTGACAATACTCCATAAAAAGACTGTTTTACAAGCGTGCTTAGCAACTGCCAAAAATGCGTTACCACAAGTCTGCCGTACAGTGGTGTACTCACTGTGCAAAATCACATTTTGGGGCACACTAACAAACTCACAGCACTTTGCATCTCCACCCTTGTCACTGCCAATGCCAGCGTGACAATGTTCGGCATTGAAAAATTGCTTGTTTTTGTAATAAATAATCAAATTCTGTTTGTTAAAAATAGTGTCTTGTGCATGAAAGTGTCACAAAAAGTAGTGTCGTACATTCAACAGTGTTGCAAAAGTAGTGTCGTGCGTGCGAAAGTGTCACAAATATAAGCTTGGGAGTGAAAACTGTATTCATTATCAAATCATATCTGATTGCTATTTGAGTGACAGCTAGTTCTGCCAATGTTATGCTAGATTTGTCAGGCCATGTGAGACAACCAATCAGAGATGAACAACACTGAAGAAGAAGTCAACAGCAGCCATCTTAGTTAACACTGAGAGCCAGCAGATTTAGAAGTGTAAGTACTACGAAATTTGCCAGCAGATAAAGGCCTAGAGGTCTATCAAGTCTGCTCGAATGTGCAGCTAGCACCCCTTATTCTGCCACTGCCACTCCCTTCCACCCTTCCCCTTTATTAACCCCCCCTTGTCCTGTCCCATCCTCATTTGAAGCAGTCCACTGTTCTACTGCATACCACTTCAGCAGGTAACGCATTCCACCCAGCCACCACCCTCTCTGTAAAAAAGTGTCTCCTCATCTCCCTCCTGAACCTTCCTCGCTCCAGTCTCATATCATGGCCCCTGGTGTCCCTCCTCTCCCTTACTTTGAACAGCCGCTCTGTACCTGTCTGTTTATTCCTTTCATGTATTTAAAGGTTTCAATCATGTCACCCCTGTCTCTCCTCTCCTCCAGTGAGTACATGTTCAACTCCTTCAACCTCCTCTCATATGATAAGTCCCCCAGCCCCTTGATCATCTTTGTCACTCTGCGCTGCACCCCCTCCAGTAACTTAATGTCCCTCTTCAGATACGGATGCCAGTACTGCACGCAGTACTCCAGGTGTGGTCTAACTAATGACCTATACAGTGGCAGAATCACCTCCTCCCTCCTCGAGGATATACCCTTGCAATACAACCCAGCATTTTGTTAGTCTTGCAGCTGCCTTCCTACATTGTGCCAAGTTGTTCATTGACCCTGTAATGAGCACACCCAGATCCTTCTCCTCCTCTGTCTGGGCTAGCTGCACTCCCCCTAGCTGGTAACTCCTCCTTGGGTTCTTCATCCCAAAATGCAGCACCTTGCACTTTTTGGCATTAAAGCCCAGTTGCCAGGTGTCTGACCAGGTTTCAAGCTTCTTTGCCAGATCATCCTGCAACCCCTGCCATCCCCCTAGGTCATTCACCACCACGTCTACCTTGGTATCATCAGCAAACAGACTGATCTTGCTCTTGATGTCCCATGATATGTCTGCAATGAATATCCCAAACGACACTGGTCCCAACACTGAGCCCTGTGTAACACCGCTCATCACTGCCCTTGGGTGTGAGAGCTCCCCACCCACCACCACCCTCTGTTGCCTTCCCTGCAGCCAGTTTCCTACCCATCTCACCAGCTTTGCACCCACCCCTGTGCCTACTAACTTCCTTCCCAGCCTTCCATGTGGCACTGAGTCGAATGCCTTACTGAAGTCCAGATACAGGACATCCACTGCATGGCCCCTGTCCAGTTGCCTAGTTACCCAGTCATAGAACTCGACCAGGTTGGTTTGGCAGGATCTGCCACGTATGAAGCCATGCTGTCTGCTGTCCTGTAGTTCTTTGGCCTCTGGGAGGCCACCAGCCTCCTTCAGGATAGTCTCCATTAGCTACCCATGATGGATGTGAGGCTCACTGGTCTGTAGTTTCCCAGTTCATCCTTGGGGCCACTCTTGTGGAGGGGCACCACATAAGCCATCCTCCAGTCCTGAGGTACACACCCTTAATGTAATAAGGGAATTAAATAGGTCTGCCAAAGGTCCTGCAAGGACCTCTGCCAGCTCTTTCAGTACACTGGGGTGGATGCCATCTGGGCCTGGTGCCTTGTCCACCCTCAGTGCCTTCAAACCCTCTTGAACGCTGCTCTCCATGATTTCCCCATCTGTCACCACTTCCCCCCCCCTGCTTCTTCCATTTGTCCCACCTTGGGTGTCACCCCCCCATTCTCTTTAGTAAATACTGAGCAGAAGTACTCATTTAGTGCTTCCGCCTTATCGCACCCTGCTTCTACCCAACCCCCCTCCTTCCTAATCCTTACTATGTGATCCTTACAGCTCCTTTTCTCCCTGATGTACTTAAAGAAGTCCTTATCCCCATTCTTAATGCCTTGTGCCAGCCTAGGTTCCGTAGATGCTTTGGCTCCCCTTACTGCCCTTGTCACCTCCTTCGATTCTGTCAAGTACTCCTCCCTGTCCTCCCCCCTCCCTGTTTTCTTACTGTACATCATATTTTATAAACTATTTTTCTAGTATGATAAAAAGTGTTACTAACAGGTAAATAGTACTAATCAAATGTTTTTTACTGCTCTATTTGACTGTGTTGCTTGAAGTAACCTAGGATGCTGCATTATTTAGGTAAAAGTGTTTAAATTCAGATAGTACTTTAGTACATACTTGCACAGATACAGCTGCAAATGGAGGGAGATAGGAAGGTGCACGTGGACCCACAAGATAAGAGGAACCAATCAGACATGTTTCTGCAGTTGTAATTGTTTAAAACTGCCTAGGAAAAGGATGCATTTTCCCACCTCTTAATTTTTGCACATTTTAGCTGTAGCAGAAGTGCAGTGATAGTCAGTGCATAGACTACATTGGTTAATGAAGGCACAATAGTAGCCAATGATTTGTTTTATTTGTGTGTTATGGATCAGCCCAGTGAAGCTGGCTTGAAGTTAGGAGGGAAAATAGCAGTTTTACATTCACTACTGCTTAGGGCACTGCAGGGTAAACACTGACTTTTTTGGTAGCTCTCTGTCCACTTCTAAGTTTAAAAGCCGAGAATGACAGAAAACAGCAAAAGGACTTTGTGGATAGTTGGAAGCAGTATTGTGAGATGAGCGTCTTAGTATGCTCAAAATAGTGATTTTGGGAGAAACCTGCAGCTCCCAAATTGCTGTGCTAAGTGGTTTGGTAATGGTGGAATGAGGTGGGAGCACCTCATGCCAACCATGCACAGACTTTTGAGTACTCAGCCTCATCCAGACATATTGCTGATACATCTTGGAGGCAGTGATGATTTGGGAACCAAACTCTGTGTAGATTTAGTAACAGAAGCAAAATTGGACCTTGCTTCTATTATGACTATGTTGCCTGCCTGTAAAATCATTTTTTCAGAAATTACAGAGCGTAGGGTCTGGCAAGCAGAACACCATATGTACCTTATTGACAGAGCCTGAAGAAAAGTCAACATACAGATATGTGCATTTCTAGGCAGGTCTGGAATGTACACCATGGCCCAGATATTCAAACTGTGCCCAAAAATTGTGCAACATCAGGAGCAAGTGCAAGTCCACTGCGCACATGCACAAGAAGTGCGATATTCAAAAACTGCGCAGGTCAAGATGCGCCTGCAGCACACAACTGAATATCATGCCACCTGCACCATAGTGCAACCAGGGATGTGCAGTGGCACAGTTCAGATGCACCATAGCGCAACCAGGGATGCTCAGTGGAGCAGTTCAGATGTGCTATAGTGCAACCAGGGATGCTCAGTGGAGCAGGACAGCAGTGCAACAGCACAACCAGGGATGCCCAGTGGAGCAGGGCAGCAGTGCAACAGCACAACCACGGATGCCCAGTGGAGCAGGGCAGCAGTGCAACAGCACAACCAGGGATGCCCAGTGGAGCAGAGCAGCAGTGCAACAGCACAGCCAGGGATGCCAAGTGGAGCAGTGCAGCAGTGCAACAGCACAACCAGGGATGCCCAGTGGAGCAGGGCAGCAGTGCAACAGCACAACCAGGGATGCTCAGGGACAGGATGCGGGGGCCCATCACCCATGCCACAGATGGGCAGAGGAGCACACAGCAGAACAGACATTACCCCCCAAACCCCATGCACTGCACAACCGGTGGAAAGCTGGAATAACCACCAGCCCATGGATACCAGCAACAAACCCACAGCCAGGGCATGGTGCCCCAGCACACCCCCTGGCAAGCTGTGACCGGCACACAAGGAGGTCTGACCACCCCATGCCACACCATCCCACCAATGCAGAGCACACCCTGCACCATGATCCCCAGACACCCTGCCCAGGAGCAGCATCCACCAGTGCAGGACACCCCATGAATGCCACCACCCCCACTGTGACAATGCAACCCTGTGCACCACAGAACCATGTAAAGCAGCCCCACCACGAGCACCCATCAGTGGGTGGCAGCAGACAGTGATGCAACGACTGCATACACAGTGCCACCATGCACGTCCCCCCTGAGGTACAGCTGAGAGATTGACCATGCATCAGCACACGAGGTACCCCACACATGACAGGGCATGCCCTGGACCCCACCACCAGTGGTATAGCACCCTATACACCCTCCCAGGGACACACCCCGACACAGCACTGGCCACAACAGCCAGTGCAGACACCTACAGTGGTGCATGGAAGCATGCACCACACAGGATGCAACACAGTGCATGGACAAACACCCACCCATACCCAAGGGCACACCAACACAGGGACACAGTAGCAGGGAAACCAAGCCCCCAGCATGTGGCCATGGAAACTGTGTACACACAGCCAGCACCCCTCCATGGCACAGGAGTGCCAGCCATCCTGCACAGGCACCATGGAGCTGTACACCACCAGCATGCACCCAGAGCACAAGTGACAGACAGTGGTGCACATACCCTGTGACACACACAAGCCATAGCATGGAGGTGGGACAACAACAGCAGAGGCCACAGTGCCACCCAAGGCAGACATGCACCACACCAGTGACAGGAGGCAACCCGGTTAGTGTGCCGGGTACAGTGGCTGTACAGCATGAACAGCCACCATTGACATGCCAGGGGACTGTGCAAGTCACAGCCATGCAAGGGTGTCAGCTTCACAGGCCATGGATGGTCTGACAGGTGCACCATGGGCACAGAGCATGCACCATGGACCACTGCACACAGTCATCCAGTACACAGGAAACAACACACAAACCACAGACAGTGACTGATAGCTACTCCCACACCTTAGTCACTTCCCCTATGGACACACACATGCCCATGACTGCACCACCCCTGACACCATGCACACCACTGCAACTAAGCACCTTTAGCCCACTGCAAATCAGAGTCCACCACAGTAGGCATCACAAAGCAAATGTATTTTAAAAGATCAAAAACAACTATTTACAGTTATGTACAAAAGGTTGGGGGAGGGCCCCAAACAAGTTGGGGGTGGGTAAGGGGCAGGGGTGAACAAATGGTAGAGGGAAGAAGGGGTGAGAGGGTGGGTCCAGGGGGGTAGGTGAAATCATGGGGTGAAACAAGCTCAGTGGGAGCCCCTTTCCCTGCTCTGACTGTGTCTCCCGCCATGCCTCCGTTGGACTCCGAGATGGTCTATGCACTCCAATATCTCCAGTGAGGCCCTAGCCACCTGCATTATCTCCTGCAGCATCTGGTGGATAGTCTGCAACTGCCGTCCACCTAGGACAAGAGAACAGAGTCAATAGGTGTGAATGCACAGCCCCCTGCAGCCCACCCACTGTGCATGGCATACGGCCATAGGACATGCCTCTGTGATGGTGTGCAACCACCGACAGTGATCATGTCCACAAGACCTGCCCACCTAGGTGCACACAGCCATGCAGACCACTGCACACACCCACTGGCCAAGTCCCGCACAGCACCACCATGACTGTACAGTGACAATCCAGTGGCAAAGTCCCTCCACCCCTGTGTGTGTGTGCAATCCCACACAGCCATACCCATCTGCCCCCCAACCCCATACCACCACCATGGCCCACACTGGATGGCCCCCAATGTGCTGGACACATGCCACTGTGATACCCGTATGGACGTTAACAGTGTATGGATGGGCCATCTACCTGGCCATGGAACCTCGCCACTCCTGGCATGTGACCGAAGGTGGGCAAGCCTGTCCGGGTCCCAATGCTGCAGGTCCCCATAGTGGTGCCTGCACTGCTCGGCCATGCGCTCCATGCCCGTCGCCTCCTCCAGGCCATTGCCAGCTCCTCCCACATGGCACTCCTGGCCCTGTCCGGGGTGCCTCCCCAAATAGAGCAGCAGCATGGGGCTCCACCAAGTTCACTAGATTGGCCAGTTCGACCTGGCTCCAGATTGGTGCCTGTCTCCATGCCATCCTCCAATCTTTCAGTATCAAAATGGTGCTCTGTAGTGCACGTCCACCACATGTGGATGCTGCGCTGTGCAGTACTGCTCTGCTATTCCCCATCGCACTGTCACCAAACAGCGTGCTAGAGGTGCACCAATGCAGATGCATGGCGTCTAGGGGCAAAGGTCAGCACAGGTTCAGGGGTCTCTCGCGCATGGACCACCATAGTGATTGGTACTCACTGCATAGCATGGAGAGCACCCTCTGTGGCACCTCCAGAAGGCCTCACTGGGCTAGGGCCCCACTGCACCTACAGTGCCCCAGTGCCAGGCGCCATACATGTGAACAGCTCAGTAGTGCCACTGCCACAATTGTGGCCGTGCCCTGCACTGCATCCTGTGCACAGCACGTCAGCAGTGCGGCAGGCATCAGTGTCAGCACCCCGGGCATGCACTGTTCAGAGTCCACTGCGCATGTCACAGAAATGCGCCCTTGCTTGAGCATGTTCAACACAATTGCGCAAAAAGGCGCAACAGCGCGATATTCAGCCGGCATATGCAAATCAGCTAATCAGCTATTCAATGGCGCAGATACTGCATTAGCATCCACTTAAAATTGCGCCTCACCTCATTTGCATGCGTTGCACTATATAAATGTGACATTGGGCTGCAGAGGCCATAGTCTGGCATTGCAGTCTATTTTGGTGAGTTGCATGCTGTTTGGGAGTATGGACTGTGGTGTGTGGGACATAGCATAGGACTGTACAGTCACAGGTAATACCTGTCATTCCCACAGGATCAATAATGAGTGATCATGAGGTGGAGGAAGAGGAACAGAGACGTGGGAGGAAGAGGAGACCAAACTTCACCAAGGCAGAAACAGATGCCCTGTTTGAGGCCTACCTTGACCAGGAGCCGCTGCTCAGCGGACAGCAGGGAACACCACAGGCCCATGCTACTGCATGAGGAGAGGTGGCGCATGCCATCAACCTGCATGCAGCCACCAGCGGTCCATGCAGGAGTGCAAGAAGAAGGTGGGCACGGACAGGTGGAGGATTAAGGATAAGGATAAGGTGGCTGCCATCAGGGCAGCACGGGCTGCGACCTGTGGGGGACAGCCGGCCATGTAACACCTGACCCCACAAGAAGAGCGGGTTGCTGGCAGCATGTGGTGTTGTGCCATCGAGGGTGTTTCAGGTGGTGGATTCCAAATGGGTGGTAGCCCATCACTGCATGGTAGGTCCTGATCTGTCACTGGGGAGGGGATGACACAGGGCAGATACTTTAATGCTACTGTGTTCCCTTACAGCTCCTGAGCATCTACAATGGGTCAGCGGTGGTGGGCTCATCCACTGAGGGCAATACCATGGACACAGAGGAGGGCCCGTACACCTCCACAGGTGTCCGAGGGTCAGGGTGACAGTGGGCCCACTTGGCTGTCCGGACTGATGTTGGTGGAGCAGGTGCGGAGGAGGCCCTGCTCCATGTCCCATGCAGGCATCCAGCGGATGCCAGCATGCTGAGACTTGGACTGGTGCCGGATCCATCACTGATGATGATGGAGCTCACATCATGGACAGTGATACGTGTGGGCTGCAGGATGGCCACACAGCAGGTTACAGCATGGGCATAGCCATGGGTGGTGCCACCGTGGAGGCCTGCGTGACATCACAGTCCCAGCCTGTGCTTGTCTGCACCAGTGGGGCAGCACTGGTGTGTCTCCAGGACAGTAGGGCTGTTGCAGCTGCTGCGGTGGCACCGTTGAGCCCTGGAGAGCGGCAGCCAGAGGGGCAATGTCAGCAGTCAGCCAATAGCCATGGGTGTACAGTTTCAGGGGGCGGTGTCAGTGCACCACCTGTGGACATGCCCAGGCATGGCCCTGGTGTGCAGCACCCACCCTCAAGGGGTGCTGCCCATTAGGGCTGTGAACACCGTGAGGGACAGCATGCCGATCAGGTGGATGACCTCTTAGATGAGCACACCTGCATACTCCAAGATTCAGTCGATCAGCAGTTGCGGCTTGTGACGGCAATGGATGCACTCAGTGCAACCCTGCACCAGGCAGAGGAGCGGCACAGCAGGGACACCAGTCTGCTCCTGGCAGGGATGGACCGGCTATGGGAGGATATGACCGCCGCCATTGGGAGGTTGGCACAGACAATCACAGCTGTCATGGCCACAGTGGGCACACAGTTATTTGCCCATGCATCGCAGACACCGTGCAGTGCAATGTCCACCCCCCATTCCCGGCATCATGCAACACCCTCCTTGTCAACACCAAGTTCAGCTGTGGGCATCCCGAGCATGCCTGGTGCAGGCATGTTTGCTGTGCTGCAGATCCCGCACGAGCACAGTCGCGTTCATGCAGCGGAACCCTTGGGGGACCGTCGGTGCCACCCCATGAGGCCATTGGTCAGCCTGTCACTGCTGGCGGGTCTCTGCGGGGCTGCCCATGCATCCGTGGTGGCCGTGGCACTGTGGCACATGACTGACCTGTCTCCCACAAAGGCTACTGTCTGACGCTGCCCTGTGTGCAGTGTGTTGTTCAATGTGCAATGCACGGGTGGGGTACCCGGCCCTGCACACACACACACACACACACACACACACATTCCATTTGCACACCCTCCTGGCTGCTGTTTGCTGTGGTGTGTGCATGATGATGCCTGCATTATGCTGTCCACCACTGTGAAATGGTGCCCAGCTACAACACATGCACAATGACAGGCACCTGGGCGTGTGTGGTCTGTGGACATGTGTGGCTAGGGGTGGCAGTTGGGGTAGGTACCTCCCACCTTTTTGCATGTCCTGTGGGTGTGTGTGTGTGTGTGGAGTGTGTGTGTGTGTGACCGCGCTGTGTTAGACCTTGCCCATCCCTGACGGCGTGTGTGGTTCCATGCTCAGCCAATTCCCTTTATGACATGCACCCCTGGGGTTTGTTCATGCGTGTTTGTGGGTTGTGCCCTTGCCATTGGTGGTTACACATGGCCCCATGACTTACCTGGGTTGGTTGAAGTGTTCCTCTGTGATGGTGTCCCGGTGCAGCTGTGCCATCTGGATCAGTTGGAGGTCCCTTCGACCAAGGGGGGGCTGCCCATCAACATCCTCACCAGCATCCTCATCATCCCCATCGCTGTCCCCCTCTTCAACCTGTACAGCTATCCCACAGTCGTTGGCCATGTTGTGCAGGATGCAACAGGCCAGGAATAGCCCACAGGCTTTGAGGGTCTGTACTGTAGGGCACCGCCAGACATGTCCAGACAATGGAAATGTGCCTTCAGCATCCTGAACACCCGCTCGATGACATTGCGTGTGGTGGCATGTGCCTCATTGTAGCGTTGCTGCGATGGGGTCACGGGCTACCGGTATGGTATGAGCAGCCAGGGATGGAGTGGTTATCCACTGTCACCTGTGTGCAGAGGGTGGAAATTAGTTTGGTGATCAGTGTCACCCTGCCATGGGCCATCTAGGCCAGTAACCATGTCACCTCTGACTATGCCCCTCCCAAGATCCATGTCTTTCTGCGTGATTTGCATACTCACCCACTAGCTGGCCAGTGGGGATGTCCCCACTCTCAGACCTGTGGCACAGTGCAGACTGGTGCCAGATGAAGGCATCATGTGCTCCCCCAGGATGTGTGGCACAGACATTAGTTATGCGCCCCCTGGCATCACTCCACCTGGCAGTAGGTGCTTGCATACCCCTTCTGATTTATGTATGCAGCCCCTTTGGGGCCAGGTGGTGTGTGGATGGCCACATGGGTGCAGTCTATGGCCCTGAGCATGCCAGGCATACGTGCTACCTGGTGGAACTTCTGTATGTTTGCTGTGCGCTCCACCGGTGTGCTGGGGAAATGGATGTACTCTGCAGCATGTGGCAGCAGTGTGCTCAGGAATTGGGTGAGTAGGCATGATGCGGCTGACTGGGTTATGCCTGTCGTGTCCCCTGTGGTCTCCGGAAGGTACTCGTGGTGAGCAGGCACATGACAGCTGTCACTTTGGTCTCCACTGACAGAGCATGGCTCCGTCGTGTGGGTGCCTGCATCACATCACTGCACAGTTCACAGAGCCACCTCAGGATCACCTGGTTCAGGTGGTACCGGCCCACAATCTCAATGTCAGTGTACAGCTCAAAGCTGATGCAGGCTCGGTACTGCCTGTTGGGGGCATACTGCCGATGGGCCCTTCCATGGCCTTGCCCCCCTGCTGCCTGCCTTCTCACACCCCTCATTACTGCCTCCATCTGAATGGTGGCACTGGCCATGTCCCTGGCTTGTGTTACCCCCCTGGCAACTGTTTTACCATTCCTCCTGCTGTCCTTGCTGCTACTACCCCTGCACCGGGAACACCTCCCAGTATTGGACGTACTGCCCACTGTCCATGCCCTCAGACCTATGTGGCACTTCCCCCTTTTGTCCTGTGCAGTGGCACAGACTCCCCACTTCTTCCCTGTTCCTGGTGGTTCCACGTGCTCTGTCCTGCTCCTGCCCTGTCCTGCTCACAGTTACTGTGTGCCTGCTTGCAGTTTTCCCACATGTGGCTTTCCTGTATCATTCTTGTGCCTCTCTCTTGTTCCTTTTTATTTTGGATCATTTCTGCTATCGCGCAACTTCTGTTTGCTCCCCTATTGCGCATGGCGCATGTTGTTGAATATCGCACTGTGCCATTTATTCATGGTTCCTCCCCCTTCAGTTGCACATGCATTCATTACCATTGCGCTCTTGCACATTGTGATTTGGGGGGTGCATCTGCCTCCCACTGAATATCGCACAATGGTGTATTTTTGGACTTGCGCTGGCGCATCCCTGTTGAGCATGGCCCAACCCTTTTGAATATCTGGGCCCATATTTCACCCAGAAATTAAGTATTGTTATGATTGGCTATACCTACCAGACAGTGTACACTTCTCGCATGCTGGCAATTGCCATTTCCTAGGAGACCTTCGAGATGCAATCCTCAAAGTCCTCTAAGAATGTCAGACTGTTTGTACAAATTATAAAGTGCAAACAAAGGTTCTTTTCAGAACCAAAAAATGTTGGTCAAAAAATAGAACAGCTGCATACATCACTCACACAGATGTAACACATGGGTTGGGAATATTGACACTGTGCCAGGCTGTGAAACAAGCCTGGGAAAAGTGCAACTGCAATGCAGCAGGTTGTTGTCAGGACAATATTTTAGATTGCTGTGGCATGGTTAACATTGTTAAATATTTCAGTATGGCAACCTGCATTGTGCATGTTAGTCTGCACTGCATGAGTGTAAGTGGGTAGAGAGGAGAAGGGAGGATACAACACCGAAGTGCTGTGGTGGTAGGTTCAAGTATTACAGTATTTATTACTGTACATGCGAATGGAGCCATAATGCATGCAAGGTGTTAATACACCTATTTGCATATAATAATGCCGTCATTAGTGTGCAGATGTGCTGTTCATCAGTAACTTTTTGCTCGTATTGTGTGAGTCAGTACCTGTTGGCTAGTGATGCACCCTCCCCGGTTGCTTTGTGGTAATATATTTCAAAACTAGATCTTATTTTTTCAATAAAAAAATGTTGTTGGTGGTACAGTGGACTGTATACCCACTTATAATGGGGTTAACTGTAAGTTATCTCTTGTGGCCTATTGATCCTACTTTCTCATTAAATTGAGCTGTAATGGTAGCTGCAGTACAGCACAACAGTTAATTTTAAACAGAAAGCCACAATTGGATGAGGGGTAGGGTGCAGTGGACCACCATGGATATATACACCATAGCAAAATCATAGTTGGTGAGGAGGCTGATGCCAACACATGGTAGACCAGACCTTGGGTGGCTATGCAGCTGTTGGCTGCACTGTTGTAATATGCAATGCTGCAGGTACACTGTGGTTGTCAACTTTATAACTTTTTGGGGGCTTCAACAGTGTGCAGCAGAACTACAGGTTGTGGTTGCAGATGCTCATGTTATTACAGGATTACTACCAGGATGTGTTAAGCATGCATAGGAGCATTATTGTACCACAATACAAACCTATAAAAAAATAATTTCTGTGAAGTGGTATGGTAGGGTTGTGAAATGCTGTTCTTGCCATATTTCTAATCAGAATACTTCAGTAGAATACATAGAAATGTATAGACTCTGAGATGTGGAAGTAATGGAATGTTTGTGTATGTTTTATTGCAGAATTGATAAATCAACATGAGGCAGTGGACCTTGAGAGAGGTGTGCTTGCTGCTTGAGGCAGTCCAAGCCGGGGGAGTGCCCGTATTTTAATGCGGAGCACTAACCGGAAGTTGGACTCAATGTGGAGGCACATTAACAGTTTCCTTCACATGGTTTTGAAGATAAAAAACAAAACAATAGTCCAGCTGAGGAGGAAGTGGAAGCTGTTGCACCAGCGCTTCTACATGTTGAAGCAGAGGGAGGAGATAATGGAGAATGATAAGTGCTGGTACTACTTCGCATATGAATTATGGGAGGCTGCAGGGAAGCCAGATGAGGGGGAGCATCTCACTCATCGTGAGTTATTCAAAAGAATTCATCAGTTTCTATGATATTAAAGTAGGTACACAATTGGGTATAAAAAAGTATTTTTCTTATTGAAGTCTCTGCTGTTGTAGCCATGCTAGTATCGCAATAACATGTTATGAGTCAAGTTGCTGTAGTATCAAAGAAGTTAATATTTTGTACGTCACAAGAGACATAATTTTCTTTAGTCTTTTGTTGTGTTTTTTTGTGTTAAGGGAAAAAGTATTTATAACTGTTACTAAATAATGATGCATTTTTATATATATCTATAAAATGTATATATATATATATATATATATTTATATATACTGTATATGTGTGTGTGTATATATATATATATATATATATATATATATATATATACATACACACATGTTCATACAATATGTCTTGATATTGACTTAGATAAAAATAAGAAATATACCATCACAGGGAGTGGGTATTTTGATGGATTTGCCATGCCTGGTGTGGTTCGGTCACGAGGCACTGCTGAGAGACTTAACCACACCAGGAGTGGTAAAGCCACCCACATACCCGCTGTCTGTCATGGTATATTGCTATCTTACAATGTTCAACTTGTTTTGTTGTCTTTATAGTGATATAAAACTTTAACAGTGGGTATACTGGAGGATTTATCACTGTTATGTGATGTGTTTTGACCAAAGTCAGATGACTCTGTCTTTTTGCGCTCATGTCTCATCACAGCAGCAATAAGCCTGTCGATCTTAGCTTTACTTGCTAGCAATTGGAAATACTTTTGCTTTCTCAGATGTAAATTGCCAGCTGTGAGTTTTGAGTATTGAGGTTACTGAATTTTGATTTTGATACCCCATTGTATAACATGTATTTTATGATGCTTTTGAATGAATCACCCAATGATAGTGTTGGAGTTACTATCCAGTATCCATTTAATTTAAGCAGAATTGTATTTCATGTGGCATACTATATAAGCATTAAGTATTGTGTACTGAGTCAGCTTATAATCTTGTATTTATGAAATATTTATGATGTATGTTAAGTGTCTATTAACCACCATAATCAGCAGTCACACAGCTTTGTTACGCACTGTTTAGAATTTTAAAAGTTGTTAACCACACCTTGGAACTTCCAAACAATGGCACAACAAAACAGAATACACCAGAGTTCCATAATTCTCACACTTAGAATGCAAACAGTAATTTTTTAACCATGCATTTTAAAAGATGATGGCTGGGCATATGGTGAGAACCACATTTAAATAACCTTTCGTGGTTGCTAGGGCAACAGTAAACCTCTCGAGCTGTGCTCTCGAGGTTTACCATGTTGCCCAAGCAATCATACGAGGTGATTGCAACATTGTTATCACCTGCTACCCAGACATTATGCTCTATTTTTTCAGTAATAGTGATTTTCTTTGTGTCTGCAATGGCTCTGCGATACCTGATTACAGGCAATGTTAGGTGCCTGAAACATGTTTAATGCTTAAAGAAAGTGTTGTTAAAATGTGATGACATTTACATGCAAAACTTAGTGCTTCTACTTTTTATCTTCTTTCACAGACCAGCGCAGGCCCTCCTCCCAGTTGTAGTTGAGGTAGTACCAGCACAGTCTGTAGCTGAGAAGGCTGATCACTCTGACATCAACAGTGTCATTCTTGTTGAGTCAGATGGTAAGATGCTGATAGAAATAATTGTATTACGTAATTGGGGTGGTATGAGGCTATCTTGTAAGGTGTGAGCTGGACTACTTAACTCACTTCTTTTTAGGAAATACTCTTTAGAAAGTTAATATGACTCCCAGCACCCATGTAATATTTGTAACAATACAATGTACACTAAAAAATTGAATAGAATTCTGGATTTTGATTGTCTAGCTGACACCTTTTCAGCATTGCAAATCTACAGTGTACTCGTAAAAGGTGCCAGCCACCACTCAGACACATCAGGAACTCTGCAGCAAATGCATATGTTCATTGCAAAAACACTACTGCAAAGCTAATAGATGGATGGCAAAAAAACAAGCAGCAAGTTTGAAATTTAATGGATTTTCACATATTTTTTTTTGTAAAAAAACAAATAAGCCCTTTGTATAATTGAAATGTACCGCTCCAGGAAGTGGGTATACTGGAGGATCTACCACTCTTGACATGGGCAAGTCTCTTGGCTGCATCTTGTGACTGAACTACAGCAGCTGTGGTAATCCTCCAGTTAACCAGCACCCTGTTGGGATATATTGCTTAAAAATTGTTAAAAACAAGGTGTAGTACTTCATAATTTAAATGGTGCTTCAAAAGGAACAGATTTTATACCCAGATGTATGGTAGTTGTATACATCTCAGTTTAGTTTAACTGACTATGATCCAGAACTGGTCATGACATTTCTAGACAGCAGTGGTATGTGAAATATTGTAGTCCTATGAATTTCGTATCTATTATTTTATAAGTGAATGTTGTCCCCATTGCACTCTAAGAAGATATTTGTATGGATTTAAATTTATTTTTCTGTCATCTCATGTTCAAAATGAGTAATATAGGTACTCAGCCGAATATGTGTTATCTAGATCTTGGCTGGTATATTTAAAGTGTTTTAGCATACTGATATATTACCCACTTAGATGAGATGTAGTGATGTGACCAGACACAATATACACAAGAGAATGTTCTGTTGTACACATAATGATGTGAGAAGGGAAGAATAGTACTGTATGTGAATGAAGTTGGGGGCTGCCCCATGCATGTGTAACAGACTGTGATATTGAGCCTGTTATGTCCTGGTAAGGTATTTCCAGAATCTGTATATTTCTGAGTGGACAGTATTATATGTCTATGGTAACAGTGGGGTAGTAAATGAAAATGGGGTGGGTGTCACTGAACAGCTGCATGGGGACGTGCAGTACTGCACAGACAGAGTTTCTGAATTACAGTGGGGTGTGCAGTGCTGATGTGGCTGATAAGGTATGGGAACTTCTCTGTAAGATTTGTTGCGGCACTGCAGTTGTTGTTCATGTAAGTGAGTTTGTTGCTGTGTCCACAAGCAGTCCCGGTGCGTGGATGTCACTGCTGCTGAATCATACAGCATCCATGGAAACACAGAAGTGTCATAGCAAAGACAACTGTGATACATGGTTGAATTACACAATGAGACAGTATAGAAAAATCTATTTCACAATAAAAGTTTAGTGGCAGATTAATATATTGTGGCATATGTTATAATATTTTTTACTAATATGTTTTATAGTGGCCAGGGAAGCTGTGGAAGTAAGAACTGTGGAGGTGAAGGAGGAGCCGGGCACCAGCTCTCAGGGTAAAAGATATTCACAGAAGAAATAGTGTCACAGTCCCTTGCACCCACAATGTCTGTTCAGTAGTATGGAGTAGCTTTCACCTCTAAGGCAGGCATAGAGCTACTAATTGCTAGGTACTGTGAGAGCAGTGTGGCTATTTCAGAAAAGCGATGAGCAAGTGGTAATGTAAAGAGTACTGTAGTAGACAGTCTCAACATGTGACTGGATCATTTGTATATTGACATTCTGTGACACAGTCTGTTATCTATGTTCATATATCTAATTTTTTCCTTTAGTATGCATACAGGTTTACTCTATGGTGTCACTCCATGCATAGCTGGGTGGTATTTTGTTGAATAGTGTACCCTATTTATTATGATGGTACACTTATGATGATGTTTTTGTTTCTCAGTGGGTATGTGGTGAGGTGGTAGTACTACATTAAGGGGAAATCTATGATGTGGTAAGACAAGTGTGACACATGAAGAGCACCTGTACTAAGCCAATTCTGAGTATGTTATCATAATTATTGCAATGTGTGTGGAGGGGTGATGGAGTGTACTGGACTGGTGTGTCATGCATGTATGTCATAATAAGTTAACTGTATGAAGGGGGGAGTGTAGTGGGATAAGAATTGTATTTATATATAGAAAGTTCCTGATAATTAACATGATAAGGCCTAGTGTACTACAATGTATACTCAGCAAACTCAAAAGCAGTTTTCACTTCAATGGGGAGTGCCTAGTGTAGTATTAGAGCTAGTCACCATATTCTAAGACTGTAATAAATGTTGGGGGGGTACAATGGATGAGTCACATGGTGTACTTGCCATTCACAGATGATGCATGTACTGTAATGTTTTACAATTTGTCAAGTCATCTGTAAGTAGGTACATATTGTTGTTGTTTGCTTATGGTGTATGCTCACACCCGTACTCCTGTACAGAGACAGTGGGCCGTTAGTATGCTGATATATATATATGACACAGATTACCGAGTGAATAATGAAGACTGATGATCATGCATGCTAACGGGACACTTATTTTTCACACCAATTACTGTTGCAGTTTGTTTTATCATAGCAAACTGCTGTTATATACAAAAGTGTAGAAGCAAATAGGGCTATCATGAATGCAAGCTTGAAATGTGCCATTTGTATGTCATGATGGCCCCATTTGCATGCAGGTGTGCCAATCACTGACGACTTGTGCCTGCCACCCTGCCAGGCTGCCGTCGTTGTGGAATGACGCCCCTTCCTACTACTGGCAACATGCTACGATGACCATTTGTGTGCCTATTTATACATAATAAACAACCATGTCATTGCTGGTCCACTGAAACGCTCACAGAGTGATCATGGGTATATGTGATAAACAACAATGTTGCATAACACTGGTAGTCCAGTGGAGTGCTTGGAGCACAATTGTGGGAATATGTAATGAAATAATAATACAATATCACTGGTGATCTAGTGGAACACTTACAGCCTGATTGTGGGTATATGTGATAAACTACTATTTTCTATAACCCTGGTGGTCCAGTAGCCCACTTTCAGTCTGATTGCTGTCATATGTAATGAGATTATGGCCCAATGCCCTTCGTGGTATAGTGGGCTACTCACAGCATCATTATGGTTGTCAGTGAGATATAATGAGAAACCAATGGATCACTTGGGGCTCAGCATTACTCCCCTGCACACCCATGTACTGAGTCCCACTGCCCCGCACCCCCACCCCTGGTTAGTGGTAGGTGGTAATACACCATCTGCTTGCCACTGTGCTGTCTGCCGACTGATTCCATACAGTAGGACTGTACAGCTATTGTTCCACAGTGTAAGCAATGGTTGTGCAGGTTGTATTGTACTACACAGTACAGAAATGTGAAAGGATCCATTCATATAGCTGGGTTATGTAGTACGGTATGAGCTGCATGCCCATTGGCTTATGTTGTGGCCTAATGGCTGTACAGCCCTACTGTACAGAGTCTGTCATTGGGCATCAGGAGGGAAGCGGTGAGGAACTGCTGACTGCTGCTGATGGGGGGGCGGGTTGTGCGGCTTAGTGGGTGTGAGTGGCCGCATGTACTGCTGGACCACCAGGGATGGATTGGTTTGACATAATATAGCACTGATGCCCTCAATCAGCCTGCAAGTGATATACTGGACCACCAAGGATATAGCACCATTATTACTATAGTAATGACCGCAATCAGCATGGGGGGGGCGGGCCAGCATGAAAGTTTCACTGTAGCTTGGGTTGTCACTAATAGCTGTCAGCTGCCATGTTGCAAGGTGTAATATGACAGCTGAACTGTGGGTTGGCAGGTGTTACTCATTTTTGTTTAGGGGATCAACTGTGTGCAGTGCAAGCAGGGGTTGTGACTGCATGGGTTAGTACAACCTGGGCTGAATATCAAGATATGTGTAACATGGATGGGAATGACCCTACTAATTGTACTGCATACATTACTGTTGTGTTTCAACTCTTTGGCATTTGTACCAGGCACATTCCCCTTTTGAACATCACACTGGTGCACAACAATAGGTTGTGTATGGCGACACTGTTATGTGCATTGCACAACCCTTCTGAATATCCCACCCACTGTTTCTTAACATGACGTGTAAAGAACATATTTCATTTAATTAGGTGCCAAAGTAAGTGAGTTGTTGGTTTTTAAATGTCTAACATTATTAAGTGTTATTAAAAGAGTATGAGAAATAGAGCTTTCTGATTGTCTGCAAACATTCTAACAACCTTGTGTAAATCTTTCATTAACATACATGTACAAATTGGTCATATGGTCAACAAGGTTTAAGAGTGTTAAAGAACATGTTTCATTATAATACGAATAAGGCACTCCCAGAGATTATGTTAGTGGTCAGTTAATCACGGTCTAGGCGCATGTGGTATTCGGTTAAACTTTTTGCCACACTGCAACCGTACAGGTGATCAACAGAAGATTAACATAACTCTTGGTCATGCCTTACTGTTTAATTAATGTAGCAGCAGTAAAATATGATTTGTTTCAATGAAAATATATACACAGAATAAATAACTATATAACATGTGTGTCTCTTTTGTTGTAGTTATTAAACAGATGATTATATGAACAATAGCTAATGGAGATAGTACTGTTGGTGTACAGGTCATGCTACTATTCCCATGCAGGTGTGAAGAAATAACATAGGTTCAGATGTTCAAGTTTACTTGTTCATACACAGTTGAAGAGCTAGTATCACTATATGTCAGACTGTGTTGTTCATTATGCCAAAACATTTAAGTACTGAGTGTTACCAAATACTAAGTGATAGAGAACAACAATGTAGATAGTATGCTGTTCTTATAGAGCTTTTCAAGTTGTCCACAAAGAACATAACATGGTACAAAGAAATATTATAACACAACTGAGAAGACAGGAGTTCTGATTTACATCACACTCGTAAATAGTCTTGAGAGTGCTCAGCAAAATGTATTACAATTATTGAATTAGATATCAATATTGTAAGTGAAAGAGAGGTAGGTAATCACCATTTGAGGTTCATATATTGATTCATGTTTTGTCTTTGTAGAGGACACCTAAAGCAAAGCGGTGCACTGGCCACTGCGCTGTTACGCAGACTCGAGATGCAAGGTTGACAGTCTGATAAGAGACAATGTGTACTCCGTAAAGGACAGGAGAAATTGCTGTCCTTCATGGAAGCGCAACAGAAGACTGTCAACCTTGTGCTTGAGCCTGTGGTGACAGCAGCTAGTGACACCGTGGCCAGCTCCAGTTCCTCACCTCCACCAGTAGCATCCAGCTTCCCTGGGACACAGTGACCAGCCTCCACAGCTGCTCCTGTATCTCCTCTGGAGGGCGCAACAGCTTCCACTTCCATTGCGCCTCCACATTGAGTCCAACTTACGGGTTGGGCTGCCTCAAGCAACAGCACACTTCTACATAAGACTTGCTGTTAATATTGTAAATAGTTGTTTATATATTTTTCTGTATATTGTTTTACAAAATCATCTTTATAAGTTTTAAAAATGAATATATCTATTTTTTTATGTAGCATTTATTTTTGAAGATAAAAAAATCTATATTTTTTTTATTTTGCATTCAATGTGAATACATTTATTTCAAAATTTTTCTGTGACGAATAACTGTTTTCATTTGAACATTAAAAAATAATATTTTTTTACTTTTATATATAGACAATAAATATTTTTTGAATATAAAATTTTTTCTTGTGGTATTATTAAGTTCCAGGGATCTTTGTCATCAATATTTATAAAAAAGGGTCTGAAAAATGCAGCTTTCTGATTGGCTGCAAACATTCTGCCAGCCTTATGTTAATGTTTTATTAACATACATGTACAGCTTAACCATATGCTGAACAAGGTTTAACACTATTTAAGACCATGTTTCATTATTATAGCAATAAGGCACTCCCAGGAATTATGTTAATGGTCAGTTAATTACCCTCTAGGTGCATGTGGCAGTTGGCTACACCTTGTACCACAGAACACCCCTAGCAGGTGATTAATAGACCATTAACAGAACTGTTGGTCATGCCTTTTTGGATAAATATTCTATAAGAAAGCATTTGGTTTTCTTAGTTTGGTAAAGAAGGGTATTATACACAAAGTTTCAGGTTTAGACAGATAACACATTTAAATTCTTGTTGTGTTACATATCTTACAGTGTTATGACAACATTTTTGTAGGTACATTAATAAGTATGAGTTATGTTCAGAATTTGTGTTTAGTAAAGGTTCGGAAGAGGACCATGTAAGATATCTAAATATTTAACAGTGGTGCTGAGAAATAGAGTGCCACATTGTTTATGTCCCAAAAGAGTAGCCTCATTGGCTGCAAAAAGATAGTGAGTGGAACATTGCAACACCATAAATTAGTATTGACATAACAGTGGTAAGCAAAAGGAAATAGATACATATTGAGAGGCATATGCTTGAGATGGATGTTGTCTTACTCTTCATAATAGAAAATTATGCTAGATGACTTACTGTGTTCTTAATTTTGTGCATTTGTCTATGTATGTGTGGTGCTGCCACAACAACATTTTCAGGTAGTATTGGTACTTATTCTCAAAAAGACAGGATATTCATGGCAAAAAAAATCCATTTAATGCATCAGTTAGGGTTGTTCCACAGTGACAAAAGCAAGGAAATTTTGTGTTAAGGTTGAAAACCCTAACTCCGAATTCACCACCCCCAGCACCACACACACACACAGACACACACACACACATGCAAGTAGGGGGAGGACCAAGACAACACAACCAATGACAGACAACCAGCAGTAGGTGACATAAATAAAAAACAACTGTCTAAATGTATTACAAGACATCCCCACCCACCTGACTAGGTACTGCATGCTCAGTGGAGATCAAAAGCAAAACTGAGGCCATGCACACCAAACGTACACATTCCTGATTGCAGGTGCACACAACGTACCACAATTAGTAGTTGCATGACCTTACCTAGTGATGCCCCACACTCCACCACACCTGGTGCTGCACCTCAGCTATACAGCACAGCAAAACTAAGTAGTTGTACAGGTATAATATGTGTAGTTGATTTCATGTATACACAACCTCCCACTGTTAGGCACTGCAGGAGCTTCGCAAGGCAGTGCCCCATCCACTCAGACCAAGTACTGTGTGGTTACTGGAGAACCCCAGTACCCACAGGTACCTTTGTAAATGAGCCTATGGCTCAAAGGTTTTCCAAACTGCTGTCTAAATAAATAAATAAAATGAACCCATGAAGATCAACACTGTTACTCCATGATTTCAGCCTTGTAAAGGTTAGTACAACTATGACTCACAGAGTCTGTGGTAAAGAATGCCCCCTCCTGTCCTACAACACATATCCCATTGTCACTAAAAGCTATAGTAAAAGCAATTCTGTTTATATCTACAGTACACCTACTTGATTGTTGGTGTACTACAATGAACATAGTTATCACTTGCATGACATCAGCCACAGAATGGTCTGCCAAACCCAAAGACTAGGTACTACAATCTGAGTGTAGACCAAGTACAAAAAAGTGAGGCTGTGGGCATAAATGGTACAGCTCACTCATTGCAAGAATAACTCAACTTACCACAATTTCAATAACCAGGTAGTACATCCTCAGTAGTGAGCTACAGCAAAATTGAGCCTATAGACATCTGTGATACACCTCCATCATTGTAGGTACAGTAATGTTAGCACATGTACAGTAGAAGTTGCTTGGCCTCACCCAGCTAATTCCACTCCGTGTTAGACATAGCAGTTACTGGATTCTTAGTATACAAACACACTGAAGGTAACTATACGGACATCAGCAGTACACTTGCATCACTGAAACTGTATAACTGATACTGACATTAGGAGTTGCACAACTTTGTACAGGCAATAGTTTTTCCGTACTTTGAGATCAGTCTGTGTATCTTGAGTGGACAGATGCAGTAAATTTACTACTAAGTAAATTACATACTTAAATGCAACAGTTGTTGTATCTTGATGATGAATGTGTCTTTTAGTTCATTTATGTTGTTGTCTTTATTTCTGTTTAGTCATAAGTGTACAAACCTTTGTACAGCTGCAGAGAGTTGCATCATTGATGTCCAGTCAGGGTGCAGTACCAGGTGTGGTGGGGTGTGGGGCATCGCTAGGTAAGGCCATGCAACTACTAAGTGTGGTACGTTGTGTGCACCTGCAATCAGGGATGTGTACGTTTGGTGAACATGGCCTCAGTTTTGCTGTTGATCTCCACTGAGCATGCAGTACCTGGTCAGGTGGGTGGGGATGTCCTGTAGTACATTGACAGTTGTTTTTTATTTCTGTCACCTACTGCTGGTTGTCTGTCATTGGTCGTGTTGCCTTGGTCCTCCCTCCTACTTGCATGTGTGTGTGTGTGTTTGTGTGTGTCTGTGTGTGTGTGGTGCTGGGGGGGTGGATTTGGAGTTAGGGTTTTCAAGCCTAACACCAAATTTCCTTGCTTTTGTCGTTGTGGAACAACCCTAACTGATGCATTAAACAGAGCTGTTTTGCCATGAATATATATATATATACACACACACACACACACACACACACACACTGTATATATACTAGATGTGGATGGCATGAGTTTGGACCTAATGCATGCCTTGGTTTACTTCTTAAGGAGGAAAGGAGTTGTGATTTGGGTGGCTACTAAACAAAATTGAAATGTACGGATCCTGTGACCCTGTATGAGATGCCTGACCTTTGATGCACAGCCTTGTACCTATTCATTGGTCAGCACTTATGATGATAGTTGACACAGGAGAGGAGGTGAGAGTTGTACATATCAACCCTAAAAGTATATTTCCCAGCTTTGTGGTGTTTGGGTTTTGTGTGGTAGCAACCCATATGTGCATTAATGTAGTTTTTTCATAACTTTTTTAAATGATAAAAAAAGAAAGAAGTTAAATAAAATTCATGCATAGTTTCAGGCATATTGTAGTAGTGAGTAAGTGGTCAGAGGTTTGTGACCATGAACTGTTGACTGATGTTTATGCATCATATGTTGGGTTTTGATTCTTTCAAAGTTTATGTGACTAAAAGCACTTGAAGACATAACCAGTGAGGTGGTCTCATTCTCCAGTGAGCTTGGATAAAAAATGATCTCTTGTTTGTGAGGAATGAGATATGACAAAGTGCCTTCAGCCACTAGTGTAAGTTGGTTAATCCAGCACAATATAGAAAATTGCTAATTAGAAACACAAAACTGAAAAGTAGCTTTTCTTTTATAAGATGTTCTAGTTGTTAATTAAATTTTACCCTAGCAAGAAGTAATATAGCCACTCCTGTTTAGGAAAATAAAATATTTTTGTATACTTTAGAACTATTGAATGCCACAGACAAACAAATGTGTGCCCACACAGAACTACAACTTCTTAGTTTGTATTCCCTGATGCACACAATGAGGAAAGGGAGTTGTGATTGTTGCACAGTGTATGTAAATTATTATTCCAGATGATAGTGGGCAGAAGAAGATTTTATGGCAGTATAAAGTGAGTTTTTTTGGTTTGTTTTTTTTTGGTACTGGCATAGAATATTACCATCTCATATATTGTATCATACTATGTTATGGTGTGTTGTGTTTCATTGCATTGTGTTGTGTTGCATTGTGTCATATTATATCATATCATAGCAGATTGTAGCATCTGCTCATATATGATATTACATTTTCACAGCATATAAATAAAGCCAAATGTAACAATAATATCTAACAGTAATAACTGTATTACAATAAAATCCATAGACACTGTCTAGTTAAAAACAACATATCCTATCATTTTCCTCCTTCCTCCACCCCATTTCACTCATTACGTGCCACTCTTGCATGTGGGTGTCACTGCCTTATTTCTTGCCTGCACACTGCACAGAGATGATACAGTAGGATTGCTATAATCACTGTTGGTGGTACTATGCACTGTCAGCATAGACAATTGCCTGTCTGCCTTGAGGCACATTACATAGTGCTATTTATTATCATCTTCATGACACATCATGTGCTTATTACAAGCAATATGGAACCAGCTGCCAGTGTCAGTGCCACCACAGACAAGTTCCTGTCTGCTTTGAGGCAGTATACGGACTGCTATTTGTCATCATCATCATCATCATCATGTTCATTAAGAAATTATACATTACACGTAATGTATTTTTTTTTAAATGATAACACTGTTGTCTACTCCAGTAAATTCATTATCATGTCACTCACATCATGAGGACATGGTCTGATACACTCCTCTGCCAGTACCAGCTGCATAAGCAAATGAACCAGTGTACTGACACTCATTTCCCAACTCACTGGGGAGTGATGATTGCTCTTGACCTTCAGCCATTCTCTGTTGTGCTGTAGAATACTATACACTGGCTTTCAAAGACTCTTGCATGAAAAACTAAAGAACAAATACAATATTAAATCATGATTCACATTATGTACAGTAGGTATGCCAGTCACAGGCTATGCACACAGTGGTGTGTGCTAGAAAGGTGTATTCCCTTTCTCTAACCATATGAACAGGCCTCCGATGTGCACAATAAGCAACCTAACCATGGTCCTTCATAGAGGGGTCTAGTCACAATCTATGTGCAGCTCGCTTGTAGTCTGCTCATGCCACTCTGCATCTGGAGGTAGCCATGTGCAGGCTGCCATACACCAATCCTGGCTACCAGACAGTGCCACTGATCCCTTGCACACAGCTGCATGGCTGAAGACTGCAGCAGTGTGTGGATGAAGTGCAGGATGCAGGAGGGTGTCCAATGGGATGCCCATCCTGGGTCCCACAGTGGCTCCTTTCTGCACCCAGGCAAGGGATACTAGAATGCTGCATATCCTATGGTAAGGTAAGGTAGGTAAAGGTAAGGTAAGATAATATTTATTTATATAAAGCACCCTTCCTAAGCTCAGGGCACCTTTTACAAAATTTCAGCATAACAATTTTTAAAATCCATAATAGTTAAAACACATTTAAACATCACAGACATTAAGTTTCCAGGAATGTTTGTTCAAATAAAAAAGTTTTAAAGGTTTTTCTTAACCCTTCTACAGTCAGGCTATCACATATTTGATGAAGTAGAGAATTCCACAGGGTAGGTGCCATGAAGGCAAGAGTTCTTCCACCAGATGTTTTCAAGATTACCCTGGGAATCTCTAGCAATCCCTCACCAGAGGATTGGAGGGAGTGGGAGGGATAGTAAGAAAACAGGAGTTATTTCAGGCAATGGGGTCCCAACCTGTGTAGGGCCTTATAGATCAACAGCGTGACCTTGAAGGTGATTTGCCACTGTACTGGCAGCCAGTGCAGTTTGCACAGCTCAGGTATTATATGACTGGATCTAGGGCTTCCAGATAACAACTTGGCCACCGCATTCCGCACCAGCTGCAAGTGGCAGATATCCACCCCCAGCAGCCCTAGATAGAGGGCATTGCAGTAATCAAGACAATTGATAACTAAGGCATGGACCAGGATAGGAAGATCTTCAAGTGGGACCAGGTCTTTCACCCATGCTGTATTACTTAGATGGAAGAAGGAAGATTTTACTACAGCCAACACCTGTACCCTCAGGGTCAGGCCCTCATCAAACATAACACCAAGGTTATGCACCTGGCCAGACACCATAGGCGGGGCCCCCCCAGATATAAACCTGAGTGTTTCCCCACCCATGAACCTAACATCCTCACCCCTGGATCCACCACCAATACCTCTGTTTTACTTGAGTTCAACCTAAGCCAAATGGTACTCATCCAGTTCTGTATCTCCAGCAGGCAGTTGTTAAGCACTGATTGAATCAGACTACTGCATGGACACAAAAGACATGTAAAGCTGAGAATCATCAGCATAGCAATGAAAACTCAGTCCATACTGTCTTATAATGACCTCCAATGGGAGCATATACACCTCAAATAGCATGGAGGACAACACCAAACCCTGTGGCACCCCACAGGGCAGGCAGAAAGAGGCAGAGGAATAAATCCCTGACACTACTCTCTGAGTCCTGCCCTCAAGGAAATATTGAAACCAACTGTGGACCACCCCTCTTAGTCCACAGAAAAACCACAGGTACTCAAGCAACACTTCATGATCTACGGTGTCAAATGCTGCTGAGAGATCAAGGAGAACCAAGATTGAATGAGCTCTCTGATCTCTCACCATCAGGAGATCATTTAGTACCCATACAAGAGCTGTGTCAGTGCTATGCCGTTTCCTGAAGCCAGACTGGAGAGGGTCATAGATACTGCGGCTAGTTAAATGATCCTCCAGCTGCAAAACGACTACCTTCTCAATAACCTTCCCTAAAAAGGGAAGGTTCGAGACCGGTCTGTAGTTTGCTGTGCAGTCGGGATCAAGGGAGTTTTTTTCAGAAGGGAGCTCACTACTCCTTCCTTTAAGGGATCTGGAAAGATCCCTTTCTCCAATGAAACCACCACTATCCCAGTCAGGATCGGGCCAATGACCTCTACACACCTCACTAGTAGGTGAGTAGGGCCCGGATCCAGACTACAGTAGGTTGGACTTAAAGTCTGGACAATTCTCACTATATCTATGACAGCCAGTCGGCTAAAGGTGAACCAAGTCAGCTGGGCATTAGTACCACTCAGTTGACTGATGCAAGATCCAAGTACTGGCTGATCTCATCCCTGATGGTGGACACCTTATCAGTGAAGAGCAGAGAAAACTCCTCATGCTGTAACTGTGACAATGCTCGATCCGCATGAAGACAGCTGGATTGCGCAGTCTGTTCACAGTATAGAAAAGCTGGGCCGGTCTGTTCCTCACTGCAGCAATTTCCCTGGATAGAAACTCTGCCTTTTTATGGGAAATTGCTGATTAATAGATCTTGTAATGATCCAACAATCTAAGCTTGTCCACCTCCAGGCGAGTGTTCCACCACTGTCTCTCCAATCTTTGACTGTGTCTCTTCAACCCACGGATCTCCCTGGTAAACCATGGAGACCCTGGGTTAAGAGTACAGGGGTGAACATGAGTTGGAGCAATGACATCCAGAGCCCCCACAACTGCCCTATTATAGGCCAGCACTAGGGGCCCTGGGTCAGTACTATCCATTGGCAATCCCGAGAAGTCCAACTCTGCCTTTTGGTCTTCCGAGGTAACTACTCCCAAAGGACGGAACTGTACTATCTCCTTAGGAGCAGGCCTCTTTTGGGGGGCTGCAAAACTGAACCTCCGGGTGTGATGGTCAGACCAACTGATGGGCTGCATCTCCACATCGGAGATTTCCATCCCCAGATGGAATATCAAGTCCAATGAGTGTTCCCCCTCATGAGTTGCAGAGGTAACAACCTGTGTCAGGCCCAATGAATCCATCAATTGGAATAGGTTTTGTCCAAATAGCAAGAGTTTGTTATCGACCCAGGCACTGTAGTCCCCAAAATTAACCATCAGGGGGACTCCAATACCCTCTCAGTGACAAAGTCCACAACCTCCCTCAGGAATTCCCTCCTATCACCTGGTGGATGATAAATGAGAAGAATCCTGTAGCCTGTACCTTCACCCATAATACACTCAAAGGAATTGGTACATCCAACTGGCACCTCCCTGAGATCCAATTCCTGTCTAAAGCAGACTGCAACCCCTCTGCCCCTATCGTCCATTCTCGGGTGGTGAATCACCAAAAACCCAGCTGGAACCGCAGACTCTAAAATAGGGCCCACATTTTCATCCAGCCAGGTCTTTGTGATGTAAGCCAGGTCAACAGACACAACAAGATCTGCCACCACTGTGGTCTTATTCCTGATAGACCTGGCATTGCTTATCACTACCGGAAAGGGATGAGAGTCCAAGGATGACTCCACCTCATAACTGAACAAGTCAGTGCCCTTGGGTATGGGCACAAGGTAAGATAAATCTCACTCCTGTATCCATTTCACCCCAGGGAATCTCCTGGTTCTAACTGTCTCTATCTGCCCACTCCTTTCCCATCCCTCCCAAGAGTTCCGGGATCTCCTATTCCTTACACTCCTTCGTCTCGAAATGCCGAAAGCTCAGCAATTTTTATAAATTTCTGGAGGAAGTGAAGGATATTCAAATGAAAGGAGTTCCTTTTGTCTTGAGGGGAGTACTGCCTGACTATATCCTTAACACCCCAGCACATATTTCAAATAATCTAAATAACGCTATGTCTGCTTTACAACCCCACACAGCAAACACCTCTTCCCCTTTATATTTAAAAACATATAATTATCAAACCCCCATCAAACCAACCTTTTAAATAATAAAAACCCCACCATCTCATAATTTTAATAATAACCCACTCTCCTCTCTCTCTCTCTCTCTCTCTCTCTCTCTCAGAGAGGAAATAAGTTAAAACAAAAAAATAATTACATAACACTAAATAAAATTAGTATTAAACTTACCAAACCTTATTCCCCCCACAATAACACACCACAAATAATGATTAAATCAAACAACCTAAAGGAGTAGTCATCAGCAAGTGTCTTCACAAATATACTGTTCAATTCAACAATATTTAAAGTCCTGTTAAAGAGGAGAAAGTCATGTAACTTTAGATACAACTACCTCCTCTAAAGCAAAAGAAGAACTCTATACATGACCCAAATGCAGCACCTCGCACATGCATGCATTAACTCCAGCAAAATTATTGGGTGGAATGTTACGATAACTAGTGTTGGTACATGTAGTGTATCCCCAACACCACCTCTCACATAGTGGGGGAGAACGCCACAGTTAATCCACAGTAACTCAGGTATGAACCAAGTAACTTGAAATATTAAAGAAGAAGAAAACAGTTTGAGCAGAACTCTCACCACCCATACATCCAAGTAACAAAAGCCAGAAAGGGAGGCAGATCAAATTTTCAGGAGCACAGTTCATGGCCAAGGAGAGTGGCCAGACGAACACACAAGTAATCCAACTTAACTCGCAATGTGAGGGATAATAAAGTTCATAGCCAAGTGTGGAGTTCAAGCACTGGACATTTGCCTGAATGGCCACCCCCAGCCCACCCAAGAAGCACAGTTGGCTGTGCTAACAGTGCAGCAGGGGTCCTGATGCCCTCACTGCTGGCTGGTGTCTGATGGGGGGCAGTTAACCACACTGGATGGTCATGGTAGGATCAACCATCATGCAGAAGTCCCAGGCTTGTATGGCACACAAGTGCCTTTGCACATATGTGTTGGTGTGAGCACTCCCTGGCATGCCTCTGGCACAGTGCCACACAGCCAGCCAGAGATCCAGTACACAGCGAGATAGTGTGCCTGTGAGTGAATGCATGGGGGGATGCACAGATCATTGCTGTACAGCATTTGGTTATAGGAATGCCTACACACTGCCCTTGTGCAGCACGTAGGCATTCTTGAATAGAGCCCAATGTGAGTAAGCTCACTTCAATGTCACACTTGCTATTATTTAAGATCTTCTACAGCAATGCAATTATTACTATTATACAAGATGATGCAACCATTGAGCTGAAACTCATTTTCAATGGTGCTTTGAGAATTCATTTATGAAACAATTCAAAAGCTGGCTCTATGGTGCTGAGTGATGGAGAATCACTCTGGTACACTGGCAACCTGGGTTCATGCCCAAGCCCAGCTGTCAGGAGTGGAGGCTGTCAAGGAGGGAATCAAAGCATCCCATGGACACTTCCCTCTCAGCGTGTGAGTCACTGCATTCCTCTACTTGAGTGGCTTCTTGTGGTGGCCTAGTGGAGGCATTCTTGGTGGCATGGGTGGCCATACACTGCCAAATTCCCATGCCACAGGACACTACTACAGATACACGTGCATATGGGAGGTAGTGGGGCAACAGAAAGAAATGGAAAATCACATCAGTCAGCCTGTTAACTGCAGCCACATTCCACCATGCCACAGTCCCCCCAGGCATACTACTCCTGTCCCCCATGCCTGCCATTCCAGAGGGGTCAAAGCTTGTTACTCCTCTCTCCTGTGCCCTCCCCCTTGGAGGAGGGGGCTCCCAGCAGGGATCAGCCAGAACCCTCTAGACACAGGTACAGTGTGGGAATCTGGTGGCAGGAGCTGGCAATGGAGGGCTGAGAGCGGCAGGTAACAGGGACAATGTGAAGCCTGAAGGAGTGGTGAGCTGAGGGATATGGGCATGTGGTTAAAAAATAAAATAATTCAATATAAAAGATTCGTGCTGCCGCAAACATGTCAAGTAACCACAGTATTGGTCCAGTCAGTTGGTCGGATCATTACATGGTGAAGTTTTGTTTCAGGGCCTCTCCAGTGGTCCTCTCCTGTAGGAGATGGTTCAGGACCAGCCTTTAAGAGGGCTTGGCCCAGAAGGACTAGTAGTGGTCCTGGACATCTCGGAGAAGTTGGCAGCTTATGAGATGGAATTGGAGAAGGCAGTTTCAACCTACAATAGGGCTGTTGCAGATGTTTCAATTCCTTAGCACTGATCCATGTATGACACTCTGTCTGACACTTAGGGTCCCCATGGTTTGATGGGGAGCTTAGAGAGCTGAAGATCAGGGGTTAGAGGTTAGAGCACTGCTGGAGAAGGTCTGGGGTTTAGGAAGACAAACTGACTTTGAAGACTCATCATGATAAATATCAAAAGGCAATCTTCCATAAGAAGGCAGCATTCCTGTACAGGGAGACCATTGCTGGGAGGAATCAACAATCTCATCTCTTCAGTACTGTGAAGAGGTTATTACATTCAGCCTCTGTTTTCAGTCAGTGAAAGCATTGTCATCAGCTCCTGTCTCAGTCAGTGAGAGCATTGTCAGCAGCTGAGTGTGAAGAGTTCACTTGATTCTTCTCAAACAGAGTGTTCTCTATTTGGGATGTGGTCTCTCCAGATGGAATACTGTGGCCCAGCAGAGTCAAACAGGGATCTCATGGATGCACATAGCGGTCCTGGGCAGGGTTTCAGCCAATCTTAATGGATGAATTGATGAGGTCTGTGAGGTGATTTCAGAGCTGCAACACAATTTTTGTGAACTAGACCCAGGCCCCACACATCTACTAGAGAAAGGACTACTGTATTCCTACTGCCCCCCCTCACTCTGATCCTCTGGTGAGGATTGTTAGAGATTCCCAGGGTATCCCTGAAAACATCGGGAGGAAGATCTTTTGCCTTTATGGCACCTACCCTGTGGAATTCTTTACCTCACCAGATATGAGAAAGCCTGACAGTGGAAGGATTTAAAAAATCCTTGAAAACACACCTATTTAACCAGGCAATTGCAGGGACTCATTGACTGAATGTAAACTTTTACCTGTTTTTATATGTAATGTTGAAATGTTTGTAATGTTTATTGTTAAGGCACCCTGAGCTCTGGAAGGGTGTCTCATACAAATAAAATTTTACTTACTTACTAGTGAGCTTTGTGGGGTCTCTGGAGTCAGTGTTTACTGAAAGAGCCCAGGTGCTCCTTGTTGGAGGAAGTCTTTCAAGTGACACTGAAAGATGTGCTGGTTCAGCCACTCATGAAGAAGTCAGCTTTGGATCTGGCTATTCTAGTGAATTATCATCCTGCCTCTAACTTACCTTTTTTAGGTAAGGTTATTGGGAAGGTTATGGAAAAGTTTGCACCTCTCAGCTCATGACATCTACGAGTCCCTACAATCTGGTTTTAGACCAGAGCATAGCACATAGCTGGCATAGGGTGTATAATAACCTTCTCAGGACAAGAGATGGGGTGAATGGTCATCTCTTAGTCTCCTCGATCTCTCTTCAGCATTTGACACTGTGGACCATGGGTTTCTGTTACATCATCTGAGGGAGTACATTGGACTCACTGGCACTCTCATTAACTGGTTCAAGTCCTATCTTAGGGATAGGACACAGAGGGTGGTGATGGGTACGTTCTCATCATTCCTGATGCCACTTCCCTGTTTGCTAGCCCCAAGGTTTGGTCTTCTCACCCATGTTGTTCACAGTGTACATGCTGCATCTGTTAGGGATCATTCAACAATACAATCTAGGTTTTCACTGCTCTGTGGATGATACCCAGTTGTATTTGTCTTTTGCATCAGGGACATCAGATGCTGTTAAGGTGCTTAATCTGTGCCTTGCTGAAATATAGAAATGGATAGAATCTAGTTGGCTGGGGTGAAACACAGATGAGACTGAGTTGCTGGTGACAGAGCCAGTTCTGAATGGGGAGCAGAGGTAGTCATGGGAGATATGGAGATTTGGCTCATGTTGTCCTGGCTATTGACCTCTGCTAAGGTAAAAAATCTGTTGGTCATTCTTGATGAACAGTCAACACTGCTAGCTCAGATGGCAGTTGTAATCAGGAGTGGCTTTTACCATTTGTGGAATATCAACTGGATTGAGTTCCTTATCCCTCCTGAAGACATGTGAGTACATGCATTCACGACATCTAGACTCGATTACTGTAACACTGTCTACCTCTGGGTGAGTAGGGGTTCACTACAATACTTGCAGCTGGTGCAGAATGCAGCTGCCAGGTTGCTGACTGGCTTTTTAAGCTGTAGTCATTTGAATCCCATGCTGAGGGATCTGCACTGGCTGCTGTGAAGTGGCGAGTTACCTTCAAGATTGGTCTTCTAACCTATAAAGCCCTACACAGGTTGGACCCTGACTACCTGAGGGAGATCCTGCATCCTGTCTAGTCCTTGTGCCCCCTCTGCTCCTAGGTCCTGGATAAAGTCCTCAGGAAACCATACTTTTGAAGCAGTAGGACCTCTGTTATAGAATGCTTTGCCTATGGGATTCAGGGAAACACCCTCAGTGGAGACCATTTAAAGGGTATTAAAAATGTATTTGTATAACCAGGCATTTGGGGATTAAATGACTTGTTCCCATTTTTAACTGCTGAATATATGCTGTTAGAGTTTAATTTATTTAAATATGTTTTTTCTATTTATTGGCTGTCATTTCTGTACAGTGCCCTAAACATTCAGGAAAGGGTGCCTTATAAATAAAGCTACTATTACTACTGCTACTAATAATAATAATACAGTTTCACATAATACTGTTACAAAAAGGCCTCCCATACCATACAATTAATTAATAATATTTATGTTAATGGACCAACAATTTAACTGCATTTTGCTCTAGATAATTCCCTAATTCAACTTTTTTTAACATTGTTATACAGTATGCACTAATTATGTGATGCATGCTTAAGCCAGATGGCTACTTAGAAAGGACAAATCCTGGATGATGAACCAATTCTCATTGCCTCTATAATAAATCCACTGGTGAGAGTGTAGTAATGGTGCCTGTTATAATGGATGCCTGAAACCCATTAACACCTCCTCAACTCATCAACTGATGTTAATCACCCTCCTTGACTCTTCCTGAGGCTACCTGACTGCAGCTGTGGAGGTGTTAATGGGTCTCCTTGGCACTACCTAACCACTGGAGCCTGGCAAATGGAGGTGTCAATTACTGGCTATCACATTGTCCTGTCCCTGTGTAACATTTTTCAAATCCGGTCAGTGTGATGTGACAAGCCTACAGGCTGCATGGAACAGGTTGAGACAGACCAATATTATCTACTGTTTGTCTCTTTATGTCGCCATTTTGCCCAGCATCTCCCAAATGAGCTACAGATGGTCTTTAAAGGCTTATTTTTTTAGATCATTAGAGAGAGAAAGAGAAAGAGTTGTTAACCTGCAGAGAGAGTGAGAGAGAGAGAGTGAGAGCTGTTTTGTTCTAAATTGTAAAAGACTAGGTTTACTGGCATAAAACACCTAGCTTCACATGAGCTCTTTCTTCTAGGGTTTGCTTGAAGGGGACAGTGCAATGAGCTACATGAACAGTGCAAGGAGAAACATTAAGGCTTATTTTGTCTTAGCAGAGTTACTGTTTTGTTACTATTGTGTTTTGTGCTAACAGATTGTGCTTATAGGTTTTATTACTGTTTTGTGCTTACAGGTTATACAGCTTATCACTTTCTTTTTCTCTGATTGAAATTTTTTTTTGCAGGGTATATTTTCTTTTAAAGTGTTGAGCAGGTTGTCTTGGTGAATGGAAGGAAAACACTCACCGGGGTGATGGGTCAGAGCTGTAGCTTATTGTACTTGGAGGGCACAGGCTTAGTCCTGCCCATCCTGCCCCTCCACCCACCCACTAAGCACATCATTTCTTTTATACCAGAGGTTCTGACATCACTTCCCCAAAAGGGCAAAGGACATACACCTCTCATAATCTTTTTTATTTAAACTTTATTGATACATTTCCCTTTATAAAGAGCAGTTACAGTGGAACAAGATGTGACATACCACATGTATAGAAAGAACTGCTGAGCCCACCCCTCCCACCCATCCCCCGTAAGCAGCAACCAGACCATATAACCCCTAAGTGCAGTGATTATTCCCATTGGACATATGAGAGAGACTAAGGTGTGGCATAGTGATAAGTGAGACAGTGAGAGTAAGGAGTGGAGGGGATACCATATTTTACTATGAGCTGCTAGTCTATTATGAAGGCTTGCATCACCTTTTCTGTTCGTAGATTAGCAATGATTTTGTGCAACCACTCTTGGAAAGATGGGGTGGATCTGTCTTTCCAATGGTGTAAAATGAGTTTCTTAGCAGATAGAGCAATCATGGAAATATGAAATTCCTGATTCTGACCCTGACAGGGGACATGTCTCCTAGGAGACATATCTCAGGAATAAAGTACTCCTGAAGGTCCAGAAGGGGATCCAGAGACATCTTGATTGAATTCCATAGAGGGGAAACTTTGGGACAGGACCAAAACATTTGAAGGAGCATTCCTTCTTCCTTCATGCACTTAATACATGTACTAGAATTCGAGAAACCCCATTTCTTTAGTTTGACAGGGGTACAATACATATTATGTAATATATGGTATTGCATGAGATGCAATCTGTCCTGGGAAACATATTTATGACAGGATCTCCATAGGGATTGCCAATCCAACTGGTATTGAGGAAAGAGTGAGTTACATAATCTAGTAGGTCCAAAGGAGTCCCTGTATTTTTTATGATACAACACTCTGTATAATTTAGATACAGTGCCTGAAGGTACAGACAGTAGGGAGATTTCAGGTATCAAGGCTGACACCTTCTGGGAAGGGGGAATATTCCCCAGGACTATTGTGAGTAAGTGTCCTAACTGCATAACCTTGAAGTGAGATGAAACCGGAATGAGAAATTTTTCAATGATTCCACCTGGGGGTAACCAGTGTCCCTCCCCATCCACCAAGGAAAGCAGTTTTCCATCACCTAATTGGGGCAACCACTTACTGAGAATCTGCTTCCTGTTAATAGTAAAAGATGGGGAGTTCCAAATGGACTGAGCTAAGTCAGTCTGGAGGGAGTAATGAAGAAATAAACATAACTGTGCAAAAACTCTTAAAGAGATACCTACTGTAGGACAGTCAGCTGTCTTTACCTGAGACAATTTGAGGTAAAATAGGGTTAGGGGGTCCAGGCATTTAGCTTTAATTACATCTAATTCAATCTTAAGTCATACTGGTTGTTCCATTTCAAGGCCCGGGGATATCCATCTCACGCATTTCACTAGGTGACTGGCCCAGTAGTATAATGCCATATGGGGAATCCTGAGCCCTCCCTCAAATTTTGGGGCAGCTAGTTCATAATAAGCCAACCGGGGGTATTTATCAGCCCAAATAAATCTAGTAAATATACCATGCAATTTTTTAAACCAGTGTATAGGGATAAAAGTATTGAGAAGGGATAGGGGGTAAAAAATTCTAGGAAAGACATTCATCTTAATTATGTTAATCCTGCCCCATAATGATATGGGAAGTTTAGACCATCTGTCAAGGTCATGAATAATAACCTGTGAGAGAGAATCCAGGTTATCATTAAACCATGTTGAGGGGTTACGGGATAACTTAATGCCCAAATACCTAAATGCTGTAGGAGTCCAGCATAAGCCTAGGGGACTAATATCGTTCTTGAATACCTTGTGGTTTAATGGAAAAAATAAGGATTTACTGGCATACAGCTTGTAATTAGATAGCTCACTAAATCTGGCTATTTCATTCAGTAGGGGCGGTATTGATGATACCGGATGGGAGAGGTGTATCAACAAATCATCTGCATACGTGGTGACTTTAATTTCATGGTGCCCAACCCAAATACCTTGTATAGAGATATTTCTGAGAAACACCTCTCATAATCTTAACAGCCCAGCATGCTGCATAGGGGTTAGACACATGCACATGATCACACACCAACATAAAAGAAAAGGAAAAAACTAAACAGAAAGGGAGAAAGACATGTGCAGAGTGATGCAATGCACTGGCTGTGGGGTGGCAGTCTTTCAGAAGTCATTCTGGAGGCTGTGATGCTGCCCTATTTGCAGGCACCTCTCTGCTCTGAGGGAGGAGGTTGCCCATCTCCAAGCCAACCTGTAGATGATTCAGGAAGCCTCCTTCCCCACTCAGGGACCACCAGGGCCATTACCACTCCCTCAGAGGTTGCCAAGAAAGAGGAACAGTTGGACCATGAAGGGCTCGGGGAGGGTGAGCATGGTGGATCAGAGGTGCATCCCTCCAGTTGTACATTACCTTTCCACAATTCATACACTGTTCTGATGGAGCATGGTACCTCTGTGGAGGCACCCACAGTGGAGACCAAAGAGGATTCTGGGAACCTCCACAAAGGAGACCCAGAGGAGGGTGACAGTAGACCCTGCAGGGGAAGGAAACAACTCCAGGTGGGAGACTCAATCATTCAGAGGGTAAAACTAGGAGGCAGGGGAGAGGGAGGTAAGGTGCCATCCTGGCACCATGGCTGAGAGGGACAGGATGTGAATCATCCGGATCATGGGAGAAGCAGCACAGAAGAGGGAGCTGGACACCATTGTCCACCTAGGCACAAATGCTCTGGATAGTAATTGAATCAGAGCACAGCAGGAGGAGTTTGTAGAGTCGTGGAGGTGCCTTAGATAAGTGGCATGCATGGTAACCTTCTCAGAGGCACTGCCTGTCAATTGCATGGGTGAGGCTAGGGTACTTTGCACCATGGGATTCAATGAATGGTTGAAGAACTGGTGCAGAGCACAGGGTTTTGGCTTCTTTGGGGACTGGGGGTCCACCTGGAGGGATGCAGGCCTATACTGATGCAGTGGTCTGCATCTGTCCAGGAGGGGAACCAGGATCCTAGGTGATAGGTTTAAACACTTCATTGGCAAGGATTTTAACTAGCCAAGGGGAGAGGCACTGAAAAGAAGCATAGAAATCCCAGCCCCTTCCCCACAAAACAGAGTAGTTAGTGAGGTAACCACTAAGGTACAGAACTCGATAGGAAGCAGGGCTGGGGTCAATGGAGGAAAAACTCAAAAACAGTAAGGACAGGAATGTGGATAAAAGGGGTAAAGCTATCAAAAATGGAGGGTGATGAGTACCAATGCATCTAGTCCGGGTAACAAGCTCCATGAAGCAGTGGCCTTGATAGAAGAGGAACACCTGAATATCGTAGCAGTCAGAGAAACATGGTACACAGAGAACCATGACTGGGATGTCAATATACCAGGTTATACAATCTACAGGAGGGACAGGGAGGTTAAAAGAGGAGGAGGAGTAGTTTTCTACCTAAGTGAAGGGATTAAAGAAATGGAACTAAAGAGTAACCCGGTAGGACAGGAGTCACTGTGAGTCACCCTGAAGATAGAAAATGGCTTCACAATCTGTACGGGGATGTATACAGACCCCTGTCTTAGGGGGAGGAAAGAGCCAAAGAAATAATAGAAGGCATCCTTAGAATGGCAGAAAAGTGGTAGATATTGTTGATGAGGGACCTGAATATGCCAGATGTTAACTGGAGCACCTTTGCTACAGCCACATCCAAGAACAGGCTACTTCTTGATGCCCTACAGGGGGCGTGCTTCAGAAAGCTAATGATGGAACCCACTCGGGAGGGAGCAATCTTAGACCAGGTACTCTCAAACAGGGACAGAGAGAGAATCATGGATTTAGAAGTGGGTAGCCATCTGGGAACAAGTGAACACCAAACAGTGTGGTTCACGATAAACACTGCCATACAGTCAAGTCACACAAAGGTGAGGGTATTGGACTTTACGAGGGCTGAGTTTGGCAAAATGGGGAAGTGCCTCAGAAAAGCACTAGCAAATGAGAAAGAAGGTGGGGTGGGGTGGAGGAATAATGGGGAAAAATCAAAGCTGCCATCACAGAGGCAACAAGCCTTTGTGTGAAGCAAATAAACAAAACAAAAGAAAAAAACATTATGCTTCTCAAAAGAGGTAGCACGGAAGGTTAAGGAGAAAAAGACAGCATTAAGGAAGTATAAGGAAACACAGAAGGAGCAGGACAGAGAACTGTGCCAGTTAAAGCAGAGGGAAGCAGGAAGGCAGTCAGAATAGTAAAAGCCCAAACCGAGGAAATGATAGCCAACTCAGTTAAGAAGGGGGATAAAAACTTTTATAGGTACATTAGGGAGCAAAGAAAGAGCAGGGGATGGATAGTGATGCTTAATAAAGGGGGGGTGGGCAGAGGGTGACAGTGACAAAGCAGAGATACTCAACGAATTCTTCTGCTCAGTATTCAGAAAAGAAAAGATGGGGAGGTACTTAAACCAAATAATAAAAGCAAACTGGATAGGGGGGTTGGTACCAGTCCATTCACAGAAGGAAGGGTCCCAAAAGAACTCCTAAAACTGAAGGCAGACAAAGCAATGGGGCCTGAAAGGATTCACCCCAGAATTCTAAAAGAACTAAGGGGAGAACTAGTGGCACCACTGACTACCCATTTTTACAAATCATGGGAGGAAGGTGTTGCAAATGAAGACTGGAGGAGGGTGGATTTGATTCCCATTCACAAAAGTGGGAGCAAAGCAGAGGCAGGAAACTACAAACCTGTTAACTTGACTTCAGTGATAGAGAAAATGATGGAATCACTTCTGAAAGAAAGAATTGTTGAGGACCTAGAGGCCAGTGGGGCACAGGACCCAATGCAGCATGGATTCACAGTGGGAAGATCATGAAAGATGACTCAAATAGATTTCTTTGACTGTGTGACCAAAGTAGAAGACCAGGGAGGGGCTGTGGATGTGACCTACCTAGACTTCGGCAAGGCATTTGACAGAGTCCCACACAAAAGATTAATAAACAAGTTAGCCAGCCTGGGAATGGGTCCCAGAGAGGTAACGTGGATAAAAAATTGGCTGGACAACAGGACACAGAGGGTAATAGTAAATGGAGTTCACTCAGAAGAAAGGGGGGTTACTAGCAGGGTACCATAGAGTTCAGTATTGGGACCGGTCCTCTATAATGTCTTTATAGATGACATTGTAGAAGGACTGGATGGAAAAGTATGCTTCTTAGCAGGCAACACAAAGATCTATAATAGGGTTGATACACAAGGGGGAGTGGAAAGGATGAGAAGGGACTTGGCAAGATTGGAGGAATGGTCAAAAGTATGGCAGCTTACATTCAATACAAAGAAGTGCAAAGTAATGCACCTGGGAAACAAAAACCCAAGGGAAGAGTAAACATATTAATGACAACAAAAATGGAAATAGACCTGGAAGTAGTCATATCAGATGCCCTCAAGGTAGGTAATCAATGTGAGAAGGCAGTAAGGAGGGCTGGGGGAATACTGGGATACATAAGGGGAGACATCACCAGTAGAAAACAGGAAGTTATTATCCCTCTGTACAGACAGTTGGTGAGACCCCATCTGGATTACTACTGTATGTGCAGTTCTGGAGACCCCATCTCCTCAAGGACATAGACGGGATGGAGGCAGTCCAGAGGAGCGCAACTGAAATGGTGCAGAGTCTGCACCAGAAGCCATATGAAGAGAAACTAAAAAAGCTTACTATGTATACCCTCAAGGAAAAGAGGGGGGGGGGACATGATATAAACTTTCAAGTACCTCAAGGGAATCAAGAAAGTCCAAAAGGATAGCATCTTTCAGAAAAAGAGATGTGCAAGAACAAGGGGGCAAAGTTTGAAGATAGAGAGGGGACAGCTCAGGGGCAATGTGAGGAAGTATTTTTTTCTTTTTTTACAGAGAGGGTGTTGGAGACATATAAAAGCCTTCCTGAGGAGGTTGTGGGGTCAAAAACAATTGGGGAATTCAAGAATGCATTGGACAGACATAAGGCAATTCTAGTAGGAGGTAGAAGGAAGTAGGCTGTTGGGAAAACTAGGATCTGCAGCTTATCCGATAGGTAGGAAAATTGGCAGACTCGGTGGGCCAAGCAGTCCTTATCTTCCATTAAAGTCTATGTTTCTATATAAAGGTCTCACTATCTTGCCTTATTGTTTTTTAAGGCTAATTGCTGTTGCCTAAAGATTTGCACAGGACAGGTCTTACTGAAACAGAGGTAGCCCATGACAGGGGCGTCAATGATTGAGCACTTGCAATAATGGCAACTCAATCCCAGCGCATGTCGACGGGGCTACCGCTAAGGAAGGGTGGCTGGATGGGGGAGGTGGGCACATATAGCAACAGGACATAGCTATATGTATATGCACGGGAAGGGGAAGCGAGAGTGATAGAAGGGAGGAAGGGTTGGCCTGGTGTGGTTGGTATGGGGCTGTTGAGCTGGCTCCATAGCGTGGTGGGTGGGTGGCAGCCTAATGCTGTGAGGGTTCCAGGTTCTGGTCCAGGAGCACCTATATTTTTGTGTGCCTAGCCTGAAATTTTTATTTTCAAGAATTTGCACCCCCCCCCCCCGACATGCACTCCCCGGGAGTTAAGAATCCTTTAGTAGGGGGATGCAGTGGGCAGAGCCTCCCTGGGAGGTGCAGGGGTCACAGCCCCCCTCATGAACATTTAAAATATAAGTCCCCAGTGCCGTTTTTCTTATGCGCCAGGAATGTACATCACCAAAATTGATTTTCGGTGATGTATGCTCACCCTGCCGCCGATCGCGATTGGGCTTTTGCCCTTATCACATAAATCCAAAACAGGTGTTTAGGTGGGTAATGTGACTGGTGCAAAGAGCAGCTCAGGAGTTTTGGGGGTCTTTGCTTGAAGTGCTAGGGGATCGAATTAAACACTGAAGTGCCTTTTTAAAACACAGCTTATAATGGAGCACAGCAACTGATACACAGGTGCAACAGGATCAGAGATGCCTTAACTGTACTGTGGGATTAGAAGTTAGTGTAGCGGTATTTTAAAGTAGAAGTGTCTTTTTCATTTTTTTTCAAATGGAGCTTAAAAGACCACCACAGTACTGACAGAGAGGAAAAGGAAGAGGGTATAGCATTATGGTGCTAAGAGTGGGATTCAGGGGGAATGCTCCAAAATGTTTCATTGTGTATAAACTGATTTTTGCTTTATCCAGGTATCCGCTTATAATGGACAAAACAGCACCACACAAACATGTCCATTATAAGCACCTTGTATACGGTACCTGGTAATTTACCATACATAGGTCATCACTGAAAAGAATAGAATTTGAAATTAATGAATGAGCAAAAGGGAAAGCCTGACATGCAGTTGAAGACTTTGCTCTAGGGATATCAAATTCAAGCCCATGTGAGAATCTTGAACCAGAACAAATAATTTTTACTTGTAACATCTCTAATAGATACAAAGACTTTTTGAGCAATACACATATACATACACTTAAGGAATTGAAATTTCAACCTACTGTATCTACCAGTGACAACCATCCAAGGCCATTTAATAGAGTACAGTAATGGATGTATCTGTGAACAGCAGAGATTAATCTACCCAATACTTAATTGAGAACATCCAGATAATCTAATGGTAATCCTGAAGCCAGCACTGTTGTGCCTGTATTTTAGGGTTGAGTAACCACTTTAATATTAATCCCCGGATCACGTGATGCTTTCTTCCTGAGCGGATGCATTGTGCTCTTGCTTCCTCCTCAACGGTCTAATTAACTTTTCAAAATCGGTATATTTCTCAATACGCTCTGCAATTTCAATTTCTTTTTTATTTATTTATTTTTTTTTATTTTTCTTTTTTTCTGGCAGGACCACCGTATTTCTTTCTGCCCTGGTCATGGCCCCCAGAGACCTCCACCACCGCCTATGGCTGCCGGGGATCCTGGTCACCCCCGGCTTACCCCCCGGAGGGTGGGGCCATGGCCACCTTCGTGACCACGGGACTAGTATCTGGTTGGGGTTCTGCAGCGACGGTGGTGAGGTGAGGACTCCTGGGGAGGGCGTCATTCGCTCGGTGGTCCTGCGTTTTTCCCCCTTGTAGTTTTTCCCCTTCCTGGAGGCGGGGACATGCAATGACACCAGCGTCCGCCCCGCCTCCCAGATGCTGAGTGTCGGCAGCGCGAGTTCTCCCGGCCTCTGCCAGGAGTCTCCAGCGCTCCGAGCGCTTCCCACGCCCTCCCCCCGGGGAAGGAGACCAGTCCATGGGACGCTCTATCCTTCTCCCCCTGGTCAGCCCTCTGACAACTCGGGTCCATTCCCGCACCCAGGTCACCGGCATCGCAAGAGGAAAGCCCACCGCTGCGCCAACAGGCCGGCCTGCAATTTCGATTTCTACCGACTTTATTCGTGTCAGGGCTGGAATCGGATGCCGACTTGAACAATTTAGCAGCGTAAACCACAAGAAATGGAGCCCGAAATGAAACAGACCCTCCCATCCAGAACGCTGCCTAATACCCCAGACAAACAAGCGAAACATGCTAAAATGCATACCTCTAGTACTGGAAAGGGTTCACAGCCTCCCGTGACTGCAGCTCTGCTTTCTGAGGACAAATTTCTAGCAGAAATGGCTACGCTTAAAGCGGCTTTTGCAGACTTTGCCTCTGACATAAAAGATATGCTGGCAGAGCCTAAAGAAACCAACAAGTCACTCTTGGATGTCTCTGCTCGCACGTCTTCACTTGAATTCTGGAAATCCCGAATGGAACCAGAAATGACTTTCATCAGGCTCAAGCTACAAAAATTGGAACTCAAATCGGAAGATCTGGAAGGCCGAAACATGCGTAACAACCTGGTGATTTTTGGCCTCCCAGAAGAAGTAGAGGGTCAGTCACCAGTCACCTTTGCGCAGAAACTGCTCATGAAAATAGCTGGCCCCCTCTGCACTCGACAGCCTATGCAGTGGAAAGAGCACATAGAACTTTAAGGCCTAGAACCCCTTCTGGTGCAAAGCCTAAGCCATTCATTTTGAAGTTGCTTAGCTATCTTGATCGCCAAGTCCTGTCAGCAGTCAAGGATCTGCAGGAGGTTAAATGGGAAGAAGCCTCGATTTGGTTCTGCCAAGATCTGCCAGTTGCCATACATCAAAAAAGGGCTCAGGACCATCCTTCCGTCACTAAATTAATAGCTGCTGGAATAAAATTTCGGATGCTCTACCCTGCCAGGCTATCTGTTTTATGTTCGGGCAGTTGGAAAACTTTTGATAATGCTGAGCAGGCTAAGGGAGAACTGGTAGCCCTCTACCCAGATCTTTTCGCCTCACGCTGAGGCTTCAACACTATATGTCCATAAGGTATGGCTGGAGCCGACTGGAAGATACATTGGATGCAAGTTTGAATCCTGTTCGATTGCCACTGCTGCTTCTTCTGGTGAAATGCTTTAATTTGGGGGACCCTGGAAGCGGGGGTTTGACTGTGATTTTGTTTTAACTCAGTGAGAGTCTGGTACTGTTTTCTCCTTTATGGGAGTTTTTTGCTTGCCTGCCCTGAAGTGCCCCGTAAAGGTTTTGTTTTTGGAGTTAGCTGCAAGATCCTCGTGAGAATTGTAGACTTTGGCTGAAGAAGAGCCTCAGAAGATTCATTTTTGCTGCTTTTGGTCACTTCAATCACTTAAAAAGATGGGGAGAATGCTTTAGTCCACACAAAGATGTGCATGATCGATCAGCTACTGCAAGCTTTTCTGACTTTCCGGTCAGTATCAAGTTGGGCTATTGCTGCTGCACTTGAACGAACCACCTGTGTGGTTAAAAACAAGACTTGCTTTGGTTGCTCAAAATGTAATACTTGGTTGAATTTTAACCTTTTTCCCTGATTAATATAAATTGGACACGCTGTGCCCTGACACACAATCTACTTTTATGCTGGAGTTATTATTTTGGGATTTTGGCTGCAAAAGCTTTCCAAATCATAACAAAAGTGGCTGTTGATAATAGGTTTGGTTATGTTACATGTTTTTTTTTTTATTACTTTCATTTTTTCCTTCTTCTTGTGTGTTTTACTTCTGTTAAATGGATTGCACTTGGAAATAATCCTTTATTTCCCCCTTTTTTTTCTCTCCGACTCAATAAGTTGTGTTATATGTCTGAAATACTACTGAGAGGTATCTCAATGTTTTACTAGAATACTGAGAAATATTGAGTCTGACTTGACAGCCCTCAGAGCACTAATTGGTTTACCTAAAAACAAATATGATCAGATAATGTTTTGAATTTATCCATAATATGTAGATAGAGAGTTGGGTTAGGTGCCTGCTTTAAGCTTTGATAACTGTTAACTGTATCATTCCGGTAATAGGTTGGGGTAGGGGGGGAATGCTTGAATGTTTGCTGCAGGAAAAGCAGTCATGTTTCAGACAATGGGGTTTGAACCTCCTAAATCAATATCCCAGGCAGGGAATGCCTTAGTATAGTATTGTACTGTAATTTGTGGGGTTCAGAACTAGATCTTCTAGGTCCCAGCTATGAGGGTTTGTACTTTGGGAAGGGGGGAGAGGGAGAAAGGAAAATAATTATGGGTTTGTCTGCCACTAAGAGAGGGTCAAATATTTTTAATTTTCTGAACTCAGGATTGGTTATATTTTCTTCTTTGTCTTATATTTTACTCCACTATATCCTATAATTTTGTTATGGCAAATTTTAAATATTGCTCCTGGAATATAAAAGGAGCCCAGACTCCAGCCGAGAGATCTAAGGTCTTACTTCATTTAAAAAGTTTGAAAATTGACATGGCCTTTTTGCAGGAAACACATCTTTGGGTTAACCATATTCAGTATTTACATAGAAATTGGGTGGGTCAAGTATTTGGTTTGGGTATTGACTCCTGTATAAGGGGAGTTGCCATTCTGGCAGCCCGCAGAGTCCCATTCCGGCTTATACAACAAATTACTGACCCCGAGGGTAGATTTATTTTACTAAAGGCCCTTCTGGGTCATTCTGAATGGGTTTTAGGGTATATTTATGGACCTAACAGTGATGATCATTTTTTTTTTTTACAAACCTCATGACTCTCTTGGCCCCCTGGACCACGTTTCCAATTATACTAGGTGATTGGAACCAAGTGATATCCAATTCCCTGGACAGATCTGGTCATATTCAGCAAAAATTAACACCGGGACAAAAGGCTTTACAAGCGCTAATGAACTCTGTTGGCCTGACAGACCCTTGGAGAATAATGTATCCAGAAAATAAAGAATTTTCATTTCATTCACTTCCCCACCATTCTTTTTCATGGATAGATTATTTTCTTATAACTGTTGATCATCTTCCCGGGGTCTCTCAGACATTCTACTCTTCAAAGGTTATTTCAGATCACTGTACTGTCCATCTTCATCTGAATCTTTCCCCCAACATCCATAGAGACAGAATTTGGAAGTTAAATAACCAACTTTTGAAATCTGAAGTTCAAATATAATTTCGTCAAATATTCATCTCCAACTTTATGGAAATTAATGCCCATCCATGCCTAAAAAAAATTTTCTGTGGGGCTCCCTGAAACGTGCACTGAGAAGTGAGCTAATTCAGTTAGCGACTAAGTGTAAGAAGCAGAGAGCAGCAGCCCTCTCTTCTATTCTTGTCCAGATAGAAGACCGGGAGAGACATCTCATTCCTTCAGCTCCTATAGAGGAGTGGGAAATGTTGAGTCTCTTCGTACTCGATATAACCAATTAATAGCAGAAAAGGCTGAATTTCTCATGCTTCATTCTAAAATATCCTGTTTTGATCATGGTGAAAGGGCGGGGAAACTTATGGCTCTTCAGCTTTATACCCAAATAACGGATAAAATAATTACCTCTATTTACTCGACTTCGGGTGATCTCTTAACCTCCCCCCCAGATATTGTGAATGCATTCCATGATTACTACTGACAATTATATTCAGCATCAGTACTCCCCTCCTTATGCCAACAATTAGACAACTTCACTCAAGATATTGATCTCCCCACCTTATCAAATACCCAGGCTAATTTTTAAAAGCTCCTATTACTTTAATGGAAATTTGTCATAGAAACATAGAATTTGATGGCAGATAAGGACCGCTTGGCCCACCCAGTCTGCCCATTTCCCTACCTAATGAATAAGCTGCAGATCCTAGTAAACCAGCAGCCTACTTCTTTCTACCCCAACCCCCTAGAATTGCCTTATGACTGTCCCATGCATGCTTGAATTAAACCACTGTTTTCGACTCCACAACCTCCTCCGGAAGGCCGTTCCATGCATCCACAACCCTCTCTGTGAAAAAATACTTCCTTACATTACCTCTGAGCTGCCCCCATCTTCAAATTGTGCCCCCTTGTTCTTGCACACCTCTTTTTTTGAAAGATGCTACCCTCTTGGACTTTGTTGATTCCCTTGAAGTACTTGAAAGTTTCTATCATGTCCCCCCTCACCCTCTTTTCCTTGAGGCTATACATATTAAGCTCCTTTAGTCTCTCTCCATATGTCTTCTGGTGCAGACCCTGCACCATTTTAGTTGCCCTCTTGTGGACAGATTCCATCTTGTCTATGTCCTTGTGGAGACTGGGTCTCCAGAACTGCACACAGTACTCCAGATGGGGTCTCACCAGCTGTCTATACAGAGGGATAACAACTTCAAGTTTTCTACTGGTGATGCCTTTCCCTATGCATCCCAGTATCCCCACAGCCCTCCTTACTGCCCTCTCACATTGCTTTCCCATCTTCAAGTCATCTGATATGACTACCCCAGGTCCCTTTCCATTTTTGTTGCTGTTAGTATCTCACCCCCATTGTGTACTCTTCCTCTGGGTTTTTGTTTCCCAGGTGCATTACCTTGCACTTCTTAGCATTGAATCTAAGCTGCCATACATTTGACCATTTCTCTAACCTTGCCAAGTCCCTTCTCATCCTTTCCACTCTACCTTGTGTATCAACTCTGTTGCAGATCTTTGTGTCATCTGCAAAGAGACATACTTTTCCTTCCAGTCCCTCTGCAATGTCGCTTATAAAGACATTGAAGAGGACTGGTCCTAATACTGAACCCTGCAGTACCCCACTAGTACTGGACTCCATTTACTATTACCCTCTGTGTCCTATTCTCCAGCCAATTCTTTACCCAGGCTATCATCTTGGGACCCACTCCCAGGCTGGCTAACTTGTATATTAATCTTTTGTGTGGGACTGTGTCAAATGCCTTGCTAAAGTCTAGGTGGGCCATGTCCACAGCCCTTCCCTGATCTACAACTTTGGTCACCCAGTCTTAGAAATGTATTAGATTCATCTGGTATGACCTTCCTGCTGTGAATCCATGCTGCCTTGGGTCCTGTGTCCCTCTGGCCTCTAGGTACTTGACAATTCTTTCCTTCAGAAGTGATTCCATCATTTTCCCTATCACTGAAGTTAAACTAACAGGTCTGTAGTTTCCTGCTTCTGCCCTGCTCCCACTTTTGTGAAGGGGAATCACATCTGCCCTCCTCCATAGATGCCATAGATTCTCTTTCCCCAGATAAATCCCCTGGCCCAGACAGCTTCACTACAAATTTCTATAAAACATTTAAAGAGATAATTTCCCCTATTCTTTTAGATACCTTTCATTATATCTTTGAGAAGGGCATATCTGATACCTCTCTGACTCGAGCTATAATCACCGTTATCCCTAAACCCGGCAAAGATCCCCTCTTGATTCCCAATTACAGACCAATCTCCTAATTAATGTGGATCTCAAAATTCTTACAAAAATTCTCACTTTCAGATTAGGCCAGGTTTGGGACTTCCTGATAAGTATAGAGCAGGTAGGGTTCGTAAAGGGAAGGCTTTCATCTGATCACCTTAGGAAAATAGCATATCTCTCTTCTGTATCCAGGGATTCATCTGTACCAGCAGCACTTGTTTCCCTGGATGCAGAAAAAGCTTTTGACAGGGTTTCTTGGGACTATCTTTTTAGGCTATTACCCAAATATCATCTCCTGAATAAATTTATACAATGGGTTAAAATTTTATATACCTCCCCATCAGCCCAAATCCAATGTATCGGTGTTCTTTCCACATCTTTTACTTTATACAAAGGTACCCTGCAAGGGTGTCCCCTTTCTCTTTTCCTTTTCAACTCAGCATTGGTCTCTGGTATATCAATAAGTAATAAGGAATACAAAATCTCTGCCTATGCAGATGATTTACTTCTTCATGTCTCTAATCCCACTCAATCTTTATCTGCTGTCTTTCACATTAACTCCCAATTTGAGGCAATCTCAAATTATAAGTTAAATATTGGAAAAACTGAGGTTTTTTCCCCTCAACAAATACATGGTCAGGACCGACATTGAACATTTGGGACTTAAATGGAACACCGATAAATTTCAATATTTAGGGTTCTATCTTCATCCCTCTCCCCACATAGGGAAAAAACTTAATTTAGATGCTTTAATTAAAATTTTAGAGGAAGATCTTAGACACTGGTCAAAATTACCTCTTTCTATATGGGGTTGTATGAATATAATAAAAATGAATGTTTTACCCTGGGTATTATATCCCCTACAAATGTTTAATGGGGCTCTTCCATTATCATGGTTTTCCCAGATACAAAGAGTCATCAACACTTTTATATGGCAAAGGGAAAAAAGTTAGACATTACTATAAACTTACGCACCCAAAAATCTGATGGTGGTCTTCAAGACCCTAATTTTTACATATATTATCTAGCTATACACCTGACTAGGGTTAGATATTGGATATAACTCCTAGAGAATTGTCCAGCTCCTGTATATTGTCCCTCCTGGGTCAAAATAGAACAAGCACTTTGCTCTGAAAAAGGCATTGACCCCAATGCCCTTCCTTTTATTACTAGAAAGAATCTCCCTAAATCCCTAAAGGAAACACCATTAAGTTTCTCACTTCATACACATCATCAATTAATCACTTTCCTCAAAGTGGATGCCTACAAAGATACTGCCCAGCCCCTGTTCTTAAACCCTAACCTTCTAATTTTGGGCAAGGTAATTAGACCTCATCTTTTTTGGCCTGATATGGGTGTCCTAAGAGTGAATCAGTTAGTCCAGAACAAAAAACTGCTCCCCTATAAAGTAGCCAGTCTCCTGTTTAATTGGCCTGCCACAAATGTTTTCAAATATTTTCAGATATCCCACATGTTGACACATTATTTTGGGTTAGTGGGATGGGACAGTCCCTTCATGTCTGCTTTATTCCTCTATATTAGCTCTATCCCCTCTTCCCATATAATATCCTATTCATGCAAATTTCTCCCAGCAAATGTTACCATTCTAGAAGGTAAGAGGTTCTATTGGTGGGATAATGTTTTAACAGTGACTTCCCCTTCCAGAAACTGGTCAAAAATGTGGAATCATTTATATAAATACATTAAATGGGACAGATACAGACTTATGCAATTTTATATTAATCATAATCTATTTTATACACCGGTTAAACTTCATCAAATGGGAAGGGTTCCCTCTAACCAATGACCCAAATGTCAACAAGCCCCTGCAGACTTGCTTCATATGGTATGGTCATGTGACAAAATCACTCCTTTTTGGCTTAGCATTCAAAATCGTCTTGATCCACTTCTTGCATTATCAGATCATTTTAATCCGGACATTTGTATTTTGGGGGATTATACATGTTTACAAAGGAGTCAGAAGAGAGCACATATGGCCTTAATATCAAGTTGTGCCAAGAAAGTAATTTTGAGGCACTGGTTGGAACCCAATTTCCCTGTTTACATGGAATGGTACAAGGAGATCATGTTTGCCTTGCAAGCAGAATTCATCACTATGCTGGAGTCAATAACAGAATGGGCAAATAAAAATTAAGATGGGAATCTCTATATACCCTTCTATTAATTCAGTAGACATTAGATATTTTCACTTTCTATTTTTAAGATAATTGCATTTAATATGTTTTTTCATTTTGCTATTTCTTTATAACCACCCTCAATTAATAGTAAGTGGCAGACCGGGGAGGGTTGAAGGAAGGGGGGAGGAGAGTGGGATACAGGCAACGATATTATGTTCTAGGACTTATTACAATATAATCCTCATCCATGCATTTTATATTATGAATATGTATTAATCTTTCATTAATGATAATTTCTCTGTTTATGTATTTACATGTTGCCTGTATGAACAATTGCTGTAAAAAAAATTTAAACTAATAAAGCTTACTAAATGGAAAAAAATATATATTAAACCCCAATGTTTGCACCTTAGTACTTTGCCCCATTCAACCGATTTACATGAAATTTGGAAAACTCAGTGCTTGTGTAAGGATCTTTTGATCCTTTAAAAATTTCATATAGATTGGCCAGTAGGGGCAAAGTTACAGAGGTGCAAAAACGTAAAAGTCACTGTTTTTAAGACTTTTTTTGTCCCCCCAATAACTGAAAAAAATATGAGGACTTGAAACCTGAAACTTTCAGGTTTGATAAAGTTTGGCACAAGGTATGTGCTTTTGTGGTTTTGATGTATGTTCATCATCTAGATTTAAAAAAAAATGTATAAAATATTTTTTGTCCTTGGGCATGTGCAGTGTAAAAAATAAGCACTCTACAGATAGCTTTTTTGTGTGAATGCATACTGTCTTGTTGTGGTATTTTGTTATCTGTGTTGTATCATATATTATGGTGTTTTGTATAGCAGAACACCACAGTATATGATACAACACACACAACAATCCCCATAATAAGAAGTTCCAATTTTGTGATGAATCACATCCCAAGTGTTCTAGCACCCCTTCCCAGCCCTGATACCAGACACCAGGGAGCACTGGGGATTTAATTTTGGGGGGATTGGGGCTTGGGTGTCTGGGGGATCTCATTAATAATAATCAGCTAACTGTGGAGAGGGTGGCTTTAATCAATTTGTGCTGGTGATCGGTCGGGTGGGGTGACCACTAGACACCAGGGAGAGAGATTTAATAGAGATTTCATTTCTAATTTTGGCTGGTGAGCAGTGGGGGGTGAGGGAACCACTAGACACCTGGGAGATATAATTATAATTAGTTTGCAGTGGGTGAAATTGGGGGTGAAATTTCACAATTTCTCAAACAATTTTGTGCAGCAAAATTGCAGATTTTTCTGCAATTTTACTGCCAAAATTTTTATTTTGCAACATCTCTAAGAGTATGAGAATGGGGTGAGCAACAGATTTGAGAACCCTAAGGCACACCCCACACCTGGTGTACTGCCGGCAATGTGGGAATGGGTTGTTAGGGTTGGAAACTCTAACATTGCATTTCCCTACTTTTTTAACTTTAACCTTAGCTAGTCAATTAATGAAGTGTTTTGCAATGAATGTCCTTACTTTTTGATACAGTATAATCATATCCTTATTTCCCTGTGGGAGCACAGGGCACTCCAGGCCCTGTGCTCCCAGCTATCAAAAATTTTTGACACAGTGTAATCATAGCCTTATTTGCCTGTGATAGCACAGGGCACTCTGGACCCTGCACTCTCATCTGTCCATAAATGCATATCTGTATGTTGCCTTACATTTATAAGACAACAACCAAACTGTCAGCATAACCTTCTTATTACCCCACCTCATGTACTGTATGCAGTACTGAAACTTTCAAAATCCCTAGCAAAATGTGACCCCACACTGCCGTAATGTCACTCCATGCCACAGGTGCAAAAAGACAGCTTTGGCAGAATTTAAAGAATGAAAGCTGTCATGTTCATGAGGTGGTGTAAAAAAATGGTCTGTTGAAAATTGGGGGTCAAAATATTTAAAATAGCGAAAGTTATGAGCGAGCATAGCAAAATTTCAATGCATGAGAAAACATTTGCCATTTTGCATATTTTGAGCCCAAATTTTCAACATATCCTTCTTATGACCCCATCTCATGAACAAGGGTGGTGACAATTTTCAAATCTGTACTGAAAGGTGATTTCACCAAGTGACCGCAAAATCACCTTTTCGACAGGATTTGTGTAATTTCACTGACATTGTTCATGAGGTGGGGTCTCAAAACTATACCATTTAACAAATATATCCATAGCATTAATATTGCCTCTATCAACAAATCCATTGGCAACACATCTGCCAGGCTGTAAGCTTGGTTCTGTCAAGAAAAAAATTTCCTAAATCTACCAAAAACACAGTCCATGTTGTTTGGGTCAAAGCAAAACATGTCTAAACAATCTCTTCTGTTTAGTGTCAACACTGGATATGGTTCCCCTCTTAAAAAGACCCTATCCTTCAAGTACCTTGCAATACACCTCAACCCCTCCCTCTCTTTCAAAACTCACCTCCAGCCCACCGTTGCCTCAGTTCACAAATAAATGGGGTCACTCTACAGAGTCTGCCATTTCTTGACTCCTGACACCAAGTTCAAAATTGCTCTGGGTAATCTCCTTCCTGTGCTTGATAACAGCTCAACAGTCATCAATGCTGCTGGTAAATCTGCTCTACCAAAATAAGCATACTCTTTATCATACTATAGCAAAATTCACCTTTGGCTGTAGCCACAACACCCATCATTGCACAGTGCTAAACAACCTCAAATGGTTACCTCCGAAACTCAGAGCAAATCTTCCTCTTGCCTCCCTAATAAACAAAACTTTGCATACTGGCAACCCTCCATATCTAACCAGGCAGCACCCACCGTCTAATCTTCCTGCCTCCCAATCTTCCTCTCCCAACAACATTGTCTTCCCACTGTTTCACAACAGCATGGTCCATTGGTCCTTTTCCTTCCATTCTGCCTCCATATGGAACTCATTACCTCCTCCCATTAGAAAAACTACCTCTTCCCCCTGCCTTTACAAATCATTTTTTTTTTTTTTTTGCAGTTAAACTTTTTTATTAATTTTTCATAAGATATATACAGACAAACCTCTTACAGTACAGTACAATGTGAGGATTTTTTTTTTAAGAAATTGAGGCAGCATATAATAAGAACATTGCTACAATAATACAAGGAGCTTTTGGTTTAAAATATAGTAAACAATACAGGTCATGTAATTAGCATATACTTGACATTTGTAGTGAACTTAAAGCGGATAGTATGATTAGATACGGTTTATATTAAAATGTTACATAATTATATATGATGCTGCAAAAGGGAAAAAAGTACATTCGTAAAAGGATTGTGGAGTAATAAAGAATGATTGAGAACAGAGTATAGGAAAGAAAAGATATATAAGAAAGTTAAGAAGAGAGAGAGGGAAACTATAAAAGGGAAAAAGGCTAGACTACAATGATGTATCAGTAAAAGGGGAAAATCTATATATTAAGTCCATACATTGGTGTTGGAAGATTTAGTTGATTCCAAAAAATTAAAAAAGCCTTGCCAACAATTGTTATATAACATGAGTCGGTCAGACAAGATATATGTCATACGGTCCAGAGAGGCATATTGCAATAGTTGGTTAATGATACCCGGAAGGGTAGGGATTATGTTGGATCTCCAATGCTGAGGATTGTGCGTTTAACTTGAAGGAAGAGTATATTTAACCATCTGCTCTGCGAATATGAAATTTTATAAGAACGGTGATTAAAAATACCAAGAATGCAATGTTTAGGGTCTAGTGTAAAGGTTGACCTACCACTTTCATTGCAAATCTGTGAGTACAGTGCCAAATCTTTGTATGAGGGACAGTGCCATAAGATATGCAATAAATCCCCATTGGGGAACTGCAGCACCAGCAATTGTTGTTGTTCAATAAACCCATTTTTTGTAATACAACAGGAGTTCTGTACCACAAATGAAGGATCTTGGTTTGAATGAGGGAACTGCGTTTATCATTAAAAGATTTGTGACAGGAGAGCCAACATCTGGACCATTGTGCATTGGTGATATTATATTGTAGCAAAGTACTCCATCTGTTTTTAGCATTGACAGAGTAGTCAGGAAGTATATCACAAATATCTTTGTAAACAGTGCTATTTAAATTGGATGTTGTTTTTATCCATTTAGAGATGTGCTTATCATACAGAGAATTGATAGAGAAGGGTGTGAGGTAAGAGTTGCATGCGGTACGAAGCTGTAGATATTTCCAAAAATCCTGATGGGGAAGATTCCATATGTCTCGTAGGTCGGTGTAAGATTTTAACTTTAATGACTTGGGTTCAAGTATATCCTGCAAAAAGAGAATACCCTTATTTTTCCAGGTACGACAAAAAATGGGGTGATTATCAAGAGATATATGGTGGTTACCCCAGATGGGGGTGTAAGCTAAGGGTTTGGTGTTAGATTTAATATGCTTGTGAATGATTTTCCAATAGAATATAGAAGCAGCTATGGTAGGGTGAGACTTAAAGAAGAGGTAAGGGTGTTATAAAGGAAAGAAGTTGCCACATTACCAGGACATAAGGATGTTTCCATATTGACCCATAAAAGAGACTGGATGTTGGGTTTGTTAAACCATTTAATTGTTTGAGATGTATGGAAAGCCCATAATTAGGCTTGGAACCAAGGAAGGCCAAAGCCACCTTTTGACCAATGGGATCTAAGTTTATTACGACTAAATCTAGGTATTTTGCCTTCCCAAATGAAGCTGCCAATAATTTTGTCTATTTTGGTAAGAAAACTAGAGGAAGTATCAAAGGGATATTGGAAAATAGGTATAATATTTTAGGAGTTATTGACATTTTAATGGCGGAAATTTTACCATTAAAAGAAAGTTTAAGTAGCTTCCATCTATCAAGTGTTGTTTGGATACTGGTTAACAGAGGGAAAGATTAGCATCCCATAATTTATTCAATGTAGGGTGATCCAAATGCCAAGATAAGATATACCTTGGGGGCCCAACAAAAGCCTAATGAGTTGTTCATGAGGGACTACAAAGGTTATTCAGTGGTAGCGTTTTGGATTTGTTAAGGTTTAAAGCTAGTCCGAGTGGGAGGTGAAGTCATTCAGTAGTTTAACTAAAGGTTGCCCAGAACTTTCGAGGTTTTGAGTAAAATAAGGAGATCATCTGCATATGAGAGTGAAGTATAGTGAGAGTTACCAATAGTAATGCCTTTAATTGTACCGATTGACGGGGACGCAGAAAGAGGTTCCATGGCAAGTATAAACAATGAAGGCGTATAAGGGCATCCTTGTCTGGTGCCTCTTGCTAAGTAAAAGGAGGGGACAAAATAGAGTTCATGAGAACTCGAGCTGAAGGAGGTATACAATAATTGAATCCAAGCACAAAATTATTTGTAAAGCCAAAATGAGATAGCACCTGATATAGATATTCCCAACTGAGAGAGTCAAATGCTTTCTCAAAGTCAATGGCTATTGCAGCTGCAGGGTTTTAAGAGTTTTGCTTTGTGAATTAAATTGAGTAATGAGCTAAGATGATCGGAACTGTTTCTATTTTTGATAAATCCTGATTGAGAAGTATGGATGAGTTTAGTCATTAAAATTCTAAGAGGAGAGTTAATAATTTGGCAAAGATTTTTCCATCAGTATTAAGTAGAGATCGGTCTATAGTTTGAAGGAAGTAAAGGGTCTTTGTCTTTTTGGTAAGACTGTTATGATGGCTTCGGTCACTGTGCATGGAGTTTCTTTATTAAGGTTGCTTCTGAATACATTGACTAATACAGGACAAAGAGTGTCAGATAGGGTTTTACAAAAATCAGTAGGGAACCCATCACTGCCAGGTGCTTTACCGTTTTTAATGATGATAAAGCAGTTTGGATTTCCTGTAAAGTGATTGGTTTATCAAGCACAGCTTTGTCCTGAGGGGATAGGTGGGGTAGATTCAATTTTTCCAGAAAATGTTGTATTAGGTTGGGATTTGTAGTATTAGGTTGCGAGTATAGTTGATGGTAAAAGGATTGCATAATATGATTGATTGAAAGGTTGTCTGTGTGTCTGACCTGATGGATCTTTTAGACCTGCTATATGTCTCTGCATCTGTTGAGTTTTTAGCTGGTAAGAGAGCAACTTTCGCATTTATCCCTTGTTCCCAATAACCGTGTTTAATCCTAAAAGGGCAAGTTCAGCTTTCCTGGATATCAACTCGTTAATTTAATTTTAATTGTAGAATTTCCAGATGAAGCTGTGAATTATGATTGGGTTTATTTAATTTATAGTATTGGGTTTCTTTTTCTTTAAGGGATTTTTCTAAATTAGCTAATTGTTGTTCTCTTAATTTCTTTCTATGCGCTGCATAACTAATAATTTTACCTCTAATAGTGGCTTTTAATGCTTCCCAGATAGTACCTTGAGACATATCTGAGTATCGTTAATAGAAAGAAAATCTTGAATCTGGGGTTTAATCCAAGGAGTGAATTCAGGTCTCTGAGTAAAAGTGGGTCTAAACACCAAGATGGGGATTTAGAAGAAGGTGGACCCCAGAGTAAATGCAAACTGATAGGGGAATGATCAGATATAACAATAGGGAGAATCGATGTATCAATAATTTTTTCAGTAATGAGGGGAGAAGAGAACCAATAATCAATTCTACTATATGATTTATGTAAAGAGGAATAAAAGGTGTAATCTCGTTGTCTGGGATGATGTAGTCTCCAAATGTCAGAGAGACCTAAATCCTTCATAAGCATTGATAGAGCATTAATACTACGGGGGTGGGCATCATGTGATGAGTTACTTCTGTCTAAATATGCTTGTAGTGCTAAGTTAAAGTCACCACCAATAAGAATAGGTGAATTTATTTTTATTATTAATCATAATTTGTTGGGATAGATTATGAAAGAAAATGGGTGAATCAAAGTTGGGTGCATATACATTCACAAACATAAGCGGACCTGCTGTGGTGTTTAATAGGGTTATAATCCACCTACCATCCGGGTCTCTAATGATTTTTATGGGGGGCCAATTAAGAGATTTATGTATTAAGATAGCAACCCCATGTTTTTTGGATGGAGAAGATGACGCATATACTTGATCGACCTAGTCCCTTTTAAGTCTGTCGACATCCTCTGATAAAAGTTTAGTTTCTTGTAAGAAAGCAATATGTGTTTTATGCTTTTAAGATAGGTAAGTACTTGCTACGTTTACAAGGTGAGTTGAGTCCTTGACATTCCATGAATGTAAGATTAGATCACTCATGGTACTAGGATATAAGGTAATTAGTTACAAATAGGAATGAGGGACTCAATACCATTAATTTGGAGGATGTCACAGATTCAAAAGGTAAATATATATAATAAACAAATGTATGCAGGGCCCTTAACTTGTATGGGTTTGAGATGATTGAGTATTTGTATTCATTTTGTCTCAGAGGAGAGTATAGAGATAAGAATATCAAGTAATTAAACATTAGAACCAACAAACGTTAGTATAAACTCAGTAACAAGAATATTAATTTGAAACTTTTATGAAATGCAGAGCAATAAGAGTCGGTAAATATACCAGGACTCTCACTCTACACTACTAGGCGTGAAGAGTAATTAGTGAATCTCAAGATATGGTTTACCTATAATCTTAAGATACTAAACTTTATATAACAGTATATTAATGAAGTGTAATTGAGATTTGTGCTGAGGTAATTAAAGCATCACCCTGGAAAAAACAAAACATCATTCTACCAAATAAAAAGGATAATTATGTAATAGTGTTAAATTCCAAACATAATGAATTAGCTTGGACCTAGCAATAAGTCCAATATTAAATAAAGTATACCAACATGATGGCAGATAATGCTGAAACAGTGTGAGCCAGATAAAGGATGCCGATGTGTATTAATCCACATAAGCTAGGTTAGGGAATGCAGTATATACTAGAGGTTCATAGAGCATCAGTGTATTGTGAAATCATTTTTATAAGTTCCAACGATTTGGAAGAAAATGGGATGAAGAATAATGTGAAAAGGCGGAAAAACTCAATGTATAGAAATACAATTGGAAGCATACTTTGGTGCAAAATCTGTGAGATATAATGGGAATGCACCTGATGCACTACATACCAGAAGTGATGCAAAATAAATATTAAATAAGTAAATGATTTTGGAGTATTTGTCTAATCATCCTCCACATTCCAAATGATAGGATTTATGTGGAAAAATGCTATAATAGTAGAGGTTAAGGGCACACTGATATGAAATACAGAACTCTATATATGTATGTATGTGTCTGACCACATGGTGGCGCCAAAGCTTATGAAAAATTAGAGTGTAAATAGCAATTATATATACTAATGTCTGGCACCACACAAGGATTAATTAAAAGAGATATTACAAACATTGTAATATTTATTCTTTCTCTCATTTATTTTTTTTTTCCATTGAATACATTGAGAGTAACTCCCACATGGATTAAATACCTCCAGTGTCAATTGGCTCACACCTCCCACAGACAGATACAGGCTTCTCAGCAGCGATAGTGATTTACTGCATTTAAGTGCTCCAAACCTGTTGGGTGCGCTAGAGACTGCACCTTTATGTAAATGTACTGAAGGAATCGAGAGGAGGTGTGTGAAGAGGAGGGATTCTGGTGAGAAACTGCTATATCACATCTAATTATGGGCCATAGTATTTATTACAATTTTTTTTTTTTTTTTTTTAGTGGGAAAAGCCTCAGGTAGCCTTGCTCTTCGATTTTCTTCTCCTTTTCTTTTTGGGTGGTTCAGATGATTTAAAGGGAGAGCTGGACACAAGATCAGCCCAGGAAGAATCGGGAGAGTCATTACTCATTGAGAGCTTCTTCTGGTCTTGAGTAAAGGGGTTGGATACAGTCTGTCTCAGATCCTCCGTAGATGAGTGCAGATCTTCTTGGAGCAGATCTTCTTGGAGTGGGGAGAATTTGTTAGACAAGGTAAGAGGAGTAGAAAAACTGATGTGACGTTCCACATGGGAAGCTGGAGAGGTGGAAATATTATTTAAACAGCAGGTATTATTATTTAGAGAAGAACCAGATGCTTTTTTTTTCTTGTATGCGTGCAGAGCTTCTGGCAGGAGCTACAGTGGCAGATATGATGGCTGCAGATTTCTCAGGTACCTGAAGGACAGTTTCAGCAGGAAGGGCAAGACATTGTAATTGCAAAGTGCTTGTGCTGGAGCAGGAACGAGCTGCATTAGCATCGCAAGGCAATGTAAGTGCGGGCTGTGTCCAATTCAGAAATTCAGAGAGAGATTCTGGGGTACTGAAATCTCTGGTAGAATCATTCAAAAAAAGGCGCATTGTTGCAGGGTAACGCAGTGCAAACTTAATTCCACGCTGATGAAGGATTGTTTTAATGGGGTTGTAAGCTTTTCGTTTGTTAGATAATTCTTTAGAATAGTCTCTGAAAATTAGGATTCTGTTTTCTTGCCAAGTAAGTGCACCTAATTGCCTCGCTTTTTGAAGAATCAGTTCAGTATAGTGGTTTAGAAATCTGGCAATGATGGGCCTGGGTTTCTGGTCGGGTCCAGGCCTCCAGATTTAAGGTGCGGTGAGATCTCTCGATGATTAGGTCTTGGCCGGCTGGTAATTTAAGCAAGAAGGAAGTACATGAGTTAGAAGAGCACTGGTGTCTCCTAGTTCAACACCTTCAGGAAATCCGAGAAATCTAAGGTTGTTACGCCTGTTTCTATTTTCAATATCATCTATTTTGTCCTGAAGGTTCCTAATAACTCTGTCCTGCTCCCTGATGGTAGCCTGTAATGTGTTAATGGAATCTTCATTTTGAGATGCTTTAACATCAGTAGCGCTGATTTTTGATCAAGTGCCTGCATATTATTGATATTTTGTTGAGATGCAATTTTTAATACATTGATTTCACTTATTAGTTGCTGAAACATTGCCTCCACTCTATTAAGAGAACTGTTTTGTGGAGATTGGTCTGCCATTATTGTAGGCCTTAATAGAGAAATTGAAAAACTGTAGATAACTCGTTCAGTAATTATGAGGCAATAAAAATACTGTACCAGAGCTGTTCTGTGATGTACATATAGTAAGATCTCAGATGTTGGTGAAGGTAGGAAGTCTGGAATCGGTAGGATGGATGATGATATTTGGTGAATCCAGGGAGATGAAGAATCAAGCAGCCATCTTCAACACAGCGCCCTCTGGCTGTCCTTTACAAATCTTTTGAAAACCCATTACTCCTCTGTTGCATGTCAATGCTTCCACTAACCTCAACCCAAATCCATCATACCTCACCTTGTTACCTGCACTATCTGTCCTCCTTTTTTACCTGTATTCCTTTTTTGAAACTGCTTTCCAACATATTGCCACACACTTTTGTATGTTATGTAATTTGAATCATGTGAATATTGCCCTTTATATATTGTTACTTCTTCTCCTGCTGTATATGTATATGATGACTGTACATACTGCCATCCCATCACACTTTGTACTCCTGTTTTTATCTGTGGATTTGCACTTGGGTATTGCCTGAAAAAGGCTTCTATTGCCAGTGCACTTACCCAGTCAACAAAGTTAAATAAATACTAAGTAAATAAAAAAGCCATGTTGAAAATTCAGGGTCAAAACATGAAAAAATGATAAAGTTATGCATCAAAGTAGAAAGCCATATTGAAATACATTGAACCGGACTTACCTTAGTTTCTCATATAACAGTTGGCATTTCCAGCAGCAAGATGTGTCTTCAATGGGAGAATGGATCTTCCCTCTGGGACCTGTTCTGGTGAGTGATGAGGGTGCAGGTTGGTGGGTCCTCAGTGGGAAGTCAGGGTGGGGGGCAGAATTTTTGTTATTATTTCAATGCTGGTAATGGAGCTTTCAGAATATGTTCTAAATGCTGATTAGATTCCTTTATTCTTTTTATTTTCTGTTTCCTGTAGCGATATTGAACAGCTTAGAATTTTACTGTTTTATTTTATGACTGATGTAATCATGCTATGGCAACTTTGGGCATCTCACTAATATTATTTTTTTCCACAGGTTTTTATTTACTAATGCATGGTATCTCTGAAATGCATTTTTTTGAGGGGGATGGTGAGGGGTGGAAGAAATGTTATCTGGTACATTCTGGCAGTGTGGGAGTTGAGAGCGGGACAGTTTGAACAGACAGCAGTGGATATTTTCAAACCAAAGTGTAGATAAATATTCCTTTGCTTTATGTGTATCACACGCATACTGCTGCCCTCCAATTCTTTTGGCCTTAAAAAGCTAGTTACTAATTGCTTCATACATCCTGATGGGTAGCTCTCATTTACTTTCAGTTTAGTTGCCGTGTGTTAAGGCTCTCATTCATTTCACTATTTGGACAATTATAATATATATACAATTTATTTTTTTCTATTAATTGATATATGTTTTTGTGCTGGAGCTGCTTGGTCCAGATATAGACAAAACGTGGATTAGAGTAACAATTTGGTGTTCCTATCCCTTGTCATGTTATGACAGTTAAAACAGCTTCTCAAATGTAGTGGCTGTCTCTGTAAAGGATTTTATTTGATCCATAAGATTGCAAAATGACACAGAAACATGAACCTAGAAACAGAATTTGTTAGCAGATAAGGACCATATGGCCCACCTAGTCTGCCCATTTCCCTACTCACTGCTGCAGCCCCAGATCCTATTTGATCTGCATCTCTCAAGCTCTGCATATGTTCAGGGTACCCTTATGTCTATCCCATGTACTCTTGAACCCCTGTATTGTTTTTGCCCCCCACCATTTCTGCTGGAAGTTTGTTCCACGGCTCCATCATCCTTTCAGTGAAAATGTACTTCCTAACATTACCCCGAGCCTTCCACCCTTCAGCCTCATATCATGCCCCCTTGTTCTGGTGCAGAGTTTTCTCTAAAATATGCTTTCCACCTGTATCTTGTTCATTCCCCTAAGGTAGTTCAAAGTCTCTATCATATCTCCCCTCTCCCTTGCTTCCTCCAATGAATAGAAGTTAAGGTCATTAAATCTTTCCTCATAGGGCTTCTGGTGCAGTCCATGTACCATCTTTTTTTACCTTCTCTGGACTGCCTCTATTTTGTCAATGTCCTTCAGGAGATGTGGTCTCCAGAACTGGACACAGTGCTCCCATTCAATTCAATTCAATTCAATGCAATGGGAATTGAGTCCAGTCTTGTTACTTTGTCTGCCCCCCCTCCCCGGGAAACTATAACTGTAACAACATAAAAAAGAAAAAAAAAACATATATTTATAAGCATTGGAGTTTGGGAGTTACCTTGGTTACTACTGGTAGATTATTTCTTCTCTAATTTTTCATTTTTGTTTTATTTCTTTTTTTTTCTTTTTTATGTTCTGTTTGTTTAGTTTTGTATTAATATTAATTTTTTCCTATTGCCACAGGCCTTCAATTAAGTTATGGAGCTGTCTACAACATACTTGCTGCATCCTCAGGTATAGTATACATATTTCTTTATCTACTTGTGTTAAACTAGGCTTTTTTATCTCACCCTTTTTCTGCCCCCCCAGGTAGTTCCACTTTTTTTTCTTTTCTCTTTTGTTACGCCTCAATTTTTCCCTCACTACAATTCATATTAAGGTTTCTTCTCAAGTTTTAGTTGTCCCTCTGGGGAATTGTATTTACCTGCATGAAGATTTTTGGATTATCTATCTTACTGTTGTTGTGGATCTGTTATGACCTAAGGGATCTCTGCTGTATCCAGACCTATTCCCCAGCAGGGCCAGATCTTTTTTTTTTTGGCTCTGCCTAGGAGCCAGTTTTTGGTTTTGTCTCCCATTTATGGAAGTCCATACTTAGTTAATTGTACTAGTCATAATATATGGTATATAGTTAGTATATTTGGCCTGGTTGGTAGCAGCAATCTTAATCTAGATTTAGGCTTACTTTGTTTAGGTTTATTTGTCTCTGCAACTGTTTGTATTGCAATATTTTTTTAGTTCAATTCCTGGCTCTAAGATATGGGGTTAGGATGGGCAACACCTTTTCAGCTAAAGTCTCTTTGCAACTTTAATAGAGTTACAAGCCTCATATTATTGCTTTGGCTATGCCTATCAGTTTGCAGCCTTCTATCATTTTAGGCTATTCTTTTTACTTCTGTGACCTTAAAGACCACCAGAAATACTTTACCCTGAGTATGTTTTATGGTGTTGAGCTAATACCATTATATTACTTATTTATTTCTATATATTTTGTTTTTTTCTGTCTCTACATATTTTTTTTTAATTTCAGAGACTTATTATTTTTACAATCTACTTGTTGAAATAAATTTCCCGGATGGGCACTAATAGTACTATATATATAAGTATTTATATATGATCTTTCTCAGATGTGTGCTTGTTACTTTCTATAATGATAACTGAATATGGCCAATGTGATTAATGTTATATCTTACACTGTAAATGGTATTCATAGTCTGATTAAACATTACCATTTACTTCAATATTTTAAACATTATTGTGTGGATCTCACTTTCCTTCAAGAGAAGCATTTCTCTGCTGATGAACACCAAAAATTCAGCAAATTTGGTTTTGATCAACGTTTCTTTTCATCCCATGATTCACGCCATCAGAAAGGGGGTCTTAGTCCTCTGACGCAGGATGCACCTGTTTGTGTTTCAGTCCTCAATCAATGATTCTGCAGGGTGTTATGTTATTGTTACAGGTTCACTAGATGGACACCCTGTAACCTTAGTTAATATTTATTTCCCACCAGGTTCAACTATTAGACCATATTCATGGCCGGGTGTTATGGGAGGATGATCTTAACCTGGCATTGATGCCAGACTTTGACTCTTTTAAACCCACAGCTTTTTGTCACTCAGTGGTTGCCAAGTACTTTGTAAAAACATTACCAACTTTAGGTTTAACAGCTACTTAGAGGCTTCTCCACCAAAAATAAAGAGAGTTTACCCATTATTCTCCCTATTAAGGTTCATTTGCTTGTCTTGATTATTTTTTCACCAGTCTTGAACACGTTAGTTCATTTAAGCATACTTATAATGGTCCTATACAATTCTCCAATCATGCTCCCATACATGTTTCATTTTCTGTAGGACAGGGAACCAGGAGGTTTTTTTAGTGTCTTCATACTGATTTAATGTGAGATCCACTCCTGATAGATAAGCTGAAGTCTCAGATCCCCCAATTTCTCTCTGAGAATGATGTTGAGGGTATTTCCCTCACTATTCTTTGGGATACTTTAAAAGCTGTGTTATGAGGCACCATTATAGCTTATTTGAGTGCTCAACACAGAAGCAGGAAAAATTAGTTGTCAGAACTATATGCTCAGCTTCAAATTTGTCACTCCCACTGGCAACAGGGCAATTGCTTGGTTAAACCCTCCATGTTAGAAGTCCGTGCACAAATTCAAAATTGTTTGGTTCAAAAAGTAGAAGAAGCCCTGTTTTATTAAAGACAATGACCATTTGGGGAGATTTTTTTATTGCAATAACATCAAAGGCACATAAAAAAATAGTAGAAATGTACAGAAAAGAAAACAAGGGGTTACAAATCAAAAATCATGTACAAAGCAAGAATTCATTTAACAAGGAGCACTAAGTAAAATAAAAAAGGTAAAAGAAGGAAAAAAACAAATATCTACTGAAATACAAAAATCCAAAAGGTTGATATTACAGCATACCTAAAGAAGAATACAGGCCTTCATTTACACTTAATAAAACTACTAAAACCCTTCCACCAAAAAAACACATTCTGTGAAGAATTATGAGCAATATCATCCATATAAATCTTAACCATAGCTTGACAAACCAAGACACGAACGGTGTCATATACCATCATCTTTTGGTGAAGAACCCATTTTCACCTACTTTGCCACAAATAATATTTGAGGCAACATAAGAACACAGATAAGTTGTCCAGATGAAACAATGAACCCAATGAACTGAATCAAGTATATTTGCCTAAAACAAGGAATTCATATGACATATGGGTCAACCACAGCATATTCCAATGCTGAGCAAGATAGGACCATAATGGCCTAACATAAAAACAATGAAAAAAGTAGTAATCAATGGTATCCTCCAGGTTAATACAATCCATATATGGACAATTCTGTTCCTCCAACATCTTATGTTTGGCATTTCCCCAGACATTTATCCTCCCATAAACCAAGAGCCACAAATTTTCCCAAATTTGAGGAGGAATCCTTGGGTTAGGCAACTAAATGAGCACAAATTTATTATATTGAGGGGCACAATTTTTTTAAAAAGGGATTCAGTGAGTGAAACCATGGCCACAATGGCAGAATAGAGTTGCCAGCCCGAGCTTTGTAAAATCAGTGCGCATTTAAGGGGGGACCTTGAGGTCCATGCTGATTAGCCAGTTGCTTAAGGGTATTATGAGTAACTGCTATAGTTGCACATATTCGAGACCCAGTGTCAGGGAAATTTACTTACCATAGTGCAGAAATAGCTTCTGTTTTCCGGTCTTATTATGAGGCCTTATATAAACCCAACAGACTGACTCCTCCACATTCTCAAATTATTTCCTTTTTACACAAGGCTGTACTTCCTAAACTTGCTGAAGACCAGGTGCAAAACATATTGTCTCCCATTACTCCTGGGCTGTTCATGAAGCTAAAACTGGTAAAGCCACCTGTGTGGATGGGTACCTTTCAGAATTTATAAGTCTAAAGTTCTGTTCCCTTTGTTAAAGCCAATTTTACTTAGGGTTTTGATTCAGTTCAGAATGATGACCCCCCCCCCACTCCAGCTTGGAATTATGCCTCAATTGTGGCCCTTCCAATGTCTGGTAAGGCCTTAACTCTTCCCTCTTCCTCCCACCCTATCTCTATTCATAATTTCAATTACAAACTATCTATGTATGTGTGGGCTAGACAGCTCGAGGGTCTTCTGCCATCCTTGCTGGACTGGGACCAGTTGGGGTTCATGCATTTATGGCAAATGCATGACAATGTCCACAGGACATCGTTGTTAATTAATTATATTTCAATCTACTTGATTCCAATGGTTCTGGTTAGCTTGGATGCAGAAAAGGCCTTTGATAGAGTTCAATGTGATTTCCTGTGGGAAACTCTTACTTTTTTTTGGCTTTCCTGCCCATTTCATTTCTATGTTAAAGCAGCACTACTCGTCTCTTATTGCGATGGCAAAAGTAAATGTTTTTTACTCTACTTCTTTCTATTTGAAGAGGGGCACCAGGCTGGGGTGCCCCTTATCCCCATTATTTTTTGCTCTCTATATCGAGTCCCTTGATTCACATATTCATCATTCTTCTATTTCTGGTATCCCCTGGGTGGATGGGATTATCATATCTCTTTATTTGCAGATGATATTTTGCTTACTCTTTCTGACCCTGACTCTTCTTTTTCATCAATTCTTGATCTGTTTGCTCAATTTGAAGTTCTGGATGGGTTTTGCTGAAATAAAGATAAAACAGAAATTTTAACCTTCAACTATTCTCTTCCTGCTTCTATATCCTCCATACTTCCTGTCTGTTGGAATCAGAATTGCTTGAAATACCTAGGGGTGATTATTTCACAGGGCTTAGATCATTTAAAACTACTTAATTTTGAACCTTTAATGGCTGTGATTGTGAAAAACATAGACCGATGGTTGGAGTATCATTTTTCCTTCCTTCAAAAGATTGAAATAATTAATTCTGGTGTTCTTCCTCTGATTTATTTTTTCCAAACTTTACCTGTTTTTCTTAGTTCATTTTATTGTAGTGATTGGCAGTGTAGTATATCATATTTTATTTGGGGAGGTCAAAACCTTTAGCTTCAAATGTCAATTTTATATCTTCCTATTTCTAAAAGTGAGCTAAATCTTTCTAATTTGCGGTGGCAGCATTTGCTTGTCAACTTTGGATAATCTGTTTATGGTTAACAAATGGATACCACAGCTATTGGAAAGATGCAGAATTCACAATCAATGATATGTATGATCTGATTCGAATCTTGCTGTCACCCCCCCCACCGAGTAGCTACCTATAACTAAATTTAACAGACTTACATGGATTTCATTTCAGAGTTGGCATATCATACAGAAATATTTATCACCTGAGGAACGTACTTTCTTAGTGAACCTGACCTGGGACTCTCAAAACCAATTAACAAAATCTGATTTGTTTCTGCAGTATTGGGCTAGAAGGGGCTTGACATATTATCATCAAATTCTAGGAACACAGGGGTTATGTAAGTTCTCAGAGTTACAAGCTCATTATGCTGTTCCTTCCACAGATTACTAACGCTATTTACAGTTTACATCCTGTCTTTGTACGCTATCAGAATCTCATTGGCAAATACCTGAAGATCCTGCTATTCTTTTCATCTTAATTTAATGTCATCAACTGGGGTAGATTTGTCCCCATCTAATTGGTTACATATAGTCTGTGCACCGATCTCATTTAGCTTATTCTACCTTATCGATCTTTAACTAAATGGAACAGAGATCTTCTTCAGCCCAACGATTTCTCACTTTGGGAATGGTATTGTCATGCCTTAACTCAACTTACTATTTCTCTTTATCTGAAAGAGTTCAGATGGAAATGTTGAACGTGCTTTTTTCAGACTCCAGTAATAGTAGCATAGTTTCAAGGTAACTCATCTTCTGTGTGCTGGTGAGGATATAGGGATCCGGCAGCTGATCAGGTCCACATATTTTGGTCTTGCCCCCTGATACGGCCTTTCTGGGATGATGTTGGTTATTTCTTCTTTATTCAATATTCTCACCCCATTATCCCCAAATTTAATACTTTTGCATATTCCTTTTCCAGAGGTTTGATTAAGTAAGTGACTACTACAATTGTTATTAATACTCATAGTATGCTCAAAGAAGATTATCACTAGATTGTGGCTTACTCCTCAATTCCCATTGCTTTCTAATTGGATAAGGCTTGTGGACTCGATGTATAATTATGAGAGATGCTCCATCCATTATTTAGATTTTATGTCAGTATTTCAAATAATTTGACAGAAATGGGTATGATTCCTGGTGGGATCAGATCCGACTTTTGTTCCGTAGTTAGATATTCTCCAGTCTTTTAGAATCTGGGGCATTGCCATGGATACTATATATATATATATATATATATATGTTTGTTTGCTTTGTGTTGTTTATATTTACATCTTGGGCTTGCTTACTTTTCAAATTATGTCACTCATAAAAAGTTGGTATATTTCTTCCCTTTTAGGTATGGGTATTTAGTACTAAATGTATGTATTTTGAATTCACATTCTGTATTATTTTTGAGCTCTACTGGTATGTTTATATTTGCAATTTAGTAAATTTTTTGTATGTCCCGTACTTATCTTGTTGATCTTTGGTTTATGTTATGTAAAGTCTATTAATAAAAATGTTATTATAAAAAAAGAACATATTAAACACTTCATATACATTTCACATACAATATCCCGGGTGTCTTACTGACTAAGAGAGTGACTTTGCAAGCAGTACCTAATCTTAAGCCTTGGTTTTAAACATGTGCCATTTTTGTATTGTATTCAGTGCATGAACTCTGCATCTGCCTAGAATGTTTCTTGAAATCTTGTTGCTTTGTACTGTGGGGTTGATGAATTAATCAAAAAATAGTTTGGGCATAGTCTCCAGCTGATTGCCATCGCCATGGCTGACACCCATGGTAGACACCCTTTGTGATGCTGTCCTTAGTGCTCCAGACCACTAGCATGGAGGACTACTAAGGCAGTGGGTCTTTTCTTGTGGTCAGGTGACAGTGATGGTACTGGTGATTTGTGATGTGTTGAGGAGGGAGGTGGAGAAGAGGACAGCTCTAGCCAGCTTTAGGAGACTAGTCCCAGTAGTTATGGTGATTGTGGTGGGTAGAGGTGCTGTGTGCACCCTCCTGACCCTTCTTGCCTGATCTAGGTCAGCTCCAAAAGGCAGAGTTGAGGTAGGAACTGTTCAATTTGTTGTGTTGGGAACAAAAGGTTCAGAGTCAATCAGGAGGTACAGCAGGCTTTTAGATCACCCCAGTTATCCCAACTGCTCCAATGATTGACAGTGCAACAAAAAATGGAGGCAGAGAATAGGTCCCCTCTAGCTACCTGTAGGTGACTTATCCTGGTGGTTATGGTGATTGATGGGTGGAGGGTGGCTAGAGATGCCATGTGCATCCTCTCAACCTCTCTTGATGGCTCTGGTGTGGCTCCACCACCAAAAAAATGCTAATTCTAAGTAACCAGAATGGAATGTACAGAGAACCAAAGTAAATCATCTGCTCTCATCTTATAGGGTGTTCATACTTGAACCAGAACAATATTCACAAGTGGTAATGTTCATTTCAGAGATCTGTCATTAATGACAAGAACAATATTCCCATCTGCTAATATTGGGATGAGAGTAAGTTTGCAATAATCCCCCCATTTAAGAACAAAGAAGACTAGGCACAAAGTTCAAATATATAATCCAAGCAGCTCAGTGGGGTTTGTTGCATTAAGTCATATTATTTGAAAGGGGAGCAGTCAGCACAAAGGATCCCACACTCAAGTGTGGGGCTGGTCTCAATGTGCACCTTACGTGCAAAAATATTTTGGTTTACCTGTTTACTGTAGCATAGTAGCTTGTATCAGACTTATTTTGTATAGTTCCAGGCAGACAATGTCTGGCTTTTATAAACTCTGATGAGAAGTTTTCTGGGTCTGCTCTTCTACAGGTGCTAAGTACAGTCCTCTATGATTGTACTTAGCACAGGGAGGACAGTGGGACAAAAAGATCAGCGCTTATGTAAACTTTAATATTCACTGAGGCTACTGAGTCTACCACTGCTGCCTGCTGCTCTGATGTCATCGGCAAAGGATTCTGGGATTTGTAGTAACAGAAGATGTCAGCCTAGAATTAAACAAAATTAGTCAGGTACAATCTACTGTATTACAGTAAACAGTAAACTGAACTAAAATGATTTTACACACAAAATGCAAACCAGAACTAGCCCCACACTCAAGTGTGGCCCATGGATCCTACTGTTCTCCTTTAAGCATACCTTACAGCATCAGAAAATGATAATTAAAATAAAACAGAGAGAAAAATTTGCATATATGATGTGAGTTCAACATTGTCCATACTTCAGTCTGTAAAGGTATCAATAACAAGCAGACTGTGATTTTATCTCAGACTGGTGACCAAATATGAGAGAAACTAGAAGAAGTGGGAGGGATCTGATGTGCTGTAACCTAAACACCAGACTTTCTGCTATCTGGAAGCAACTAAATAGGAAAACCCATGCTTATACTGTAGGTACAGATGTAGATTTTGCTCCCCCTTCCCAGCAGCTAGAAAAGCCAACATGCCCCCCAGCAATTGGAATCTTAATGTAAGATGGTTAGGGAATTGAATTTTTCAACTGAGGTATAGTAAGGCCTGGTCAAAAAATGTAATGAGTAGATTTTCTTTTTTCTTATGAGGTGTAACTGGGGAAGTCTTTCTTATGCTGATAATATAGTCTCTCATGCCATTTCTGGTCACTGGAGGAGTGGTGAAAACCCCCAATCTGCCATCCTGCCATCCTGCATGGTATCACAGTATTAATGCATTATTCAACATCTAGTGCAGTGCTCAAATGTCTTGGTGGGTTGTCTGGCCTAGAAATACATGGGCAGAGATGTGCAATGGCTGAGACATGGTTGTGCAACCTCTTTTTAATGCTGTTAAACTACTGACTGCTGTAGCCTTGGAAAATGCTGATGGCTAAGTTTCCATCTCAAGCAGGGAGCCCTGCTTTTGCATTGCCTTCAACACTGTCTCCCTATCTTGAAACCACAGATATTTTATTAATAAGTGATGTGATTTCTCTCCAGCCTGGGGCATTCCTCCAGAGGTTAAGAAGCAAGTTCTGTTTTGAACTTCTTCCTGGCCTGGACCAGGTTAAATTTTTCGGACAACCACTCTCTTGTAAACTTAACTTAATTGTTCTTGTTAAGGCTCCTGGACACCCACAAGCCACATGTTAAAGTGGTGCTGCCAGTTCACAGGGTCATCTGTTGTAGCTTGTAGCTTATAAATAGCCTCCTTCACCCTTTCTCTGTCCTGCTGTACATCCACCAGTTGACCTTCAAAGGAGATAAACTGGAATTTAATCTCATGGAGATGAGTTGATAGCTGATTGGTATTAGTTCACTGGAATTCTCTGCAAGGGCATCTACTGTGTTCTGCAGGTAAATGATATGCACCAAAAGATTAGTAAACTCAGCCCAGACCTCATTTATCAGGTGTGTGATTGTGGCAGTGAAATTAGCCAGGGCTGTTTCAATATGAGTATTTGAGGGCAGTATGTCTAGCTCTGACTCCTCAGCAAATGCAGTAGCAGCTGTTAGTTGTATGTGGGAACAGGTCTCAGAGTGAGAACCTATGTTTGGTGCAGCTGTAGGCTCAAAATTAAGTTGTGTTTGCAGTCTCTTCTGTCCAGATGTGCCCATCACAATTTTCAAGTGTATTATAAGTATTTAGAGAAGAAAGAAATGAAGCAAAAGCTAATTTGACATAATGTAGTTTGTTAGAATGCTGGTGAGGGAGCCACGCTAGCATGCAACCTACCCACCCCCCCCATTCATCCCCTTTATAACACCTCCCCTCTTACACATATACACAGTTAAAAAAATGAAGTACTATGCAGAGTTTCATTTTCTGGTGCCTTATCTCTAATCATTAAATATCTCCTTCCAGTCTATACTTGTCTACCAGGGAAATCTTTGATGCTTACCCAGCCACATATAAAATTGAATCCTTGGCCTTACTGAGACATTCTGTTATGTGTGTATGTATGGAAAAAGGCGAACATTCTACCATTAGAATTCTGCAGAAGTTAAAACTCATGTATTCCATGATAAACAAACTTTCCATATAATAAATGTGTGGACATACAGATAATTGACAGATGGAGAGGGACTACTTTTTGCTAATTGCTTTTAACAAACAAAAATACCTGGTTTTAATTTAACAAGTTGTCATTTTTTTTTAAATTTCTCAGTTTACCTATTTTAAAAGTGCAATATGACACTTCAGGGTGTTGGTTGTTATGTAAAAATTAGAGATTTGAAAAACTAGGAAACTTCACTTTGCAAAATAATTTGTGAAGTTTACTGACTTCCCACAAAGTGGTCTGTGTAGTTCTTCACATAGTGAAGTGCAACTTCACTCATTAAAGACTGCATAGTGCAACTATACCAGCAAAGTTACTGGCCAAGTACCACTTTTCATAGCTTCAGAACTACAAAACATGCAGCTGTTTAGAAAACAACAAATATTTTGAACAATAATAAAGACCCCTCACCCACTGTGCCAAACCAACCTTCTCCTTCCTGCCTCCATGAGTAATTGTACCTATTCCCTGCCACACACTACAGAAAAAAAAACCTCCTCCTCTTTATGGCAAAGTTTTCAAATCATACATTTTCCAAATAATATCCCTTCCCACATCCATCTGCCAAAAATCCCTCACCCTCCTCCATCCTCCTGATCAGATCCTGAATCTAAATAAAATTCCACATACCCACCCTCCCCCCATGGTCCTCTACTCCCTTTCCCCTTCCAAGAACCCTGAAAAGTTAATTCTTATAATCAGAAAAAGAAAGCCATCCCCTGGTGCAAATAAATCCACTCTGTTTTGCGTAAGTAACAGGAAATGTGTGAATGAATGGTGACAACTTTCTTTACGGCTGGGCATCAGTGAATCAGGTTTTACTATAAGCAATGATGTCACCATTGATGTATGCCATTCTTGAAAGTTACACAGAACAGAATAGATGTCTCTGCAATGGTGAACATTCTTTTTTTTCAGGTACAAAACAAATTAATTTTGGGGGCTGTTCAGGGGAAAAGTGGAAGAAAGGTAGAAGGGGTTGAGTTGGAGGAATTAAATTCATGACCAGGGCCTGGTTGGGGGGGGGAGGCAAAGGGAGTGATTTTGGTGTCCAGATGAGGGAAAGGATACTATTTGAAAATTGGATGACTTGCAAACTTTTCAGGGGGAGGGGCTGTTTTTCTGCAGAGGGTGGCAGGGGTAAAGAAACTCACAGTGGCACAGTGGGTGGGGAAGTTTTTATCTGTTGCAATAGTTAAAAAAATATTGTGAAGTTGTTGGTAAAATCAGAGGGCCTGATTTTCAAAGAGCCTTTACAGTGATGCAAGTTGCATCACTCTAGGGTTGCAGCAAACTCTGGGCACTTCAGGAACCCTGTACCAAACTTTATAAAAATAAGGGTACCAGAGCCAAACTCTCCAGATTTGTTGCAAGTCAACCACTGCACCAAACAGTTGGCAGACATGTGGGAACCACTGCAGGGATCCACCACCCTACCTGGTGCAACACTAGAGGGGCAAGGATGGTGGAGAGAGTGAAACTGCTGGACAGGAAGGGGCCATGTACAGAAGGGCCATGGGAGGTAGAAAATGTGGTGTCGGGGAGTGATGTGGCACCCAGTGGGGTACATTTATGTTGTACTGTATTATACAGTATCTTCCCTGGTGGTCTATTGGCCCACCATCTCCTTTGTTCCCCATAATTTGTGACACAGTTTCCCTGGTGGTTTAGTGGTCCCCCTCCATCCCTGATGTCCCCCATAATTATTGTTATATTTTCCTTGGTCTAGCAGCCCCCAGTCCCTGATTTCCCTAATAATTATTGTTAAATCATACTTGGTGGTCTAGCAACACCTTGATCCTCAGTGCCCCCCATAAATCAGGGCCCCATGTTTACTACAGCAAACTGGACCTACATTCTTTGGCCACACATCATGCTTGCTGCAGTCAGACTATGAGCAATTATGCAGTGATTCTGCTGCAGTTCTGTGATGGGCTTTACATTCTCTTGCAACTCAGATGAGTCTCAAAATAAAATCTAGTTACCCAGAATCAATGCTCAAAAAAAGGCAGCCTAGGGCAGTTAGGGATGCACAGGAAAGGCAAGGCAATGCAGATCAATTCTGGCATCATGATTTGGATTGGATGTAGAGTATGGTGGAATTGCAGGGTTATTTTTTGTTTTTACTGCAGTCTGTTTTATTGACCCATGGCTCCCTCCCACTTGCCCAATACTGGTTTACCATAGTTATGCTCCAGAGAATGTCCTCCCCTGCCTTCCTAGCTGCTTGAAGACCAGTATTCAAATACAAACAAACTGTCCTGCACTAGAGGTGCTATAAATCCTGAAGTTAGTGAAAACAAACAAAAACTGAACTTGAATCATTTGAAAAACAGCTTTATTGCTGCATAAACATACAGATTCAGCCTCCTGATGAAGCTCATTTGAGAAAAGTGCCAAGGCTGTTGGGCAAGCCCCAGTATCTGTATGTTTATGCAGCAATAAAGCTGTCTTTCAAATGATTCAGTTTTCGTTTGTTTTCACTAACTTCAGGATTTATAGCACCTCTAGTGCAGGACAGTTTCTTTGTATTTGAGTACTTTGGATTGCCACACTGTGTCCTAGCACTCGAAAGTTCTGTAAGCACTGTGGAAAAACTGTTTGGTTTATGAAGACCAGTATTGCCTGGTTGCAAAAACAGTGCTGCTCCAATGATTTCCTCCAATGCACTTGCTTGAAGCCTGGTGGTGATGATTTATGATGTAACGCTGGTCTTTTAGCTTCCTCCTGCTCATACAGTTCAACACCATTGGTGTCATTTATGTCAATGCCACTTGGCTTCCCCAGCTTCTTCTTTCCTACTCTGTAAGGATTTACTGTGAGGCTATAGAGTAGCTGGCTAATTTTACTTTAGACAGAGGTCCAGAAATCCTCCCATTTTTTTGTCTGAAATAATTACTAATCCTTTATCATTCCAGAATTCTGCAATTTGCAAGTAGAACCAACATTCTTTCTCATGAGATAGACTTCCTGAAGTTCCCTCAGTGTTTGTAGAAGGCCATAATGGTCATAAGCTTCAGGACTGAATTGCAGTGGATTGAAAAGGGGTGGCCCCACTCACTACTGCAACTCAGGAGGAATGGAGTTTCAGGATTGAGTGCCAGTGGATTGGAAAAAGGTTTCCCTACTTAATACTGCAATCCGGGGGGAATGGATGTATAATGGAGATACCAACTACTCACACTAATGCCATTTTAAGCTTGCTTACAATCATTTTAGTTATTTAGTTAGAGTTTTCAGTGGTGACAGGCACTGACAGCTATATTTACTGCACCACAAAATTTTGTTTCTGCAGCAGGACCATCTTTATGCAGTAGGACCATCTTTCTGCAGTAGTTGCTGAACCACAGAATCACAAAAAACATGGGGCCCTACCAATAATTATTGCTAAATCATCTTTGGTGGTCTAGTGACCTCCTCCAGTTCCCGATGTCCCCATATATAATGTTAAATCATCCTTGGTGGTCTAGCATCCCACCATCACAGATGAACCTCATAATTAGTGACAATATTTCCCTGGTGGTCTAGCGGACTTCCCCAATCTCCGATGTCCCCCCCCAAAAAATTATTGTTATATCTTCCCTTGTAGTATAGTGGCTCCCCAATCTCTGATGACCCTTGAAAACATTTGATATAACATTCCCTGGTGGTTTAGTGGACCCCCTGTCCAGCATACAGTGCCATACCACCCCACTCCCCCCGGCTCTTCCATAAGCCAATGACTGGTACAGCCCTCCTATCTCCACAATGGCCAGCCATCAACTGATCTGTCAAAGAGCACCATGCTTTTTTGACAGCTCAGTTGGTGACTGCCTGTGGTGGAGAGAGGAGGGCTGTGCCAGTCTTCAGCTCATGGGAGGGTCAGAGTTGGGGGAGGTGGGGCACTTCCTGCTGTGGTAGGGGTTCACTGGACCACCAGGGAATGTTATATCAATGGTTTCAGGAGACATCAGGGATCAGGGGGCCACTAGACCACAAGGGAAAATTTCACACTAATTATTGGGGACATCATAGATTTGGGAGGTCCGCTAGACCGCCACAGAAGCTTTGTTACTAATTATGGGGGACATCAGGGATGGAGTACTGCTAGACCACCAGCAAACCTTTATCAATAATTATGGGGGACATTGGTGATCAGGGGGGCTGCTAGACTACCAGGGAAGATACTTTATAATACAGTACAATGCAAATGCACCAAGCCAGGTGCCATGTCACTCCTGCTAAAGCCCAGCTGTCACCCCACACCTCCTATGCCACCTCTCATGCCTCTTGTGCACATGGTAGCCCAGTGTCAGCCCAGTCCTTCTGGTGCAAGCCACATAGACCACCTCCTTGTTGGTATAAGTTTTGACTCTTGCAACATCCATGGTGGGGCTTGCAAAATCCCAAAAGAGGGGATGTTGCAGCCCTGCTGTTGTGCATGCCCCCCTGTGACCTGGCACACCAGGTTGTTTGATGCAACCCTGACGCAAAGGAGCTTTGGTGCAGCTGCATCTGGGTTTGATGCAGGCTGCAATAGAAAATTGCATTTTACACAAGTTGTGATGCAAGTCACCTCTTATGTCAAACTCTTTTGATGCATGTCCCTTGCGCCACTCTAAGTCTTTTGAAAATTGGGCCCAGAAACTCTGCAGCACTTTATGAAGTACAGTGTTTCCCAGTTTGCACCAGTTTCACTAGCAAAGTAAAACTTTGCAACATCTCTCAAAATAACAAACTTCTAAGTGTTGAAAACACTTTACATAAATGACCTGGATATGTTTTTCTCACATAAAAACCCATGCTATGTTGTGTCGTATTGCTTACATCTTCTGTTGTGATCAGATGGTGGTTAGTGTGCATATGTATGGATGGGCTTTGCTGTTTCAGGATATTGTTTCTTCTGGTTTACTGTTCTCATTTCTTCTAAGTTTAATGATGGAGACACCTGACCACTAGAACAAACTCTGGCCAGAGCAATAGGGCTGCAGCTGAGGTCATGACATGAGGTAACAGAGACAAACCAGAGGAATGTATACATTGAGGTAATAGCTGAAAAACTCCAAATTACATTTTCCACTCTAGGTTGAGGTGCCCAAGGAACATGGTCCTGCTGACTGAAAGAATGTTAGGAGATGCAAAGAGTCACCACTGTTAAAATAGTTAGGAACATAAAACTGAAATGCTACCATTCTCTTACCCTCAGACTTTATTTTTGAAGACCTTAAGCAGAGGTGGTGAAACATCTACTGTAGAGGAAACTTTGGGAAACCTAAGGCCATGGGCAGCCTTTTATCCATGCTTACAAACTGAGTGGGAGAACTGTTTGTTGGTTTGATGGAGTACCTCTACTGGGATGTCAATATAAGATTCAAAACAGGATGAAGACCAACAGTCCAGCAGCTTGATGATACTAAGCAGAATACTCTTCATAAAGACTGCAGCAGCCACACCAGAACAACGCAGATGTGGAATCGCTTATAAACACACCAAATGTGCAAGATGGTGGTCTGTGCATATACTTTGATGTGCATCCATTTTCTCACCACTATAGCGGGGCATCAGGAGCTCCCCCGGTGCTCCCAGACCTTGAATTCACTTAGTTGGAGTCTGGAGGCACGAGGACTGTGGTGCAGAAGCCATGACAGTATTTGTTTAAAGAGCACCAATGACTGTTCAGGGACTGAATATATACATAATAATGAGCTGCTCATGTGTAAGGGTCATTAATATGCATGAGAAGCTCATTATTGTGTATATATTCCATCCTAGAGCGGTCATTGCTTCTCTTTAAATAAATAACTTTATGGCTTCTGCATCATGGCCCTTGTGTCTCCAGACCCCAACTTAGTGATCTCTGGGTGTGGGAGCACCAGGGGAGCTCCTGAAGTGCCACTATCACAGCAAGAAGAAAGTAGTGTGTATTACAGTGGAGAGCTTCACAGACTGCAGAGGCGACTGTGAAGTAACTCCTACATGTTGTTCGGCCGGAGTGGAGTCCTTTTTCAGTTTGCAAGAGGTCAACAGGGCTTCGCCCACTGCAGCCCTAAAAAGGACTAATACATTAACTTATCTAGTAGGGGAATCATAGTCCTCAGTGAACAATTTAGGTGTTACATCAGTGAGCACTTAAACTAGTCGAGGTGGGGTAACAGAATGAAACAGGGAGTAATAAGCTGTCACCCTGAAAACTGAAGTAGCCAGTAGAGAGAACCCTAAGGGAGAGAAATCCCCAACAGTACCTAGCAACAATAGTAGTAATGAAGAGGGATGGGAATGAAGGTGAGGGAGGATGGAGAGTAGGCAAAATGGAAAATGGGGGTCTGACAAAGCCATCTGTGCAAATGCTTGAAGTCTGGGAAATAAAATCCTGGACTAAGTGGCCTTTATTGCAGAAGCTGACCTGGACATCATCACCATTACTGAGTCATGGTACAAGGAGAACCATGAGTGGGATATATAGCCATGCCACGCTATACTCTGTACAGGAAGGACAGGGTGGTAAGAAAGTGGGAGGAGTGACTCTTTATGTGAAGGGTAGCATTAAAGCAACAGAGATGGACTACAAAGAGGGGGTGGAGGTACTGTGTGGTCACCCTAGAGACAGGGAATTGAGCAGCTATTCTCACTGGCATGATCTACAGAGCTCCAACACAGAGGGAGGAGATGGCTAAAGTTCTGGTGGAATACATCCAAAAGATGGCAAATAAGGGCAAGGTGCTGCTGGTGGGAGACTTCAATCTGCCACATGTAGATTGGAGCATCCTAACTGCAGCTTCAGCTAGGAGCAGGGACATTCTGGACTCCCTGTAGGGGGTGTTCCTCGGGCAACTAGTAAGAGAGTCCACTCATGAGAGGGCAATATTGGATGTTGTACTTACCAACAGTGACAGTGTTGCAAATGTCACAGTGGATGGCCACCTGGGGACCAGTGATCACCATAGAGTGTAGTTCAATATAGGTATAGTGGCAGAACTGAACTACACAATGGCAAAGATACTGTATATCAATAAGGCTGACTTTACAAAGATGGAGGAATGCTTCAGGGATGCCTTGGTGGGAGGAGAACTTGGGTGGGGTGGAGGAACAGTGGGAAAAACTAAAAGGGACCACAGTGAAGGTAACAAATCTCTGCATCAGGCAAGTAAGCAAATGCAAGAGTGAAAAAGAAACGGCTCTGGTTCTCAAAAAAGATGGCCGGGAAGGTAAGGGCAAAAAAGTTAGCATTCAGGAGGTACAAGGAAACACAGGGTGAGGAGGATAGGGAGGTGTATCAGGAGAAGCAGAGGTAGACAGGGAAAACAGTCTGGAGTGCAAATGTGCAAACAAAGGAGAAAACAGCCCAAGCAGTAAAGAAAAGGACAATATATTCTTTGGGTATGTGAGGAAACGGAGAAAGTTCAGGGAAGAATGTGCCAGAATGAGGATTTAAAACAGGTAATCCCCTTAGGTGTTCTATTTCACTCTGTCCTTTCCCCGCTTTTTTCTGACTATCCTTTCTTTTTCCTATTGGGGTGGCCAACCTGATATCTTTTTTCTTTTCTTTTCTATCCCCCATTTGTTAAAATGCCTGTGTTCCCATTTAAAAGCAGCTCCTGAAAAATAACGGGTGCCTTAAAGAAAGAGCAGTGGTTCCCTGCTGCTGCAAGCAGTGTGTTGAATTTGGTCCCAGCTGATGTTTGTTAAGGAAATGATTGTTTAACCACCAGAAGTGGTTTCTTATAAAGAGGACATAGCTCTGAAGTGGATGCAAAGTTCCAAAGAATGCACAAAAGTTGCCCCTGTTGTTTCATGCTCCTGTGTCTTGCAGCAAGTGTGTAGACTGAGCTAACTTAGTCGGGGAAATACAGAAAAACACTCCCTTAGAAAAAAATAAAGGGAGTTTAAGCATATGAAACCCCTATGGTGCCCATATAAAGAAATGCTGCAGGTTATCAGGTACAGCAAAGACGCTAGCTTTGCTGTCAAACAAAACAGGGCTGAAAATGAAATGGGAGCCGACGGCTGAAAGTTTTCAGCCAACAGCTGTTTTACAAAGCTAAGTTTGGTATAGAAAAAGTTGTTTTTCAAATGAAAAAGAAAGTATTTGTATAAATTACAAGCAGTTATTGTGTCTAGCTATAAAGAAATGTATGCCCTGGAAACTGTCTTCTGTTTTGTATATGTTCTTTAAAAAAGGTTTATTTCTCTTAAAAAAGTAGTAGGTTCCTAGTGCTTGCAAGAGTAAACAGACAAGGAGTGTGCCCTTTTCTGCTTACATTTTTCAAGTATAGTGATAGCTACTGAATATTTTCCTTCTGGTTTAAAATATTACAATGAGCCAGAAATAAAAGAAAAAGGGGCATTACCTGATGATGTTTCCAGAGGTCCTGCTATAGTGCTGGCAGCTCCTGAACTGACTGTATTTATGGGTGAAGCAGTCAGTGACATCACAGTAGGGGAGGAGTCATCTCCCAAGTGTGATGTCATGCCCTGTAATTAAGGATTTATTTAGCCTTTTTCTTCAGAAGAGAGACTCCTTAAGAGCCTGTATGATGGACATAGAGAATTACATTAAACTAGGCAGGCTAGGACATTGTTTTATGAAATGTGGAGGTTTCAGATAAAGTGTTCCTGCTAATTGATGTTGTCACCTGACCTCTGATGTCATGTCAGGCTGCCGTAAAAGGATGTCCACCAGAGTGCTAGAGAAATAGATAGGAGAGAGAGAATGGAAGATGGTCAGTTGCTTTCTGATTAGAGACTGAGCAAGAGCTAAGAAGAGCTGAGTGTGGAGGTTTACACACTGTCAAGAAGGAAGATCTCAGGAATTCTTTTGATTTTGATGCTTAATGGAAGAAGAATGATGTCCTGATGATTTACATTGGTGTGAAGAATTAACACCCCTTATTTTCCTTTTTGTAAATATCCTTTATTTTCTTTATTTTGCTTTTTGGACAATAAATTGACAAACGCAGAATATGCATTTTTTATGCACTATATTACAGTTGTCTGTCTGAATATGTTATAAAGAATCCTCGCTACCACAAAGGAATTGTAAGGCAGAGGAGGGAAGGGAGGGTGTGGAGGAGGACTAGGAGAAAGCAGACATCCTAAACAAATACTTTTGCTCAGTATTCACAGAGGAAGGGGAAGGTGAGGGACCACAGACAAGTGAAAGAAGCATCGCAGCAAAGGAGGTGGACACTAGTCAATTTACAGAGGAAACTTGCAAATATATATAAAAGTGAATAAGTCAATGGGGCCGGATGGCATACATCCAATGAATCTTGACAGAGCTCAGAGAGGTGTTGGCTGCATCACTGACAGTCCTGTTCAACCACTCACTGGAGATGGAGATGGTTCTGGAGGACTGGAGGAGGGCAGATGTACTCTCATTTCACAAAAGTGGTAGCAGGGAGGAGGCTAGAAATTAAAGGCCAGTCAGCCTGATATTAATGTGGGAAAATTAATTGAAACACTACTGAAAGAAAGGATTTAAAAATATCTTGACTCTAGTGGCTTACAGGATCTGAGGCAACATGGATTCAGAGAAAGGATATCATATCAAGTAAATCTGACAGATTTCTTTGATTGGGTGACCAGGGAATTTGATCAAGGAGGTGCGGTGGACATGGCCTACCTAGACTTCAGTAAGACCTTCAATATCATTCCACATAGGAGCCTTGTAAACAAGCTGGGCAGCCTGGGAGTGGGTCCAAATGTGGCACACTAGGTATGGACTTGATTGGGGTATAGGAGACAGAGTGTGGTGGTAAATGGAGTTCACTACGAGGAAGGGAGGGTTAACAGTGGGGTGCCACAAGGATCAGTACTGTGACTGGTCTTCTTTAATGCTGTTATTAGCAACATTGCAGATGGGCTTGAAGGGAAGGTATGCCTTTTTGCAGATGACACTAGTATCTGCAATTGGGTAGACACTCGGGGGTGTGTATGGAAAAAATTAATAGAGACCTAAGAAAGCTAGAGGAGTAGTCAAGTGTGTGGCAACTAAGTTTCAATGCAAAGAAGTGCAAAATCATGCACTTAGGGTGCAGAAATCCAGTGGTGGAGTACAAGATGGGAGGAGTGGTACTGATGACCACCAGACAGGAAAGAGACCCAGGGGTAATCATATCTGATGATCTAAAGGTGGCCTAACAGTGTGACAAGGCAGTGGGGAGAGCTAGTGGAATATTAGGGTGCATAGGGAGGGCTGTCACCAGCAGAAGGAGGGAGGTGGTGATACCATTGTATAACTCTTTAGTGAGACCTCACCTGGAGTACTGTGTCCAATTCTGGAGACCACATCTCTGGAAGGACATAGAGTAGAGGCGATACAAATGAGGGTAACTAAAATTGTGCAAAGTCTACATATCAAGCCCTATGAGGAGAGACTGAAAGGTCTCAATATGTATACTCTGGAGGAAAGAAGGGAGAGGGGGGATAAGACAGAGACTTTCAAATACCTCATGGGTATAAATAAGGTACATGAGGGAAGTATTTTTCAGAAAAAAGGAAGTTCAGGAAGAAAAGGTCATGCTATGAAGCTGGAGGGAGGTAGGCTCAAGTGACAGATGAGGAAGTACTTCTTCAAAGAAAAAGTAGTGGATGCATGGATCAGCCTCCAAGTGGAGGAGGTCAGGAAAAACTTTTAATGGGTTTCAAGAGTGCATGGGATAAGCATAAGGGAACTTCAGTGGATAGGAAGGGAAGGGTAAAACCCGAGATCAAGTAGGGTCTGTGGTATTGCAGTAGGTAGGGCAAATGGGCAGACTAGGTGGGCCAAACAGTCCTAATCTGCTGTCAGATTCTACGTTTCTGTGTTTCATTACACATTTGCCAATGAACAGCTATCATATGATTATGCTTTTCAGCCACTGCCAGCTAGCGCCAGAATAAGACAAGTAACCTACAGTAGAGGTAATAGACTCCATAATGTGCTGACAATCCACTGAGTTCCCATCCCTCACTGATTACATTTATATGAAAACTATATGCAACATGGGTGGTTATTTAACACTGATTATAATATTCCTCTTTTAGAGCAGCAAGGTGCCTCTATCTAAATAACTCTCTTTGACAAAAAACTATGAATTCAGAAAAAAAATTAACAACAGCTGTTGTAATGAAGCTGTCAGTTACATTTTCATGAACATGACAACCTTCTTTGTCTGAGCCAGCATTAAAAGGAATATAGGTTAACATTTTATATTTAATTACACTCCTGTGGCTGGATCACATGTTTGTCTTTATGATTGAATTCTCGGTTATATAACGAACAAAACTGCTAAACATGATCTGGTAACATGCAGCTTGAAAAATGTTTTATGTCCTTGCTACACTAGACATCAAACAATACTTTATAAATCAAGTTTATATGCTTCTAACAGTCAGTTTCACTGATCTGAATGAACAGGTGTCCCACTACTAAAATAACAAGAAACATGAGGCACCTTCCCTTGACATTAGTCGAGAAGTACTGTTTTTTTTTTTATTTCTGTACTGTGTTTTCTGCAGTATACTGTTTACATTGAAACAACAGAAAAGGATGTAGCAGGGAGGTGGGCATTATTGTAGTAGAGTAGTAACCATGATCCTGGTACAAGAAATGCAATTAAAAACACTAAAACATTGAGATACTGAACCGGAATAATAAAATGCAGTATTTGCAAATGGGAAAGCAATTTTTTATCTGTAGCTAAAAAAAACAGAAAATGTGAATATTTGATGCCTTAAGGAAAACAATCTTCCCAAGATCATTAAAAAAATATAATCTAACTACCAAAGCTAGTGGGCAATGACAGCATAGCCTGCAAACAACATCTGGGAAACTAAGCATGATCTTGTCTATTTATTTATTTATTTATTTATTTATTTAAATATGTATATATTGGGTAATACTTAAGGTAAAAATATTTAGCATGACTAAGGACATATGATGGTAGCAGCAGATATAAAAGTATAATCATGCAGTGCAAAGGTCATTCACCAGTGTCACAGAGTGACTCTGTGATGGATTGGGGCCCTGGAACTTTTGGGCTCGGTGCTTTACTTAAAACCTTTTGATACTTTAACTATGTAAAATCAGAAATTAAATAAATAAATGTAAGTTTCCAAAGTTGAGACTAAGTTAAAAGATAGTGTAGTGGAGACTAGCAAGGTAGAAAAAATAAAGCAAAGGGAGGACAGAAGTAAGAGTGAGTCATTTAGTAACCCCCCCACTCAGGTAATTCAGTTAAAGAGAGAGAGAGAACTGAATCCCTTGTGTAAAGGTAGTTGGGATTCTTTACATGGTAATTGAGTTAATTTGGAGCTTAAATGAGCAGCACCAGCAATCTGTTTCTACTTGGGTTGAAAGAACACTTAGTCCTTCTTTTTAGAGGTGTTTGGTAGCACACCAGAATACAGGCGCTGCTTGACTAAGAGAAAGGATGGGTTGCAAGTGAGGGGAAATAAAATAGTCATTTAAGTCACTGTTCTGTTTAAGTTTCAGTCTTTAAGGGACGGTATCATTTGGAAGTCATTCCTTCTCCAGTGGTTGTAAATATTAACAGTAGCAAAAGTATTGAAATGCAACATGTGCTTATTGCACATTTAACTTCCTCTGGCAGAAGGTCAGTGCAGTGTTAATTCATACACATGTGCTCTCCTATCTTTTGATAAAATAAAGACTAGGGACAAGGTACTTGTAGTGGGCTGTAAAACCATTTGTAAAAGGCTGGTTAGTTTGAATTACTTCCTGCTCAAAGCTCCCTGTTTGAAACAACCAGTTAAGGCACATGTTGGTAACAGCCTGGCAGTTGTGTTTAAGCAGGTTACGAAACTATATGGGAGATTGTACACCTCAGAGAATATCTATATAAATTGTGTGGTACAGTTCTCACTTACAGAAAGGGCACCTGTTTGTGTGTCTTTGGTTTTCAGCTTCTGCTTCTGACTCTCCTTGCACCACTCCCTTCCAGGACAGCTATAGTGCTGACCAGCCCTTTGTTCCTTTGTTTTATGCTGTCTCTTGTTGGGAGCGGTGCCTGATGGTCAGAGCTGTTTGTAAAAGAGCCAGGAATTGAAATAAAATAGACTGAATATGTGTATAATTGTATGAATTATAAACTGTTTAGTTAGATAGTTAAAACAAAATAATTATGTTTAAATAAGAAGTTTTACTTTCACATTAATGATGTGGGTGGAGTTGGGGAGAACACATGATCATTTCCCTGTATAAAAGGACTGTCATTTGAGATTGTTAGTTTAGATTGTGCTCCTGGGTGTGGAGGTGAACTCCAGGGAGCTCTGTGAATTGTTCCAGCAGGTGTTAGGAGAAGAACACCTTCCAAGCCATGTAAAAGTCATGGGATAAAGTTTATTTGTCATTCTGATTATTTTATTTTGTTGTCGTACCAGTCCGCTGATGTTATATTTGTCCTGCTATGAAGAAATTTTGAGATAGAACTGAATAAATTTCATTCATTTACAACTGCAACTGTGTCACGCTACCAATTAGTCCACAAAGAGACCTGGGCCCTCTCACAACCAGAATGATGAAAAGGAATTAACAAGTGCAGGAATTATAACCATTTCATCATCAACCAGGATATTTATTTATTTTTTTAGTTGTTTAACCAGGAGTAGCACACTAAGCTGGAAGCTTTTTTGCAGGTGCATCCTGTGAGCACAGGGAAGTTAAGTGACTTGCTCAGGGTCACACAGTATGTAAGTGGAAGCTGTGGGATTCAAACCCAGGTCTGGTATGTTGGATGTCACCACATTTGCAGCTCAGAGCCTTAAACCACGGCACTATACTGCTCCCTAATTAAAGGGGCACTGTCAGCTTTTCCCCTCAGTTATCGTTTATTTTATACTAGTGGCTCTCTAGGCACATATCTGTGTAAATGCTTCCGGTGGGCAGAGGATTTTAATACAGGATGGATGAAATAGAAAGGCTGCTAATTTATAAAAAACAGGTACACGGATTGTGTTTTCTTTTATGCAGGGGTATGCTACTAAAGCATTTACACAGATATGTGCATAGAGAGCCACTAGTATAAAATAATAACGGAGGGGAAAAGCTGGCAGTGCCCCTTTAAAGCAATTATCTTCAAAGTGGGTCTGTAAATTGTTCTTTAATTTGACTTTAAAGATAAATTAAAATTTAAAATGGGGGCGGTCAGATACAAGAATTGTGGAATGAGTAAACCATCATGGGCTTGATATTCAGAAGGTTACGTGGGTGCAAACTGCTGTTTGCCCATGCAAACCAGGTTCAGCACTGCAGCATGATATTAAAAAGGAGCATTTACACAGTCAAACAGGATTAACACCAGCGCACAATCTAATGGGCCAGATTTTCAAAAGGTGGGGCAGATCTTGTGTTGAGCCCTGCACCATGGGGCTTAGGTTTTGGTGGTGAACCAAATCTCTTTGTCGCAACTGCACCCAATTTTCCAATCTCGGGTGCAGTTGTGACAGTTTCTATGATGTATGGCAGCTTGCACCAAATATCTGGTGCAAGCACTGTAACAAAGGCCCCATGGAGTGGTGCACACTAGACCACAAAAATGTAATCTAAATTACAATGAGAGCTACAAGGGATTAAAAATCCCACTTGCTGGCCAGAGACTGCTGCAGGCCCCATGCTCCATATGTTCAGTGCACCAGCAGTCTTAGTGTTTCAAAAATCTAGCCCAATATATGCAGATGGGGAAGGGTAGAGGCATTGCTATGATTATCCATGCTACCCTATAGTCAATGGTTTTGCACTGTGCAAAAGGGCTTGCTTAATGAAGCCATTTTGCACAGCACAAATACCACTGAACAAAACCCTGTCTTACTCCGTGCAACCATAGCAGCTGCTGGAGTTACTGCAGCCAACCCCCACAAGTTAGCCATGTGGCAACACACTTGTCCCAGAGTCTTCCATGGTCCTCCCTCCCTCCCTTTGATTGCCATGTCTGCCTGTAAAAGTAGTATTCCCATTGCCTCATAGTCTCCTCCCACCCTCCAATCACCAACTCACTATGGCCTGGAGTTGTTTTTGCCTGAGTGCATCACTTTACATTTTTTTTGCATTAAAGCAGAGTTGCCATTCTCTGGACCATGTCTCTAACTTTTTTAGGTTGGCCTGAAGTTTACTGATGGATAAGTTCATGAAAAGGGGTAGCAGAAGTATGACATGAGGGTCAATTTTTAAATCCACAATAAATCAATTTTAATAAGCTTGTCAAGAAACTGTGACTGAAGAGTCAAAAAGAAACCAGATTATGAGATAACTCCTTATCAGGGTTTTTGAGAAAAATCACATTCAGTATTGTAAGTGCAACAGGGACACCAAATTTTGCATTTGAATGAGTGGACACAACAGGTATTTAACTTGGGGAAAAATGTTACTTTCCTTTTTTACTTTATTTTACTAAGCATTGTAGGACACTATGACCCAAGAGTGAAAAAGGGACTACGTTGTGGAATAACTCCATATCAGACTTGAGAAAAAAGCACCTTCAGTGTTGCACGTGCAGCAGGGACACCAAATGTTGCATGTGCAACAGTGGACACAGCAGGTGTTTAACTTGAAAAAAAAAACTTTTCTTTTTACTTTATTTTACTAAGCATTTCAAGACACCATGACCCAAGAGTGAAAAAGAGACTATGCTGTGGGATAACTCTGTATCAGGCATTAGAGAGAAGCACATTCAGTGTTGTGCATGTAACAGAGACACCAAACATTGCACATGCTACAGTGGACACCACACCACTGTTTAAATTTTTAAAAAAGCATTTCCTGCACCCCTCTCTTACCAATGTCCTGCAGTACTTTAAAGACCCCATCCCAAAAGAAAATCATCCACTCAAAAAAAGCTGGATGCTTTTGCTGAAAATGTGGTAACTTGTAAAAATGGTAATTTACTTGGACACCACAGTTGCATGCGCCACACAAAACGTTGAGTGAACCAAAAATGTTGTATGCATTGAAAAACTAGGGTGAAAATATTTTCATTAACAAAAGGCAACACCTGAGGCAGTTTTCAACATAAATTTACTGAAGTGCAACTAAAATAAAGTCTTCATAGAAACAATGGAATGTACTGTGGTTTTACATGTCACATTTTGCAAGGGAAAATCTGTGACATTTTGGAGCTGGGCATGGAATAAAAATAAAATGGGTGCACCTAGGTTTCTCAAACTATGAAATGTATCTGTACTTGTGGCTACCTTTTAAATGTACTTATCATGAGTGCAGTGTCTGTTGTAATTTTTTTTTTAAATCAACATACAAAGTATTGGACAAATTGGTACCCCCATTTCATAAACTTACCCTGATAGATTCTTCAGTATTCACCCTGCCAATCAGTTTAGTGTCATCAGCAAAGAGAACAATTTTACTTTTTATGCCTTTACTGATGTTGATTATGAAGATGTTAAATAGCACAGGATTGTGGATGGATCCCCGTGGAACCCCACTGATAACTTAACCCTTTTTTTGTCCTACTCCATTGATTACCATCCTCTGGCTTCTGTCCTGGAGCAATGCTTCTATCCAGCTTGTGATCTTTTCTGATATGCCTGTGTCTATGAGTTTAGGTAGTAGGCGTTTGCATGGAAATGAATCAAAGGCATTACTAAAGTCAAAATACAACAAGTCCACTGGGTGTCTCCTGTCTAATTCTGTGGTAACCCAGTCAAAGAATAATATGAGATTTGTCTGGCATGATCTTTCGGCCCTGAAGCCATGCTGTTTGGTATCCTGGCCATTGTTCTTGTCCAGCTATTCCACTATGTCCTGTTTAATCAATGTTTCCATCAGCTTGCTCACCACTGATGTCAGGCTAAAGGACCTGTAGTTCCCAGCCTCTTCTTTGCTTCCACTCTTATGCAGAGGGATCACATCTATGATTCTCCAGTTGTTGGGCACTTCCCTGGTCTGGAGTGAGAGGCTGAATAGCAAGGTCAAGTGTGCTGCTGGTTCCTAAGCCAATTCTTTCAGGACCTTGGGATGTATGCAATCTGGACCCGGTGTTTTATCTTAGTTTAGACCCATGAGTGATTCTAAGACATGTTTCATGGAAAAAAACTTGAGTAACTATAATCTGAGATTCTTTTGTAAGAGGTCTGATGCCACTCACCAGCATAGGCCCATTCCGTTCTCTTGTAAAGACAGAGCAAACAAATTTGTTTAGGGCTTCAGCCTTTTTCCTGTCACTTTCAACTATTATATCACCACTCTTAAGCTTGACCACCCATTGTAAATTATTCCTCTTCTTTCAGATGTAATGAAAAAACTGCCTGCTTCCATTTTTGATGTTTTCAGCTATGCCAAGCTCTGTGCTTGCCTTGGCTTCCATTATGGTTGTTTTGGCTGCTTTGCTTATTTCGAGGTGCAGTACTCTTCCCATGAGTTTTTGGTAGGTTTTGTTTTGTGACTGAGAAAGGCCCTGCATTTTCCATGATAGTGGTCCTGACTTTAGTGTTGATTCATACAGGTTTTTTTTCACTTGTTCTTTTTGTTGATGTCTTTGCATATGAGGTTGTGACTTCCATGATTACGTGCTTGATTTCCTCATAGAGATCATTGACATTAGTTTGATGCTTGATTTTGTCTAGTTGCTTTTGGGTAAATTCTCTCATCTTTACAAAGTTTGCCCCCTTGAAACTTAGTTCTATTGCCCATGATTGGGAATGAGGCATCATTGTGTACAGTGAACCATACTATGTTGTGATCATTGTTTGCTAGGGTTCCCTCACTGATGTAGTGCTCACCAGTTCTGAATTTTTAAAAACTACATCTAGGATGGCATTAATTCTAGTGGGTTTGACTACTAATTCCATAAAATGGCAGTCTAGTATAGCCTCTACAGTATCTTGGCTCCTGGGAGAGATTTGGAAGATGGGACAGACCAGTCAACATCTGGTAAGTTTAGATCCCCCTATTATGATAGTATCCCTTTTGGATGTAACAGCTTTGATTTCATCTATCAGGTACTTGTCTAGAGTTTCAGAATGACTGGCTCATCTATAGATTACACCTATATAGATCTTCTTCCCAGCGGGAGTGCCAATATGAACCCATAGGGATTCAATACCTTCTTTCTTTAAGAAATCGAATGATATTGCCCTTAAATCGTCACTTAAGTAAAGTGCAACCCACAACTCTTAGCACCCTTTCTGTCCATTCTGAAGAGTGAGTATTCAGGTATGGTGAGATTTCATACATTAGATTCAGAGGCCCAGGTTTCATTAATTTCCACCATGTCCAGTTTCAACTCAGCTAGCATTGTCTATAGCTCACTGAACGTGTTTCTCAAGCTTCTGATATAAAGGCTAAGAACCTTCCATTTATCCTTGGTTCCCTTTGTGGATTGTGGAACCATTTCTTAGCCTTAGGTGTACTGGTAATGGTAGGTCTGGGTGATCTGCCTTTGACTGGTAATGCATCTGTTATGACATTCTTTTCAATCAGAGCTGTGACTAAGGAGCCATCTGACAAGAGGGGTGAGATGGATGTCTTTGTCACCTGCTCCCCATTTCCTTGTTTAAACGACTGATATGAATGTCAATTTTCTGACCAAGGGCACTTACACCTTCTTTGGTGAGATGAAGACTATCAAACCTGAATAGCCTTCTCTCCCAGAAGTCCCTCCAATGCCAGATGACATGGAAACCCTTCTTCTGGCACCAGGAATTGAGCCAACCATTAAATTCACTAATCTCCTTAGATCTGACTGAGGAGTTACTGGCCCCCTAACCCTAAACTTGTAGGATTTCTGAAAAGGAAAGTGAGGTTGACATGGGCTCCAGTTGTTCTGCCAGTTTCTTAAAGCTTTCTTTTACCTCAGGTATGGTCTGGCCAGATAATTTTTTCTGATTTGAATTACCAGGTTGGGTCAGTCAGTGTCTTTGCTTATGATACTCTTGATGTGGTTTGTGTCTTTCCTGGCAGACACTCCAGGGAGATATCAGATGGAAATTGAATGAACGTCATTGTTTTTTAAGTTTATTTATTTATTTGTTGAATGCTTCACCAGGAAGGCACACTGAGCAACAAGTTGCTCTTCTCCCAGTGTGATCTGGGGGGAAGGGGTACAATTGGAATGAGACATTAAACATTCAAGTTACAAGATCAACATTTACATGCAATTGTAAAGCAGGTGTTACAAACAGTGTTATAACAGTGTTGCACATAACATGTAGAAAGAGTAGACAATAATAAGTGCCGGGGTAATAAGTAAACAAGTGCTTACATGAAAGAAATGGGGGAAAGGGGAGGGAGAGGTGAGGTGGGGAAGGGGGAAGAGTCATGACCCTGGAGATCCCTTAAGAAAGTGAGGAACCTAGCAAGGGGACTGGGGAGAGTGGAAAGAAGGGGATAAGGCAGTGTACCAGAGAGACTCCTTTAAGATGGTGGGGAAAGAGGAATAGATGACAGATACAAGCCCCTTGGGGGGGTAGGAGAAGGACCCATCGAGAGCATTTGGTGTTCTTTACATTCTGTGAGAGATCAAGAGAGGCCAGTAAGCGGGGCAATTAGTAGGAAGGGGAGTAGGGCCAGAGATTTGGGGGTGGGTCTGCACAGGGTAACATGAAGCTGAGGATAGGGAGTAGGGCTTGTCCAGGGCTTAGAGGAGGGGAATTAGGGAGGGACATGGCAGGAGCAGCTAGGTGCAAGGTAATTGTTTTTTATTTTATTTTTATTTATTTTATTTAGTTTTTGTTGACCGGGTAAGTGCACTAGACAAATCCTGCCTATTTTCAGGCATGACCCGGGGGAGGGGGATACAGATGAATGCCAACTGACCTTGAACCAGAATAAGCTGTTTGTGGTACTTGTTTTAGTGAATGAGGGAAATTTGGCTAGGACACAGGGGAAATTCCCCTACTGCATTGCTGGCAGTAGGGGGCTAGTGGCTAACTGAGTCATTGTTGGCTCAGCTCTGGTGGACGATGGATGCTATGGAGCATAGGGAGTCGGTTCCCTATCAGGATGGATCTGTTTTACGAGTTACCAAGTTTGTTAACGGTGTTTCCGACTTTGATGAAATTAAAAGATATACCACGGTTTCGGCGGTCAGCCTGGTGGCACAAGACAACCAAAAAATTACAGAAGATACAGTTTTTCAGCAATTTCAGTCAATATCTACTGTGGACTTACCCATCCTCACTCCTGCACGAGACCGGGTGGAACAGTTCAAGACTTCTCAGGTTACGGAGCTTTCTTCGGATGTTACGGTTCCCAAGAAACGGGTTTTAAGAGAACCAGAGACTTCAGATCTTTCGGCGTTAATAAAGAAATCCAGAAAAGAAGCAAATTTAATACAAGATAACCTTGACTTGGGAATATTGGCTGGCAGGAAGGGAAATGATGATTTCCAGTGCCAGAAGCCAAAATCTTGTAATCTCTCGGAAGAAACTACAGACAACGTGTCTTCTGTTGTCATGGAAACTAGAGTCAACACTGCATTGCAGGCAATGGAGTCTGTCTGCCCTGTGATTTGTACACCAAAGAAAATGCTTTCTAAGGATTCTGGGTTTGTTTTCAAACCTCTCCCCTCTGCTGCTTTTAAGCAGTTGCAACAGCCTGAGATAAGCTGTATTTATCAAACAAACCCATTGGATCAGGTTGGGGTGTCAGAATTTACTTTTGCTAAGAAAACAGCTGCTCTTATTGATACTGTGGGGATTGAGGGAAAGGAAAACCGGGCGGCTGTTTTTTCGGCCAAAAGATATTTGGTGACCTCACCAGATAAACCAGTAGTATCTGGGGCAATTACAAATGACTATGAGCCTTCTTGTATGCAGGACAGTACTGGTGTTAACCCATTATCGGACAAAAACTGGACCCCTCAAACGGTGCTGCAGGAAGCTGGTTGGTCCTTCAATAATGGTTCCTGGTGTCCTTCTCCTGACTGGGACCCTAAATGAAACTTTTCACAAAACGAGCCTTCATGGTGGCCTAACATTTCTGTTTTACCCATGGTACAAGTTAATTCGGAAACAGGTGGTGAAAAGCAAGAGTCCCCCCAGGAACAAGTTCAGACTTCAGAGGCTTTAATTGATTTGCATACTGAACATCTTCATTCTGATAAAAAAGAAGCAGACTCTAATGAACCTTTGTTGTCAGACTTATTTTCTAAACTAAAGAAAGAAGCAGCCCCTAGATGTAATGCTGTTAGATTAAGTTATAAGGGTGGTCTAGAAGCTAGGCCGGACAGGCATTATGTGGGGAAATATTTGTTGAAAGACTCTTTTACCCCACATGAAGTGTTTGCTTTTATTAATATATCTGGTGAGGATAATTTTGATATAAGCTTTCGCTCAGCATATGCTCTGGATTTATTCTGGGAGCATTACAACCAGGTCAAATTTTCACCTTTGTGGACCCCTTTTTTGGTAATTCCCTGACTAAACCATTGGTTAAATTTGTAACAATCATGTTTTGGAATGAAGGTGTACATATTGATGACATTTTGTATTGGTTATCCCAGAAATGTGATGTCTTGAGTTCTCTGGAAGCCATTTTAGATGACCAATAGTTTTGGACGGGGGGATGGAAATTTAAAGTTAAACTTAAACAATCGGATTCAGGGATTTTGCATATTCCAAACTCTTTTTGGTTGGGCCAGGATAGGGGGGTGTGTTTTTATGTGGGCCAACCCAGGGCATGTTACAAATGTGGTGCTAGAACACATTTATCTAGCTCATGTGATAAACCCCGTTGTGACAACTGTGGAGAGATTGGTCACATAGCCTTCCAATGTATGAATCACTCTAAATGTGATCTCTGTGAAGACACAGGTCATGTCTTCACTGAATGTGTTTGGGCGGCTAGGAATAAGGCTACAATTAGTAGTCCTGATCTTTATATTCAAAAAGCGCAGGATTTAGCTTCTGGAGTAGGGGTAGGAAATCAAGCTTCTAGCAGTGCCACTGCTGTCCCTGACCCACAGCCTTTAATTGTGGATTCTGAAGTTCCGTTATCTGACTCCTTGAAAGATACCTTGCCTATGTTAGCCCCAGTATGTTATACTGACAATCAGGAGGCTCGGTCCCATGAGGTAGTTACTCCAGTGCCACTGCAAGTGAGATGGTCCTCCAGGAATTTAAAACCTCTTTTAGTGGGCCGCTCTACTGCAGATATGGAAATCAGTAACCCCTTTGAGGTTCTATCATCCCAGTGGGGAGATTCAGTCATGGAGTGTCAAGAATTGGACTCACAACCAACTAGGGATAGCCCCCCTCCTTATTTATGGTTCAAGAAGGGTACAAAAGTAAAAAAAGAAAAGAAGAAAACAAGATAGTTAACTGACTCATCCATAGTTCTGGCTTCACTTAATTTGGGGTTTTTAAATGTTCATAGTTTGTTAAACTTTAAAACAAGACAGGTTGTGTTTAATTATATGCATGAAAATCGATTGGACATTTGTTTATTACAAGAAACTTGGGTTTACACTATTGACCAAGTCAGGAATTTTCAGAAAGAATGGTGTTGGGTCCCTTCTTATTGGTCCTTTGGACAACATTCAGCCGATGGCTTGGGTTTTCTTTTTGGTACTTATAATTTTTCTTTGATAAAATTAATGGACTTAATCAGGGGAGGTTGATGATTCTAGATGGGGTTTGGAAGTCCATGATGTGCAGATTTATAAATGTTTATTGTCCTCAAGTAAAAGCTGAAAAGGTGGCACTAATGCAAACGATCAAACCTTTTCTGTCTACTTCATTTGCAATTTTTCTCTGAGGTGATTTTAATTGCAAATTGGACCCCAGTAAGAAATTGACAACTGCATTAAAAAAAGGGAAAATATATTGTGATACTATGGCTCTTCGGGCATTAGTACAATCATCTGGACTGGTTACGACCAGTATTAAACAGAAGGGAGGCCCTATATTTACTTATCAAAAAAATAAATACTCTTCTGTCATTGATCATATTTTTTTATCTTCAAAATTATCTTTTTCTTTTTATACTATACCTGTGGCCTTTTCAGACCATCTGCTACTTCACTGTAATATTTCTGGTGATTCACTTCTCCATTGGAGAAGATCCAGGTGGAAATTAAGTGCTCCCTTATTAAGCTCTTTGAGATTCGGCATAAACTAGGTTCTCTACTGATGGCAAGGTTGTCGGTCACCTTTTTATATGATGACATCGGTCAATGGTGGTGGGATATGAAAGCTGATTTGTGCAAATTCTTCCAGAATCAAGGGAAAGTAGCATCAAATTCTTGTTTTCTTCACTATTTAGCTTTACGACAACAATTGTACTACTTACTTTCTAAGGCTAACACTTCAAAGTTTGATTATTCATCACAGATACACACACTGAAAAAGGAAATGCTATCGGTACAATATGACAGGGCAAAAACTGCTAAAGTTCTTCAACAATACGGGCTAAAAAAGCAACCTCAAGGTGACCCTTTTGAGGCCTTTAAGAAGTATAGAACTAATACTTCTTTAACTGCCTTAATCAATCAAGCATGGAGTGTAGTGACTGATATTGAGAGTGTGCAGAACATTATAAAAGATTTTTTTCTAGCACATGCACCTACAGTCCCTCCCAGCGTAATAGAAATGGAGCATTTCCTTTCTTCTACACAAATCCCTGAGTCATCCTTCCAAAAATCTTCACTGGCAAAACCTATAACACAGTTAGAAATAGAGGATGTAATAAAATCTCAAAAATTAGGCATTTCTCCAGGACAAGATGGCTTAACGTCGGAGCTTTATAAAACCTTTCCTTTGGAATTTAGTAAGTGTTTGGAATTAGTTTTTAATTTTTTCCTTTCTAGTATGGTTTTTCCAGGGTGGTTCCCTGCTGGATTAGTAATTTTTTTGTATAAATCAGGGAAGCCAACACATTTGGAGAATTGGAGACCGATTACACTTTTAAACACTGATTATAAGCTTTTCACAGGAATTTTAAATAATTGATTGAAACAATTTGCTGTCACAGTGCTTTCCCCTTATCAATTTGCAGACTACCTGGCAGAAAAATCCAACAGGCCCACATGATCCTTCGTGATCTCATTGAATATACAGTTTCTCAAGGGAAATGAGGCTGCATTGTTTCCGTTGACCAGAAAAAAGCTTTTGATAGGGTGTATAGCCCATTCTTATTTTTGTCCTTGCGGTACTATGGAGTACCTAAGGTAGTGATTCATTGGATCAAATCACTTTATGAAGGGGCATTGGCCCACCCGATTGTGAATGGCGTATGTGGCGTGGGGTTCCACATGCCTAGTGGGGCTCATCGAGGATGCCCTTTGAGCCCTCCTTTATATTCTTTTACTATTGATTCTTTAATATGATCTATGACAACCATTCCCAAATGGGAGGGTATGTTAGGCCTGCCCTTGTTTTCTGAGCATTTTATTAAAGCTTATGCTGACGATTTATGTATATTTTTTTCTAAAGTTGAATATGTCACTGTTTTTCTGGAATTAATGGTTTCTTTTTCTAGGGTATCTAACTCTAAAATATAAGAACGAAAAAGTCAGGGACTAGTCATAGGACGAGGGGATGCCGTGGATGAAATTATTGGAGGAATTACAATTTCATCAGGGCCTATAAAAATTTTGGGTTTATTCTATGGGTCGCAGATTTTATCAGAACTAAACTGGAATACTGCAATACATAAAACTGAGGGGAAAATTGACTTACGGAGAAAGTGGAAATTGTCAAAAATTAAGAGAGTTCAGATATTGAAGCAATTTGTTATTCCTTGTTTTTTGTATACTGCTATGGTTTTTCCTTTACCTATGACTTTAGAAACTAAAATTTATAGTTTATTTTTTCAATTATTATGGGGTAATCGGTTGAATCCGATAAAACAGCAATATACTTATTTAGAAAAAAGGAAAGGTAGGCTTGGGATGGTGGACCCGGTGGTTTTCTTTCATACTTTGTTCATCTCACATAATATTCTTTTAGGGCTTCTTCCCCAACTAACCCCATATGGGTCTCTGTTTAAACACACTTTGGCAAATTACTTTTTAACCTGGCAAAATTTACCCTGAAAACCGATTAAATCATTGAAATTGCCGCACTATTTTTTGTCAGTGTCAAAGAAGTTGTTCACATGGAGTATTTCAGTTCAATTGGTCAAGGACAACACTGAGCCTCAATTGTATAAGGAAGTGATGACATTGCTTTATCCGACTGAACCTGCTTTTAAAAATTGCCCTATGACTGATGTAAAACTTGCTATACAAAGATTGAATACTCCTAGATTACCTGAATATATGTGGGAATTGGTTTGGCTTTCCTTGTATGGTCGGGTGAACATTAGAGGAAATGCTAAACATAAAGTTGTGACAGAAAGATACTGTCCTTATCCAGATTGTATTGCTCAAGAAGAATCAATGGAACATTTTTTATGTTCTTGCTCCTATGCCACATCTTTATGGAAATTCATGTCATCTAAATGGAATATGTCTTGGTTGTTGTATGTAGATTATAATACCTTGATGTTAGGTATTCATTTCCAGTTGAGTAGACGTTATGATAGGGAGACATGGCAATTATTTTGTTGTTGTTTAATTTATTATTTGTGGCAAGCCCGATGTCAGTGGGTCTTGTACCAAAAAAGGATGTCTTATGAAACTGTCAGCTTATTAATTACAGGGGCTATGGAAAGGATTTATGTCAAAGACTGTGAAAACTCCACTTCTTGGAAGGTTACCAGCTGGTGGAAGAGATTCCCAATGTTTATCAAATATAAATAGTATGCCTTTCTTGTTAGTTTACAAATAAATAATTGTAAATAATTTTTTTTGTGTGTGTGACTTAACACAATGTGATATTTAATTTGATTTATTTGTATTTTATGATTGCTGTATGGTTTGTGTGCTTCAACACTGTTGGTTTTCATTTGTCCTTGATGTTTGTATAGTAAAAAATTCCCCTACTCTTTTCAATAAGTGCCATGGGATCTTTAACATCCACCTGAACTGCCACCAATCCAGGCAGATGGGACCTCGGTTTAACATCTTATCTGAAAGACGGCACCTCAGAAGTGCAGCACCCCTCTCATGCTGCACTACAGTGTCAGTACTGGAATATTAACCCAAGTGCCAGACGTGGGAACTGAACCCACAGCCCTCTGATCTCCCAGCCTCAGAGGCGAGTGTGTTACTTACTGAGCCACTGACACTGACATTATTGAGGACAGAGTTGGTGGACTAGGCAGAGGATGTGTGCCAGATTTGAGGGGGGAAGGAATTTCACATTTATGGAGGCAGTGAGAGTAACTGGATTGGCCAATTTGGGTGGATCTGTGGGGGACAACCAGGGTATGGAAGTTGATTGATCTAAGGGAATAGGAGGGTCGGAGGTGTTATAAAGGAGGAGGTGAGGTAGGAAGGGAGCTCCCAGGACCAGTGCATTGAGGTGAATTTAGCATAGTTGGAGAGTTGCCTATTTGTAAGAGAGGGGAAGGATAGTACACAATAAAGATTGCAGTGATGGGCGTGAGGTGGAGGCATCCAAGGCAAAGCAGCAGAAGAAATTGAAGATGGCGTCAGGACAGATCAGGACAGGAGAAAGATGTATACGGGACTGTATCATCAGCATACATATGTATAGCAGAGGATGGGGAGCAAACAGAGGGAAGGTCATTTAAGAAGATGGTGAATAGGAGGGGCACTAATACCTAGCCCTGGGGGACTCCAGTGCTAATTAGGAGAAGAGGGGAAGTGGCGTCCAAGATCTTAACTGATTGGGTTATACCACTAAGGTAGGCCTTGAACCAGTTTGTGGTGGAAGGAGATAGGCCAGCTGCAGGGAGTGAGTGGAGGAGAAAGGAGTGAGAGATGGTGTTGATGGCCTTGGCCAGGTCAACAAAAATGGCAGAGGTAATTTGGCCATTGTCCACCCCAGGTAGGATGGAATCTGTGAGCTGTAGGAGAGAGGTGATGGTTGAGTGTTTTTTCCTGAAACCAGACTGGAAAGGGGTGAAAAAGGAGGTGTCAGATAGAAAAGAGAAGAGTTGGGAAAGGACAATACATTCTTGAAGCCTGGCAAGGATAGGGAGGAGAGAAATGGGGTGATAGTTGCCAGGGGATGAGGAGTCACCCCCTTTGGGTAAAGGGAGGACCACAGCATGTTTCCATGAAGAGGGGACCAAGGCAGTAGAGAATGAGAGATTTTGGATTATTAAGAGTGGGTAGGCAATGACCGAAGTGGAGAGGGAGAGGAGTTTTGGGTCAAGACCATCAGGGGAGGCACCTTTAGAGGGGTTGATGGTGAGGAGGGAACTTAGGGCATCATTTGGGGTTACAGTAGTGAAAGAGATGGGAAGGTGGGAGAGTGGTGGAGGGGGCACACCAGTAGATGGTGGGGTGGGGGAAGGGTAGGATGGAAGGGATTTCAGTAGCTCAGTGGCACAGGAGATATAGAAATTAAATTCCACAGCTTCAGCTGGTGGGTCAGACATTAGTGAGCTATTTACTTTAAGTATAGGGGGAGGTGGGCAAGATGAGGGGGTAAATAGGGTGTGGACCACCTTCCAGAACTTTGAAGGAGAATTTATGTTGGTGATGAAGGCAGATTCGAAATATTCTGACTTGGCTAACCTTGTAGCCCTGGTGCAAGCATTTATGAGCATGCAAAAGTTTGCAAGGTCACTAGGATGCTGGGTAGCTTCATGATGCTTCCAGGCTTGATCTCTAGTTCTGAGGCAGGCCAGAAGTTCAGGGGTTTTCCAAGGTAAGTGGTTATCTCTGATTCTGGTTTGTTTGAATGGGGCAAAGGCATTCCAGTTTACAAGAAAGATTCCTTTGAAGTAGGCAAAGGCCTTATCAACTGAGGGGAAGGAGGTTAGGGGGGACCAGTCCAAAGTGGAATGATTACTCAAGAAACATTCAAGGTCAAGAGAATTGAAAGAGTGAAGTTGTATGGTTTTGTGTGGTGATTTAGTTCTATGGACTTTCCTAACTATGAATATTGGATTATAGTCACTGAGAGCATCAGGGAGGATGCCAGAGGTGATGACATGGTGGAGGTGAGGAGGTAAGGGCCCAGTCAAGTAGGAAGTGTACTTGTGTCTTGCGGTTTGGGTGGCTGGGTTCAAAGATCAGTTGGGAGAGGTTTTAGAGCTCCAATTTTATATTTAGTTTTGGTATTTTTAGGTGACAACCAATTTATATTGAAGATGCCTAGGATGAATAATTCTCCAGTGCGAGCAAGGGAAGTGATGGAAGTTAGCAGGTCTAGCGTGACTGAAGGATGGACATTTTGTCGGCAGTATATGCTGGCTATGAAGATTGGAAATGAATGGGAGGGTCTCATGGATAGCTAGGGTATTGTGGATCTCAGGATTGGAGGAAGAGTAGATGATGGAATATTAGATGGAGGCTAGGACATAAATGGCTACACCACCACCCCTGCCAGCATGGTCTTGCCTTAGCAGTGAGTAGCCAGGAATGGAGACTGAGTGGTTAGGGATACTGCTCCTTATCCAAGGTTCCAAGATGATTAGAATGTCTGGTTTTAGAGTGCACACCATTGTCTGGATCTGGTCTATTTTTACAACAAGCTGCAGGTGTTTAGAAGCAGGATCTATAAGCCCTTTGGGAGGGCTGAGAGAAGAGAATGGGGGGAGGTAGTAGAGAAGGAAGCACCAGAGGAGCAAGGGGCAATAGGGCCTGAATTGGGGTGGATATCCCTGGCAGAGAGCAAGAGGAGGGTGAGTATGAGAAAGTGGAGCTTAGAGGATTTTGAGGGGGCTGGTGAGGAGGTTGGGAGTTTCAAAGAGAAGGGAGTGGATGAGTAAGGAAGAAGAAGGTGGAGAACCACAGTGAAAGTGGACACTATTATCAAAGCTGCATGAGGAATAGTGGTAGAGTGAGACCATATTTCAAATGGCAGGGAGGGAGTGATAGCATGGATGTGGATAGGGAATTGGAGATAGTAAGTGATGGAGTTGGGAGAGTTATTAGGAATAGGTGAGTAGAGAGCAAGTTGAGGTGGTAAAGAGAGGGATATGAGCAGAACAAGGGGGAGAGAGGGGAGTAAGGGATGCATTGTTCATAAGTCAGAGAAATTTGTGAATAATTGATTTAGGAAGAGGAAGAATTTGTAAGCAGGGTGTGTGGAGGAGGGGCCTTGTCAGATGGAGGGGGGAGCTATAGTTTAGGAAGGTATCTATATGAACAGCAGCCAGGGATCACTTAGATAAAGATTATGTCCCTATAGTGGCAGTACAGTACAACTTGCTAATGGGAAAATGGACAAAAAAAAAGCAGAGGGTAACAGGAGATTTGAAAAATGTGTGCCCAACAATTAAAATTCTGGCTAAGAGGCATACAACAAAGTTCAGACAGTGAAAAGAAGTAGGGAGCCAATCAGGAACCCAGATTCACTAGTGCCATCCAAGCAGGAGCTGGAGGTAACATCGGGGAGAGAGTGGGGCAAGCCACAAGGAAGTTCATACCTGCAGAGCTGGAGGGTGAACTGGAGACACAGGGAAGCAGTGAAGCTAAGCTATGTCCCTAGGTGCTGTTCCATGGCAGCCCGGACTGCCCTGGTCAGGGAATGCCTCCTAGGAAGAACTGAAAGAGGGGAGAAATAGGAATGAAATTAAAAAGACAATCTGAGGGTGAGGCAGTCAGTGAGTGGATACAGAAAGACAGCAGGAGGAAATTAAGTATCAAAAGGAGAGCAAGAGACAGAAAGGGGATAGCTCTGAGAAGCCAAGCCCGGGGGGGGGTAGGAGCTACTCTGGGAGAGAGAGTGGTATGGGGAACAAGAGAGTAGAAGGTAGAGGGAAAAACATATAAATTGCAGTTTAACTTAACAACTTTTCCAAACTGAGCTGTAATTACTTGCATTAAATAGTCTATCACTTGCATTAAACAGTCTAATAAATGCAGTTCAAGTGACTACTCACAGTTCAGTAGAGTACACTCAATAGACAGGAGAAAGCTGTTATGGTTTGAAAAATGTGTGTCCACCAGTTAAAACTCTGGCTAGGAGGCAACAGCAAAGTTCAGACAGTGAAAAGAAGTAGGGAACAAATCAGGAGCCCGGATTCTCCAGCGCCGTCCAATCAGGAGCTGAAGAAATGAGAGGGGAGAAATAGGGATGAAATTAAAAAGGCAAATGGAGGGTGGGGCAATCAGTGAATGGATATAGGAAGACAGCAGGAGCAAATTAGGTGACAAAAGGAGGGCAATAAACAGAAAGGGGATTGCTCCGAGAAGCCAAGGGGGAAGCCAATCAGGAGCCTAGATTTGCCAACGCTGTCCAATCAGGAGCTAGAGGTGAGAGTTAATATCCTTAAACATTGAGTGTGTTATGATGATTGTACACTTGTGCTCTTGGTTCTTTATAACTGGTGGACTGTCACTCATATGTTGGGGGATGCCCTTGTTTTTTGTTATTATAGTTCTGGTGGGAGCTCCATACAACAGTTGGTTTAGTACTGATCCCAGAGGAGTAAACCCGTTCCTGGTAGGTAAGGTATCCTTTACCTGTGGAGCACTGTGTGCCTTAGGATGGTTCCTTTTGCCTCTCTGACTCACTACTTCCCATCTATCGCTGGTGACAATCCTTTGCGGTAGCGATGTTGGGAAGGGTGGTTGCGGAGAGAATCTCCTGATATCATGTCTCAAAGAAATGATTTCCTGCCTTGCCTCAGCCAGTTGTGTTTTAGAAAATAATGAAAGGTGATCATGCCACAGTCTAGGCAGCTTATTACCTCCATGGCAAGGTGTTTCTGCCTTGGGTTAGGAGTGGAAGAAAAGTTTAGTAGTATTAAATACATATATATTTTTGGGTGTGTCTTCCTGGTGCTGCTATACAGTAGGTCCTTCCCCCTTCCTTTCCCTAGGCAGGAAACAAGAGATAGGGTTCTGGCCTATAGAAAGTGATGAGCACAGGGTCAGTGGGAATGGGGTAGGGTGGGTGGGAGCTTCCACTGCTGAGAAAAAGAGAGCAAGGAAACAAGCACAAAATAAAACAATCAGCCACAGTCTTTTACACTTGCAGTGATTACTATCAAGGTAGGCTATTTAAACTTGTTGTCCTCGATATGGCTGCCTGTTAAAAATGAAACACTCTTTGTAGCCTCCCCTGCCAGGCAGAGTCTCTTACCTTACACAAACAAGCAGCAATATGTTTTAGTGCCATCCACCGAGCCTCTAAAACCTGTGGGATAGGTAATAGGAATTATTTATTTATTTTTTAGTTGTTTAACCAGGAGTAGCACACTAAGCTGAAAGCTTTTTTACATGAGCGACCTGGGAGCACAGGGAAGTTAAATGACTTACTCAGGGTCACACAGTATGCAAGTGGAAGCTGTGGGATTCAAACCCAGGTCTGGTCTGCTGGATGTCACCAGATTTGCAGCTCAGAGCCTTAAACCACTGCGCTATACTGCCTCTAATTACCACCTTAGTTTATCATTACAAATAAAAGAATGAAGCACCCCCTTAGCCAGGTTTCCTTACCGGAGTCAAGGAGATGTCTTAAGACAGAACCAAATCAGTGGGAGTTCCCAAAGTAGGAGCAGAGGTGAGTCCCTATCAGAACTCCATCCTCAGCTTCTGTAGACAATGAGGGAGGGATGGAGGGAGACAGGGAGGAGGAGAACTGTCTATCCACAAAGCTCTGGTCCCTCTTAAGCCTGGAAGTCTGCCGCACCATAACTCAAGGTACCCAGTATTTAAGGACCAAAGTCCTTTGTTTGTATTTGGCACCTTTTGCACAGCTCACCTATTGGTTTAAGATGTCTGACATCACTGTCTAAGTGATCCCCTTTTCAGAGTCAGTGATTACCCCTACTTGTGCTTCATCTACTGAGGAAACGAGAGAGCAAGGAAAGAAACACAAAATAAAACAATCAGCCACAATGTTTTACAGTCACAGTGATTTCTATCAAGTTAGGTTATTTAAACCTGTTGTTCTCAATTTGGCTGCCTGTTAAAAATGAAATACTCTCTGTAGCCTTCCCTGCCACATACAGTATCTTATCTTACACGCACAAGTGGCAATATGTTTTACTGCCGTCCATAGAGCCTCTGAAACCTGTGGGATAGATATTAGGAACTACAGCCTTAGTTTAACATTAATAATAAAAGAATGATGCACCCTCTTAGCCATGTCTCCTTATTTATAGGACAGGGTGCATCCTATAAATATGACATTGTGTGTCATCCAGTCCTATAAATAAGGCACACGCTCCCTGCATGGAAATACAGTGGCTGGCCAGGGATATGTGTGGAGGGCTGTGAAAGTTGCCATAACACTTCTACAGCACCAAGGATGCTTTAAAGGGGATGGGGAGTTGGTTGGGTGTTCAGTGCCATGGTGGGGGACCACTAGATGTTACAGAGTATTACATTAACACAGGTGGTACTGGCAATGGGTTCAGATACCATGACACACCAGGAACTCACTCATGTTTTTCTGTCCATACACCTTACAGTTTACATAGAGCATAAGCATGGAAGTAGATGGCATTTCTGGTGTGGGTCTGAGGATCAGTGATTGGAGAGGACCATTGGACAACAGGGACATCTAATTCTCATAGTGGGATGAGGGGGTTGGACACTGGGTACTTGAGTGGGGCTATCTTTGTGTAGCTGCCCGGCAATCATTGGGGGGCCACTAGGCACCAGAGATCAGGGATATACTTGACAGGCTCTGCATTGGAGGGTGGGGTGACCACTAGGCACCAGAGACATCCAATCATGTATGGGACTAGGGAAGGGGGATGCCACGCTAACTTCCCTCTGTTAACCATGCAAATGAGCTAATAACAGGCATGCAAATCACCCTTTAGAACCTTGCATGCCCAATGGGCTCATTTGCATGGATCCCTTTGAATATTACAGTCATCACTCCAGTGCTATCCACTCATGAGGCGAACTTTCAGATCCAATTCTGGGGAGCACTACTTGACTTATTGCTGCACTGACATGGCCCTATATTCAGTTGGAAAGTGCCAGTGTGCTATCCAACTGAATATACCATCCTTGGACCCTTGGCCAATTGCAATGTGCAGCACAAATCTTTGCTCTGTGCTTTGTGCTTTTGTAAATATTGGGCCCAATATCTATTCATTTCATTTACTGCCATCTTCATGGGTTCTTTTCTGGTCAGTTTCCATATTCACCTAACAAGCAGCTACCCTTATCATGTTTTTTTCTAATGGCATCTGAAATATCCCTTTGAGTAAGAATTTGTTTAGCCGATAGTGTACTTGCAAATGTTTTATTAACCTGACCATAACCAAACCATCCTTTTATTCTTTCAATCTCCTGACATTTAATTTTCAAAACATGCTAAAAATAAAAACTATTTTACTAAAAGAAGAGACTCTTGATTCATTTCCTTGTTCCTTTAAGCCAAGACAGATAATACAGGGCTGTTCTGTTCCTTAGGTTGTGAAGTGAAGTTTTTATTGCCATCCAAAGGGGAGTAAATTGAAAAATTCAACCATACTTGCCAAATTCTGTCCTAATTTTGGCAATTTATTTTGACTGGCCCAGAAATTATACAGACACAATCAATAACCACTGTATAATACTATTCCATTTCTAAGTGTTTTCCAATCTATCAATTCTAAAGGCCTCCATATGGTTACATGACATAAGATCAATTTCAAACTCAGCCTGTAATAAGTAAGTCATTAACTCAATTAAAATCTCCTGAGTTTATGTATGTATGTATGTATGTATGTATGAATTTAAAAGTTTAACCAGGAAGGACATACAGAGTTGAGAACAGCTCATTTCTAGATGTGTCCTGGAGAAAGAGCAGAAGGAAATAGCTAAACAATAAACTGAAAAAATAAGAAGTCAGTTACAGTAATACAGTAATGCATGAAGCATAAATACAAATAATAAGAGGCAAATTAATAAATGAATGCAACTAGACAATAAAACACGTGTGTGTGTGTGTGTGTGTGTATATACACACACACACCACACACACACACACACACACACAGTTAGGGTTGAGGAGCCATTTACATGTTAAACCCAAAATTTTGCTCCTTAATAACTTGCAACCATTCAACAGATTTGCCTGAAATTTGGAATACATGATCAAGACCCATACTCCTTGGGATCTGCCAAGTTTCATACTGGTCACGTATATGGCTGCAGAGTTATTAAGCATGATCTGCGCACACATTTATGCTTTTCTGGAATTTTACTGTCGTCTCTACAGGTCGCTCAGTTTGCACAACTGGTCCATAATCTTCAGGGAACATGCGGCCAGGGACCCTGATGTGCCTTTTGAAGATTTTGTGAAAAAATATTAAACGGTTCAAAAGTTATTCAAAAAACAAGTTCCCATTATAAGTCAGTGGGAAAAGTTAACAAAAAGTTTGACAGTGTTGCAAATGCAGTTTTTACTTTTGCAAATGGCCCTTTTACTGTCACAAATCCACTATTTTGTTTTCAGTTAGTGATCAGAAAAATGTTTGGCATTTAAAATTGGGACCCTCTAGCAACCTAATTCTTTTTGTATTCACCTAGTCGGATCCTGAGGATGATAGCCATGTCTTTATTTTGGGGTAAAACACCCCAGAAATGTGTTTTTCAAATTTCTGGAAAAAGTACTTTCGCAATGTACTGTTGCACTTGCAACACTGTTGAAAGAATTTGCGAAAGTTTTTGCAAACTTCGACAGTACTTTTCCAGGCTGTAGGAAAATGACAGCAATTCTTTGGCACCCTGCTGCAAAAGAATGGTTTGGTGTTTTGGCCTGAAATTTGGATGGAACGCAGCTGACATCTCACAGATGTGGCTTTCAGGGCTTTGTTGAAAAAATATTACATGGCGGCAAAGTTACAACACTCCAAATTTGACACTTTTTCCAATAGGATAACATTATGGCGTCTGACGCATTACAGGAATCCTTTGGCGCCCTGCTGCAAAATAACAGTTTGGTCTTTTGGGCAGAAATTTGGAGGAAACACAGCCAACGTCCCACAGATGTGCCTTTTTGAGGTTTGGTGAAAAAATATTACAGGGAGCCAAAGTTATGGCACTCCGAACATCTCTTTTTTCCCATAGGATAACATTACTGCGTTTGCCGCACCTTTCAGGGCTCGTATCTTGGAAACGGTGCGAGATACTGACTTTTTGTCAGAAAAGTGCTTAGCCCTCTAATGGAGGCTAACTACAAAACTAGCCAGGAAAGTCATAAATCACATGATTTTTAAATTTTTTTCTACCTCGTACAGTTCCTGAGATATGAGCAATTTAGTATTCCAACTCCTCATTTTCTGCTCCGAGAACCATTATTATGCATACATTCTTTTTACTCACTGTCTTTCTTTATGCAGCTTTTGGGGAAAACCAGCCTGTGTGCTTTCATTACTGTTACCGTTACCGTTTTTGCTTGCAGTTCCATTCCCGTTTCACTTACCGTTCACGTCTTCGCCACCATGTGCATTACCCTTCGCGTTTTCATTTGCTCTTGCTTTTGTGTTGTTTTTAACATTTCTGTCTACACTACTGTTTCTCTTTCTGTTTCGCTTTGCGTCACCATGCGCATTACTATTTGCATTTACGGGCACTATGTTACGATGTGACACAACATCATGTGGCGGGAGGGGCCCCGTGCTCCCACACCTGCATTACATTCACTATTTCTCGTTATCATTCTCAAAAAGAAGGGAAATTAGAGACAAAAAACTCCATTTAATGCATCAGTTAGGGTTGTTCCACACCGACAAAAGTGAGGAAATTCGGTGTTAGGGTTGAAAGCCCCCCTTGGCCCCCGCCCACCAAGCAGCACGGGTGCACATTAGGGTTATCGGTCCTAACCCCATTCTCTAACACCTCTGCTTCTTTACACATGTGATGAGTTGAGAAGTTATGGCCGACAACCATAATGCACCCGATGCCCCGGTTAGAGTTAATGAGTAAGAGAGGCCAAAGAAACTTCTCACTGAATTCCTCACTTTTGTCGATGGAACAACCTAACTGATGCATTAAACAGAGTTTTTTTGCCATATATATATATATATATATATATAGTAGCTATAAATGTGTAGACCACTTTTACAATAAACATAAATGAATCACTACTTTGGGAATGTTTATTTTGAAAAACTATTTGCTGGCTAGTCTGCTATTTTTCCATTTTTAATACAAAGCTATCAACAGACATAGGAGACTTGTATTATATTCAAACCTTCAGCTTTCCTCCCACTTCTTTCTGCTCCTTGAAGTTCTTAAAAAAAAAACTTCCAACTTCTCTCATTAGTTCATTTTTTCCACTTCCATCTAGTTTCCACAAGCTAATCTCCAGTTCTAAATTGCACTATTTCAAGGCCAACCTTTAGAAAAACATTGATGCCCCACCCAACTAAATTCTGAAAGTTTATCCTCTCCCCTTTTGAACCACCTGCCCCATCTGTTCCAACAATCCTCCTGGTAAATGGCACATCTGTGTCTGATCCTTATATACCTTTGTTGCTGATCACTTCAATGAGTTCTTCACAAACTGTGCCCTCCTTTCTTCTCCCTCTCCTGATTCCTCTCCTTTCACTTCTGCTCCCCTGCATCATCACTCACCAGATTTCCACTGCTCTCTGTCACTATTCAGAAAATCCTGCTTGCCCTTTCCTCACTCAACCCATCAACGTCCAGCCCTGATGGTCTATACCTAAAACTCCTCCACCTCTCAGCTCCTGACATTGCAGCTCCCCTTAGTCACCTCTCTCAGTGCTGTTCCCCAATCCTAGATATTGCTAATGTTATTCCACTTAACAAAGGGGTGACCCCTCCTCCCCTGGCAAATTCCACCCAGTCGCCATCCTCCCCTCCATCTCTATGCTACATGAGAAACTGGTCTACAGTACTCTACACTCATCAACTTCTTTTCCTCCTCCAGCTTCCTCGTACTCTTCCAGTCTGGATTCCAGAAGCACCATTCCACCGTCTCCTCACTCTTGCATGTCACTGATTCCAAATTATGGCCACTACAATCATCTATCTTACAAAGCCTTAGATGGGATGTCCCATCCACTCCTCCTGGACAAGTAAGTTTTGTTGGCCTCTCATCTCCCACAATTGCTTGGTTCCATTCCAACCTAACTAGCAGACATCAGTCAGTATAAGTTGGAGGCACTATGTCTCCTCCCCTTCCTATCAAAGCTGGGATCCCATGGGTCACCATCCTGAGTCCCATCATTTTCTCCTTCTTCCTGAGTGACCTTCTGTGTGCTTGTGCCAACTCACATATCCACATGTATCCAGATGACACAGCCATCTTCACCTCCCATCCCTCCACTGCAGCTGTGGAAGACCTACTCCAGCAAGACCTCAACAGTGTTTTGCACTGGTTCCAATCCAACCAACTCAGAGATAACACTAAAAAATGTGTATCAATTATTAGAGATGCATGAAGTTGCAAAAATTCACTCCGCATAAAATTTTGCACATTTTAACTGATACGCAAAGTTTTACACAGTTCAAAGCTGCACCTTGTGTTCTATTTGCAATTTCATGACAGTTCAAATTAAAAACTTGGACACATGTTAGTTAATTCAATGATCAAAGTACAGTATCTTAGATCGACGAAACTGGAACTTCGCAATCAAAGTTTTGTATAATATTCGAAGTTTGCAATGTACCATGCGATAGGAGGTCACATGTTGCTGAACAGCCACTGAGAAGCTAGTTTGGTCATTCTCTGAGTGCAGCGTGTTGGAGAGAGACTGAGACAGAAGAGCCTGTGCTTGTTGTAGCAGCCTGGAGTCAAAATCTAAATATAGCATAATAAAAAAAATCATATTGGTGGTCACATTTCTTCAAAAACTCTTTGTGAGTGCCCTGTGCACACACACTACTTTTTATGTTGATCTTCTCCTGTATTCTTTACTAAAAGTATTTAGTTTTGTTTTAACAGAGAATTAGTTGTTTGGCAGCTTGTGTGGGGGAGGGTAGCAGCAATTTAGAAGGCACACTTGTGTTCAGTAAAAAAATCACTGGCCCAATGCCCTGTATTTTCTCAAGAAAAACATTACTTTTCTAACTGTGCTTTAACCAGAGTGATTGCTGTTTGTGTCCCTGTCAGCACACATGTATTAGGAATAAAAATCACTGTCCTTCTGACTGGGATTTAACCAGAGTGATTGTTGTGTCCCTGTGTGCACACCTGTGCTAGGAAAGAAATCATTGTCCTCCTCACTGCAATTTAACCAGGGTGATTGTTCTGTTTCTGCCAGCACACCTTTATTTAGAAACAAATCACTGTCTTCCTGACTGCGATTTAACCAGTGGGATTGTTATGCCCCTGCATACACAACTGTGCTAGCAAAATAATCACTAACGTCATGACTGAGATTTAACCAGACAAGCGTGACTGTTGTTTCCCTGCATGCACACCTGTGTAAGGAAACAAAACACTGTCCTCCTGACTGAGATTTAACCAGGGTGATTGTTGTGTCACTGCCAGTATACCTTATTTAGAAACAAAATCACTGTCCTCCAGACTGCAATTTAACCAGAGGGATTGTAATGTCCCTGCATGAACATCTGTGCTAAAAAAAAAAAATACTGTCTTCTTGACTGGGATTTAACCAGATAAGAGTGATGGTTGTGTCCCTGTGTGCACACCTGTTCTAGGGAAAAAAAAAACACTGTCATCCTGACTGTGATTTAACCAGACCAGAGTGACTGCTGTGTTTCTGCATGCACACCTGTGCTAGCAAACAAATCACTGTCTTACTGACTGTGATTAAACCAGAGTGACTGATGTGTCCCACTGGCATACCTTTATTCAGAAAAAAAAATCACTGTCCTCCTGACTGCAATTTAACCAGAGTGATTGTTCTGCCCCTGCATACATACCTGTGCTAGGCAAAAAATCACTGTCCTCCTGGCTGAAATTTAACCAGGCCAGAGTGACTGCCATGTCCCTGTGTGCATATCTGTGCTAGGAAAAAAAAATCACTGTCCTTCTGACTGCTATTTAACCAGAGTGATTGTTGTATCCCTGCTGGCGCACCTTCCATTAGAAAAAAAATCACTGTCCTCCTGACTGTGATTTAACCAGAGTGATTGTTGTATCCTTGCTGGCACACCTTTATTTAGAAAAAAATCACTGCCCCCCAACTGTGATTTAACCAGACCAGAGTGACCATTGTGTCCCTGTGAGCACACCTGTGCTAGCAAAAAAAAAATCACTATCCTCTGATTGTGATTTAACCAAGTGATTGTTGTGTCCCTGCTGGCACACCTTTATTTAGAAAACAAAATCACTGTCCTCCTGACTGCAATTTAACCAGGGTGATCATTGTGCCACTGCATGCACACCTGTGTTAGGGAAAAAAATCACTGTCCTCCTGTGTGTGATTTAACTGGACCAGAGTGACTGTCAAGTCCCTGTGTGTGCATCTGTGCTAGTAAAAAAATCACTGTCCTTCTGTCTGAGATTTAACTAGAGTGATTGTTGTATCCCATCCAGTGCACATTTATTTAGAAAACAAATCACTATCCTCCTGACTGCAATTTAACCAGAGTGATTGTTGTGTCCCTGTGTGCACACCTGAGCTAGGAAAACAATTACTGTAATCATGACAGTGATTTAACCAGATCAGAGTGAATATTGTGTCCCTGCATGCATACCTGTGCAATGAAAAAGACTACTGCCATTCTGACTGCAATTTAACCTGACCAGAGTGACTGTTGTGTCCCTGTGTGCACATCTGTGCTAGGAAAAAATTCACTGTCCTCTTGACTGTGATTTAATCAGAATGATTGTCATGTCCCTGCCCGCACACCTTTAATTAGAAAAAAAATCACTGCCCTCCTATCTGCAATTTAACCAGAGTGATAGTTGTGTCCCTGCGTGTACTTAAGAATAACTGGGAAGAAAAGGGCAACTAAAGGAAAGACCATGGAGCAGCCACAAAGAACATTGTTCAATTTGTAGTCCCTAATAGTGGTGCAGGAACCAAAACATGTTAGTGAGAGCAGAGTGACAGCAGTCAGATGACTCTGTGGCAGGTAATAGCAGTAGTACCAATGTATTTTGTCCTGGTGGTGGCTTTTCTACCTTTATGTTTTTGTCTGCCAGATCTGTGGCAGACATGTTAATGGATGTGTCAATGTCAAGTGACACAGTGACAGGAAGCAGCAGCAACAACACCAAACTAACAACTGTGGGCATTGAGGTGGTTGGTTTTGAAGTGCATTTATAAAGTGGTGCTGTTGGTGATGGTGGGTCAGAGGAGGAGACTGATAATGTATGTCCAATGAGTGAGGGTGAGGTGGTACATGTGGAGCAACATGAAGATGCCAGTCATGAAGAGGAGGTACCTGTGTCTGCCACAGAGCCTGTTGCTATGGAGGTGGGCAGATCTGCAGAGGATGATGAGAATGCCAGCTTTTTTTGCAGACTATGATGTGGATGATGTATCAGACACATATCACTCATGGGAGCCTGAAAACAAAAGGACAAAACAGGTTGTGACAGAATGTGTCTTTCCTGTTGCCTTAACTGCTAGAACCACCAAGGAAAAGGACCACCCTAGCACTGTTTCTCCCATTTTTCCAGTCACCCCACAACATAAGAAAGAGCAAATATTCTCCTTTGCTATCCCAGTCATCTTGGCATCAAGTAAATACAAGGCCCCATAAATCCCTAGTGTGGTATTTTTATGTACTGGACCCGTCTGATGTGACAGTGGCAGTTTGCCAACTGTGTCAATCCTCAGTAAGTAGGGGTAAGAAGGATAGTCACCTTGGCATAGGTGGGCAACATACACACCTTAAAAACAGGCACCCAATTAGGTGACATGAACACCAGAAGGCAGCCAGCACCAATGGTTCTGGTCCTTCCAAATCAGCAGGCAATGTAAGCAAAATGCACACAGTACTACATGAGGTAGATGGAAGTGCAGGTGAGGAGGATATCTTTGTGGTACTGGACATGGAGGATTCTGGAAGTGGACCAAGTAGTGATCCTAGCAGCTGCACTACCATACCAAGTCAAAGTGTCATCGCTACCCCAGTAATGAAAAACATAAGAGATGCTGATGTCTGTCTTGCAGCATCTGTGAGTAACATTGGCAATCCCCAGTCAAGAAGCACCCCATTAAATGCGCAATGATGAGGCAAGCTGTTTGGCACACCACAAGGTGCATCACTGGCAGCAATATAAAGAAAAGTTCAGCAGATGCTGAATTCCATTTTGGATCAGCAAACTAAATTCCCACCTAATCATGGTAAAGAGAGGGAGTTGAATGCAGCAGTTGCAGAAATGCTTGCTCTGGATTTGTTGCCATACTCCTTTGTCAAGAATGTGGGATTTAGGTGGTTCATGGCCTGTGCCTTGCCTAAATGGCAGGTGCCATTATGTACATATTTTTTAAAGCGTGCCATCACGGAACTGTACAGCAATGTATGTGACATAGTACATCATGCCCTGCAGCATTCCTCAGTACAGTACATACATCTGAGCATGGACTTGTGGACCAGTGGGAAAACAGCTGGTAGCTCTTAGCTGTGTATTACAGCATACTGGGCACAGGTACCTGGGGTAGCGGCTGATTGGGGGAGAGGCATGAATTGCACTAGGATAAATTGTGGTGGTAGCAATATGTCTGGTGTTAGGCAGCATGTGACACTAATCATGAAGAGTATCCCCTGTTCACACACTGGAGAAAAGACACTGGAAGTGGTACCACCAGAGACTGATGATGTGTGGCTCCACTCTCATGCACTGAAAGCTGGATTCATCATCACTGATAATGGATCAAATGTGTGGAAATGCATCACTGATGGGGGATTTGATAGGGTGCCATGCTTTGAACACTGCCTTAACCTTGTTGTGCAGAATTTCATCAACCATCTGGATATAAAATAAATTTTGATTCTGGCCTGATGCATCCGTGCCCACTTTGCACGTTCAGCAAAAGCACGTGACCACCTACGTGTTCTGCGGGTAAAGAACAAGCTGCCTCAGCATTGGTTAAAATTTGATGTTGTCACCTGGTGGAACTCCACCTTGTGCATGGTTAAGTGTCTATACCAGCAGTACAAAGCAATTTCTGAGTATCAGATACTTCATGCGAGTTATGACAGCAGTGTGGCATCCATGTGTCTCACAACAGAGCAGTGGCATTTAATGGATAGGCTCATCTCGATTCTAAGGCCCTTAGAGCATGCAACACAGGCAATGAGTAGGGACATTTCTTGCATCAGTGAGTCCATCCTTCTGCTATGGGTGCTGAGGCAGACACTGCTGAACATGCAGCAACAGCTGGAGGCAGGTGGTGACAGAGCAATTTGCTCATTGATGCAACACACGCTGTCCACATTAGACTCCAACACCCACATAAAGTATATTCTGCAGTCTGAGGAGTTTGGGATTGCCACAGTGCTTGACCCACATTATAAACGTGGGATGGCAGCCATATTACAAGGTGGGCATCAGGAGTTTCAGAGACTGACAGAATTACTCACTCAGAGGGTAAGTGGTGCATAGTCGTTACTAGGGGCACAGGGGTCAAAGCCACATGAGGGTAATGCACAGTGAGCTGGTGTTCCTGCCACCTACTCCTCATCATCCCAAGGGTGTCAAGCTGCACAAAAAACATGCAAGTTAAAGGAACCTATGCTGAATCCCATTTGGGCCACCCTCAGTCAGGTGGGAGTCAGAGAAATAGAAGAAACTGAAGAGGAGAAGGATGATCACGCTGTATATATTTGAGTGGCAAATCGCATGGTAGCTGCGTATTTTGCAGATACAAAGAGCCTCACCACTGGAGATGAGCCACTGCTATACTGCAGCACTGAGGTCAATGACTGGCCAGCACTGATAGTGGTTGCCCAGAAATATCTGAGCTGCACATCCTCCAGTGTCAGCTTTGAGCAGGTATTCAGTTCAGCTGGTGCCATTGTGCATGACAGGCACACCAATCTCTCTCCCCAAAATGCTGGCATTCTGACATCAAAATGAATGAGGCTCACATTCCATTAATAAGACTAATGTCCCTTGTCACACCACCGCTTGACAGTGATGATGAGGAGGAAAGTGCTTTTGGCAGACTAGGATGTACCTCACCATTGTCTCACATCACTGAAGTGGATGAAGCAGACATGGAGAGGGAGTTCTCCTATGGTGACATTTCTAGTCTTGAAGACTATGAAGGATGCTTTATAGATAATGTGGAAGAAAAAAAAACTCTCTAATTTATTTTCTCCTTCTCCCTCCCCACCCATCCCAAACCAGGTAATCCTGGATGTCAAATTAATAATGATTATAATGTTCACATTCACTGCTGAGATATAAATCCACAACTATTAATTAGTGATGTTTTTTAATTGCGTCAAATGGAACACCAGTAAAAAATGCACTATGCTACTTACCATGAACACCTGCTCCAGCCAGCAAGACACACCGCAGCTGTGCAGCAGTGACCTCAACATCTTAACCTTTTCCTCCTACTCCTATTATCTCATGTGTGTAGTCACCTTGGATATTCCAACACAGGCAGAAACAGCATGGCACAGCACTTCCACCTCCACAGTGGTATCTACTAGCCAATGTAGCAATTCATCAGGATAATGAATGTACAATACATGCAAGGCACAGGCGGCACGCGGCAGTCACCCAAATGTGATAAAGAGAACCACCTCCTCTACCTACTCTGTACTCCCTGTGCTGCTTCAGCCATGTCCTCCTCCTCACAGCATGTATGAAACAGCATCAGCTACCACTTCCACCACTATAGTGATGATTCATTGCCACCAATATGATAAACAGAACCACCTCTTGTACCTCTTCAAAACTCCTCTTGCCAGATTCATTTTGGTCCTCCTCATCAGAATTATCATACAGCATGCCACAACATTACAACTGTTAGTCCAAGAAAGTGATGGTCTTACAGTCTATATCAAGTAATAGACTGAAGCCGGCAAGGCCTCATCATGTGGAACCACATTGAAGCAAGGACTTTCTTCATCAGATGTTTTTTATTTTATTTTATTTTATTTGGTTTTTGTTGACCGGGTAAGTGCACTAGACAAATCCTGCCTATTTTCAGGCATGACCCGGGGGAAGGGATACAGATGAATGCCAACTGACATTGAACCAGATTAAGCTGTTGGTGGTATTTTTTTAGTGAATGAGGGAAATTTGGCTAGGACACAGGGGAAATTCCCCTACTCTTTTCGATAAGTGCCATGGGATCTTTAACATCCACCTGAACTACCACCAATCCAAGCAGATGGGACCTCGGTTTAACATCTAATCCGAAAGGCACATCAGAAGTATAGCACCCCTCTCATGCTGCACTACAATGTCAGTACTGGGATACTAACCCAAGTGCCAGATGTGGGAACTGAACCCATAGCCCTCTGATCTCCCAGCCTCAGAGGCGAGTGTGCTACCTACTGAGCCACTGACACTTACACACTTACATGTGATGGTAAGACACCTGCACTGTTTTTTCCAAAATTGCAGCCTGTCTGTTAGCCTACTGGAGGCAGAAAATCAGTCCATGAGACTCAGTGCAGGATTAAAATGTTTTCATGTCATTTCTTCTTCATGCAGGTTTCACTGGTTCCAATACACACTGACACCAAAAATACACCATTGCACAGCCCACAGTAGTACTCTGACAGTATCATTATGATTGCAGTGCAATTTTTGGAGAAAGGGGCAGAACTGTGCTGACACAAGCAAAGGGAGGAGGAGCAGCACTATTTAAATGTGCGCACCTCTCACTAGTGCGAGCGTGCTAGCGTGAGCGTGAGTGGCACGAGTGCCACTCAGTAATGAAATTAGAAAGTTTATCTTGGCAGAGCACCGAAGTAAGGCAATTTATAGGTGAGAAAATAATAGATTTGCTTGATGATTCTGTGCTTTGTGGAAGACAAAAAGATTTATTGAAATAATCTATAGGTAGGTGTAGTATATAATCGAGTGAGTATATAATAAAACTCTGATGTGTAACTTAGTTAATAATATATATAGGGATATTTGTTAATAGTTAAGCAGTAGCTTTGCCCATAATAAAGGACAATACTTTATAAGATTTGTAATAGTTTTTCTTTCTTCAGTATAAACATCTTGTGTACCCATAATACCTTTTGCATTAGATTGGATTGTTTATATCATAGAGATGATGAATATAACTAAAGTTTGGTTGTTCCTGGTATTGTTGCACCTTCTAACCATTCAAGGCCCCTACACTTAACTTTGTGGGGGTGATTTAGTAGAAAAGGTTGTAGTAATAGCAGGTGAAAGGGGAACAATGGCAGGTTACAATGAGACTAAGATCTCCTGGCAGGGATTGATCTCTGCAGGTATGATTCATATTAAACTGGAAACTGTTATGGGGAAATGGTGTTTAATTAGGAGGGGACTCTCTCTTAGGAGGTTTTTGGAGAGTAGAATGTTACAAAACAAACATTACATTCATAAACATGGTAAGGAATGTAAATATAGAAAATTGTTTGCCTCCTTAATACTATTACTTAGTGTGGATGTCCAATTAAACCCAGGTCCAACTATTTGTAATTCTCAATCAAATGAAGATATGACAGCTAATCTCTAGAAACAACAAGGGCTAAAAGTAGTCCATATCAATATATGTAGTTTATTATCAAAAATAGACATTTTAAAGGTCTGGATTAATGAATATAAACCAAATATTGTGGTAATTACAGAAACCTGGTTAAATAACAGGGTTCAGGATGACAAAATATGTATTCAGGGCTTTAATAACTGGCGTTATGACAGGTCAAAAAGGGGATGAAGTGTTCTTATTTACTCACATAGTGATTTGAATATTAAACAATTGGCTATAGAAACAATCTGGATTGGGGCAGAAGGAATATTGGTGGAAATTAATTGGTACATAGTAGACCTCTTCTTCTATTAGGTTTGTACTGCCCACCAAAATCTGATTATAAAGTATTTGAACAGGTGGAAGATATATTGGGATGCTATGTTGGTTCACATGAACTTAGGCTGATTGGAGACTTTAATATAAATTGGAGGAAAGTAGATCAGTGTCCTGAGTTGACTGGGTTGATAGTAACTTTTGGATTGACCCAGTTAATACAGGATATAACAAGAGTGAGTAAGAAACATCCAGAGGCCTCAACAATATTAGATTTGATATTTGTTACTCAGCCAGAACAATATTTAAATTCTGGGACTTTGCCAGACGCTCTATCAGATCATTAATTGATTTATTGTATTAGGAATGTAGAAAAACAAATTGTTCCAGGGAGGGTAATAGAATATAGGGTTTATAAAACATCTGATTATGTGGAGTTTATGGTGGAATTGAAGAATATAAATTTGGGAAGGGTTAAATTAATTCCTGAGGTAGATGAAGTTTGGGACTTCATATACACAGAATTTATAGCATTGTGTGACAAGTGGGTCCCTCAAATAGTTAAGAGAACAAAAATAAATAATGCCCCATGGTATAATTCTAAATTAAGTAAAATAAAAAAACAGAGGGATAACCTATGGAAAATTGCAAAGCAGACTAAAGGTGCTGAGAATTGAGTGAGTTATAAATATTTTAGGAATATATATACCAAAGAATTGAGACAAACTATGAATACGAACAAGGTTGGATATGTTAAAAAAAAAAAGAAAGAGATGTTTGGGGGTTACTTGGTTGAATAATGAAAGTCTGCGTATAACAGTAGTAGGAGAGAGGCTCTTTACAGCAGAAGGACAAGATGCATGCTAGTAGATTTTAAAGAAAAAATGTTGTTTTGTGGTCAATTACGATAGTATGGCATGATATGGGACAGAACTGAAGCGCTAAGAGCGGTAGCAGGTTGTGAAAAGCTGTGCCTGAAGCTAGCTAAGGAGATTTGGTCCAGAGGATCAGAATGGAGCGAGCAGCGTTCAGTGATGCTTGGCAGGTGTGGGCCTAGTGAGGAAACGGGAGCAGAGCAGGGTCTTGGGGGAGAGTGAGCATTTTTAAACTGAATGGAGCATTTGTAGCGCATGGCTGGAAGTTTGGGGCAGCAAGCAGTGGTGTTTTGCTGGTGTTGGCCTAGCGAGGGATGCGACTGAAGGGCAGGGTCATGGGGAGAGTGAGTGAGTGAAGCTGGGTGGAGCTTTGAGCACATGGCCAAAAGAGGAACACTTTACAGTTCTGTTTGGCCAGTGGAGGCCTAGCATGAAACGCAGCTACAGAGCATGGTCTGGGGGGGAGAGCAGGAGAACAGGCGGAAAAAGGGAGCAAGTGAAAAGCCTATATGGGAGCTGGTACTGTGTATTTGTTGCCTGGAGAAAGGACTAGGATAGGGAAGAGGCCCAAAAGAAAGGGCTGGTGTGGGGCTGATGTAGGCGGCCACGTGGTGCAATGACGCATGTCATGGGGTAGGCCACGATGAGAGCATTTTCCAGGGGGGGTAGGGGGGAGGCTAGTGAGCCATGAGGATAATGAGCATCAAGGCAGATCTTCAGGATAATGAGGATGGGGTTGCTGTATGTATAGTACAATGTTTTGGTGGTTTCTCAGTGATAGCAGGAGCAGTGCAGTAAAGGGTCAACACAGAGAGGCCCCATAAGGGGAGGAGCGGAAGTAAGCTATAGCGACGTGCGGCATGTTGTCAAACACCGTGCAATGGTCGTGAAGACAGGGGGAAGGGAGGAAAAAGGAGCAGGAGGGGAAGGAGAAGGAAAAAAGAGAAGGAAGCAGGGGACTGCACAAGGAGAGGCTGGCTAACAAGGGACAAAGGGGGCAAGAGGCGCACACATGCCAGCTGGGCCATGTGGGAGGGGCAGACACTCCCCCACCCCAAAGAACCTTGTGGCAGCCTCCAGTTGGTCTATTTAAGGGGGAGAGCAAAACTCCTCAGATAAAAGTTTAAGCAGAACCTGGCATCGTGCAGGAAGGAGGCATTTTCTTTAGGGGAGGCAGCAATGGATGGTAGTGGTCCATGAGATGGCATTGGAGAAACAGAGGGATGCAAAGGGGGGCATACGGGTATGAAAACTAAAAAGGGGACATAAAAAAGGAAAAGGGGGGCAAGGGAACACTAAAACAGGCCAAGCAGGGGGTCAGGGGCGACAAGTGGCAGGGAGCAGGCGTTTGGTCGATGGTGGCCCAGTGGAAGGGAAGCCTCCATTTAAAAAATAACAAAAAAAACAAGCAACAACCTCAGGAGCGCAAGAATACCAAGAAAGAAGAGAGGCATGCGGGCATGAAAGGAAACAAGGAGCAGTCACGCTAGTGCATGGCAGAAGGGACAAAAAAAAAGGAAAAGAAAACTATATATAGTAATATAGGTATATAATAAATCTTGTTCTCTTCCTGTAGTTGTCTTCACAGAGAAAAGAGTGAAGGACATGGCACCAAAGAAAAGCAAGCCATCAAAGGAGGACACCTACAGGGCTATAATCGAATTGGCAGAAAAGGCCAACCGAATGTGGGAACTGGTGGAAGGGGAGGAACCAGGAAGACCCGGCGAGAAAAGGAAAGCGGGCCAGTGAAAAGGGGGCAGAGGGAAACGACCAGCCGAAGGGCCACGTAGCCTCACTAGGGTACCACCACTTGCAGTGCAACCCCCCAGGGTGGCTGATCCAGTACCTCTGCAGCCTATAGACTTGGTAACACCAGTACCTCCCCCCGATCAAGGTGGGATCTCCCTTGGTGAACCCAGACCAGATCCCCAGAATGTGGTGTTCCCTCCACAAACCATAGTAGTTCACTCTCCTCCTCAACCCCAGGGAGAAAAAAGGGGGCAATTGGAAGATGCCAAGCAGCATGGCCCGGACAAGTTTGCAGGTAACGCACCCAGCGCAGTGGGGAATAGTATAAAAGAATACATAGGTCAAACTGTGTCGGTGCTGGGAACAGGAGGGTTAGGGCAGATGGAATAAGCTCTGGCGGAGATTAGGACAGAGAAAGAGGCGCCAAAAAGAAATGAAGGGAGAGCTGAAAAAGAAGGAAAAGGTACAAGGGAGATAGGTGTGCCCGGTATGAGGATAGGAGAACACGTTCCATTGGCTACGAAAGAAAAAATATGGAAAGGGGAGTATGTGGATATATTTGCTTTGGTGAACCAGGAATCAGCAGCAAAGTATGAGGAGGCTGAGAACATAGGTACGAGTGAAATGGCAGGGGCAATAGTGCTTTTAGAGAAAAAGGAGGAGGACAAGTTCACAAAAGGAAAGACCTGGGATGGATGGTTCATAGGTTTTGCCACTTTCTCAGCCATTGTCTTGGAGAAAAGGGCGGAGCTGGGCATCCCACTCATCACGTATTCCTTGATAATAAGAGGGCAAAGGCAAAAGGTGGGGTGGGGTGGTTATACTATGATGAATTTTTTCGACAGAGAATGGCAACATTCGGGGATGTGAGATGGGACATGAAGCAGCTAGACTTAAGGACAGACTACTTCACAGATCAGTCCACACCGGAAGGGGAATGGGGGAAGAAAGGGGCGACGCCCCAGAGATGTTGTTGGGCTTACAACAGGGCCTTTTGCTCGTGGCCTCAATGTTGTTTTCAGCACGTTTGCTCAAAATGCGGTGGAGGACACCCAGCAAGCAGATGCAGGACGACATGGACCCAAGGGGCACAGGGACACGGGGGGGCAAGGGTCAGGACAACAGTTCTTTCGAGAAGGACAGGGGTTTAAAGGGCAGACATGGAATGGGGGGCGGGAGGGGCAGAGGGAACATGAGTAGAGGGGGTCAGAATCACTGATCAGAAGAACCTTACACAAGGTGGAAGGGAGGGGCTGGGGAGCAGTAACGGGGGGAGTGACAAGGAGCAGTTTGGGGTAGCTAGAACCCCCGTCAATTTAGAGGCATGGACAGCCTGTTTGGACAGATATCCGAGCAGAAGAGTGTGGGATATGATTATAAAAGGTTTTAGCATGGGGTTTTCACTGCAGTGTGGGGAGCCCAGACAAGCGCGAGAGGCGGGCAACCTGGGATCGGTTAAATGAAAGGAAGAAATGTTGAGACAGAAGATAGAGAAAGAAAAGGCAGCAGGGAGGGTAGAGGGACCATTTGACACCCCCCCTCTGCGACATATGCAGATTTCGCCATTGGGTTTGGTACCCAAGAAACAAGAGGGAGAGTACAGGGTGATTCACCACCTGTCTTATCCAGAAGGGGATTCGGTGAATGATTTCATCGGGGAGGAACACAGTAAAGTAACATATGCGACACTAGAGGATGCAGTCCGGATAATCCTGGCTACTGAGGATGCATGGATGGCAAAGACAGATATTGAATCTGCTTTCAGACTGCTGCCAGTCAGGAGAGAAGACTGGGACCTATTGGGTTTTAAGATTGGGGGGCAGTATTATTTCGACAAATCCATGCCAATGGGATGTTCCATAGCTTGTGCGACATTCAAAGTATTCAGCACGTGCTTGCAATGGATATTTCAGGAAAGGATGGGTTATAGAATGGTCATTCATTATCTAGATGACTTCCTTTTCATTGGAAGGGGAAAAAGAGAGACACAGAGGATGCTGGACAAGTTTCAGGAATTATGCATGGAGATAGGGGTGCCACTGGCGTCGGAGAAAACAGAAGGGCCAAGCAGGGTGATGGAGTTTCTGAGGATTGAGATAGATGCCCCAAAAGAGATATTCAGTCTGCCAGACGACAAAGTGAGGAAACTGAAGGAATTGATTCAAGTACACACCAGCAGGAGAAGGGTACAGCTGAAACAAGTACAATAAGTACTGGGGCACCTGAACCTCACCTGCAGGGCCACTGGACCAGGGAGAATATTCACAAAGAGGTTAGCTAGGGCTACAGCAGGGGTCACCAGACCACATCACTGGGTGGACCTGGCAAAAGGTGTCAGGGAAGATTTTGAAATATGGGAGGAATTCCTTAAGGAATATAACAGCTGGCAAGAGGAGCGGGTGTACAATACAGACCTCGATCTCTACACAGCAGCAGCCGGGAGGTTTGGCATGGGGGGTTACCTGAGGGGCAGGTGGTTTGCAGAACCATGGGCTGATAGCTGGGTAAAGGATGAGAAAATAAGAGATACAACATTGTTGGAGATCATGCCCATATGGGCATGTACCTTGGCCTGGGGGGAGGAATTACGGGATCAGAAAGTGACATTTTGGTGTGACAATAGAGCAGTGGTGGAGGTCCTAAACAACAGGGGAGCCAGGTCAGAGACGGTCATGAAATTATTATGTTTAGTGTTAAGGGCTTTGCAGCTGAACATGTCATTCAGAGCAAAACACATAGAAGGGATACACAATACCTTGGCTGACAGCCTTTCCCATCTGCAGCTGGACCATTTCCAGAGGCTGGCGCCAGCAGTGGAGGAACAAAAAACACCCATACCAACGAACATCTGGGATGTTGGCAAGAAGGAGCAGAACTGTTGTTTCACAGCTCATGAGAGCCTTGGACTCTGAGGGCCTATGATGGGGCCTGGCGGGTGTTTCAAATATTCAGGGCTGAACACCAGATGGAAGTAAGTGGGCCACTCACAGAAGAGCAGTTGGGAATGTTCACCATGGAACAGTGGCAAAAAGGGACCGCCAACACCACAATGGGAGTCTACCTGGCAGGGATTAGTGTTATCTGCAGCCTAAAAGGATGGAAAGACCTGACAAAATCATTGTTCATCAGGAGAATGATGCAAGGATGGGGTAGGTTGAAACAAGGGCCAGAAGATAATAGAAGGCCAATAGGGGAGCAGTGGCTAATAAAACTAAAGGACGTGCTCCCGGCAATATGCAGATCAAAGGCCCAGCTATTTCACACAATTTATGTGGTAATGTTTACAGGGGCCATGAGAGTGAGTGAGGTGGTAGGCCATGTGAAAGAAGACAAGGAAGGGGGGTTAGAATGGGAAGATATAAGCTGGGGGGTGAAAGAGATATGGATCAAGATCAGGAGGTCAAAAACAGATCAAAGAGGACAAGGTTGCATAGTGATGCTGAAGGGGCAGGTAGAGGTTGCAATATGCCCAATGCAGGCTCTGTGGGCTTTCGCTGCAGAGCATGGGACCAGGACGGGAAAATTATTTGTACATGGTGATGGGAAAAGGGTCACCGGCTACCAAGTCTCAGCGTTGCTCAAAAAGGGCATGCAATTCATGGAGGAAGACCTGGCTAATTATTCATCCCATTCCCATTCTAGTGGCCTTGAAGGAAGAGGGTTGCCTGGATATTGTGGCAGTCACAGAAACATGGTACACAGAGAACCATGACTGGGATGTCAACATACCAGGATACACAATCTACAGGAGGGACAGGGAGGGTAAAGGAGGAGGAGTAGCTCTCTATGTAAAGGAAGGGATCAAGGCAACAAAACTATAGAGTAAACAGGGAGCAGATGAGGCACTTTGGGTCACCCTGGAGACAGGAAATGGCACCACAATCCACATGGGGGTTGTATACTGACCTCCATCTCAGGGGAAGGGAATGGACAAGGAAATGATAGAAGGCTTCCTAAGAATGGCAGAAAAAGGGGAGATATTGTTGATGGGGGACCTGAATATGCCAGATGTTAACTGGAGCACCTTTGCTGCAGGCACATCCAAAAGCAGGGTCATTCTTGATGCCCTACAGGGGCATGCCTCAGACAGCTAGTATTGGAACCCACTTGGGAGGAGCAGTCTTAGACCTGGTACTCTCAAATGGGGATGGAGAAAGAATCTCAGATTTAAAGTGGGTAGCCATCTGGGAACAGCGACCACCAAACAGTGTGGTTCACGATAAACACAGCCATACAATCAAGCCATACAAAAGCAAGAGTACTGGACTTTAGGAGGGCTGACTTTGGGAAAATGAGAAAGTGCCTCAGAAAAGCACTAGCAAACAGGCAAGAAGGAGGGTGGAGGAACAATGGAGTGATCAAAACAGCCATCACAGAGGCAACAAGCCTTTGTGTAAAAGCAAATCAATAAAACACAACGAAGGAAAAAACCACTATGGTTCTCAAAGAGGTGGCAGGGGAAGGTTAAGGAGAAAGGACAGCATTCAGGAAATATAAGGAAACACAGAAGGAGCAGGACAGAGAACTTTATCAGTTAAAGCAGAAAGAGGCTGGGAAGGTAGTCAGAATAGCAAAGGTCCAAACCGAGAAAGGATAAGCAATTCTGTTAAGAAGGGGATAAGACCTTTATAGGTACATTAGGAGTGAAGAAAAGACCAAAGGAGGATACTGAAGCTTAATAAAGGGAGGGATGTGGGTAGAGGGTGACAGTGAAAAAGCTTGGATACTGAACGCATATTTCTGCTCAGTATTCACAAAGGAAGAGGAGGGGGAGTTACCTAAACCAAACAAGAGAAACACTCTGAAGACAGGGGTCAATACCAGTCCATTTACAGAAGAAAGGGTTCTGAAAGAACTAATAAAATTGAAGGTGGACAAAGCAATGGGGCCTGATGGGATTCACCCAAGAATTCTAAAAGAACTAAGGGTAGAACTAGTGACACCGCTGACACTCTCTTTAACAAATCATGGGAGGATGGGGTGGTACCCGAGGACTGGAGGAAGGCAGATGTGATTCCTCTTCACAAAAGTGGGAGTAGGACAGAGGCAGGAAACTACAGACCAGTTAGTTTGACCTCAGTGGTAGGGAAAATGATTGAATCACTTCTGAAGGAAAGAATTGTTGAGTACCTAGAGGCCAGTGGGGCACAGGACCCAAGGCAGCATGGATTCAAGATGGGAAGGTCATGTCAGACAAATCTAATAGATTTCTTTGACTGGGTGACAAAGTAGTAGACCAGGGAGGGGCTGTGGACATGGCCTACCTAGATTTTATGAGGCATTTGATACAGTCCCACACAAAAGATTAATTCACAAGATAGCCAGCCTTGGAGTGGGTCCCCAGGTGGAAACCTGGATAAAAAATTGGCTAGACAACAGGACGCAAAGGGTAGTAGTAAATGGAGCACACAGTGAAGAAAGGAGGGTTACTAGTGGGGTACCGCAGGGTTCAGTACTGGGACCGGTCCTTTTTAATGTCTTTATAAGTGACATTGCAGAGGAACTGGAAGGAAAAGTATGTCTCTTTGCAGATGACACAAAGATCTGCAACAGGGTTGATACACAAGATGGAGTGGAAAGGATGAGAAGGGACTTGGCAAGGTTGGAGGAATGGTCAAATGTATGGCAGCTCAGATTCAATGCAAAGAAGTGCAAGGTAATGCACATGGGAAACAAAAACCCAGGGGAAGCATACACAATGGGGGGTGAGATACTGACAACAGTAAAAATAGAAAGGGACCTGGGGGTAATTATATCAGATGACCTAAAGGTGGGCAAGCAATGTGAGAAGGCAGTAAGGAAGGCTTGGGGGATACTGGGATGCATAGGAAGAGGCATAAATAGTAGGAAACAGGAAGTTGTTATCCCTCTGTACAGACAGTTGGTGAGACCCCATCTGGAGTACTGTGTGCAGTTCTGGAGACCCCATCTCCACAAAGACATAGACAGAGTGGAGGCTGTCCAGAGGAGGGCAACCAAAATGGTGAAGGGTCTGACCAGAAGACATACGAAGAAAGACTAAAGGAGCTTAATATGTATACCCTTGAGGAAAGAAGGAGAGAGGGACATGATAGAAACTTCAAGTACCCCAAAGGAATTAACAAAGTCCAAGAGGGTAGCATCTTCCAGAAAAAGAGATGTGCAAGAACAAGGGCGCACAATTTGAAGATAGAAGGGGGGCGGCTCAGAGGTAATGTTAGGAAGTATTTTTTCACTGAGAGGGTTGTGGATGCATGGAACAGCCTCCCTGAGGAGGTCATGGAGTCAAGAACAGTGGGGGACTTCAAGAATGCATGGGACAGGCATAAGGCAGTCCTAGTGGAAGGTAGGAGGAAGTAAGCTGTTGGTTAACTAGGATCTGCAGCTTATCTGTTAGGTAGGAAAATGGGCAGACTAGGTGGGCCAAGTGGTCCTTATCTGGCATCAAATTCTATGTTTCTATGTTTCTATTCCTTGCAGATTGGGGCTGCCTCACAGTGGGCAGCAATGGGAGAAATGGTGAATGACATTTTGAAAAAAGGACGCTGGCAGTCTGCCAGTTCTAAGTGATACATCCGAGCACTGAAGTAAGAGATTGGAAGTAGTGCTCCTGTTTTGTTAACTACAGATCTGGGGGGGGGGGCAAGAAATGGTAAATGGGGGGAGGACACGGAAGGGATACTACAGTGATGACACTAAAAAAGCATGTGTAAAATAATCAATTTTGCTTGAAACCCATAGGTAGAGGGAGGATCACGGAAGTCTGGATCAGCGGCTATTCCTATATTTATTGGGCTGGAAAGAGAGCAGAGAAGAAGGCTGGGGGAAAGCAGCTGTACCAGGATGTGAAACAGTGTAGGCTGGTCTAGCATGGCATATGGGGATGAGATGGGCACAACTGCTTCCCACCTTGACGGGGCTCAAGGGACAGTGGCCAGGTCCAGACCTAATTATTATACATCTAGGCAAGCCATGGGTAGACACATACTTACAGATAAAAAGGGATCTAGGAACAATACGACAGTGGTGGCCTCAGGTATGCCTCGTTTGGTCGGATATGATACCAAGGAGGGTGTGGAGGCAGGAGTACAGCCATTGAGCAGTGGAGAGGGCCAGGAGAAAGATGAATAGAAGGGTAGGGACATTGGTAAGGCAGATGGTAGGACAGGTGATACTGCAGGGGGTAGTGGAATGAGTAGAAGTCTTCTACAGGCCAGATGGGGTGCACCTGTCAGACCTAGCCATAGAAATGTTCAATACAGAAACAATGGGCTTTATAGAAGCATGGAGAAAAACTTGCAAAATTGGGAAATTAAAAAAAAAGGGGTGAAGGAATAAAAAGGATCTTCCCTGAGGTGAGGGAGAATAATACCTAAGTATGGGAAATAGCTGTCAGCGCAAGCTGGAGACTGGCTAGTGGGGAAAAAGGGGGAGGAGGGAGGAAAAAAGTAATAACACAAGAAGAGGAAGAAGATGAAGGAGAAAGCAACTCGGTTTCACTGTAACCTAACGGAAAAGGAGAAGAAGAAGGCACCAGGTTTTCACCTGGGGAGAGAAAAGAGGAAGAAGAAGGGATAATCAGAGATTGATATATGGATGGAAATAAATTAAATTCTGAAAATATGATAATAAGAAATGAGAAATGGAATATGGAATTATGAAGTATGAATAAATTAATTGCCAATCTGAGCACAACAACAAACAATGGTCTCTGTCTTTTTGTGAGGGAAAAGGGAGGAATCCTGAACAATGGAGTTTGCCCTTTAAGGGGCAGACCAGGTTGTTCTGGTGCACCCCTTCCCTCCTTCATAGGATGGTTGTGCTCAGGAGGGAAGGGAGGAAGGAAGGGAAGAGGCTAAGGGCCAGAACAATGGGCAGGTAACAGGAAGGGGAGGGGCGAAGGGAGGTTCATAAGGGACAACATAAGGGGGCCTCAGCCACTTTTTGCTGGAGTTTTGATCCCTCCCCCCACCCTACTAGGCAGAGCAAGAGGGAAAGACAGTCAAGATGGGACTGTATGGTGGGTCTGTCAAAGGTGGATGACAGACTCGTCTGGTCAGACAGTTTGGACTGCCAAAGGTGGATGGCAGAGAATAATATGGTTATGGACTGCCAAAGGTGGATGGCAGGAGAAAAAAGGGGGAAAAAGGGGGGAGGAGGGGAGGGGGAAGAAAAAAGGAATAACACAAGAAGAGGAAGAAGATGAAGGAGAAAGTGGTCTCGGTTTTCACTGTTACCTAATGGAAAAGGAGAAGAAGAAGGTACCCAGGTTTTCACCTGGGGAGAGAAAAGAGGAAGAAGGAGGGATAATCAGAGATTGATATATGGATGGAAATAAATAAAATTCTGAAAATATGATAATAAGAAATGAGAAATGGAATATGGAATTATGAAGTATGAATAAATTAATTGCCAATCTGAGCACAACAACAAACAATGGTCTCTGTCTTATAGTGAGGGAAAAGGGGGGGAATCCTGGACAAACTAGGAATGCCTATTATAAAACTTAGCTTGCTCATACAAGGGTAAAAAATTCTCATCAATTTTGGAAGACCATTAAAAATGTTCAGGGTATGTCAATCCCAGAATTTCCAAAATACTTTGAGGTCAATGGGGTTGAGGTCCCTTTGGGTGCTAAGGTGGTGGATGGGTTTAACCCTTACACTGCCAAGGTTTTTCTGAAAATTGCATATCTCTGCTGCCAGAGGTTTTTTCACTGGGTTTGTACACTTATCGGTTATGACGTTATTACATAATTTTTCTTAATTCCTTGGTAAACTTTTTTTGTCAGGGTAGTAATAAACTAACACAACTATAATTCAAAGTGAAAATATAACTTTTCCAACAAAGACATTTGGAGATATATATGTTTGTTTAGTGAAATTTCGATTGTTTTTGCGAATTTGTATTAGCAAAAAATATTGAAGTTTGTAAAAACGTCAAAATCGGTTGCATCACTGATAAAAATTGTTGTCTAAAATGTAACTCATTTTCACTTTCAGGCTGCAAATTCTTTATATAAACACAAATTTCACATTGGTTTCTCACCTGCAGATTATGAGAGTGACCAGAACGGACCACCTATGGTAGGGCCATGCTGGCCTATGGGGGGTACCTATTGGATTATGGGGTACACGTCACAAAATCCATTAAGAAAAAGTAAGAAGTAGCCTGTTTCACATGATAGGGAAGTGAATGAGTAAATCAAGGGGCAGATTGCACCTATAGCTACCTACCCAGGGTCACATGACCAAAAACAAGATGGCTGACACCATTCAGCCATTTTCTGTGTCAAACTGCTTGTGACTCATTTATTGAGATCACTAGATCATAAAGGTAAATGTCAATGGATTACACCCTTTCTTATGGCAGCAGTGGCTTGGATGAAATTTCTGATCCCTAATTTCACATAATAGACCCACTTGCAGATAGCCAGGGTGCCATACCCAACCACCCCTGGTATGTCCATGCTGGCCAATGGGGTGACCACCTATTACATTATGGGGTGCCTGCCAATAAATTCAAAAAGGAAAAGTAAAAAGTAGCCTGTTTTACATGGCGGGGAAGTGAATGAGTAAATCAAGGCCCAGATTGTACCCATAGCTACATCCCCTGGGTCACATGACCAAAAACAAAATGGCAGCTACCGTTTCATCATTTTCTGTATCAAACTGCTTCTCTTACACATTTATTGTGGTAACTACATTATAAAAGTGGTAAATGTCAATGGATTACACCTTTTCTTACATCTGCCGGGGCTTGGATGAAATTTGTGATCACTAATTTTACTTTATAGACCCACCAGCATATAGTTGGGGTGCCCTACCCAACCCCCCTGGTATACCCATGCTGACCAATGGGGTGTCCACCTATTGCATTATGGTTTATACCAATAAATTGAGAAAGGAAAAGTAAGATGTAGCCTGTTTTACATGATGGGGAAGTGAATGAGTAAATCAAGGCACAGACTGTACCCATAGCTACATCCCCTGGGTCACATGACCAAAAACAAGATGGCTGACACCGTTCAAACATTTTCTGTATCATACTGCTTCTGTTACACGTTTGTAGGGATAACAACATTATAAAAGTAGTAAATGTCAATGGATTACAACTTTTCTTACATCTGCAGGGGTTTGGATGAAATTTCTGATCCCTAATTTCACATTACAGACCCACCTGCAGATAGCTGGGGTGCCATACCCAACCACCCATGGTATGTCCATGCTGGCCAACGGGGTGTCCACCTATTGCATTATGGGGTGCATGCCAATAAATTCAAAAAGTAAAAGTAAAAAGTAGCCTGTTTTACATGACAGGGAAGTGAATTAGTAAATCAAGGCCCAGATTGTACCCATAGCTACATCCCCTGGGTCACATGACCAAAAACAAGATGGCAGCTACCGTTTAATCATTTTCTGTATCAAACTGCTTCTGTTACACATTTATTGTGATAACTACATTATAAAAGTGGTAAATGTCAATGGATTACACCTTTTCTTACATCTGTCGAGGCTTGGATAAATTTTCTGATCCCTGATTTCACATTACAGACCCACCTGCAGATAGCCGGGTTGCCATACCCAACCACCCATGGTATGCCCATGCTAGCCAATGGGGTGTCCACCTATTGTATTATGGGGTGCATGCCAAAAAATTCAAAAAGTAAAAGTAAAAAGTAGCCCGTTTTACATGACAGGGAAGAGAATGAGTAAATTAAGGCCCAGACTGTACCCATAGCTACATCCCCTGTGTCACATGACCAAAAACAAGATGGCGGCTACCATTTGATCATTTTCTGTATCAAACTGCTTCTGTTACACATTTATTGTGATAACTACATTATAAAAGTGGTAAATGTCAATGGATTACACGTTTTCTTACATCTGCAGGGGCTTGGATGAAATTTATGATCACTAATTTCACATTATAGACCCACCACCATATTGCTGGGTTGCCATACCCAACCACCTAAGGAAGGCCATGCTGGCGCATGAGGTGCACACCTATTGCATTATGGGTTACATACAAATAAATTGAGATAGGAAAAGTAAGATGTAGCCTGTTTTACATGACGGGGAAGTGAATGAGTAAATCAAGGCACAGACTGTACCCATAGCTACATCCCCTGGGTCACATGACCAAAAACAAGATGGCTGACACCATTCAAACATTTTCTGTATCAAACTGCTTCTGCTTCACATTTATTGTGATAACTACATTATAAAAGTGGTAAATGTCAATGGATTACACCTTTTCTTACATCTGCAGGGGCTTGGATGACATTTCTAATCCCTAATTTCTCATTACAGACCCAACTGCAGATAGAAGGGGTGCCATATCCAACCACCCATGGTATGCCCATTCATGTCAATGGGGTGTCCACCTATTGCATTATGAGGTACAAGCCAATAAATTCAAAAAGGAAAAGTAAAAAGCAGCTTGTTTTACATGTTAGGGAAGTGAATGAGTAAATGAAGGCCCAGACTGTACCCATATCTACATCCCCTGGGTCACATGACCAAAAATAAGATGGCTACCGTTCAATCATTTTCTGTATCAAACTGCTTCTATTCTAAAACCTGTGGAGAAAAACCCTACCCTTTCTCTATTCTAAAACATGTGGTGAAAAACCCTACCCTTTCCCTTTTCTAAAATCTGTGGACAAAAAGCCTGTCCTTTCCCTATTATATAACACATCATGAAGTCCACTATCATTGACAGGACGGTGTCTAAAGTCCAGTAGGGAAATATCCTGCCGAGTCTTCTCTGAGACATTGACAGTTGCAAGATAGCTGATCAGAAAAGGAGACATAGGAATCTATGGTTGCAGAAGCCTAGTTTCCAGATCTGAAATCAGTTCTGACCTTGCCCCCTGCCACCAAGAGTGAATCAGGGTCTTGAAATCTGAAATAGCCAGGGGTTTGGGAGGTGGATCCTGTTGACACTAGGGGGAGGAGGAGGAGGGGCGTCCAGTGGAGGATAATACCCTTGAAACCCCATGTAGTTGGAGTAAGGGCAAAATCCAGGGTAGAACTGCCCCAAATGACTCCAATCTGGAGTGCAGCACCCTGGGTAGGGATCCCTTGGATACCCAAAAGGGTAATGTGGGACAGTTCAGGGTCGATTATAAGCCCCCCAATGTCAGACCTGGCATCAGAGGAATCCACGTTGGACCTGCCATTGTGTAGATGGGGAGGTCCGGCGTCGAAACAACCACGACAGGGTCACCGACACTTGTTGTAACCGGGCGCAGCCTGACCTGGCACTGGAAGGGTTCTGTTGGTCATGTAGACGTTGGGTGGGTGGTCTCCTCAGGTATTGCTAGAAAAGTCTGTAAATGCGGCCCGATGCCAGGTGGTGCAAGTCTATATGTGATGACCTACTGATGGAACCCTCTTGAAGTAAGATCTGTCTTTTCCTATATCTATCTCCAGCCTTTATGCATGTGAACAGTGCAAAAACCTATCTAGTATTACCTTTTACTATTATGTTTTAGGTCACTGTATTGCCCTTGGAAAATTAACACATTTTTCTTATGTTACCCTATCCTGCTATGCCTTAGTCCCATGTTTTGTGATATTTTTTCCCCATACATTATATAAAATAGTTGGAGGTTGTCAATACACAGCAATGATACACCTTCACCCTAAGGTGCACAGATGAAATACAAGATATACGTCACCCATGAGTTTTATATAATTAATAGAAAATGGACCTAGTTTCTTCAGTATCTCACGGTTACAGTGAGAACAGCAAATCAAGTAAGGTGTTAACGAAAGCGGTGTGTATTTAGGCCACCATACAGTATCTTATATAGTGTACTATACAGTAGGAAAGAAACCAAAATAGTTTACTGTTTTTTATTACCATTAGCATTTACCATTAGTTGTCCACATTTCACCGATGCAACACTTTTTCAAGTGTATGGATCATCATACACAAAGAGCATTCCATCAGACATGGTGATGCCAGAAATATGTGGCAAAAAACCCTCTCCATTCCCTATTCTAAAACCTGCGGAGAAAATCCCTATTCTTTCCTATTCTAAAACCTGTGGAAAAACCTATCCTTTCCTATTCAAAAATGTGGAGAACACCCTATCCTTTCACTGTACTAAAACCTGTGGAGAAAATCCTATCCTTTCCCTTTTTAAAAACCTATGGAGAAAAACCCTATCCTTTCCCTATTCTAAAACCTGTGGAGAAAAACCCTAACATTTCCCTATTCAAAAAAACCTGTGGAGAAAAACCCTATCCTTTCCCTGTTCTAAAACCTGTGTTGAAAAACACTACCATTTCTCTATTCTAAAACCTTGGAAAAACCCTATCCTTTCCCTATTCTAAAACCTGTGGAAAACCCTACCCTTTCCCTATTCAAAACCTGTGGAGAAAAACCCTATCCTTTCCCTATTCTAAAACCTGTGGAGAAAAATCCTATCCTTTCCTCTTCAAAACCTGTGGAGAAAATCCTATCCTTTCCTTTTCAAAAACCTGTGGAGAAAACCTTATTCTTTCCCCTATTCTAAAACCTGTGGAGAAAAACCCTAACATTTCCCTATTCAAAAAACCTGTGGAGAAAAACCCTATCCTTTCCCTGTTCTAAAACCTGTGGAGAAAAACCCTACCCTTTCTCTATTCTAAAACCTGTGTAGAAAAATCCTATCCTTCCCCTTTCAAAAACCTGTGGAGAAAAACCCTATCATTTCCCTATTCTAAAACCTGTGGAGAAAAACCCTACCCTTTCCCTATTCAAAAAACCTGTGGAGAAAAACCCTATCCTTTCCCTGTTCTATAACCTGTGTAGAAAAACCCTACCCTTTCTCTATTCTAAATTCTGTGGAGTAAAATCCTACCCTTTCCCTTTTCTAAAACCTGTGGAGAAAAAGCCTATCCTTTCCCTATTATATAACACATCATGAAGTCCACTCTCCTCGACAGGACGGTGTCTAAAGTCCGGTAGGGAAACTTCCTGCTGAGTCTTCCCCAAGACATGGACAGTTGCAAGATAGCTGATCGGGGAAGGAGACATAGGAAACTGTGGTTGCAGGAGCCTAGTTTCCAGATCTGAAACCAGTTCTGACCTGGGCCCTTGCCACCAAGACTGAATCAGGGTCTTGAAATCGGAAGTAGCCATGGAAGGGGAGGTGGATCCGTTTGAGACTGGGGGGAGAAGGAGGGGTGTCCAGTGGAGGATAATACCCTTGAAACCCCATGTAGTTGGAGAAAGGGTGAAATCCAGGGTAGAACTGCCCTAAATGACTCCAATCTGGAGTGGAGCATCCCAGGTAGGGATCCCTTGGATACCCAAAAGGTATCTGAGGACAGTTCAGGAGTGAAGTATAAGTCCCCCAATGTCAGACCTGGCATCAGAGGAATCCCCGTCCCGGACCGCCATTGTGTAGATGGGTGGGGTCTGGCGTCGAGTTCAACCAAGCAGTAAGTCACCGACGCCATAACCAAGCCCAACCCTAACCTGGCAATGGAAGGGTTCTGTTGGTCACGTGACATTGGGTGGGTGGTCCCCTTCAGGTATTGCTAGAAAAGTCTGCCACGTGCGGCCCGATGCCTGGTGGTGCAAGTCCCATATGTGATGACCTACTGATGGAACCCTCTGAGTAAGATCTGTCTTTTCTATATCTATCTCCAGCATTTATGCATGTGAACAGTGGAAAACCTTGCTAGTATGACCTTATACTATTATGTTTTAAATCACTGTATTGCCCTTGGATAATCATATTTTCTTATGTTACCCTATGCTACTATAGCACCTTAGTCCCATGTTTTGAGATATTTTTCTCCTATACATTATAAAAAATAGTTGGCGGTTGTCAATACACAGCAACGATACACCTTCACCCTAAGGTTCAAAGATGAAATACAAGATATACATCACCCATGAGTTTTATAATTAATAGAAAATGGACCTAGTTTCTTCCAGTATCTCATGGGTTACAGTGGAGAACAGCAAATTAAGTAAGGTGTTAACAAAAGCGGTGTGTATTTAGGCCACCATACAGTATCTTATATAGTGTACTATACAGTATGAAAGAATCCAAAATAGTTTACTATTTTTTATTACCATTAGCATTTACCATCAGTGGTCCACATTTCACCGATGCGAACTTTTCAAGTGTATGGATCATCATACACAAGAGCATTCCATCAGACATGGTAATGCCAGAAAATATGACGAAAAAACTCTCATTTCCCTATTCTAAAACCCTGGAGAAAATCCCTATTCTTTCCATATTCTAAAACCTGGGAGAAAAACCTATGGTTTCCCTGTTCTAAAACCTGTGGAGAAAAATCATATCCTTTCCCTATTCAAAAATCTGTGGAGAAAAATCCTATCCTTTCCCTTTTCAAAAACCTGTGGAGAAAAACCCTATCCTTTTCCTATTCTGAAACCTGTGAAGAAAACCCTAACATTTTCCTATTCAAAAAACCTGTGGAGAAAAACTCTATCCTTTCCCTGTTCTAAAACCTGTGGAAAAATCCTATTCTTTCCCTTTTCAAAAACCTGTGGAGAAATACCTATCATTTCCTATTCTAAAACCTGTGGAAAAAACCCTACCATTTCCCTATTCAAAACCGTGAGAAAAGCCTATCCTTTCCTATTCTAAATTCTATATATAGTCTTCGAGGCTTGTGACCTGTAGATAAAAAACTGTCTGATCGTGCCTATGCTACACCATTGCATCAACATTTTACATACTCTGTGATATTTAATTTAACCAAAGTAATGTAGCTCACCCTCACATGAAGTTATCTCTTGGAGTGTTCAGAACTAGTCCATGCATTATAATTCATTCCAACTGATGAGACGGTGAAGGTGAAGTTTGTTGTGGTGCATTGCGTACTAGTAGGTCTACAAGGCTGATTTATGTTACACCGCAAGGTTTCCACAGCCTGTTAGACAAACTAGTTTATCTCTTACCGTAATCCCAGAAAGTATCAGTTGAGTAGTATCATAGGAAGTCAAGATGTAAAATGTTGTAATGTAGCATCATTGCAGTGTCTTGATCTTCAGTGTCATTCAAAAAGGGTAATTTTGTGACTTCTGTAGATATGTTGAACACACCTTCTCTGAGAAACAAGAAATATGCAGTCAATCAATGTGATGACTTCTGGACACACTACTGCACCACTTTTTCCACATCCAGGCACCACGTGTTAATTACTCGTGATCACCTCAGATTGGCCACCTTTCCTAAAATGCTTTAAGCGTCTGCATTTCCTAAAATACTTCAAAACAGCCATCTTTGTTTAAAAGCTCTGAATAGGTCAGGGCAGATGTGGTATGATGGTAATCAGTGATGTGACCACTTAATGGACACAGTACTGTAAACTGTTATGCATATCTGTACACCAATGTGAATCTCTGGTGAGTACTTCAAGATGGCTGCTTTGCTGAAATGCCTCTAAATGGAAATAAAGAACCTTCTGCCATATCTTCTTGCATTACCTGTTAAAATTGTAATACCTGCCAGCTGGTCATTTTGTCAATCCACCTATGTATTTGTGTCCAGTATATTTTGGTTTTTTATCACTCCCAGTCTTCCAACTTTTCTTCCGGTATCAACAATTGTACTTATGTTTTGACGGCATATATGTCCTCTTGTCTCTCCACTTTCATAGATCATTGGTACCTTCCTGAATGTAACCTTTCTTTCAACTTCAGCTTTTGTTTTATTTGGGAGGCACTCTTGTTGGGCATAACAGTTCCAGTTGCACCAACCCAGATAAAATAGATCTGTGTAGAGTTGAAGACCAGTAGTATCTGTCTGTAACCTGTGTCTTCCTCGCAGTTCTTCCTAACAAGATCAAAACAAACCTGTATGTATGTCCTTTGCTCTGTTCCTCGTCGACTTTGCCTGTATAGAATTGCAGTTGCATGTATCCTGAGTTTGATCACATAAGGTGTACACTGATCTGTGCTTCACTGGTTTTGTGAGTAAATGTCTGTAACCCAGATTTCCTTCCACAGACATATACCTTCATCCAGGAGAGTCCCGTCAAGATAGGTTTCGTGATCTGTCTAGAATTGCCATGTATTCCTAATGAAAAAGTTGATCAAATCCTCCATCCCTTAGGGGTCCGATCGAGTTGTCAGCCATGTGGAGAAAAGAAAATCGGTTGAATCGGTCTTGTCATCACACTGCCCCGAATGGTGTGTAGGTGATTTCATCCAACTCAGTATTCATCTTACTGCTCTTCATTACCAGTCCCATCGCAATGTATAATGCAAAACCCTTCAGTTCTTCTTTGTCATCTTCCTGCCCTGGTCTTGAATGTGGGGTAACTCATCAATTGGATGTGCCAGTAAGAAATCATCGTCTTATCTATTTGTTTCTTGCACAGTTCCAAATTCGCCTGTCAGGCAAACAGTTGTACAACCAAGTGGACTTTCTGGACTGGAACTTGAGGCCTGAAGTTGGAGGAATAGTTATCCATTGTCACTTGTTGTTGTCACCTCTTCATCTGCCTTCTTCTAACGCTTTGTTCTGCTGATGACTGTTTTTACCACGAGTCTTCTTGGCATTGCACCTACTGATGTTGTGGGGTTCTTCATGATCTTCCTGTTCCACATCCGCATGTAATCTTGATCAGTAACTTCATCTTCAGAAGACCTATCTCCGACTTCCACCAGATCCAGATTGTACAATCTTTTCCACATCCTCTTCACTATGTGATTCGAGTTTTGCATGATGATTATTCTGTAAGGTGTAGAGAAAAACAAACAAAACAAATAAAACACATCATTGCTGTTATCTTGTTGGACGATTCTAACAATAATATGAAAAATGAAGTCTTATGTATACCCGTGGCTCAATAAACCCTACTCCCCAACTCCCCACTGTGCATTGATTTATATTTTCAAACGTATCGAAATATTCTATGTTCTGTCGAATTATGTCAAATATACTGCAAGGAATTAACTGAAAGACAAAAAATAAGTTATATTCAAAGAGTTAATATGTAATCTTTTTACGAATACTAAGCCATTTTCACACATACTGGAAGACATAGGATATGATAATAGAAATATCCATCCCGATTGATGCAACATCAAGTTAAGTATCACTAGTACAATGTCAACCTCAATATATCACTATAGGTTTATGACTGTATCAGTCTGCATTTTACCACCCTCCAGTGAGTTGTAATTCCTCCTGATGTTGCCCTGTTATAAACAAATATTGTTTTCCTTACTACCGACCAAGGAACACTTGATTACTGTGTATATAGTGTGTGCTGGCGTTTGCATCGCTGACATGAAAAGCAAGTGGAATATCGATTGTAAGTAAGACTATGGGTTTATGATCGATAACATCAGTCATTTTCCCACCGTCGTGCTAATGCTCCTGATGTTACCGTTATAAACAACAGTGTATTTTTTAATTGTCAAACAATCACCAAATTGAAACCTCTTGTTTTGGAACTGCAACTTAATTAACCATACAACAGCAGTATCACAACATAGAAGAACTTCATATATCAAGTTAGATCAATTCACAGTACAGCTGATATCCATCAAAAGTCAAATGTTCCAAAAGTGTCTATGTGTCAGTGAACTGATAAATGTAAAATTAACTATTGTTCCTCTGATTTTCGGTGCTGTCCCAATGAAGATGATGCACTAAAACTCTATGATCAAGTCGATAAGTGTTATTCACTTTACTCATTTGCAAGAACACATCATACATTTTAATTCAGTGATAAAACAACCAATTGTATGTCTTATTAATACATATACATCCAAAGTATTGATTATAGTTTGTGAATTCAATTCTCAGTTCTTCTGATTACATTTGTTTTATATCGTAACAATACTAACAGTATATTACATGAACAATAACTCTGTACAAGAAGTGAAAGTGAAAATATGTATTATTATTATTTTAAACAGATGAACTGATTTTATCAGTAGTATCCATTGAGCACCAGATGGTGCAACCTATGTGTGATTTAACACTTAAGTATAACATTTCTCATTATGGTTGGAACTGAGTGAATGTTGAGGTTCATCATCATAATACTTTTAAACAGCTCAAGAATATAATTGATAGACTGAAAATATTGAAAATATGTGTCCTTAGAAAGCATATAAGGAAATATATTTAATGTGAAATTTCAGATCAATACTCCTGTATACATTTTCATCTAGCAGAGGTGGGAGGAGGGTCAGAACTATCCATAGATATCTGGATATGTCACACTGCAGGACCTTACTGATTGTAAGTGGTCCACCACGGCTCAGGTGTGGTGGCACAACACATTGGTGACCAATACAGAAAGAGTCTAATATGTCAACATAAGAAAAATAGCAGGACAAGAGATTCTGTATGAGATTAGAGGATGCCAATTAAGGGTTAGGTGAGGTTCTTACAGAGGTGGTGGATGCATGAAACGGCCATTTCAGGAAGTGGGATATGAATACAGTGGACTTCAAGCAGGTATGATAGGCATAAGGAGCAATAGAAGAATATGATGATAGTCATGATAGAGAGCAAAGGCCAATGGCATATTTATAATGTAGAAAAGAAATGGGAGACTTGAGGGCCTTGCAGTCCTTATTTGCCATCAACTTATATGTTTTCATGCACAATGGTGGGTGGAAAGGATGAGAAGGGACTTAGGATGCATAAAGCACATTCTTATGTCCATGGTTCTTAACTCATCCCATGTCAGGCGCGCCACTGCGCGAATACTTAACTGAGTGTCTCGCCAAGTAATTTTAGTCCATTTTGAATATGGAATGTATTTAGGGTGGGTATTAGATATGAGGGATTTTGTGTCATTTTTGACCACTGGATGCTTAATGTTGTGGTGCCTTATATGGGAGAATTAGGCCATTAAGAAAACTAATTTTTTTTGATGGTGACCTGTTATGAGGGCTTGTGAGGGCCATTGTACACTCAGATGCTTTCATTGTTGTGACGCCTGCTTGGCATTGGAAATCAACTCTCATGCCTAAAATCACCACACTCACTATGCAAGTTGAAACCCAATGGGTCTGTTTTCCTTTTTATTTCTTTAGCCATCCTAACCATCAAATATTTAGTAGCTTTAGAGAGAAAAGACCCCCTAATCGTAACCAACTGTGTTATAGGTTGTTGGAAAAAAGTTAAAATATTTTTGAAACTAGTGGGACTGGTACTACATTGAGAACAAGTAGTCCACTGTTCTACGATACCATCTTGCCAGCAATGCACTCACCAGCTGCCACTCTCTGAAAGAAAGAAAAGTGTATCCTCAGCCCTCCTGAACCTTCATTTGCTAGCACAAGGTCATGGTTATTCTAACTGTTGATTCACTGACCATTTGCTAGGAAGCTGTCCTGAATGTATCCAGTATCTGCCCATTCTGTTCCCTGGTTTTGGGGTACTGTTCACTCGGCATGTTTAAACCTGCACAATCACCATGCTACTCCCTCTTGCAGGTCCTGATCTGTCCTGCAGTTCTCCAACCTCTGTCTGAGAGGGCTGACTGTACACCACTCCTATCAGAGACCTATTCTGGAATCCTGATTTGCATCAAAAGTGACTCCAAATACCTCCTCCCTTCCTCCATTACACCTCATATACTATGACCAACCCATCGGTGCGATACCCCAATCACAATTGTCACTCAAACCCTTCAAAACCAGGCACTGTATGAGTGGAAGTTACGTAAGAACTCACTGTAACAGTATATTTAGAGAGGCTCTTGCAGTAGGTAAGAAAAACACTTTAGTAATGTTGTTTCTTCTGGAGTCTCATATTATGACATATGCAGACCACACAGTACCTTTCGTGGAGGAGGGACAGAACCTACTTAGGAAATATTTAGCTCTGAAGCTATTGTGCCAGCAAACCCGAGCATCATTCCTAGCTGATGTCCAGGGAGTAATGCTTGGTAAAGTGTGAACTTGTTTTTCCAGGTAGCTGCTTGACATCTCTCTAGAATAGGATGTCCTGGCAGCAGCCAGGCAGCTGTGCCTCTAGAGTGAGCCCTCAGGCCTGAGGGAGGAACCACCCAGCTTTCATAACAGAATTGATACAAGAGACAATCCACCTGGCATGGATCTTTAGTGGCAGGTTTCTCACCAACCCTCACCATAAGTGAGGAAACAGTTGAGTGAGTCAACCCTGACCCTTGGTATGCTCATGTAGTAACTAAGGGCCTCTTCACATCTGTTGTGCCCCTCAGAGAGGAATAGTCAGAAGTACACGGAAGAGATATAGATTGATTAAGGTGAAATTGAACCACCTAGGCAAGAACTTCCTGTTATCCTGGAGGACCACCTTATTCTATGAAAGGAGATAAAATCAGGCTCCACTGACAGTTGTAATCACTTATGCATCTGGCAGAAGTGATGGCTACTAGACATACAGTCTTCCAAGTCATACTTAAGCTCTGCTGAAGACAAGGCTCAAAGGAGTTGCATGTTGAGCAATTATTAAGATCCTTGTCAGGCAGGGTCCCTGAATGGAGGGTTGTGAAGTAACTTTCAAAATACTGGAGAATACAGGGATTGACAGATAAGAGGTTTACCTGTTGAATAAAAGCAGACACAGCTGCAAATGTACTTTAGGCAGCTGTCCTGCCCCAAGGTATTTCAATGAATTAAATCCAGGACTGGGTTAACCAGCAGACTTGGGAAATATGCTTCCCAGAGCAATCATATGGAAAACCTCTCCATTTGGAATTATAGTAGTCTTGTGGAAGGTTTCCAGAAGCTCAATATATCCATTACACCTTGGGGTGTAGATCACAACTTTAACTCTCAAGAGCCAGGCCTTGAGATTGAGAGACGGAGTCTGGTACTGAACCCTCCCTGAGCACAGGTTAACAGGGATTCCTGAAGATAGAAGGTGGATGCCAAGACAGTAGGACTAGGGTCTGGCCCAATCTGGAGCAATCAGGATCATCTTCAGGATTGAGATCTGATTTTGACTAACACTTTGAACAGAGGAAGGGGGAAGCATGAGAAACTTCCTTCCCAATTGAGAACTAAGGCATCCAGAGGGATTGAGCCCAACACTGGGGTCATCAAAAAAAGGGAAGTTGGTATTGTCTGGGCTGCAAAAGATCTATCTGCGGGGCCCCATCTGGCAAATATTACCCATGACTAGGGGTCCAGTGACCATTCGTGATGGCCCTGGGAAATCCTGTTGAGAGCACTGCCAGACATTGTCCTGCCTGGGAGGAACTCCACAAGGGAGTGTGTTCAGGAGTGTCGAGACCACAACTCATTGCTTCAGTGCACAAGGCTGTAGACCGATGCTCCTTGCTTGTTGAGGTACCACATGTGTGTTGTCTGTTCTGACCTGTACAACTTTGTTCTGAAATAGATTTGGAAAACTTGAAGTGCTAGAAAACTGCCTGAGTTCCAATAGATTGATGGGAGAGATCCTGAGGGGACCACAATCCCTGGTGGTGAGGTCGCCATGTGAGCTCCCCACCCCAAGAGGGATGCATCTGTAGTAAGGATTAAGGAGGAGACTGAGGACAAAGGAACCTTTGTTTCAGATTGTCTGATCCGCCACCACTGTAGGGCTTGGATCAGGTTCGAGTTACTGATCAATTTGCTTAGAGGTCATTCTGAGATCAAAAGGCCTCAAATGGAACTGGATGTCTCCTTTTGAAATCTTGCTCCGCACTCACTGCTGTAGAAGCAGTTATGGCCCCAGGAACTGTAGAAAATGCCTTGCTGGTCGAGACCTGCAGGTGAATGAGGAGGCCAGAGACCAGCGCCCTGTTCTGTCCAAAGGAAGGAAGGCTCTGGCTTTCTCTGTGTTCAGCCTGGTGCCTATGAAGGTGAGGAGCTGACAGCTCTAACTGATTTTGAAAGATTCTGAAGGAAACCTTGAGAGGTGAGCAGTTGTTGTTATCTGTAGATGTAATTGATTTTGTTGGAGATCTTCATTATGAGCCAGTATCCAGATAAGAGAAGATGGCAATTTGTCTTCGTGGAAGCAACTGCTACTGCCAGCATTGTGAATACCCTGAGCAGAGGAGTCAAAGGGCATTGTTTGAACTGGTAATGGCTTGAGGGCAGCTCAACCTGAGGTACTTTTGATGTGTTTTCTGAGAATATGGATATCTGAGATCCAGGATGGGCCACCATTCTGTCTTTTGGGGTAAGGAAGCCTGAGTACAACTTTGCTCCTGGTGTAGGGGAACCTTTCCAGCTCGAGAGCCATGGCATCAATCTCCTGAGTCCTTGTCAGGGGTGTGGTAAGTGAATATTTGCTTGTGACAGGCTGCAGCCTGTACTACCCCAACATGGCTGCATTAAGAACTCATCAGAGCTTTGGATAATGTGCCTTTTGTCCATTCTCTATCCAGGAGGAGTGTGAGAAGTTTTTAGAATTTTTTACTTGTTTCAATAGATTTATGCAAAGGAATAGATAGCTCTCAGACTTGGGATATCCATCATTTCACATAGTCAGGCTCCTCTTGATTATCCACAGCTCTCCATAGAGCTGAGGGTTTCATCCACTTTTTTAAAACATAAAATGAGAAGGGACCTTAGAAAGTTTTGGAGGAGACAGTCCTGAAGGTCTGTCTGGGGAGATGTCTGGGTCACTATACATCCAGATTTTCAACCACACATTCTCTCTCCTTTCTTCTCTCCTCCAGTTCATACATTCTCTAAATCATACTTGAATGTGGAACCGCCGAACTGTACGCTACCTGATGGTGCCGTGTGGTCGGAACTGGGAAGTGACTGGACAATTTAATCGCTTGTTATTTTCAGCGTTGGAGAGGAAAGTGGCCCACACCAGCTGATTTCCTAGCTTTTGTTGAACCGCCCAGAGTTGATCTCCTTGTCTGAGGAAGTCTCGCTCTGGTCAGAGAGTATTTCCGGTTGGGTTGGACCGAACCGGCTGGCCATCTAGTTCACTGACTTTTTGGCCCCTTTCCTGAGCTCACCAACTCTTTTTCCAGGGTAGCTGCAGGGAAATTTACAAATCTGGCAGTCTGCATTGAGGTGGTAAACCCCAGACACAAATATAGGTGGTGGGGGCAGCCTTGGCAGACTTCCCACAGAGTGTTGAAACCCAGTGGCCCATTTTTTTTTTCTGCCATAATGCCAGTCAACCAACTTACCTGTTTGTGGCAACCGCTAGAAGACTTTATCGTTCCCAACCGTGTCACAGGTCATGGAAAAAACGAATAAAGTCTGTTTTTAGAACCGATCAGAACCTTTAACCACTTAAATGATAGATTAATATATTTTAAACAACCTGATAGTTAAACCACAATCATAACCGTTACAAGTGCCACACAGAATAGAAATTAATGTAAACCATCTAGTACTCACAATACCACAGATAGAGGTGAACGACTGGTGTATTTAAATCAGTCGGTATTGAAAACAATACTTTAACTGACAAAATGAACCGGTAGAAGAAGAAATGTCCAGAGCGACTGTTCAGTGAGGCGGAGTAAAGAATCTGACGGTTTGAGTTTAGAATAACAGATGAGTTTCAACTGAGCTCGATTCAGCGTTCATGCCTGGCATGGAAAGTTAACTTTCATCTCGGAGCAGTTCGGGTTGGGACTACTGCATATGTCATAATATAGCAAGACCTCATGTTGTTTGTATTACATACAGGACCAGTGCTGGCAGGCAGCAGGACCCCATGGAAAATTTTGCTAGCTGTCCTGTCGAGGGACAACCCCCACGTCAGGTGACCAGTGTCAGGAGACGTCTGTATAAAGGGGCGGACCCTGATGCCCACCTTCCAGTCCTTCCCGCCATGGGCCAGAAACATCCAAACTGTAGTGTTTAGCAAAGGTATTGACGGAATCATGATGCAGCACAGATGTGTCTGCTTAGACATATTTTTTGAAACAAGGCCTCTGTGGAGGGATTCTTACTTGACTAGGAGTACTGATGTATTCGATAGAGACCTCTGATAAAGGTCTTAGAGACCCAATTGAGCGGAAGTTTGTCTGTGAAGGAACATGATAGACTGAGCTATTATGTGTACTTTCAGAGGAATGACTGATCCAGGTCAAACCTTCTTCTTCAGAATATGGGTTTGGGATTGCTGCCACCTTTCTGGGTAGCCATGTTAGTTGAGGCAGTTCTACTTCTCGACTGGGATCGTTTTCTAGGCAGAGCAGGCACACAGGAATGTCCGTCTGTGTGGTGTTGGGTGCCCATGAATCACACTTTATTTTGTGCTCAGAGGGTGTGGGGACCTACATCCACCGACGATGGTACCTGGACGCTAGTTTTAAAAAAACAGTATTTCAGTAGAAACGTGAAGATTGGGACACGAAGCACAGACTTTTCTATGCACTGCATGCTAACGCCAGGAAAGAACTGAAGGAGGACGCCAGGGCCGCCCTTATATACCGACGCCCAGATGCTGGTCACCTGACGGGTGGCGGCCTTTGCCAGGACTGCATGGAAATTTTTCCGGCGCCCTGCTGCCTGCCACGTCCTATGGTACTACCTACTGCAAGCCCTGGGTAAGATCTGGATTATAGGACACATATCCATGCAACCTTCTCATACCAGACACAACCAAGTAATATGTGGAGATGTCTTACTAGATACTGTGGTGTGAAGAAGGAATTTTGAAGGACAATGTCCGCTGGGGTACTGAAAATAAAATACAGGAATGGAGTCATAAAGGATCCGTATTTAATAAATTATTAATATATGACATGTCCATTAACAGCAATACTTATTTGATGGTGAAGGAGTCTCATCCGTCAGCATGCAAGAGAAACAATAATAGGTTAATAGAAAACACAGTAATGATAAGAAACTGATAGTGGATAGATACTGCTGGTATCAGACTACATTCGGTGTAATGGTGCATAAGAATTACTGTTAAAGTAGTATTATAATAATAATATTAATAGTGACATAAAGAATAAAATTAAATAGATAGAGGAAAATTGTTTTAGTAAAGATGATTGGAAAGACCAGTGTTTCCTGCCTAGATGGCCAATTTTCATGTCTGTAGTATCCCATTTGGGATAGGTGATATCTTTGGTTCACTGTCCATTGTTGCTTGGCAATGTGTTGCTGTATTACTGGCCCTTTTATGGAATTCCTTCTTGCACCTCTGTAAATGAAGCATCTAGTTCACTTTCCTGTCAATTGCACAACATGCACCTGATAACATGCGCTTATCGCTGTTCTTTTCACTTAGACCATCAAATTGGCAATAACATGCACTTGGTAATATGTGCTATTTAATTTTCCAAGCACTGATAAATTGACAACATGCACCTTGATAACATGCTTATCATAATTTTCACTATACCATCAAATTGCATAACATGCACTTTGCAATATGCTAATACTAATTTTCCATGCGATCAGATAAATTGAACAACATGTAACCTTGATAACATGTGCACTATCGTAAATGTTCCATGCGATCGACAAATTGGAATAATATGCAATTTTGATAACATGTGCTATCACGACCTTTTCACTTACACCATCAATTAAGTATACATGCAACTTGAGTTAACATGTAATCACAAAATGGCACAACATGCACCTTCATAATTTGTGCCATCACAGACTACACTGATTGCCGGTTGTCCAAACATGCAGTTTGATAACATGTGCTATTAATTTAGCACCCTAAAATAGCATGGTGGTTAATCTCACTCTCTCAAACTCCCCACACTGGATCCAGTGATCACAACATAGTTTAGTTTAGCACAGGATAGATACTAACCCAAGTCATACTAGGACAAAGGTTTTGGATTTCAAAATGCTGACTTTGGTTGAAATGGGGAGAGGTATCAAAAGAGCTCTGAGAGAATGGGGCAGGCAAGAGAATAAGAAAGTTACTTATGGTTCTCCACCCATACCCTCCTAATCTGAATACATTCCTCTAGTTGACCCTCTTCAATGCTGTCACTGTCTCTCTCTGACCCCCTTCCTGCCACTGGCCCCCACCCAGACCCCAATAGCCAACCCCTAAATCTTCATCCCTAACTTTCGACCACCCTACATTCATGCTGCCCCCCCCTCCTTTACTAACCAGAATGGAGAAGTGATGCGAGGATAAGAGACAACACAAGTAGGAGAGGGGTTTGAGAGGAAACATTACAGAGATAGGAAACAGGACACAGCAGGGAGCGGTGGGAAGTGGGAGGAGGGACCGATGCTGAAGCAAACAAAAGGAGCAATAAGTGAGTCAGAAAGCAGCAGAAGGGGGCGATCCACGGAGGAATGGGGACCAGGGACATGACTCTGCATCCAGGACCTGATACAGCGCTAGCCAAAGGCAAAAGGCCGGTCAATAGGTCAAGGTTGTAGACTGTCATCGGGACATCCAGCTGTCCCATCCGAATGGGAGTTCAGGAAGCACTTCTTCTACAGAGAGGGTGGTGACATTTGGAATGCGCTGCCATGAGCTCAGGCTCTGCAACTGTGCTGGGCAGGGTAGTGTTACTCGGGGTAGTGCCATCTAGTGGTTAAAGAAATACTCTCAACATCTGGAAGGGAAACGCCCTGACGGATCTTCCTGAGACATGGATGATAGCAATAGCAGAACTGATCGGGGAAAGGGGACCGTGGTACTCAGCAGTTGAGTCTGTCCAGGTCTGAAACCAACTCTGACTGAGCCCCATGCCACCAAGACTGAATTAAAGTCTTGCAATCCAGATCCACCAAAAGGGTGGGGGGGGAGAGAAGGAATCACCAGTGGGGGGGTAGTATCCCTGAAACACTGGGTGCAGGGAGTAGGGGCTAAACCACGTGTAGAACTTGCCAAAATGACTCAGCCATGCAGTGGTCCCCAAGAAACCCCTATGGGTAGTGCGGGATAGTTCGGGGTCTGGAATACATCCCCATCATCAAATACGGCAGTGAGGAAATCCACGTCAGACCCACCATTGTATAGATTGGCTGGGAGTCCGTGTCGGGACAGCCCACGAAGGTGCCGGCGTCTGAGCAGAACAAAGGGGCCTTGGAGCTGGGACCTGATCCGGCGTCTGGGCCAAAGGCAAAGGTCAGTCAATAGGTCCAGGTTGTGAGACTGTCATCAGGACATCTGGCATCGGGATAAGCGCTGGAGTCCCGCCCGAAGGGGGAGAAAGGGCATCCACGTTAAGGCCTGCAGGCTGAGAAGGGGCCTCCATCTCCTTGAACCCAAGAGGGGAATGCAGAGTTTACCCCATATACCCAACAACTTTGAGGGGTGCACCACAGTTTTAGCCAGAGGTACCAGCCGGAGATGTGGAGGAAGAGGAGGGAGAGGGGCCTTCTCCCTCTGGTCCAGTCGTACATCCAGTGAGGCACCAATAGGCCCCAAAGGGGGGAACCACAGCAGTGCGACCATCACTGACGGCTGTCTTGGCAGGTGGAGGCAGGCTGGGGTGGAGCCACTGACCACCTTGCACTCCAGCTCATTGAAAGACAGGGCAGAGAAAGGGAGAGAGGAGGTACATGATTGGGAGCTTCAAGTACTTGAAAGGGATAAATAAGGTGATAGCAGGAAAGAACTGGATGACGGGTGAGGGACTGCCCCCATTATAGTCACGCTGACGTAACATCACCCCACGATGGGGCACGGCCCCTGCTGATGTCTGCTAGCTACAAGTTTGCCGTGCAGTTCTGACACCGTGAGATGCAGACCTATATTGAAGACCTACTGCAGGAACCCTCTCTCAAGTAAGATCAGTTGTTTTCAGTCCTTTCTATGGTCCTTAGTGGATTGTGCAAGTGAAATATGTTTTTAATCAGCCTGCTATTGTTTGGTCTGTACACAAAAACCTACATTTAGTGCTAGAATACACTTTCTTGTGATTTATGTGTCAGTAAAATATATGTACCTTATTATTATGTTATATATGTGCCCAAACCAAGATGTATGTTAACCCTGTATATGCCTGATGATCTTTTTGTCCCATTGTAACCTCCCGGGGACGCATTTGAAAATAGGCACTTGGTTGTCTAGTGTGCACACACGGTAAACAACAAGTAAATAAAGTTAAACTCACGTGTACAATTCCAGTACACATTCCTTCCCATACCAGACCTACCACTAATTTCTGTCACTGTAAAATGTATCTTTTCTATCCAATAGTCTAACTCTCTCCCCATCTGAACAAGTCAAATATTTATTTTACCAGTCCGCCATTGCCTGGACTATACACATTATAACAATGGTCTGAGAAATGAAGCTTTTCTTATTGGCTGTAAACATTCTAACAGCCTTATGTTAATCTTTTATCAATATACTTGTACAGCTTACCCACATATTGAACAAAGTTTAACACTGTTTAAAAAAACATTTTTATTATAATAGCAATAAGTCACTCCCAGGGGTTATGTTAATGGTCAGTTAATCAGCCTTTGGGGCATGTCACACTCGGCAATGCCTAGTGTCACATTATGCCCCTAGAGGGTGATTAACAGACCATTAACATAACCCCTGGTCATTCCTTATTGCTTAAAAACCCACAATTTGTCCAAGAATACATTTCTTGATTCATGTAACTGAAAGATCTCTTTTGTGCATAGGTTGTGGGACCATGGCCACTGATCCCATCTTTACCACCACTGATGCAGGGTTCCTTAGTTTTAATTAGGCGAGTGACCTTGGCTGGTACAGTGGAATTTCCTTACATGTGAATGTGTTGTGAGCTTATAGTGGGTCTGATTTGATTCCCACTGTGGTTTGAATTGTATTGTGGAGTAGCTAAGAACTGCCAAGGGTAAGGAATGCTGCACTAGACTGACCTGGAGACCTGCAGGAATACGAGATACTGGCTCTGTAGGCAAGGACACTGACACTTGGATTGTTGAAAAAAGGTAACATTTTACTGAAAAGGTTAAATAAATATCTGAAACAGCCATGAATGGCACAACACATCTTTTGCATAAATGGCTGGGCACACACTCTTTGTCATTCAGATGGTGGCCTTAAGGTAGTTAAGTGGAGGGGCTGTATCGGTCGCCATCTCTGGCCACTTCAGCTATGTCATTGAACAAGGCAATTGACCTCCCCTCTCAGTCCATTTCAGCAAAAAATACAGGTAGAAGCAGGACACAACTGAAAATGAGAGGCTGCATCTCAGCTGTGCTATCCATCTAAAATGGATGTGTTGGGGGGGGGGAGGCAGCAGCCAGCACAGGTCCATACAAGCAAGTGAGCTTGAGCCCGTACAGTGTACAGCAAATAATGAATGCTGAGCAGTCTTCTTGATTGGGGTGCAATCTCATGATTACCACCAGCAAGTAATGGACACCTCTGCAAAGCAGCCAGCAGGCTATCACTGTGAGACAGTTTCGAAAAAATAACCTTCAGTACAAAAGGTCTAGGAAAGGACATTGCAAAATGTTTAAACACAGTGACACCACATTTTCAAGAAGCCTACAGTGACACATGGCAGTGGGGACCTGCTTCATATTTTCACATAGGAGGGACTGACATGACAGGTAGAGCAAGCGGCTTACAGAAGGTTACTAAGTAAACCAGTGGCTGTGGCAGGATTCAAACATGGGATCTTGTAGTTCACAGCTCTGTACTCAGTAACCAAGCACAACACTGCAGCTTCAGTTGGTAATAAAGGACAAAATGTAATAAAAACAGTGTTTTAAAGTAGTTATCACACATGCTGTTCAGCTGAAAGTTTAACTATTGTGACAGGAATGCAAGGTCCACTCCAAGGAGGTCAGTTGCAAGAAATGCCCAGCTTCCTCTGGTGGCTCAATCACTCCGATAGGACATGGTGGGGTAGGGTGAGAAAGCTCTCCTGAAACTGTAAGAGAAAGACTATAATAATAAACAAATTGCTGAATCACCAGCTACTCACCATTGAGCTGCAGAATTCCCCAAACAAAAGCAGATTCTTGCCAGCTGCTTACCAAACATTCAGGTGATTCCCCAGTCTCATCCTCCTCTACTGTACATGTATGAGAGGTCAGCTATCACCTCTGCCTGTGATGTGCCGTTTAGCGGGACTAAAGTCAGTGGCACATACTTGCCATTATTGCTGCCCTTATTTGGTGGTGCTATTGTGTCAGCAGTTAAAGAGACAGCCTGGCCTGCAGCTTTAGCTCTGCTTGTCTGCACCCTTGAAGGTCATTTCTCCCTTAAGGGGCTTTAACTGACAGACACAGCTTCAGCTGGACAGACGTGAGGGCAGCAGCCAGTAGTGGGTGTAATATTAGTAATGAGCTCTTCAACAATGCAGCCTGGCCTTCTCCCTGGTCAGCTCCCCCACCTGCTGGATTAGGAACGTGCCCTGAAAGACATCCAGCAATCTCTGCTCCCTGGCCACTGGGGACGTCACAGTGCACCCAGTCCATCCCAGGCATGTTTAGGTCCCCCATCACCATAACCCTTCCCTTGCCCAATCTACAGTGGCCCATAATATTTCCCACAGGGCTATCTTCCAGCCCCTCCATCAGCATGGGGGGGGAGGTCTGTATACCACCCCTATTTTTACTCTTACCCCCCTGCATTTTCAGGGTGACCCAAATTGCCTCTACATCCCCCTCAGCATCCTCCACCCCTCCAATACCGATGCCATTTTTGACCATCAGTGCTACCCCACCACCCCCTTCCCATCCCTATCCTTCCTGAACATTGTGTAGCCCTCCAGATTTAGATCTCAATCATGCCCCTGGGTGGCCCAGGTGTCTGTGACTGAGGCCACATTCACTGCCCTCTCAACTAACATTGCTTGGAGCTCAGGCATTTTATTTTGTAAGCTCCTGGCATTGATCAGGACCACTCTCCACCCCTTTACCCCCCCATCCCCAACCCCTGAGCTCCTGTGTGGTCTCCTTCCCCCCCGGGCTCTGCCCACTGGCCTTTCACCGTGTCCCTCCATCCCCTTAGTGGGACCATATCCTGGCCCTTTTAATCAGTTCTCCTGGAACAGTCCCTCCTTCCATCCCTCCCCCCTTCACAAGTTTAAACCCCACCTACAGTGGATAAATCCAGCTAGTTTCAGCTTTAGAATTTCCCTCGCTTCCAAGTTGAGGTGGAGCCTATCTCTAGCATACAACCCTTATCTTCCCAGGTTGCACCCCAGTCCCCCACAAGCCCATACCCCTGGCCTCACACCATTCCCTGAGCCACTGGTTTTCCACTCTATGTTTTTACTTGTTCTCCACATTAGCCCTCGGCACTGGCAGTATTTCTGAAAAAAGAGATCGAGCATTCTATAGAATGGCAAACCCTGGCTAGCTCCAGAAACCTTGCCTGTATTTCTAGTTCACTACTGCTGTCTATGTCATTTGTGCCCAGGTACACCAGAATGTCTGGGGAACCACCACATTCCTTTGCCACTGAGTATACCAGGAGTTTGGCCTTGTGCAGTCAGGCCAGGGTTACATCTAGTCGTGACCAGACATGTTTTATCCTCCCCCTCCCACTGGATACCCCTGATCATGGAATCCCCCAACAGGAGCATCTTTACCCCCATTTACCCCATGCTCACCCACAAGTTACTAATCATTTCATGTCTGTCCTGGTCCTTTTTTTCTGGCCTCACCCCCAGCCGGCTCCTTGCATCCCCCACAATCTGGGTGTCATATGCAGCCCTCTCTCCCATGTCCCTGCCCCCACCAACCCTGTGCTATCCAATCCCCCTATCTGAGTATCTTTTACAGAATCCATGTCCACCCTGCCACTTCTCTTGACTGGTCCCGCCACCCTAATTGATGGCCTATCCTGACCCTTCCTCCCATCTGACCCATCCATGCTTTGTGCCCCCCCACATGCCATGCCCTCTGTCCAAAATCGCAGCTCCCCAATGTGCTGCAGTCTCCCCCGCACTCCCTTGATCATTCTCCTTGCCCTGCCTCCCCTCAGCATGTCCAGAACCCCCTCCGATCCCTGCTTACTCACAGTCCATGCCCCTCCTCTCGAATTCCTGGCCTCCTTCCTGCCCTACCCCCATCTGACCTCCTCCATCTGCCTCCTCCCCCTCTTCTTCTGGGCGTAGAGGGTCAAAGCGGTTGCTAAGCCTAATGCCTTCCCCAAATCGCCACCTCCTGCCCCCCAAACTTGGTTCCGTCCAGGTGTCCGAGTGTTTTTTTTGGAGTTTTCACCTTATAGGTCCCCCACTCCCAGAGTCCCTGTGTGTCCACTGTGTGCCTACCTTCGCTCCTCTCCCTATGCCCAAACCTTCAGCTCCAGGTGCAGTAACATATGCACCCCCCCTTGTCCTCTACTTCTCAATCCTTCCCTGTATCTCCTCCTCATGCCCCCGCAGCCTCCTAATCCCTTCAACCTCCTCCCTAAGCTGTGCCATCCCATAGCACACTGGGCATCCTCTGAACTTCCAAGTCCAGTCGAGTACCATGGCCGTCACACACTCTGTACACCCAACCACCCTACCAAAGATGCCCACTCTTGTGACATGTGGTCCCATCCCCATCTTAGTAGCTTCATATGCCAACAGTTCCAAGACAGTGCAAACCCTCAGAGTGCATGAATACAATCCACACATCCAGCAAGAATAGCAGTGTAAACTGGTTCCCCAAAGCTACATAAACAAACCTCTATCCAGCAAGCAAACAGTTGTCAGTTTCAGAACCAAGCAAATAGTGTCAGCTTTAGAACAGTGTCCAGCCCATTCTTATCCCCAGACTCCTCCTCCTCTTACTATTTAATACAGGTCAAGGTCAGGGCCGAGAAGGGGGAGTGGGAAACAATTACAGCTCTTCCCTGAGGATGCCATGAAAGTGGCTGGGCTAGACCCTTTTTACAGCCCAGCCGCAAGTCTGAAACTTGCGCCCTGTGCACAGATTGGTCCGCCTTCCCTGCAGCTGTTGCTCTGCTCCTCAGTGCTCCCTGTCATCACCAAACTCTCCCTGGCCCCTCAGCTGCCAATGCGGCCCCTGGCACAGTCCCTCCACAGCTACCGATATGGCCAAACTCTCCCACCTCCAGTGCAGCCCCAGTTCACAGCTCCATGGCTGCCGAGACCGCCGAATTCTCCCGCTGCCATTGCGGCCCCTGGCAAGCAGTCTTCCCTAAGGATGTCCTGAAAGCGCCAATATGGACATAACGGAGCAGCAAGAGTTAGGTAGTGTTATTTTTAGTTATTTATTAATTTTTTAATTCGCAGAACAAATAAGGAGGTGCTGACTTGGTTTTCAATATAGCTTGGCAGTAAACTCGCAAACAGAACTGACGGAGAGACAGCTGTAGCTGTGTGTGATGGTAGTAGTAATAAATTACCACTGTGGTGGAGTCTATGTCTAAACCCTCTGGAAAGAAATCCATCAACCATTTTTTCTGGTCCAAGGACTGCAATCCCCCCTTCCCTTCATCTACCCTCCGAATTTGTTTAAAAATGGGCCCTTTTTTTCCTACCTTACTATTGGCAAACAGCCTTTGTTTGTTGGTCACAGATATGGCCTGCCATGACAAATCAGTTCCTGTGGGCCCTGGAACGGAAAAAAAAAGATAAATACAAATTACTGCAAGAAAGGCAAAACTAATTTTGAATCGAAAATGCTTCCTTGTACTGCTCCTAGATCATTCAGTGTTCCTCCTCTGCCTCATTTGTACCTGGTCTGCTGAGTACTCTCTCTCTCAATGGCACATCATGTCAAGGATTTATTATACTAGTCTGCCCTTGATCTGCCTGTACACGCCTGCTCACATTGCAATGACTGAATGTGTGGGTGGAAGCCAAATACACAAGGTAATCCTTTTTCTTTGATTGGTGCTTTATACAGTAACTGGAACTGCCTTCCTCACCCGGCAAGGCGTGAACTTGTCCAGAAGATGATCCTCCCAATATTTGCCCACTGTGATGTAGTCTACAATGTTGTGCCCATCATCCCTAGCCATATTGGTTACCCTCTTCAATTCTTTCTGCCACTTCACACTTGAGTGTCCTCCTCTCACTCATCACTGCTCTCTCTCTATCACTCCAGACCCATGTACTCCCTGGAAGACAGGAGGGAGAGAGAGATGGGGATATGACTGGGACCTTCCAGTACTTGAAAAGGAATAAATAAGGTTGATAAGGACAGTCTCTTTAAGCTGAGTGGCAACCATAATACTAGGGGGCACAGTCTTAAGCCAGAAGGTGAGAGGTTTAGGAGGGTGGGTCAGGAAGCACTTCTTCACATAGAGGGTAGTGGATACTTGGAATGCACTGCTGGAAGAGGTCATCTCACCAAAGACAGTGGGAAGCTTTATGAGAGGCTTGGACAGGCATATGAGGAAAGTAAGGATCATGGGTAGGGAGGATGGGAGGAGTGGGGGAAGGCAGGGACATTACCTCAAGCTGTGGACCCTGCAATACAAGCATACTTGATAGACCAAATTACCTTCTCCTGCTGGCTTCTTTGTATGTTCATATAGAATTTGATGGCAGATGAGGACCACCTGGCTCATCTAGTCTGCCCATGTTCTTTACCTACTGCCACATTGTAGACCCTACTTGATCTCTAGGATTACCCCCAACCCTTTTCTAGTTTGTAAGATTCCCTTATACCTATCCCATTTCTTATTAAATCCCATTACAGTTGTTGCTCCCATCACCTCCTCAGGGAGGCTGTTCCAGGCATGCACCACCCTTTCTGTGACTAAATGTTTCCTTACATTTCCCCTGATTCTACCCCCTCCAGCGTCATTGCATTACCCCTTGTTCTTGTGCATCCTTTCTTCTGAAAATGCCTTCCTTCTTGAAACTTATTTATACCCTTGAGGTATCTGAAAGTCTGCATCATATCCCCCCCTCTTCACTCCTTTCAATCAGTCTGTACATATTGTCATCGACACGGCCTCCACACACACACACACACACACACACACACACACACACACCCCAACATGAGAAACGGTTTGCCATTTCCTGTTATAGTATTGTGGAATTAATGTAAATGCAAATTCAAACAAATGGACCATACCTTTAGGTTGCATGGGTCACCACTGTGTGTCTGCACAATGTCTGCTTTACACACACTGTTTGTGATTTGTGTAACAGCTGCAAGCAGGCACACACAGCACTGCTGTGTCTGCATAATGGCAATGATGGTGTGAGACAAGCGTGGCGCTTGGATCCATAAAGGGGATGGCACAACTGTGTCACAATGTGTCCCATGATTGTGGCCTACTTAACACCACCACCTTGCTACCTGTATGCCACTAATTTAGGAGCACACCATGGCACACCTGTGCCCCCTGCAGAGACACAACACACTAGGCTGCAGCATGCCATGTGGGACACTGTTGGAGGCCTAGTCCAATGCAATAAATTTGATGTCCACACACCACAGGCACAACATGTATGGCTGTAAACACCCATTGGAACATAGCCATCATGTGTGCCTGACCCAAACACTACACTGGGATCCCATGTTGTGGGGTAAACACGTCACTGTTGTGGAAAAACCATCCATCCAGTACTGCCTGCACAATGTCATGCAGTGTGGAGGCTAGGCACAGAGGCCCATGGTTGCATGCCTCCCACAGCAGTACTACTGTGTCCATGGACACCATGTGCACTCCCTGACCCCACCAGGAATAGGAATGTCATGCTGGATTTGCAGAACTGTGTTGAGAGTCATGCTGTTAACATACTTCACATGTCCTGCACAGTCCATGTCTGTCCCCCAGCCCACCCCATTGTAGTGTCCATGGTCATGATGTAACATATGCTAAGTGATGTCGTCCCCCATTGCCATGACATGTCTGTGACCCATAGCAATCATGTGACCATGTGGCACTGAGGTCATAGTGTTCACACTTGCATCTGCCATCATGCGGACATGACACAGACATGCCAGTTGTCACCATCATGTGATCTGACACCTGTAGCCCTACATAGTGACACATCCAAAATGTATATACGCTGCATTGCATGTGCCTGCATCAGGGGGTCAGTGTAATCTGTACAATGTCATCTTGACCAACTAAGATGTTGAAGTAACTGTACAGGTAATGATGCTCTGCACACAAGGCCCTAGGGGCTGTGTACAATTTTGTTGATAGAGAGGTAACATCCCACTGACAGGTACTGCCAAGCATGGGACATGGTGTTCTGCACATCCCACAGACATTGCTGTTATGTATGTATTGTCCGACAGTGTCCCTGCACCATGACAACCACCATCCACAATTACTCAGGGTACAACAGAGTGCATGATGTATGAGAACATGGAGGTGAGCTGAAGCAGTGCTTTGCACCCACCATGTCCCCACCTGATGCTGATATATGTGGACGACACTGATGATCCACATAGTTGATAGTTGTATGCCAAATACATGTGTGTCTCCCACATGCCAGCCTGGCCTCTGTGTCATGTCCAGGCAAGCCCAGACCCAGTAACATGGTGGATAATGCACAGACACTTCGGAAAAGTAATGGTAACACATTACAAGTAGTGACAGTACAGGACAACAGTACGACTCTGACATCTGAATATAGATAATCCATACAACGACATGTCCATGCAATCATCCAATATAGGTGTGTACATCAAAACGGTCCATTCTCAGACAGTCCGCTGTCAAACAATGTAGCCAAAGGGTCCATCAGGACCACAGGCAGTACTGGTTTTCATGATGTTGGAAGACCATCACCAAAGTCAGGTCTGTCCAGTATCCTTGGCCCATCACTGTAAACCACCATGAGGTAACTGCACTATGGGCATGACAGTTGCTCAGGTGATTTTGGTGTGCTACACCCATTTACATTTCATAACCATCAAATGTGATGCTGTCCTGTCATGCTGATTGACTACCAAAGGTCACTGTGTACCAAGCTTTGCCTCTGTTGCAAGCAATATTGCACAGATTCAGGACCTACAATGTGTTGATGGTGATGGCTGCAGGGGCACACACAGTCCCTGTAACAGTTCAGGGGGGGCTTGCAATTCCTGCAAGCATGGCAAGCTACTGCAGGTGCCTTGGGTGTGCAATATATGTGTGTGTCCATCTGGTTGGATGCACTGCACACAAACAGACTTGTGTCGGTAGATGGTCCGGAATACATCACATTGCTAAAGGCCTGGTGTTCCAATGAACGGACATGACATAACACACAGTGCCTGTGCTCTCCACTGTCACTGACTGGCCACTGCTGATACCATGTGATAGTGGTAATTCTATGCCACACAACATGACCTTGCTCACAAGTTACAACATGCCATGTAGTACAACCAGTGTTTGCCTGCTATTTCTCTGCATGTCTTCATGAAGGGAAAATACAGCAGTGGTGAAACTAGCACATGATGGGACAGTTCATGTACATGAACTGTTACAGGTGTCATGGATCCTGTGTGTACACTGAGCTCTTCGAAGCCCACAAATTATCAGCAACAGTGCATCCTCCGTAGCTGAATCACCAGAGCTATCCTCCAGTGAGCAGTTCCATATTTCCCCAAGGCTGCAGCCCATATGTTAGCTTTGGACTGCTGCTAGACAAAGATAACCAAACCTTACCCTTTTAATGAGCTGACCATGAGGGGTTGTTAGACCGTGGCAACTTCATCCAGATATTGCCACATTTGACAGAAAGACTGAATTGCAACTGAAGAAAATACCACTGTGTAAGCATGATTCCCCTGAGCCTCATCCCGTTACCCCCTCCCCCCAACACAATGACAAATTATACCAGCATTACCCCCTCCCCCGAACTGTTCCATGGACTACATTGAAGCAAAAAAGTATCTGTCTTCTGAGTCCATTCCCAACTGCCAACTGGTGCTTGGTTGGGAGAGAGAAGAGAAAAAAAAAAACACACTCGTCTACTCCCCGATCCCAACACTTCTACCTACAGTATCATTTCTCAGTTCGCTGTAATCAACGCATTCTGTTATGAATTTAGTTCTTCATGGTTTAGTCAGGGATGGGGGGAGTGGGGTGGTGGGGCACTGCCTGCTGGAGTGGGGGTCCAGTAGACCATGAGGGTAACAATATATATAATTATGTACCCCATGGCTTGTGGCACCCAGGTCTGTTGCCCCCCCATGGCGCAACCATGCAGCTGCTGCAAGTTGCAGAACATAAGTGCCAGGGACCCTGCCCATTCTGGAATAGGTCTCAGGGTCCCCGGTGTATTGCCACATGGCGTAACTCACATACGCCTGCGGGTTGTGCCATGCAACCTGAAATCAGTCATTATCTTTATTTTTTTTTTTCTTTACAGCAGACTGGAGAAAACAGCTGAGGAGTTTGTCAAGAACCAGAGGTTTTAAATCACTAACTGTGCACATGCTGTTCAGTCCCAGAGTCAGAACAAAGACAAAACCACTAGTGTGCAGGAGCCCCTTCCAAATGTAGCCTCCCTCCTGAAGTTTAAAAAAAAGCTCTTGTATGCATGTTTCAGACTATAATTGTGGTTGATATTACTCCTTCTCAGGATAAAAAACTATCTACTGACCATGTAGAAAGGCTCTGAGATCTGACAAACCTGTAGGATTATATGATATCCCAAACTGATAACAACAAGCTTGTTATCAGTGATGAATGTTTGCTTGTATATTGGGACTTCCAGTATTTGATTGGGTAGTTGAGAATGACGCTAGGCCAACAGTAAGAAAGTTACTCTTGGGTTTTGCATGCTCCATTCCCAGAGCTGTCAATCTCTGTTGTCATGATAGCTGCACTCAGACTCATTCACTATCTCCATCTACTTATATCAACCTGACAAGAGCACGAGGCAGAGTTCATGGGGAACAACTAAGAAGTGAATAGAAGTTATGAGACTGATAGCTGAACTACCTCATCAGTGACTAGCCACATATTTACAATTAGGAAATATTTATTTTATACCCCAGAAGTAAAAGTAGATCATTGGTCACTCACTTCACTTTAGGCAGGGACAAGCGCTTACGTTATTCTCTTACTGTACCTGCCCAGCCGTTTATGGAAAAAAAACTGCTGGCTGCATCGCTCTTTCATTACTGCGTACTGGCAGGTGGCTGCATTGGCTCGCTGACAGTTTTCTTCAGTCTCTCTCTCGGACTCTCGTCACCATCGGATGCCGAATGGTCACTCCTCTCTATAGCTAGCTTAGCAGAAACAATTTATTAGATGCCGTTTTATTTTTCAGTAAAAATGATTGGGGGCACAATTTACAAACAGTAACAAACAAATAGTGCTTAACCCCTTCCAAAACCGTCAACGAAGAGCACTTCTTTTCTCCCCTTTGATCTTGAATATAGCCTGATCCAGTTCACGTAGGGGAAAAAAAAGTGCGAATGGACTGCAAAAAAAAAGGCACAAGAACTTTCAAGAATGAGCAGCATTCTAACAATAGCGTTCCACAAACACTTACTGTTCTATTATCGAAGGTTACCACAAAAAATAAAATAAAAAAGTAAAGTATAAAATGGGGACACAAATAAGTATATATCGCAAATTGGTAAACAATCATTTCAGATAGCATACTAGAGGGAGGCACAGCAAACAGAGACATTTATTCAAATCCCCCTTCCATCTCCTTCAAATTTCGCACAACCCCCCCCAAATAAAAACGCTATGAAACAACACAGTGGTATTTTCTTCAGCTGCAATATAAAAAAGGCTACTGATCAACAAATTACAAAAAAAATATACATGCCCAGCACCGACTGGCGAATGCGCTGAAGATCTACTTTTTTTCCTAATCCATGCTGAAACAATATTTCATTCGTACCCTGTAAAAATATAATAAAAAAAAAGTGATGTACTGTATCGTGGTAAGCTCTGTCCCATAGATTAGGAAAACACATCCTGGCTCACTCACTAATTTGAAGGAAATGAAGTACATTACAGATGTAAAATGGTGTGTGGTGTCACGGCTGCATGAATTGCTGACAGAAAAACAAGTTTGTGGGTACCGATAGTCTGCACCATTGCCTCCTAATTTACAAATTGTTGTAAAGACTTATCCCCTTTCAAATACCTCACTTCTTTCATGTCCGTTTGCCATGAAAGTACAGTTACTAGTGCTCTTTTTTTCAAAACTACAGAACAAATGACTGACCTCACAAAAGAGCTGCTTACGTTGACTTCACAAAGCAGTAGATCTCAGGCAACTGTTCGATATAGCTTTTTTCAGACAATCGGGAAACGTTCCAGCTCAGCTCGCAGTCCACAAGAGGAAAATGCAAGTGTGTCAAATCTCAGTCAAACGAGTACAAAAAAGTGGCTACTGTTATGTGGTGAGCTGTGACTGGTTAATAGTGATACCAATAACAGAAAGTCAGAGGTCCCTGCTTTGACTATCACTAGGCAGATTTCTATGAATTCAAACCTGCCTATGTGCTCTGTAGCTCTGAAAAAAATGTTTAAAAAGACAAGTTTTGCCGTCGGCAGCAGCAGGGGCTTAATTAATGTAGAACAAGTTAACTCGTCGGCGGCAGGATGGGGGTTAATGATTTTTTTACAACGATAGGCTCGGGACTTCAAGAATCTCTCTCAGTAAATATTAAGGATACTCCAATTAAATTAAACCTGGATGATACTATGTGTAAGAATGATACCTATTCAAAGACATTTGGATTTTTTCCCATTGAAGTCTATGAGGTGATTGAAGCTTTGGGTAAGACAGATGTAAATAGGGCTGGGGGAGATGATAGCATACCCAGTTTGATACTAAAGTACACTGCCCCAATAATTGATTATCCCTTAACTGAATTGTACAATATGTCACTGTCTCAATCCAAGTTTCCAAGCGTGTGGAAAGTTGCAAAGGTGGTACCAGTTTATAAATCAGGAGGAAGGGAAAAATTGGATAATTATAGACCTATTTCCCTTTTGCCCATAATTGCAAAGATGTTTGAGGGTCTGTTGCACAACAGGTCTCAATCTATTTTGAGTAAAATAAAATCTTAAATAAATATCAATCGGGCTTTAGAGCTTCTCATGGTACCACATCTGCTCTTTTACAGGTCACTGGCTCTTTATCTGAAAGCCTGGACAGGGGTTTATCAGAGGGTGCCATTTACATGGACCTTTCTAAGACATTTGACACTTTAAACCATGATATCCTCCTATCCAGGCTTTGGTTTACTGGCCTATCTGACCGGGCTGTGGATTGGTTTAGATAATACCTAATTGTTAGAGGACAGTTTGTGGTGATTAATCAGTGGAAATCAAAAACTTCCACAATAAAAATGGGTGTTCCACGGGGTTCTTTATTGGGACCACTGTTGTATAATGTATACGTTAATTCCATAAAATTTACTAACTTTGAAACAAAATTCCACTTACGTGCTGATGATACAATATTATATCTACCAGGACACAAATTGGATCTGATTGAAAGCAAATTACAAATAGCATTTGATGAACTTCAAACCTTCTTGGTTTCATCAAAACTAATTTTGAACCCAAAGAAATCTCAAATAATGTACTTTCAAAGAAGAATATGTAATGATCAATCTGATGGGCTTATGAAGATAACAACATACGATGGCCATAGTTTAGAACAAGTAGACTATTACAAATATTTGGGTGTTTATTTTGATTGCTCCTTAAAATGGGACAAACATATAGAATACTTAATAAAACAATTAACAGACGTCTGGGGGCATTGTATAGGATTAAACATTGTACAACAAGGAAATTAGAAATCATTTAGTAAATACAACAGTACTTCCATTATTAGATTATGGAGATTTGGTATACATGGGGGCCAATTGAACATCTTTAGGAAGATTATATATAGTATATAATAAAATGGCATGATATATTACTACGGCCCCAAGAAGGACCCATAGGGAGGACCTTTATAAAGAACTAGCATGGTTTTAAATTAGAAGATAGAAGGTCTGTGCATGTGCTATTGTACATGGAAAAATGTTTCTCTAATTAAGTCCCAGGATACATAAAAGATGGTCTGCAAGTAAGAAAGATAAAATCTAGCCTCCGAGCAGCAAGAGGACTAAAATACTTGCCACCTAAATATAATATGAAAATAGGAAGAGAAAATGTTTTTCATCAAGGCCCAACCCTATGGAATGTATTACCAGTTGAAATTAGAATTTATGATTGTAAAAGAAGGACTAGACAGATTAAGAACTGGTTTAGTTTAAGGAAGTTAAAGGTATGTTAAAAATAAAGTCAATAAAGTATACTAAATGGGTGGTTTAAGTATGAGTGTGTGCAATATTGTAGTACAGTCTACTCCATTTATATTGCCCGAGGTTAAAATGGGCAATCGCCTGTTACGGGCAAAAGTGCAAAACCATTTGTCAAGTCTCATAGAGTCCAGTGTGACAGCAATTGGTTATATTGATCGTAATCTGCCTTCTATAGTGGGCTGATTCTGCTTGTTGTTGAAACTTTTCACACCCTATTAGCACTTTGCTAATTGTTAATTGCTCAGCTCACGCAAAGCGGTTTAATGTTTCCATTTCAAAAGAGGTGCTTTATAATGGCTGGAAAATGAAAGACGATGTCCCTAAGCCAAAAAATTGAGTTCTTTAAAAAGATCGATGAGCTGCCCAAAATGAGCCAGTGTGACTTGGCTCAACACCTTATTCTACCCAAATCTACTGTTGCTGATCTATTGAGGCAAAGAGATCAGCTGTTTACAGAATGGAATGCGAATCAGAACCCTGATCGCAAAAGGAAGCGGGATGGCAAGGATGTGGAGGTGGAAGCAGCCCTATTACGCTGGTTTCAAAATGCTCGCAGTCGGGATGCACTGATTAGTGGTCCATTGCTAGCACAAAAAGCCAAGCAGCTAGCAACAGCCCTAGGTCGAGAGGACTTCAATCCCTCAGGAGGCTGGCTCCAGCATTGGAAAGCCCAGAATAATATCGGGTTTAGAAGGGCACATGGAGAAAAATTGAACTCCGATGTAGCCAGTGCAGAGCAGTGGCTTCTGAATGTTCTCACTGGGATCCTGGAGGGTTTCAAGCCTAAAAATACTTTTAACTGCAATGAAACTGGTCTCTTCTATTGTGGTGTTGGGTATGGGACATTAGTTTTTAAAAGTGAGCCTTTGCTGGATCAAAGAAACAAAAAGAGAGAATTTCTGTTCTCCTTTGCTGTAACATGGATGGCTCAGAGACGCTCGAACCATTGGTTGTGGGCAAGTCACAAAACCCACATTGCTTCCATGGAGTTCATAACTTACCAGTTCTGTACCAAGCAAACAATTCATCTTGGATGACTGGTGACATTTTCACAGACTGGGTGCAAATGTGGGACAGAAAATTGAGGCGGCGAAAGATCGTCCTTCTACTGGACAACTTTTCCAGTCATCCAAATGTTGCAGGTCTGAGAAATATAAAACTAGTATTCTTGCCACCAAACACCACTTGCCTTATTCATCCTCTTGACATGGGCATTATTTATAGCCTAAAACAGCACTATGTTCACACTATGAGCAAAAAGGTTTTGGACACTCCTGATGTCAGCTCAGAAATGCATGCATCTCAAAGTGTAAGGCAGATCACACTGTTGGATGCTGTAAGACTTTTAAAGCAGTCATGGGCCATGGTGTCTAATCTTATGATCCAGCGCTGTTTCAAGAAGGTAGGATTTGTGTACCGTGAGGCTGCCTCTGCAGATCAAGCTTCTGTGTCCACTCAGCCTTACCTATCTGCCCCCGAAGTGCTGGAAATAGAAACAGTAGCTGTTCCGTCTGGACTGTCAGAGGAGGAGTTTCAAGAGCTGTGTCATCTAGATAATAGCAACTCTCCACCTGAAGGAGAGCAAGATGACATCCTGGAGGTGATTGGTGTGCTCAGAGGTGACATAGACGAGGATGAGGATGAGGACCTTGAAGCTAGTAAGGTGGGAGAGAAGGCTATTGTAACCGCTGTTGATGTTCGAGGAGACCTATTAACATTACATCGTGCCATGGAACAGAGTGCTGAGTACGAGCCGAACTGGGATATGATGCTAAATACCGAGGAGACATGGCATCCATACAGCCGAAAACAGAATATCCAGACTCGGATCACAGAGTTTTTCACGGGACATAAGTAGGCGTAGCGTCACAGTTTCTGTTGCACTGTTACTGTGCTGTACTTTTACTTTTTTTTTCACTCAATTAATTAAAGTAAAGAAGATTAGTATATTAAAGTACAAGAGTATTATACTGTCTTTACTAAGTGCTTTCGATTACATTACTGTAGTGCTTTTGATATCGACAGTAGCACCATTTATTGGGTTCAAACTGCTAATATGAGGTAGCATTTGGATAGATAATCCGTCTCCTATAATGGGCAAAAAGGATTGACACAAACATGCCCGTTATAAACTGTGGGCACTGTATTGTATTCTTTTTTTCCCTATATGTATTTTATTGTTGTTTAGTTGAGATGTTAAGGATTTGTTGTAATGTGTTAGTTTTTATTTATTCAGTATTGAATGTTTGTATTGTAATATGTTTGTTCTTAGTTATATATGTTAGAACTTTATTGTTATGTATTTTATTTTAAAGGATCTCACTGGAAATGAGTTTCGACTCAATCAAGTAACCAATTCATTATTCTTAATGAATAACATTTTTTACTACTACTTACTTACTACTACTATTTCATGTTTTTCCTTTCCTTTCCTTTCCTTTCCTTTCCTTTCATTTCCTTTCCTTTCCTTCACAAAAATCCTTTCTTGTCTTCACAAGTGCTATTTGGACTGAAATTCGAATGAAATGATGCATGAAGAGATCCTGCAGGCAAGCAAGCCATCTCCATCTTCTCAGTTAAGTCAAGTATATCACTGTGCATACACATTCTGGAAACTACAGTACCTAAAATTATAACAATAGCAACAGGAAATACTGAGTATTGAATCCAGCACAATTGCCAATGAAAATACACCTCCAGAAAAGGAAAATGAAAAAATTATCACCTTGAAAGGTACGTGCAATACCAGGGATCAAGCTTGATGGAAGCTGGAAGTCAGCATGTACCCCGGCCCGGGTTCACTCAGTCAACATCATTTGCTAGGTGAATCAAGCCCATCATTTGAAACAAAAAATAAGACACAAGGAATACATGTAAGAAAGAACAGCAGAGGCAGTGATTAACAAATACAATTAATGTATCAGTTATGTTACAGACGCAAGTCCCCCCAAACAAAAAAAATACTTACCTTCATGGTTGGCCAATGTTGTGCATGACAACAAAATTTATGTTGAAGCTGCACAGCAGTATGATGTCATCAGCACACATAACTGAAAATGAATGAAAGAGCAGTATGAATATATTAGACTTTGAACAGTTGCAATAACCCCCCTCCTTTACAATGAAAAGAAAACAAAGGTACTTAACAGTGCACTATGTCTATGTGTCATCATGAATCCACAATGAGCAATAGGCCATTTCTCCAACTCCAGAAGAACAGACGCACACAGCAGCAGCAAGGCACCCTCTTCTTAAGCTATTTACTCTATTCTCAATGTAAAAAACACAGCCACTTGATATTTTTTTTTTCTCTGGGGACACAACTTCACATTTCTGGCAAAGTGCTGGCTGGTGGCAGTGGGGTGGCAGACCCAAAAATGCTTAGTACGATAAATATGTTTATGTTCTCGTGCAAGTCTCACATCTGCTTTGCACCACCTTCTCAGGTGTGTGTGGCAACAGTATTTAACTGAAGGAAAGCATTTTTCTCTCTGGGGACACAACTTCTCAGTCCTGGCAAAGTGCTGGCTGTATTGGTGGGATGACAGGCCTAAAAATGCATAGTAGAATAAATATGTTTAAGTTCTTTTTCAAGTTTCACATCTGCTTCCACCTTCTCAGGTGTGTGCGGCAACAGTATTTGACTGAAGAAAATTATTTTTCTCTCTGGGGACACAACTTCACAGTTCTGGAAAAGTGTTGTCTGGTGTTGGTGGGGTGGCAGGCCCAAAAATGCTTAGCATGATAAATATGTTAAAGTTCTCTTGCAAGTTTCACATCTGCTTTACACTGCCTTCTCAGGTGTGTGCAGCAACAGTATTTGCCTGAAAGGAGGCATTTTTCTCTCTGGGGACACAACTTCACATTTCTGGCAAAGTGCTAGTGGTGGTGGTGGGGTGGCAGACCTAAAAATGCTTAGTATGTTAAATATGTTTAAGTTCTGTGGCAGATTTCACATCTGCTTTGCTCTGCCTTCTCAAGTGTGTGCAGCAACAGTATTTGACTGAAGGGAAGCATTTTTCTCTTTGGAGACACAGCTTCACATTTTTGGCAACATACTGGTGGTGGTGGAGTGGCAGGCCCAAAAATGCTTATTACAATAATTATGATTAAGTTCTCTTGCAAGTTTCACACCTGCTTTGTACCACCTTCTCAGGTGTGTGTGGCAACAGTATTTTACTTAAGGGAAGCTTTTTCTGTCTGGGGACCCAACTGAACATTTTGGCAACTACAGTAAACATGTTAATTACTTAAAACAGCTTAATGTTGAACTTGTCAGGAGATTAGCTCATATTTGTGTTATGGTTTGCACTTCTTTGGGTGGTTGGCAGTTGCAGACAACTACCAGTCACGCGCCATCACATGCCATGGGAAGCAATTTATTTAATGTGGCAAATATTTGACAATTGTGGATAGCGGGAGTTCACATGACGGGTCAGTAACAAAAATGAAAAGAAGGAAAGTGGTTTATCATGTGTAAAAAGGATTAAAGAAATAGCAGATCTGGACAGGCAAGGGACTTCAAAACAAAAGAGACAATACTACAAAAGAGGATAGACAAAAAAGACATGAAAACAGAATTTTTTTGTAACATTTTTATAACTTTTTATATTTTTTTGGTGTTTTTTTATTTTTAATGGGGGGACTAGAGAGTGGAGAAATTAAGAACACAGATTATAGAATAACTAAATATAAAATAAACAGTTTCTGTCAACCACTTAGACAACCCCACCAGCACTGCCAGAAGCCAAGCCATGCCTACCACCACCACCACCACCACCACCATGCAGCTCATCAAGGAGAGTGAGGATCCTCTTATGGTTGGACATAAAATTGTCCAGCCAATCCATCACTTCCTGATAGAAAGTGTTAAAATCATGCTACAGATCCTGCAGCTCGGCCCACAAAATTGTCACATTGCCATGTGTGGCAGGTAGCATGGGGTTATCAGGCTGCTGTCTTGGAGGTACAAGCTGAGTATCACGGTGGTCCCTCCTATGGCTGAAATGACTATTCACAGCAGCATCACCACTGACCTCCCACTGCTCCACATTGCCCCAAGGTCATCACCACCATCATGTGATGCAGCCACACTGTGCTCCTTGGCCCTCCACTCATTGAGGTGGTGGATGTGGAGGTGCGTCCTCTGGCTGCCGGTCCCAAGGCAGGTCCTTTTTTTCCTGCTCCTCACTCAGTGCTCACACACCTTACAGATGGCCACTGTCTCATCTACAGGGTGCATATCAAAAAAGTCTCACACTACAGAATGCTGTGGGGTGGGGGAGCACCAGATGAGGAAGCGGCAGGCTCCTGCTGGGGGGGGACTTGTGACTGCTGCTGTTGTTGTTCCTGCTGCTGCTGCAGTTCCAGCTGCTGCTGGTTGTCTTGTAGTTTGGCATTTGCTTACAATTCTAAGCAGGGAGTGCCCCAATCTGAAAAATAAAATAAAAGTCTACTGTATTTTTAAATAGTTAAACTGTGTGTGTGTGTGTGCATCAAGCATGAGTGTCAACAAACCTTTAGCCCGCACACTCCCAATGGTCGGCATGTCTCTTAGGCTAAAAATAAAATAAAACAGACAAAGTCAGCTTACAGACACATTTCCAAATTTATTGTATCTTTTAATAAAAGTAAATTCACAATTTATCAGACAGTCCTAAAAACACCCCTAGTTTTCCAACTTCAGCTATAAAAATAGGATATCCCACAGCACAAATAGGGACATGTTTTTTTGCACACAGAAATTCTGCCAACGCTGCTGTTATTGCACTTGGTGGTTCATGTTGCTCATACTGTCATTGCTAGGTAACATTGGTGGCAGCATCCAAAGTGAATGAAAAGCTTATTCCTGTGCACCTTATGGAATAGCCTGTCTAAATACAGTACCACACTAGTGTTGAATACATTTTATAAATAAATAATGTTAGTTTGGGTAAATATGTATTTTTTTACTGAGAAAACATTTTATTCCACTTGAAATACATGTTATTTCACTTAGAATAACAATTATATGTCTACACGAGTGGTAAGACCCTCAGAACTAACTTGTGTGTGTGCCAATCATGAGTTATGAGTCTTAACACTTACTAGTGGAGACAGAGTAAGATTTTATTCTACTACAACCTATTATGTATTCCCTATGTATTCCTAATATACTGTATCTGTAGAAAAATAAACAAAAGAATACATTCTACAACAAATTCAAAAAGTTGTAAATGATAACACAAAACAAACATGCATCCATTCTGTTTCCACTCCTTAGTTTTAAACCCAAATTATTAATTGCATCCCAATGAGCTTCTTACTTCAAACTCAAAGTATTTCAATTGTAAGGATCCTAGGGCTATAAATAGTTAAAAATATGCCGTGAGGTAGAAATAATATTAGCTTAAATTAATTGAATCAAATGTCTTTCTGCCTCTTTCTTCTTACTTAGCATTTCAGCATAGTGGAGACAACCTCTGTAAGTGAACCTTTTCATAGGGAAAAGCAGAACTGGGCATTTCAAAGGGTGTCCCACAATGTCAATCACTGGTTGAGCTCTCATAATTTGCTGTATGATCTGTTGGGTGCCTGATCCACTAAAGGTGCAACCAAAGAGTTTTGACAGCAACATTGTTAGTGACTGTCTTTGTAAAAAACTGTGTAACTAAGTAGTAACATCTTATTAAATCTATTGAAGTGGAGAGAGTGAGTAAAATGTATAGTATAAGGCTTGAGGGGGAAGGGAGAAAAATTGCTTGACCCATGCTGTAAACATGGGCTGGCATCCATAATTGAAGGTGGGAATCAGCAGGTTCAAAAGTTGACTGAACTTCTGATAAGAAGGTTACGTGGGACTCAGATGCTAAAGACACATGTATCTAAGGACCAGCATGAAGCTGCACAGAGACAGGGATTTGCTACCACCTCCCAGTCCTCCTTACGTGAAAGGGGCTGAAAAAACATGCAACTTAAAAAAATATGACAAATCCCATTTGGAATGTTTTAAGTCAAGTGTGTGTGGCAGACATGGAAGAAAAGGAGGGGGATTTTGATGAGGCAGCAAGTCTGCAAGCAGCATAACACATGGTAGATGCATATTTGGTGGACACAAGACACCTTGCCATTGCTATACTGGAGCAGCAAGGTCACTGAGTGGCCAGCACTGATCTCAGTTGCCATGAAATACCTCAGCAGCCCACCCTCTAGAGTCAGTGTTGAACATGTATTCAGTTCAGCTGGTGTCATTATAAGTGACAGGTGCATCAATCTGTCAACAAAAAAATGTTTGCATGCTAACAATTATAAAAATGAATGAGGGTCACAGTCCACACAAGACAATCATGTCCCTGTTCCGGCCACATGGCAGTGAAGAGGAAGAGGAAGGTATTGTCTGCAGACCTGGTACTAGTAAAATCGAGGTGGATGAAGCAGTAATGGGGAGGGAATTCCCATCTTGTGACACCTCCACTCTGAAAAACAATAAGGGCTGCTTCCTCGATGATACTGAAGACTAAAAAAAGATCTGTTGTTTCTCTCCTTGCCCCTCATCAGTATAATCCTTTAATGTCTAATTGACAAATACTGCTATTTTCATTCATTTTACATTCCCCATCCCAAACTGTTGTGCTACTGTTTCCTTGCACCTAATTGAGTACCTGCCTCCACCACCTGAATGTGATGTTTAGAGACAATACCTGCTCCATCCAGCAAGACACAGTACCACCTCCTCCTCTTCCTCTTCCTCCTCCTCTGGCCTGTTTGGGTCCTATACAGACAAAAACATCATGGACCACCATCTCCACAATGATGCAACATAAAAATAACTGTTCTCCATCCTAAATTGTTATGCTGCTGTTGCACCTCATCAAGTACCTTCCTCCACCACCTGAATGTCATGTCTAGAGACAATACCTGCTCCAGGCAGCAAGGCACAGCACCACCTCCTCCTTCGCTTCCTCCCCCTCCTCCTCTGGCCTGCTTTGGCCTATGCAGCCACATAAAGCTTGGTCCTCCATCTCCACACTGATGAAGCTAAAGTCCTGACTATGGGGAAAACTGTTTGCCTTGATTCTATGCTAGCAGTTACAGTTCCACCCCTCAGCTAAGAAGTCATATAACTGAATGCAATGCCCACCCTGAGATAATATCTACTGGATTTGGAATTGAACAACCCCCATCATGTGGAACAGCTAAAAACACTTTGCAGACAATCAGAATCAATACTGGGGGTGGTACCATCACAACAAGTCTACTGCAGCAGTGTCCAGTTTGGAACTGTACAACATGAGGATACTCAAGCCAACCCTCCAGCCAATGAGTGCATGTCTTAATTGAACCCATTAAATAGAGTGCACAAATTTTTCTGATTGTCAGAGCGATGTGTTTGTCTAGTCTATGTTATGTGATTGACTGTGGTGGTTGCTAGCAGTTTCTCCTAGGGAGAGTCACTGAGCACAACACCGTTGTTAGCGTTAAGAAGGTTGACAGCTACAGGAAAAACAAACTCTGGTTAGAGTCAAAACAGCTGTTACTGCATTAATCTGACAAGAGATATAGAATTAATGTGTGGATTGGATTGTAGTGAATAGTCATGCACCTCACATCCTCAACAGCAGCAATATGGCAGCAAGACTCTAGGCATGCCAGCCATGTTAAAAAGTAGCAGATGGAACGGTGTAAGAACATCCCCTGACAACAAAGTCACATAGGGTGTGAGAGGGCCTGGGGACTGGATACAGTTGTGTTGTAATAATATTACAGACAGTGAGAGTGCCTGTACGTTGTCCAGCCCCTGAGGCAGTGAGAGGGCCTGGGGAGCTGTAAATTGTCATTTGAAAGACATCCATTTTCAGTATTTGGTTTGTTGGGATTTTATTTTTATTTTTTTGTATTTATATATGATTAATAATCCATTTTTGTTAAGATATTGAATTATTTAGTTTTGTTAATACTAAGAAGGTAAATTGGGGGTTTTACTTAAGTTGATTTTGAGTTATTTTGTTTTAGTTATATTAGTCTGTCGGTTAGTTAAGTGTGTACTGCCTGTGTTGAGATGTGTTGGGGGCTTACCTCCACGGTCGTGCGCTATTTACCCCCTGCCTCCATGCCCTCCACCCTTTTTTCCCTCCCGCATTGCAGTTTACAACTTACCAGTGCTGTCAGGCGCTGGGTATTGCTCACAAAGGGAAGAGAAGGGTGGGGGGGTGAACAGTAGATGGAGAATGAACGGGGCCATCACATCAGGGTCGTGAGATACAGGAGACACCCTGGGCAAAATGGAATCCAGAACATGATCCTCCATGTCTGGTTGCCATACCCAAGGGCACCACCAGTACTGGTGGGCAGGTGGCCCGAGCAGCCCTGGAGGTTTATCCAACTCGGTCTGTGTTATGCAATGCCAGGTCCATCAAAAGCAAGACTGCAATTATTGCAGATCTTGTAGGAAAGGTGGATCTGGCTTGCATCACTGAGACCTGGCTGGATGAGAATTCAGGCCCCAATTTGGAGGCTGTAACTCCAGCTGGGTACTCAGTGATTCACCGCCCAAGATTGGATCATGGGGTTGGGGTGTTGTGGTCTATTTCAAGACTGAACTTAACCTCACAAGTGTACCAGTTGAGGAAACTGAGTTATTCAAGTGTGCTGTGGTAGCAGGTGTAGGCTATAGGCTTGCCCTCATCTACTGTCCACCCGAAGACGAGAAGCAAGTCCGTTAGGAAGTGGCAGACTTCATCATCAACATGGCATTTGAATTGCCCAGACTGATGGTTCTGGGCGATTTCAATACCTGGGTCAATGACGAACTCTCGCAGTTTGGACAGCACTTCCTCCAGTTGATGTCATCTCTGGGCCTTACACAGATAGTTACCACTGCTACCCGTAAACATGGCCACTCCCTTGACATAGTTTTTCTCCTGGGGATCGAAGCCTCTGATCTGGGGGTGGAACCAGTTGGGTGGTCCAATCACTATACCGCGAGGTTTAGTTTTAGCACCCCCTTCCTAGGCCTACACCTGTGGAGATGGTCAGGCATTGCCCTTTATGAGATTTTAGTTCTGAAGGCCTGGTGGTGGTACTTCACCTATCGTACTCTCCTGTGGCTAACAATGACCCAGATCCTCTTATGGTAGCCTATAATAGGGCTATCTTGGCAGCTCTGGAGTTCATTGCTCCTGTCCGTGTTCACCCTCTCTCCCTTCACCCTCGGTCCTCATGGTTTGATGGGACCTTGAGGGAGATGCATTGACTAGGGCGAAGGTTAGAACATTGCTGGTGGAAATCCTCCTTTGATGCTGACCACGTTAGATTGATGGAGCATTATCAGGCCTATCAATATGCAATCACCCATAAGAAGGCAGAGTTCCTTTCTGGGGAGATAGCAGTTGTTCAGAATCGACCAGCTCATCTCTTTCACACTGTGAACAGGTTGTGCAACCCAGCCTGTCTACATGTCTGAAAGGCATTTTTGCAAAGAGAAAGCAATGAACTTGCTCGATTCTTTGCAACTAAGGTGACCGTCATTAGGGCGGCGCTCCATCCAGCACACTCTAAGAGTGTTGCTTTGGATCAGCGTGAGGTTGCTGCTCCCCAGTTTTCCTGGATTCCTTTGACCGACTGGAATTCATGGATATCATGTGGATTGTCTAGGATGCACCCCCTATGTGCTGTAGTTTGGATCCAGGACCAACTTCCCTGATTTTGGGTTGTATAAATTCTATCAGTTCAGTCCTTTCATAGATAATCTGGTGCTCCTTGGAAACAGGTGAGTTTCTAAGCTCCCTGAAGGAGGTGGTGGTAACACCCCTCCTGAAGAAAGCTTCTTTTGACCCTGACTGCCATGCAAACTACAGACCAATCCCTAACCTTTTCTTTTTAGGGAAGGTGATTGACAAGGTAGTGGCTGCACAGCTGGAGAACCATTTGACCATCCATGATATCTATGAACCCCTCCAGTCTGGTTTTCGAAAAAGGCATAGTACTGAGACAGTGCTGGTTCAGTGCTCAATGATCTCCTGATAGCTAGGGATTGGAAGAACTGTTCCATTCTGGTTCTTCTAGATCTCTCATTAGCCTTTGACACTGTGGACCATGGGGTTCTCCTTTAGCATCTCAGGTTCATATGTGGACTATCTGATGTAGTCCTCAAGTGGTTTACATCCTACCTCACTGGAAGAATGCAGAGAGTGGTTTCCGGGGTTTATTCCTTGGACCCAGTTTCTCTGTCTTGTGGAGCTCCTCAGGGCTCTGTGTTGTCCCCCATGTTGTTCGCAGTGTATATGCTGCCCCTCGGAGACATTATAAGAATGTATGAGCTGAGGTTTCACTGCTATGCTGATGATACCCAGCTCAACCTTTCTTTTGCACCCAATCAGGATGGAGCTTTCTCAGTCTTTAATAAGTGCCTTAACGAAATCCAGGAGTTGATAGATTCAAGTTGGTTGAAGTTGAATTTGGAAAAGACAGAGGTGTTGGTAGTGGATCCAGTGAGCCAAATAGGGGGGCCGGGAGCTGGTTCACCCTCCGGACTTTATCTCAGGGGTGTCTCACTCCCGACTTCTGAACAGGTGTGTAACCTGGGGGTAATATTTGATGAGGGATTGACTCTGCATTCACAGGTGTCTGCCATCTTCAAGTCCTCATTTTACTATCTGAGGAATATCTCCAGGATTAGGCACCTTGTTCCATCTGGCAAGCTTCCTATGCTGGCTCATGCCTTTGTGTCCTTGCATCTGGACTACTGCAATTCCCTTTATCTAGGGCTTTTATGGGTTGAAATCTGCCACCTGCAGCTGATGCAGAATGCAGCGGCCGGCTTTTGAATGGTACCTCTCTGTCCAGCCATATTTTGCCAGTACTGTGCGGACTGCATTGGCTGCCAGTACAAATAATAATAATAAATAATAATAATTTTACTTGTATAGCACCTTTCAATATATCAAGGTGCTGAACAATTTTAAAAACAGTTCAAAACACTACATAAAAACAGAACATGTACATAAAAATCAGCATACCAACAAAATAGAATATTTATAATAAAATCCAAACATTAATAAATAACTTAATTATCTATAAAAGCCATATTCCACAGATAAGTTTTCAGATCTCTTAAAAGCTCCACGGAGGTGCATGACAGAATCGACATGGTAGAGAGTTCCAAGAGTGGGTGCAGATGCTAAACGCCTGCTGCCGGAAGATTTTAAATTACCTTGGGATCTCTAACAACCCCATGTCGGCCATAGCGGAGTAATTGGTCAGGACAGTAAGGAACCAGGAGGTCTTTCAGATAGGCAGGACCCTGGTCGTGAAGGGCTTTAAAAGTCAGTAAAATTACTTTAAAGGTGATCCGCCACTGCACAGGAAGCCAGTGCAGTTCGCGCAGCATGGGAGTGATATGACAGGACCTACTTGTCCCAGTCAATACCCAGGCTGCAGCATTCTGCACCAGCTGTAGGCGACGGATTTCAACCCCAGAAAGCCCAAAGTACAGGGCGTTGCAATAGTCCAAGCGTGAGGATACAAAAGCATGAACCAGAGTAGGCAGGGAGTTGGACGGAACAAGGTGCTTAACCCTGGCAATATTCCTAAGATGATAAAAGGAAATCTTGACAACGGCTGACACCTGAGCTTTAAGAGTCAGCCTGTCATCAAGAATAAACCCAAGGCTACGCACCCGTTCTGAGGATGGCAGAGATACTCCATACAGTGGCAGATCACCTTTAAAGTCAGTCTTTTGACTTACAAAGCCCTACATGGACTTGGCCTGGACTACCTGAAAGAGCTCCTGGTTCCCTACTGCCCAGGGTGATCTCTCCGCTCAGCTGGTGAGGGGTTGCTAGAGATCTCAAGTGTGTCTTTGAAATTTTCTGGGGCTCATACATTTATATATGTGGCCCCTTCCCTCTGGAATTCTCTACCCCATCAGTTACGGGAGTGCACAACCATGAAGGGATTTAAAAAGGCCCTGAAAACTTATCTGTGGACCCAAGCATTTGGAGTCTGACTGTATTTATTGTATTTGTTTACTTGTGCACTTGTTTTTAATATAAGATTTGAAATGTTTAATTTGTTTTATTCTGTAAGGCACCTTGGTTTTATGAAAGGTGCCATAAAAATACGTTTTATTGTTATTTATTATTATTAATGTTAGCAAGTCAGAGAGGCCAATAGCCAAAAAGTAAAATAACAAACAAAAAATGAAAAGGGAGTGTGGCTAGCATAGGACAAAGTCTTTAATTTATTCCACAGGCAAGGATGCAATTAGTATCCCTAGGTCCTAGAACCCAGTGTCAATCCACCCCTGGGGGTCCAAGCAAGAAAAAATGAGAAGGAAGTAGGGAAAATAGGAAGGGAATTCATTGCAAACAAAAACTACATTGAGTCAATAGTTACAGTTGCAGTACAAAACCTCAAAAGTGTGGAAATATGGCAATAGTGTAAAATGTCCAAGGACTCTTGAATACGATGTATGGGGTTCCTGGGCAGTTGAACAATTGCTAAACAGAGCATTAGTGATACCTGAACTTTGGCACCTTCTATCAATGCACTGGTCTGTAGGAAAAATTATGTCAATAGTATTGACAACAGTATAGTACAAGTACACTGAGTAATCACTCATTCAAATCCAGAGGAACACTGCACTACACAGTCACAAAGAGAACTTTTTTACCCTAGGATGCATCTCCCTGCTTTTGAGACTTTCCTTCAACCCTACAGTAACAGTCTACTGTAAATAGATTGTGTGTGTAGTGAAAGTGGGAGGCAGGCAGGGAAGGGAGAAAGAGAGATGTTTTTATCCCAAAAAAGCACCATGCTACATGACATCAAATTCAATTGAATTCAATTAGCCTTTCTGTATAAGAAACACATTACTGTACTATTTTTGAAGAAAGAAGGACATTTATTTTTTGAACTAGTTATGTAAAATCTAACACCCCCTGGCTCGGATTTGACTCCATCTGTTGACGTGATAATGCATTTAAAAATGACACCGTTTATAATGTTAATTTTATCTGTCAGTTTCAGAAATCCATTTTAATTCAACTGAAGAAACTACAAAACACCTGCAATTTTATTTTTCTGTTGGCCTTTCACAATGTGATAGTGTCATGGAACTCCACAATGGAAATAAAAATGACAGGGCATCCATTATTGCAGTAAAATAAACTGTTTCTGAATCAATTGCATGTTGTACAAGGAATGCTTGCTTTGTATGTACATACTATTTGGTTTCTAATAAAGATCTGCCTCACATCCAGTATAATTTGTACAAAGGCTGGGCTGGTACTTGGGAGGACTGTGGGTGAAATAATTTCAAATTAAAATGATTTTATTAAAGTTGTGGATGTGCCGAGATGGTGATGATAAGGGGTGACCAGGAAGGGGCTTCAGAGGGCTTCCGATGTGGAGGAGGATATTTAAGATCAGAACAGTGGGCATGTAGCAGTCTTCCTGCTTTTGCAAGCTTTTGAAATAGAAGAAGGAAAATCAGTTGACATTTCTACACCAGTCTGTCCAGATTTATTGTGAACAGGAGGATGAGTTGAGGAAGATTCATAATGTGGGTTCTTCTGGTAACAGCTCCTTTCAGTACAGTGAGATTTTGAGACATATAGGCTATGGTGTTATTGATTTGAGGAGGCAGAAATTCCTTGAAACTGAAATGTAGGTCAGGAGCAAGAAAATAGTGCAGCAGGGGAGGGGCGGGGAGAAGAAGGAAGCAGATTTTAGTGAATGGAGAGGACGCGGAGAGATTTGCAGGAAGAGGTGCTTTAACTCCACTCTGCCATAATGACACAGCTGTGCTGCATTAGGAATTATGTCCGACCCATTTCTTCCTTTCTTCTGTCTGCAATACATCAGTATAGCCTTGGGCTATGCAGCTATGAAAAGGGGTAACTTCTTAATGAAGCTGGCTTCCCTGGCACCTCAAGGAAAGAATTAGCCAGCAAATAAAGTGTAGACAATTCCAGCATCTATCAGATTGTGAAAAGCAAAGATGCCATCTTGATAGAGTGGATCAGCAGCTGTAATAAAAGTCGAAAAAAGCAGAGAGAGATGGGAAAGATGCCTGCATCCAGGTCGCTTTCTAAGGTAATTCACTGTGGCTCTGGACAGCGAAATTACTCTACCAGGAAGCATGCTCATTGAAAAGGTTTGCAGTTTGGTAATGGGAATGGATGTCAGTTTCAAACTGATTACAGGCTGACTTTCTCTCTGTAAGCAAAGGAACTGCATAGAATACAACTACATTAACAGTGAGAAGATCGAATCCGAGTAACTTTCTTTTAAAGACTGGCTCAACTTGCTACAAGTCTTAATGGCTGAGAGGGACCTGGGGGTGGTGGTGGATGTCAAGATGAACACTCAGAGACTTGTAGGAGGGCAGCAGCCAAGGCCAACAGGATGCTGGGATGCATCGCTAGGGGGATCACCTCCAGAAGGAGGGAGTGATACTCCCTTTGTATAACTGCTTGGTGAGGCCACACCTCGAGTACTGCGTGCAGTTTCGAAGGCCACACTTAAAGAGGGACATTAAACTCCTGGAGATGGTTCAGAGGAGGGCAACCAAAATGATTTGGGGCTTGGGGGACAGGACCTATGGGGAGAGGCTCAAAGAGCTAAATATGTACACATTAGAAGAGAGAAGGGACCGGGGGGACATGATAGAGGTCTTCAGGTACATGAAGGTGGTAAATAGGGGAGAAGCTGTCAGGGTGCTTCAAAGGAAGGAGGAGGGGCAACTAGATGGCATGGGTGGAAGCTGGAGGGGGAAGATTCAGGGGAGAAAGGAGGAGGTGCTACTTCACTGAGAGGGTGGTGGAGCCATGGAATGCGCTGCCCGGGGACTGGTGGAGGTCGAGACGGTGGAGGGGTTCAAGAGGGGGTGGGACAGGTACAGTGGAAGGGTTCTGGAAGCAAAATCCAGTGCAGCGAGAATATCCGGAACTGGGAAGGGAGAAGCCTGAGAAGGTGAAGGGGGCAGCAAGGTCAGCTCCCAGGGTGGGGGCTGACCAAACGAGCAGACACGAAAGACAGTTAGGCCTATTTTGCTGCCATTTTAATATGTTAGTATGTAACATTATTATAGCTACAGTGGCTGTTTAGTACCAGCCACAGAACATTTTTAAAGAAGATAAAATTGCCTTTTTTTCCCCCGAGTGACACCGGATAGCACTTTAATTTTTATGAAATAGATACCCACAGAACACAAACAGGTTGAAGACCAGGTTTTGGTGGTGGTATGTGTTAACAGCATCAAAACTGAAAAACTCAATGGTAATCATAAGAGAAAGTAAATAACCATACTGTTTTAAATACATAATTTTTTCTGCTCTACTCATCCACTATTACACCAACTTGAATGCATGGAAGACTGCAGATCTATTCCATGATTGGCTATGGTAAATTGATGAGAAGATGTGGCTCCAAAGACAAAAACTGTCAATCCTTGCTGATACCTGATCCAGAATTCACAAAAACAGTGCACAAAGTAAATAAACATTACTCTAAAGATGCTAGTAATCTCAATGGGGCCTATACACTATGCCAACATGCCACATAAACAAGGGCACTTTGGCATACATATGCATGAATGCCACGCAGAGTGGATCCCGCAGATCCCCAGTGGCATTCACCAACTGTGCACTGGCCAAGTGTGCACTGAATTCCCCAGTAACTCAGGCAGATATATGGTAGGATGGTCTGGGGGGCAGAGATGGGGGTGTGCCCACACTGCACACCATGCACTAAGTCGAGTAGTGCTGCACACAGGAGGCCATAGGAGGGCACTGAATATGGAAGGGAGACCTTGCTACAACTGATGTATGTACCACACACATACAGCAACCCCTCCTGGTCCCACATCAGGTTGCAAACACCCCCCTCAACAGAATCCCTTCCCAGTCCTGGCAGAAGGTGTAATCCCCCAACACGGAACCCCTGCCCTGGTCACACATGCAAGCCAACTCCCCCAACACACATCTGAGTCCTTGTCCAGATCCTGAAAGTGTGAATCACCCACACATATCAGTGCCCCATCCCTGTAAGTAAGAACACCCCCCCACACATTAGTGCCCTGTCCCCATAAGTGTAAACCCCCTACACATCAATGCCCCATCCCTGTTCCTGTAAGTGAAAACACTCCTCACACCCTGAGCCCCTTCTTAGCGGACCCTGCTCAGTATATCACATATTGATCACCGCCCGACCCTGATCCTGGCTCCTCTGCCCTGTCATTGCTGATTAGTGGCCCTCCCCACCATCCGCAGCACCAATAACACCCCTCATCCCAGTACCTGCAAATTGGTGCCACGGCGATGTATGGTGAGAGGCACATCCCTCCACACACCTTCTTGGCAGTCCACTGTCCAACTGATGCTGAGCGCGTGCTCCCTATTACTTTGCAGTGCACACCCAGCATCAGTTGGATAGTGGGTAGCTGCAGTGGTCTGCGGATGGATGTGCTACTTGCCATCCATCACCATGGCACCAACTTGCAGGTACAAGGACAATGGTGGTGTTGTCAGTGCTGTGGGGGGCCACTGATTACCAATGAGGGGCAGGACAGCTGGGATTATGGGCCAGGTGGTGGATATGTGATATCCTGGGGGTAGGGTCTGCCACAACAGGGCTCAGGTGGAGGGTGGCTTATCACTTACAGGAACAGGCACAGGGCACTGATGTGTGTTGTTATTTTTCTCCCTTATGGTGATGGAGCACTGATGTGTGGTGGAAGTGTTCACATGTACAGGACCTGGGCCTGGACTCAGATGTGTGTTGGGGTGGGTGAGCTGTCATATGGGACCAGGGTGGTGGTTCTGTGTTGGGGGGATTACACTCTGATGCCAAGACCAGGCGGGGGCCTCTGATGTAGGGAGGGGACTCTTTGCACTGGGTGAGATGTGGTGCCATGGGGTGGATATTGTGCAGGGGGGACCTCTTGACAACTGAGACCAACCATGTTTTCACCAGGTGCCTGTGTGTGCTATGTATGCACCCAGACCCATGCCTCCATGTGCAGGGGATTCACTCTGGGACCCAGGATGGGCATATTATTGGCTGCCCTCCTGGGTCTGCTACTCCACCCCTGTCCATCCTCCACTATCTAGTGCTGGTGATAGTGCATACCAGCCTGGGTGCACCTGTCTGGGGGCGTGGAGCTACGCCAGTAGGGTACACACCTCTGGCGTGTAATTTCTGCCCCTTCATGCATAGGCACCAGTATTTCTTTTCTAAAAATTGGATGCAAAATGAACAAATGGATTACATGAATTAATTAGGGTTATGTGTTTCCTAGGAACCTGACTAGTTGTTCAGTCAATTTAGTGTTTCACTTTATGGTGATTTTTCAGATCTTTGTAATATGGCAATATTTATTATGTATAGGAGATTATAATATATGAGGTTTGGGTCTCTTTGATAAAACACGTTGTAAGACTGCATAGTTAAAAACAACATTCTCTGTAAGGTTAAGGAATACTGGGACTGTTCCTCTTTTGTTTATTCAGCCTCAGGGATTTGTTTTTATAACTTGTCAAATTTTATTGTTTTTCCACATTGCAGAATTCAGCAACCATAAGAGCCATACCAAATCATACAAAACAAGACCATACACAGGGCCCCTGGTGTTCTGAGGCAGAATTTTCTGATTTCTGCGGCAGGGCTCCTCAACTTCTGTGGCAGCATTTGCTGATTTCTGTGGCATGATTTATTCATTTCTCTGGCAGAATGCAGTCCTGTCATTGGCTAAATATGATGTGATGTCATTGATGACATCATATACTGTGCATAGAGGAGGGGCTTCAGGATAAACGAGGTGGGAAAGAAAGCCTGACACTATGGAAAAACAGTATATTTATATGGAAATTCACCAAAAACAATGAATTCTGTGGCACTGTATATATTCTGCGGCATGATGCAAATTCTGCGGCAAATTCCACAACCGCAGAACCGCAGAATTCCAGGGGCCTTGACCATACGCAATACATTGAACAGTAATACATAATTCGAGTAGTAGCACTCAAAGTCTCTGAAGGCCTGTACATAACCTTAGCTAAACATACGAAGAATACCAAACCTTGAAAGGAGGTAGAACACATCAGGTGATAATTAAGCTTAATCAAAATGACATGATGGTCAACTATCACAGCACCATCCAGAAGACTGCCACAGGTACTTCCAGGAGAAGGGTAATTAAGATGCCCTAACTGGGTAGGCAGACATCAGCAAAGGATTAGCAGGAGGGGGAGTTAAGATCGTGACAGATGTGACTGTAGATAAGCTCCCCACTTTTTCTGATATCTGGGGAGTTGTCCAAGCTGAGAAGCCTCACAGATTTGTGATAAACAGCAATGTAAAGCACATACCTGTTGAACTGTATAAAGGGCTGTTGACTCGAATAGTCCCCACCCCTGACAAAGTCTCAGCCTTTAGAAGCGAAGGACTGGGGTAATGTAGTAGCTGCACTCTATTACCTTTTGGTAAATAAATACAGTGCTTATGAGCATCCTTGGTGTAGCGTTTTTTTGCTTTGGTGCACTGTTTTTGTGACTTACGATTGAAGTGTTTTTACATGGCCACACAAATCTTACAAAAAGTGAGCGCTGGTGTCTTTGTGTTTCTCCTGACATGGAGGACTACAGCTCATTTCTGCTGAGCCTGCCTTTCACTTCATTGAAAGAGTAATCTGCTTCTGCTGTTTAAAGCATGCTTGCCAAAAGTTTGAGAAATAACTTGCTACTCAATTGCCTTATTCTCTTCTGTTGACAGCATGATGTGGATACTTTCAGATTCCTTTACAGTAGATAATACCATCTAGAACTTTGAAACATAGAAATATAAAGGTTTATGGTAGATAAAAAACGCTTGGCCCACCTAGTCTGCCCATTTTCCCTACCGACTATCACATCACAGATCCTACTTGATCTCCAGTTTTACCCCCCCTTCCCTACCTCTGTGGTTCACTTTTGCATATCCCATGCATTCTTGAAGCCCATTACTGTTTTTGCCCTTCCCCCACCTCCTCTGGGAGGTTATTCCAGGCATCCACAATTCTTTCTTTGAAGAAGTACTTCCTCGCATCTCCCCTGAGCCCCCTTCCAGGTTCATAGCATGTCCCCTTGTTCCTGAGTATCTATTTTTCTGAAAAATGTTTCTCTCTTAAAATGTATTTATGCCCATGAAAAATTTGAATGTTTCTATCATATCCTCCTTCCTCCATGGTGTACATGTTGAGGTCCTTCAGTCTCTTCTCATAGGGTTTGTTATGCAGACCCTGAACCGTTTTGATTTCCCTCCTCTGGACTGCCTGTACCCTGTCTATGTCCTTCCAGAGATGTGGTTTCCAGAACTGGACACAGTTCTCTAGATGAGGTCATACCAGTGATCTATACAGTGGCAACAACACCTCTCTCATTCAGCTGGTGATACCCCCTCCTTATGTACCCTAGCATCCCACCTGGTCTCCCCACTGCCTCATCACATTGTCTGGCCACCTTTAGTTCATTGGATATGATTACTCCCAGGCCCCTTGCCTGTTTGGTGGTGGTTAATACTACACCCATTTTGTACTTTGCCCCTGAGTTTCTATGTCCCAAATGCATTATATTGCACTTCTTAACATTGAAATTCAGTTTCCACACCCTTGACCACTCGTCCAACTTTTCTAGATCACTATTCATCTTTTTCACACACCCCAGAGTGTCTACCTAACTACAGATTTTAATGTCATCTGCAAAAAGGTATACCATCCCTTCTAACCCCTCTGCAATGTCTCTAATAGACAATAAAGAGAACTGGTCCCAGTAATGATCCCTGTGGCACCCCACTTGTCACCCTCCCATCCTCAGAGTGAACTCCATTTACCACCACCCTTTGTCTCCCGGCCCCAACCTATTTCTCACCCAGTTTACCACCTTAGGACCCACTCCTAGGCTTCCCAGCCAGTTTATGAGTCTCCTATGTGGAACAGTGTTGAATACCTAACTGAAATCTAGGTAGGCCACATCAACTGTTCTACCATGATCCAATTCACTGGAAACCCAGTCAACGAAATCTGTTAGATTTATTTGACGTGATCTCCACACAGTGAATCCATGTTGCCTCAGATCCCGAAGGCTACTGGATTCCAGATATTCCACAATTCTCTCCTTCAGTAATGATTCCTTTACTTTCCCCACCACCAATGTTAGGCTGACTGGCCTGTAGTTGCTAGCCTCTTCTTTGCTTCCACTTTTGTGAACAGTGACTACATGTGCCCTCCTTTAGTCCTCCAGAACCACTCCTGTCTCCAGTGATTGGTTAAACAGGACTCTCAGAGGTGCACCAGGCATCTCCCTGAGCTCCCTCAATATCCTAGGATGCACCCCTTCTGGCTCCATTGCCTTGTCCATGTTCATATTTGTGAGTTCCCTTAGAACGCTCTCATCTATAAATGGACTAGTCTCTGCCTCCCTTCCTTTGATGCTCCTAGCCCTTATCTGTGGTCCTTCACCTTCCCCTTCCCCTGTCAACACTGAACAAAAGTACTTTTTCAAGATGTCCCCTTTTTCCTGGTCCCCCTCCACACACTTCTCTCCTTCCTTCCTAAGCCTAACTATCTTGTCTTTCTTTTTTCACTTACTGTACGTACCAGAAAAATACCTTGTCCCCTTTCTGCACTGCCTGGGCTATTTTTTCCTCTGTCTGCACCTTAGAGCTCCTAATTGCTTTCTCTGCCTCCTTCTGTTTCAGCTGGTACACTTCTCTATCTTCCTCTCTCTATGTCTCCTTATACCTCCTCAATGCTAACTTTTTTCCCCTTACTTTCACAGTCATCTGTTTTGAGAACCATAGTGGTCTCTTTTTCCTCCTGCTCTTGCTTACTTGTCTGATGCAGAGGTTTGCTGCCTTCTCTATCCCTCCTTTTTGATTTGCCCACTGTTCCTCCACTCTCCCATGTCCTCCCACCCCCACCCCACTAGTGCATCCCTGAGGCCTTCCCTCATCTTTTTAAAATCTGCTCTCCTAAAGTCCAGGACCCTCGACTTTGTGTGGTTCGATCCTGCTGCAGTACTTATATTGAACCACACTGCATGGTGATCACTGATCCCCAGGTGGCCACCCACTGTGACATAAGCAACACTGCCACTGTTGGTGAGTACAAGGTCCAATATTGCCCCCTCATGAGTTTGCTCTTTTACTAGTTGCCTAAGGAATGCTCCATGTAGGGATTACAGAATGTCCCTGCTTCTAGCTGAAGCTGCAGCTGGGATGCTCCAAGCAACATCTGGCAGACTGAAGTCCCCCACCAGCAGTACCTTTCCCTTGCTTGCCATCTTTTGGATGGCTTCCACTTGAACTTTATCCAGCTCTGCCCCCCAACATGCTGGATGTCTGCAGATCATGCTGGTTGAAAAGTGTCTCCCTTCCCTGTTTCTAGGGTGACCCACAGTACCTCCACCTCTTCCTGATTTCCCTGTATCTCAGTAGCCTTTATGCTATTCCTCATATAAAGAGCCACTCCTCTCCTTTTTTCCCATCCTGTTCTTTCTGAACAGAGTGTAGCCTGGTATAGCTATGTCCCAATCATGGTTCTCATTGAATCATGACTTGGTAATGGTGACAGTGTCCAGGTCAGCTTCTGCCATGATGGCCTCTAGGTACAGGATTTTGTTTCCCAGACTTCAAGCATTTACACACATGGCCTTTCAAAATGTGCTAACACTCTGTTTGTCATCATCCCCTGTCCCCTTTTGCAATCTTTGTTTACACCTCTCCTCTCAGTCTCATCTTTCTTCACTTCTACCACTTTGGGTACCCTATGGGATTTCTTTCCCTTTGGTCTCTCCCTACTGCTTACTTCAGTCTGGGGGGTTAGAGTTTATGTCTCCCCATTTTCTTCCACCATCCCTCTTGATTATTTAAGATGCCCATTAATGTAACATTTAAATCATTCATTGAAGACTGTGGTCCCCTACCAGATGCATGCAGACCATCTCCATTGTGTAAGCCTCTATCCCTCCAGGTGGGACCACAATCCCCAATGTAGCTGAATCTTTCCTCTCAGCACCAGTCCTCCAACAATGTGTTGAAGCTCTTGATATGGAGCACATTATCCTTCTCCATGTCATAGACAGGTAGCACCTCAGAAAAGGCCACTGAGCATGCTACCTGCATAAGACCACTCCCCAACTACCTAAACTGTTCCGGTATTATCCTAGGCTCATCCATTTCCAGGTCATTGGTCCTGAGGTGGACCATGACATCCAGTTCTTCCCCTGTCCTGCTTCCCTAGTAATCCTCAGGATCCACTCCCTACCCCTTCAGGCTATAGGGCTGAGTAGGCACCTATCCTCCCTCTCCCTTCGTGTCCCCAAATTTATCCCCTAGCAATTGAGTCCTTCACCAGGACTTGCTTCCTTCTCCACTGGGGTCCTCTACTACCCACCTTGGGGTCTCCACTAGGGAGGACCCCCATATTTTCCTTGGTCTGTACTGTGGGTGCCTCCCTGGGACAGTACCACCCTGCTAGAGTGACATAGGAGTTGTGTAGTGGTACCATCTGGGGGACTGTGCCTCTGATCCACCATCCTCATCCTTCCTGAGCCAACCATAGCCCAGCTGCCCCTCTTCACTAACAACCTTTATGGCAGCAGTGGAAGACTTGGTGGTCCCTGAGTGGGGGAGGAGGTCCCAGAATCCTAGCCAACTTGGCCTAGAGAGGAGCAATCTCCCCCCTCAGCCCAGAGAGGTGCATACAGATGGGGCACCACCACAGTCCCCAGAAAGTGTCTCTGAAAATTGCCACCCCACAGCCACTGCACTGCACCACTACCAGAGTATCTATTATCTGTCCTGCCTGTTTTTGTTTTGCTTACTTTAACCCTTTTTTACCCCTACCCTAGATAGGGTGTTTTACCTACTTCCAATTCGTTGCTTCCTTCAAACTCTTGTTGTACACCTACAGTAGACAGGTGTTTCACCTAAACCCAAGCTTTTGCTTACTCTAGCCCTTCTTTGTACCCCTGCCATAGATAGGTGTTTCACCTAAACCCAGTCTTTTTTTTAATCTACCCCCCTGTTTTTTATAATCATATCCACTACCCTGGATAGGGTGTTTCACCTATCCCCAAATTTTAGAGTGACCCTACCACACCTTGCTCCCTTGTATTGTGTGAGCTATGACAGGAGCTTATCTGGAATCTTACCTTAGTTGACAGGTAGATTTCCTGGTTCCACACTTCCTCCTGCTATATCCTGGTGCCTAGTTCACTCCTTTACTGTACTTCTGTCTCCCTTCTGCAGTGCAGAATTTCCACCCACTGACTGCCTCATTGGGCTGGCTCTGGTGGGCAGACTCCACTGTGCTGTCCTTGTCGCATTTGTCCTTAGCAGGGGCCACAATGCAGGGGGACGCTTGCTGGACTAGCCTTTAGGTAGACCTCTGTCTACTTCCTGTTGTCCCGGCAGTGCACTGGATTGGCTGGAGAGGTGGTAAGGAGGCATAGCTAATATCCGGATTTTCTTCTTTGATCCCCTTCTTCAGCTTAAAGCTCCTGTTCTCCTACGTGTCCTGATTTCTAAGGACAGTATATCATTTGATGGCATATCAGCAGCAAGCATGAATAATGCAAAATCAGGAACACAGCAAGCTGATGAAAACAAGAGCAGAGGAATTCCTGCCCCACATCTCTCTTGTTTTGACAGTGCAGCTGCATCTGTGAGACACCTACAATTGATTGAAGGTAACACTATATCCACCAAGTCTCCACACATGAAAAATTTAAAAGAGCTTTCCAATAATTTGAGAAATTTCAACTGGAAAAAATAAATCTGTAATTTAACAAAATGTTTTTGCAAAAGTACTAAGAGCAAGGCTGGTCATCACATAGCCTTCATATTGCAAAGTCCTAGGAGGGAGTTTTATGCAGATATTTACAAAGAACGGTGGAAGATAGAACTGACTTGTGTATTCTAACACGCTTGTAGAAATATTAATTGATCAGTATACTGTACACCATCAGGCAATTTTAGAGGAAAAAGAAAACCTTAAAAAAATATATTTAAACAGAATGGTGATCTGGGATGTGGGTCTGAAGCAAGAAATTAGTGCAGCGAGGGGAGGGGAGGGGAGAAGAAGGAGACTAATTTTAGTGAATGGGGAGGATGTGGACAGATTTGAAGGAAGCGGTGCTTGAATTCCACTCTTCCATAATGACAGAGTTGTGCTGCATTAAGAATTCTGGTCGGACCCCTTACTTTTCTTCTTCTGTTCGCTATACATCAGCATAGCCCTGGACTATGCAACCATAATGACAAGGCTGCATGTAGAATAACATGGTAATCAGCCTAAAGGGACATAAAATGTCTAATTAATACTTTTTATTCCCTCATGTTATTCATCTTTCCAATGGTATGAATAGAGTAATTTCTAATTAGGATCTCACAGGTAACTAACTTAATAAATGATAGTTGGCATTTACTCTCAAATGTAAAAATTTTTCTCTGAAACTAACCTAGTTCTCTGCCTCATATATGCTTGATCGTTTTATAGTAAGTAAAGCTTATACACCCTAGTTAAGTCACTGAACCCATCACTAAATGTCAGTTTGGTTCCATCATAGTTGTGTTTAATCCAAATTCCAATAGAATTTCTCAGCAAGACAAAAACAAAATGGTGAGTTGAGCCATCTTTGAATATACTGGATAAGCTGTTTCAAGGCTGTCAGTAATCAGGATGCAATGTAGTACCTTGAAGCAAATGACATGTCACAAATTCATGAATTACAGAGGGGCTTAACTGCCATTAAATTACACTGGTCTTTGTAGCATATCACAGTGCTTATCGCTCTGCTGTCTCTATTCAAACAGGGGTAGCTCTATTCAGAGAAGGATGGTTTTGAGAGATGGTGGGTATCATAAATACAGGTTGTTCTGCTGTATAATGGTATGGACAAAATGCAGCCAGGTAACAATAGACCTGTCAGTATTACCCCTGTTGTGAGTAAACTGATGGTGATATTATTCAAAGATTACCTAGTGAACTACCTTTAGAAAAATGTACTTCAGAATAGGAAACAGGATAGCATAGAAGTCTTGCAAGACCTACTGGATCTTATTCTTTGACTGCGTAACTAGGGCAGTGGATAATAGTCATGCAGTGGATTTACTTTACTTTGATGCCAGCTGTATCACATAGAAGATTGCTAAAGGACCCAGAGGATCTGAGTGCAGCAAGGCATTCAACTGTGTGTCACATAGAAGATTGCTGAAGAAGCTAGAGTATCTGGGTGCAGTGAAGGATATAGTTAGATGGGTAGGAAGTGTCTGTAAGGGAGACAGTAGTCCTGGATCCAGTCCTTATCAATATGTTTGTCAGCAACATAGGAGAAGGAACACAGGGAATGATGTGTCTCTTCACAGATGGCACTCAGCTCTGTGATATGGTAGACAGCAAAGATGGGGTCCTGCAAATGTTGGAGATAATGGCCAAAGTGCCCAGCTGATTCGGTTCTGGGGTTGCCAAGGCAGTAAGGAAAAAGAGGTTGGCCTACAGGAAATTCAGGAAGACCAAGAGGGAGGTGGGTAGGGAAAATTACCTAAGGTTGGCTAGTGAGGCAAGTAAGGAAGTCTGGTGAGCAAAGGCACAGAAGGAGCTTCAAATAGCTCAAGGAATTAAGAAGGGGAAGAAGGCTTTCTTTCACTATATAAGTGAGAAAAGGGACAAGAAGGAAGTGATTGTTAGGCTTAAAAAAGGTGTGGAGTGGGTGGAGGATAATGGAGTAAAAGCAGAGATAATAAATGAATACTTATGTTCTGTCTTCACCAAGGAGAAGGATGGACCAGTGCCTTCAGGAGGGAAAAGAGGAGCAGGGGGAGGGGAACACAGACATAGTGATAGAGGAAGATAGAGTGAGGAAGGGTCTGTTGGCATTGAAAGTGGACAAGTGACCAGGCCCAGACAGAGTACATCCAAGGGTAGTAAAGGAACTAGCTGAGGAGCTGGCAGGGCAACTAGCAGACCTATTTAATAGTTCACGAGAGTAAGGCATGGTACCACAGGACTGGAGAACAGCACATGTAGTGCCCCTTCACAAAAGTGGTTCCAAGGATGATCCAGGGAATTACAGACCAGTCAGTCTAGCCTCCATTGTGGGCAAGCTCATGAAGACCATACTAAAGGAAAGGTTGGTGGAATATCTAGAGGAACATGGTGTCCAGGATGAGAGGCAGCATGGGTTCATGGAGGGAGATCATGTCAAACAAATCTGATTGACTTCTTTGAATGTGTCACAAAGACAGTAGACAGAGGCCAAGCGGTAGACATCCTCTATCTTAACTTCAGCAAGGCCTTTGACTCTGTGCCCCACAAAAGGTTGATCAGGAAGTTGGTGGATCTTGGAGTTGGAGAAAATATTGTAAGCTGAGTGGAAAACTGGCTGAGGGACAGAACCCAGAAGGTGGTGGCAGGGGAAGAGTTATCTGGCAAGAGAGGTAACCAGTGGGGTCCCACAGGGCTCTGTGCTGGGGCCGGAGTTGTTTATGTCTTCATCAGTGACATTGGGATGGCATTAAAGACAAAATGTGCCTATTCACAGATGACACCAAGCTCTGTGGGAGAGTGGACACAGTTGAAGGGATACAGGACCTTCAGAAAGATCTGGAAAAGCTGGGGAGGAGGTCCAGGATCTGGCAGCTTGGCTTCAATGCCAAGAAATGCAAAGTTATGCATATTGAAGCCAAGAATCCCAGGACAGAGTATTACCTGGGTGGAGTCCGAGTATCTCCATCAGAGGAGGAGAAGGACATGGGAGTAATGATCACTAGTACAAGGGGGATCAGTAGTACAAGAGAGGAGGTTACACTGCCCTTGTACAGGTCACTGTAAGGCCGCATCTAGAGTATGGAATTCAGTACTGGTGCCCATACCTCAAAAATGATATTTACCTGCTGAACAAGGTACAGATGAGGGGTACAAAGATGATAGCCATCAGCAGGACAAGGCATATGAGGAGATGTTGAGGACACTGAACATGTACTCCATGGAAGACAGGAGAGAGAGAGGAGACATGATTGGGACATTCAAGTACTTGGAAGGGATAAATAAGGTTGATAAGGAGAGTCTCTTTAAGCTGAGTGGCAACCGTATCACAAGTGGGCACAATCTTAAGCTGGAGGGTGGGAGGTTTAGGAGGGAGGTCAGTAAGCACGTTTTCACAGAGAGGGTGGTGGACACTTGGAATGCACTGCCAGAAGAGGTAATCTCATTGAAGACAGTGGGCAGCTTTAAGAGGGACTACGATAGGCATAAGGGGAAGGTTAGAATCATGGGTAGGGAGGATGGGAGGAGTGGGGAGGGAGGGCAGGGACTTTAGCTCAAGCTGTGGACCCTGCAATATGAGCAGACTTGATAGACCAAATGTCCTTCTTCTGCTGGCTTCTTCATATGTTTGTATGTATTCCAGGGTTTGGTACAGTAGCTGAAATTCAGTGCCAAAAAAGTGCAAGGTTATGTACATAGAGAACATGAACCCCAGAACATAGTACTGAATAAGACAGGTTAAGCTGGACAACAGTTCTGAGGAAACAGAACAAAGAGTCATAATAAGTAACTCCAATAAACAATTTAGCTGATGCAACAAGTTCTACTATGAGGCAAACATGATGCTAGCATGTACGGGGGGGGGAATTATCAGCAGGCAGAAAGAGGCATTACTACCTCTCTCTATATATCACTGGTGAGACCACACCTAGAGTACTGTGCCCAGTTCTGGAGTTCTCAACTAAGGAAAGATAAGAACAGGTTGAAGATAGTATATCATACAGTAACAAAAATAATTTAGGGTCAGTGGGGCAGTTCCAACAATGACTGACTTCGGGCATTAAAAAGGTACTCACTTGAGACAAGACAAGAGAGGGGTGATATGATACATATCTTCAAGTTTCTGAAAGGAATGATCAAAGTGAACAGTGAGGAATTATTCAACAAGAGCATTAAATCTAGAACATGAGATAACAAGAGGAAGTTCAGGGGAGGGGTTCAGGAGGGACATGTGAATGTTTTATTTTACAGTGAAATTGGCTGAGCCATGGAACAGTCTGTCAGTGAAGATGGTGGGCATCAAAACCACCAATGAATTGAAACATGGTTGGGACAGAATTAATAGCTTAGTATTTACTCAAGGAGTTGTAGTAAAATAGGAAGCAAGGGGGTGAATAGTGTAGGCAAAACCTCCACATTTACAAAGGGTCTCAGGGTATAATAGGGTGCTATGGACAGACTAGATAGATCATTGGTCTTTTTTCTGTCATCATTGTCTCTGTCTCTAAGTTCATTTTGCAGTAATACTGCCAAATACTATGTTCATCCTTGCTGGTGCCATTGTATATATACCCACATACACATACACATACACATACACATACACATATATATAGAAAGAGAAAGAGAGTAAATGATTGCAAAGTGTGGTATACCAGGAAATAATGCAATTAAGGTGCATAATGAGCCATAAAGTCACAGGCCCAAAGGGCCAAAAGTGGCTTTTATGTGCATGTTAGGCCCTGAGAAGGGATTATTTCGTTAGTATGCTAGACTTTGCCATTTTTTATTTTATATACTACATAAGGATGGACACTGATTTGTAAGTTTGCAATATTTATTCACATGCAGGGCACCGAAGAGTTAATTGCTTTATTCATTACATTCATTATTTATATACATATGGATTTAAAGTCATGCAAATATATCATTAGGTTAGTAGTCCACTAAGATAGGCAGTTTATAACAAGGGTCAGTAGGGTATAAAGCAGGTTATTGTGTTTCTGAGTCAAGGCAGTGTATTCATTGTCAGTATCTGGGTCTCTGGGTCTTTTGCAGTGCTTTTTGCCCCTTTTTGTTTCCCCTTCAAAGATATTGATAATCACATTATCTTAGACTGTACAGTTGTGGCCTCCAAGGATTGTTATTGTTGTGTTCTTCTCTGGGATTCCAGTATTGGGGTATAGCTGGCCATAGGTTATTGGTCTGTGGTGTGCTGCATGAGTTCCTTGTTAAACTTGCTGTCTTTCCTTATTGTGGTTACCATGGTGGCCCATATGCTGTTTGGCTGGATTGTTAATGGGAGAGGGGAGCAATACCTGTGTCCAGTAGTGTCTGTGCCCTGTGATTGGACATCTCAATGGCAACATCATCAGATAGGCTACCATTGCCAACTTCCTAATCAACATCAACAGCTGCTGCAGAAGGGTAGCTGGGTCAGTTGTGCACAGGACAGCATTCCTATAACTGTGTATTGTGCCATATAGGAAGCAAGTGTGTGGCATTGTACAGAAAATATTGGTGGTAGAGGCAGTGGCCACTTGCTTTGTAGTGGGAGCAGCAGTGTCAGCAATGGTAGTTTCAGTGGTGGTGATCCATGTGCTTGAGGCATGTAATACCATAATTTGAGCATGCTGATGCTTAGCTGCCACTGTTGCTGCATAGGTCTTGGTTGTTTGTTCCTGGAGTTGGTGGGGGGGTTACTGTTCACTCTCTGATTCAATGGAGTCTGTATTTTGTTAGCTGCCATGGCCAGATATATGCTTTTCAGGAGGAAGCTTCACTGGCTGTTTGCCATTTTCTGTTTTTTGCTTTCACTGTGGCAGTTGTTTTACTTGTTTCATGGGGGTATTTGTATTCCAGAGTTCATCCCAGGATGCTGGTGGTCTAGTGGCACTGCTCATGATTTCTGCATTTGCCATTTGTTGAAGTGTAGGAGGTGGTCTGTAGAGGTTTGATTTGATATCAGCAGCTGGATTAATACATTGGAAGAGTAGAGTTAATATGAACATTTGCTTTTCTTCTATAATTGATTAGTAGTTATTGGTGAACTGTATGTTGCAGTTGCCTGAGCTTTGTGCAGTTTCTGTTAGTGATATATTGTAGCTGACCAGGGTTTGTATTGAGGTCTCATCTGTTGCTGTGATTAGTGATTTTTTTGGTTTTCAGGAAGTTTAGCTGTCGCGGATTGTGGGTGTACTGATGGACACTGACACAGAGATGTAAGATGTAAGAAATTTATTGCAGACAAAAAATAACTTAAAAAGCCGTCAAAATCAACTGCATTTTGGCAAATAAAATACAAAATGAACAAAAACAACATCAAATAGTATTCAACTCCTGCTTTCTTGAGGTAAAGGCAGCAATAGTCACCTCACCAGCACATAGAGTTGGCTACAGGTCTGAAAAGGAGCAGACCTAAACAGAGGGGTCAGTAACCGGCTGATCCCAAGATGAATCTGAGGTCTCCTAGAAAGGATACCTCATTTATAGTAAAGCATAAACATGTGACTATTGCTGACTCCTTCCTCGAACCAACTATTACAGCAAAAAGCCCACAATCATTTTATTATTTTAATACCATGAGCTCAACTGAATGAATTACCTTTATACACGTTTGCTAATGTTAAAGTTCATAAAACAAAACAATATAACAGAAAAACATCTTTGCTGCAGGAACAAATGGCTCCTCTCCTTCCCCCAACTATAACTAAGTGAAGGAAAGGGGCGGCTGTCTCCTAAGGAGACAGCAGAAGCAACAGCCTCAGTGAGAGCACCACACCCAGTTCCTGTGTTTTCAGGTAGGAGTGAACTTCAGGTTCTAATAGAGTAAAAGGCTGTTTGTTTACAATTGGAGTAACCCTAAAATAACAAGCATTTGTCAATGCCGAACGTTCACTTGCAGGTATTTGCAGTGGTGTTTGGTACTGGTACTGGCTTTAGAGGAGAGAGGAGGCAGCAGTGAGAGTCATGGGTGCTGCATGGTGGAAGCTGCACCATAAATGGTCCCAGGACTGATCCCTGAGGTACCCCTCTGGTCTCCCCCCTTCCCGGATTGGATCCTATTACTACCACCCTCTGCCTCCCGTCCATCAGCCACTTTCTAACCCACTTTATCGGTTCATGCCCCGTGGCCAAACTACCCATCTTGTTAATCAGCCTTCTATGTTGGACTTTGTTGAAGGCTTTGCTGAAATCAAGGTAGGTGATGTCAACTGTCCCTCCCTGATTTACTTCCTTAATGAAGCATTAGGATTTCCAACCCTAGCACCCCACCTCCACCCTGCAGAGACTGACAGGTTTTAGGGGTGTGTCTTTGGGTCATTGGCCATAACGATCACTCCATTCCACCCCACCCTGCAGACACTGACAGGCATCGTGGTGTGCCTTGGGGTCTTTGGCCCTGACACTCACCCCATTCCATAAGGAAAGAAGCTGAGATGGGTGCAGTGTATGAGAAGGGGGTAAATGTTAGAGCTGAAGACCCTAGGCACACCCTGATGCCTGTCACTGGCTGCAGGGTGGGGGTTGGGGTGGAATAGCATGAGCGTTATGGCTGAAAACCCCAAAACACACCACCGATGCCTGTCAATCTCTACAGGGTGGGAAGTGGGGCATTATGGTTGGAAACCCTAATGTCCCAGGTGTTTGTTGATATTTTCGCTCCAAATTTTCAATATGTGCTTTTTGGGACCCCACGTCAAGAACAGCGGCATTATCATTTTGTTACTCAATCCTGAAAGGTGATTTTACATAGTGACTGCAGCATTTGGTGCCATAGGTGTAAAAACAAAATTCCATCTATACTGTTCATGAGGTAGTGTGAAAAACTGGCAATGTTGAATATCTGGAGTGAAAATATAAAAATTTGTCAAAGTTATGTGCATGCATAACAAAATTTCAATGACCGCATGTAACTCAGGCGTTTTGGGGTATTTTTGCACCAAATTTTCAATATGGCCTTTTTGGGACCCCACCTTATGAACTGTGACACTGTGATTTTGTTACTGCATTCTGAAAGTTGATTTCGCACAGTAACCACACCATTCTGCGCCACAGGTGTGAAAACATGTTCCGAACAGCATGTAAAAAATGACAGCTGCACTGTACATGAGGAGATTTGAAATAATGGCAATGTGGAAAATCTGGAGTGAAAATATTAAAAAGAGGAGAAGTTATGAGCATGTGTGGAAACTGCTCATAATGAGGTCAGTTTGGGGATTTATTTTCACCAGATTTTCAACATGGGCTTTTTTGGTCATCCCCTCATGAACACTGGCACTGTCATTTCATTACTTAGTCCTGAAAGGTGATTTCACACAGTGACCACAAAATCACCTTTCAGGACCCAGTAATGAAATGCCAGTGTTCAGGAGGTAGGGTCCCAAAAGGCTATGTTGAAAATCTGAGGCAAAATTCAAAAAGTGGCCGAGATATCAACATAAGTTGAAAACCCCATTGACAGCATTATACAACGTTTACCTGATTCTTCAGTTCATGGTTCGGCTTTGAACTCAACTCAACTCATCTTTATTTATAACCAGATAGGGATCAAATTATTGACACACAAATCACTGAAAATTATTGTAGGGACCATCTATAGACCACCATCCTCTATGGAAGAAGAAAACACCTTACCTATGCAAATAATTCAGGCACTTAATCCAGCTGAAAGGCTACTAATATTAGGAGACTTTAACTTACCAGGAATAGAATGGCACAAACTAGAAACAGCTAATAAAACATAATACAACTACATAGAAACCTTTGACCAGATTGGACTTACACAAAGAGTTGTAGAACCAACAAGATGCCATAATCTTTTGGACTTAGCACTAACAAATATGGGGGATACACTACACCAGTGTAAGACTTCAGTTCCATTAAGCACTAGTGACCATTTAAAAACTGAATTCAAGACCAAGGAACCAATAACAAAGAACTGAGAAACAACATCAGTCCTAGATTTCAGCAAGGCAGAGTTTGACCAGATAAGACTCAGCATTAGCAACTGGAATTGGGAGGCAGAGTTTGAGTGTAAACAACTGAACATTATTTAGGAAATCTTTTGTAATAAAATAAATAGAGACGTCCAGAGTAATATACCTATGGGGCAGAAATATACATCAACACTAAACCTAGGCTGCAGTGGTTAACACCAAAAATAAAAAAGCTCATAAACAAAAAGAATACATTATATAAAAAATGGAAATCCAGCAAACATGATGAGAACAGGATAAACTTCAGGAATGTAGCACGCGCATTAAAAAGTAAGATCAATGCTGCAAAAGAAAGCTACAAGCTAAAGTTAGTACCTCCTGTAAAAAGTAACTATAAATTATTTTATTCATATATAAATTAAAAAAAGGGAACTCAAAAGGAGTGGGACCACTACAAAATGCAGAAGGGATACTAATATCTAATGATGTCAAATCTAACACATTCTTACTTTACTTTGGTATTCAATAGCAAGAACAATTCAACAACAGTGCCACATCTGGAGAAACCAGAACATAGGTTAATTATAAACATCAAGGATGTGGAATCTAGGTTGACAGAACTCAACCCCTGCAAATCACCAGGACCGGGCAGTCTACATCCTAGGGTTCTAAAAGAACTAATTATACAATGGCAAGAAAGAATGATGGCTGAGATCTGGTCAGTCTGGGACTGGACCCGTGATGTTATCCCAGTACAACATCACGGATCTAGTCCCAGCACACAAAAGACCGCATGAAATGTTAAAAAAAACAGAATCAGTCCACGACGCGATTGCCTACCCCACCACCCTCCTTGCTGAGACCACGATCAGCCTCACTACCTAGTCTGCCCTATGTCAACTTTATTGCTTTATTTTTCCACAAATGTCAGTTCTTCTTTCTGTTTTCATTTAAACATTAAATGAAGCTGACATGGTAATCGGCTTCTCAGTGACCGACAGTAGCGCGAACGTGACCTAGTGCCTGCGCAATTAAAACACTAGTCGCTGAACTGACACAAGCGCAATAGTCAGTTAAAAGATGTTGTCCGTATGCCTTCCCCCTTTGCTCACTCCAAGCTGCTTAAAAATAACCTCTACAGAAAACCCAAAAGCAGCTTCTGAAGCTCCCAAAAGCACCTTCTGAAGCTCCTGAAACAACGTCCACGAGCAGTGTTTCACTTGTGCAAGTGCTAGGCCACGTTTGCGCTACTCTCGGTCACTGGGAAGCCAATTACCATGTCGGCTTCATTTCAAATTAAAATGAAAAAAAAACCCTCACATTTGGGGGAAAATAAAGTTGCCATACTGAATACTGATGGGGGAAAATGGAGCTGAATGGGGAGCTCATTGTAAACCGGGATTACAGAACAGGAATCTATGTGTGGGCTGCAGAGAAAGAAAGCCATGGGATAGGAACACATGGTGCAGCACATACTGACAGTACCATCTAGTGTCCAAAAGAAAAACTGCGCACTTTTTTTTTAAAACAGATACTTCCACACACCAAAACTGATTAAAAAACCCACAAATATGTATTTTTTTCTACTTTTTTATTTAATATAAAAACAAAGAGCCATTGTATAATAGCAATAATGCACTCCACGGTGTGTGTTGTGCTGGGATAACGTCACTTCTGGGGTGATTAGTCACACTCGGCCTGCGGCCTCATGCCTAATCACCCCAGGCGTGATGTTATCCCAGCACAACACACACCCTGTGGTGCATTGTTGATTAAGTACATAGCTAGCACCATCTCTATCTTATGTCCTTCAAGAATCAATTGATAGAGGTGAAGTAATGGAACACTGGAGGAAGGCAACAGTCATTCCCATATATAATAAGCATTTGTCAATGCTGAACATTCACTTCCAGGTATTTGCAGTGGTGTTTGGGACTTTTATGCCCCATGCCTCAGCCTCGGGAAGGGGCCCAAGGACATAGGGGGATAGGCAGCAACAGCCATAAATTCCAAGAGTGGAGTCCTGATTTTCTCCACCAGCACGGGAGCTAGGGGCAGCAGGGGTTGGCAGTTCTCTTGACAGTTTTCTCCAACGACACTCTCTCACATGCGGGTGGAAGGGATTTGCGTCAAACTCTCCACCGGTTCTCTGATTCTCCTGTACTCGCAACAGCGATGGCAACTCAGCCTGTTCACTGAACCGTGGAGGGTTGTTTCAAATTCTCCACTAACACTCCGATTCCCCTGTACTCACTTTGGCTTCAGTGACAGCAACTCAGCCTGTTCACTGTACCGTGTGTGTGAGTGGGGGGAACTTCAACTGTAACCGAGTCTCCAATTAGTACTTTTCTCTACATTGGTGCAAAACTTCTTCAGAATGCAACATTTTCTGCATTTCACTGGGGGGTGGGGGTGGGGGTGCATTGTATGGCAGTTTGAGATGAGCTACCCTCGCTCTGTATGTATGGATGCATTTGTGGTCGGGGTCAGGGTCAATCACCTGCTTCACCTGATAGATTGTAATTACTCAATGCAGCATTAGACACTTATCCTAAACGGATTACTTTAGGCTGAAGAGTAGTTATTTTTCTCACCTCTTTGCTTTCAGCTGCTGATACTTTTCCAAGTGCATGAACAGAATTATTATGTCAGAGTGTCAGATCAACAGCTTTTAATGCCAACATTTTTAACGCTGACTCCTGTATGCGGATTGATTTTTTCAGCATTCCCTCAAAAGATGGATTTTTGCCACTGCAGCTCAGTAGAGGGTGTCAGATCTTTCAGAGTGCACCAGGATGGAATGGGCAGAGCTTCTTAGCAATGCTCTGTAATTCATAAACACAAAAAAGGGCAGTAAGGAATATAGGGAAACACAGAAAAAAAAAAGATGCAGTGATTGCGGACATGTTGCAGCGCCATTTGATCAGCAGCAATGCTTTGTCTGAGATGGGATTTCAACACAGAAGAGACCTGAACAGCAACCTAAAGAAAGCTGCACACGGGAATAACCCCAGTTTCTTAAAATAAATGTGCAAGGTCAGATAGAATTCAAAGGGAAATTGACTGCTTCTACACACACACAACAGTGCATGGCCGTAGCTTTTTATGCAGTTTGATACTACACACAGTGCTGGGGATCTAGTTAGTGGTTTGCCTTTTCAGGGAGATTTCTGCCTGCTTTGCACTATGTGTCTGCATAATTTGAGATTATTGTGTGGACTGCTGAGGTGGAGGAAGGGTGCAAAAAAATCACCATTTGGATGCATAATGTGGACATTAACTTTTTGTCATGAGCTCAGGAACGAACTGCAGTGTTTAAAGGTACTGCTTTGGATTTTGTTTCTGAAGGCATCTCTTTGCTCATCTCTGTCCCTGTTACTCTCTTCCACAATTGCTGCAGACAAGAGTGACATCAATATGCTAAATAGACACATACTACCACCGCTGATTGCAGCGGTGGTTTTCTTTGAACTGAAGACCACTGCTGCCAAATTGCTGTCATAGGCAGCTCGCACATCCATTGGTGCAGTATGGTCATGCCTGCTACAGGGAGCACTGCATTGGACAGGAGGGTCACACACCTCCAAAAAGTCATACTGTCCCAAAACATTCCTTGCGCATGCGCGCAAGTGAACGTAAAAAGGGCTAAACTATCTTATGCTAACTAACCAAAACCACAGACAGCATGAGCTTTGGGGATAATATTGCAGACTGCCTCACACAATGTCTCAGAGTGTGCAATATTTATCAGTCTCACAGCATGGAGCATACAACTTCTGAATTCTAACTGCCCAGTAAGGTGCTTCATGCTGTAAATGTCATGCTCTAAACTTTAAAAAGTGTACTCATATCTTTTTATAACCATAACTGAAATTTTCAACACAGTGGCTTTAAAACCCCTTTATAACATTTGCATTTGAGCTATTTACAAAGGGAATGTGCACCCAAGACTGAGACAATGTGTCCAAGGTGCTCTGTACAGTACTGCACACTGAAACAGTAGCAGACAGGATTAGCTGCAGTGTTTATCTATACTTCAAACACTCAAACTACTATACTTTTTAATGGTTCTTACACTTAACTACCTGTTCCCAGACCTTATCCCAGTGTGCTTTAATTAATAGTCTGGGAGTAGGGCTTTCTAAACAAACACAAAACACATTTAGACCAGCAGCTACACCCACGGTCTCATGCGCAGGTTCGATTATCTCCAGCCCAAGTTCCTGTGCTTAAGCTATGATTTTGAAAACACTAGACCTCAGTGAATGAGAAAAGGGAAGGCTGGTATTTGTTCCTATACAGAGCAGAATAGAAAAAATAAAAGCACTAGACTGCTAGAAAATGAAGAAGACAGTAAAGAAGCACCCATTTTGTGTTCAGGTGGCCAACCTGAAAATGGGGCACTACAGAAAGAGAAAAAGCAGAGAAAAGACAGATATGCTACTGCAGTAGACTTTTTAGAAAACACTTAGCATATCAACACAAATACCAGGCACCCTTCCACATCTCTTCCCCACTCAAGTGAAAACTAGAGGGATTTTCTTAACAATCCCTAAGTTTTCCTAATAATAGAAGGTTAGATTCCTAACAGCATACACAAACATGTCAGATCTCTCTCGTATCTGGGAGAGAGATGGAGCTTTAGCCCACCCACTCCCAAAGCTCCACCTTGGGGACCCTTTTGTCATTCCAAATACAAAGAAAGGTTGTTATTTCCTTCCTTCCATACAAGTATATTTTCCCTGAGGTCCTACTGTGTATACATTACTCGCTCTGCCCCATAATGGGACATAAAGTCCGCATTCCTACTGGCTGAACCTGGATGACAGTGTACTGTAAACCTATAAGGTTGTAGGGAGAGGTACCATCTCATAATTCTAGGGGGTTTATCTTTCCTGACATTTAACCAACATAAGGAGTTATGGTCAGTAAGGACCTCAAACGTCGTGCCCCACAGATAAAATTTGAGAGCTTCAACGGCCCATTTAACTGCTAGACATTCCTTCTCAATGGCTAAGTAGCGAGTCTCCCTCTCATGTAGTTTTCTACTTAGATAGATGATAGGGTGTTCTTCCCCCTCTATTGTCTGAGAAAGTACTGCTCCTAAACCACAATCTGAGGCATCTGTTTTCACAGTAAATGGGAGGACAAAGTCTGGACTTCTCAATACGGGTGTTGCACAAAGATGTGCTTTGATCTCACAAAAGTTTTTTTCACATTCCTGGGACCACTGAACTTTGTTGGACTTGTGTTTCTTAGTCAACTCTGTTAAAGGGGCTGCCAGAGTGGAGAAATTGAGAACAAACCAGCGGCAGTACCTGGCTAGGCCTAGAAATGACCGTACTTGTTTTTTCGTTTCAGGCCTGGGGCAGTTAGCCACCACATCTATTTTATTGATTTCAGGTTTCACCTGCCCATTTCCAATAATAAACTCCAAATACTTAGTCTCACTCATTGCTATAAAGCATTTGGTGGGGTTGATGGTCTGCCCTGCTTGGGCTATAGTATGTAATACTGCCTGCAAGTGCTCTAAGTAGGTTTCCCACGTAGGACTGAACATGATTACATCGTCCAGATATGCAGCACAGTATGGAGAATGTTTTTGTAAGGTTCTATCCATAAACTGCTGGAAGGTTGCAGAGGCCCCATGCAGACCGAATGGCATGGTAGTAAACTGATACAGACCAACAGGAGTCCTAAATGCTGTTTTCTTTTTAGAGACATCATCTAATGGAATCTGCTAGTATCTCTTTGTTAAATCAAAGGTATATATGTATCTGGCATTCTCTAATCGATCTAAGATGTCATTATTCCTAGGCATCGGATAGGCATTGAACTTTAACACAGCATTTAACCTCCTGAAGTCTAGGCAAAGTTGAATACCACCTTCTTTCTTGTCAACTACCACAATGGGAAATTCCCACTCACTGGTGGATGGTTCTATTACTCCTAGCTCACACATTTTCTTCACTTCCCTTATAACCTCTGCTCTGACCTTCTTTGGTAGCCGATATGGCTTCTGTCTGATAGGGCTGGGCTAGGTGACTTCTATGTAATGGTGTATACCAGTAACTTTTCCCGGGATTGAGGTAAAGGTATGTTCAAATTCATCTAGCAAGTGATCTAACTCCTCCCTTTGTTGAGTATCTAGGGTCAGATTGATGGTGAGTTCCTGTAACTCCCCTCAGTGTTCCAACCTATCATAGGCCACCTCAAGCTCACTAGCTTCCATTTCAGGATACACATAACATCCAACCACAGGCCTTTCAACCCATCATTTTAACAAGTTCACATGATATATTTTTTTTTTCTGTTGCCTATCAGGAGTTTCTACCTCATATGTCACTGGGACAACTAGTCTCAAAATCTCATAAGGGCCCTGCCATTTCATGAGCAGTTTATCAGTGCTAGAGGGAATTAGCCACATAATTGTGTCACCTGTTTCAAAGGATTTGTCCCCCACACCTTGATCATAATATGCCTTTTGGAGAGCTTGTTTAGTTATGTTTTGTTGGTGAGCCAATCATATGTATTTCATCAGTCTGTTCCGTAAGGCAATCATGCAGTCAAGGGTGGTGCTAGTTGACACCTCTTTCTTGTCTTCCCAGTCTTCTCTCACTATATCGAGTGGTCCCCTAGGATGTCACCCATACAGTAACTCAAAGGGTGCAAAGCCAGTAGAGGCTTGGGGTACCTCACGATAAGCAAACAGTAAGAGTGGGAGGTACACATCCCAGGTCTTGTCTTCATCCTCTACATACTTTTGCAACATCCTCTTCACAGTCTGGTTGAATCATTCAGCTAGACCATCTGTTTGAGGGTGATGGGGGTAGTACGTATAGCTTCCATTCCTAGTGTCATATAGAGGCATGCCAACAGTTTGGAACAAAAATTACTCCCCCTATCAGTAAGTATTTCTCTGGGTATCCCCACTCTACTAAAGACTTTGAGAAGCTCATCTGCCACCTTCTCAGCTGTAACAGTTCTAAGAGGTATGACTTCTGGGTATTTAGTACAATAATCACACAGAACCAGAATAAAATGATTTCCTCTTTGCACTCTTTGGGAGAGGTCCCACAGCATCCATAGCTATTCTACTGAAAGGGGTAGTGATGAGGAGTAAAGGATGAAAGGGGACCATATCTTTTTTGGTAATAGCAGTTACCTTCTGGCACTCTGGGAAACTATGACAAAACTCTGCCACTTGGGTATGTATACCTGGCCAATGGAAACGTAGGAGGAGACGTTGCACCATCTTGTCTCATCCTCGATGTCCAGCCAAAGGTATATCATGGGCCAGGGAGATCAACTTTTCCCTGTACTGAGTAGGCACTAGGAGCTGATCTATTTGTTCCCCAGTGGGTGGATGGATGCTTACAACATCTATACAGTAACCCATCCCTTATAATGGTGCCTGGCCCTTCCCTGTCTTGTTGCCCCACAACCTGAAAACAAGTGGTTAGTGTTTCATCCCTTTGTTGTTCTAAACAAAAACCTTTTCCATTTTGAATATTTAGGTCATGCACATCAGATTTTGCAATATTAACATCAGTAATAGCAGCATCATGGACATCAGAAACATCACTATTTTGTTTTCTAGTCCATTGTTTCTTTTCTTCTTGTTTTTCCCTTTTCAATTTTGGGCTTTTTCCAGGTGCCCCAAAAAT